>OX421850.1:23147500-25547500 GCA_949127965.1 Pandemis corylana
TTCTTTTTCAAATATTTCTTGCCGTTTTTACTATATTCTTTGGCCGCCGTTTTGAAACCGCCACCTTGGAAAAAGTACTTCGCGTGGGGGCCGCGGACCCCGCGGGGCCCGCGGAGGATAACCTACCGCCCTAATTTTTCAAATATATCTAACCATTTTTTTACTTTATTCTTTGGCCGCCATCTTGGGAACAGCATTTCGCATGGAGGCCGCGGGCCCCACGGGACCCGCGGAGGGTACCATACCAGCCTGTTTTTCTTTTTTAAATATTTCTAACCTTTTTTACTTTAATCTTTGGCCGCCATTTTGAATCCACCACCTTGGAAAAAGTACTTCGCGTGTGGGCTGCGGGCCCCACGGGACCCGCGGAGGGTTTCCTGGCACCCTGTGTTTTTTTTTTCAAATATATCTAACCATTTTTTAACTTTATTCAATTTGGTATGGCGGCCATCTTGTTTTCGCAATTTTGCAAAAAAATTACCGGTTCACCCATAAGCTGGCTGTTCTGAGCGACTTTAGTTCCGGGCAAACTCGATGGGGCAAGTCGTTGCGGAGAACTGGCCCATGTGTCAGGTCAGTTTCTACGTTCAGGACAGTTTTGCATTTTTTTTGTTCTTGTGATAAAATTTCTTATGCGATGGTGTATAAAGTCGAACCCTATTCCTAAAAGCTGCTTTACAACACAAGTGAGCCCATGAGTCTGACATTACTTTGTATGGCGGCCATCTTTGAAAATGGCGGAATCGGAATCGAAAAATTAAGTATGGCGTTTGAATTTGTAGTCTTGAAGAGCCCCGGATGCAAAATTTCAATCGGATCGGAGTAAAAGAAACTTTGGCCGCCATTTTGAATCCGCCATTTTGAAAAAAAAATTTAGTTCATTAAATTACTCCGCTCACTTTGAACGATATTTGTTTGAGCACCACCCACCTGTTGCGACTGGCCTCTGAGATATTCGCGTTTCAATTTTGTATGGCGGCCATTTTGTTTTTGCAATTTTGAAAAAAAAATACTGGTTCACCTATTGGCTGGCTGTTCTGAGTGACTTTTGTTCCGGGCAAACTCGATAGGGCAAGTCGTTGCGGAGAGCTGGCCCATGTGTCAGGTCAGTTTCCACATTCAGGTCAATTTTTCATTTTTTGGTACTTAACATGAAATTTCTGAAGCGACGGTGTATAGAATCGAACCCCACCTCTTATGGGCTCTTCAAAACAACAGGTCAAAGATACAGAAATTACTTTGTATGGCGGCCATCTTGGAAAATGGCGGAATCAAAAAATAAAGTATGCGGTTGGAATCTGTTGCCTAGAAGAGCCCCGGCTGCAAAATTTCAATCGGATCGGAGCAAAAAAAAATTTGGCCGCCATTTTGAATCCGCCATCTTGGAAAAAAAATTGCATAGTCAGATTTCCCCTTCAACTCTAAATGACATTTGGTCGAGCACCACCCATCTATCGCGACTGGCCTCTGAGATATTCGCGTTTCAATTTTGTATGGCGGCCATCTTGTTTTCGCCATTTTGAAAAATCTTGGACAGGCTCACCCATTGGCCGGCTGTTCTGAGCGACTTTAGTTCCGGGCAATCTCGACTGGTCGAGCCGTTGCGGAGAACCGCCCCATGTGTCAGGTCAATTTCCACGTTCAGGTCGATTTCGTATTTTTCTGGTACTCGGGCAAGCATTTTTGATACGACAAAGTATAGAGTCGAACCCCACCTCTTACCGGTTCCTCCAAACAACTCTGGGGTGAGTCAGTCAGTCAGTCAGTCAGTGAGTGGGTATTCAGCTATATATATTATAATAACTAGTATTTCGCGTGGGGGCCGCGGGCCCCAAGGGGCCCGCGGAGGGTCCCGTGCCACCCTGTTTTGTTTTAATAATCCTAACCTTTTTTATTTTATTCTTAGGCTGCAATTTCGAATCCGCCATCTTGTGAAAAGCGTTTCGCGTGGGGGCCGCGGGCCCCGCGGGACCCGCGGAGTCACCTTGCCACCCTGTTATTTATCAAATATTTCTGACCTTTTTTTACTTTATTCTTTGGCCGCAATTTCGAATCCGCCATCTCGGGAAAAGCGTTTCGCGTGGGGGCCGCGGGCCCCACGGGACCCGCGGAGTCACCCTGCCACCCTGTTATTTTTCAAATATTTCTGACCCGTTTTTACTTTATTCTTTGGCCGCAATTCCGAATCCGCCATCTTGTGAAAAGCGTTTCGCGTGGGGGCCGCGGGCCCCGCAGGACCCGCGGAGTCACCCTGCCACCCTGTTTTTTTTTTTCAAATATTTCTGACCTTGTTTTACTTTATTCTTTGGCCGCAATTTCGAATCCGCCATCTTGGGAAAAGCGTTTCGCGTGGGGGCCGCGGGCCCCACGGGACCCGCGGAGGGTACCCTGCCAGCCTTTTTTTTTTCAAATTTTTCCAGCTTTTTCTACTATATTCTTTGGCCGCCGTTTTGAAACCGCCACCTTGGAAAAAGTACTTCGCGTGTGGGCCGCGGGCCCCACGGGACCCGCGGAGTCACCCTGCCACCCTGTTTCTCTTTCAAATATTTGTAACCTTTTTTAGTATATTCTTTGGCCGCCATCTTGGGAACAGCATTTCGCATGGAGGCCGCGGGCCCCACGGGACCCGCGGAGGGTACCCTGCCAGCCTGCTTTTTTTTTTCAAAATTTTCCAGCCTTTTCTACTATATTCTTTGGCCGCCGTTTTGAAACCGCCACCTTGGAAAAAGTACTTCGCGTGTGGGCCGCGGGCCCCACGGGACCCGCGGAGGGTTTCCTGGCACCCAGTGCTTTTTTTTTCAAATATATCTAACCATTTTTTTACTTTATTCTGTGGCCGCCATCTTGGAAACAGCATTTCGCATGGAGGCCGCGGGCCCCTCGGGACCCGCGGAGGGTACCCTGCTAGCCTGTTTTTCTTTTTCAAACATTTCTAGCCTTTATTACTATATTCTTTGGCCGCCGTTTTGAAATCGCCACCTTGGAAAAAGTACTTCGCGTGGGTGCCGCGGACCCCGCGGGGCCCGCGGAGGATAACCTACCAGCCTGTTTCTTTTTAAAATATTTCTATACTTTTTTACTATATTCTTTGGCCGCCATTTTGAATCCACCACCTTGGAAAAAATTAGGTTCATTAGATTGCTCATCCCACCTAGAACGACACTTGGTCGAGCACAATCCATCTATCTCGACTGGCCACTGAGATATTCGCGTTTCAATTTTGTATGGCGGCCATCTTGTTTTTGCAATTTTGAAAAAAAAATACCGGTCCACCCATAGGCTGGCTGTTCTGAGCGACTTTAGTTCCGGGCAAACTCGATGGGGCAAGTCGTTGCGGAGAACTGGCCCATGTGTCAGGTCAGTTTCTACGTTCAGGACAGTTTTGCATTTTTTTTGTTCTTGTGATAAAATTTCTTATGCGATGGTGTATAAAGTCGAACCCTATTCCTAAAAGCTGCTTTACAACACAAGTGAGCCCATGAGTCTGACATTACTTTGTATGGCGGCCATCTTTGAAAATGGCAGAATCGAAAAATTAAGTATGGCGTTTCAATTTGTGGTCTCGAAGAGCCCCGGATGCAAAATTTCAATCGGATCGGAGTAAAAGAAACTTTGGCCGCCATTTTGAATCCGCCATTTTGGAGCAAAAATTAGGTTCATTAAATTACTCTGCTCACTTTGAACGATATTTGTTTGAGCACCAGCCACCTGTTGCGACTGGCCTCTGAGATATTTGCGTTTCAATTTTGTATGGCGGCCATTTTGTTTTTGCAATTTTGAAAAAAATACTGGTTCACCTATTCGCTGGCTGTTCTGAGTGACTTTTGTTCCGGGCAAACTCGATAGGGCAAGTCGTTGCGGAGAGCTGGCCCATGTGTCAGGTCAGTTTCCACATTCAGGTAAATTTTTAATTTTTTGGTACTAAGCAAAAAATTTCTAAAGCGACGGTGTATAGAATCGAACCCCACCTCTTATGGGCTCTTCAAAACAACAGTTCAAAGATACAGAAATTACTTTGTATGGCGGCCATCTTGGAAAATGGCGGAATCGAAAAATAAAGTATGCGGTTGGAATCTGTAGCCTAGAAGAGCCCCGGATGCAAAATTTCAATCGGATCGGAGCAAAAAAAAATTTGGCCGCCATTTTGAATCCGCCATCTTGGAAAAAAAATTGAATAGTCAGATTTCCCCCTCAACTCTGAATGACATTTGGCCGAGCACCACCCATCTATCGCGACTGGCCTCTGAGATATTCGCGTTTCAATTTTGTATGGCGGCCATCTTGTTTTCGCCATTTTGAAAAAACTTTGACCGGCTCACCCATTGGCTGGCTGTTCTAAGCATTTTTAGTTTCGGGCAAACTCGATAGGCCGAGCCGTTGCGGAGAACCGCCCCATGTGTCAAGTCAGTTTCCACGTTCAGGTCGATTTCGTATTTTTCTGGTGGTCGGGCAAGCATTTTTGATACGAAGATGTATAGAGTAAAACCCCACCTCTTACCAGTTCTTCCAAACAACTCTGGGGTGAGTCAGTGAGTGAGTCAGTGAGTGGGTATTCAGCTATATATATTATAATAACTAGTATTTCGCGTGGGGGCCGCGGGCCCCAAGGGGCCCGCGGAGGGTCCCGTGCCACCCTGTTTTGTGTTAATAATCCTAATCTTTTTTATTTTATTCTTAGGCCAAAATTTCGAATCCGCCATCTTGTGAAAAGCGTTTCGCGTGTGGGCCGCGGGCCCCGCGGGACCCGCGGAGTCACCCTGCCACCCTGTTATTTTTCAAATATTTCTGACCTTTTTTTACTTTATTCTTTGGCCGCAATTTCGAATCCGCCATCTCGGGAAAAGCGTTTCGCGTGGGGACCGCAGGCCCCGCGGAACCCGCGGAGTCACCCTGCCACCCTGTTTTTCTTTCAAATATTTGTAACCTTTTTTAGTATATTCTTTAGCCGCAATTTCGAATCCGCCATCTTGGGAAAAGCGTTTCGCGTGGGGGCCGCGGGCCCCGCGGGACCCGCGGAGTCACCCTGCCACCCTGTTTTTCTTTCAAATATTTGTAACCTTTTTTAGTATATTCTTTGGCCGCCATCTTGGGAACAGCATTTCGCATGGAGGCCGCGGGCCCCACGGGACCCGCGGAGGGTACCCTGCCAACCTGCTTTTTTTTTTCAAAATTTTCCAACCTTTTCTACTATATTCTTTGGCCGCCGTTTTGAAACCGCCACCTTGGAAAAAGTACTTCGCGTGTGGGCCGCGTGCCCCACGGGACCCGCGGAGGGTACCCTGCTAGCCTGTTTTTCTTTTTCAAATATTTCTTGCCTTTATTACTATATTCTTTGGCCGCCGTTTTGAAATCGCCACCTTGGAAAAAGTACTTCGCGTGGGTGCCGCGGACCCCGCGGGGCCCGCGGAGGATAACCTACCACCCTATTTTTTTCATATATTTCTAAACCTTTTTTACTTTAATCTTTGGCCGCCATTTTGAATCCACCACCTTGGAAAAAATTAGGTTCATTAGATTACTCCTCCCACCTAGAACGACACTTAGTCGAGTACTACCCATCTATCTCGATTTTTCACTGAGATATTCGCGTTTCAATTTGGTATGGCGGCCATCTTGTTTTCGCAATTTTGCAAAAAAATTACCGGTTCACCCATAGGCTGGCTGTTCTGAGCGACTTTAGTTCCGGGCAAACTCGATGGGGCAAGTCGTTGCGGAGAACTGGCCCATGTGTCAGGTCAGTTTCTACGTTCAGGACAGTTTTGCATTTTTTTTGTTCTTGTGATAAAATTTCTTATGCGATGGTGTATAAAGTCGAACCCTATTCCTAAAAGCTGCTTTACAACAGAAGTGAGCCCATGAGTCTGACATTACTTTGTATGGCGGCCATCTTTGAAAATGGCGGAATCGAAAAATTAAGTATGGCGTTTGAATTTGTGATCTCGAAGAGCCCCGGATGCAAAATTTCAATCGGATCGGAGTAAAAGAAACTTTGGCCGAGATTTTGAATCCGCCATCTTGGAAAAATAATAGGTTCATTAAATAACCCTTCTCAACTTGAACGAAGTTTGGTCGAGCACCACCCACCTATTGTGATTGGCCTCTGAGATATTTGCGTTTCAATTTTGTATGGCGGCCATCTTGTTTTTGCAATTTTGAAAAAAAAATACTGGTTCACCCATTGGCTGGCTGTTCTGAGCGACTTTTGTTCCGGGAAAACTCAATAAAGCAATTCATCGCGGAGAGCTGCCCCATGTGTCAGGTCAGTTTCCACATTTAGGTCAATTTTTCATTTTTTTTCGTACTTTTAATATAATTTCTAATGCGAAAGTGTATAAAGTCGAATCCCACCTCTTATGGGTTCCTCAAAACAACAGGTCAAAATTACAGAAATTACTTTGTATGGCGGCCATCTTGGAAAATGGTGAAACCGAAAAATAAAGTATGCCATCACAATCTGTGGCCTCAAAGAGCCCCGGATGCAAAATTTCAATCGGATCGGATTAAAAAAAAATTTGGCCGCCATTTTGAATCCGCCATCTTGGAAAAAAAATTGCATAGTCAGATTTCCCCTTCGACTCTGAATGACATTTGGTCGAGCACCACCCGTGTATCTCGACTGGCCTCTGAGATATTCGCGTTTCAATTTTGTATGGCGGCCATCTTGTTTTCGCCATTTTGAAAAATCTTGGACCGGCTCACCCATTGGCCGGCTGTTCTGAGCGACTTTAGTTCCGGGCAATCTCGACTGGTCGAGCCGTTGCGGCGAACCGCCCCATGTGTCAGGTCAATTTCCACGTTCAGGTCGATTTCGTATTTTTCTGGTGGTCGTGGGGGTATTTCTGATACGATGGTGTATAGAGTCTAACCACACCTCTTGTGGGTTCTTCAAAACAGCATGTCAGTGAGTCAGTCAGTCAGTCAGTGAGTCAGTGGGTGTTCAGCTATATATATTATAACTAGTATTTGCGTGGGGGCCGCGGGCCCCAAGGGCCCCGCGGAGGTCCCGTGCCACCCTGTTTTGTTTTAATAATCCTAACCTTTTTTTTTTGTTACTTTATACTTGGGCCGCCTTTTTGAAACCGGCACCTTCGAAAAGTGATTCGTACTATACCGCCCTGTTTTTTTTTTCAAATATTTCTCGCCTATTTTAATTTATTCTTTGGCCGCCATCGTTGGAAAAGCATTTCGCATGGGGGCCGCGGGCCCCACGGGACCTGAGGAGGGTACCCTACCATCCTGTTTTTTTTTCAAATATATCTAACCGTCTTTTTACTTTATTCTTTGGCCGCCATCTTGGGAACATTTTTTCGCATGCGGGCCGCGGGCCCCACGGGACCCGCGGAGGGTACCCTGCCAGCCTGTTGTATTTTCAAATATTACTACATTCTATAGCCGTCATTTTGAAACCACTACCTTGGAAAAAGTACTTCGTATGGGGGCCGCGGGCCCCACGGGACCCGCGGAGGGTACCCTGCCAGCCTGTTGTATTTTCAAATATTACTACATTCTTTGGCCGTCATTTTGAAACCACTACCTTGGAAAAAGTATTTCGCGTGGGGGCCGCGGCCCCCGCGGGGACCGCGGAGGGTAACCTACCACCCTGTATTTTTTCAAATATTTCTAACCTTTTTTACTACATTCTTTGGCCATCATTTTGAAACCACTACCTTGGAAAAAGTATTTCGCGTGGGGGCCGCGGCCCCCGCGGGGACCGCGGAGGGTAACCTACCACCCTGTATTTTTTTTCAAATATTTCTAACGTTTTTTACTACATTCTTTGGCCTTCATTTTGAAACCACCATCTTGGAAAAAGTATTTCGCCTGGGGGCCGCGGCCCCCGCGGGGACCGCGGAAGGTAACCTACCACCCTGTATGTCACTTAGTCGAGCACAACCCATCCGTCTCGACTGGCCTCTGAGATATTCGCGTTTCAATTTTGTATTTTTTCAAATATTTCTAATGTTTTTTACTACATTCTTTGGCCTTCATTTTGAAACCACCATCTTGGAAAAAGTATTTCGCGTGGGGGCCGCGGCCCCCGCGGGGACCGCGGAAGGTAACCTACCACCCTGTATGTCACTTAGTCGAGCACAACCCATCCATCTCGACTGGCCTCTGAGATATTCGCGTTTCAATTTTGTATGGCGGCCATCTTGTTTTCGCAATTTTGAAAAAAAAATACCGGTTCACCCATAGGCTGGCTGTTCTGAGCGACTTTAGTTCCGGGCAAACTCGATAGGGCAAGTCGTTGCGGAGAACTGGCCCATGTGTCAGGTCAGTTTCCACGTTCAGGACAGTTTTGCATTTTTTTTATTTTTGTGATAAAACTTCTTATGCGATAGTGTATAAAATCGGACCCTATTTCTAAAAGCTGCTATACAACACAAGTGAGTCTATGAGTCTGACATTACTTTGTATGGCGGCCATCTTGGAAAATGGTGGAATCGAAAAATTAAGTACAGCGTTTGAATTTGTTGCCTCGAAGAGCCCCGGATGCGAAATTTCAATCGGATCGGAGAAAAAGAAACTGGCCGCCATTTTGAATCCGCCATTTTTGAAAAAAAATTTGGTTCATTAAATTACTCCGCTCACTTTGAACGATATTTGTTTGAGCACCACCCACCTGTTGCGACTGGCCTTTGAGATATTTGCGTTTCAATTTTGTATGGCGGCCATTTTGTTTTTGCAATTTTGAAAAAAAAATACTGGTTCACCTATTGGCTGGCTGTTCTGAGTGACTTTTGTTCCGGGCAAACTCGATAGGGCAAGTCGTTGCGGAGAGCTGGCCCATGTGTCAGGTCAGTTTCCACATTCAGGTCAATTTTTCATTTTTTGGTACTTAGCATGAAATTTCTAAAGCGACGGTGTATAGAATCGAACCCCACCTCTTATGGGCTCTTCAAAACAACAGGTCAAAGATACAGAAATTACTTTGTATGGCGGCCATCTTGGAAAATGGCGGAATCGAAAAATAAAGTATGCGGTTGGAATCTGTGGCCTCTAAGAGCCCCGGATGCAAAATTTCAGTCTGATAGGAGAAAAAAAAAATTTGGCCGCCATTTTGAATCCGCCATCTTGGAAAAAAAATTGCATAGTCAGATTTCCCCCTGAACTCTGAATGACATTTGGTCGAGCACCACCCACCTATCTCGACTGGCCTCTGAGATATTCGCGTTTCAATTTTGTATGGCGGCCATCTTGTTTTCGCCATTTTGAAAAATCTTGGACCGGTTCACCCATTGGCCGGCTGTTCCTAACGACTTTAGTTCCGGGCAAACTCGATAGATCGAGCCGTCGCGGAGAACCGTCCCATGTGTCAAGTCAGTTTCTACGTTCAGGTCAATTTCGTATTTTTCTGGTGGTCGTGAGAGCATTTCTGATACGATGGTGTATAGAGTCGAGCCTTACCTCTTACAGGTTCTTCAAAACAGCATGTCAGTGAGTCAGTCAGTCAGTCAGTGAGTCAGTGGGTGTTCAGCTATATATATTATAACTAGTATTTCGCGTGGGGGCCGCGGGCCCCGAGGGGCCCGCGGAGGGTCCCGTGCCACCCTGTTTTATTTTAATAATCCTAACCTTTTTTATTTTATTCTTAGGCCGCAATTTCGAATCCGCCATCTTGTGAAAAGCGTTTCGCGTGGGGGCCGCGGGCCCCGCGGGACCCGCGGAGTCACCCTGCCACCCTGTTTTTTTTTCAAATATTTCTGACCTTTTTTTACTTTATTCTTTGGCCGCAATTTCGAATCCGCCATCTCGAAAAAAGCGTTTCGCGTGGGGGCCGCGGGCCCCGCGGGACCCGCGGAGTCACCCTGCCGCCCTGTTATTTTTCAAATATTTCTGACCTTTTTTTACTTTATTCTTTGGCCGCAATTTCGAATCCGCCATCTCGGGAAAAGCGTTTCGCGTGGGGGCCGCGGGCCCCGCGGGACCCGCGGAGTCACCCTGCCACCCTGTTATTTTTCAAATATTTTTGACCTTTTTTTTACTTT
This sequence comes from Pandemis corylana, assembly GCA_949127965.1. Classification (NCBI taxonomy): domain Eukaryota; kingdom Metazoa; phylum Arthropoda; class Insecta; order Lepidoptera; family Tortricidae; genus Pandemis; species Pandemis corylana. Next base: position 23,157,490 of record OX421850.1, read on the forward strand.
ATTCTTTGGCCGCAATTTCGAATCCGCCATCTCGGGAAAAGCGTTTCGCGTGGGAGCCGCGGGCCCCGCGGGACCCGCGGAGTCACCCTGCCACCCTGTTATTTTTCAAATATTTCTGACCTTTTTTTACTTTATTCTTTGGCCGCAATTTCGAATCCGCCATCTCGGGAAAAGCGTTTCGCGTGGGGGCCGCGGGCCCCGCGGGACCCGCGGAGTCACCCTGCCACCCTGTTATTTTTCAAATATTTTTGACCTTTTTTTTACTTTATTCTTTGGCCGCAATTTCGAATCCGCCATCTCGGGAAAAGCGTTTCGCGTGGGAGCCGCGGGCCCCGCGGGACCCGCGGAGTCACCCTGCCACCCTGTTATTTTTCAAATATTTCTGACCTTTTTTTACTTTATTCTTTGGCCGCAATTCCGAATCCGCCATCTTGGGAAAAGCGTTTCGCGTGGGGGCCGCGGGCCTCGCAGGACCCGCGGAGTCACCTTGCCACCCTGTTTTTTTTTTCAAATATTTCTGACCTTTTTTTACTTTATTCTTTGGCCGCAATTTCGAATCCGCCATCTTGGGAAAAGCGTTTTGCGTGGGGGCCGCGGGCCCCGCGGGACCCGCGGAGTCACCCTGCCACCCTGTTTTTCTTTCAAATATTTCTGACCTTTTTTTACTTTATTCTTTGGCCGCAATTCCGAATCCGCCATCTTGGGAAAAGCGTTTCGCGTGGGGGCCGCGGGCCCCGCGGGACCCGCGGAGGGTACCCTGCCAGCCTGCTTTTTTTAAAAATTTTCCAGCCTTTTCTACTATATTCTTTGGCCGCCGTTTTGAAACCGCCACCTTGGAAAAAGTACTTCGCGTGTGGGCCGCGGGCCCCACGGGACCCGCGGAGGGTTTCCTGGCACCCTGTGTTTTTTTTTTTCAAATATATCTAACCATTTTTTTACTTTATTCTGTGGCCGCCATCTTGGAAACAGCATTTCGCATGGAGGCCGCGGGCCCCACGGGACCCGCGGAGGGTACCCTGCTAGCCTGTTTTTCTTTTTCAAACATTTCTAGCCTGTATTACTATATTCTTTGGCCGCCGTTTTGAAATCGCCACCTTGGAAAAAGTACTTCGCGTGGGTGCCGCGGACCCCGCGGGGCCCGCGGAGGATAACCTACCACCCTATTTTTTTTCATATATTTCTAAACCTTTTTTACTTTAATCTTTGGCCGCCATTTTGAATCCACCACCTTGGAAAAAATTAGGTTCATTAGATTACTCCTCCCACCTAGAACGACACTTAGTCGAGTACTACCCATCTATCTCGACTGGCCACTGAGATATTCGCGTTTCAATTTTGTATGGCAGCCATCTTGTTTTCGCAATTTTGAAAAAAAATTATCGGTTCACCCATAGGCTGGCTGTTCTGAGCGACTTTAGTTCCGGGCAAACTCGATAGGGCAAGTCGTTGCGGAGAACTGGCCCATGTGTCAGGTCAGTTTTTAGGTTCAGGACAGTGTTGCATTTTTTTTGTACTTGTGATACAATTTCTTATGCGATGGTGTATAAGGTCGAACCCTATTCCTAAAAGCTGCTATACAACACAGGTAAGTCTATGAGTCTGACATTACTTTGTATGGCGGCCATCTTGGAAATTGGCGGAATCGAAAAATTAAGTATGGCGTTTGAATTTGTGGTCTCGAAGAGCCCCGGATGCAAAATTTCAATCGGATCGGAGTAAAAGAAACTTTGGCCGCCATTTTGAATCCGCCATTTTGGAAAAAAATTAGGTTCATTAAATTACTCCGCTCACTTTGAACGATATTTGTTTGAGCACCACCCACCTGTTGCGACTGGCTTCTGAGATATTCGCGTTTCAATTTTGTATGGCGGCCATCTTGTTTTTGCAATTTTGAAAAAAAAATACCGGTTCACCTATTGACTGGCTGTTCTGAGCGACTTTTGTTCCGGGCAAACTCGATAGGGCAAGTCGTTGCGGAGAGCTGGCCCATGTGTCAGGTCAGTTTCCACATTCAGGTCAATTTTTCATTTTTTGGTACCTAACATGAAATTTCTAAAGCGACGGTGTATAGAATCGAACCCCACCTCTTATGGGCTCTTCAAAACAACAGGTCAAAGATACAGAAATTACTTTGTATGGCGGCCATCTTGGAAAATGGCGGAACCGAAAAATAAAGTATGCCATTAGAATCTGTGGCCTCGAAGAGCCCCGGATGCAAAATTTCAACCGGATCGGAGTAAAAAAAAATTTGGACGCCATTTTGAATCCGCCATCTTGGAAAAAAAATTGCTTAGTCAGATTTCCCCCTCAACTCTGAATGACATTTGGTCGAGCACCACCCACCTATCTCAACTGGCCTCTGAGATATTCGCGTTTCAATTTTGTATGGCGGCCATCTTGTTTTCGCCATTTTGAAAAATCTTGGACCGGCTCACCCATTGGCCGGCTGTTCTGAGCGACTTTAGTTCCGGACAAACTCGACAGGTCGAGCCGTCGCGGAGAACCGCCCCATGTGTCAAGTCAGTTTCCACGTTCAGGTCGATTTCGTATTTTTCTGGTGGTCGTGGGGTCATTTCTGATACGACAGTGTATAGAGTTTAGCCTTACCTCTTATGGGTTCTTCAAAACAGCATGTCAGTCAGTGAGTCAGTCAGTCAGTGAGTCAGTGGGTATTCAGCTATATATATTATAATAACTAGTATTTCGCGTGGGGGCCGCGGGCCCCAAGGGGCCCGCGGAGGGTCCCGTGCCACCCTGTTTTGTTTTCATAATCCTAACCTTTTTTATTTTATTCTTAGGCCGCAATTTCGAATCCGCCATCTTGTGAAAAGCGTTTCGCGTGGGGGCCGCGGGCCCCGCGGGACCCGCGGAGTCACCCTGCCACCCTGTTATTTATCAAATATTTCTGACCTTTTTTTACTTTATTCTTTGGCCGCAATTTCGAATCCGCCATCTCGGGAAAAGCGTTTCGCGTGGGGGCCGCGGGCCCCGCGGGACCCGCGGAGTCACCCTGCCACCCTGTTATTTTTCAAATATTTCTGACCTTTTTTTACTTTATTCTTTGGCCGCAATTCCGAATCCGACATCTTGTGAAAAGCGTTTCGCGTGGGGGCCGCGGGCCCCGCGGGACCCGCGGAGTCACCCTGCCACCCTGTTATTTTTCAAATATTTCTGACCTTTTTTTACTTTATTCTTTGGCCGCAATTTCGAATCCGCCATCTCGGGAAAAGCGTTTCGCGTGGGGCCCGCGGGCCCCGCGGGACCCGCGGAGTCACCCTGCCACCCTGTTATTTTTCAAATATTTCTGACCTTTTTTTACTTTATTCTTTGGCCGCAATTCCGAATCCGCCATCTTGGGAAAAGCGTTTCGCGTGGGGGCCGCGGGCCCCGCGGGACCCGCGGAGTCACCCTGCCACCCTGTTTTTTTTTTCAAATATTTCTGACCTTTTTTTACTTTATTCTTTGGCCGCAATTTCGAATCCGCCATCTTGGGAAAAGCGTTTCGCGTGGGGGCCGCGGGCCCCGCGGGACCCGCGGAGTCACCCTGCCACCCTGTTTTTTTTTCAAATATTTGTAACCTTTTTTAGTATATTCTTTGGCCGCCATCTTGGGAACAGCATTTCGCATGGAGGCCGCAGGCCCCACGGGACCCGCGGAGGGTACCCTGCCAGCCTGCTTTTTTTTCAAATTTTTCCAGCCTTTTCTACTATATTCTTTGGCCGCCGTTTTGAAACCGCCACCTTGGAGAAAGTACTTCGCGTGTGGGCCGCGGGCCCCACGGGACCCGCGGAGGGTTTCCTGGCACCCTGTGTTTTTTTTTTCAAATATATCTAACCATTTTTTTACTTTATTCTGTGGCCGCCATCTTGGAAACAGCATTTCGCATGGAGGCCGCGGGCCCCACGGGACCCGCGGAGGGTACCCTGCTAGCCTGTTTTTCTTTTTCAAATATTTCTAGCCTTTATTACTACATTCTTTGGCCGCCGTTTTGAAATCGCCACCTTGGAAAAAGTACTTCGCGTGGGTGCCGCGGACCCCGCGGGGCCCGCGGAGGATAACCTACCACCCTATTTTTTTTCATATATTTCTAAACCTTTTTTACTTTAATCTTTGGCCGCCATTTTGAATCCACCACCTTGGAAAAAATTAGGTTCATTAGATTACTCCTCCCACCTAGAACGACACTTAGTCGAGTACTACCCATCTATCTCGACTTTCCACTGAGATATTCACGTTTCAATTTGATATGGCGGCCATCTTGTTTTCGCAATTATGCAAAAAAATTACCGGTTCACCCATAGGCTGGCTGTTCTGAGCGACTTTAGTTCCGGGCAAACTCGATGGGGCAAGTCGTTGCGGAGAACTGGCCCATGTGTCAGGTCAGTTTCTACGTTCAGGACAGTTTTGCATTTTTTTTGTTCTTGTGATAAAATTTCTTATGCGATGGTGTATAAAGTCGAACCCTATTCCTAAAAGCTGCTTTACAACACAAGTGAGTCTATGAGTCTGACATTACTTTGTATGGCGGCCATCTTGGAAAATGGCGGAATCGAAAAAAAAATTCTAGCATCAGAATTTGTGGCCTTAAAGAGTCTCTGATGCAAAATTTTACTTAGAACGGACTCAAAAAAAATTTGGCCGCCATTTTGAATCCACCATTTTGGAAAAAAAATAGGTTCATCGAATTAGTCCGCTTATTTTGAACGATATTTGTTTGAGCACCACCCATCTACTGCGACTGGCCTCTGAGATATTCGCGTTTCAATTTTGTATGGCGGCCATTTTGTTTTTGCAATTTTAAAAAAAAATTACCGATTCACCTGTTGGCTGGCTGTTCTGAGCGACTTTTGTTTCAGGCAAACTCGATAGGGCAAGTCTTTGCGGAGAACTGGCCAATGTGTTAGGTCAGTTTCCACATTCAGGTCAATTTTTCATTTTTTAGGTACTTTTGATATAATTTTTGATGCGATAGTTCATAAAGTAAAACCCTAACTCTAAAGACTGCTCTAAAACAACAGGTCAAAGATACAGAAATTACTTTGTATGGCGGCCATCTTGGAAAATGGCGGAATCGAAAAATCAAGTAAGCCGTTTGAATCTGTGGCCTCAAAGAGCCCCGGATGCAAAATTTCAGTCTGATAGGAGAAAAAAAAAATTTGGCCGCCATTTTGAATCCGCCATCTTGGAAAAAAAATTGCTTAGTCGGATTTCCCTCTCAACTCTAAATGACATTTGGTCGAGCACCACCCATCTATCTCGAATGGCCTCTGAGATATTCGCGTTTCAATTTTGTATGGCGGCCATCTTGTTTTCGCCATTTTGAAAAATCTTGGACCGGCTCACCCATTGGCCGGCTGTTCTGAGCGACTTTAGTTCCGGACAAACTCGATAGGTCGAGCCGTTGCGGAGAACCGCCCCATGTGTCAAGTCAATTTCCACGTTCAGGTCGATTTCGTATTTTTCTGGGGGTCGTGGGGTCATTTCTGATACGACGATGTATAGAGTCGAGCCTTACCTCTTACGGGTTCTTCAAAACAGCATGTCAGTGAGTCAGTCAGTCAGTCAGTCAGTGGGTATTCAGCTATATATATTATAACTAGTATTTCGCGTGGGGGCCGCGGGCCCCAAGGGGCCCGCGGAGGGTCCCGTGCCACCCTGTCTTGTTTTAATAATCCTAACCTTTTTTATTTTATTCTTAGGCCGCAATTTCGAATCCGCCATCTTGTGAAAAGCGTTTCGCGTGGGGGCCGCGGGCCCCGCGGGACCCGCGGAGTCACCCTGCCACCCTATTATTTATCAAATATTTCTGACCTTTTTTTACTTTATTCTTTGGCCGCAATTCCGAATCCGCCATCTTGTGAAAAGCGTTTCGCGTGGGGGCCGCGGGCCCCGCGGGACCCGCGGAGTCACCCTGCCACCCTATTATTTATCAAATATTTCTGACCTTTTTTTACTTTATTCTTTGGCCGCAATTCCGAATCCGCCATCTTGGGAAAAGCGTTTCGCGTGGGGGCCGCGGGCCCCGCGGGACCCGCAGAGTCACCCTGCCACTCTGTTTTTCTTTCAAATATTTGTAACCTTTTTTAGTATATTCTTTGGCCGCCATCTTGGGAACAGCATTTCGCATAGAGGCCGCGGGCCCCACGGGACCCGCGGAGGGTACCCTGCCAGCCTGCTTTTTTTTCAAAATTTTCCAGCTTTTTCTACTATATTCTTTGGCTGCCGTTTTGAAACCGCCACCTTGGAAAAAGTACTTCGCGTGTGGGCCGCGGGCCCCACGGGACCCGCGGAGTCAACCTTGGAAAAAGTACTTCGCGTGTGGGCCGCGGGCCCCACGGGACCCGCGGAGTCACCCTCCCACCCTGTTTTTCTTTCAAATATTTTTAACCTTTTTTAGTATATTCTTTGGCCGCCATCTTGGGAACAGCATTTCGCATGGAGGCCGCGGGCCCCACGGGACCCGCGGAGGGTACCCTGCCAGCCTGCTTTTTTTTCAAATTTTTCCAGCTTTTTCTACTATATTCTTTGGCCGCAATTTCGAATCCGCCATCTTGGGAAAAGCGTTTCGCGTGGGGGCCGCGGGCCCCGCAGGACCCGCGGAGTCACCCTGCCACCCTGTTTTTCTTTCAAATATTTGTAACCTTTTTTAGTATATTTCAATTTGGTATGGCGGCCATCTTGTTTTCGCAATTTTGCAAAAAAATTACCGGTTCACCCACAGGCTGGCTGTTCTGAGCGACTTTAGTTCCGGGCAAACTCGATGGGGCAAGTCGTTGCGGAGAACTGGCCCATGTGTCAGGTCAGTTTCTACGTTCAGGACAGTTTTGCATTTTTTTTGTTCTTGTGATAAAATTTCTTATGCGATGGTGTATAAAGTCGAACCCTATTCCTAAAAGCTGCTTTACAACACAAGTGAGCCAATGAGTCTGACATTACTTTGTATGGCGGCCATCTTTGAAAATGGCGGAATCGAAAAATTAAGTATGGCGTTTGAATTTGTGGTCTCGAAGAGCCCCGGATGCAAAATTTCAATCGGATCGGAGTAAAAGAAACTTTGGCCGCCATTTTGAATCCGCCATTTTGGAAAAAAATTAGGTTCATTAAATTACTCCGCTCACTTTGAACGATATTTGTTTGAGCACCACCCACCTGTTGCGACTGGCCTCTGAGATATTTGCGTTTCAATTTTGTATGGCGGCCATTTTGTTTTTGCAATTTTGAAAAAAAAATACTGGTTCACCTATTGGCTGGCTGTTCTGAGTGACTTTTGTTCCGGGCAAACTCGATAGGGCAAGTCGTTGCGGAGAGCTGGCCCATGTGTCAGGTCAGTTTCCACATTCAGGTCAATTTTTCATTTTTTGGTACTTAGCATGAAATTTCTAAAGCGACGGTGTATACAATTGAACCCCACCTCTTATGGGCTCTTCAAAACCACAGGTCAAAGATACAGAAATTACTTTGTATGGCGGCCATCTTGGAAAATGGCGGAATCGAAAAATAAAGTATGCCATTAGAATCTGTGGCCTGGAAGAGCCCCGGATGCAAAATTTCAACCGGATCTGCGCGAAAAGACAAGCAACAGGTACATTCTATGCTTTTTCTTTACTCTCAGAACAGCATGGAAGTATTATAGCTGGATAATACACACACACACACACACACACACACACCACGTCTTGATCCCTTACGGGGTAGACAGTGCCCAAGGTAACAAGACCTAAAGGCCACGTTTAGCATTATTATGTTTGTATTGGTGGAAAGGAGAAATCAAAATAGTGATGGATTGCTAGCCGCATCGCCTATAACATGATTCTTAAGATTTTTGTCTATTCCCACAATGGGCTTTTACCATCTGCGCGGGAATAGGTGGAAAGGAGGAATCAAAATAGTGATGGATTGCTAGCCGCATAACCTATAATATGATTCCTAAGATTTTTGTCCATTCCCTCGATGGGCTTTTACCATCTGCGCGGGAATAGGTGGAAAGGAGGTATCAAAATAGTGATGGGTTGCTAGCCGCATCGTCTATAACATGATTCATAAGATTTTTGTCCATTCCCTCGATGCTTTTACCATCTGCGCGGGAAGAGAAGCAACGGATACATTCTATGTTTTTTTTTACTTCCAGACCAGCATGGAAGTATTATAGCTGGATGGATAACACACACACACAAATCACGTCTTGATCCCTTACGGGGTAGACAGTGCCCAAGGTAACAAGACCTAAAGGCCACGTTTAGCATGATTGTGTTTGTATAGGTGGAAAGGAGGAATCAAAATAGTGACGGGTTGCTAGCCGCATCGCCAATAACATGATTCTCAAGAGTTTTGTCCATTTCCTCGATGGGCTTGTACCATCTGCGCGGGAATAGGTGGAAAGGAGGAATCAAAATAGTGATGGGTTGCTACCCGCATCGCCTAAAATATGATTCTCAAGAGTTTTGTCCATTTCCTCGATGGGCTTTTACCATCTGCGCGGGAATAGGTGGAAAGGAGGAATCAAAATAGTGATGGGTTGCTAGCCGCATCGCCTATAACATGATTCTCAAGAGTTTTGTCCATTTCCTGATGGGCTTTTACTATCTGCGCGGGAAGAGAAGCAACGCAAGGGGTACATTCTATGTTTTTTCTTTACTCCCAGACCAGCATGGAAGTATTACAGCTTGATAACACAAACACACACACACGCACACGCACGCACGCACGCACGCACGCACGCACGCACGCACGCACGCACGCACGCACACACACACACACACGCACACACACACGCACACACACACACACACACACGCACATACTCGCGTGAAAATATACATACATACATACACATACACAAATCACGTCTTTATCTCTTACGGGGTAGACAGAGCCTAAGGTAACAGATACCTACAGGCCACATTTAGCAAGATTGTGGGGGTATAGGTGAAAAATGAAATCAAAATAGTGATGGGTTGCTAGCCGCATCGCCTGTAACATGATCCTCACTCATGACTCCCAGACCAGCATGGAAGTATTATAGCTGGATAATGACACCCTAAAATTGCAAAAAAAAACTTCTTTTAGATTTTAATATTGTGTGTATTGAAAGATGTCTTATATCGCACGGCAAAAAGACTGAACTATTTTAATAGGTATGCCAAATATGTATTATCAAACTGGGCGGTTATTGTAAAAGGATCTAACAAAAAAGGTAACTTAAGAAATTACAATGTGATGTTTAAAGAAAAAAAATCTGCTGCTCTATCTACCCCATAGAGATACTGGCGTGAAAATATAATAACCAAATAATAATTTATCTAAAACAGTACCATTATATTTATAAATATTAACAAGCTTTTTTATTAATTTGCAACATATGTATGTATGTATGTATGTATGTGGAACAAAGTAGTCTCTGCCTACCCCTGTGGGAAAGAGGCGTGACGGTATGTATGTATGTATATTTGTCCGGGTGGAATTTTGAAGCAAATATCTTCATCAGATTCAGCTGAAATTTTGCATACTTGTGCAAGTCAGATGGCAATACAATAATCTGGCAGTAAAATTCTGATGGTAAAGCCAGGATCGTCTCCGCAGGAGGGAACTCTTCAACGGTTGGTCCGATTTGACTTAAAATTTGGTACACATATTATGTAGGAAGGATGACAATGCAAGTTTTGGTTGTTATATGTGGTATTCAATAAAGAGTTATTGTATTGTATTGTAAAGGAAATATTTGATTGTTTGTTTGTTTGAATTGAATAGGCTCCAAAACTACTGGACTGATTTGAAAAATTCTTTCACCGTTAGAATCCTACATTATTCCTAGGCTATACATATTATATTATAAATAAATCAAGGGTCCTTACTAAAACTACATTCATCTAAACCAATGGTGAAAAAATTTCAATTGTCTAGCTATCATGGTCAATTCATAAGACAACCTGGTGGTGGTAACAGACAGACAGACAGACAGACGGGCAGACCGACAGAGGGACAGACAGGGAAGTCTTAGTAATAGGGTCCCGTTTTTGTACTTGGTATACTGAATGAACCCTAAAATGGTTCATTTGGTTATCAGTTCAAAGCACACCAACACAGAAAATAAAATAAAAATACATCTGCATGTATCAATGTCGAGCATATTATAGGTTTGGGAAAAACATTGAACATTCTTAGTAATAAGCCATCATCTAATTTGGTACCACATACAATGAATTCATTATGCGATAGCTCTCATTGCTACAACATGATTCTCTTAGAACATTCGAGAACAAGACAGAATAATTGCCAATTTTAATGTAATAGGTACTTACAGGAACGTCTGCGAACAGCACGCTGCATAGTAATAATCTCAACACCTCGTTTCATCTGAAAATAATAAGTAATATGGTTAATTACCAAAGTACATGATATCATTCGCCATTAATGTTTACGATAAAGTTATGTTTTAATTTAGGATGTACAACAGATCCTACCGGACTACTTTTCAGCCAGCGTAAGTTACAAAACACAAGCGTTACACAAACAAAATGCCGTCCAATGATGCTAACTACATTTTACTGTTTTTCTAAGTGAAAACTGTTGAAGTAGGTAGTAGATATATGTACTTATGTTAGATTTAGTTACATTGATCAATATAAACTATTTGTATTATATCTATGTACTGTTTTTTCTCGAAATAAAACAATAAAACGCTTACCTTGTCGGGATGCAATATCAAAGTATTCACTTTAGTTAGTTAGCAATTTCGCGGCAAAAGTAACTGAACTGAACAAAAGACAATCGCCTTTTTTTTTTCGGCGCCGGCTCGGGGAGTGGGGGCGGCGGCCAGTTATAAATTCATAACAAGTCACTACATAGAAAAGTGAATTACAAGAAATTAAATTTGGTATTTTCTCATATAATTCAGGCCTATAATTTAAATTAATTTTTGAAAATATCTTGGCTAGTGACTTTAAGAGTTTAATCTGGCTCGTCTACAAAGCTGCTTAATTGCCTTTGGTTAGAAAAAAAAAATTATGATTTTTTCTTACAGATTAGGCCAGTTTGAGAAATTTATTTGAATATTTTAAAATTTGGGCACGTACTTTTACTTAAATTTAATTTGTTAAATACCGGTTATGGTCGGCCGGATACACGTGATCAGTGGCACGAAAGTCCCTTTGCCAATCTGCTTAGAGAAAAATACTGTCATTTGTCATTCGTACGTCAAAGTCAAAGTCATCATTTGTCATTTGATCCGGGCAGTCTATTTAAGTTTCTAACCTTCTGAAAGTCTATTTTCCACGATAATTTTTGAAAAAATACTTACCAGTGGAGACCCCGGTGAAAAATTTGTCAGCTGACACGCTCAAAATTGCGAAAAGTGTCTACTTTGGAGTACATTGCTCTACCAACGATAGGCACAATATTGCCGAAATAAGGGGGGCTAACATGCTCATGTGAGTATTTACCTGTTTAATCATCAACATTAGTGCATATATAAAATAATACTCGCATACTTGATACAATAGTTACTTATTATCTTTTCATTTTGTTCTAGGTGGTTGTAAGAATGTTCTATTGCTTCTGTTTTGGCTGGCCAAGAAAAGTGAAGAAATCTTCAACAATATACAATGCTACTGGACAAAGCGTGATTGTTTTATGTACCAGATCCTAGCTCCGAAAGAACCAAAAAAGTCCACATGTACCTACTGGGCAGATTATGATGAGGTTAATACTGCGAAAATGTTTTTATTTCTCATGTCTTTATTAGTTGATATAAGAAGGGAATTACAATGGGTCCCTTCAAGAGAGCCTTGTCGCCCCGGCTGATAGAGACCTCAGGAGACCCCAGAGCTGGCGCTTACCTCTCCCAGCGAATTTCTCTGGCTGTACAGCGAGGTAATGCCGCCAGTGTGTTGGGGTCTATGCCGCAGGAGGGCCTTTTAGATGGTGTTTTCTTTTTATAGTTAGGTATATTTATTTAGTTTTAAGTTTTGTATATTTAGTTAACTTTTAGATTTTATCATAGTTTAATTTTTTTTTATATTTCTTAAATTGTTAGCAAGCGCTAAAAATAAATAATTACAAACTGTTTTTTTTATTATTTCACCTTGAATATATAAATTATAGGGATTATAGGGACATTATGATATGGGTGTGGATAAATATATTTACAGTTTGTTATGTGATTTAGGTTTAACAAGGAAAAATAAGTGTCAGTCGTTTTTATATTGTTAACCATTTAATAAAATGTTAAAACATTATTTTACTGAAAAACAATACAAGTAATGTGATGTAGGTTTAATAGCAAAAGCAAACAAGTCGTAAGGAACATTATGTATTTTATTAGGTACTAATATTACAATAATAATGACTAAAAAATATTTGCAGATGCATATTCTTTTTTTTTTAATATGAAGTGTCTGTGGCTTAGTGGAACTGGTAGGCTCTTAATTCAGAAATTGCGGGTTCAATACCAGGCCAGGCCTGTAGGTTGAGAGGAGGAGAGTTGCCCCGGCAACAGGGATGTATGAAATATGGGAGGCTGTTAATTTACCAATACACAGAGGTTTTGATTTACAATTCATTTAATCAAAGTAGACAACCCCATTGAGGTTGGATCGGTCGGATAATTAGCAGACTGATTTATCCTGTTGGACAGTTGTTCAAGAAGTAGTGATTCATAAACAATATAAGCATAAAAATGTTGCTGCAATCTCCTCACTCTATGTTTTTGCTCTATCCAAGTCGATGTGATATTTGTTGCTATGTCTGTCTGTCAGTTGCCTTCAGAACCCACCAGGGGGCGCGACGTTCGCTCTTTCTCGTTGCTTCGCAAGTCGAAAGCGTGACGTCATTAGGCGCGGCTTTATAAGGACGGCGCCCGGTAGTCTTTTCCGGCTGCCGCAACCGCTGCCGTAACGCAACCGTACGTAGTACCGGACGTAGTACCGTGCCACGGCAGGCCGGTAATAGCACGAGGTCGGTCAGGTATCGCTGCACCAGACGGTAATCGTCCTCCCCTCGTGGCGTAAATGTGATACCCCTTCCACCGGGCACGGAGATCGGGGGGTGGCCCAGCTCCTCCCGCAGCTTGCGGATGTGCTTGGGCCTCTCGGGCAGCACGTCCACTGCGAGGGGCGGGTAGCGCTCTCTAGACGCGGATGGTCAGCATCTCGGCCAGTGCTTGCAAGCCAGGATGGGGCGATGGTGCGTGCGTAGCTGGTACTGCAATGGGCTCGAGCTTGGCTGGTCGTGCGGCAGGTGTCGTCACGTGGACCAGCGACTTGACGCGAGGCGCCGGCGGCGTGGGTGGCAGGCGGGACGCGGTAGTCGTGGGCTGGGCAGGTGTCGCGCGCTGCGCGGGCGGCGCTCTAAAGGCTAGTGGTGAACGGGGTGTGGACTTGGGCGTAAATTCCTGTTCCCGGCTATCCGTAATAACGTTAAGCGGTTGAACACTTCACTGGCGATTGGACGTAGATTGTTGCACGGACTCTACCTGTGCCTGATCGAAAAAAAAACACTTTCCGAGATGCGCAGCCAATTGGCATTGTTCATTTTTTTTATGCTGTGCTTTTAACACCTTTATCTGATAACATGGACTGTTTCAAGCAACTAATTTGAATATTATGCTTTTACGTAGCTTTGTTAATCCTACTAATCCTACTAATATTATAAATGTGAAAGTTTGTGAGTTTGGATGTTTGTTACTCTTTCACGCCAGAACGGCTGGACAGATCTGGATGAAATTTGGAACATAGATAGATTAGAGCCGGGAATAACACATAGGCTACTTTTTATCCCGGAAAATTGCGTAATTCCCGCGGGATAGCGATAAACGAATTATATGCAGACGAAGTTGCGGGCAACAGCTAGTTAATAATAAATATTTTTTCGCTGTTTGATAACTCGTGAATTTAGACAGAATCCCAATCGCCTTCGTTCGGCTGGCTATAAAAAAAAACGGCTTTGTCTATGGTTTTGTCGATTTGACAGTTGCCATAGCTAAACTTTTTTTTTTCATTTTTGTGGCAAACATTCGATGCTGGATTCTGTCTAAAAACCGGGTCGTTCGGTCAACCAAAGGTTCAAAGTACTTTTACAAAAATATCTGCAATCATAAAGTATTTTTGAAATCGGACAAGATAAATCGGATAAATGATGGTTTTCCTCGAAATGGTTTTCGAATTGGAGCATACTAAAAAAAATGAACAATGCCAATTGTTCGGTTCGCGGGCCGTCACGTCAAACTAAGGTCCTCCACGCCGCCTCAACCTTAATATCTTTTAGTCTTTTAATAACGCACCTACTGCTCTACCATGTCATTTAAATGTTCCTCGGAAACAACAGCTACTACCTACCTACTCGTGATTCATCCGGACGTTTGGTCATACACTTGAACAGATACCTATTTAACTATCTTAAGCTGTGACGAAACTTCAAAATTCAAGTGGGCATCATATTTTAACACGTTCGCGTACGCTACGTGATATGACGCCAGAATTGCTATATAGGTACCTACGTATATTGTACGTGTTTAGACGTTCAACTTGGAAAAAAAGAGATTTCCCATGTCAGTGAACGCTGAATACTTACCGACACCATATATGTATTATTATAATATATTTTGTAATTTGTATTTCAATTAAAGCAAAACATGAATTCTGCCCAGCCGTGATCGTTGCACAATGTTTTGGCGGTGGCACTGCTGCTTGGGGGTCACACTGAGAAACGGTACTCGGTGGAATATGTGGCCTTAAATGAGCCCTAAATGCAAAATTTAAATCGGAACGGACTCAAAAAAAAATTGGCCGCCATTTTGATTCCGCCATCTTGAAAAAAACTATGCTTTAAATGACCCTTCCAACCTTGAATGATACCTGTTCGAATAATTTACATCTATTGCGACTGGCCTCTGAGATATTCGCGTTTCAATTTTGTATGGCGGCCATCTTGTTTTCGCCATTTTAAAAAATCTTGGACCGGTTCACCCATTGGCCGGCTGTTCTGAGCGACTTTAGTTCCGGGCAAACTCGATAGGGCAATTCGTTGCGGAGAGCTGGCCCATGTGCCGAATCAGTTTCCACGTTCAGGTCAGTTTTTAATTTTTTTGGTACTAACGTTATGATTCCTGATGCGATGGTGTACAGAGTCGAACCCTATCGCTAATAGCTGCTATAAAACACAAGCGAATCTGTTAGTCTGACATTACATTGTATGGCGGCCATCTTGGAAAATGGCGGAATCGAAAAATTAATTATTCCGTTTGAATATGTGGCCTCAAACAGCCCCGGATGCAAAATTTCAATCGGATCGGAGTAAAAGAAACTTTGGCCGCCATTTTGAATCCGCCATTTTGGACAAAAAATAGGTTCATTAAATTACTCCGCTCACTTTGAACGATATTTGTTTGAGCACCACCCACCTGTTGCGACTGGCCTCTGAGATATTTGCGTTTCAATTTTGTATGGCGGCCATTTTGTTTTTGCAATTTTGAAAAAAAAATACTGGTTCACCTATTGGCTGGCTGTTCTGAGTGACTTTTGTTGCGGGCAAACTCGATTTGGCAAGTCGTTGCGGAGAGCTGGCCCATGTGTCAGGTCAGTTTCCACATTCAGGTCAATTTTTCATTTTTTGGTACTAAGCATAAAATTTTTAAAGCGACGGTGTATTGAATCGAACCCCATCTCTTATGGGCTCTTCAAAACAACAGGTCAAATATCCAGAAATTACATTGTATGGCGGCCATCTTGGAAAATGGCGGAATCGAAAAATAAAGTATGCCATTAGAATCTGTGGCCTGGAAGAGCCCCGGATGCAAAATTTCAACCGGATCGGAGTAAAAAAAAATTTGGACGCCATTTTGAATCCGCCATCTTGGAAAAAAAATTACTTAGTCAGATTTCCCCCTCAACTCTGAATGACATTTGGTCGAGCACCACCCACCTATCTCGACTGGCCTCTGAGATATTCGCGTTTCAATTTTGTATGGCGGCCATCTTGTTTTCGCCATTTTGAAAAATCTTGGACCGGCTCACCCATTGGCCGGCTGTTCTGAGCGACTTTAGTTCCGGGCAAACTCGATAGGTCGAGCCGTCGCGGAGAGCTGCCCCATGTGTCGGGTCAGTTTCCACGATCAGGTCGATTTCGTATTTTTCTGGTGGTCGTGGGGGTACTTCTGATGCGATAGTGTATAGAGCTTAGCCACACCTCTTACGGGTTCTTCAAAACAGCATGTCAGTCAGTGAGTCAGTCAGTGAGTGAGTGGGTATTCAGCTATATATATTATAACTAGTATTTCGCGTGGGGGCCGCGGGCCCCAAGGGGCCCGCGGAGGGTCCCGTGCCACCCTGTTTTGTTTTAATAATCCTAACCTTTTTTATTTTATTCTTAGGCCGCAATTTCGAATCCGTCATCTTGTGAAAAAGCGTTTCGCGTGGGGGCCGCGGGCCCCGCGGGACCCGTCACCCTGCCACCCTGTTATTTTTCAAATATTTCTGACCTTTTTTTACTTTATTCTTTGGCCGCAATTTCGAATCCGCCATCTTGTGAAAAGCGTTTCGCGTGGGGGCCGCGGGCCCCGCGGGACCCGCGGAGTCACCCTGGCACCCTGTTATTTTTCAAATATTTCTGACCTTTTTTTACTTTATTCTTTGGCCGCAATTCCGAATCCGCCATCTTGGGAAAAGCGTTTCGCGTGGGGGCCGCGGGCCCCGCGGGACCCGCGGAGTCACCCTGCCACCCTGTTTTTTTTTTCAAATATTTCTGACCTTTTTTACTTTATTCTTCGGCCGCCATCTTTGGAAAAGCATTTCGCATGCGGGCCGCGGGCCCCACGGGACCCGCGGAGGGTACCCTACCATCCTGTATTTTTCAAAAATTTCTTATCTTTTTTACTTTATTCTTTAGCCGCCATCTTGGGAAAAGCATTTCGCGTGGAGGCCGCGGGCCCCGCGGGACCCGCGGAGGTTACCCTACCAGCCTGTTTTTTTTTTCAAATATTTCTAATCTTTTTTACTTTATTCTTTGGCCGCCATCTTTGGAAAAACATTTCGCATGGGGGCCGCGGGCCCCACGGGACCCGCGGAGTGTACCCTACCATCCTGTATTTTTCAAAAATTTCTTATCTTTTTTACTTTATTCTTTAGCCGCCATCTTGGGAAAAGCATTTCGCGTGGAGGCCGCGGGCCCCGCGGGACCCGCGGAGGTTACCCTACCAGCCTGTTTTTTTTTTCAAATATTTCTAATCTTTTTTACTTTATTCTTTGGCCGCCATCTTTGGAAAAACATTTCGCATGGGGGCCGCGGGCCCCACGGGACCCGCGGAGTGTACCCAACCATCCTGTTTTTTCCAAATATTTATAACCTTTTTTTACTTTATTCTTTGGCCGCCATCTTGGGAGAAGCATTTCGCGTGGAGGCCGCGGGCCCCGCGGGACCCGCGGAGGTTACCCTACCAGCCTGTTTTTTTTTTCAAATATTTCTATACTTTTTTACTACATTCTTTGGCCGCCATTTTGAATCCACCATCTTGGAAAAAATTAGGTTCAGTAGATTACTCCTCCCACCTAGAACGACACTTGGTCGAGCACAACCCATCTATCTCGACTGGCCACTGAGATGTTCGCGTTTCAATTTTGTATGGCGGCCATCTTGTTTTCGCAATTTTGAATTTTTTTTTACCGGTTCACCCATAGGCTGGCTGTTCTGAGCGACTTTAGTTCCGGGCAAACTCGATAGAACAAGTCGTTGCGGAGAGCTGGTCCATGTGTCAAGTCAGTTTCCACGTTAAGGTCGGTTTTGCATTTTTTTTTGTTTTTGTGATATAATTTCTTATGCGATGGTGTATAAAGTCGAACCCTATTTCTAAAAGCTGCTATACAACACAAGTGAGTCTATGAGTCTGACATTACTTTGTATGGCGGCCATCTTGGAAAATGGCGGAATCGAAAAATTAAGTATGGCGTTTGAATTTGTGGTCTTGAAGAGCCCCGGATGCAAAATTTCAATTGGATCGGACTCAAAAAAAATTTGGCCGCCATTTTGAATCCGCCATCTTAGAAAAAAAATTGAGTCATCAGATTACCCCTCCTATTTTGAACGACATTTGATCGAGCACCACCCACCTGTTGTGATTGGCCTCTGAGATATTTGCGTTTCAATTTTGTATGGCGGCCATCTTGTTTTCGCAATTTTGAAAAAAAAATACTGGTTCACCCATTGGCTGGCTGTTCTGAGCGACTTTTGTTCCGGGCAAACTCAATAAAGCAATTCATCGTGGAGAGCTGCCCCATGTGTCAGGTCAGTTTCCACATTCAGATCAATTTTTTATTTTTTTCGTACTTATCATATAATTTTTGAAGCGAAAGTGTATAGAACCAAACCCTACCTCTGATGGGTTCCTCAAAACAACAGGTCAAAGATACAGAAATTACTTTGTATGGCGGCCATCTTGGAAAATTGCGGAATCGAAAAATAAAGTATGCCATTAGAATCTGTGGCCCCGGAGAGCCCCGGATGCAAAATTTCATCCGGATCGGATAAAAAAAAAATTTTGCCGCCATTTTGAATCCGCCATCTTGGAAAAAAAATTGTTTAGTCAGATTTCCCCTTCAACTCTGAATGACATTTGGTCGAGCACCACCCGTCTATCTCGACTGACCTCTGAGATATTCGCGTTTCAATTTTGTATGGCGGCCATCTTGTTTCCGCCATTTTGAAAAATCTTGAACCGGCTCACCCATTGGCCGGCTGTTCTGAGCGACTTTAGTTCCGGGCAAACTCGATAGGTCGAGCCGTTGCGGAGAACCGCCCCATGTAACAGGTCAGTTTCCACGTTCAGGTCGATTTCGTATTTTTCTGGTGGTCGTGGAGTCATTTCTGATACGACGGTGTATAGAGTCGAGACGTACCTCTTAAGGGTTCTTCAAAACAGCATGTCAGTCAGTGAGTCAGTCAGTGAGTGGGTATTCAGCTATATATATTATAACTAGTATTTCGCGTGGGGGCCGCGGGCCCCAAGGGGCCCGCGGAGGGTCCCGTGCCACCCTGTTTGGTTTTAATAATCCTAACCTTTTTTATTTTATTCTTAGGCCGCAATTTCGAATCCGCCATCTTGTGAAAAGCGTTTCGCGTGGGGGCCGCGGGCCCCGCGGGACCCGCGGAGTCACCCTGCCATCCTGTTATTTATCAAATATTTCTGACGTTTTTTTATTTTATTCTTTGGCCGCAATTTCGAATCCGCCATCTCGGGAAAAGCGTTTCGCGTGGGGGCCGCGGGCCCCGCGGGACCCGCGGAGTCACCCTGCCACCCTGTTATTTTTCAAATATTTCTGACCTTTTTTTGCTTTGTTCTTTGGCCGCAATTCCGAATCCGCCATCTTGTGAAAAGCGTTTCGCGCTGGGGCCGCGGGCCCCGCGGGACCCGCGGAGTCACCCTGCCACCCTGTTTTTTTTTCAAATATTTCTGACCTTTTTTTACTTTATTCTTTAGCTGCAATTTCAAATCCGCCATCTTGGGAAAAGCGTTTCGCGTGGGGGCCGCGGGCCCCACGGGACCCGCGGAGGGTACCCTGCCAGCCTGCTTTTTTTTCAAATTTTTCCAGCTTTTTCTACTATATTCTTTGGCCGCAATTTCAAATCCGCCATCTTGGGAAAAGCGTTTCGCGTGGGGGCCGCGGGCCCCGCGGGACCCGCGGAGTCACCCTGCCACCCTGTTTTTCTTTCAAATATTTGTAACCTTTTTTAGTATATTTTTTGGCCGCCATCTTGGGAACAGCATTTCGCATGGAGGCCGCGGGCCCCACGGGACCCGCGGAGGGTACCCTGCCAGCCTGCTTTTTTTTCAAATTTTTCCAGCTTTTTCTACTATATTTTTTGGCCGCAATTTCGAATCCGCCATCTTGGGAAAAGCGTTTCGTGTGGGGGCCGCGGGCCCCGCGGAGTCACCCTGCCACCCTGTTTTTCTTTCAAATATTTGAAACCTTTTTTAGTATATTTCAATTTGGTATGGCGGCCATCTTGTTTTCGCAAATTTGCAAAAAAATTACCGGTTCACCCATAGGCTGGCTGTTCTGAGCGACTTTAGTTCCGGGCAAACTCGATGGGGCAAGTCGTTGCGGAGAACTGGCCCATGTGTCAGGTCAGTTTCTACGTTCAGGACAGTTTTGCATTTTTTTTGTTCTTGTGATAAAATTTCTTATGCGATGGTGTATAAAGTCGAACCCTATTCCTAAAAGCTGCTTTACAACACAAGTGAGCCCATGAGTCTGACATTACTTTGTATGACGGCCATCTTTGAAAATGGCGGAATCGAAAAATAAAGTATGACGTTTAGATTTGTGGCCTCAAAGAGCCCCAGATGCAAAATTTCAATCGGATCGGAGTAAAAAAAAATTTGGCCGCCATTTTGAATCCGCCATCTTGGAAAAAAAATTAGGTTCATTTAATTACTCCGCTCACTTTGAACGATATTTGTTTGAGCACCACCCACCTGTTGCGACTGGCCTCTGAGATATTTGCGTTTCAATTTTGTATGGCGGCCATCTTGTTTTTGCAATTTTGAAAAAAAAATACTGGTTGTCCTATTGGCTGGCTGTTCTGAGTGACTTTTGTTCGGGGCAAACTCGATAGGGCAAGTCGTTTCGGAGAGCTGGCCAATGTGTCAGGTCAGTTTCCACGTTCAGGTCGATTTTTCATTTTTTAGGTACTTATCATAAAATTTACAAAGCGATAGTGTATAGAGCCGAACCCCACCTCTTATGGGTTCCTCAAAACAACAGATCAAAGATACAGAAATTACTTTGTATGGCGGCCATCTTGGAAAATGGCGGAATCGAAAAATAAAGTATGCAGTTAGAATCTGTGGCCTCGAACAGCCCCGGATGCAAAATTTCAATCGGATCGGAGCAAAAAAAAATTTGACCGCCATTTTGAATCCGCCATCTTGGAAAAAAAATTGCATAGTCAGATTTCCCCCTCAACCTTAAATGACATTTGGTCGAGCACCACCCGTCTATCTGGACTGGCCTCTGAGATATTCGCGTTTCAATTTTGTATGGCGGCCATCTTGTTGTCGCCATTTTGAAAAATCTTGGATCGGCTCACCCATTGGCCGGCTGTTCTGAGTGACTTTAGTTCCGGGCAAACTCGATAGGTCGAGCCGTCGCGGAGAACCGTCCCATGTGTCAAGTCAGTTTCCACGTTCAGGTCGATTTCGTATTTTTCTGGTGGTCGCGGGAGCATTTCTAATACGATGGTGTATAGAGTCGAGCCTTACCTCTTACAGGTTCTTCAAAACAGCATGTCAATGAGTCAGTGAGTCAGTGAGTGAGTGGGTATTCAGCTATATATATTATAACTAGTATTTCGCGTGGGGGCCGCGGGCCCCAAGGGCCCCGCGGAGGTCCCGTGCCACCCTGTTTTGTTTTAATAATCCTAACTTTTTTTTTTTTTACTATATACTTTGGCCGCCTTTTTGAAACCGCCACCTTGAAAACAGTGACCCTTACCGCCCTGTTTTTTTTTCAATTATTTCTAACATTTTTTACTACAATCTTTGGCCGCCATTTTGTATCCGCCATCTTGGAAAAAGTATTTCGCGGTGAGGCCGCGGGCCCCACGGGACCCGCGGAGGGTTCCCTGCAACCCTGTTTTTTTTCAAATATTTATAATTTTTTTTTTTAATCTTTGGCCGCCGTTTTGTATCCGCCATCTGGGAAAAAGTATTTCGCGCGGGGGCCGCGAAGGGTAGCCTACCATCCTATTTTTTTCGCATGGGGGCCGCGGGCCCCACGGGACCCGCGGAGGGTACCCTGCCAGCCTATGTTATTTTCAAATATTACTACATTCTTTGGCCGTCATTTTGAAACCATCACCTTGGAGTATTTCGCGTGAGGGCCGCGGCCCCCGCGGGGACCGCGGAGGGTAACCTACCAGCCTGTATTTTTTTCATATATTTGTCACCTTTTTTTTACTTTATTCTTCGGCCGTTATCTTGGGAACAGCATCTCACATGGTAGCCGCGGGCCCCACGGGACCCGCGGAGGGTACCCTACCATCCTGCTTTTTTTCAAATATTTCTAACCTTTTTCACTTTATTCTTTGGCCGCTATCTTGGGAAAAGCATTTCATATGGGGCCGCGGGCCCCACGGGACCCGCGGAGGATGCCCTGCCAGCCTGTTTTTTTTTCAAATTTTTCCAACTTTTTCTACTATATTCTTTGGCCGCCGTTTTGAAACCACCACTATGGAAAAAGTACTTCGCGTGTGGGCCGCGGACCCCACGGGGCCCGCGGAGAGTAACCTACCGCCCTATTTTTTTTCATATATTTATATCCTTTTTTACTTTAATTTTTGGCCGCCATTTTGAATCCACCACCCTGGAAAAAATTAGGTTCATTAGATTACTCCTCCCACCTAGAACGACACTTGGTCGAGTACAACCCATCTATCTCGACTGGCCACTGAGATATTCGCGTTTCAATTTTGTATGGCGGCCATTTTGTTTTCGCAATTTAAAAAAAAAAAATCCGGTTCACCCATAGGCTGGCTGTTCTGAGCGACTTTAGTTCCGGGGAAACTCGATAGGGCAAGTCGTTGCGGAGAACTGGCCCATGTGTCAGGTCAGTTTCCACATTCAGGACAGTTTTGTATTTTTCTTGTACTTGTGATAAAATTTCTTATGCGATGGTGTATAAAGTCGAACCCTATTCCTAAAAGCTGCTATAGAACACAGGTGAGTCTATGAGTCTGACATTACTTTGTATGGCGGCCATCTTGGAAAATGGCGGAATCGAAAAATTAAGTATGCCGTTTGAATTTGTGGTCTCGAAGAGCCCCGGATGCAAAATTTCAATCGGATCGGAGTAAAAGAAACTTTGGCCGCCATTTTGAATCCGCCATCTTGGAAAAAAAAATAGGTTCATTAAATTACTCCGCTCACTTTGAACGATATTTGTTTGAGCACCACCCACCTGTTGCGACTGGCCTCTGAGATATTTGCGTTTCAATTTTGTATGGCGGCCATCTTGTTTTTGCAATTTTGAAAAAAAATTACCGGTTCGCCCATTGGCTGGCTGTTCTGAGCGACTTTTGTTCCGGGCAAACTCGATAGGGCAATTCATCGCGGAGAGCTGCCCCATGTGTCAAGTCAGTTTCCACGTTCAGGTCGATTTTTCATTTTTTTGGTACTTATCATAAAATTTCTAAAGCGATGGTGTATAGAATCGAACCCCATCTCTTATGGGCTCTTCAAAACAACAGGTCAAATATCCAGAAATTACATTGTATGGCGGCCATCTTGGAAAATGGCGGAATCGAAAAATAAAGTATGCCATTAGAATCTGTGGCCTCAAAGAGCCCCGGATGCAAAATTTCAACCGGATCGGAGTAAAAAAAAATTTGGACGCCATTTTGAATCCGCCATCTTGGAAAAAAAATTACTTAGTCAGATTTCCCCTTAAACTCTGAATGACATTTGGTCGAGCACCACCCACCTATCTCGACTGGCCTCTGAGATATTCGCGTTTCAATTTTGTATGGCGGCCATCTTGTTTTCGCCATTTTGAAAAAACTTTGACCGGCTCACCCATTGGCTGACTGTTCTGAGCGACTTTAGTTCCGGGCAAACTCGATAGGTCGAGCCGTTGCGGAGAACCGCCCCATGTGTCAAGTCAATTTCCACGTTCAGGTCGATTTCGTATTTTTCTGGTGGTCGTGGGGGCATTTCTGATACGACGATGTATAGAGTCTAACCTCAACTCTTATGGGTTCTTCCAAACAACTCTGGGGTGAGTCAGTCAGTCAGTCAGTCAGTCAGTCAGTCAGTCAGTGGGTATTCAGCTATATATATTATAACTAGTATTTCGCGTGGGGGCCGCGGGCCCCAAGGGCCCCGCGGAGGTCCCGTGCCACCCTGTTTTGTTTTAATAATCCTAACCTTTTTTTTTTTTACTATATACTTTGGCCGCCTTTTTGAAACCGCCACCTTGAAAACAGTGACCCTTACCGCCCTGTTTTTTTTTCAAATATTTCTAACTTTTTTTTCTACAATCTTTGGCCGCCATTTTGTATCCGCCATCTTGGAAAAAGTATTTCGCGGTGAGGCCGCGGGCCCCACGGGACCCGCGGAGGGTTCCCTGCAACCCTGTTTTTTTTCAAATATTTATAATTTTTTTTTTAATCTTTGGCCGCCGCTTTGTATCCGCCATCTTGGAAAAAGTATTTCGCGCGGGGGCCGCGAAGGGTAGCCTACCATCCTATTTTTTTCGCATGGGGACCGCGGGCCCCACGGGACCCGCGGAGGGTACCCTGCCAGCCTGTGTTATTTTCAAATATTACTACATTCTTTGGCCGTCATTTTGAAACCACCACCTTGGAGTATTTCGCGTGAGGGCCGCGGCCCCCGCGGGGACCGCGGAGGGTAACCTACCAGCCTGTATTTTTTTCATATATTTGTCACCTTTTTTTCACTTTATTCTTCGGCCGTTATCTTGGGAACAGCATCTCACATGGTAGCCGCGGGCCCCACGGGACCCGCGGAGGGTACCCTACCATCCTGCTTTTTTTCAAATATTTCTTACCTTTTTCACTTTATTATTTGGCCGCCATCTTGGGAAAAGCATTTCGTATGGGGCCGCGGGCCCCACGGGACCCGCGGAGGATGCTCTGCCAGCCTGTTTTTTTTTTTCAAATTTTTCCAACTTTTTCTACTATATTCTTTGGCCGCCGTTTTGAAACCACCACTATGGAAAAAGTACTTCGCGTGTGGGCCGCGGACCCCGCGGGGCCCGCGGAGAGTAACCTACTGCCCTATTTTTTTTCATATATTTATATCCTTTTTTACTTTAATTTTTGGCCGCCATTTTGAATCCACCACCTTGGAAAAAAATTAGGTTCATTAGATTACTCCTTCCACCTAGAACGACACTTGGTCGAGTACAACCCATCTATCTCGACTGGCCACTGAGATATTCGCGTTTCAATTTTGTATGGCGGCCATTTTGTTTTCGCAATTTTGAAAAAAAAAATACCGGTTCACCCATAGGCTGGCTGTTCTGAGCGACTTTAGTTCCGGGGAAACTCGATAGGGCAAGTCGTTGCGGAGAACTGGCCCATGTGTCAGGTCAGTTTCCACGTTAAGGTTGGCTTTGCATTTTTTTTTGTACTTGTGATAAAATTTCTTATGCGGTGGTGTATAAAGTCGAACCCTATTTCTAAAAGCTGTTATTCAACACAAGTGAGTCTGTTAGTCTAAAACTACTTTGTATGGCGGCCATCTTGGAAAATGGCAGAGCCGAAAAATAAAGTATGTCGCTTGAATTTATGGCCTCGAAGAGCCCCGGATGCAAAATTTCAATCGGATCGGAGTAAAAAAAAATTTGGCCGCCATTTTGAATCCGCCATTTTGGAAAAAAATTTAGGTTCATTAAATTACTCCGCTCACTTTGAACGATATTTGTTTGAGCACCACCCACCTGTTGCGACTGGCCTCTGAGATATTGGTGTTTCAATTTTGTATGGCGGCCATTTTGTTTTTGCAATTTTGAAAAAAAAATACTGGTTCACCTATTGACTGGCTGTTCTGAGTGACTTTTGTTCCGGGCCAACTCGATAGGGCAAGTCGTTGCGGAGAGCTGGCCCATGTGTCAGGTCAGTTTCCACATTTAGGTCAATTTTTCATTTTTTGGTACTTAACATGAAATTTCTAAAGCGTTGATGTATAGAATCGAACACCACCTCTTATGGGCTCTTCAAAACAACAGGTCAAAGATACAGAAATTACTTTGTATGGCGGCCATCTTGGAAAATGGCGGAATCGAAAAATAAAGTATGCAGTTTGAATCTGTGGCCTAGAAGAGCCCCGGGTGCAAAATTTCATTCGGATCGGAGCAAAAAAAAATTTGGCCGCCATTTTGAATCCGCCATCTTGGAAAAAAATTGCAAAGTCAGATTTCCCCCTCAACTCTGAATGACATTTGGTCGAGCACCACCCATCTATCGCGACTGGCCTCTGAGATATTCGCGTTTCAATTTTGTATGGCGGCCATCTTGTTTTCGCCATTTTGAAAAAACTTTGACCGGCTCACCCATTGGCTGGCTGTTCTAAACGACTTTAGTTCCGGGCAAACTCGATAGGGCAAGTCGTTGGGGAGAACTGACCCATGTGTCAGGTCTGTTTCCACATTCAGGACAGTTTTGTATTTTTCTTGTACTTGTCATAAAATTTCTTATGCGAAAGTATATAAAGTCGAACCCTATTCCTAACAGCTGCTGTACAACCCAAGTGAGTCTGTGAGTCTGTCATTACTTTGTATGGCGGCCATCTTGGAAAATGGCGGAATCGAAAAATTAAGTATGGATTTTGAATTTGTGGCCACAAAGAGCCCCGGATGCAAAATCTCAATCGGATCGGAGTAAAAAACATTTTGGCCGCCATTTTGAATCCGCCATCTTGAAAAAAAAAATGGCTCATCAGATTACCACTTCCACATTGAACAACATTAGTTCGAGCACCACCCACCTATAGCGATTGGCCTCTGAGATATTTGCGTTTAAATTTTGTATGGCGGCCATCTTGTTTTCACCATTTTGAAAAAAAATTACCGGTTCACCCATTGGCTGGCTGTTCTGAGCGACTTTTGTTCCGGGCAAACTCGATAGGGCAATTCATCGCGGAGAGCTGCCCCATGTGTCAAGTCAGTTTCCACATTCAGGTCGATTTTTCATTTTATAGGTATTTATTATAAAATTTCTGAAGCGAAAGTGTATATAGTCGAACCCCACCTCTTATAGGCTCCTCAAAACAACAGGTCAAATATCCAGAAATTACATTGTATGGCGGCCATCTTGGAAAATGGCGGAACCGAAAAATAAATAATGCCATTTGAATCTGTGGCCTCGAAGAGCCCCGGATGCAAATTTTCAATCGGATCGGATAAAAAAAAATTTTGGCCGCCATTTTGAATCCGCCATCTTGGAAAAAAAATTGCTTAGTGAGATTTCCCCCTCAACTCTGAATGACATTTGGTCGAGCACCACCCACCTATCTCGACTGGCCTCTGAGATATTCGTGTTTCAATTTTGCATGGCGGCCATCTTGTTTTCGCCATTTTGAAAAAACTTTGACCGGCTCACCCATTGGCTGGCTGTTCTGAGCGACTTTAGTTCCGGGCAAACTCGATAGGTCGAGCCGTTGCGGAGAACCGCCCCATGTGTCAGGTCAATTTCCACGTTCAGGTCGATTTCGTATTTTTCTGGTGGTCGGGCAAGCATTTCTGATACGACGATGTATAGAATAGAACCCCACCTCTTACCAGTTCTTCCAAACAACTCTGGGGTGAGTCAGTGAGTCAGTCAGTGAGTGAGTGGGTGTTCAGCTATATATATTATAACTAGTATTTCGCGTGGGGGCCGCGGGCCCCAAGGGCCCCGCGGAGGTTCCCTGCCACCCTGTTTTGTTTTAATAATCCTAACCTTTTTCATTTTATTCTTAGGCCGCAATTTCGAATCCGCCATCTTGTGAAAAGCGTTTCGCGTGGGGGCCGCGGGCCCCGCGGGACCCGCGGAGTCACCCTGCCACCCTGTTATTTATCAAATATTTCTGACCGTTTTTTACTTTATTCTTTGGCCGCAATTTCGAATCCGCCATCTCGGGAAAAGCGTTTCGCGTAGGGGCCGCGGGCCCCGCGGGACCCGCGGAGTGACCCTGCCACCCTGTTATTTTTCAAATATTTCTGACCTTTTTTTACTTTATTCTTTGGCCGCAATTCCGGATCCGCCATCTTGTGAAAAGCGTTTCGCGTGGGGGCCGCGGGCCCCGCGGGACCCGCGGAGTCACCCTGCCACCCTGTTATTTTTCAAATATTTCTGACCTTTTTTTACTTTATTCTTTGGCCGTAATTCCGGATCCGCCATCTTGTGAAAAGCGTTTCGCGTGGGGGCTGCGGGCCCCACGGGACCCGCGGAGGGTACCCTGCCAGCCTGCTTTTTTTTTTTCAAATTTTTCCAGCTTTTTCTACTATATTCTTCGGCCGCCGTTTTGAAACCGCCACCTTGGAAAAAGTACTTCGCGTGTGGGCCGCGGGCCCCACGGGACCCGCGGAGTCACCCTGCCACCCTGTTTTTCTTTCAAATATTTGTAACCTTTTTTAGTATATTCTTTGGCCGCCATCTTGGGAAAAGCACTTCACATGGAGGCCGCGGGCCCCACGGGACCCGCGGAGGGTACCCTACCGTCCTGTTTTTTTATCAAACATTTCTAACCTATTTTTACTTTATTCTTTGGCCGCCATCTTGGGAAAAGCATTTCGCATGGGGCCGCGGGCCCCACGGGACCCGCGGAGGATACCCTGCCAGCCTGTTTTTTTTTCAAAATTTTCCAGCCTTTTCTACTATATTCTTTGGCCGCCGTTTTGAAACCGCCACCTTGGAAAAAATTAGGTTCATTAGATTACTCTTTCCACCTAGTACGACACTTGGTTGAGTACTACCCATCTATCTCGACTGGCCACTGAGATATTCGCGTTTCAATTTTGTATGGCGGCCATTTTGTTTAAGCAATTTTGAAAAAAAAATACCGGTTGACCCATAGGCTGGCTGTTCTGAGCGACTTTAGTTCCGGGCAAACTCGATAGGGCAAGTCGTTGCGGAGAACTGGCCCATGTGTCAGGTCAGTTTCCACGTTCAGGACAGTTTTGCATTTTTTTTGTACTTGTAATAAAATTGCTTATGCGATGGTGTTTAAAGTCGAACCCTATTTCTAAAAGCTGCTATACAACACAAGTGAGTGTATGAGTCTGACATAACTTTGCATGGCGGCCATCTTGGAAAATGGCGGAATCGAAAAATTAAGTATGGCGTTTGAATTTGTGGCCTCGAAGAGCCCCGGATGCAAAATTTCAATCGGATTGGAGTCAAAAAAAATTTGGCCGCCATTTTGAATCCGCCATTTTGGAAAAAAAATAGGTTCATTAGATTACCCCTCCCATCTTGAACGACATTTGATCGAGCACCACCCACCTGTTGCGACTGGCCTCTGAGATATTCGCGTTTCAATTTTGTATGGCGGCCATCTTGTTTTCGCCATTTTGAAAAAAAAATACCGGTTCACCCATTGGCTGGCTGTTCTGAGCGACTTTTGTTCAGGGCAAACTTGATAGGTCGAGCCGTCGCGGAGAGCTGCCCCATAAGTCAAATCAGTTTCCACGTTCAGGTCAATTTTTCATTTTTGTGTAACTGATTATAAAATTTCTGAAGCAATGGTGTGTAGATTTAAATCCCACCTCTTATGGGCTCTTCAAAACAACAGGTCAAAGATACAGAAATTACTTTGTATGGCGGCCATCTTGGAAAATGGCGGAATCGAAAAATAAAGTATGCCATTTGAATCTGTGGCCTAGAAGAGCCCTGGGTGCAAAATTTCAATCGGATCGGATCAAAAAAAAATTTGGCCGCCATTTTGAATCCACCATCTTGGAAAAAAAATTGCTTAATCAGATTTTCCCCTCAACTCTGAATGACATTTGGTCGAGCACCACCCACCTATCTCGACTGGCCTCTGAGATATTCGCGTTTCAATTTTGTATGGCGGCCATCTTGTTTTCGCCATTTTGAAAAATCTTGGACCGGCTCACCCATTGGCCGGCTGTTCTGAGCGACTTTAGTTCCGGACAAACTCGAGAGGTCGAGCCGTTGCGGAGAACCGCCCCATGTGTCAAGTCAATTTCCACGTTCAGGTCGATTTCGTATTTTTCTGGTGGTCGTGGGGGCATTTCTGATGCGATGGTGTATAGAGTTTAGCCACACCTCTTCTGGGTTCTTCAAAACAGCATGTCAGTGAGTCAGTCAGTGAGTGGGTATTCAGCTATATATATTATAAACTAGTATTTCGCGTGGGGGCCGCGGGCCCCAAGGGCCCCGCGGAGGTCCCTGCCACCCTGTTTTGTTTTAATAATCCTAACCTTTTTTTTTACTATATAGTTTGGCCGCCTTTTTGAAACCGGCACCATGGATAAAGTATTCTGCGTGGGGGCCGCGGAGGATACCCTGCCACCCAGTTTTTTCTCAAATATTTGTAACATTTTTTACTATCATATTTGGCCGCCATTTTGTATCCGCCATCTTGGAAAAAGTATTTCGCGTGGAGGCCGCGAAGGGTACCCTGCTATCCTGTTGTTTTTCAAATATTTCAAACCTATTTTTACTTTATTCTTTGGCTGCAACTCTCGGGAAAAGCAATTCGCATGCGGGCCGCGGGCCCCACGGGACCCGCGGAGGGTACCCTGCCAGCCTGCTGTTTTTTCAAATATTTCTGGCCTTTTTTACTATATTCTATGGCCGCCATCTTAGAAAAAGCATTTCGCATGGGGGCCGCGGGCCCCACGGGACCCGCGGAGGGTACCCTGCCAGCCTGTTGTATTTTCAAATATTACTGCATTCTAAAGCCGTCATTTTGAAACCACTACCTTGGAAAAAGTAGTTCGTATGGGGGCCGCGGGCCCCACGGTACCCGCGGACGGTACCCTGCCAGCCTATTGTATTTTCAAATATTACTACATTCTTTGGCCGTCATTTTGAAACCACTACCTTGGAAAAAGTATTTCGCGTGGGGGCCGCGGCCCCCGCGGGGACAGCGGAGGGTAACCTACCACCCTGTATTTTTTCAAATATTTCTAACCTTTTTTACTACATTCTTTGGCCATCATTTTGAAACCACTACCTTGGAAAAAGTATTTCGCGTGGGGGCCGCGGCCCCCGCGGGGACCGCGGAGGGTAACCTACCACCCTGTATTTTTTTTCAAATATTTCTAACGTTTTTTACTACATTCTTTGGCCTTCATTTTGAAACCACCATCTTGGAAAAAGTATTTCGCCTGGGGGCCGCGGCCCCCACGGGGATCGCGGAGGGTAACCTACCACCCTGTATTTTTTTCAAATATTTCTAACGTTTTTTACTACATTCTTTGGCCTTCATTTTGAAACCACCATCTTGGAAAAAGTATTTCGCGTGGGGGCCGCGGCCCCCGCGGGGACCGCGGAAGGTAACCTACCACCCTGTATGTCACTTAGTCGAGCACAACCCATCCATCTCGACTGGCCTCTGAGATATTCGCGTTTCAATTTTGTATGGCGGCCATCTTGTTTTCGCAATTTTGTAAAAAAAAATACCGGTTCACCCATAGGCTGGCTGTTCTGAGCGACTTTAGTTCCGGGCAAACTCGATAGGGCAAGTCGTTGCGGAGAACTGGCCCATGTGTCAGGTCAGTTTCCACGTTCAGAACAGTTTTGCATTTTTTTTATACTTGTGATAAAACTTCTTATGCGATTGTGTATAAAATCGGACCCTATTTCTAAAAGCTGCTATACAACACAAGTGAATCTATGAGTCTGACATTACTTTGTATGGCGGCCATCTTGGAAAATGGTGGAATCGAAAAATTAAGTACAGCGTTTGAATTTGTTGCCTCGAAGAGCCCCGGATGCAAAATTTCAATCGGATCGGAGTAAAAAAAAATTTTGCCGCCATTTTGTATCCGCCATCTTGGAAAAAAAATTAGCTCATCAGATTACCTCTCTCACTTTGAACAACATTTATATGAGCACCATTCACCTATTGCGACTGGCCTCTGAGATATTTGCGTTTCAATTTTGTATGGCGGCCATCTTGTTTTTGCAATTTTGAAAAAAAAATACCTGTTTACCTATTGGCTGGCTGTTCTGAGCGACTTTTGTTTCGGGCAAACTCGATAGGGCAAGTCATCGCGGAGAGCTGCCCCATGTGTCAAGTCAGTTTCTACGTTCAGGTAAATTTTTTAATTTAATGGTACTTATCATCAAATTTCTGAAGCGATAGTGTATAGAATCGAACCCCACCTTTTATGGGCTCTTCAAAACAACAAGTCAAAGATACAGAAATTACTTTGTATGGCGGCCATCTTGGAAAATGGCGGAATCGAAAAATAAAGTATGCGGTTGGAATCTGTGGCCTAGAAGAGCCCAGGATGCAAAATTCCAATCGGATCGGAGCAAAAAAAAATTTGGCCGCCATTTTGAATCCGCCATCTTGGAAAAAAAATTGCATAGTCAGATTTCCCCTTCAACTCTGAATGACATTTGGTCGAGCACCACCCATCTATCGCGACTGGCCTCTGAGATATTCGCGTTTCAATTTTGTATGGCGGCCATCTTGTTTTCGCCATTTTGAAAAATCTTGGACCGGCTCACCCATTGGCTGGCTGTTCTGAGCGACTTTAGTTCCGGGTAAACTCGACAGGTCGAGCCGTCGCGGAGAACCGCCCCATATGTTAAGTCAATTTCCACGTTCAGGTCGATTTCGTATTTTTCTGGTGGTCGTGGGGGCATTTCTGATACGATGGTGTATAGAGTCAAACCGCACCTCTTGTGGGTTCTTCAAAACAGCATGTCAGTGAGTGAGTGAGTGAGTCAGTGGGTATTCAGCTATATATATTATAATAACTAGTATTTCGCGTGGGGGCCGCGGGCCCCAAGGGGCCCGCGGAGGGTCCCGTGCCACCCTGTTTTGTTTTAATAATCCTAACCTTTTTTATTTTATTCTTAGGCCGCAATTTCGAATCCGCCATCTTGTGAAAAGCGTTTCGCGTGGGGGCCGCGGGCCCCGCGGGACCCGCGGAGTCACCCTGCCACCCTGTTATTTATCAAATATTTCTGACCTTTTTTTACTTTATTCTTTGGCCGCAATTTCGAATCCGCCATCTTGGGAAAAGCGTTTCGCGTGGGGGCCGCGGGCCCCCCGGGACCCGCGGAGTCACCCTGCCACCCTGTTATTTTTCAAATATTTCTGACCTTTTTTTACTTTATTCTTTGGCCGCAATTCCGAATCCGCCATGTTGTGAAAAGCGTTTCGCGTGGGGGCCGCGGGCCCCGCGGGACCCGCGGAGTCACCCTGCCACCCTGTTTTTATTTCAAATATTTGTAACCGTTTTTTTTAGTATATTCTTTGGCCGCCATCTTGGGAACAGCATTTCGCATGGAGGCCGCGGGCCCCACGGGACTTTTTTTTCAAATATTTCTGTCATTTTTTTACTTTATTCTTCGGCCGCAATTTTGAATCCGCCATCTTGGGAAAAGCGTTTCGCGTGGGGGCCGCGGGCCCCGCGGGACCCGCGGAGTCACCCTGCCACCCTATTTTTCTTTCAAATATTTGTAACCTTTTTTAGTACATTCTTTGGCCGCCATCTTGGGAACAGCATTTCGCATGGAGGCCGCGGGCCCCACGGGACCCGCGGAGGGTACCCTGCCAGCCTGCTTTTTTTTTCAAATTTTTCCAGCTTTTTCGACAATATTCTTTGGCCGCCGTTTTGAAACCGCCACCTTGGAAAAAGTACTTCGCGTGGGGGCCGCGGGCCCCGCGGGACCCGCGGAGTCACCCTGCCGCCCTGTTTTTCTTTCAAATATTTGTAACCTTTTTTAGTATATTTCAATTTGGTATGGCGGCCATTTTGTTTTAGCAATTTTGTAAAAAAAAATATCGGTTCACCCAAAGGCTGGCTGTTCTGAGCGACTTTAGTTTCGGGCAAACTCGATAGGGCAAGTCGTTGCGGAGAACTGGCCCATGTGTCAGGTCAGTTTCCACGTTCAGGACAGTTTTGCATTTTTTTTGTACTTGTGATAAAATTTCTTATGCAATGGTGTACAGAGTCGAACCCTATCTCTAAAAGCTGCTATACAACACAGGTGAGTCTATGAGTCTGACATAACTTTGTATGGCGGCCATCTTGGAAAATGGCGAAATCGAAAAATTAAGTATGACGTTTAAATTTTTGGCCTCAAAGAGCCGCGGATGCAAAATTTCAATCGGATCGGAGTAAAAAAAAATTTGGCCGCCATTTTGAATCCGCCATCTTGGAAAAAAAAATGAGTCATCCGATTACTACTCCCACCTTGAACAATATTTGGTCGAGCACCACCCACCTATTGTGATTGGCTTCTGAGATATTTGCGTTTTAATTTTGTATGGCGGCCATCTTGTTTTTGCAATTTTGAAAAAAAAATACTGGTTCACCCATTGGCTGGCTGTTCTGAGCGACTTTTGTTCCGGGCAAACTCAATAAAGGAATTCATCGCGGAGAGCTGCCCCATGTGTCAAGTCAGTTTCCACATTCAGGTCAATTTTTCATTTTTTTCGTACTTATCATATAATTTTTGAAGCGAAAGTGTATAGAACCAAACCCTACCTCTGATGGGTTCCTCAAAACAACAGGTCAAATATACAGAAATTACTTTGTATGGCGGCCATCTTGGAAAATGGCGGAACCGAAAAATAAAGTATGCCATTTTAATCTGTGGCCTCAAAGAGCCCCGGATGCAAAATTTCAGTCTGATAGGAGAAAAAAAAAATTTGGCCGCCATTTTGAATCCGCCATCTTGGAAAAAAAATTATTTAGTCGAATTTCCCCCTCAACTCTGAATGACATTTGGTCGAATACCACCCACCTATCTCGACTGGCCTCTGAGATATTCGCGTTTCAATTTTGTATGGCGGCCATCTTGTTTTCGCCATTTTGAAAAAACTTTGACCGGCTCACCCATTGGCTAGCTGTTCTGAGCGACTTTAGTTCCGGGCAAACTCGATAGGTTGAGCCGTTATGGAGAACCGCCCCATGTGTCAAGTCAATTTCCACGTTCAGGTCAATTTCGTATTTTTCTGGTGGTCGGGCAAGCATTTTTGATACGACAAAGTATAGAGTCGAACCCCACCTCTTACCGGTTCCTCCAAACAACTCAGGGGTGAGTCAGTCAGTCAGTCAGTCAGTGAGTGGGTATTCAGCTATATATATTATAATATAACTAGTATTTCGCGTGGGGGCCGCGGGCCCCAAGGGGCCCGCGGAGGGTCCCGTGCCACCCTGTTTTGTTTTAATAATCCTAACCTTTTTTATTTTATTCTTAGGCCGCAATTTCGAATCCGCCATCTTGTGAAAAGCGTTTCGCGTGGGGGCCGCGGGCCCCGCGGGACCCGCGGAGTCACCCTGCGACCCTGTTATTTTTCAAATATTTCTGACCTTTTTTTACTTTATTCTTTGGCCGCAATTCCGAATCCGCCATCTTGGGAAAAGCGTTTCGCGCGGGGGCCGCGGGCCCCGCGGGACCCGCGGAGTCACCCTGCCACCCTGTTTTTTTTTCAAATATTTCTGACCTTTTTTTACTTTATTCTTTGGCCGCAATTTCGAATCCGCCATCTTGGGAAAAGCGTTTCGCGTGGAAGCCGCGGGCCCCGCGGGACCCGCGGAGTCACCCTGCCACCCTGTTTTTCTTTCAAATATTTGTTACCTTTTTTAGTATATTCTTTGGCCGCCATCTTGGGAGCAGCATTTCGCATGGAGGCCGCGGGCCCCACGGGACCCGCGGAGGGTACCCTGCCAACCTGCTTTTTTTTTCAAATTTTTCCAGCCTTTTCTACTATATTCTTTGGCCACCGTTTTAAAACCGCCACCTTGGAAAAAGTACTTCGCGTGTGGGCCGCGGGCCCCACGGAGGGTTCCCTGCCACCCTGTTTTTTTTTTCAAATATTTCTGACTTTTTTTTACTTTATTCTTTGGCCGCAATTTCTAATCTGCCATCTTGGGAAGAGCGTTTCGCGTGGGGGCCGCGGGCCCCGCGGGACCCGCGGAGTCACCCTGCCACCCTGTTTTTCTTTCAAATATTTGTAACCTTTTTTAGTATATTCTTTGGCCGCCATCTTGGGAACAGCATTTCGCATGGAGGCCGCGGGCCCCACGGGACCCGCGGAGGGTACCCTGCCAGACTGCTTTTTTTTTCAAAATTTTCCAGCCTTTTCTACTATATTCTTTGGCCGCCGTTTTGAAACCGCCACCTTGGAAAAAGTACTTCGCGTGTGGGCCGCGGGCCCCACGGAGGGTTCCCTGCCACCCTGTTTTTTTTTTCAAATATTTCTGACTTTTTTTTACTTTATTCTTTGGCCGCAATTTCTAATCTGCCATCTTGGGAAGAGCGTTTCGCGTGGGGGCCGCGGGCCCCGCGGGACCCGCGGAGTCACCCTGCCACCCTGTTTTTCTTTCAAATATTTGTAACCTTTTTTAGTATATTCTTTGGCCGCCATCTTGGGAACAGCATTTCGCATGGAGGCCGCGGGCCCCACGGGACCCGCGGAGGGTACCCTGCCAGCCTGCTTTTTTTTTCAAAATTTTCCAGCCTTTTCTACTATATTCTTTGGCCGCCGTTTTGAAACCGCCACCTTGGAAAAAGTACTTCGCGTGTGGGCCGCGGGCCCCACGGAGGGTTCCCTGCCACCCTGTTTTTTTTTTCAAATATTTCTGACTTTTTTTTACTTTATTCTTTGGCCGCAATTTCTAATCTGCCATCTTGGGAAGAGCGTTTCGCGTGGGGGCCGCGGGCCCCGCGGGACCCGCGGAGTCACCCTGCCACCCTGTTTTTCTTTCAAATATTTGTAACCTTTTTTAGTATATTCTTTGGCCGCCATCTTGGGAACAGCATTTCGCGTGGGGGCCGCGGGCCCCAAGGGGCCCGCGGAGGGTCCCGTGCCACCCTGTTTTGTTTTAATAATCCTAACCTTTTTTATTTTATTCTTAGGCCGCAATTTCGAATCCGCCATCTTGTGAAAAGCGTTTCGCGTGGGGGCCGCGGGCCCCGCGGGACCCGCGGAGTCACCCTGCGACCCTGTTATTTTTCAAATATTTCTGACCTTTTTTTACTTTATTCTTTGGCCGCAATTCCGAATCCGCCATCTTGGGAAAAGCGTTTCGCGCGGGGGCCGCGGGCCCCGCGGGACCCGCGGAGTCACCCTGCCACCCTGTTTTTTTTTTCAAATATTTCTGACCTTTTTTTACTTTATTCTTTGGCCGCAATTTCGAATCCGCCATCTTGGGAAAAGCGTTTCGCGTGGAAGCCGCGGGCCCCGCGGGACCCGCGGAGTCACCCTGCCACCCTGTTTTTCTTTCAAATATTTGTTACCTTTTTTAGTATATTCTTTGGCCGCCATCTTGGGAGCAGCATTTCGCATGGAGGCCGCGGGCCCCACGGGACCCGCGGAGGGTACCCTGCCAACCTGCTTTTTTTTTCAAATTTTTCCAGCCTTTTCTACTATATTCTTTGGCCACCGTTTTAAAACCGCCACCTTGGAAAAAGTACTTCGCGTGTGGGCCGCGGGCCCCACGGAGGGTTCCCTGCCACCCTGTTTTTTTTTTCAAATATTTCTGACTTTTTTTTACTTTATTCTTTGGCCGCAATTTCTAATCTGCCATCTTGGGAAGAGCGTTTCGCGTGGGGGCCGCGGGCCCCGCGGGACCCGCGGAGTCACCCTGCCACCCTGTTTTTCTTTCAAATATTTGTAACCTTTTTTAGTATATTCTTTGGCCGCCATCTTGGGAACAGCATTTCGCATGGAGGCCGCGGGCCCCACGGGACCCGCGGAGGGTACCCTGCCAGACTGCTTTTTTTTTCAAAATTTTCCAGCCTTTTCTACTATATTCTTTGGCCGCCGTTTTGAAACCGCCACCTTGGAAAAAGTACTTCGCGTGTGGGC
The DNA here is from genome assembly GCA_949127965.1 of Pandemis corylana. Lineage (NCBI taxonomy): Eukaryota > Metazoa > Arthropoda > Insecta > Lepidoptera > Tortricidae > Pandemis > Pandemis corylana. Next base: position 23,195,003 of record OX421850.1, read on the forward strand.
CGCGGGCCCCACGGAGGGTTCCCTGCCACCCTGTTTTTTTTTTCAAATATTTCTGACTTTTTTTTACTTTATTCTTTGGCCGCAATTTCTAATCTGCCATCTTGGGAAGAGCGTTTCGCGTGGGGGCCGCGGGCCCCGCGGGACCCGCGGAGTCACCCTGCCACCCTGTTTTTCTTTCAAATATTTGTAACCTTTTTTAGTATATTCTTTGGCCGCCATCTTGGGAACAGCATTTCGCATGGAGGCCGCGGGCCCCACGGGACCCGCGGAGGGTACCCTGCTAGCCTGTTTTTCTTTTTCAAATATTTCTAGCCTTTATTACTATATTCTTTGGCCGCCGTTTTGAAATCGCCACCTTGGAAAAAGTACTTCGCGTGGGTGCCGCGGACCCCGCGGGGCCCGCGGAGGATAACCTACCACCCTATTTTTTTTCATATATTTCTAAACTTTTTTTACTTTAATCTTTGGCCGCCATTTTGAATCCACCACCTTGGAAAAAATTAGGTTCTCCTCCCACCTAGAACGACACTTAGTCGAGTCGAGTACTACCCATCTATCTCGACTTTCCACTGAGATATTCGCGTTTCAATTTAGTATGGCGGCCATCTTGTTTTCGCAATTTTGCAAAAAAATTACCGGTTCACCCATAGGCTGGCTGTTCTGAGCGACTTTAGTTCCGGGCAAACTCGATGGGGCAAGTCGTTGCGGAGAACTGGCCCATGTGTCAGGTCAGTTTCTACGTTCAGGACAGTTTTGCATTTTTTTTGTTCTTGTGATAAAATTTCTTATGCGATGGTGTATAAAGTCGAACCCTATTCCTAAAAGCTGCTTTACAACACAAGTGAGGTCATGAGTCTGACATTACTTTGTATGGCGGCCATCTTGGAAAATGGCGGAATCGAAAAATTAAATATGGCGTTTGAATTTGTGGCCTTGAAGAGCCCCGGATGCAAAATTTCAATCGGATCGGAGTAAAAGAAACTTTGGCCGCCATTTTGAATCCGCCATTTTGGAAAAAAAATAAGTTCATTAAATTACTCGCCTTTTTTTGAACGATATTTGTTTAAGCACCACCCACCTGTTGCGACTGGCCTCTGAGATATTTGCGTTTCAATTTTGTATGGCGGCCATTTTGTTTTTGCAATTAAAAAAAAAAAATACTGGTTGTCCTATTGGCTGGCTGTTCTGAGTGACTTTTGTTCCGGGCAAACTCGATAGGGCAAGTCGTTGCGGAGAGCTGGCCCATGTGTCAAGTCAGTTTCCACATTCAGGTCAATTTTTAATTTTTTGGTACTAAGCATGAAATTTTTAAAGCAATTGTGTGTAGAGTCAAATCCCACCTCTTATGGGCTCCTCAAAACAACAGGTCAAATATACAGAAATTACATTGTATGGCGGCCATCTTGGAAAATGGCGGAATCGAAAAATAAAGTATGCCATTAGAATTTGTGGCCTCTAAGAGCCCCTGATGCAAATTTTCAATCGGATCAGATAAAAAAAAAATTTGGCCGCCATTTTGAATCCGCCATCTTGGAAAAAAAATTGCTTAGTCGGATTTCCCCCTCAACTCTGAATGACATTTGGTCGAGCACCACCCGTCTATCTCAACTGGCCTCTGAGATATTCGCGTTTCAATTTTGTATGGCGGCCATCTTGTTTTCGCCATTTTGAAAAAACTTTGACCGGCTCACCCATTGGCTGGCTGTTCTGAGCGACTTTAGTTCCGGGCAAACTCGATAGGTCGAGCCGTTGCGGAGAACCGCCCCATGTGTCAAGTCAATTTCCACGTTCAGGTCGATTTCGTATTTTTCTGGTGGTCGGGCAAGCATTTTTGATACGACAATGTATAGAATCGAACCCCACCTCTTACCGGTTCCTCCAAACAACTCTGGGGTGAGTGAGTCAGTCAGTGGGTATTCAGCTATATATATTATAACTAGTATTTGCGTGGGGGCCGCGGGCCCCAAGGGCCCCGCGGAGGTCCCGTGCCACCCTGTTTTGTTTTAATAATCCTAACCTTTTTTTTTTCTATATACTTTGGCCGCCTTTTTGAAACCGGCACCTTCGAAAAGTGATTCGTACCGCCCTGTTTTTTTTTTCAAATATTTCTCACCTATTTTACTTTAATCTTTGGAAAAGCATTTCGCATGGGGGCCGCGGGCCCCACGGGACCCGCGGAAGGTACCCTGCCATCCTGTTTTTTTCAAATATTTCTAACCTTTTTTACTTTATTCTTTGCCCGCCATCTTTGGAAAAGCATTTCGCATGGGGGCCGCGGGCCCCACGGGACCCGCGGAGGGTCCCCTACCGTCCTGTTTTTTTTTCTAAAATTTCTTACATATTTTTACTTTATTCTTTGGCCGCCATCTTGGGAAAAGCATTTAGCATGGGGGCCGCGGGCCCCACGGGACCCGCGGAGGGTACCCTACCGTCCTGTTTTTTTTTTTGAAAAATTTCTAACTTATTTTTACTTTATTCTTTGGCCGCCATCTTGGGAAAAGCATTTCGCATGGGGGCCGCGGGCCCCAAGGGACCCGCGGAGGGTACCCTACCGTCCTGTTTTTTTTGAAAAATTTCTAACCAATTTTTACTTTATTCTTTGGCCGCCATCTTGGGAAAAGCATTTCGCACGGGGGCCGCGGGCCCCAAGGGACCCGCGGAGGGTACCCTACCGTCCTGTTTTTTTTTCAAAAATTTCTAACCTATTTTTACTTTATTCTTTGGCCGCCATCTTGGGAAAAGCATTTCGCATGGGGCCGCAGGCCCCACGGGACCCGCGGAGGATACTCTGCAAGCCTGTTTTTTTTTCAAATTTTTCCAGCCTTTTCTACTATATTCTTTGGCCGCCGTTTTGAAACCGCCACCTTGGAAAAAAATTAGGTTCTTTAGATTACTCCTTCCACCTAGAACGACACTTGGTCGAGTACAACCCATCTATCTCGACTGGCCTCTGAGATATTGGCGTTTCAATTTTGTATGGCGGCCATCTTGTTTTCGCGCTTTTGAAAAAAAAACACCGGCTTACCCATTGGCTGGCTGTTCTGAGCGACTTTAGTTCCGGGCAAACTCGATAGGGCAAGTCGTTGCGGAGAGCTGGCCCATGTGTCAAGTCAGTTTCCACGTTAAGGTCGGTTTTGCATTTATTTTGTACTTGTGATAAAATTTCTTATGCGATGGTGTATAAAGTCGAACCCTATTTCTAAAAGCTGCTATACAACACAAGTGAGTCTATGAGTCTGACATTACTTTGTATGGCGGCCATCTTGGAAAATGGCGAAACCGAAAAATAAAGTATGACGTTTGAATCTGTGACCTCGAATAGCCCCGGATGCAAAATTTCAATCGGATCGGATTAAAAAAAAATTTGGCCACCATTTTGAATCCGCCATCTTGGAAAAAAAAATGGGTCATCCGATTACTACTCCCACTTTGAACAATATTTGGTCGAGCACCACCCACCTGTTGTGATTGGCCTCTGAGATATTTGCGTTTCAATTTTGTATGGCGGCCATTTTGTTTTTGCAATTTTGAAAAAAATATACTGGTTCACCTATTGGCTGGCTGTTCTGAGTGACTTTTGTTCCGGGCAAACTCGATAGGGCAAGTCGTTGCGGAGAGCTGGCCCATGTGTCAGGTCAGTTTCCACATTCAGGTCAATTTTTTATTTTTTGGTACTAAGCATGAAATTTCTAAAGCGACGGTGTATAGAATCGAACCCCACCTCTTATGGGCTCTTCAAAACAACAGGTCAAAGATACAGAAATTACTTTGTATGGCGGCCATCTTGGAAAATGGCGGAATCGAAAAATAAAATATGCGGTTGGAATCTGTGGCCTAGAAGAGCCCCGGGTGCAAAATTTCAATCGGATCAGAGCAAAAAAAAATTTGGCCGCCATTTTGAATCCGCCATCTTGGAAAAAAAATTGTATAGTCAGATTTCCCCCTCAACTCTGAATGACATTTGGTCGAGCACAACCCATCTATCGCGACTGGCCTCTGAGATATTCGCGTTTCAATTTTGTATGGCGGCCATCTTGTTTTCGCCATTTTGAAAAATCTTGGACCGGCTCACCCATTGGTCGGCTGTTCTGAGCGACTTTAGTTCCGGGCAAACTCGACAGGTCGAGCCGTCGCGGAGAGCTGCCCCATGTGTCAGGTCAATTTCCACGATCAGGTCGATTTCGTATTTTTCTGGTGGTCGTGGGAGCATTTCTGATACGACAATGTATAGAGTCTGGCTTTACCTCTTACAGGTTCTTCAAAACAGCATGTCAGTGAGTGAGTCAGTCAGTGAGTCAGTGGGTATTCAGCTATATATATTATAAACTAGTATTTCGCGTGGGGGCCGCGGGCCCCAAGGGCCCCGCGGAGGTCCCGTGCCTTCCTGTTTAGTTTAAATAATCCTAACTTTTTTTTACTATATACTTTGGCCGCCTTTTTGAAACCGCCACCATGGATAAAGTATTCTGCGTGGGGGCCGCGGAGGATACCCTGCCATTCTGTTGTTTTTCAAATATTTCAAACCTATTTTTACTTTATTCTTTGGCTGCCCTCTCGGGAAAAGCAATTCGCATGCGGGCCGCGGGCCCCACGGGACCCGCGGAGGGTACCCTGCCAGCCTGTTGTTTTTCATATATTTCAAACCTATTTTTACTTTATTCTTTGGCTGCCCTCTCGGGAAAAGCATTTCGCATGCGGGCCGCGGGCCCCACGGGACCCGCGGAGGGTACCCTGCCAGCCTGTTGTATTTTCAAATAATACTACATTCCATAGCCGTCATTTTGAAACCACTACCTTGGAAAAAGTATTTCGCGTGGGGGCCGCGGCCCCCGCGGGGACCGCGGAGGGTAACTTACCAGCCTGTATTTTTTCAAATATTTCTAACCTTTTTTACTACATTCTTTGGCCATCATTTTGAAACCACTACCTTGGAAAAAGTATTTCGCGTGGGGGCCGCGGCCCCCACGGGGACCGCGGAGGGTAACCTACCACCCTGTATTTTTTTCAAATATTTCTAACGTTTTTTACTACATTCTTTGGCCGTCATTTTGAGACCACCATCTTGGAAAAAGTATTTCGCGTGGGGGCCGCGGCCCCCGCGGGGACCGCGGAGGGTAACCTACCACCCTGTATGTCACTTAGTCGAGTACAACCCATCTATCTCGACTGGCCTCTGAGATATTCGCGTTTCAATTTTGTATTGCGGCCATCTTGTTTTCGCAATTTTGAAAAAAAAATACCAGTTCACCCATACGCTGGCAGTTCTGAGCGACTTTAGTTCCAGGCAAGCTCGATAGGGCAAGTCGTTGCGGAGAGCTGGCCCATGTGTCAAGTCAGTTTCCACGTTAAGGTCGTATTTGCATTTTTTTTTTGTACTTGTGTTAAAATTTCTTATGCAATCGTATATAAAGTCAAACCCTATTCCTAAAAGCTGCTTTACAACACAAGTGAGCCCATGAGTCTGACATTACTTTGTATGGCGGCCATCTTTGAAAATGGCGGAATCGAAAAATTAGGTATGGCGTTTGAATTTGTGGTCTCGAAGAGCCTCGGATGCAAAATTTCAATCGGATCGGAGTAAAAGAAACTGGCCGCCATTTTGAATCCGCCATTTTGGAAAAAAAAATTGGTTCATTAAATTACTCCGCTCACTTTGAACGATATTTGTTTGAGCACCACCCACCTGTTGCGACTGGCCTCTGAGATATTTGCGTTTCAATTTTGTATGGCGGCCATTTTGTTTTTGCAATTTTGAAAAAAAAATACTGGTTCACCTATTGGCTGGCTGTTCTGAGTGACTTTTGTTCCGGGCAAACTCGATAGGGCAAGTCGTTGCGGAGAGCTGGCCCATGTGTCAGGTCAGTTTCCACATTCAGGTCAGTTTTTCATTTTTTGGTACTTAACATGAAATTTCTAAAGCGACGGTGTATAGAATCGAACCCCACCTCTTATGGGCTCTTCAAAACAACAGGTCAAAGATACAGAAATTACTTTGTATGGCGGCCATCTTGGAAAATGGCGGAATCGAAAAATAAAGTATGCGGTTGGAATCTGTGGCCTAGAAGAGCCCCGGATGCAAAATTTCAATCGGATCGGATTAAAAAAAAATTTGGCCGCCATTTTGAATCCGCCATCTTGGAAAAAAAATTGCTTAGTCAGATTTCCCCCTCAACTCTGAATGACATTTGGACGAGCACCACCCATCTATCGCGACTGGCCTCTGAGATATTCGCGTTTCAATTTTGTATGGCGGCCATCTTGTTTTCGCCATTTTGAAAAAACTTTGACCGGCTCACCCATTGGCCGGCTGTTCTGAGCGACTTTAGTTCCGGGCAAACTCGATAGGTCGAGCCGTTGCGGAGAACCGCCCAATGTGTCAAGTCAATTTCCACGTTCAGGTCGATTTCGTATTTTTCTGGTGGTCGGGCAAGCATTTCTGATACGACAATGTATAGAGTCGAACCCCACCTCTTACCGGTTCCTCCAAACAACTCTGGGGTGAGTGAGTCAGTGAGTGGGTATTCAGCTATATATATTATAACTAGTATTTCGCGTGGGGGCCGCGGGCCCCAAGGGCCCCGCGGAGGTTCCCTGCCACCCTGTTTTGTTGAAATAATTCTAACCGTTTTTTTACTATATTCTTTGGCCGCCATTTTGAAACCGCCACGTTGGAAAAAGTGATTCGTACCCTACCGCCCTGTTTTTTTTTCAAATATTTCCAACCTTTCTTACTTTATTTATTGGCTGCCATCTTTGGAAAAAGCCTTTCGCATGGGGGCCGCGGGCCCCACGGGACCCGCGGAGGGTACCCTACCAGCCTGTTTTTTTTTCAAATATTTCCAACCTTTCTTACTTTATTCTTTGGCTGCCATCTTTGGAAAAGCCTTTCGCATGGGGGCCGCGGGCCCCACGGGACCCGCGGAGGGTACCCTACCATCCTATTTTTTTTCATAAATTTCTTACCTATTTTTACTTTATTCTTTGGCCGCCATCTTGGGATAAGCATTTCGCATTGGGCCGCGGGCCCCACGGGACCCGCGGAGGGTACCCTAACATCCTGCTTTTTTTTAATTCTTTGGCTGCCATCCTGGGATAAGCATTTCGCATGGGGCCGCGGGCCCCACGGGACCCGCGGAGGATGCCCTGCCAGCCTGTTTTTTTTTTCAAACTTTTCCAGCCTTTTCTACTATAATCTTTGGCCGCCGTTTTGAAACCGCCACCATGGAAAAAGTACTTCGCGTGTGGGCCGCGGACCCCGCGGGGCCCGCGGAGGGTAACCTACCGCCCTATTTTTTTTCATATATTTAAAACCTTTTTTACTTTAATCTTTGGCCACCATTTTGAATCCATCACCTTGGAAAAAAATTAGGTTCATTAGATTACTCCTCCCACCTAGAACGACACTTGGTCGAGCACAACCCATCTATCTCGACTGGCCACTGAGATATTCGCGTTTCAGTTTTGTATAGCGGCCATCTTGTTTTCGCAATTTTGAAAAAAAATTACCGGTTCACCCATAGACTGGCTGTTCTGAGCGACTTTAGTTCCGGGCAAACTCGATAGGGCAAGTCGTTGAGGAGAACTGGCCAATGTGTCAGGTCAGTTTCCACGTTCAGGACAGTTTTGCATTTTTTTTGTTCTTTTGATATAATTTCTTATGCGATGGTGTTAAAAGTCGAACCCTATTTCTAAAAGCTGCTATACAACACAAGTTAGTCTATGAGTCTGACATTACTTTGTATGGCGGCCATCTTGGAAAATGGCGGAATCGAAAAATTAAGTATGGCGTTTGAATTTGTGGCCTTGAAGAGCCCCGGATGCAAAATTTCAATCGGATCGGAGTAAAAGAAACTTTGGCCGCCATTTTGAATCCGCCATTTTTGAAAAAAAATTTGGTTTATTAAATTACTCCGCTCACTTTGAACGATATTTGTTTGAGCACCACCCACCTGTTGCGACTGGCCTCTGAGATATTTGCGTTTCAATTTTGTATGGCGGCCATTTTGTTTTTGCAATTTTGAAAAAAAAATACTGGTTCACCTATTGGCTGGCTGTTCTCAGCGACTTTTTTTTCGGGCAAACTCGATAGGGCAAGTCATCGCGGAGAACTGGCCCATGTGTCAAGTCAGTTTCCACGTTCAGGTAAATTTTTCAATTTAATGGTACTTATCATCAAATTTCTGAAGCGATAGTGTATAGAATCGAACCCTACCTCTTATGGGCTCTTCAAAACAACAGGTCAAAGATACAGAAATTACTTTGTATGGCGGCCATCTTGGAAAATGGCGGAATCGAAAAATAAAGTATGCGGTTGGAATCTGTGGCCTAGAAGAGCCCCGGATGCAAAATTTCAATCGGATCGGAGCAAAAAAAAATTTGGCCGCCATTTTGAATCCGCCATCTTGGAAAAAAAATTGCACAGTCAGATTTCCCCCTCAACTCTGAATGACATTTGGTCGAACACCACCCGTATATCTCGACTGGCCTCTGAGATATTCGCGTTTCAATTTTGTATGGCGGCCATCTTGTTTTCGCCATTTTGAAAAAACTTTGACCGGCTCACCCATTGGCTGGCTGTTCTGAGTGACTTTAGTTCCGGGCAAACTCGATAGGTCGAGCCGTTGCGGAGAACCGCCCCATGTGTCAAGTCAATTTCCACGTTCAGGTCGATTTCGTATTTTTCTGGTGGTCGTGGAGTCATTTCTGATACGACGGTGTATAGAGTCGAGCTTTACCTCTTACGGGTTCTTCAAAACAGCATGTCAGTCAGTGAGTCAGTGAGTCAGTGGGTATTCAGCTATATATATTATAAAACTAGTATTTCGCGTGGGGGCCGCGGGCCCCAAGGGCCCCGCGGAGGTCCCGTGCCACCCTGTTTTGTTTTAATAATTCTAACCTTTTTTTTTTACTATATACTTTGGCCGCTTTTTTGATACCGGCCACATTGGAAACAGTGATTCATACCCTACCGCCCTGTTTTTTCATATATTTCTAACATTTTGTACTATAATCTTTGGCCGCCATTTTGTATCCGCCATCTTGGAAAAAGTATTTCGCGTGGAGGCCGCGAAGGGTAGCCTACCATCCTATTTTTTTTGTTCAAATATTTCTAACCTTTTTTTCTTTATTCATTGGCCGCCATCTTGTGAAAAGCGTTTCGCGTGGGGGCCGCGGGCCCCGCGGGACCCCAGGAGTCACCCTGCCACCCTGTTATTTATCAAATATTTCTGACCTTTTTTTACTTTATTCTTTGGCCGCAATTTTGAATCCGCCATCTCGGGAAAAGCGTTTCGCGTGGGGGCCGCGGGCCCCGCGGGACCCGCGGAGTCACCCTGCCACCCTGTTATTTTTCAAATATTTCTGACCTTTTTTTACTTTATTCTTTGGCCGCAATTCCGAATCCGCCATCTTGTGAAAAGCGTTTCGCGTGGGGGCCGCGGGCCCCGCGGGACCCGTGGAGTCACCCTGCCACCCTGTTTTTTTTTCAAATATTTCTGACCTTTTTTTACTTTATTCTTTGGCCGCAATTTCGAATCCGCCATCTTGGGAAAAGCGTTTCGCGTGGGGGCCGCGGGCCCCGCGGGACCCGCGGAGTCACCCTGCCACCCTGTTTTTCTTTCAAATATTTGTAACCTTTTTTAGTATATTCTTTGGCCGCCATCTTGGGAACAGCATTTCGCATGGAGGCCGCGGGCCCCACGGGACCCGCGGAGGGTACCCTGGCAGCCTGCTTTTTTTTTCAATTTTTTCCAGCTTTTTCTACTATATTCTTTGGCCGCCGATTTGAATTCGCCACCTTGGAAAAAGTACTTCGCGTGTGGGCCGCGGGCCCCACGGGACCCGCGGAGTCACCCTGCCACCCTGTTTTTCTTTCAAATATTTGTAACCTTTTTTAGTATATTCTTTGGCCGCCATCTTGGGAACAGCATTTCGCATCGAGGCCGCGGGCCCCACGGGACCCGCGGAGGGTACCCTGCCAGCCTGCTTTTTTTTCAAATTTTTCCAGCTTTTTCTACTATATTCTTTGGCCGCAATTTCGAATCCGCCATCTTGGGAAAAGCGTTTCGCGTGAGAGCCGCGGGCCCCGCAGGACCCGCGGAGTCACCCTGCCACCCTGTTTTTCTTTCAAATATTTGTAACCTTTTTTAGTATATTTCAATTTGGTATGGCGGCTATCTTGTTTTCGCAATTTTGCAAAAAAAATACCAGTTCATCCATAAGCTGGCTGTTCTGAGCGACTTTAGTTCCGGACAAACTCGATGGGGCAAGTCGTTGCGGAGAACTGGCCCATGTGTCAGGTCAGTTTCTACGTTCAGGACAGTTTTGCATTTTTTTTGTTCTTGTGATAAAATTTCTTATGCGATGGTGTATAAAGTCGAACCCTATTCCTAAAAGCTGCTTTACAACACAAGTGAGCCCATGAGTCTGACATTACTTTGTATGGCGGCCATCTTTGAAAATGGCGGAATTGAAAAATTAAGTATGGCGTTTGAATTTGTGGTCTCAAAGAGCCCCGGATGCAAAATTTCAATCGGATCGGAGTAAAAGAAACTTTGGCCGCCATTTTGAATCCGCCATTTTGGAAAAAAAATTAGGTTCATTAAATTACTCCGCTCACTTTGAACGATATTTGTTTGAGCACCACCCACCTGTTGCGACTGGCCTCTGAGATATTTGCGTTTCAATTTTGTATGGCGGCCATTTTGTTTTTGCAATTTTGAAAAAAAAATACTGGTTCACCTATTGGCTGGCTGTTTTGAGTGACTTTTGTTCCGGGCAAACTCGATAGGGCAAGTCGTTGCGTAGAGCTGGCCCATGTGTCAGGTCAGTTTCCACATTCAGGTATATTTTTCATTTTTTGGTACTGAGCATAAAATTTCTAATGCGACGGTGTATAGAATCGAACCCCATCTCTTATGGGCTCTTCAAAACAACAGGTCAAAGATACAGAAATTACTTTGTATGGCGGCCATCTTGGAAAATGGCGGAATCGAAAAATTAAGTATGCGGTTGGAATCTGTGGCCTAGAAGAGCCCCGGATGCAAAATTTCAATCGGATCGGAGCAAAAAAAAATTTGGCCGCCATTTTGAATCCGCCATCTTGGAAAAAAAATTGCATAGTCAGATTTCCCCCTCAACTCTGAATGACATTTGGTCGAGCACCACCCACCTATCTCGACTGGCCTCTGAGATACTCGCGTTTTAATTTTGTATGGCGGCCATCTTGTTTTCGCCATTTTGAAAAAACTTTGACCGGCTCACCTATTGGCTGGCTGTTCTGAGCGACTTTAGTTCCGGGCAAACTCGACAGCTCGAGCCGTCACGGAGAACCGCCCCATGTGTCAAGTCAATTTCCACGTTCAGGTCGATTTCGTATTTTTCTGGTGGTCACGGCGGCATTTCTGATGCGATGGTGTACCGAGTCGAGCCCTACCTCTTGTGGGTTCTTCAAAACAGCATGTCAGTCAGTGAGTCAGTCAGTGGGTATTCAGCTATATATATTATAACTAGTATTTCGCGTGGGGGCCGCGGGCCCCAAGGGCCCCGCGGAGGTCCCGTGCCACCCTGTTTTGTTTTAATAATCCTAACTTTTTTTTTTTTTACTATATACTTTGGCCGCCTTTTTGAAACCGCCACCTTGAAAACAGTGACCCTTACCGCCCTGTTTTTTTTTCAATTATTTCTAACATTTTTTACTACAATCTTTGGCCGCCATTTTGTATCCGCCATCTTGGAAAAAGTATTTCGCGGTGAGGCCGCGGGCCCCACGGGACCCGCGGAGGGTTCCCTGCAACCCTGTTTTTTTTCAAATATTTATAATTTTTTTTTTTTAATCTTTGGCCGCCGTTTTGTATCCGCCATCTGGGAAAAAGTATTTCGCGCGGGGGCCGCGAAGGGTAGCCTACCATCCTATTTTTTTCGCATGGGGGCCGCGGGCCCCACGGGACCCGCGGAGGGTACCCTGCCAGCCTATGTTATTTTCAAATATTACTACATTCTTTGGCCGTCATTTTGAAACCATCACCTTGGAGTATTTCGCGTGAGGGCCGCGGCCCCCGCGGGGACCGCGGAGGGTAACCTACCAGCCTGTATTTTTTTCATATATTTGTCACCTTTTTTTTACTTTATTCTTCGGCCGTTATCTTGGGAACAGCATCTCACATGGTAGCCGCGGGCCCCACGGGACCCGCGGAGGGTACCCTACCATCCTGCTTTTTTTCAAATATTTCTAACCTTTTTCACTTTATTCTTTGGCCGCTATCTTGGGAAAAGCATTTCATATGGGGCCGCGGGCCCCACGGGACCCGCGGAGGATGCCCTGCCAGCCTGTTTTTTTTTCAAATTTTTCCAACTTTTTCTACTATATTCTTTGGCCGCCGTTTTGAAACCACCACTATGGAAAAAGTACTTCGCGTGTGGGCCGCGGACCCCACGGGGCCCGCGGAGAGTAACCTACCGCCCTATTTTTTTTCATATATTTATATCCTTTTTTACTTTAATTTTTGGCCGCCATTTTGAATCCACCACCCTGGAAAAAATTAGGTTCATTAGATTACTCCTCCCACCTAGAACGACACTTGGTCGAGTACAACCCATCTATCTCGACTGGCCACTGAGATATTCGCGTTTCAATTTTGTATGGCGGCCATTTTGTTTTCGCAATTTAAAAAAAAAAAATCCGGTTCACCCATAGGCTGGCTGTTCTGAGCGACTTTAGTTCCGGGGAAACTCGATAGGGCAAGTCGTTGCGGAGAACTGGCCCATGTGTCAGGTCAGTTTCCACATTCAGGACAGTTTTGTATTTTTCTTGTACTTGTGATAAAATTTCTTATGCGATGGTGTATAAAGTCGAACCCTATTCCTAAAAGCTGCTATAGAACACAGGTGAGTCTATGAGTCTGACATTACTTTGTATGGCGGCCATCTTGGAAAATGGCGGAATCGAAAAATTAAGTATGCCGTTTGAATTTGTGGTCTCGAAGAGCCCCGGATGCAAAATTTCAATCGGATCGGAGTAAAAGAAACTTTGGCCGCCATTTTGAATCCGCCATCTTGGAAAAAAAAATAGGTTCATTAAATTACTCCGCTCACTTTGAACGATATTTGTTTGAGCACCACCCACCTGTTGCGACTGGCCTCTGAGATATTTGCGTTTCAATTTTGTATGGCGGCCATCTTGTTTTTGCAATTTTGAAAAAAAATTACCGGTTCGCCCATTGGCTGGCTGTTCTGAGCGACTTTTGTTCCGGGCAAACTCGATAGGGCAATTCATCGCGGAGAGCTGCCCCATGTGTCAAGTCAGTTTCCACGTTCAGGTCGATTTTTCATTTTTTTGGTACTTATCATAAAATTTCTAAAGCGATGGTGTATAGAATCGAACCCCATCTCTTATGGGCTCTTCAAAACAACAGGTCAAATATCCAGAAATTACATTGTATGGCGGCCATCTTGGAAAATGGCGGAATCGAAAAATAAAGTATGCCATTAGAATCTGTGGCCTCAAAGAGCCCCGGATGCAAAATTTCAACCGGATCGGAGTAAAAAAAAATTTGGACGCCATTTTGAATCCGCCATCTTGGAAAAAAAATTACTTAGTCAGATTTCCCCTTAAACTCTGAATGACATTTGGTCGAGCACCACCCACCTATCTCGACTGGCCTCTGAGATATTCGCGTTTCAATTTTGTATGGCGGCCATCTTGTTTTCGCCATTTTGAAAAAACTTTGACCGGCTCACCCATTGGCTGACTGTTCTGAGCGACTTTAGTTCCGGGCAAACTCGATAGGTCGAGCCGTTGCGGAGAACCGCCCCATGTGTCAAGTCAATTTCCACGTTCAGGTCGATTTCGTATTTTTCTGGTGGTCGTGGGGGCATTTCTGATACGACGATGTATAGAGTCTAACCTCAACTCTTATGGGTTCTTCCAAACAACTCTGGGGTGAGTCAGTCAGTCAGTCAGTCAGTCAGTCAGTCAGTCAGTGGGTATTCAGCTATATATATTATAACTAGTATTTCGCGTGGGGGCCGCGGGCCCCAAGGGCCCCGCGGAGGTCCCGTGCCACCCTGTTTTGTTTTAATAATCCTAACCTTTTTTTTTTACTAAATACTTTGGCCGCCTTTTTGAAACCGCCACCTTGAAAACAGTGACCCTTACCGCCCTGTTTTTTTTCAAATATTTCTAACATTTTTTACTACAATCTTTGGCCGCCATTTTGTATCCGCCATCTTGGAAAAAGTATTTCGCGGTGAGGCCGCGGGCCCCACGGGACCCGCGGAGGGTTCCCTGCAACCCTGTTTTTTTTTCAAATATTTATAATTATTTTTTTTAATCCTTGGCCGCCGTTTTGTATCCGCCATCTTGGAAAAAGTATTTCGCGCGGGGGCCGCGAAGGGTAGCCTACCATCCTATTTTTTTCGCATGGGGGCCGCGGGCCCCACGGGACCCGCGGAGGGTACCCTGCCAGCCTGTGTTATTTTCAAATATTACTACATACTTTGGCCGTCATTTTGAAACCACCACCTTGGAGTATTTCGCGTGAGGGCCGCGGCCCCCGCGGGGTCCGCGGAGGGTAACCTACCAGCCTGTTTTTTTTCATATATTTCTCACCTTTTTTTTACTTTATTCTTCGGCCGTTATCTTGGGAACAGCATCTCACATGGTAGCCGCGGGCCCCACGGGACCCGCGGAGGGTACCCTGCCAGCTTATTGTATCTTCAAATATTTCTAGCTTTTTTTTTTACTTTATTCTTCGGCCGTTATCGTAGGAAAAGCATTTCGCATAGAGGCCGCGGGCCCCACGGGACCCGCGGAGGGTACCGTGCAACCGTGTTTTTTTCAAATATTTCTTTCATTTTTGACTATAATATTTGGCCGTCATTTTGTATCCACCATCTCGTTTCAATTTGGTATGGCGGCCATCTTGTTTTCGCAATTTTGCAAAAAAATTACCGGTTCACCCATAGGCTGGCTGTTCTGAGCGACTTTAGTTCCGGGCAAACTCGATGGGGCAAGTCGTTGCGGAGAACTGGCCCATGTGTCAGGTCAGTTTCTACGTTCAGGACAGTTTTGCATTTTTTTTGTTCTTGTGATAAAATTTCTTATGCGATGGTGTATAAAGTCGAACCCTATTCCTAAAAGTTGCTTTACAACACAAGTGAGTCCATGAGTCTGACATTACTTTGTATGGCGGCCATCTTTGAAAATGGCGGAATCGAAAAATTAAGTGGGGCGTTTGAATTTGTGGTCTCGAAGAGCCCCGGATGCAAAATTTCAATCGGATCGGAGTAAAAGAAACTTTGGCCGCCATTTTGAATCCGCCATTTTGGAAAAAAAATTAGGTTCATTAAATTACTCCGCTCACTTTGAACGATATTTGTTTGAGCACCACCCACTTGTTGCGACTGGCCTCTGAGATATTTGCGTTTCAATTTTGTATGGCGGCCATCTTGTTTTTGCAATTTTGAGAAAATTTTAGCGGTTCATCTATTTGCTGGCTGTTCTGAGCGACTTTTGTTCCGGGCAAACTCAATAAAGCAATTCATCGCGGAGAGCTGCCCCATGTCTCAGGTCAGTTTCCACATTCAGGTCAATTTTTTATTTTTTTCTTACTTATCATATAATTTTTGAAGCGAAAGTGTATAGAGCCGAATCCCACCTTTTATGGGTTCCTCAAAACAACAGGTCAAATATACAGAAATTGCATTGTACGGCGGCCATCTTAGAAAAAGGAGGAACCGAAAAATAAAGTAAGCCATTTGAATCTGTGGCCTCGAAGAGCCCCGGATGCAAATTTTCAATCGGATCGGATTAAAAAAAAATTTGGCCGCCATTTTGAATCCGCCATCTTGGAAAAAAATTGCTTAGTCAGATTTCCCCTTCAACTCTGAATGACACTTGGTCGAGTACAACCCATCTATCACGACTGGCCACTGAGATATTCGCGTTTCTATTTTGTATGGCGGCCATCTTGTATTCGCGATTTTGAAAAATTTTTACCGGTTCACCCATAGGCTGGCTGTTCTGAGCGACTTTAATTCCGGGCAAACACGATGGGGCAAGTCGTTGCGGAGAACTGGCCCATGTGTCAGGTCAGTTTCTACGTTCAGGACAGTTTTGCATTTTTTTTGTACCTATGATAAAATTTCTTATGCGATGGTGTATAAAGTCGAACCCTATTCCTAAAAGCTGCTTTACAACACAAGTGAGCCCATGAGTCTGACATTACTTTGTATGGCGGCCATCTTTGAAAATGGCGGAATCGAAAAATTAAGTATGGCGTTTGAATTTGTGGTCTCGAAGAGCCCCGGATGCAAAATTTCAATCGGATCGGAGTAAAAGAAACTTTTGCCGCCATTTTGAATCCGCCATTTTGGAAAAAAAATTAGGTTCATTAAATTACTCCGCGCACTTTGAACGATATTTGTTTGAGCATTACCCACCTGTTGCGACTGGCCTCTGAGATATTTGCGTTTCAATTTTGTATGGCGGCCATTTTGTTTTTGCAATTTTGAAAAAAAAAAAACTGGTTCACCTATTGGCTGGCTGTTCTGAGTGACTTTTGTTCCGGGCAAACTCGATAGGGCAAGTCGTTGCGGAGAGCTGGCCCATGTGTCAGGTCAGTTTCCACATTCAGGTCAATTTTTCATTTTTTGGTACTTAGCATGAAATTTCTAAAGCGACGGTGTATAGATTCGAACCCCACCTCTTATGGGCTCTTCAAAACAACAGGTCAAAGATACAGAAATTACTTTGTATGGCAGCCATCTTGGAAAATGGCGGAACCGAAAAATAAAGTATGCCATTTGAATCTGTGGCCTCAAAGAGCCCCGGATGCAAAATTTCAATCGGATCGGAGTAAAAAAAAAATTGGCCGCCATTTTGAATCCGCCATCTTGGAAAAAGTATTTCGCGTGGGGGCCGCGGCCCCCGTGGGGACCGCGGAAGGTAACCTACCACCCTGTATGTCACTTAGTCGAGCACAACCCATCCATCTCGACTGGCCTCTGAGATATTCGCATTTCAATTTTGTATGGCGGCCATCTTGTTTTCGCAATTTTGAAAAAAAATTACCGGTTCACCCATAGGCTGGCTGTTCTGAGCGACTTTAGTTCCGGGCAAACTCGATAGGGCAAGTCGTTGCGGAGAACTGGCCCATGTGTCAGGTCAGTTTCCACGTTCAGGACAGTTTTGCATTTTTTTTATACTTGTGATAAAACTTCTTATGCGATAGTGTATAAAATCGGACCCTATTTCTAAAAGCTGCTATACAACACAAGTGAGTCTATGAGTCTGACATTACTTTGTATGGCGGCCATCTTGGAAAATGGCGGAATCGAAAAATAAATTCTAGCCTCAGAATCTGTGGCCCTGAAGAGGCTCGGATGCAAAATTTTATTCAGAACGGACTCAAAAAATCTTTGGCCGCCATTTTGAATCCGCCATTTTGGAAAAAAAAATTGGTTCATTATATTACTCCGCCCACTTTGAACAACATTTGTTTGAGCACCACCCACCTATTGCGATTGGCCTCTGAGATATTTCCGTTTCAATTTTGTATGGCGGCCATTTTGTTTTTGCAATTTTGAAAAAAAGTTACCGGTTCACCCATTGGCTGGCTGTTCTGAGTGACTTTTGTTCCGGGCAAACTCGATAGGGCAAGTCGTTGCGGAGAACTGGCCCATGTGTCAGGTCAGTTTCCACATTCAGGTCAATTTTTCATTTTTTAGGTACTTTTGATAAAATTTTTGATGCGATAGTGTATAGAGTCGAACCCCACCTCTTATAGGCTTCTCAAAACAACAGGTCAAAAATACAGAAATTACTTTGTATGGCGGCCATCTTGGAAAATGGTGGAACCGAAAAATAAAGTATGCCGTTAGAATCTGTGGCCTCGAAGAGCCCGGGATGCAAAATTTCAATCGGATCGGAGTAAAAAAAAATTTGGCCGCCATTTTGAATCCACCATCTTGGAAAAAAAATTGCTTAGTCAGATTTCCCCCTCAACTCTGAATGACATTTGGTCGAGCACCACCCGTCTATCTCGACTGGCCTCTGAGATATTCGGGTTTCAATTTTGTATGGCGGCCATCTTGTTTTCGCCATTTTGAAAAATCTTGGACCGGCTCACCCATTGGCTGGCAGTTCTGAGCGACTTTAGTTCCGGGCAAACTCGATAGGTCGAGCCGTTGCGGAGAACCGCCCCATGTGTCAAGTCAATTTCCACGTTCAGGTCGATTTCGTATTTTTCTGGTGGTCACGGAGGCATTTTTGATGCGATGGCGTAAAGAGTTTAGCCACACCTCTTATGGGTTCTTCAAAACAGCATGTCAGTGAGTGAGTGAGTGGGTATTCAGCTATATATATTATAAAAATAATAATAATAATTGGATCGATATCGTATCTACTGATCACTTATTAGGTCACAACACTATAACTATCAAACTACATCTGTCATCGAGAAAATAAATGATTGGAAAGACTATAGCTGGGGTGCGAGTCGGGTTACCTCCAAGTGTGATTAAGGGCTGCGGTTCGTTTTTGGATCCGTCCGGGGGGAAAAGCAGTGCTTGGTCCGGTGCGCCCTGGGCAACGGCTAATGATTTCCTGGCAGTTTCTGAGGGATGGGTATGGCCGTCAAAAGTTGTACCTTAACGCACTGGAACATGTAACACACATAACACACTAACACACTGGAAAGTAGCAGAAATTCGTTAAGATGAGTTCACGGCATAACACATGTAACACACATAACACACATCGCAACACACGTAACACACATCGCAATACACGTAACACACAACGTAACACACGTAACACACATCGCAACACACGTAACACACATCGTAACACACGTAACACACAGCGTAACACACATAACGCACATAAATAAACACACTCGGAAAACACACTGGAAGAAAAAAGAAATTGCTTTATCACCGCTATTTTGGATGCTACACTTGTAATGAATCTCTGTTAAATAGAATATTGTCCATATTTTTGAATAGAACAACGATAAAATATATTATTTACACTTAACTTGACAAAATGTCCTTCCGAAGTATTCCTTGTTCCAATATTCGCTTTTTTTCCAACGAAAAGTATTAAATTAAACCGACTAATGTACCCACGACTCGATGTGCGTTATTTTGACATACTAGCTATGGTGTTGCTCTAGCAAATAAAACGACATGGGATTGCCTTAAAAAGAAGGAAAAAAATCCTAGCATTAAAAACTTAAGTGTGTTACGATTGGAAAATTATGTGGACTTAGGTTTTGAAACTCAATTTTGATATCAACATATTAAGATGCATGAATGTTTGTTTCATCAGTTTAAAGATCTTTAATCGAAGATTAAGCTATGAGTAACTTTATATATCAAAAATGTTTTCCCTCAAAATTATGAGAATTATTTGTATGTAAAGGGGAGGCCAAAGGCACGATTTTTGACTGCCTTACTAACTTTTGATCAGATTGCTGCGGCAACCACGATTGTTTACAAGGTTTTTATTATTTCGACACATAAAGCAATGAGCAAGATAAAAATACCCCATAGTTTTGTGATAATCTAAAGAACCATTTTTTTTTAAGAAAATATAACATAATGCTTCATTCAAAAAGTACAACTTTTCGCGGCCATACCCGGATATCATTGACCGTTGGCTAAGAGCCCGACAGGGGGGGAGGGGGGTCTTTAACCATTACCGTACAACGTTGCCGACATTTTGTCACAAGATTTTTTAATAAAAAAATTTACATTGACATTGGCGAAGTTGTCGTCGCTATAACGACTTGATACGCCACAAATAAAAGAAGAAGAAGAAGACTATAGCTGTCATATCCAGGTCATATCCCTTTAGTAATGCGCTGTGCTAGCTACTTAGCTGTTGCCCGCAATTTCATCCGCGCTGAATTAAAATTTGTGGTTCAAGCAGCTTCATTTTCCCGACATTCCAGGATTATTATCGTTATATTTCAACCAATTTATTTAAAACTTTGGTGAAAACGTAGGAAAAAAACCGTTCAGTAGGTAGTTTTTCTTTTCAGTTTATCGCGAACAGAGACATACACCCACACTGCTTGTGAGGTGAGGAAATGTGTTCGTAAAGCAAGCTATTAAGGTATCAAAATATACATATAAACATACATACATAAATCACGTCTTTATCCCTTACGGGGTAAACAGAGCCTAAGGTAACCAAGACCTAAAGGCCACATTTAGCATGATTGTGGGCGTATACCTAGGTAAAAAATAAATAAAATATATGTTTTTTC
Source organism: Pandemis corylana (assembly GCA_949127965.1). Classification (NCBI taxonomy): domain Eukaryota; kingdom Metazoa; phylum Arthropoda; class Insecta; order Lepidoptera; family Tortricidae; genus Pandemis; species Pandemis corylana. The sequence goes on from OX421850.1 coordinate 23,215,276, forward strand.
TAGTGATGGGCTGATGGGCTGACTAGTTACCCGAATTCGGTTCCAAAAATGATGAATAGTCGCTCGACTATTCGGCATTGCCGATCATTGTGTGCGTTCGTCAACACGCTTTTTATTCCTGCAACCATTCCAATAAAATTGTCCGCCTTCGGCTGATTGACAGCACTCGCGCTTACTTGTGGGTCGAATAGAATTCATTTTGCTACATTTGAATTCAACTTACCGTGTTTTTGCTTTAGAAGACATTTGATTTAGTCACCGTGGTTTTATATTATTTTTATCTATATTAATAATTTCGTCGCGGGGTACGGTAGACTCGATCGAAACCTCATCTGAATAATAAAACATAAAAAAATAATGATTTAGAGGGGTACCTCCCATTTGTTCTATGGAACTGTGACGTCATAGAACCGTTAACATTTTTCTTTCCCAGCAGTTCCATGGTAGAACTATTGAAACAAAAAATGTGCTATTTGTTCTATAGAACTAAAAGCACCTCAAGTTTGTGGGTACCTCCCATTTGTTCTATGGAACTGTGACGTCATAGAACTGTTAACATTTTTCTATCCCAGCAGTTCCATGGTAGAACTATTGAAACAAAAAATGTACTATTTGTTCTATAGAACTAAAAGCACCTCAAGTTTCCCATCATAATCTTGAGGTGCTTTTAGTTCTATAGAACAAATATCACATTTTTTGTTTTAATAGTTCTACCATGGAACTGCTGGGAAAGAAAAATGTTAACAGTTCTATGACGTCACAGTTCCATAGAACAAATGGGAGGTACCCAAGTTTGTGATGGGAAACTAAAGGACGTTTCGTTTTACACAGTCACATGAGTCACAGTTCTTTGGCGCGACGTATTGAGTGGCGACTGTGGCGAGGCGTATCTGTGCGCTGGTATGAAACGGAACAAAACTACTCAAGATGACAACTGCGATTTGTCTGTCATGTCAGTACCATTTGAATTTAATTTAATTTAATTTAACAAAATACTCGACAATCCGAATTTTGCGGATGTTTTGTCGACTCGAAATCATTATTTTTTTATGTTTTATTATTCAGGTGAGGTTTCGATCGAGTCTACCGTACCGTACCCCGCGACGACATTATTAATATTATAGATTATATTAGCTTCTACCCGCGGCTTCGTCTGCGTATTATACTTACATAATTATAAACCTTCCTCTCGAATCACTCTATTAATTTAAAAAAGGGATCAAAATCCGTTGCGTAGTTTTAAATATCTAAGCATACATAGAGACAGACTGACAGCGGAAAGCGACTTTGTTTTATACTATGAATGAAGTGATTTATCTTACTCTATGGCACCATAGACTGCATGACGACAGCATTAACAGCTGACTTTGACTGTTGATGACAGTTGATGTTGACTTGACTTTTTGTTTTGTCAACATAGTACGATAATGAAGAAATTGTTGCGGTTATTCAATTTATTGCTTTCCAATCATAACAAATATGAGTTTTCATAATAGACTTAAATCTCTTGCGAAAATACTCAAAGTGTCATCGTTAATTGGCGGGAGTGGGTTTTTTGTTGCATACCATATACGGCAAACTTATAAAACTATTGAAAGTATAGTCAACGCCAATGTTCTCGATATCGAGAAAAAACATACCGCCGAATACATTTATATAGATGATCCCTCGTACAGTATGACTCTAAAGAAAGAACGCGACCGAGAAAGTAAGCAGTCGGTCGGATTGAACCGAATATGGAAAAGTCTGAAACACTCGCTGGCGTGGCGGTTGCTGTGGTTATGTCGACACGGAAATCGGGAACAACGCAATTTAGCGCTCGAGCAGTTGGCAGCCTTCCAGAACAACAAGGTGTGGGACTGCCTGAAGCTCGCACAAGCGATCGACAAGACGACTGGTGTGCTGCTGGCTCGCACACGCGGCGCTGACCTGCGCTACTTCCTGCCGCCCCCGATTCACGTGCGACGCGCTGCCAGTTCACCGGAACTTCTCTCCTATAAACTGCATGATTTGATTGCTGCAGTCCAGGGTCTACATCCTCATAGCTGTATTCAGCAGTTCCTTTCAAAACATTTTGCTAATGTCCAGGAGCAAGCTATGGAGGCTGACAATATTCCTGCCAAACCAGATACAGTGGGTGAGCGAGAGCTATGTATATTGTGTTTGGATGCTGTTCATCATCATATAAGCCTCTTCAACAGCAAGGAATATGAAGATGATGAGTCTGCAGCATTATTGATAAAAATGGGATTATTGCCTCGCCTTGCTGAATTAATGTTAAGAAATTTAAATGATAATGATGTGGACTTGGCTGTGCTACGTATTCTAACTGTGTTGACTGTACACACAAATTTATTAGAGGACTTTTTTCAAAATGGTTTAATTAGAGAACTAGCGAGATTGCTGAGGTCAGACGATGTTAGATTATCAAGTTCTGCTGCTGTGTGCTTAGCCAATCTGTCTGGAGAGCACAGTTACCAGCCTGGATTATATTTATTACACCCTATCTATAGGTCCAATTCACCACCAACATGTGACATACTTTTAGTACACGGTTTAAGAGGAGGAGTTTTTGTGACATGGAGGCAGCGTGATCGGAATTGGGCAGAGCCTCTTGGTCTATTAAATGTTGCTGTATCTGGTGACTGTGACTTTGATGATGAAGGTGTTCAAACAAAATTTATGGATGCTGAAATGCAACAAGTACTTGAAGATTTAATTGAATTAGAAGATGAGGCCTTACTTGCTAATGTTGATGTGGTATTACAAGACCTACCTATAGAATCCAGACGTGAACCTGAAAATGCTTTTTCATATACTGCAGGTAAGAAACGAATAGGTCTAATGCAAGAAGCCCAGGATCGTTGCAATTATACTTACTGTTGGCCAAAAGATTGGCTTCCACAGGATTGTAGTAATATAAGAATATTGGGGGTCAATTATTGGAGCTCCATTTCAGAATGGCTGGAGCGTTGCCCCTTGCAAGCCACTGATATTGCGGCTAGAGCTTCTGAACTGGCACCTACTTTATTAGATGCTGGTGTAGGTACTAAGGATACACCTGTGGTATGGCTAGCCCACTCGATGGGAGGTCTAATAGTAAAACAAATTCTAAATGTGGCCGCAGAAGATCAAGATCCAGTCCTTAATAAATTGTGTGACAATACCAAGGCAGTATTATTCTACAGCACTCCGCACAAAGGTAGTGCGTTAGCTTCCATGCCAAGAGCTGCTGCTGCGGTACTGTGGCCTTCAGCTGATGTCAGGCAACTACAAGAAAACTCGCCTGTATTATTGGAAATTCACGAAAATTTTATCAAATTTGCTGACAAATATAGTTGGGAAACTATTAGTTTTGCAGAATCACTGCCTACTTTAGTAACAACATTTAAAGTTCCTTTTAATTTTGTTGAAGCTGTATCTGCAGATCTGGGTCGTGGAGTATTTTATCAACTGCCTCTTGATCATTTGTGTATATGTAAACCAGCAACTAGGCAGAGTATTTTGTATACAACAGTATTAGATGTGCTGCTAAGGGTCACAAGCAAAGATATTAAAGTGCAATATTATCATCCACTAATAGAATGGTTCCTAAGCATCATATGGTGGGGTCCATGGACAAAGGCACAAGCAGTTATTGAAACTATTGATGAATCACATAATTGTGATGGCCGTCCCTGGTTTGAACAGTTTCTACTTGATACTTTTGCAGATGGATTTACAGATTAAAAAAAGAAAACCTCTCACAGCATTAATAAATAATTCTTATAGCTTTTGGCTGTTTCAATTTTAGTTTAGGTTAAACTTAGCCTTTTGTTAGTGTAGATTTGCTAAATCAATAGCACAAAGTTTAGACATTGTATGGATATACATAGGTATTTTACCATTTACTTAAGTTAGATTAGACCTAGAGATTTTTCTAGCATGGACTTCACAATGGTTAGTATTTGACAAAAGTCCTGTTTGTAAAGAGTATTTGCACCTTTCAGAAACTATGAGTTAATATTAAAGCGATTGTTTTAGTATTATTGACCATTTAATTTCAAATGTGTCATGTAAGTATTATTTCGTTAGTTGGAGGTATCTATACAGGGTGTTAGGTAATGAGTGGATAATCCTTGAACTATGGATAGAGGGCACTTAAGAAGTCATAATAAAGCTATAATAGATTTAGTAAAAGTTGCACGGTTTTGGAGATATTCGGACTTTTAGGTTTTTTTAGAAAATTAACACCCTTGTTCAATGTTTTGGTCATAGCACCATTTTAAGCCAACTTTTTCAATGTTTTATTTTCGCTCAATATTCTTGAGTTCTTGTGTTTTCAGATAGGCAGTACCATTTTTGTGAGACTACATTGGATTTAAAAAAAAGTTGCAAACTTAATTTTTACGTTTTCAATCGAACATTGATCGAATTTTCTGCTCTCATGGTGAAAAAAAATACACTAGGTACCGCCTAGTTGCCAATAAGCTTAAAAACATGCCAATTTATTGACAATTTAAAAATAGTAATTTAATTACCTACCTTTTGAATTAAAATTCAAAATGCCAAAATAATCAAAAAAATACACGCTTACCCTCGTTTTTCCCGATTTACTTTTTGTATCACAGGCGTAGAATTCAAAACTTTTTGTTGCAAAAATAACATAACTGGCTACTTATTTAAATGCAAATGGCATTTAAATAATTCCAAATTTAAAAAACACGCTGACTGCACTCACCATAAATGTCATTACATTTATGGTGACTGCCAAGGCACAATTTCACCATTAGCGAATCACCAATAGCGAAATTCAAAATCGAAGTCGAAAAAAACCAAAAGGCAGTCGCCATGATTTTTAAAATTTGAATAATTTTAATGATATTTTTTGCATTTAAATAAAATGGCCAGTAATGTTATTTTTTCAACAAAAACTTTTGAATTCTACGCCCGTCATACAAAAAGTAAATTGGGAAAAATGTGGGCGAGCATGTATTTTTTAATTATTTTGGCGTTTTGAATTTGAATTCAAAAGGTAATTACTATTTTTAAATTGTCAATAAATCGGCATGTTTTTAAGCTTATTGGCAACTAGGCGGTAGTGTATTTTTTTTCACCATGAGAGCTGAAAATTCGATCAATGTACAATTGAAAACGCAAAAATTAAGTTTGCGATTTTTTTTGATAAATCCAATGTAGTCTCACAAAAATGGTAATGCCTATCTGTAAACACAAGTACTCAAGAATATTGAGCAATAATAAAAAATTGAAAAAGTTAGCTTAAAATGGTGCTAAGACCAAAACATTGAACAAGGTTGTTCATTTTCGAAAAAAACCGAAATGTCCGAATATCTCGGAAACCGTGCGACTTTTACCAAACCTATTATAGCTGTATTATAACGTCCTAAGTGCCCTCTATCCATAGTTCAAGGATTATCCACTCATTGGCTAACGCCCTGTATACCTGTAAAAAGTAATATAGTAACATGGTATGAGTATTATCCAGTTACCTATCTCAAACATTAAAAATCATTGACCGGACAAGTTGGTTTGATTTTGTGGAGAATTTAAATTCGAATGAGTTTGGTTCAGAACGATAAGGCGTGTTACGTTTTATAAAGTTCCGTAACTAAAGGGTTAAAAAAGGGACCCTATAACTAAAACTCCTCCATCCATTTGACGGACCGTGAGAGATCTCTCTTACACAAAAATAAATAAAAATTAACATCAGAACCCCCCACCCATTTATCGAGCAATAATCATACATAAATAAAAAAAATATTCTATTTATACTGTTAGAACTACCGGACCGATTTTCACCAAACATGGCTAAGAACCATCGCAAGGAAACTGGCTTGCAAATGAAAAAAAAAACCTAGAGAGCTACGATGCCACAGCAGACAGACATACACACACAGACGTCGACGTTAAACTTATAACACCCCTCTTTTTACGTCGGGGGTTAAAAATCGGAATCACTTGGAAATAGAATCTAAATCGATCTACGTTATATTTGGTTGGATGGACTAAAGCCCGTTGCCTATCCTGTATGGAAGAACACAAAAAAGTAGAATTTGTCTTGTCAATGCAATACGTCATTTTCATGGAAGTTAGTTTTGTACACGGAACAATACTTTTTGAAATAAAACATGATTAAAATCTAGTATTTCACTTTACTATGTAATAATTGTTATCGGTTCTTTTGTGTTTTAAAGTGTCTTATTTTTATAAATTGTCTTATCAGTTTTATCGGAGTAATATTTTCATAAATTTTAAACAACTAACAATTTTAATGTCTTGCTCGTTGAGTATAAGAATGTATCATATTCTCTGGGTTATATTGTATAGACTTTGGGATGTATCTACATTAACGCTTATATCGAGTATCCTCGTCTTTTTCCTGTATGGGTATTTGGTTGCTTTTTGCGTTTTCGCCGTCGGATTATCAGGTGGGTATAATACTTGCAGACAATCGACCTTGCAGTAAGATAATTCGTATCTTAGGAATCAACAACTAAAACTCAACACTGTTTCTATGAAGCCTAATACAGTTCATGCATTGTCTTATTTTTTATGCTTATGTTAAACACATACATTCTGATTTTAAGTGTATCAATAGTTGTTTTTATTATCTGTTACCTCCAACTCTTGTAAAGTGAACTCTTATTGTTTTTAAGTAAATCATTATTTACACGATTTTTTCACTATTGTAGACTAGCAATCTCATGATTCTTTTTTTTTTTTTAATTTTTACCACTGCATTACAGTATTACCATACAACATTGTGGACATTTTGTCACAAATTTTTTGAATATATGTTATTACTTTGACATTGGCGAAGTTGTCGTCGCAATGACGAATTGATATGCCACAAATATAATAAGAAGAATCAATTCAAGACATAATAATCAGTTAATTTTAGTGTTCAAGAATAATCTGAGTAATCATTACCTAACTCTTTAAATTTCTATGAAAATCATCAATAGATTTCAATGTCCTGTTATAAGCAGAGATCGGCTAAATGGACGTCATTGTTGGCAATAATATAGACATGACTCCAAAGATCAATTAATTATTTTTACCTGTAACTTAATTTGTATACTTCGTAAAATATAATCAATAAATTAAACACAGACTTATTGTGTAGATTTATTAAAGTAATGTCAGCATATTAATGTCAATGTCAAAAAAATGATTGTATTTTTAAGAAGGAAATCATAACTCTTTTATTATCCCATTGAAGTCTTAGCAATTATCACTAAGAAATCAATTAATTCATTAATTAATCTTTGGAGTCATGTCCACGTTATTGCGAGTAATGACACCCATTTGTCGGGTATCTGGTTATAAGTAACAATATTTAATTGTGTTAACTTCAGGAATCCTGTACAGTGCCCAGGATCTTTTGCTGTATTATCCGAACGATCCACCTGACTCCAGACTGTTTATTCTACAACCAAGCAACTTTAAATTACCCCATGAAAGCATTAAGATAAAAAATAAGGATGGTTACAAAATTCACATATTCCTTATAAAGCAAGCTAACAATGCCAGCCATGTCCCTACCATGGTATTTTTTCATGGAAATGCTGGCAACATGGGCCAAAGGTAATTAAGATGTGTTTATCATATCACTTATTGGAAAATGTTTTATCTGCCTCACTCAGACATGTCATTTCAGTTAACTTATTCAAATGAAAACATTGATTTTTAACCCCCAATGCAAAAAGAAGGGTGTTATAACTTTGACGTCAATATCTCTGTGTATGTATGTATGTGTGTCTGTCCATGGCATTGTAGCTCTCAAAAAGATGGATCGATTTCGATGTGGTTCTTTTCATTCAAATGCCAGTTTGATGGTTCTTAGCCATGTTTGGTCAAAATCAGTCCAGCAGTTTGAAGAGTACCAGATCTTTTCCAAAATGATGGAAGGCATTTTTGGCATAATATTGAGTCATTGTACAAATGGTTCGACTTTATCAGAAGTTTTATCGAGATTGTTCTTAGCTAAGTTTGAACCTGATGCTACAGTTACAACAGGGAACTCCTTTGCATGTACCTATGTTCAGTTTCGATGACAATACTTTTATAAATCAGACTCAATGTGATGCTGCAGCCAGGATCATGTCTCCTAATGAGGGAATGTCAGTGGTTTTTCAACTTTTTAGTTGGTTAGATACCTATTCATTCTTTTTGAAATCTCTCAAGTGTAATTTATTTACAGATTGTCAAATGTTTCTGGCTTTTATCATAAATTGAGAATCAACATAATGATGGTGGAGTATCGAGGTTATGGGTTGTCAGAAGGTACTCCATCAGAACGAGGACTTTACATTGATGCCCAGTCTGCACTTGACTATTTGATGCATAGATCTGATATTGATCACTCAAAAATTATTTTGTTTGGCAGATCATTAGGTATGTATATGTATCATGAAAGTTAAGGTTATCAAAAAATAAGTTTGCCTCCCATTTATGCAATTGCATTTGTATTAGTGACAGATATTTTTTTATTTTATTAAAACATACATCATTCATCCATTGCAGGTGGGGCAGTAGCCATAGACTTGGCTTCAAGGCTGGAGTACAGGAATAAAATTTGGGCCTTAGTTGTAGAAAATACATTCACAAGCATCCCTGACATGGCTGAAATCATTCTAAAGTGGAAATGTTTAAAAATATTACCATTTTTCTGTTATAAAAACAAGGTTTGTATTTTTGATATACTTACAAACAAGGTGTCCTAATATTGTTCTGGAATATTCCAGTAAATTGTTTTACATTAATTTGTTTGAACACTCAAAATTCCTTTGAAGTCATCCCTTTGATGCCATACTCTTTGAATGTCAATTCTCAACTAATGTATGAAAACATAGTCTACCAGTCACTATTACAAGATCCTGAAGAACATTTACAGGGGTGTTTAGTGAATCTAAGTCACCCGTCTTTTGATAGATTCTAGATTATTTTCAATACACTAGTATTTGGTTTACAAACACGAAAAAAATGTGTGGACTTAGAAATCCTAGGGTTATGTTGAGTGTTCTAAATAAATCATTATTATTAAATCACATTAACTAATTCAAGTATGAGTTTATGATGGAACTATCTAGCTTTTACCCGCGGCTCCCTCTACTCTCATGACTCATTATTAGATCTGACATTTGAAATTTAGGGAATTTCATTTAATTCCCACAGGAGTTTTCAAAATTCCCTGAACTCCCATAGTGGTCTTCCTTTAGTAATTCTAGAATTAGCGGTCCAAATATAGGCATTTTGTACGGAAATCCCTTGGAATTAAAAAAAAGTGACAGCAAAATATTCAAAATATCCAAATTCAGAATTTTGACCCATAGGGGGTTTTTTATAAATCCAATGGTCAAAATACGCATTATACTAAAAAAACTGAATAATGAATTGAATACTGAAAACAGACATGATTCGTTTTAGTCAATTTTATGGTACTGGGCTCAAAGACTTAACGGTTAATCGGGTTAATACTTGAAGCTTTAGGCTTTATGGTTAAAATTGTGGTTTCAAGTAGCCCACGTGTTTTAGGTTATGGTTTAAATGATCTCTGTTCCAAATTTCACGCAAATCCATCCAGCCGTTTCAGCGTGAAGAAGTACCCAAAAAATATACATGCTCACACAAACTATATTCTGCAATAATTATTTACGTTGAGACTAGACAGCTACTACCTTTGCGATGTTTATCGCTATACCGCGGGAACTATGCCATTTTCCGGGATAAAACGTAACTATGCTTTAATTTAGGGTACCAGCTGTCTCCGTTCGAAATTTGGTCCAAATCCGTCCAGTCGTTTCAGCGTGATAAAAGAACAAACATACACACTCACTCACATCGTCACAAACTTTAGTATTTATAATATTAGTAGGATTATCTGAGTTATTATCAAACATCAAACCACACAAATAGTTACCTATTTCTTCTCTGCAAATCTTACACCCTAATTGCAAATTTACAAATAAGCAGAAAAACTACAATAATTTACTTTTTTATACACAGTAAGAAAAGTAAACGAGCAAGTGGGTTACCTGATGGGAAGTTATCACCGCTGCCCCCATGGGTGTCCTGTCCATACACCCGCTAGACCGGAGAATTATGGGTGCGTTGACAACCTAGAGGGCTAAAATAAAAACCTACCTCATTTATTTGTCCCAGTAATTTGTTAACCGGCTGTAATTATGGTTAAACCTGGTTAAAACAATCAGGTTTAATACAATTTCTCGAACTTACATATTTACTTATATTGAGAATTGTTGTTTGCCTGTTTGTGCACGCTTTTTTGAACTGCTCGACAGATTTTCGTTTAACGACGTTTGGCAGTTAGGTTAAGTTTGACCAGAAACAGCTTATAAGCCGTGTAAACAAAATCGTATAGGTACACGTCGGAAAGAAATGAATTGGCGCTAAGAATAATTTAAAATGTATCGCTCTCCTAAACGTGAGGTACCGTCAGGGTCGTCAGTCATCACAATGGACTCGAAAGTTGCAAAAATATCTGTGAGGTGTCTTTGAATTATTCGAATTATTCTGGAATATTTCAGCAGATGGTCAGGTAAGTTTGGATGAACACACCTGTAAAGATTTTTTCATTTTAATTTTGAATTTAAAATTAAATCGTCCCCTTAACGCCATCCATATACACTTTGAACACTATCAACGTACGGAAACATATATCAACCACAATACAGAAAAACATAATAATATAGGCCTGCTTACAGTCTGCGTACAGAGGTGTTTAGTCGATCTAATCTAACCACTTGGTCCGATTACTTATGCGTTTTTAAAATTCATTCTGTGTGCGTACGCTTCATAGTGTTGACCGTGCCCATACAAAATGAAATTTAAAAATGCATAATTCGACCTATGTTCATATATTATAACATTTTTTACTCCCCATGGCCTCAGGAATACAACCTTATGGCCAAAAAATAAAGGATGTAGGTAAACATACATATTTTTGAGACTTTACGGTACATACGGTCGAAGAATCTACCCCTGTGGAACTTTTACTCATACAACTTCGCAATAATTTCTTTGGAAGGAGCATGGTTATGACATTTGCAGTGATAAGGTTCCACGGTGGTACGCGATTCAGTTTCTTTCACTGTATGTAACATATTGATGAATCATGACCTTGACTGTACTCTTAAAAGAAGACGCATGTGCTAGCCAGGCGCGGCTACTCATTATTAATTTGTGGCGGAGTTATTTAGAACCATCAACTTTATTAAAATTTGTAATATTTCTTACTTATGTTATTATTGTTGGTCATTGATTATAATACCTAATTCATTTATTTTTTAGTACATGTCTGTGAACAAAGTCGGCCTGGTGTTAGCGCCGACACTAGTCATTTGTGGTTCTAATGACACATTAGTGCCACCAGAGATGGCAAATCAGCTATACATGAGATGTGGAGCCATTTGCAAAAAGCTATCTGTGATGCCAGGAGGTGGCCATGACAACACGTGGACCTGCCGTGACTACTACTCAACCATACAGCAATTCTTAATTAATGTCCCACATCTACCAATGAACCTTGGGCCACTTCTAGACGAAGAGGAAAAAGAAACAATGACAAGACACTCCATTGTGCAAACTGTGTAGTGCATTTAGTGAGAACTTTTTATGCTAAAAGTAGAATAAATAAATACGCAATGTTCAAGTTCGCGTCGAGTATAATGAACGCTTATCACTCGACCATCGTGGCAAGCGGTCACCCCGTCACCTGTTTGGGGAAAAAGTTGTGTCGCATGGTCGACGCGTTTCGCGCTTTCCGTTACGGCTGTCGAGTTGTTTGTACCTCTCCCGAATGTTGGTCGACCCGCGCCCACGCACTTTTACGAGTATAAGATGCCAACAATGCCTATACTTTATAAACGCTGGATTCATACACTGTGATTGATTTTCCCAGTGATTTTGATTTATGGGAGTTTGATGTAACATTCACACAATGGAGGTTAAAGACTAAGAAAGCCTATTTTTATTAAAGAAACTAAAGTATTTTAAAACATTAAATTATTATGACATGAGCCTGCTATGTCCAGATTTAGGGCAAATTAGGCTAGAATTTTTGAGTAAATTATAGCAATAATTATTAGTACAATTATCTCTTAAGTTAGGTTATACGACGGTGTATATACATAGTACATATCTACCTAGTTAAATAACTTTTAGGTTACAAATAACCCGAACTGAGCATTTTTAGCGCACACATTTTTACACTATCGATTTTACGTTTTGATGGTAAAAATTATAAATGCATTTAGTCTTAATAAAATGATGAAATGAAGCACAGTTCGGCAGGAGATGGTGTATTATTTCCACATGGAGGAAGAGCCCAAAAAGATCTAAACGATTATTTGAGTGGTCTGGTCTTATAATAGTAGATTGTACACCGAGGGGATAAAGCACTGTATTATGTCACGGGCGCGATATTGAAGGCTGAGCGCAGCAAAGGACTCTAGATTTAACTCCCGAGCGTAGCGAGGGGGTTATGAGTTAATTCCTGAGCGTAGCGAGGGAATTAAGATTTGAGTCCTGTCAGGGTGGAGCGAAGCATTTAAGCACACCCAAGACATATACAGTTTTATCTCCGAGTAGTATACTCTACTTTTCTCACCTTTTGCGAGACAATAAAAACCAAAGTACCTGACTAGAAAAATAATTTAATTAAAACAACAGTAAAACAAAATTAAAAGTAAAAATTTAAGTTTGAGAAATTAGTCCAGTTGTGTAAATATTTTTATTTTGGAATCTTAGCAGTTCTATGCGTGTAATGTTACAGCGTCGGCAAACACTGGCTGGCAGCTTTTGTTTTATTTGAAATTTGTTTCATTCGTTCGAAAATCGAACGCCGCTTGCCGTGGCGTGGCCGTCTCGATTTTCGGAGCCGTGCGATTTTTACGAAGTTGGACTTTAAGAGTATTAGAGTAAGATCCCAGAGCGATCAGACATAACTTATTTTCACACGAATGAAACCTTAAGTTTTCAGTAGCGTCTCGTGTGCCTTGAATACCTACGCGCTTGTGAAAACTTGCCGAGTGACACCTGGGCAGGTACCAGGCGAGAAAGGTAACTAAAAGTAAGAGTTATTTAACTTAAATTCACATGGCTGATTTTTATATATATCATGTAGAATATTATTTTAAAGTAATATCATAAGTGTCAGACACTTTTGATGGACCAGAGCTTTGGTCAGACGCTTTTAAGCTAGTTAGGTACCCAAAAAATAAATGAACTTTACTTATTTTTACATGTCTGATTTTTGAATATGTTATTGAAGTATTTATTTAAAAGTTATATTCAATCAGTCAGACAAACTAGAGTGACCAAACATCCCCTAAGACAAAAATTGTTCAGCCAGAAGTATGAGGGCGAGAGCACTATTGCGCATGCGTTTCAGAGTGAGTGAGACGTCCATAATAACTCGGTTCCCCTTCTTAAACTCACCATCTGTTTCAATCTACTGTGTACCTATGTGCTGTCTTTTTTTATCTGTGAAATTTATAGTATTCCTGTTAAAGTTAATTTTGTTGAAATAAAGATGCAAAAATCTCAGATCGAAAACAGTAAGTATTCTTAACACATTAATTTTTTTTACTTTGAGGCGCATGCGCATGCGCTCTCGCCCTCATACTTCTGGCTGAACAATATTTGTCTTAGGGGATGTTTGGTCACTCTAGTTTGTCTGACTGATTGAATATAACTTTTAAATAAATACTTCAATAACATATTCAAAAATCAGACATGTAAAAATAAGTAAAGTTCATTTATTTTTTGGGTACCTAACTAGCTTAAAAGCGTCTGACCAAAGCTCTGGTCCATCAAAAGTGTCTGACACTTATGATATTACTTTAAAATAATATTCTACATGATATATATAAAAATCAGCCATGTGAATTTAAGTTAAATAACTCTTACTTTTAGTTACCTTTCTCACCTGGTACCTGCCCAGCAGGTGTCACTCGGCAAGTTTTCACAAGCACGTAGATATTCAAGGCACACGAGACGCTACTGAAAACTTAAGGTTTCATAGGTGTGAAAATAAGTTACGTCTGATCGCTCTGGGATCTTGGACTATATAGGAATAAGAACTATGAGAAGTGAGAATCATATTACTAACCTACGGGTTATAATGAAATCCAGTACAATATTACTACCCGGCTAAAGCCAAGGGCTATAATGACTTACTTTGAGTAAGGTTTACATTATATATAATTAGACATTGTCGAGCAGGTGGTGTGAAAAATATGTTATTATCTTTAGTTGAGGAATGAAACAAAGACCTGGCAAATCAATGTTGCTGTTAGCTCCCACAATATGATGTTTTTTGTTTTGGCCAAGGGGCTTCCCCTTAGTTCTCCAGATATCTTTTTTTCTGAGATCTTTGCTGTTTGAGTTTTACCTATATATTTTTTTGAGCTATTTCTTCAAATTCTTTTCAGAGATGTTTTTGAGCTCATTCATTACCCTCGTATTTACATCTGCTGCGAACTGTGTATGGATATACAATCTTATTTAAGTTTGATGTTGTTATAAATATATTTCATAAAAAACTGGAGAAAAGCTTTTAATCCAATAAATTCACGTAATGCAGCTTCCTTGTTCTTGCTTCAAATAAAGTTTTTTATCAGTGTTTTATAAACGTCAGTGGAGTGGTTCAATTTTATCAGCAGGTTTCGCTCTCACGCTTCTAGAATTGTTAAATATGGCATATTTAACGCATTCTTTGCCGGAACCCAATGCGTTATCGTAACTATCACCGAGTTCCGCTGTCACAATTTAGCAATAATTTGAACGCACATGCGCGGTTGTGGGACTTGGCGAAGTCTCGGCTCTGGCAGCGAATGCATTAAGTGTCTATGCCGTGGCGCAGATACTAGCTAGGTAGGTATCGAAGGTCCAAGACTGTATATATCAACCCCCTTTTCACCTTTTCGATATACTTAATGTAATGATATCTGATGAGAAATAGGTTTATCTGTGCGGTGTAAGCGTGAAGAAATAACAGAATTTTGATTTTTGTATAATTTTCTAAATGTCAGTGAAAATTAAATGTCAGTAATTATTTACCCGAAATATATTTTATTTTAAATATATTTGTATGTGTAATAGATTTTGCCCGCGACATCGTCTGCGTGGATTTAGTATTTCGGGTAAATTATTTTTAACGCCTTCAAAAAGTTAGTAGCAAAAATTTAATTAGATCTCAAATTATATTGCCCCTAGAGTATTGCATCCTTCGAAGTAAATCTCACCCCTCCCTTTTATCTCTTTCCCCTGGAACATAAAAACATATCATGCCAAATTTCGTGTAAACAGGTTCAGTGGTTTGGACGTGAAAGCGTAACAGACAGACAGACAGACAGACCGAGTTAATTTTGCATTTATTATACAAGTATGGATAAAAGGAACCTATATGCAAAATTACAGGTACTGTCCACCCCAATTTAAACCTCGAGGTTTTTTTAAACGCTGAAACACAAGTTTATTAATAGATAGGTATCTATTAAAAGAAAACAAAGTTTCACTCTTCTAACTTCGAAAATCACAAAAATTCCATACAAATTTTCATCCTCTATTTATATTTTACTGTTAGTGTTCTACAACGTTTCTCTCGAAATTATTTATGGAAATTATTTTTTTTTAAATATTGTCAATTCACTGCAGAAAAACGTCACATCCCAATTAAATTTTAACAAATAATCGTACTTATCATAACCTGCCACATTTATTTCATTAGCGCTTGATTCAGTTCACACAATTAAGGATTTGACGAAAAAATGATTTCTTGCCGGTCTGAAGCAAAGAAAAAACATAACTAAGTAATGTATCGAGGAAATGGGTGAAAATCTTAGGAATCATGGTATAGGCGATGTGGCTAGCAACTCATCACTATTTTGATTCCCATTTCCACCTATACGCCCAATAATCATGCTAAACGTGGCCTTTAGGTCTTGGAGTCTTGTTACCTTTAGGCTCTAGACTACCCCGTAAGGGATAAAGACGTGACCTTTGTGTGTATGTATGTATTAACGAGCGAAATATTTTATGAATGTCAGATTCTAAGTTTAGTGTATTATTAAATCGACATCAAAAAAGGGAGGAGGTTCTCAAGTCGGTTGTATTTTTTAAAATGTTTGTTACTTCAGAACTCCGTCAGTTGTGGACCGATTCGGAAAATTGTTATTTTGTTAGGGAATACTTCCAGTTTGGTCCCATTAACACGAAATCAGGTGATGACGAGATCTTGGAGAAACTAAAGGAACTCTTCAAATCTTATAAGCATCGCGATAGCGATTTAGGTATATTTTAATATAACTCATGCATTTGCCTTCGGAAAGCACTATTTGATGAATTGGAACTGATTATGAAGACCACAGATGGTCATCGGATTCAATAAGTAATTCAGGGATTGCGATTCGATTACTGTATTGATTATGCTTGCTAAACACGTCATACTCGTAAAATGTATACATTTTCCACATTACCATCCATGTATGGCAAAATGAAGCTGATGAAGGTAGGACCTACACAGAGAATTCCTCCATAAGTAACTAGTTCTTTCATCGGGAAAAGTAATAGGTATTTAATAAAAAAGTGATGAACAGTTTGCATTAGAGCGTATTTACTCGTGGTCCCACTGTTATAAATATCTTCATTAGAAATAATAAAATTAGGTTAGGTTCGTTAGGCATCTTTAAATGCCCGAAGGGCAAACCCAAACAAAAAAATTTATAACAGCGGAACCACGAGTCCGTAGCGAGTATTAGGCATTATAATTTGGATAAATTACAAAATGATTCACTAAAAAGCATGAAAAAAATAATTATGAATAAAAAATAGAAACTCCTTCAAATGTAGCCTAAATCCGCCTATAGATTTTATAATAAATGGTAGTAATTATGCTACTTTAGAAATGTCAAATTAAAATTATTTTTCGGGGAGTGCTACCTACTTATTTATTATGTGTGAAGTCGGTGCCTCGGCTCAAATAGTTTTAAGCCGAATAGGTGCTATACAGGCAGATAAACTAGATACACTTCTGCTACGCATGCCACACAAACATAACGATGTTATGATAGGAGCGTGGGTGGTAGCTGGTGGCGGGGGCAGGCACCGGCTTCAATCATATAAGTAAATAGATACCGCACACCAAAAAAAAATAATATTAATTTGACATTTCTAAAGTAGCGTAATTAATTAATATTAAATAAAATTAAACTAGTTGTTGCTCGCTATGAAGTACATACATACATACATCACTATTTTTTTTAAAATTCACAAATGCAAGACTGCATGGCATTACGTTAAAGAATTACAATCTCACGCCGTTTATGCCGAATTCGCGATTATTGTTGAATGTTTCGATTACCCCGAAAGTAGTGTTCTCGTAAATACCGCTAGGGATTGTATTCCTTAACTAATGGTACTTATAGACGAGATAATAAAAAACTTATTTCCTAAATTATTTATTTCAATATACCAAGTCCTTTTAACAATCCACGCACCTTATGGTACTCAAATATAATGTAAACAAAGTTTGTATCTACTTTTTAAACATCTCAAGTTTGATAGGTATCTCGTATAATATTCTTGTAAGTACGATATACGAAGCTAAAACTGGTTCAAAACATATAGGATGCAATGCAACAGAAATATAGCGGGTGTAAAAAACAGATGTTATTTATTTTTGTAATTCAGGCTTAAAAGAATACTTAAACAATTGGTAATAGACGAGTCTGTGAAAGTACAAAATATACAATCTAATAAAATCAAAAATAAAACTAGATAATGACATTTAAGCTTCAAAATTATAAAGTATACTATAAGGGAAATGTCCCGTACAGGCGTACGTATAGTTGTGAAATTGATCGTCACCGGAGACCGGACGCGCGTTGCATTGCGTACAGCCGGCAGGACTATTCTACAATTTAGTAAATAAGTCAGCAAACATGCTTATTATGCAAATACATCAATTACAGATTTAATTGTTACCAAGGAAGACGTATACGGTACAGACATTAACAACTGACAAAATATAATAAAAAATATTTTTTGAGATAATATAGTTTATACGAATTTGTAAAAAAAATTGCACATATGTATTATGATCGCTATTCATTATTACTCACTATTCAGTTTTGGTCCATATTGAAACAAATTACTTTATGAACACTGTACAAAAAAACAATGACCACTGCTAACGCGCAATACAAACACAAATTACTTTACTGAAGACTAAACATTATCAGTACATTTTTGATTATAAACCAATTACGAGCATGTAAAAATAAATTAGAAAATTTTCGACAAAAATCATTTTCTTAAGTAATGCTGATAAACAACATTACAGTATTATTAAGAGTAAGACCAATAGGTTTTTATACTTACATTATAAATTTAAAATTATGCAATAGGTACTTCGCAGAAATAAATATAAAAAATCTGGATTTAAGAACCTTTAACGTATTTTCAACCATGATTATGATAGCTGTGTGCAGTGCAGACGCGCGCCGGCGCTGGCGCGGCGCCGTAGTTGTTGCTTGTCGTCATCACGCATCACGCGCATCATTCTTACACGATGTTCAAAAACCTCCTGAGTTTTTAACATTATGTTTCAGAAAAATCCTGTATTTAGTGTCCAATATTTTTTTTGCTTGAATTCTATTCATTCTATTTAGATCTTGAACATTTTTTCAAATACACACGAGTGTAAAGTTACACACAAGTGTAAAGTTATTATATGTATTTCATTTCTTACGTCATATTTCATTCATGCATGGTTACAAACCAAAATTTCGATTACGCTAAAATGTATAATGTGCATATTCAAAAACATATTTACAGATTAGTTTGAAAAATATTCTGTAATAATACGAACCTTCTGCACAACACCAAAAATGTGTTTATTCGTATTTGATTAAATTCATAATCATAAACCTTTATAAAATGCATGGCGGGCATTACAGAGGGGATGGCGCCCAGGAGGGAGGCTAGGTTCACAGGTTTAATTGATCATAGAAATAGCCGCTGCGTCGATTGAGCGAAGGCAGTGGATCGTCGAGAAGAGTGCACGCGCCCAGAGGCCTAGCACACTAGGGTGTGTTATGGACATGAAGCATTTGCCTTTTTCACACGTTTACTGGGTAGGTATTTAAAGGTTGTTGTATGTTCACGACAGATACTAGTGTGGTAGGGCTATTGGTGTGACGTGGGTGGCGACGCTCCCGCGGGGTGGTAGGCGCGGGGATTAGCGGCGCGCGCCGAACTCGACGGCGTCGTCCTCGGAGATGTCCCCGTGGCGCCACAGGTTGAGCCGCTGCCCCTTGGCGTGCTCCTGCGCCGCGCGGTACTCGGCCGCCAGCGCCGCCAGCCGACGGTCACGCGTGCCATCCATCAGCACCAGACCCTCCTTTATCAGGTTCTATGATAAATAACAATTAATTAATTTAAGTCTCCCAATTTTCCTAGTTATTGAAAATGTTTTATTTTATAAGTAGGACATCTAAATCAATTATTATTTTATGTTTCGGGACCTTCGTAGCAAAAACCCAAACACAAGTTATACTCACGGGACCATAACAATTAACAATTTTGTTCTCACCTTATTTACCTCACGTTATTCATAGTTATTATCTTTGTTATACTGTCACCCTGGCATAGATTTCTTATCATCACCACGTTGGAGCCTTTGCTTTCAGCTCGTACGGAAAATATGCGATCCAAAATATTTTTCAATTTTAAGCGTGTAAGTAAGATGCAGAAAACGTAACTGGTCGTTACGATCGCAATCGGCGCGAGTAGAGGTGTTTTCCTAGAGCCATTAGAGGTGACGGATTTACGCACCTTGCCGAGGTCGAGGTTGGTGTTGGGGTCGACAAGCGTGACGGTGGCGGGCGTGCCGGCGGCGGCGCGCTGCTCTACGTTCAGCAAAAGCTTCTTGTTGAGAGTGTCCATTGAAAAAGCTCGCACAGCCTCTAGCTTGTCCTCCGTGTCCGCAGGGAACTTGACGCAGCACAGCGCGTACTCTGTCGCGTACGCCGCCTCCCCCTCCGTGCCCGCTGGCAACACCGCCAGCCGCGAGTAGTTCACAACCTGAAGACATTATGACATTCATTCATCATCATTTATCACCATCTCATAGATTAATTGTATTTGTCTTGTTTATTTTGCACAATAAAGAGTTTACATCATACATACATTAATTTCACACGGTAACATAACAATAAGTTCGGATGGAATTAGAAGTAGATAATATTGATTGTGAAATTATAAGAATTTGTAAACAGAGTTAAAATTCTACTTACCTCTCGGTTGCCATAGTCGATATAGAAAATATGGGCCGTTTTATCTTCAGCGAGTTTTTCAACTTTCGCTCTGTACCATTGATCATCCAACGAGAATCTGGCAGCACAAATTTGTCCTCTTTTTGGCACGAGAGAACCAGGCAATGGAGCGTTGGACTTGAATTCCTGGTGGATTTTATCCATTAGCGCTTCTAATTTACCACCGCTTTCTATGTTTTGAGCATAGAAATTACCCTCGGGTGTGACCTCAGTAATAATAACCTTATCGTATTTGACAGTACGGTCTTGTACTGGGGCGTTTTTCTCCTTTTCGATTTCCTTTTCAACTTCAACATAGTCTTTCCAGATGCCAATCCTCTTCTTGATGGCGTTCTCTTCGGCGGTCTTAATGGCGCGCGCAAACTCTGAGGTCTCGGCTGTGTGGTGCATGGAGGCCAGGCCGTGCTCGACGAGCGATACGGAGAGGTTCTCGCCGTCCACCCACAGCCAGCCAATGAAGTTACCGGCCTTGTCCATCTCTTCTATAGTGGCGACCACGTCGTGCTGCAAGCACTTCTCCTTAGTGAACAACAGCGCCTCCTCGCCGAAGGGCTCGGCCTCCTGCATGCCGCCGCCGCCCGCCGCCGGCCGCGCGCCGCGCGGACAGTTGATGCCCGCCAGCAGGAATGTCACGAGCACCGATTCTTTAGGAATGTACAGTCTCATGCGAGACCCGCTCGCCACAAATTCCACCGTGGCTTCCGTTTTTTGCGCTCTCTTCAAGAAGGGGAAGAATTTTTTAGCTTTTGCTGAGTCGCCGCTCGTATCCTGCACGCGGTGTGTTGGTATGTCTTTTTTAGCGTTAATGCCGAGTGTTGCTTTCTGAGCCTTGAGTTCCGCTTCGAGTAGTTTGTCGTAGTGAGAGCTCCTTTGATCGTTATCTTTACTGTATCTCACCACTGTCGCGTAACCTTTGCTGACCGATGCCTCGGCCATGTTGCTAAAAAAATAATATGTATAAGACTCATTGCCGGAGCACTTAGCGAATACTACATAAACTACTATAATAATAACATTTTACTTACGTTCCACTGGCTAGAACAGTGCAGCAAGTTTTCTCAGGGAAATTATCCTTGGCAGGCTGGATGTAGTCTACGATTACCGTGACTTTCTTGCCCACAAGCTTTTTTCGGAGAAATTCACGAGCTTCAAACATCCATGGGATATCATACAAGGGCTTAAAACCTTTCGGTCTGATTGATGGCTTGCCATCCTCATCAGGGCTATTCCTAAAAAAAAGTTTCAATTGTTTCACAAAATAATCTCTAGTTGATCCCTGGACAATTTGCATTTATCTACACTAATATTATTAGGAGAAAAAATATGTTTGTTTGTTTGTTTGCATTGAATTGGCTCCAAAACTAATGGGCCGATTTGAACAATTCTTTTATCATTAGAATCCTACATTATTCCTGATGAACGTAGGCTATATTATTTAATACTTCGCGGACGAAGTCGCGGGCAACAGCTAGTTATTAATATTATTATGCATAAGTAGGCAATAGCGCCAATAGCCAAGAAATGTAATGTACCCAGCCATAAAGATTGCATATCAGTTTTCTTATTTTAACTACTTGTCACTTGTCATTGTAATATGTGAAGCGGACTTTACTAAAGAAGCTAAATAAAAGCCGATAGGCGAATAAAGTTCCCGCAGCATAAACAGCTCGCGAGGCAACGTTTTCTACAAATTTGAATGGTAAAGTGCACATGTCCATGCGAAAACCTCTGCTTCGCGAGGTGGTTCAGCTGATCGGGACCTGGCTTAATAGTGTAAGAAGTTACTTTTCACGTGGGGGCCTGATGCTGGCCAGGAATATCTTCTTGTGGGCGTTGTTAGGAAGCTTCACGACAAGCGCATCACCGTTGACCACCTCGAGCACGGTCGCGGTGAATTCCTTGTCCTTAGCCGCAATAACGGGCGCGTTGCTTACGTAGTTCGTCCACATACGAAGTTTAGCGTCCTTGGCGGCGCGCTCTGCGGCTCGGAGCGTAGACGCACCTGATCATGAAAATAATATTTTGAAAAATTATATTTTAAATTATTTATTATGTTACACAGATATACAATTACAATCAATTAAAGATGTAAAATTAATTCCAATAAATATATATATTCGCATTGCACAATAAAATAGATACCACTCTGCATTAGCCACATATTTCCAACATCAAAATAAATAATTGAAATGATTGCATCAAATAACTACTCATAAATTTTATTTTTATAGGAATTGATGTCAGTACCCACCAGATTTCATGACTGCAAGCGACCAGTCAACGCATCTTGCAAAGCCTTGCCTCAACAACGCTTCTGCAATGTTGCCCTGAGGATGTAGAATAGTGCCTACGAAGTTGTTGTTATTGACAGATTCCAAGATGACTTCCACATCCTTTTGTAGGAGTCGTGACTCAAGAAAGAATCGAGCTTCTTCTGCAAAAGGCTCTGAATCGCCATCTTGCTTTACAGCTGGACACTAATGCAACAAGATTATTCAAATTGGTTGATTGCAAATAAACGCTTTATATATTAACTAGCTTCTGCCCGCGACTTCGTCAGCGTAGAATTATACATAAAAACCTTCCTCTTGAATCACTCTATCTATTTAAAAAAACCGCATCAAAATCCGTTGTATAGTTTTGAAGATATAAGCAAACATAGGGATATAGGGACAGAGAAAGTGACTTTGTTTTATACTATGTAGTGATTAAATAAAAAACATAGAATAATTTAGACCCCGATCTACTAAATCAAAACTACCCAATTCTTGTACCAACCAAAACTCAAGAACAGCCAATAGTATCCTAGTCCTAGTAATATTATAAATGCGAAAGTTTGTGAGTATGGATGTATGGATGATTGTTACGTACTCTTCCACGCCAGAACGGCTTAACAGATCACGATGAAATTTGGAACATGGATATGATTATAGTCAGGATTAAAACAGGCTACTTTGTATCCCGGAAAATTGCGTAGTTCCCACGGGGTAGCGATAAACGAATTTTTGCCGAAGAAGTCGCGGGCAACAGCTAGTCATATATAAATATTTGCTCCTATCGGCGGTCCAACCATGGACCTCAAACTACATTCAGGGTCTAAAATCACTAGGTTATCCGGTCGTCATGCCTAAAGGAAGCAAGCAAGCAGAGGCTACTGTGGCAATTAACAATTTACTTGTTAAAACTAATTAAAAATAGTTTAAGCTGATAAGATATTACAAATTGATTAAAAATGAAGAATTATTACTATTAGCATTTTGTCAGTTTTTGCTTTTTAACTTTCATCGTATTTCGTTCTTTTATTGCAGTCTAAAGACACAATGAATACCTAAACACAAAAAAACTATGTAATCTTTTGATAAAATAGAAGAATCTTTGTTTAGTGTAATGATTTGTTTTTTTTTTTCATTATTGGCTCTCACCCTCGCTGCGTTCGTAAAGCATATTTGGACACATGGTGAGAATATATTTGGTTCGTTTAAATTAAAATATTCACTCTTTTCATGAATATAATAATATATGTACGTGCTCTCACTCTTATGCTTGGCGCACTGTTAGGAGTGAAAAATACACGATAGAAGCCCTATATTATGGGTATTTAAAAAAACTGTTTCAGTACCTACGGGTTTACATTACATAACAGAACTTTCAGCCCAAATTCCGCTTTCTAGAATTAGTAGTTTTAGCTGTATGTATGTTGATAAACAAATTAGTACAAACAATTAGTTATCTTTACATAGTATAGATAATTATAATACAAAGCCACTCCTCGCCGTCTGTATGTATGTATGCTCGCTTAGATCTTTTGAACTTCGCAACGGATTTTTATGCGATTAGCATCAATAGACAGAGTGATTCAAGAGGAAGGTATAAATACATTACATAATATAGTTTGTTTACCGATGCGAAGCGGGGCAGGGCGCTAGTTATACCTAGACAGAATAAAAGTTTATTATTACATATACTTACTCTTATTCCTGACAGCATCAAAGTGATCTGATGAAAATCTGGTAGTAGGCATAGTCTGCAAGTCGAGCCATCACGTACATACTCAATGATTGCTTTTATGGGTTGGCCATTGTATTTATTCACGAACTGCTTAGGATTTTCAATTGTCCATTTAATATCTCGGATATGCTCCTAAAAATATTTAAATTACATTTATTTTCACAAAACGCAACATCAACAATTATAGCATAACAGGTTTCTGTGAGAAAAAGAGCAATCTTAGAACTAGCAAAGCTGAAAGACTGTGTCAGGTAACAACTTACGTCAGCGTTTGGTCCCCAGATGCCTTTACCCTGGGATTTCGCAGCATCTTCAATTTCCACAAGGTGCTTCAACTGCGGTATGTTTCTACCACCTTCGCGGACCTTTGCGAGACCTTCAGCTAACAAAGCCTCAGTAACATTCTCATCTTTCGTAGGATCTTTCCCCGTCCAGACATAACCATACTCCCTGGTTGCAGAATTAGGTGGCTTTTCTGCTGTAAAAATCACCTCTTTTCCGACAAGTTTCTTTCTTAGAAACTCGCGAGCTTCCCAAGCATAAGGTTCATCCTTTGGCTCCACATCACTAGAATAACATTTGATATTTAGCATTATACACGTGAATAGCCAAACAGTTTCACACAATCGTCATAGTCAAGTCATGATTCTGCTATATGTATATGCGTCTAAATGGAAAACTTTACACTATCAATAGTCAACAGTAGTAGTAGTCAACAATAGTCAGTAGTATTTATAACGAGTAAATACAATTATTGCTGCATTTCTGGAAGTAGCAATTACATTAGAAAACAATGAATATAAGTCAAAAGGCATAAGATTTTATTACTTGCAAGGTATAGACTACTTGCATGTCTATAACTACATACTTTGAAAATATGATTCAATTTTTTTTTATGTAACTATTTTCACATCATTATCATTGCATTTTTTGTCTACTCAACAATTTTTATTGCCCTATTTTCTTATAACAGGGTACATCACATACTTGTAATACATGGCTGGCATCAAATAGCTTTTGACCTTTGATAATATTTTGGGCACACTGTCGATATTATTATTTACTGGGCGGACTCATATTATTATTATCCTGTATATTTATTTTTATCTCAAGTTAGGTTTTTACAATATTCATATAAAAAGTATTATTATTATTATTACAAAAATATAATTTTACATAAACATTTCTTGTCCAAATTGTTGGTAGCACAAGGATAGCTCTGGAAAGTTTACTTTATTGTCCACATAGTGTCTCTTTTGTCGATTTAGTGCTGCCACCTATCTATCTGCTACATTCCCTATAGAGAACATGCATGAATTTAGCGAGTACTTGGAAAGTAATAAAATTTTATATCATTTAATTTCTGATGTTATTGCTACTTCCAGAAATGTAACAAGGCTATTATTAAATATTTGATAGATATTATTTTTACACAAATATGAATTATATTTTCTCGTCACAATCGTCGACTATTAAAAGGGTAAAAGTTTGTAGTCAGCATTAGATGGCGGTTCCATCGTCGTGCACGTTCCCTAGTAGAACATTTTGTGTATGTGTATGTACATGAATAACTCTTTTACATAAAACATATCAAATAAACATGTTACAGGACATAAACAAATGTACAACGGTTCTCTTCCAGTTAACCCTCGAATGAGTGATAAGACATAAGAAAAAAGAGTAGACTACGAAGATAAGTTCAAGGAATCAAATATAACATATTTTTCAATACAGTTGCTCAAAAAGTGCCCTTTTTTTGGCCGTTTTGAGTGTGCAAAGTTCGTTTTTGCGCACTAGTGGGATTTATTTTTCAATCTTTTTTAATTTGTACTTGTTCCAATTCACTACTACTTACCGAAGAGTTATTATAATGTTAGATTGTACCAAGACGTAATAAAACTAAATACCTATTATTAATGTAAAAATATCAAAACATTGAGATTTAATATTTTTTACTAGCCTCTTCGTCATTATTTTTTAAATAATGAATTCCTAAAAACAGTTCTTATGAAGGTGTCTGAATGGAAAGGAATAGCATGGGAATAGCTGCTGAAATGCCGGTCAAAGTGGAGGCGTTTTTCCAACTGCAAGCATGGTTTTTAAGGTTTCTAAAGGCAACCAGTTGTTTTTGTATTTATACAATTGAAATATTTCTATACATACACAAATAATCGAACATAATGATACTAAGGTAATAATAGTAGTGTTCTGTGATGTATTTTTTTTTCGCAACAGTATTAAAAAACATCTGTAGCATAGGACTAGGTATCACAAAACACAAGATGGGTTTGGCACCACTTTAAAAGTGTCATTATAAAGAATGACCAAAATAAATAATGCCAAAAACATTAAACTTTTTTAATTTTATTATTTGTTGGCTACTGCCTAGATTAATACACACTTTCTAAAAAATCAAGTATCTTTATAATTACGATACAAAGATACAGCCCTATGCCAGCGGCCCACACAGTTGGACACTTTGGGAACGGAAACCTTAAAGACATGTCTATAGTCTGCATATGGTACCAGCAATGTTTAAATTTTGTAAGGAAACACTAAGTAGAAATAAGAAGCTATTTCCAGAGATATGATTTAATGAGTTTGAAGAATAATCGTCAAAAGACATAGGATGATGTATTTACAAATAGACAAAGTTCATATTTCAGTTATTTAATCAAATTACCCCATTAACTTGCATGCAGTGTAGATAAAAACTGAGTTGAATACACATATATAAAATACTAGCTGTTGCCCGCGGCTTCGCTCCCGTTTTTTTTCTTTTAAATTTCAATATTTTCTCACCGTTTAAACCTTCCCTGGACTTCCGAATATTTCAAGACTAAAATTAGACAAATCGGTTCAGCCATTCTCGAGTTTTAGCGGGACTAACAAACAGCAATTCATTTTTATTTATATAGATTTGAACTATATACTGTCAGTTCCAAATATAAATTTCGACTAAATTGAGGTCTTTTAAAATGAGGCTTAAACCCACATAGGTATGCAGGAAGTAAAAAAATAATGGTTTTTGTCTCATTAAATAATAATTTTAGCTGATTACAATAAAAATAGTAAAAGATACTTAGCTCTATATTTGGCATGGATCAGTGTCTAAGCATACCAGGGGCTCACATAACATTTACATGTAACTAAAGATTTTTACGTAAATGTAATTTTAAAGCTAGGCATGTTTTCTGAAGAGATACAAGACATTTCATGATAACTGGGTAAGGATTCTCAAAGCAGAAATGATGACATAAACATGTGAGATTTAAACTAGTCAATATGTTACAAAGTGTAGAGCATACTTATCTATATGTACTCACTTGTTGGCGGTGCGCTGGCGGGCTAGCTTGGGCGCAGTGA
This sequence comes from Pandemis corylana, assembly GCA_949127965.1. NCBI lineage: Eukaryota > Metazoa > Arthropoda > Insecta > Lepidoptera > Tortricidae > Pandemis > Pandemis corylana. Next base: position 23,243,010 of record OX421850.1, read on the forward strand.
TCCCAGAGAGTGCGATCACTTTCTCAGGAGGTGGCCCACCTTTGGGCTGCTTCCTTATAACTACAGTGTCCCCAGATAGCACCTATAATAAGAACACATATTTTCACACATAATAACGTAATCTAAGGTGTGTGAATTCAACACGACACCTTTGACAATCGGTGCGCGCAAAATGCCAGCTGGCAAATGAGAAAGGATGCACAGTACGATCATTGTACAAAATTGAATAAAATGCAATTACCACAGAATAGATTTCATGAAAGAATTAGTCAATCTTGTACTTATCTTTCCGAAATAGAAGATGCACCAATGCCAACAAGGCAAACTAAGAATTCGGCACGAGGCAGCGTGATTACTACTGTGTATTAAATACTAAATTTATACAATATCATACCTGCTTTACTATTCCGATTTTGTACGCAGGAGTTGGTGCTGGAGCACTCATTTTAGAATGAGTTTCTTTAAATCACGTGTTAAATGGATAAGAAGCTAAAAATTACTGACTGAGTGAACAACTAACAAGACTGGCGAAACGTGGCGGGCCGCCGGTGTTTCCACATTCAAAAAGTACTTTCTCCAGTGTGTTGTGTAATGCCGCGTCTACATTTTTAAAAGGCGACTTCATCATAACCACAGATAAACACATAATTGGAATTTTATGAAAATCATCAAATTCTACGTTAATATTTTGTTTTTTTTTTGCAGAAATACCTAAACAAAATTAAAAATAAATAAATGGAACAAAAACACTAAATTGACCGCGATTTATTTATATACGAATTAGTGAGAATTAAAAATGTTTACTTAGGTGTTTTTTTTCACCTGTCCGGTGTTCAAAGTGCGGACAGGGAAAAAAAATCATTACCCGTTTTACTAACCTAAACCTTCACATTATTATGATATCATAGCTGTATAGGTATATTTTGTTCAAAGTATACTTTTTTCAGGGAGAGATTACGATTATCTATTTAATTGTTTTCGTCTGTACCTAAGCTACCACCACCATCATCATCCATGCCATGTCATAATATGGAATGCCTTAATAAAACTCCTAATTTGAAGTTCGAATCGTGCCGTCTTACTCACATTTAGTGTTTAATGTTAGAGCGAGGGAGACGGAATCATACGAATTTCGGATTTGGGAGTATATCCTTCATGTATTTAGGCGATCAGACTTGGCTCGATGCTTGCAAAACATTAGCAAAATTGGAAAAACACGTTTTCTAAGACAGCGATGAACATGATTGTGAACATGAAGTCTGGATCGCATTTTTTGGTCCGTAAAATCCCTGCAAAGCCAATTACCATAGTTACATCGAAAATTTATAGCCGTTTTCGAGATCTCAAACATTTTTTTAATGTACCTACCTTAATGGGTGGCAAACGGGTAGGTCAGGGACCCGATTTTTGAAAGTACAATTATGTGTAATTTTTTACCACTCGAAAGTGGTAAAAAATTATCCCGAATTTGAAATACGAGTAGATTAGAAGAAAATTATAGATTCGCCTATTATTTTCTTACCCAAGCCTCCCTAGCTGACCTAGAAAACTTCATTCCGCCGATATCTATACATATAATAAAATCGTTGAGACCAAAAAATCTGTACATTGAAGATTTAAAAAAAAAAACCGACCAGGGTGACTTAAAATCGGTAACTGAACATATTAAAACCATTTTTAAAATTTTTGTTTGTTTGTTTGTTTGTTTGTTTGTTTGACTGAGCATCACGTAAAAACTACTGAACGGATATTAATGAAATGTTCACAAATCGATTCCAATAAATTCAGAATAGGATATAGGCTACAGAAATTGTGGAAAATTTTGGAAAAAGGGGGTGAAAAGGGGGGTTAAAGTTTGTATGAAAAAAGAAAATTAGATTGTTCTAGAATCATGAAACTCAGAATAAATACTTAGTAATAAAAATAAAGAAATACCTGTTTTAGCATTTTTTTTAAATCTCATCCAGAGGCGCAAAAAAGAGGGTTTTGTGTTTAAAATTAATTAACTTCATACACCTATACAATAAAAACCAATGAAGCGTAACCTTTTGAAATTGCTAAATAATACTTCCAATTTAATACAGGTAAATATAATTTCTCAGTTTTCTTGAAATTTGATTTTTGAGGTAATTACGCACAAAATAGCGGAACTCAAGAAAATCAGCTTCCTCGGTATAAGTAGTTGGTAATAGTTACAAACAAAATAATACTACGAAGAAAATAGATAGATACAAATGTACATAAGACATAATAGCCGGAAAAGCGTGTCAATTTTGAAAAAACATTAATATAATAATTACATGCTGTACAGGCATTTTTTCAACGAAGAGATTTTTGTCGATCCTAAATCAACCTAAATTGGCGTCCTAAATTGTGTTCTTTACCTAACACCTAAAGTTCAATATGCAATACCGTTACTTTTGTTTTTATTTATTGCGCCATTATTAACAACGTGTTCGGTTTTTGAACGCACTCTTATTTGAAAACCTGGGCTACGTTCAGTAACTAAAGTGTCAGTGTGATTATCGTCGGGTGAAAATCGTCCGATCATGAACACACTTACTGAACGACTTGGGGCGTTCTTCTGTCAAAAGTGTCAATTGAAGTATGATTTCGTATTCGTAATAATAAGTTTATATCCCCAGCGTTCGAATTATAAATTTTGCCTCATATCAACTGTCAAAGTGACGTCTGTGCGTTTTTTACCCATCTATTTTACGGGGTGACCGGTGCGATCGCCCGACGACGCCCGACGATGTTACTGAACGACTTGGTGTGATCGTCCGATGATCGCACTGACTTACTGAACGGGCCAGTGCGTCGTCGGGCGTCGTCGGGTGATCAAACTGAACGCACCCCTATATTAATATGAGGGCGGCGTGAAACGCTTGGCTGTATGTTCTTGGTATCTTTGCGCATATAAAATCAAAATCAAAGGGCGCGTTTACGCCTGCGCTACGAACATGTCAGAATTTTATTGTGAAAAGTTGGTGCTTTTAGTATAAATCTGACAGCGAGCGAACCTAAACTGAATCGCATTAAGACATCATGGCAACTATGGCAAGGCCCCTGTAGGTAATTAATTTGTAGAATGATAATAAGTGTTAATAATCTGTAATTACGTACCTACTTAAACCAAGAAAATAAATTAAAAAAGCTTCTGCTAGAAAAAATTTAGTCGCAAAATATTAATTAAAACGGATTAGTAAATGAATTGTTAGTTGTAAGGTAAAAACAGGTAAACATTTATGTATTATTTGGTTAGAATAGATTTAATTTTTTAAATTAATCAGGGTACAAATATCGTTAAAGTGAGCGCAGTATTCGCCAATAAGCGTCATAGTTTGGCGAAATTAATAGTGATGTAATTAAAACTGTACTTAGCTTTTTTGAATAAAGAAACTATAAACAAAACTATAAATAAAACTATTTGTAAAATAAAGTATAAATAAATGTGATGAGTCATTAACCAGTTTGCACTTGATTTTTTTTCAAGATTCCGTGTCGCAAATTATTATTTTCATGACGTAATTCTATAAGTATAGTTTCGTACATACTTTCAGTGGTTCATGTGACGAAGTTAATAGTCATAATAATAATAATTTTGATATCGAGAAAAGCCGTAAGTATCACAAAAACACACGCGGACGAAGTCGCGGGCAACAGCTAGTCGATAAATAAAATTTCTATCATGTCATCACAGGCAGACGGCATTCGAAAAATTTTGGGAGAAATCGAATTTTCTGCATTATATGAAACATTAACGAAAAAAATGAAAAATATTATCATACTCGAATATTTCAAACTAGCTTTTGCGCGCGACTTCGTTCGTGCAGAATCAAAATTTGCGCTAAAACTTCTGTATCCCTTAGAAAATGTACAAAAATCAGTTAAATGTGATTCATACGCATGGAGGATTTCGTACTACCTACCTACCTCAGCGAAATAAACCAGTTTCTTACATTGTCACCCCCTTCCATTATTTTTAATTCCATTCTTTTGTCCTGTGGGAAACTCGAAAAATCACTTCTTATGACGCTTATGTGATCTTCAAAGAACACTAAATACTACTGTCTACTAAATATGTACAAAGTCTATATTTTCTATACTGTCCTTTTATCCCGTTGGAAAATCCCTTTGCAGTGAGCTTCTTTGATCATCAAAGAATACATCAGCCAAGAAACTATATTAGCATGGGAATTTTGAAAAATCCCTCTTTAGTGCACCTCTATGATAATGAAGCAATATTTATTTACTTTGCGTCTCTAGGCAGCTGCGATGCGACCTTTGATATGTTTATCGCTATCCTGCGGGAACTATACAATATTCCGGGGTAAAAAGTAGCCATAACGCTGGTCGATAATTTTCTCAACAGATTGTTAAAGTTTACATCAAAATTCGTTCAGCGGTTTTCACGTGATGCGCTCGCAAATATAGAGAAAAAGAGATAAACAGACAAACAAACAAAAATTCTTAAAACTGTTGGAACGTGTTCTGTTATCGATTCTAGTATCCCCAGCACATTTTTTTCTTCATATCATCCATGCACAGACTTTCGATCCTCTTCAGCTTTATTATATATATAACATAACAAATAAATAATAAATTTACCGTATAACAACCTATTTTTGTAAGCCAGCCTTCGCAAATAAGCAAAATCAAATGTCATCGCCTCAGAGAAATAAATTAAATTTCGAATATAGGTAAAGGGAAATAAATGACAAATGACTTTGCAATACTTTACTTACTATCAAATCCACCTATCGGGAAGTATGGTTTATATTATGTAGTGTTTTCCACTGCTGCTAGTCACGTTGTTCCATGTATTTTATTACATAGTGAATCTTCAGACCGGATTAAAGTTGTAGATTTTTTAAATGGCTAATACAGATTTTAGAAAGGACGTGACCATGCCCGTCCGCCCCAGGAGTGTCTACACAGCACATTCTTATAATCAGGTACCTATAGCTACTAGATACCAAAAAATATAAACATGTACAACATAAACGTGGTTGATGTGGATGAAATTGTCTTATTGGCGGGTTTGTGCAATATGTACTTGTGCTTGACGTTTAGTACAGCTGAATTGAATGTCATATTCAGCACTCATTCAACTCGTTCTTTATTCTTTACCTCATCAGCACTAATCTACTTGTTACCTGAGCCTGTCTACGTACCTACCTATGTCTAAACTCGTATTTTGACTATTAGTTGAAGACATCTAATTTGGCAGGAGGAGTCCAACTTGTCCGCCTTCCAAGACTACAGCAAGTTCTTGGAAGGTGGTTTGGGGCAGGCCGAGCTGGTCGGCGCCACGGGCTGGCAGCCCCCGTGGCGCGCGCCCTTACAACGCAAAGCTCCGTTCTACCCGGGAGATGATATTTACCACGCAGACACTTGGCGGGAGCTCGAGGTGTGCCTCATTTTATTATCTTTATAAAGGGTTGAAAAATGAGACAGTGCTCTTTTGATCATGATTTAATTTAATGTAAGTTTTCTTCATTTAGGTGACTGAGGTTGGAGGCGCGGGGTATAATGCTTCAGTGACTCCACATGGAACTGTTTGTCTGAGGCTCAGGGATAGGGTGAAGTGAGTGGTTTTTGGTTGTGACAACCTTGCAAGATGAACTTTATATACGTGCAATAAGTTTGTTTACTATCGGCGGGGCCGTGCGAAAGAAGTAGCTAGTTAGCTACTTTGATAATTGTTTTTGTGTTGCGTGTGTGTGTGCAGGGTGGACATGACCATTGACGGCGCAGTTCGCGTTACCAACGCAAAGAACAACATAATCCTGGCGCTTTCACGGTCAGGAGCCGCCGCCGCCCTCATCCATCCGAACGGCCGAGTCTATCACTACGGCTCTCGGGTCGAGATACAAGCTCGTCACCAACAAGGGAATAATAAGTAAGTACTCCTAATTATCTTACAGCGTGTATGACAAGATCGTGACCGGTATAATTTTTATTTTGAAAATGCCACACATTAAAAAAAGGTACTGGCTGAAAAGCTTGATCTATTGCGTACAATGCTCTGTAAAAAAAAACTTGACAGTCTCCTGCCAAAAGCACATTTTCCAGAATGAGTGCCGCGTATCCTACACGATACGAAGCAATCAAGTGTTCTACACATCCGAAAGGACCCAAAATGTCTCGCAATCGGGCCGCTAAGTAAAAGAATAAGTCGAAGGCGTTTGTAAACAAGTGAGTAAAGAGATACACGGAAACAAAAAACGTCGACGACTTACCAGAACGCGGGAAAACAAAATCGACCTCCGCTGCAGAGAATAAGCGGATTTTACAAATATTTATGAAAAATCCATTGTTATCTTTGCGTTCTGGGCAAGAAAAGTTGAAGAAAAATGGTTTATCTATATCTATGGACACAATACGGAGACGTTTGATGGAAAATGGATTTAAATTTCGAATTACGATGAAGAAACCGCTCCTTACTGAAAAACACACGGGAAAGAGACTATCATGTGCGAGTGAAAACAAAAACCGAGATTGGAATAATATAATATTTTCAGATGATGCTTCATTTTGGGCTGCTAATTACTCGACTAGAGCTTGGTCTACGGCTGAAAACAGATAGCTCGTGCGGACCGTGAAACACCCACTAAAGGTGCATGTTTGGGGATGCTTCTCAAAGCAGAGTTTTGGCCTTTTGCACTTGTTCACCGGTACGCTAGATGCCCTAAAAATGACCCAAAATTATGAAGGCATTGTTACTGTCCGCTAAGACGATGTTCCCAAGGCATAATGCTTCATGGATCCTGCAAGAGGATAATGACCCTAAACACCGAAGTCGGGTTTGTACTGCGTGGAAGGCCGAAAATTGATTCGATGTTTTGGATTGGCCCTCACAATCACCCGATGCCAATCCAATAGAAAATGTATGGGCGTGGATGAAGCTAAAATTACGAGGAAAAAATACGGTTAGCGTCGCTGATCTACCTCGAGAACTGAAGTCCATATGGAGGTCTTTACCCCGCAGTTACGCTGAAAACTTAGTTGAGCCTCAGAGATGCCAAGCCAGCGATTATAGACAATTCGGGAGACTGGACACCTTATTAAAAATAAAGCATGAAAGTGTAATAAAATAACTATCGTCATAGTGTAAGTCTTCCGTAAGGACAACATTTAAGAAATTAGCGTCACAGAGAAACTACTATTTTGGTCGGGTGGCAATACTTAAAATTGACGTAATTGATTGAATTGACCTTTTTTAATAGTACATTACTGCAGAGGCCGTGAAGTAAGGGATTGCTGGACGAGTTTGGGGTAGGTGGCCGAGTCGAAGACGAGGCCAGATAGAACGAGTCCTGCAATCCCTGTTCCGGCCAAAGCTTGTATAGTGCTTTTCTCAAACAATGTGAGGAAATATGTTTTCATGTAAATCTCTTTACTTTTTTCCGGTAGCATATTTTGCATAGCTAAATTTGCCTCCTCTTTTAAATGAGGCGGAGTACAGTTCATAAGTTCCCCGTCACTTTCATCACTAGAAGTCATTTTTATTTCTGTTAAATTATAATAACAATCACTACGAAATACGCATAAGCAGAAAAAAAGATTTTCGATTTGCCACCTTTTTTATTTTTTAAATGTACTAATTTGATCCAGCTATTTGAGCACCATGTTTAACCGCACATAAATATAGTACCATAGATTTTTTTTTTATGTCGCAATTATGCTTAGGTACAGATTGTGGTGGTGGTTGGCTGTATGTAATTTTTTCCTTTGCCAATTTAATTTTAGTATAGAAATTTAAAAAATTAGAGCAGCGGACAAAAATGGATTTTCATACTAACTTTTGTGGCCTAAGCCAAGAAGTAATGTAGGGAGCCATAAACGAGAAACTTCATGTCCTCATATCGGGACATTAACGCATACATTTCCGAGCATGTTTGAGAAAATGCAATTTTATTGTGGTCTACAGGTTTTTTTAGGGTAGGTACCGTACCTAAAAAAGTAAAGTAAAGTAAAATTTATTTTCCAAAATAGAAACAAATAAATACAGTATTAGGAAGTTCAATGACTCCACACTAGGCACAGCCTGTATCGTGGCAGCCAAGAAATATCAAAATAAAAAAACGGTTACCATCAATTATGAAGGGGTCAGAATAACAAAAAAGGTAAAAATAGAAAAAAATAAAAATAAAATTAAAAACGTAAAAACGGGATCCTGTTATTAAGACTCTACCTACTGTCTGTCTGTCTGTAACCAAGCTGTATCTTATGGAACGTGATAGCTAGGCAGTTAAAATTTTCACAGATGATTTATTTCTGTTGCCACTATAATGAATACGAAATGTTTCTTTTTCTTTCTTTCTTTGTAATTAACCAATATAAAATGACCTCGCACTGCCTACATTTTGCTTAGGAGCAGGGTTCTGCTAACCCTGGATTTCTATTCACTTGCCCAATTTTTGCGGAACACTGCGCGAGTCTGACTCACACTTGCCGGTTTTTATGAAGTCCTACATACAGTAAGACTAGGTATGTTCCTTTGTACGTTTGGGTCAAATCATGCAAATGAATTGTGAACAACTTCCAGTAATCGGATTGACTTGAAATTTGGCTTACTTATGTAAGTACAATAATTCAAAACAAGATCGCCCCAGGGATCCGGTTTTTGAAAGCGCACATGTGAAAATACCATTTGAAAGTGGTGAAAAATTGTGCTTCAAATCTTGTCAGCTACTTAATTAGTTAGTCAAATTTAACTTTAATAGTTTCGTAGCAATACTCAGATTTTTTTCACTTTCAAATGGTACTTTCGCGTGTTAACTACTTTATCCCCCAGGATAGTTTCCGTAGAAAGGAACCCTTCAAACGGTTGGTTCAATTGACTTGAAATTTGGTATCATACGAGTATGTACGAGTAGGGTTAAAATAACAGTGCAAGTATACTAAAATAAAATAAGATTTTCAGCTTGGGCTTTCGCCGTGCTCAACTCGTTCGCTCAATGGGGGAGCGAAATGTGTGAGATTAGTAGGTATACCTACTGAAGTAACATAATCATTTGATTTTATATATACAGCGTAAATTTTCAATGCTACTCAATCAACTAATTTTAAACTCGCTCTTTGTTGGATCATAGTTTAATGCTCCTCTCATCTACTCAAAGGTTAACGGTAGAGATCCCTTATAGGGATAAGTTCGCCTTAGTGAATATATGTTTAATGTTTTTTGCGAATTGTTTGTTTCTTTGCATTTGTACAGCATTTACTTACTTATTATATTTATCTAAATCGGTTGTATTTTTCGTGGTGCAGATACGCGAAGATGTGGTACAAGGGTGTGTCATTCACGGCGGAGCAGTGCGCTCTGGTATACCTGGTGGACGCGGCTGGCACCCGTACCACCACAGACACCTTCCTCGACATGAGCCAGGACTTTACGCTCAATGTCTTCTATAAGTAAGTTGTTATAAGTGCAGAATTTCCTTAAGGGCCGGCGCAAATGGCACAATATGAGGCGCGAAAGCAAAAGCGACAGTAAGCAATAAACACCATGACACTACGTGAGGTTGATACGCATGGGAATGCAATTGTGTGCATGGGTAAGGCACAACTTGGGACTGAAAATCAGCATTGTAGAGCATCTATTTTTTGGAATTGTAAGATAAAGATGCGTTTGTGTACCAAGGTACACAATTATTATATATACACACTGCTCTAATTGACCGTGATTGACGTTGGTATCAGGTCATTGACATGTATTGTTACAAAATACGTGTCACTAGACCAATTTAGTATCGTGTCCCCAGCGAGTCCCGGCACGGGCCGTCGTACGTGAACGAGGCGCTGTCGCTGCTGCAAGCCGCCCAGTATTGGCTCACCGACGACGGCATCGACAACTGGATCATCAACAATGTGCGCGTCAGCCAAACCGCCGATGGACTTGTTAGGCAAGTCACACTTGTGGCAAACTAAAACAAATTTTTCTGATCGTCGTTACACAAAACTTTCTCATGTAGGTATGTACATTTATTATTGCATTTGGCCTCATACTGTGAAAATAGATATTCGAAGTTCGTTTGGTTGGTGCCGTTCTGCTCATACTAATTTAATCTATTAGACTACAGGCCCACGTACAAAAAATGTGGGTCATATGAACCACCAGGTGACGTATATAGGACGATATAAGAGCATAAAATAATAAGATTCAGCACTATGCCGTCACCTTGTAAGCTGTCCAACTGGGTGCTGGTGAGAATTCAAAAGTGCAACCCTCGATTTTTTCCCCTTGTCGCATGATTTTTGTACGGCGTTGCGCGGAATAATGGATTAGAAGCTGTATTGAAACAGTATGAAACTGATACCGTACAAATGGTGCGCCACAAAGTCGGTATTTTTTTTTGATTTTCTGACCATTTCCAGGGTAAATTTGGTCATTTGATTCTGTACGGCATCAGTTTCATACTGTTTCAATACAGCTTCTAATCCATTATTCCGCAACGCCGTACAAAAATCATGCGACAAGGGGAAAAAATCGAGGGTTGCACTTTTGAATTCTCACCAGCACCCAGTTGGACAGCTTACAAGTGACGGCATAGTGCTGAATCTTATTATTTTATGCTCTTATATCGTCCTATATACGTCACCTGGTGGTTCATATGACCCACATTTTTTGTACGTGGGCCTGTAGTCTATATCTAATACCTTTAAACAAGCAATTCTTGATATAATCGTCTCGGAAACTGCTCCAACGTTTTTCATGAAATTTGGTATGCATGGGGTTTCAGGGGCGATAAATCGATCTAGCTAGGTTTAATTTTTAGAAACGCACCAAGAAAAAAATACCGGGCAAAGCTCGGTCGTCCAGATACTAGACGAGTGTGGGATGCATCGTGATGTAGTGGCGGTGGACAAATCCTTCACCCCTCTCGCCTTGGCAAAAGAGAACTGGCGCAGACCTAAGGTATGGAGCACCGAGGATCGCAAGACTGAATGGGAGAGTAAGGAGCTACACGGGCGGTTCTATAAGGCCCTCATGGGGCCCGATGTAGACCTGCTCGCGTCGGTGAACTGGCTACGCTTCGGGGATCTCTTCGGGGAAACCGAAGGTTTTGCCTGTGCAATTGCGGACGAAGTTATCATGACTAATAACTACCGGAGGTATATCCTGAAGGACGGTACGGTCGACATCTGTCGGGCATGTCGCCGTCCTGGAGAGTCACTCAGGCATATTATTTCTGGTTGTTCTAGTCTTGCTAACGGCGAGTACTTGCACAGACATAACCTTGTAGCCAGAATTATTCACCAGCAACTTGCTCTTTTATTCGGTCTTGTGGACTTCGAAGTGCCCTACTATAAGTATACATCTGCACCAGTTCTTGAAAATGGTCGTGTCAGGACTATTGTCGCCAATAAACCTGATATCGTGCTGCTAGATCGATCGAAACGGCTAGTGCTCGTAGACATCACGATCCCCCATGACGTGAACCTCGTGAAGGCCGAGAAGGACAAAGTCAGCAAGTACCTTGACTTGGCTCACGAGGTTACCGCCATATGGCCTGTTGATTCCACGATCACTGTCCCGATAGTCGTTTCGGCGAACGGTCTAATAGCGAAGAGCCTTGACCATCACCTTAAAAGGCTCTCGCTAGGTGGTTGGGTCAAGGGCCAGATACAGAAGGCGGTACTCCTGGACACGGCTCGGATAGTCAGGAGGTTCCTCTCTCTGTCGCCCTGACCACAGGTAGCTTGCCTCTCCTCGCTGCCGGCAGCACCCTAGGTTAGGCTTTTATAATGTTTTTATATTTTGTATAAATATTGTTTTATTACTTTTTATATGAATACTAGCTTTAGCCCGCGGCTTTGCACGCGTGAACCATGAGCATTTCAAAGAATTAAGCTAGCAATCAAGCAAGCGAGCAACCAAACCTGCAAGCTTTCAAGCATGCATGCAAGCAAGCGTGCAAGCAAGCATGCATGCAAGTACCTAAGCACGCAAGCATGTATGAAAGCAAGTATGCAATCAAGCATGCAAAGCAAGGACTCAAGCAAGCATGCAAGCAAGCCCCCGCATTGCCCCGCTGCCTTAATTTTTCTAAAACTGTAAATATTTCAGGATTTTTATAAAACAAACCTAACCTAACCTATAGGGCTGTCCTAAAATATACCTACCCTAAATAGCTTTTCCCCGCGACTTCGTACGCGCTAGTAGTCCAAGATCCCAGAGCGATCAGACATAACTTATTTTCACACGAATGAAACCTTAAGTTTTCAGTAGCGTCTCGTGTGCCTTGAATACCTACGCGCTTGTGAAAACTTGCCGAGTGACACCTGGGCAGGTACCAGGTGAGAAAGGTAACTAAAAGTAAGAGTTATTTAACTTAAATTCACATCACTGATTTTTATATATATCATGTAGAATATTATTTTAAAGTAATATCATAAGTGTCAGACACTTTTGATGGACCAGAGCTTTTGTCAGACGCTTTTAAGCTAGGTACCCAAAAAATAAATGAACTTTACTTATTTTTACATGTCCGATTTTTGAATATGTTATTGAAGTATTTATTTAAAAGTTATATTCAATCAGTCAGACAAACTAGAGTGACCAAACATCCCCTAAGACAAATATTGTTCAGCCAGAAGTATTAGGGCGAGAGCACTATTGCGCATGCGCCTCAAAGTAAAAAATTTTAATGTGTTAAGAATACTTACTGTTTTCGATCTGAGATTTTTGCATCTTTATTTCAACAAAATTAACTTTAACAGGAATACTATAAATTTCACAGATAAAAAAAGACAGCACATAGGTACACAGTAGATTGAAACAGATGGTGAGTTTAAGAAGGGGAACCGAGTTATTATGGACGTCTCACTCACTCTGAAACGCATGCGCAATAGTGCTCTCGCCCTCATACTTCTGGCTGAACAATTTTTGTCTTAGGGGATGTTTGGTCACTCTAGTTTGTCTGACTGATTGAATATAACTTTTAAATAAATACTTCAATAACATATTCAAAAATCAGACATGTAAAAATAAGTAAAGTTCATTTATTTTTTGGGTACCTAGCTTAAAAGCGTCTGACAAAAGCTCTGGTCCATCAAAAGTGTCTGACACTTATGATATTACTTTAAAATAATATTCTACATGATATATATAAAAATCAGCCATGTGAATTTAAGTTAAATAACTCTTACTTTTAGTTACCTTTCTCGCCTGGTACCTGCCCAGGTGTCACCCGGCAAGTTTTCACAAGCGCGTAGGTATTCAAGGCACACGAGACGCTACTGAAAACTTAAGGTTTCATTCGTGTGAAAATAAGTTATGTCTGATCGCTCTGGGATCTTACTCTATAAGATGTAAAACGAAAAAATACGTTTTTTCCCATTCCCGTGGAAATTTTGGGGAGTGCTTTCGGAGTACACTTAAAGCCTTTAAATAAACACACGTTATAAATGTTAAGTCTCTTTCTTCCGCTGTTTCGCCTGGAAACGTAAAATCTCGTTTTTTCCCGTCCCTGTGGGCGTTTCGGAAAATCCTTTCTTAGTGTTCCCCTACATTCCCGAATAAACCTACCTACGTGACAAATTTCAACTTTCCCCCGCTTCCCGTTTTTCCCGTTCCCGTAAGAATTTCGCCAAATAGAGCATTTCCCGAAATTCTTACGGGAACGAAGAAGAAGAATTTTGGGAAATTATCTCATAATGCTCCCCTACACTCCCCAAGGAACCCACTTGCCAAATTTCAGCTTTCTACGACCAGTAAAACGAAAAATCCTGTTTTATCCCGTTCCCGTGGGAATTTTGGAAAGTACTCTCTTAATGCTCCACTACACTCCCGAAGCAACCTACATGCCGAATTTCAGCTTTCTGCAACCAGTAAAACGAAAAGTCCCGTTTTTCCCGTTCCCGTGGGAATTTCGGGAAATCCTTTTGTAGTGCTCCTCTACCTACACTCCCAAAGGGAACTTGAAGGCCAAATTTCAATTTTATACGACCAGTAAAACGAAAAATCGATCCCGTAGAACTGAATATATAAATCCCATTTATTTCCTTATCCCGTGGGAATTTCCAAAAATCATTAAAACATTATTTTACTATTATAATCACCTACTTCTATGCCAAATTTGAAGAGTCTAATAATTATAGTTCATAGGATTTCGTTAAACTGAATATATATAAATCCCGTTTTTTTCCTTATCCCGTGGGAATTTTCAAAAATCCTGAAATTAGTTTCTTAGTTTTGTAATCACCTACTTTTGTATCAAAGGGCTTAGCAGGCTAAGGAAGGACCTGTGGCCCCTGTCAGGAATATTCGAATTGGTAAATGTCAATTGTTCGTGGCCTCATAACTAGTAATCACTCCAACTTTCAGCCCTCTATCTTGAACTGTCACAGAGATAATATCAAAAATGTATTTTTATCCCATTTTTTTTCACTCTCGTATCTTCTGATCCATACCAGCTAGAGCATTGAAACAAAGTCACAGTTATGTAGCTTTAGTGGGAGTATACCCTATAATTTTAATAATATTTTATACGTGAGAAATAAAAGAAATAAATATCAAATTATTTTTTGACAGCTCTTTTCAACAAGTTTTTTTAAAAGTACAACTATGAAAAAAATCATATGTATTGCGTTATTTTTTTTGAGTATGTTACACCAAATATAATTAACTGATTTTGCGTATGCTAGTAGCTAATACTAGAAGCATATAGTCGTATATTTATTTCATTAGTTGAGCTATAAGAACTACCTTCACACCAAATTTCAAATTTCAAGGACATCTGAAAGCGCTTATTCCCTTAAAACCATAATTGCAAAATACCAAATTGCCGACATACCAGCTCAAGAAAATATCACATTCCCAGTATACAATACTTGCTTTGTATTGTTCGTTTTCGTTTCAAAAATTATTCAGCCAGAAGTATACATAGTGCTCTCGCCCTCATACTTCTGACTGAATAATTTTTGTCTTAGGGGATGTTTGGTCACTGATTTGTCTGACTGATTGAATATAAGTTTTAAATAAATACTTCAATAACATTCAAAAATCAGACATGTAAAAATAAGTAAAGTTCATTTATTTTTAGGGTAGCTTAAAAGCGTCTGACAAAAGCTCTGGTCCATCAAAAGTGTCTGACACTTATGATATTGCTTTAAAATAATATTCTACATGATATATATAAAAATCCGCCATCTGAATTTAAGTTAAATAGGTAACTCTTATTTTTAGTTACCTTTCTCACCTGGTACCTGCCCAGGTGTCACTCGGCAAGTTTTCACAAGCGCGTAGGTATTCAAGGCACACGAGACGCTACTGAAAACTTAAGGTTTCATTCGTCAGAAAATAAGTTATGTCTGATCGCTCTGGGATCTTGGACTATTAGTTATCGTGGTCCCACTGTTAGCCCCACTGTTTTCTCACTAGAGATAATAAAATTATACTAGCTGTTGCCCGGGGCTTCGCCCGCGCTGCAATTTTTTTTTCAAAATTTTATTTTATACAAACCGTCCGAATAGTAACAAACACAACTAAAAATGAATTAGGTATCCAATTCGGTGCAGTCGTTTGGAAGTTATGCGCGTACATACATTTCGGCGATTCATTTTTATTTAGGTATATAGAAGATTTAATGTGACTTTAACTTCATTCCAACTAAGTTGACTAAGATACGGAGATACCTAACTGCTGTTGCCAAAACTCATGCCATTTCCATTTCGTTTTCGATCCATGTCCCCAAGTCCATGTTATTATTAGAACCTCCTGTATTTGTATATCAAACTTTGAAGCATTAAATACTTTTTGAAATAAACAAACATGGCAAATCAATTTTGACATAATAGAGCCCAATAAAAAAGAAATTAAAAGTTGACGCAAGTCATTCATTGTAAACAAAGAAATCGTAAAATATTTTTTGTATTTTGTATAATTATGTTAATACGTAAGTGTTGTGGATAAAATCTGGTCGACTCAAAACAGATATTTTCTCATGCTGAACAACTTACAACATGTTTCAGTCCAATACATGTTATTTTTATTGTGTCATCTCACGTCAGAACACATGACACGGGTCACATTATGCTGGCTGGTCGGGTAGCGCACAGTAGTTCATTAAATTTTTTTTTTTTTGTGGTTTTTCGTAAAAAAATCTAAACACGAAGAGCAGTTTGCAACTCTCCAACATGAGACGAATCTAATGACATATAATTTATCAAAATCGGACCATAACTGTAGATCTGATGGCTTGTACAAAAATCGGCCTCGCGTATTATATATATAGATTAGGTTAGGTCCGTTAAATGTCTTCAAAGGTCGACCTTATGGTTGAATGTAATTCGACTTTTTTATAACAGTGGGGCCACGGTAACTCAACCGGCAATTTGTATGGAAAAATATTTCCTGAATACTTTCTTTGATTGAGTTGACTTGATATTAATTTCAACTTTATACCTCCACGCGTTTCTGACAAAAAGGGTCATAACGGACGGACGTACAGCAAAGTGATCCTATAAGGGTGCCGTTTTTTCCTTTTGAGCTATGGAACCCTAAAAAGGGAAGTTTGTTGTCGTTTCGATCCACTAGTGGCGCTGTCAATTTTTCTGTATAATAGCTGCGACATTTACGCGAACGCGTTTAAAACCTTGTTGTCAAAATCACACACTACTAAGATAGCTGGGGATGGGGATGATAATGGTGTGTCGTAACTATGGGTGTAAACGAGTTGGTGTTGCAGGATCCACCGCTGCAGCCACAAGTACCAGCTGCGCACCAGCCCCAGCAATGGCTCTGCGTCCATCACCAGCCCTTTTCTGCACTGCACGGCCTCTCTGGGCCAGACCCAGCATCTATTTGTTCGGTGAGATATCTCTTTCGAACATAGGGCTAGCCACTCCGAGCAGTTTATCAATTAATTGTAATCATGATAAAATACCAGTTTCTAGCAATAGTCACCCATGGGTTCATTTCATTGTTACAAGTTGTACAGTCGCGTTCATAAATATATGAGCATTCCCAAGGCTTCAATTATAATAGAAGGGTACATACTCGTATGTGAACAGATTAAACAACTTATAATATATATACAGTTCTCCCATCATATTCATCTAAGTAAGCTTTTCAATTTTATGTGAGCAACTGAAAATTCAAAAATATATGAACTAAGGTTATTCAAAATTATGTAAACTTAGAGAAAACATAGACTGTACCAGTTGCTTCTCTTCCCGCGCAGAGGTAAAAGCCTATCGCCCTGGAGTGGGCGAAAATCTTAAGAATCATGTTATAGGCGATGCGGCTAGCCACCCATTACTATTTTGATACCTCTTTCCACTTATACGCTCACAATCATGTTAGACGTGGCCTTTAGGTCTTGTTACCTTAGGCTCTGTCTACTCCGTAAGGGATAAAGACTTGATTTATGTATGTATGTATGTATGTATGATTCACGAAGAAGTTTTAAGTAGGTACGTATATAATTTTCAACGTTTTGTGTAAGTTGTTTGTGGGAAAAAGTCAAGCTGTCTGGGCGGATGAAGTCGCAGGCAACAGCTAATAGGTAATATTATAAAACGATCCTCTACCGCGTCTATCTGTTCGATATTAACTCAAACTAATAACCGGATTTTCATGCGCTTTTTGCCAGTAGTGTAGTATAACTTGTCAAAGTGTTTTTATAAATTTTTGGAGTAGTTGGAACTGTTGCTAAATGAAACCTAGCTAGATCGATTTATCGCTACAGAAACCCCTACATAATAAATTTCATGAAAATCGTTGGGAGCCTTTTGCGAGATTCAAAATATATAAAGAATTGCTCGTTAAAAG
This sequence comes from Pandemis corylana, assembly GCA_949127965.1. Taxonomy (NCBI): domain Eukaryota; kingdom Metazoa; phylum Arthropoda; class Insecta; order Lepidoptera; family Tortricidae; genus Pandemis; species Pandemis corylana. The sequence continues at coordinate 23,260,792 of OX421850.1, forward strand.
GCATTAGATAAAAAATTGCAGTATAGTTACATACCATATTCAACATTTAATTGTAAGCATTTCTAAGGATGATGAGGAAAGGGATTGAGCCCGCGACCCCTAGCTTTGTTGTATGTAGGTAGTTGGCGGTCACTTAGGTAACCGGGTCATCAAGACTCGTTGACTCTTGCCAAGTATACTGTCCTGAGGTGTGTATATTAGAAAAAAAAACTCGCCCGCGAAGTTATTGCTGCACTTTGTATGCTATCAAAATTCGAGCTGCCAGTTTATAGAGAAAAACCCCATGTTAAGTCTAATATATTTTCAATATTTTTCCAGTCGCGGCGAGAGGCGAATGCACTTCGACGGCAACTCGTTCATAGTGCGCAACGCTGGCCACTCCGCTGGCTTCGACGACAAGAATCAACTGAAGGTGTACTGAGCCGGCCGCCCCAATCCTCTTCCCCATGAACCAACCATTGTGTTGTACAGATCGCCCCACTCCGCTCCAACAAGGCAAACACTATAATTATAGCTCCCTACGTCCGCGCCTATGGCACCAATTTATAAATTGTTTTTCGATTTTGTTCTAATTACTTTGAAACACGTGGACAAGTCAAGTCAAAAGTCAAAAGTAATCGGTAACTAGATCTTTTTTTATTGAACTAAGTGTGTAAAGCTTATAGAAAGAGTTTTTGATCACCTGTTTTAATTTTTGATATCGTTTTGCGACACTGCCAGGCTCCGTTTTTTTATACTACCGATATCGATTAGTCAACAGTCATAGTGATTAAGATTACAGTTTCATGAATAAGTGTTACGACATCTTTGTGAAAGATCATCGAATAATCTTAACGTTGTGCATGTAACTACAACGTTGTCATTTATACTTTTGTAATTACATTTGGTTTTTGTCACGTTTTTATCAGTTGGTCAGTTAAGTGTTATGCCGCGTCTTCTAGCCGATCTGTGTGCTAACTAGCTTCCTCAGTACATTTAGTGGTTACAATAAATGTTAGTGATTCCTCTGTTCTACATTCAATAGCGTGGTGTGTTAGAGGTATTAAACCAATCTTAAAACAGTCCAAAAGTTTTAAATATCTTATAATTAACCCGAAATTGTTTGGATTGTTGAAATAAAAATATCTCTATCATTCGTCGCGTTGAATGCCTGCGTACCGAACTGCTTTAGGCATTCGCACGCAGCGCTAATCGGTGGCTTCAGTGTTAATATCACTGTTTATATCATGTTTTGAAGTTATTATCTAATCGACTGCAAATGACCCGATCGATTAGAGCTTGACAGTATTTGTGAAATCGATTCAATTTCTTCATCATATTTTATATTAACCATCACGATTTGGAGGTACTATTGGACTTGTCCCATTTGTTTCTTTTCTTGTAAAGTTCAAGTATTGTTAATATAATGAGATAATAAAATGATGTAATAATAATTCAATGAAATTGGTCTTTTATTACATAGTTACATACCTTCGCCAGTGAAAGAGGATGCGTTGACATTTTGCCATACTCGCCATAATCTTTCCATCGTTAATTAAGACCCACCATACCCCTGGCAGCCTGGCACTACCTCTGGGTAGGGTGGGACTGAACCATACCACCGTAATGCTGTAATGCTATAAACCGCTCATTCCCTTAAAACTATAATTGCTAAATACTAAATTGCCGACATACCTGCTCGTCAAAATATCAGATTCCTATAACTACCATACTTTTTTTTATAAAAAATATTATTTTGACTTAATACAAACACTAATCCTAAAAACCACATTATCTATACTAAAAATAACTATAAAAAACCTATATTTACAAATAAGAAAAGTTATAAAAAGAATGTTCTTAGATAAAATTTACGCTTGTAGGCCATCAGGGGGCGCTACAAAAAGGGTTTAAAAAATTTGGTTTCCGTACCCAAAGGGCAAAAACAGGACCCTATTACTAAGACCACTGTTCGTCTGTCTGTCTGTCACCAGGGTGAATCTCATGAACCGTGAATACCGTGATAGCTAGACAGTTGATTTTCACATACGATGTAAGATTCTTTCGCAGCTACACAATAAATACTAAAGAAAGAATTATTTAAACGTTTGTCTGTCTATGTAAGGTATTGTCATTCTTACCTGTCCTATTTGGTAAACAAAATTCTAACCTCACAACGTCTCATTTTTGTAATTTTTTAACTATTTCATCGACTTCAACTGGAGATAAAAAATCAGCAAAATAATTACATAAGAAATCCTGTACGATACTTGAAAGCGTAGTGCATTGCTATCAAGTATTGAAAACATAACAGGTATTGTTATGGGAGGGGGCGGCGAGTTCAAGTATTACGTAAACGCTTGAGGGGGGGCGGGGAGGGTCTTTGCTTTGCTTATTTTTGATGACGCGGTGGGTGGGGGTTCGATATCGTGATTACGTCAGCAGTTATTATATACTTTTTTACACAAAGGGCAACCCACAAATTTATAAAAAACAGAATACATTAAAAGAATAACCGGTACCAAATTTTCGCTCTTAGGACTATTAAAAAGCTACTTACTTAAGGTCTGTCTGTATTTTTTCTAAGTAAAAGACGTGATTATGGAACCCTGTTTATTACTTTAATTCCGGTGGTCTACATTTCATTCCAGTGGGCTGATATTGTCATCCCAGTGTATATTTATCATTCCGTTGTAAGGTATCATTCATTCCAGTGTACATTTATAATTCCGTTGTGTGTTTAGAAATTCGACCTCTAATAACTCAAAAACTATTTAAGATTTCAGGTTCCCTTTTACATATGTTTTGCAAAATAGTCTAAGGTATCGTTTGACATTTAAAAATCTAAAAAAACATATAACCGAAATGATATAAAAAATAAGTACTGTTGAAATTGACCCACCCCGTCTAATCCTGCTGGCTGCGGCAGGGTCCCCATGACGCTGGCCGCATTACCCCTTTGGACTGCAAGTGCGATCCGCTGGGATAAATACACGCCAGCTCTTGGGTCCCCTGAGGCGTCGATCAACCGGGACGACAGGGCCTTTACAAAACCTTTCATGTCGGCTGACCAAGGCCCCAAAGTCTCAACCGCAAGCGCCGCAAACTCATAATCCTTTAGTAAGGAGGAGTACTTGCGGCGCTTGAGGATTTGGGCCTGATCAGCTGCAGCACCGGCATGTAAGCTGGTTGCCTGGATGTGGGACAGAGCGAATGTGTCGACGCAAGTAGCGTCCCACACCAGGGCCCTACCTAGCTTCCACGGCACCAAAGTGACCCCGTCTGGCCGCTTGCCATCGTCCCTTGCCATGCCAGCTGGCTCCAAAATGGAAGGCACTGACGCGGTAGCAAGCGACCGACGTATCAGGTCGTTAATCGTGCCGTGACGGTACATACGGCCGGCGCTCCTGACACATGAAAGGTCATGTCGTCCCAGTGGATCTACTGCTTTGCCGCAAACGCAAGTGTGAGGAACACATATCCTGGCCCCCAGTCTGAGGGAAATTGCAATTCTCAGAGTGCTTGGGTCCAGGACTGTGCCAATGTTCCTCGACGGCAAAGCGTTTAGCCAGTGGCCCGACTCGGGTGCACAAACGGCTAGGAGTCGAGCGCGTCCCGATTCGTCCGGGAAGTTTTCGAGGAGGGAAGCGTGGGGTTGCAATAAAGCGAGGGGTGTCCCAGGCCTTCTGGAAGTGTTTGAGGGTGGGGGTATCCGTTCCTGGGCACGAGTCACACCAAGCTTTCTCGGCCTCCGCCAGGCTCGCTAACTCAACGTCGGTTATCTGTGGATTATTTAAAATGATACCGACGAGAGAAAGCGAGCTGTAGGCAGAGGATAAAAAAGCCGGTAGTGCCACACTGGACGAGGAGCGAACACCCAAGCCACCGAATCTTATAGGGAGAACCGCCTGAGACCAATATACGGATACCATACTTTATATTGTGTTCGTTTTGTATTAGTTTTATATAATACCATGTTTTCAAGGCACCGTGTTCCCTATAAAATCATATACCCAAAATATCAAATTTCAAAATCATAAGTATATCTCTAAGTACTGAACACTTTACAAACCGGATTAGCTAAACAATCTTCTCGAAACCATTTAATTTTGATCTCACCTAAGCGTTATCATGTAATACATGATTTTCAAACAGCAGATTTCTGTTAAACCAGATTTTCGAAATACCAGACTTCAAAACACCCGACCCTACCTCCAAAATCTCAAATATCAACAAGTACGGTCACGCAAACCCAAATTAGCTAAGTGTGAAAAAAATCGCCTGTAGGTAGTTATCATTTATTTTTTATTTCTTCTTAGCCCGCTGTTTTATTGTCTATCAGTACTTATGTAATCACTAAACTAAAAATCTGGTCTTTAGGGATTTATTAAGGCATTCGGAAATAAAGTATAAACAGCATCTTGTGTGTTGGGAATTAAATAAACTGGCTATCTTGTATATTGAGTATCTTGGTAGGTAATGGAAGTAGGTAATTCAAGTACATTGTATTTTGCGAGCCTAGTGTTTTCACTATGTGGTATTGTGGGAATTCGATTTGAAATGGATGAGAACAAGTTGCTTTGGCAATCCGATATATAAAGAATCACAGTAACAAGAAAGTATATATATCACATACCTATTGGGAATTTGATATTTTAGAAATCGGGTAAATCGGCAATCTACGAGTAGTATTTGGCAAATATGATATTTAGGGAATGAGCGCTGTAGCTACGGGTATTAGGTAGGTTAGGTTTATTAGGTAGCTCGTTTGGCCCGAAGGGCAAACCACCCAAGAATAAGAGCCCCGCGTAGCGGGGCTCCGTCGATTTTAATTTCACTTTCTCAAATCCCAGCACTAACATGGTGGTATGGTTCAGTCTCACCCTACTCACAGGGGTAGTGCCAGGGGAATGGTGGGTTGGTGGGTCTGAAGGGTCTTTCCACTCTAGATGAATCTGATTGCTATGAAGTTGGTTTATAATGCGTTGGTTAGAAGCAAACTGGAGGCCTCATCAATTATCTGGCACCCATATGAGTCTGCGTACGCCTTGCTTCTAGAGAAGGTCCAAAAGGCTTTTCTTAGGTTCCTTTACAAGAAAACTTTTGGCTGCAGTCTGTTTTTATACCTAACAAAGTACCTTCTCGGGACTTTTGGTTTCAACTCTCTGAGGTAAGGCGGAATTGTGCTGGGCTTATTGTTTTCATTATTGAAAATGTTATTGTTAAATTTATTGGAAATGTTATTAGGAAGGTATTTAATTTATTGAAAACTAGCTGTTGCCCGCGACTTCGTCCGCGTGTGTTTTTTGTGATACTTTACGGCTTTTCTCGAAATCAAAATTACTATTATTATGACTATTAACTTCGTCACGTGAACCACTGAAAGTGTGTACGAAAATATACTTTTAGAATTACGTCATGAAAATAATAATTTGTGACACGGAATCTTGAAAAAAAAACAGATGTAAACTGGGTAATGACTCATCACATTTATTTATACCTTATTTTACGAAATAGTTTAATTTATAGTTTTGTTTCTGGTTTCTTCATTCAAAAAAAGCTAAGTGCAGTTTTAGTTACCTACGTCACTATTAATTTCGCCGAACTATGACGCTTATTGGCGAATACTGCGCTCACTTTTACGATATTTGTACCCTGTTTATTTAAAAAAAAAATCTATTCTAATCAAATAATATATAAATGTTTACCTGTTTTTACCTTACGACTAACAATTCATTTACTAATCCGTTTTAATTAATTATTTTGCGACTCAAATTTTTCTAGCAGAAGCTTTTTTAATTTATTTTCTTGGTTTAAGTAGGTAGCTACAGATTATTAACACTTATTATCTTTATCTACAAATTAATTACCTACAGGGGCCTTACCATGACGTCGTAATGCGATTCAGTTTAGGTTCGCTTGCTGTCAGATTCATACTAAAAGCACAAACTTTTTTCACAATAAAATTCTGACATGTTCGTATTGCAGACGTAAACGCGCCTTTTGATTTTGCTTTTTTTAGGCAAAGGTATTAAGAGCATACAGCCAAGCGTTTCACGCCGCCCTCATAATATAATATCAGGTTTTCAAATAAGAGTGCGTTCAAAAACCGAACGCGTTGTGAATAATAGCACAATAAATAAAAACAAAGTAACGGTATTGCATATTGAACTTCAGGTGTTAGGTAAAGAACACAATTTAGGACGCCAATTTAGGTTGATTTAGGTTTGTCAAAAATGTCTTCGTTGAGAAATACCTGTACAGCATGTAATTATTTTATTAATGTTTTTTCACAATTGACACACTTTTCCGGCTATATGTCTTATGTACATTGGTATCTATCTATTTTCTTCGTAGTATTATTTTGTTTGTAATTATTACCAACTACTTATACCGAGGAAAGCTGATTTTCTTGAGTTCCGCTATTTTGTGCGTAATCATCTCAAAAATTAAATTTCAAGAAAACTGAGAAATTATATTTACCTGTATTAAATTGGAAGTATTATTTAGCAATTTTAAAAGGTTACACTTCATTGGTTTTTATTGTATAGGTGTATGAAGTTAATTAATTTTAAACACAAAACCCTCTTTTTTGCGCCTCTGGGAGAGATTTAAAAAAAATCTAAAATAGGTATTTCCTTATTTTTATTACTAAGTATTTATTCTGAGTTTCATGATGCTAGAACAATCTAATTTTATTTTTTCATACAAACTTTAACCCCCCTTTTCACCCCCTTTTTCCAAAAAATTCCAAATTTTCTGTAGCCTAGATCCTATTCTGAATTTATTGAAATAGATTTGTGAACATTTCAACAATACCCGTTCAGTAGTTTTTACGTGATGCTCAGTCAAACAAACAAACAAACAAACAAAAATTTTAAAAATGGTTTTAATATGTTCAGTTACCGATTTTAAGTCACCCTGGTAGGTTTTTTTTTAAATCTTCAATGTACAGATTTTTTGGTCTCAACGATTTTATGATATGTATAGATATATATAGATTGTTATTGTTTAATTTAATTTAGTCTTGTAGTTGGTTATTTCATTTCCATGGTACATTAGTCGTAAGTCCGTAATGCCATGTATTTCTATGTCAATAAATAATAAATAAATAAATAAATAAATATTCTAAAGAGACAATTCTAAGAGAATAATATTCTAAGTCTATGACGCTAACAGACCGTTTCTGACTTAGACGCAACTTAAATTGGCGAATAAATGATTTGGCGAAAAACAAATCTGCCAACGAACCCCGCCCGACTCATCTTTACACACTGCTCTGTCACTTTTAGTCCACCTTCACAACTATTTTTCACAACTAGTTAAGAATAAACACTTTTTATTTCTTATTTGATAACTAGTAAGGTATTAAAATAAAGTAAAAAGTGGCCTATTATAACTGTCATTCGAAATTAGTTACGAAAGAAGAAATATGATTCTGCTTGTAGAACTAGTTATGAAACAACAATCTTTACTCGTGTCGTATCGTTTAACTAAAAACCTAGCTAGGTATTCTAATTACTTTTGAGCCCATCACTGCAGAAACTAATTACTAAATAAAACAATATAAAGAAATTATGTTAATAGATTTTTCGGGCACAAGGAGCTACCTAACTAACCTAACCTACCAAATACCCGTAGCTTACAGCACTACGGTGGTATGGTTCAGTGCCACCCTTCCCCCAGGGTAGTGCCAGGGGTATGGTGGCTATTAACCCGCAAAGTCAAAGCAGGGTTATGATTTTGACGGGCTATGTATGTATGTTCATCTGTTCCCTCATAGCTCCTAAAATACTTATCACAACTGGACAAAGCTATCGTTAGAAGCGTCTAATGTGGCTTCCTCTAGCGGGCATAAAGTACTCTGCTGACAAAAAAACGAGATAAATATACCGTGTTTGGTAACAGAAAGGGTGTTACTTGTACATTGCAACAATGTGTAAGCATTTGCTTGTGACTTTGTGAGTATTAATTCTCATTTCATCAGTATTTCACGCGCAGTGGCATTGAAACAACAAAACGGTTTAAAAAATAAAAATAAAAAATAGAAAACTAAAACATGAAAAAGTATGAAATAAGATTTTCAGGATGGGACCGTGCGCGACGGCAGCGCCACGTGACAGACTGCCATTATGGACAATATTGTCACCGCTGTCAAACAAGAAGTAAGTAAATATTGTGAAAAATATTAATGAAATCTTGTGTTATTTTACTATATTACACAATTTTGGACAATGGTAGTCAGTAACATTATTGCCAATAATATTAAAATTGTTGTTTTCAGTGAAAATTTTAGAGGTTAGGTAACTTTACTTTTTTTTTCTTACGGCAAATATCCACTTATTTCTTTGGTCTTGTTTCCACCATGGTCTTGGAAATTGGTAAAATTTACAGTCGCTATTCTTCTTGGTGTTGTTACAATTCACAACAACACATCTTACCAGGACCATATTTTTATCTCAAAAACGATTAGAAAATGTTTACTGCAATATGGATTTGACAGCTCAAGTCAGCGACAAAAATGACAATTTTAGCCGTAGCGAGCGCTGTGATCGTTTAGGCTACCCCCTCCACCCGCTTTGCACTCTGCCATGCGTTGAGTCACATATTCAAGCTTGAAAAGCCGTAGTCACACGTTATATACATAGATAGATACAGTGTGACAGGCAAGAAAACTGTTTCCTAATCTTCACATTTGTGTGAACTATAGGAAACCAATTTGTGCCTGTCCTATGAACTAATCTACTATCACCCAATAATTTTTTGGTCAATTTTTTTAAAGTGTTATTGTACTTTGTGGTATTTGCCGCTGACCCTTTCAAGTATAAATAAAAGCAATGTGAAGGTTAAACTAGACTTCCGAGCAAAGTGGCTCTGTTGTCACTGTCGCAGCCACGCTGTCGCTGCGACAGTGTCGCCCATTACTGTAGCCGGGGCCGCTGTGGTCAGAAGTCTAGATTTGGTCCATATCGATGGCAGGAACGTTAGTAAAAATACACTTAAATCCAAACAGTTTTAAGGTGAGGAAATCGTATTTTTATCTTTGACACTACTAGTGAGGTGGTTAGTAACATTATTTCCTAACCGCTGAGTCGGGCGAGAAATGAACAGGCCTGACGAAAACGATTATGTTGAATAAATGATTTAACTATTAGCGAGTCAGGTTTTAACCATAACAATGGAGTGGCGACATTATTATAACAGTGGGACGTGCGCGGAGAGATATTTCGTCTGCGGATTTCAGAGCCTCTAGTGTAAGTTTTCGCATATAAAACTGTCTCGAACGCGTTCACGTAAACGTCTCAATTACTATGAAACTTAGAGTATACATTACAGTGGTATAGAGCGCGCGTATTGCACAAATTGCTTAGTACGCATCGCAGGCAAATGAGTGTATCATCGGTGAGATTGCCAATTCTGTTATGTGTATTCTAGCAACTTTTCAAGAGAGACAAAAACTGATTTACGAAATAACTAGCCAAAATCATATGTTTAATTTTTATATCAAAATAGCGTCAAAAAACAAGAAAACATTGGTTAAGAATAAATAAAGATTCATCTATTGTAAATTGATATAACATTTTTTTTTTTCAATTTTTTGTGCACGATGGGTATTGGTTTCGCTCTTACTGAATACATACATATGTGTCAGTCATGCACTTATGGGTATTGGTTTCGCTCTTACTGAACACATATGTGTCAGTCAGGCACATATGGGTATTGGTTTTGCTCGAACTAAACACATATGTGTCAGTCATGCACATAGGGATTCTAATTCATATTACTAAATTCACACATGTACAGCGGCAGTTATCAATTCATTTGAATTTCTTCGACAACAAAAACCCATATTTGCTTTTATGCACATGTGTATTTGAATTTATTTGAGAACGAACACCCGTTATGTGCTTTGATGCACATGTGTCATTATTTTTCGGGCTAAAATCACAAAAGTGTTTAGTCAAGCCTTGATCCAAGTTGAATTTGCGTATATGGGTTCTTGCATAACCTCGGGAATTCAATTTAAAAGCCAAATCTGCCAAAACCAATAAATCAAAAAAATGCACATAACAGAATTGGCAATCTCACTGACGGTATGACAAATAGAGATGGGGTATTAATTACGTGCCGATCGATAATTAATGTAAATAAAATGTTTGTTAAGTGCATTTCATGTTCAATATGCTATTTCCAATGTTATAAAAGGAGAAATGTATGTATAAATATGAAATTTTATTTTGTTTGTCAAATAAATAAAGTGTGTCTCTGTCCATTTTAATATTTCTTGTTTCAATTTTAGCTCATTTAAGTATGTTTAATAGAAATGTCAAAAAGCCGTGTGGACTTGTTTGTAACTAAATATTAAGGCTTATAAAATAAAAGATAGGGAAATTTAACTTATGAAATCGTAATAATATTGAAGTCGTAAAAACAGTTGGTAACCTCTGATTCCAGGGAAGAATATTATGACGGACTTGCCTTGTAAATAGTAGACTTTCCAACTTAACGAAATTTTAATGTGACAAATGATATTGGAACATATAATTACAAAACTAAGCCAATTTCTGATAATTTAAACACAGAATAAAGATAGCCGGTTCTTATATTACTTACGTAGTTATTTTCTGGTGCAAAATTTTGTCACTAACTATTTTTAAGAATATTTTTAGGAGAGACCGTCACACTAACACTTCAAGTTCCATACACGCAACGATTTGTTTAGGCGGATTGCTTTCAAGTTAGTAGTCACAGCGCCATCTGTTTTAAAGTGCTAGCGTGACAAACTGCTTTATCAACTGGACGCTAAAGCGGGAAACGCTTTCAAATTCATAAGTCATAAAACGTGTTGACGGACTTGCCTTGTAGACGGTCTTCCCCACAGTGACTTTACCTTAATTTTTCTATTTAATTTTACTCCATTCTATTACTACCAAAATCCTCAAATTCAATTTAGCAGTTTAGACGTGATATCATAACATTACATATTTTACGTTTACGCTTTAATACTTTCGCATTAAAAATAGTATAATATAAAACACACTACAAAATTATTTATAGTAAATCATTATTCGATTTTAAGTATTAAATGTAGCTACATTAATATATTTTTCTCAAAAATGTCCGGTAAAGTCGTCATTGTTAACTACATATCAGAACAGGAAGTTAATTGTTGCCGGTCAGTCCAAAATTAAAAAAAATAGTACATTACTGCAGAGGCCGTGAAGTAAGGGATTGCTGGACGAGTTTGGGGTAGGTGGCCGAGTCGAAGACGAGGCCAGATAGAACGAGTCCTGCAATCCCTGTTCCGGCCAAAGCTTGTATAGTGCTTTTCTCAAACAATGTGAGGAAATATTAAAATTAAAATAACTACTAGACAATCAAGTAAATCATAGTTTATTATAGGGAAAAAGTAATTTAAATAGGTACTAATTCATGTTGAAGGTAATATTGGACATATTAGGGCAGTTTTTAAACGTGAAATGTATTGTTTTGCCGGGCACATTAATGGTGTTTTATTTCTGTTAAATTATAATAACAATCACTACGAAATACGCATAAGCAGAAAAAAAGATTTTCGATTTGCCACCTTTTTTATTTTTTAAATGTACTAATTTGATCCAGCTATTTGAGCACCATGTTTAACCGCACATAAATACAGTACTATAGATTTTTTTTTATGTCGCAATTATGCTTAGGTACAGATTGTGGTGGTGGTTGGCTGTATGTAATTTTTTCCTTTGCCAATTTAATTTTAGTATAGAAATTTAAAAAATTAGAGCAGCGGACAAAAATGGATTTTCATACTAACTTTTGTGGCCTAAGCCAAGAAGTAATGTAGGGAGCCATAAACGAGAAACTTCATGTCCTCATATCGGGACATTAACGCATACATTTCCGAGCATGTTTGAGAAAAAAACATTACTGTCGCGCTAAACTCGACAGTAATGTTGCATACAAATTCCATTACTGTCTAGTTATTAACTTTTTAAAAATGCAAATCACCATTATAAAAGAAAGGCACAAGACTTAAAACATCAAATTAAAAAAAAAAAGCTAGTACGATAACGTGTTTATCTGTGTCTGAAATAGCTTTAGGTGTTCTGGGTAGAAAAATACACTCTTCAAATGCCATTGATAGAAAAAGGCGGCAAAGCAAAACAATTTTCACTATTTTATTTTCATTTATTTTTGTTGTTGTTACCTATATTTTCGATTTTTGAGAAAAGCACTATACTTGCCTCGGCCAGAATAGCATTGCTGGCTTCGTATTATTAAACGGACTCGCAAGCTCGTCCGTTCAAACCAATACTCAGCCAGCAATTGCCTACTTCCTGGCCTAGACAGTAATGTACTAATAATACGTAGTTGTTTTAGCAAACATTATATCGACTACGGCGTTGGTCGTGTCACATCTCTAAAATCACGCGACGGGAGTGCGGTGTGCGGGCGAGCCTGTGCCTGCCCGCCTCCCACGTCTCCTTCACCCCCGTGATGCCGGATTTGTTTTCATAAAAATAAGTATAATAATCGAATTACCGATGAAATGTGATACTGGATTTCAATTTTGTGTTTCCTAGTATCGTTTTTGCAAGATCGAACTGCACATTTCACCATTTTTGTACGTAAATAATTAAAAAAAATCCCTAGAGAAATGCACTTTGCTAGCATTCAACCACGACTACTAAGCGCTCGCGGCGGGAACGTCATTTTGTTTTCATCCGTGCCTACTGTTCCCACTTCGTTGCGCTTACTCTATACCACTGTAATGTATACTCTAAGCTATGGAATAATTGCCAGCGCCACTTGCGGATCGAAACGGCAACAAACTGTTGTCATAGTACATATTTGATATTTTAACGCAAACGCGTTCGAGACGTATTTTGTGATAGAAAACTTACGCTAAGCATACTGAATGAAAATTTACACTAGAGGCTCTGACCAGAAAACGCTCAAACGATCGCAGCTCTGTGACAAGTTTGTCTAGTCTAGGTGTCCGTAGTCCGTATCAGCATCGAGAATACATTGCGCATAGGCCGGGAGATAGTGACACAAATTATTGGGTCATTTGTACCAGTATGGCGGTTCTTCAGTGGTCTTAGTACGCAATGACAAAAAGAAAAATATGATGGCCATAGCGCTGGTACCGGCGGCCCAATCGCGTGGGCGTTAGTCGAACTCGTCGGATAAATTACGAGTGTCAAACGATTTGTTCCACAAAAATTTTAGTATTTTCCGATAGTCCATTAAAAGAAGTAGGCGGTAGTGTCATGCCATATCTACTTCTTCGGTGTGACTTGCAGCCCGCCATACCGACGCGAATGCGTGAATTAAAAAAAAATTCAACCATTTGTACCAGGCAAATTTTTGCACAGTTAATCATCGTCGTGCAGCCATTTACGAAAATTACCATGCCATACTTTTCGGACGGTTCCAAATGGCATACCGCCGAAAATCAGCAATTTTTTTTTATCGCCAAACGATTTGTTGCATTTGTATTTTTCGAAAGTATTTGATGTGACCGTGATTATATTTGCCATACTTCTAGTAGGGGGAAAAAGTGCTGTCATACTTGAAAAACTTATTTATTCGACACGTTTCAAAAATACGACTGTACAATACGTAAAATATTTTTTTACAGCATGGGATCATTATATTCTGTTTGTTCGGATACAATTCTACCTACAAAAAATTATCCCGGATTGTAACCATGGGGCGGACGACTGTGAGACTTAAGCCAAGACGTAAAAAAAATAATTGACGATTTGTACCAGTATGGCGTTTTATTTTTGGAAATTATATGATGCAATGTGACCATTATTATATTATATTTGCCATACTTTTAATAGAACGAAAAAGGGGCAACATACTTGAAAAAACTTAATTTTAAAATCATTTGTTACAGTATGGCATCATTGTATTCGGTTCGTTAGGATGAAATTCTACCTAAAAATAATTATTCCATACTGTAACCATGGGGCGGAAGATTATCACACTCGAGCAAGATATTATACAATATAAACATCTTGTTATAAGTTAAGATTGCCGGCACCTAGATCTTTGAAATTTTGTATTTATATTCGTTGAACCTCAAACTTACAGGGAAAATTTGTGCCATAATACTGTTACAAATCGTTCAAAATTGAATAAAATCTTACAATTAAAAAAAATATTATACACATTCGCCACCTCCCACAGGTATGGCATTATCACACTTTTATTTATGATCATTCAGAAGCTGTTGAAAAAAAATTTTAGGGTGGTACAAATCGTTTGGCAAAAAAAATTGCTGATTTTCGGCGGTATGGCGACCATTTGGAACCGTCCGAAAAGTATGACATGATGATTTTCGTAAACGGCTGCACGACGATGATTAACTGTGCAAAAATTAGCCTGGTACAAATGCTTGAATTGTGTTTTTTAATTAACGCATTGGCGTCGTTATGGCGGGCTGTAAGTCACACCGGAGAAGTATGGCATGACACTACCGCCTACTTCTTTTTTATGGACTATCGGAAAATACTAAAATTTTTGTGGTACAAATCGTTTGACACTCGTAATTTATCCGACGAGTTCGACTAACGCCCACGCGATTGGGCCGCCGGTACCAGCGCTATGACCATCATTTTTCTTTTTGTCATTGCGTACTAAGACCCCCGAAGAACCGCCATACTGGTACAAATGACCCAATAATTTGTGTCACTATCTCCCGGTCTAGCAGGCTTATTGCTAGGATATAGTTATACATTCAGTCAACCTTATTCGAGCATGATATACGATCCTCACAAGAGCGTGGCTAACAGCAAACTAGTTATAAAGTGAAAGGGAGTCTGGAGGCGCCCGAATTGTAGCTAACTTGCTGGAGTAATGAAGTCGGTTAAAAACACAAAATATCAAATACGATTAGGTAGATAATACTTACTAGCGGCTGTCTGCGACTCATCCTACGCAGAATTTGCTTATCGATATCCAGCGGGAGCTACGCGATTTTCCAGGGTAAAAACTACCCTATCTTCCCCGGTACTGAAACTATCTCTGTACCCATCGGTTCAGTGGTTTAAGCGTGAAAGCATAACAGACAGACAGTCACACGTAGGAAGGTACGAATAAATATTAGACAAAAAATATATTGAAACGTTTTCTGATATTGATTCTAATGCTGATTATACTCGTAGTTATACTGATGATACATTATTTGTAAAAGGTCACAAAATAAACAGGACCGTTAAATCTATTGAGTATAACTTTAATGATAATCGACTTTTTTTACGTAACTAAGTAGTTATGGAATATACGTTATGCTAAAATACGGTTATGGTTAATGTTATTGTGTTCTTGTGTCATAGGGGAACAAACGAGCATGGGGTTACTGTTAAATTAACTTGCTGCAACTAACACAAAGTGAACATAAATCAACGAGTGTTTAAGCAAGCATTCGCAATGAACAGGAACGTCTGAATGTAACTTTAGCGTTCACATCTCAAACGCAGTATGTTGTACCTATTCCTGTTTTTTTTTCTGAGCATAATAATAGAGAGGTCGCTAGAATAATCGCGAAAACGTATAGTAGCGAAGTTTGGCTCTCTTCTTGATGTAAGTACATAATAGTAAGTATATTGCTTAGTGCGACAAATTAAAAAAGTGAATAACGCTTGCGTTATAATGGTAAATAATGAGAAGTGTTTGTTGCTGTTTCGTTACACTTGTCAATTCTTCCGTAGTAATTGAGACGTTTTCGCAAAAGCGTTCGAGGCTCAGTGCAATATGCTTAGTATAAGTTTAAGGTCACAAAATACGTCTCGAACGCTTTTGCGTTATAGTCCAAGATCCCAGAACGATCAGACATAACTTATTTTCACACGAATGAAACCTTAAGTTTTCAGTAGCGTCTCGTGTGCCTTGAATACCTACGCGCTTGTGAAAACTTGCCGAGTGACACCTGGGCAGGTACCTACCAGGTGAGAAAGGTAACTAAAAGTAAGAGTTATTTAACTTAAATTCACATGGCTGATTTTTATATATATCATGTAACTAGAATATTATTTTAAAGTAGAGTAAGTTCTCTAAATATGGACTAGTCACATAATATGGACCACGAAAGTATTTCGCTAGATGTCATTGCTATCGCAGTGAAGTTGGGCGCTTTCGATGCCCTTGCGTCGCGCCCCACTGTCAGTCGATTGCCGCGAGGCTACATGGCCGTGCGTGTCTTTGATCGCCATTTTAAAATTTTAGGCACATTTTATGTCATTTTACGGTGACTTTTGTAAGTTTATTACTACGTTAATTACAGCAACTTATTCTAAAATCTCCGTATTCTAGAAACATTGTTTTGTTAGGGAAAATTCTTGATATAATGTGTAACTGTACGTCATACCTATAACTTTTGTAAAATGTTTAATGCTCAAATGGTACTAGCTTTTATTATGGACCGATGATGAGGTTTCAAATATGGTCTAGTGGTCCATATTATGAGGGATCATGAAAATATGGAGAGGGGGTTTTACAATTATATTTGTTTGTTGTTTGAGACTGATTATAAAAAGAAGTTCCTAATAATTGTTAGCAAAATTGTGGTTATATCGTAATAAAAATATCATGGTCCATATTATGCAACCCTTTTTAGTATGAAACACCTAGCGGTCCATATTAAGTTACCGCTGTTGTAAGAATTACGTATGACATATTTTATAAAAAAGAAAATTTTGTTAGAGGATTTGTTTCTTTATTGCAATTTTATTATAGAATGTAAGTACTAGATAGTTATTTGACTGATTCACATTAATTAGACTAGTTTAGCTTTAAAATTCTGTGTTTTGGACCATGATAAATAAGCTGGTGTTAGTGGTATTTTATTTTGATGGGAATATTGCTCAATACAATGGTATATGAGGGCGGGATTTTAAAAATATATTTCTTTGTCATTTAAGACTGTTTACATCAACAAGTTCCTTATAATGTTTGCAAAATTAAAATTATATCATACTCAAAATATCATGGTCCATATTTTGTACCCCTAGTCCGTATTAAATACCTAGTGGCCCATATTAAGTTACCTTTTTTGTAATACCTAAATAAGACATATTTTATAAAAACAAAAAGTTTGTTTGAGGATTTGTTTTTTATTGCAATTTCGGCATAGGATGTAACTATCTAGATAGTTTCTCGACTGACTGGCGTTAATCACACTTGTATAACTTCAAAGTTCTGCGTTTCATTTCATTAAATCCATAAGGTAGTCCATATTTAGGGAACTTACTCTAATATCATAAGTGTCAGACACTTTTGATGGACCAGAGCTTTTGTCAGACGCTTTTAAGCTAGGTACCCAAAAAATAAATGAACTTTACTTATTTTTACATGTCTGATTTTTGAATATGTTATTGAAGTATTTATTTAAAAGTTATATTCAATCAGTCAGACAAATTAGAGTGACCAAACATCCCCTAAGACAAAAATTGTTCAGCCAGAAGTATGAGGGCGAGAGCACTATTGCGCATTACGTACTTTAAAATAATAATTAAGTACTTTAAAATAATATTCTACATGATATATATAAAAATCAGTCATGTGAATTTAAGTTAAATAACTCTTACTTTTAGTTACCTTTCTCACCTGGTACCTGCCCAGGTGTCACTCGGCAAGTTTTCACAAGCGCGTAGGTTAGGTATTCAAGGCACACGAGACGCTACTGAAAACTTAAGGTTTCATTCGTGTGAAAATAAGTTATGTCTGATCGCTCTGGGATCTTACTCTATTAAATTAAAATGTCAAACGGGTACCTACTATGAGAACAGCTCGTTGCCGTTTCTGTTCGCTAGTGGCGCTGCCATTTTTTTCGTAGTAATCGAGATGTTTACGTGAACGCGGCCTTTTTTGTGTGACAATTTACGCTAGAGGCTCAAAATCTTTTTTCATATGAGTACTTATTATCAAAATTATATAGACTTTCATTCATTGAGTACTACAATACGGGGACAAGGCTATGGCTTTAGCCGCAGCTACTGCACCTACGGAGTGTAATTTCCTGTATGCATAGGTATGCAATCGTAGCATACAGAAATACGTAAGACAGTTTATTTATAGAGACTCCTCGCGTACCTAACTGTTAGCACCTTTGGATAGGGTAGGTAAATACGGGTCATAAAGTGAGGTACTTTTTGGTAAGAAGGTTTCCGAATAGTATCTAACGTTCAAATATTTTCTGTCTAATTGCTGATACTTTTCCAATATTATAGGATTTAGATTTTGCTCTGCCCCTATTACATATTGTCTAGATGTTTCTTGAGTAAGAAATTAACAAAAAACATGACTTAGTTAACTTTGCTACTCCGGCTCCGCAACCACACCACTTTCGTAGCATATACATATAGCAACGGTGGCAAACTTACTTTAAATGTTTTTCTGTTCATCATTGTCGACCTCAGTACTTAGATAAGACTACGTACCTACTAGATAGACTTACGGAGGTACCTATAGAATAAAGTTATATGTACATACATATATTGATTTTAACAGTTCCATAGTAGCTAAAGCATGAATATTGAAACGGAAGAGGTGTGGTGGTCAAATTACTAAAGCAGTTTTAGATCTGTTTTAACTCTAAGTATAGACTACTCTATGCATACAAATTATTTTTATTGATACTTAATAATTAATTAAATAATCGATAGATGCTCTCAAACATGCAATGTTTGTCGTCGTTCGAAACGTGCTTTATGAATTATTCACACATAAAAAACGAAGCATAATATTACCTATGCGTGTAGCATAGCCCTTCTGTTTTATTTGGTTTGCAGATATGAGTGTAAATTAGTGCAGTTTTGTTGGGGTTGCGCTCAACGGGAGGGTGCGCAACGCAACATGCGTCGTGCTCGTGCGGCGTGCGGCGACGGCAAGCGCGGCCCGGCCGGCCGGCCGGCCGCCGCCGCGCACGATATTGATCGCGGGCTCGCCAGTGGCGCCGCGGCGCGGCACCCGCCCGCGGCGCCGCCTGCGATGCGCCAGCTGTCAAAGGCGCGTGACGTAACGACTAGGGCTGCGCACACACGGCAGCCGCCAGCCGCCCGCTTCGTACGTCCGTACACACCACTTCCGTTCGTTCCGCGCGTCGCGTTGCATTCGCTGCCTCCTGTCCGCTGCCCCGCGCGAGTGCATACGCTGTCAAGCCGCGTAGCAGGTGAGGTTGGGGCCGGTGAGGCCCCGGCCGCTCGGAGTGCGCTCGACGTGGTATTGATCGCATTCCGTCCCGTTGGACTATTCCAATGTTTATAAACAGCCGGCCGCATCCATTCGTTCCTTCTTGTTTTTGATACAATTGTCCGACTGTGAACAAATCGGGCGACTGATCCTGAATCCGCCGAGGCTTCAGTTAACCCGGAGCCGGACTAAACGCATGTACGTATTCACTTCGTTTAACTCTACTCAACCTACCAACATTTTCAATTTGCACAAATGTATTTTTTACATCGCCTTAGTGAGCATTGAATTACCTAGCTTATCTGTTAGCCAATTCGACTTTATCTTGCGAATATCTGAGTTAAATAATAGGCATACCTACTTATAACTGTCATATCGATACAATGAGGTTTATTTTGGGGGGTGGTGTACGGTAGTGACATTTAGATATGAGGACGGACGGGATCCTGCGTGGAACTGCCGACACCGGCGCCCCGCGCGCAGGTGAGCGGCTCGCGGTGCATCCCGCTGCCCGCAGCTTCGATTGCACTCTTGCAGTTGATCGCTAGGTAGGTACTTGCTCTCTTCTGCGGGGTTCCCGCGCATGCACCAGTTTGCATGTCTCTAATTGTCTGGCAAGAAAACGTGTTGATACATTCAAGGTACCTAGGCAGGTAGCTACTAGTTAAATGGAAAATTGTGAAATTAAATTATTCCGTTACCTTTAGTGAAAACTACAACGCGCCAAAATCTATAAGACACCCAAAACCTTAGTAAAATTGTCGGCAGTGGATTGTTTTGCTCTATACCTAGGTATTATAGAAACAAATTGAACGTAAACAGCAAGGTATGAGATTCTTGACTGTCAAGATACTATTAAAAGTCTAATAATCATACTTTTAGTAAAAGAAACTTAAAAATACCTACCTACTGAGAGCTACCGTCTGAGAGCATTATGGGCATTAAGTATTTGCTTACATCGGAGCAACACTTTTCGTTGGTGCTAGCCGGCTTCTAGTTAACTGACAGCTGGGGATATGTTGTGATGCAGGGTACAGGCAAGGGCATAAACCAAGACGTCAAAAACATCTATCTATACGCCTTTATTCCATAAACAGGTCGGTACTTGACATGATGGCTGTATCGATATTTATGCCCTCGACTGTACAAGGTTTAAAGGTCACGGTACATGTCAATCAATAGGATTTGATAAAATTCATTATAAAACTACGTAGCTAACGATCTACCAAAAAATATTTACAAAGGTCACGACGCGACGCTACACGGCGATTTACGAAGCAAGTAACCACGAGATTGTAACTTGAGATCGATGACACTACTCAATAAAATTACCTGAACCATTTCAGTAGGAATTTTTTAAGTAGGCACGCCAGACGTCTTTTTTATTTACCTTGAACCCGCGCATTTGCGTGGTTGACCTATTTTTAGCTATCTCATTAGGTGAGGTCATGTCCTAAACAATTTCTAGATCTGAGTGATGGCAGGATGCGTGAATTTTCTTTCGTTGTGATCTTCAGACGGCCAGTTATATAAACGTAGGATGTCCTGCCGAGTTCGCCTGGCCTTCTGATGGTGCCGTGCTGCCGGAGCCGGAGCCGTGTCAGGCTCAGGCAGAGCTAGAGCTCATTGATGGCGCAGGAAGATGCGGTGGCGGAAACTAATAGACCAAAGTATTGCGCGAAGGTCATTTATTTTGGGCTACCTACTACACATTTATTTTTATAGCCTGTCAAATCATACACAACGAATATCGTTTGGAAAAAGAAATACCTAATCTTATTAGGACGTGCGTTGGCTAGTACGGTCAAGTGCAAAAATAAGTATTGATAGCAACTTCTCAAAAATATGTCCCACGACCTTATTACGCCGGTGTAAGAGCGTATGGTACTTATTTTTGAATCTTTGTCTAAATACATATTATTACACTTGACTGTACAATCAAGGTCAAAAATAGATATCCGTGCAAAGTTGCAAAACGATGAACACCTACATCAATCTTATCGCCTCCTAGGGTTGGTGTACATACTTTTTAGACATTTTGTTTAGCAGGAGCTCTACCATGAGATATCATAATGAATATCTAGTATCTGCATTCAGCTACGTACTTAAGTACTTACTAGATGTATCGAATTCTATTTTGAGTTGAGTTTCTACTATACTGAGTTGATTAGACTAGATTGATAAAACATCTCAACCATACGTGGTATTATGTCTATTGATAAAATTGAATAGCGCAAGGCACTTCAATCATGTCATAACAACATAATATTTACCGTCTATGATTCCTACTGGAATACGAATACGGCCATGGACCACAAGTTAGCCACAACAAAAAGTTTTTAGTTTTGTTTGATTGCCTCAATAGGTAGATACGTATTATGGGTTTGATACCTACGTTTTTTGCTTATATTTGACTCGATTACCGAGAAGAATTTGCCACAGTCCAGATTAATAAAAAAGATCAATCTCGGTTCTCGTCCGTTATAGGATGAATCTGAAATAGAAAGGAGACACGACCGACGATTCAAAATCAACTCGTCTAAGTGCCTACTTAGCTTTAGCAAGCTAAATAGTATTGTGCATAATAGAATGGGATCTATGTGGCTCTATGACATTTATAACTGTACCTCGTGGCTCGTAGTCGTAGCGATAGCGACAAGCTTCACAGCGAGGTGAGCGAGCCGCAGGAATGGTACACTTTCCCATTCTTGCATGGTCATCGGATATTAATAGTTACGGCCTACCTACATACCGACCTAGGTGCTGTGATACAGATGCAGCGCGTCGTGCCCTTGCCACGTTACGTCATGTGAACAAACAAAATAAACGTAGATGTCCAACAATTGTACGGCCAGCCCACGTCACCTGGGCGCGCCAAATCAAGTCCATCAGTACGTACAACACACACTGCGAGGGAGCATGATGGCGGGCGGCGGCGGCATGGGCGAGGCAGATGGTCCCTTTTCTCGCCATCGTGAATTGGATTAGCGTCTCTGTCCGAGCTTAGAATCTCTATATGGCGTTGGATTTGCTTACAAGTAGCAAGTCTGATGCCTAGTTGTAATCTGTTGATCAGATAACAGTAAAAAATAGGATATCTACCTAGGTAATTATCTAATATATACATATAATACATGTCTATGTATGTTCAAAGTTCCAATACAAATACCGCAAATTGAACTTGCTTTACAAATAAGTTTCTGTCAAAATTTTCATTTGCTGACTGTACTTGGATTGTCATCCTTCCTACAATGTGTACCAATTTTCAAGTCAAACGGACCAACCATTGAAGGGTTCCTTCCTGCGGAGACGGTCCTGGCTGAGTCACCACACCATAACTCCACTACCAGATTATTGTATTGTCAATATTGTCATCCGACTTACTCAAGTCTGCAAAATTTCAGCTCAATCGGTTGAAAATGTCTGCTTCAAACTTTGACTCCCAAGATTCCAACCGGACAAACATACTCGTACGTACCTATACATACATAAATAAATACACACTTACATACATAGCTAGTTAAATAAAAGCTCGCAAAAAGGGAAATTCTGTACAAACCATGTACAAACTTTATTTAGTCTTCCAAGATACATGGGCCCGATATCGAATAGGTATTTGCTGAATTTGAAACGAGTTGCCAGTCAACTAGACGAAAATTAAAATTGACTTGTAGTTTAGTTGTCATAAACATATTTTTAGGGTACCGTACCTCTTATAAGATAACTTCGTCGTCTATCTGTCGGTCACGACCCTTTTTCTCAGGAACGCGTAAAGATATTAAATTGAAATTGATACCAAATACTGCAGTCTGCGGTCCCTTGGGGCTGTGACAAAATGAACCCTCTGAGTCAACTTAATCAAAAGATAGAGTCATTAGAAAAGGTGTTTCCATACGAATTGCCGAGCTTGAGTAAACTATGGGATACGGACCACGACAGGAGCCGTCTTAGTAGTAAGATTATTGATTTTAGTTCCATTTCTTATTTAATTTTCATCATTATTACATTTCTGATTATGATAGAGGCAATCAGCAGGCTTATTACGTAACTCGCTCG
The DNA here is from genome assembly GCA_949127965.1 of Pandemis corylana. NCBI lineage: Eukaryota > Metazoa > Arthropoda > Insecta > Lepidoptera > Tortricidae > Pandemis > Pandemis corylana. Next base: position 23,284,024 of record OX421850.1, read on the forward strand.
CAATCAGCATCGTCTTCATTTTTGACAGCTGATTCCGAGATTGGTTTCAAAATTATATTGGCTATTATATCAACAAAAAATGTCGGGGAACGGCCTAATTTACTAACTTACGAATTGTAGTATCAATATCACCCCTCGTATTCACATGACATTTCTTTTTGTAGAGACGAAGGCAGAAAAAAAGAGGCCACAAAAATCTTAAAAAGTATCCTCGTGTTTAAGATCTTGTTTTTGAGACTTTGGAAGTGTATCTGTATTTTTGCCTTTACATTCACTGAAATTACATCAATGCCATCCGGCGGTCGCATTGTTTGTATTTCTTTTACTTCCGCGCTTGCGCTGACGATGATAGGTAGGTAGCGTCCCAATATCCTAACCGAAATAAACGAATATTTTACTTATTAAATTACAATATGCAACATCGGCGTCCTGTTACATAAATTAACGCTTGGCTCGGCTCATTTAGGTAATTGTTACGAGTCGCAGTAATACCTAATTGTAGGCAGGTACCTAACCTTAGGTAGATAAGATACTAAATCAAAACTTCGCAGTGTACTATATTTTTAAACCTTATTTAGCAAATTAAACGACGCCAGCAGTACCTACTTAGTTTATTTATTGCGGTTTAGATATAACACTGAAATACAGAAGTATTTCAGCGCACATACAGTTACATGATAGCCAAGGTCCCTAAACTAGGCTATCCCTGGGGCCCGATTTTGAAAAGCACCATTCGGAAGTTAAAAAACTGGCCAAGTGCGAGTCGGAGTCGCGCACAGAGGGTTCCGTAAAATTCGCCAAGTTCTTAAATAATCCAGTGCTAGCAGAGCCCTGCTCTTAAGCGGAATGTATGCAGTGTGAGGTCATTTTATATTGGTTATATACATAGACAGACATACATCAAAAAATTAGATTTTTAGATTTAATTCATTAGTTGTGCTATAAGAGCTACCTTCATACCAAATTTTAAATTTCTAGGACAACTGGAAGGAAGTACCCCATAGTTTATTCAAGCTCGGCAATTTGTATGGAAACACCTTTCCTAATTACTGTATCTTTTGATTACCTAAGACCTAAGTTGATTCAGAGGGTTCATTTTATCACAGACCAAGGGACCGCAGACTTCAGTATTTGGTATCAATTTCAATGTTACATCTCTACGCGTTCCTGAGAAAAAGGGTCTTGGCAGACAGACAAACAACGAAGTGATCTTATAAGAGGTATGGAACCCTAAAAATATATTATGTTTATAACAACTAAACTACAGGTCAAATTTAATTTTCGTTTAGTTGACTGGCTACTCGTTTCAAATTCAGCAAATACCTATTCGATATCGGGCCCATGTATCTTGGAAGACCAAATAAAGTTTGTACATGGTTTGTACAGATTTTCCCTTTTTACAAGCTTTTATTTAACTAGCTGTGTATGGAAGTGTGTATTTATGTATGTATGTATAGGTAAGTATGGTACTTATCTATATAATACCTATATGTATACAATATACATATACAGGGTGTATTATATATAGGTATTAGATAAGTACCTAGGCTACTTAGTTTTAGTTAGTGAACCCATTTAATCCATCTGCTTTAAACTATCTGCTTAATATCTATTCTTTTCTGCATTCTATTCTTAATGTTGCCTGGTAGACCTGGCTCTGAAGCGATAAGACCGCCTCTATTGCTTAGGTACCTAGTAATTTTCTCTATGTACCTACTTTCTGTATTGTATGTTGTATATTTTTTATTGCGGAAATGCAAAAGATACAGCGATGGGAACGCTTTGCGTGTTTATTTGCTTTATTTAATACAGTTGAAGAACCTATCTGTCGAAATATAAGGCCTAAATGGCCAATTTCGGCCTTTATTTAATAATTGCAAAGGATTTTTTTCTGTTATCCTTATTCCAAGTACCATTGATCATCCTAATCATTGGCTCCATGTAGAGTTGAGTTGACGAGTCTGTATTGATTAATTGGAGCAGTAACGTCAATTAGCTATCTTGGTCTAAGTACATTTCTACTTGAGCATCGGCGTTGCGAAGGTTCTAGCTATTAGTCGGAAATGGATTTAAACTTCTTTTAATTATTTGCTGCCAATCAACGCGCCGGGAGCAAGTCAGCGCACGAGTTCACTGCAGGCGACTGACCTTTCCCTGGCCGAGGAATGCTATTATATTGTCATTCCCACACAACCGTCAAAAAACACATATGAAAATGTCTTAACTTTATTTATAACTAAACTAGTCGTGAGGTGAGAAGGGTAACTCGCATTATATCATAGTCAAACTAAACGAGATTAGTGAACGCGCAGACAGAAAAATCTAGTAGAATTTTGAATTTTTGAGCATTATTTTTATTTTCAGATTGTCCCGGGAATTTTAACTAATGGAGATTTTGCCTGGATCATAAATGCAAGGAGATACCAAGAAGAGGTAGGTCAAAAGATACATAAGAACGGTAGTTAGATAATTATTCAAAATCTCTGACCTTAGTAAATCAAATCAATCAGTGCAACAATCGGAATGTAGAACGAAACCGATTGCGCACATGTCTAATTGTAACGATTAAAACATCATAAGATGAGTGATCTGGTTTAAGGGTTATTGCGTTATCTGTTTGTAAATATAGGTACTGTTTGAATTCTGTTTATAATCAAAGAAATAAGACGGATTCGTGAAGGAGAGGTGCTTCCATGTTCCATAATTACCTACCTACTTAATTTAAGTATTTTTATGAGGGCTAGTTTACTTTTAATCATAACAGGGCCTTGAATAATTTTTGTCAATACACTCGTTAGAAAAAAGAATATGTTTGTTTGTTTTGTTTTGTGTTGTAAGACAATAAATAAAATTTGGTCGCTGGAATATAAAAACTCCTTTTATACTCAAACCCCATGAATGAATATGCCTAATTTTTGTAGTTAGTTCATCTCCATCAGCAGATTTAATCGATATCTATCTATATTCTATCTAGACATGTAATAAAACTGAAGAGGGTTGAAAGTCTGTACTTACATGGAAGATGTAAAAAATAATAATGGGTGGGTTAGAATTAGAATCGATAACAGAACACGTTCAGTTTTTAGAATTTTTGTCTGTTTATCTGTTTTTCTGTATATTTGCGAGCGCATCACGTGAAAACGGCTGAACAGATTTTTATGCAAACTTTACTAATCTATTGAGAAACTCACCGACCAGGTTATAGGCTACTTTTTATCCCGGAAAATTAATAATAAAGCGGGATAGCGAAAAAAAAAAGGTCGCAGCTGCCTAGAGTCGCAACGTAAATAAATATTGCTTCAGTATCATGAAGGTGCACTAAAGAGGGATTTTTAAAACTTCCCACGAGATAGGGATAATAAATGGAGTTTGTAAGTCCACTGAAAAGGGAGCTCATCTCAATAACTATAACTACTAGTCTTAAAATTTTACACAAAAGTATAGGGAACATAACTGCTGAAATTGAATTTCAAGTGGGATAAGAAAAAAAGAGTACCTAACTGACTTGCTGATATAGTTTCTTGATGTTTGGCAGACGTATTCTTTGATGATAAAAGAGGGTTACTACAAAGGGACTTATTTTTGATGTTATCGATGGGAGAAAGGAAGAAGTTTTAGCGGAAATTATAATTTTGCGCGGACGAAGTCGCGGGCAAATGCTCAGATTGACTTGAATTTTGGTACGCTTAAGTAGGACGGACGACAATGCAAGTCAGCATAAAAGCTTAGTAGGTATTAAAAATTAAAATTTTGACAAACTTATTACATTTTAGACTTATTTTCGACGTTTTCGATGGAGAGAGGAAGAAGTTTTAGCGCAAATTTTGATTCTGCGCGGACGAAGTCGCGGACAAAAACTAGTAAAAAATAATGCTGTAAGTAAATGCACAGTGTATTACGCAATACAAGTAGTAGGAGTAGGAATTGAAAATAGAAACCGACTCCACCTTTCTAGTTTGAGGCCCAAACCGTTTGTCCTCATGATGACCCCATAGACAGAGAAAGGAAAACAGGACTAAAGCCGTATTATAATAATTATATCATTTAAATGTCAATGACCGCTATGCAAACATTTTAGACATTTTAATAACCAATATTATGATGGTACAGTTACGTATTAACGAGAAAAGATTGTATACAATTATTTTCGACTAGCTTTTGGCCGCGACTTCGTTCGCACAGAATCAAAATTTGCGCCAAAACTTCTTCCTCTGTCCCATTGAAAACGTCGGAAATAAGTCTAAAATGTAAGTTGCATGCACCAATCATCCCTGTCTACCCGTGATTATCGAAGCCAAACGCGGTCTATATTCCGTAGAAAATATGTCTAACTAAAGCATTACGCATGTTAAAACAACACGCGCATATACTTAACGTGTGCTTACTTATTTTTTTCAGATCTCAATAGGGTACGCAAATACGAGAAGCTTTAGTGCAGTGATACAAGATATTAGAGAACTGATACAAGGCTGATTTTGAAAGATATTATGAAGGATATTGATAAGTTAATTCCCGTAAAATGTTAGTTTTGATAGAATATATCAGATAAGCAAGCCATGCTGTCGTATATGGTACCGGTGGAAGAGAAGCCCCCGCCGGTGCCAGGCAAGGGCCGGCTGGCGTTGGAGTTCGCGCCGGCCAGCCCCGAGTCGGCGGCGCGGCGGGCGCTGAAGGCAGCCATCTCGAAGGATTCCTCGACCAGCTCCTTCGCCAGCGACCTGACCGTGTCCTCCTCGACGCCCACCGGCGCGCACGAGAAGCCCAAACACAAGCTCCTTTCCAACGGCACTAAACACACCTCGTTAAAACGGTGAGTAGGTACATATTAAATATCTACTGCGATAGTTTGTTTTCTACCGTCAACAGCTTCGGAAACCTGGAATTTGTTAATATTGTTATACATACATATGCTTATCGTGCATTTATTTATTTATATACATAGAATTCCGATCGTATATGTTACATATACCTATATGGAAGTATTAATTAATCGAATAAATAATTGTATGTACCTTTGTAATTTGTACATAGGTGTACTGTGCTCAACAGATGCCATTAAAATAGGTATAGTTTACTTAATAATATACATAAATAAATGGCCACGTGGGCTCATCAGCTTTCTTCATCGCCTGGAAATCACACGCACAGTACATTAGGTACGGCAATTCGTACGTGATTGAGTCGTTCACACTTTTGACCTGCGTGCTTTATCTAAATAGCTAAGTGCTTTAATAAAGGCAAAGTACCACCACCTGCTTCTAAAATAACCAGCTGGAGGTAGGTAAGTGTAACATTTTATTGTTATTATCGTTGGAGTTCCCTCGGTCCAATTAATTCGATTAAGGATCGATTATTTACGAGTAGGTTAACCAACTACTAGTTAATTTTAACTGGAGCAACCAATTTAAAATAATAACAATGTTTTCTCAAATGAACTAAGGTTTTATTTATGAAAATGTTAGGTATATATTATGTATCAGTAATTTAATGGTCAGGTTTTCCCACATACTCCATATTGTCCCAAGCATCAGGAAGTCTTATGGGAATTTTAGCGATCCAGGAAGTGTATATTTCTAACTTACAGTCGGGCCTGAAAAAAAAACCATTTAGGTACATTCCTTAGTAGGTATCTACAGCCTCCAATATATTTAGTAATGTATTCGAATCAAATTTCTACAAAATTGTCAATAAAATTGACGTTATACTTATTTAATATAAAAAAAAACTCCAAAATGACACGAAACACACGTTAACGTTCATATTATCTGAGCCTCAAAAACTTACACTAGTTTTCGCATATAAAAACGTCTCGAACGCGTTCACGTAAACATCTCAATTACCTACTGTGCACAAATTGACAGCGCCACTTGCGGATCAAAACGGCAACAAACTGAGCCTCTAGCTAGTGTAAGGTTTACGCGCTCACGAAAACGTCTCAAATACTATGGAATAATTGGCAGCGCCATTTGCGGATCGAAACGGTAACAAATTGTTCTCATAGTGTTTGACATTTTAACGCAAACGCGTTCGAGACGTATTTTGTGACCGAAAACCTACACTAAGCATTATACTGTTCTCATGCAACATTTGTTATATGACATTTTCACGCAAACACCGTGGTTGTCTGAGTTCAGCGTCAGAGCCGGTTACCGCCTTCACCATGTTACATAACACACCTCCCTTATCACTCTAAAATTGTAAGAACCTAACATTTGTAAGACCTACTTAGTTTGGTAGTGTTTGTTTTTTGCATTGATTAAAAGTACTTAGGTAATCAATCAGTTTGCTTTGGCTGGCACTTTACCATTATTTAGGTGTTTTTACTTACTAGAGGCTTCCCGCGACCTTGTCCGCGCAGAATTATTTGTATTCCAAGCGGCTTGACCTTTCCCGACACATAGTATAAAACAAAGTCGCTTTCCGCTTTCTGTCTGTCCCTGACCGATTCGTTTTTTTTTAATAGATAGTGATTCAAGAGGGAGGTTTATATGTATAATTCTACGCAGACGACGTCGCAGGCAGAAGCTAGTATCTAGCATATATAGCACGTCTTCAAACTGTCGGATGACAAAATAAGAAAACTGAATCGTGTTCCTATAGTTAAAACTTAAAATGTCATCGGTTCATACATCCGATAAAGTAAAGTGTCGTCGCATACATCCGATAAAGATGAAATAAGTTCTTTCCTTGAGCAAAGCCCAAAAGTAGGACATGCACATGCACATAGTTACCTCAAACATATTGAAGGTAACGCTCCAGGAAGACCCTTTGAAAAGAATTCTTTATGAGGAAATTGAAAGCTCGCTTCACTACCTAGCTAGGACGTATGACTACAATGGCTGACACCAAAAAAGAAGAGATTGCACGAGTTTGACCGTGGGCCGGGCCAGCAGACCTATACAGGTTTTGTTCCTGATATTAAGCATAATTATGTCCCTTTCTGACCATTTTGGGTTTGCGAAAGAGATTGACGCTTTAGCCTCCAATAAAAACTGTTCTATCTACGGCGTTAGCCCTGCATACCTTCTTACGAGAGATCCTTCAGGCATATCATGGATTGGGTGATATTAATGAGCAAAGACAACTTAATAATGATCACGAACTTGGAGGCGAGCCAACCAATGCTACCCGTAGTGGTGACCGGCACCGGCTTGAGCGTCTTGGTGGTCTCCGACTTCGCGAGCATTTGCGGCAGTGCTGAGGCCACCTCAGCTTTTACAGCTTCAGCTTCTGCTAAAGCCTGCCTGAAAAGTTTTGATATACTTATTATTTATTATTTTAACGGTTTGAGCTTAAAGGGAATGCGACTATTTAAGTCACTTGAATAAATTAAGGTGGTTGCTACCTACCTACTAATTACCTACCCGAATGTCCTCATTTCCTTTACGAAATAAGTGGGTAAATATTAGTTATTGCACAAAATATAAACAAACACAATTCACAAAAATATATTACACTAGCTTCTGCCCGCGACTTCGTCTGCGTACAATTATACATATAAACATTCCTCTTGAATCAATCTATCTATTAAAAAAAACCGCATCAAAATCCGTTGCGTAGTTTAAAGATCTAAGCATACATAGGGACGGACAGACAGCGGAAGCGACTTTGTTTTATACTATGTAGTGATTTAATACGCACAAAGGCGAACTTAAACCTATAAGGGATCTCTACCAGTAAATCTTTGAGTAGATGAGAGGAGCATTAAACTAGGGCCCGACTATAAAGGAGCGAGTTGAAAATTAATATTTTAATAAGGACATAGGCGTCAAAGTTTCAGCAAATCGTCATTTGCGCTTTTGGTTTCGCCTAACTTCTAGTCATATTTAATTTTGCGATGGCCAAAATGTTAACTATCAAGGTTATCATAACAATAAACATCTATATAAATAAAAGTGACAAGTGAATCGTCTAAATGTATGTACGCGCATAACTTCCAAATGACTGCACCGAACTGAATAATTCTTTTTTAGTTGTGTTTGTTACTGTTTGGACAAAGTTTGTATAAAATAAAATATTGAAAAAAAAATGCAGCGGGGCTAAGCCCCGGGCAACAACTATTTAAAATATAAGTAAGTTTAATAATATCAAAGGTTTTATTGCTTTTGAGTTCATGCGTCAGACAAGAGGTATTGACATTGAATCTACAGCAAACAGAAACATATAGTTCAGTTTATGATACTAAATTTAATATCCGTACTGAATGGTCCCACTTTGATGTTGTAGGAGGGGGGTCCTACAGCGCAACTCGACGAATAAATACCTAGCTGCACCCGAGCCGTACCTATCTACTCAAATGAACATCTATAAAGCTAATCTTATTCCAGCTTATACAAGGAAGGAAGACTTATGCATATGGTTCTAATTGGGTTTGCGAAGACATCGCGAGTTTGCACTATAATCGCTGTGTGCGTATCAAGAGTTGACGAAGCAAACATTTACTGACGTTTAGTTGGATTATGGCCAGAAGTTTGATCTAGCGTTGCGTCGGTTTCAGCATTCTTAAGTTGCCATTATTATTTATGTTTTACGTTGACTGAAGACGGTGTTTGGAACTATACGATAATTACGCTTCCACGGAACTGTCAGCTTCGCTTTTGGGCAATTCTGTTGGCGCGCCCCAAATTTCGCGCCCCACGCTCGGGACCCTCAATGCCCTACTTTAGATACGCCGCTGATAATTTCAACATTGTGCATTGTGAGGGGAGGATTTCATTGAGATGGGCAATGATTATATTTTTGAATTCACTCGCAATTTCCTAAAACGACCTCTAGTTTCATAGCTTTAGTTGCAAAAACTACTAAATAACTTTAGTAAATCCACTAGTTGAAAAACACGTTACCTACGTGAAGATACTTACTTACCCTCAAAAGCAGGTTTTTGTATAAAATTTATATTATAAGGACTTACTTCCTCTCATCCAACAGCCAGCTCCAGCGCTCGAACCAGAGCTTGCGGCAAATCTCTACCTTCTTCCATTGTGCACGGCTCTGGAACGCCTCTGTGTTAGGGTCAAATTTGGGCACTTTAGGGGCGTTCTTTGCCATTTTCTTTATTTAATCAGTCCTGTAAACAAATTGGGACCACCTGTCTATAATGAAGAAACTTCCATCACATAAAAAGGCGGCATGTATTTACCTACACTTATACTTTATAAGTCGAAATTGTGACATTGAAGTCCAACCTATATACAATTATAAATTGGTTAGAACAATCGTATTATTGCAGAGTATCAGTGGCCAAAAGGGACAAGTATAACTAGGAATGTTAAGTAGCTTTCCAACGGCTGCCACTACCATTGACAAACTATAATAAGTGTTAAAATTTACGTGACCGCCTTAAAAGGCTTTGCAAACTCTATTAACTTATTAGAAAGTCAATTTGGTTAAAATCGGTCAATTGTACTTTTACAAATAGAGACAGTAACACGCACCAACGATTATACGATAGTACAATTAATTTTTCACCTCAGCACCTTAACAGGCGGGTTTTGCTCATTCCAGAGAGTGCGCGAAACTCGATTTTGCTTCGAGCGTGAGACAAAGTAACTTTTCAATTCTTTTTTTTTAATTTCGAGGTCATTGCTGAGTCTATTCACAAAATCCGAAAGGTTTGAACTTTCCTTCAATCAACACTAGCACCAAATCAACTTTGCTCTCTTGTTGCACAAATAACTATTATTGAACACCACAAATCAGTACAAAACAATACAGAAACAAAGAACAAGGTAGGTAGACAATAGGCGGTCTTAACGCTTAACAGCGAGCTCTACCAGACAACCAATAAGAGAAAGAAATAAGTTAGAGACAGTTTAAGTACCTAGGTGGCGGAAACAAATAGACAGGAAAAACGCAGGGATAATAGAAACAACAATAGGTACAACATAAATTTAAATCATAGCTAAATAAATAAAAAATAAAAATACTACCTACATACCTAACATTATTGTATAATACTTAAAATACTTATGCTAAATATAATATGAGAATGTAATAACGAAAAAAAATAAAGACCATATAACCAAAAATGATTTGATCAGAAGCTAATAAGAAAAGAAAGGGACTAAAGACAAGCAGTCGATTCAGTTTGTGACAAATATGTAGTAAGATTTGTGTTACCTAATTATATGAAGTGAGAATTTAACTGTTCTGATTACCTCACAATTATTATCAAGCTCTAAACGAAGCGAATCTATGTGGAAACAGGTCATAACAGTAATAAAGTAATATTGCAGATGGTAAGTAAGAAAGTAAGTAAATGCTTTATTGTACAAATACAAAGAAACAGATACAATTCACAAAAAAATAAAAATAACATTAATATAAGGGATCTCTACCAGTTAACCTTTGTTTGTCTTGTTTGATGGTATTTGCTATGATTAGCTAGATTGACTTAAAATTTAATCGGGTCTAAAAGGTATGTGATAAAGATAAGTACTTAGCATCCACCTACTCCATGCAATTGGTTATATCCTTTAGCCCTACTTTAGCCCCATTTCGTAGCCAGATTTGTGAGCTAGCTGGCTTCCAAATGAGACAATATTCCTGATTCGCAGCTGGCTACGAAACGAGAATTCTTACGTCCCACCTCGTAACCAGGTTTTGAAGCTGGTTTCCAAATAGAAGAAATAATTCTAATTCGATGCTGGCTACGAAACGGGAACTCTCAAGTCGCACCTCATAGCCAGGTTTTGAAGCTGGCTTCCAAATGGGAGAAGTAATCCCGTTTCTAAGCTGGCTACGAAACGGGAATTCTTAAGTGTTGTGTGGGTAGCTTGAGGTTATTAATTCGGTACTATAAAAATATCTTCAGTACTAGACTGCACGCGGCTTCACGCGCGTTTTCTTTTTCACACGTAAAGGTACCGAACCGACTACAGGGAAACTACAAGAGGAAAATATATAACACTTCGAAGTGTTTCGCGGTAACCCCCACAAAATACATTCAATACCTACTTGGTTGCCTACAAGATAGGAAACACATTTTCCCAATTTCGTAGTTAGCTACCAAACCTAGCTAGATGTGAAAATCGTTCCCATTTGGTAGTTATCTAGGTACAAGATGGGAAAACATTTTTCTCATTTCGTAGCTAGCTACCAAATCTGGCTATGAAATGGGACTAAAGGGGTCACATACCTCTCGCGAGTCTCGCGCCTTTATGAACTTCAGAAATTTTGAATTTGCTAGTGCCCACAACAACCCAATATGTACCTACTTACAGATACGAGAATTACACCACTAGGAAGACGAAATTTCGTGGGTTTTTATGTAGATTTTAAAAAGATCCGTGTAAATCTTCTTCTTATTTGTGGCGTATCAGGTCGTCATTACGACGACAATTTCGCCAATGTCAAAGTAATAAAAATATATTCAAAAATCTTGTGACAAAATATCGGCGTAAATCGCGCAGGAATTAATCCGCCTATTTTTGAAAATTTTTTTTTATTATTATTCATCCCTTTTGGGTTAGGGAAAGGAAACAGGGTCCATACAGCCAAGTCTTTTGTATATTTTCATTCTTCAATTTTGTAATAAAAGGCCGAAGCCAAGTCTTTTGTTAACAAAGTCTTATTTAGTATTCATCAAGGCCATAGCCATCGTCTTTTGTAGTCAAATTCTTAGTTTAATTTTTGGCAATTTTGAAATTGAGATCACTTGTCACATTGAAAGATACACAAAAGTTATAATTTTTTTTTATTACTTCATGTCACAATCTCAAATTATAGAGTAAGTATAGATTTATAGTCAACTATTTTGTTAGCTTTTGCCATACTGCTGAGTACCGTAAAAAGCTGCAACTTTATGGCAAAGTTTATGGTTTATAATGCCTAAAACGCTCATACTTTGTACAGTAGAAGCTATTTAAGTTGTAGGCAAAATTGTAACTAAAAAGTGCAACATTGCCTTATCAGTGATAAAATTTGCGGTATCATTTAAAAATATCTGAAATTTAAATTCTTTTCCATTATGTTAACGGCGAGATTAGGTCGGAAGCATTAAAAACAATACAAACAACAGCATATATTTTTTTCTACAAGGTACCTAGGCAAATTGAGGAGTCTCCAATAGTATTGCCATACAAAATTTTAAAGGTAATCAGGGTTGTACCTATAGACTACAGGCCCATGTCCAAAAAATGTGGGTCATATGAACCACCAGATAGAGCACAAAATAATAAGATTCAGCACTATGCCGTCACTTGTAAGCTGTCCAACTGGGTGCTGGTGAGAATTCAAAAGTGCAACCCTCGTTTTTTTCCCCTTGTCGCATGATTTTTGTACGGCGTTGCGTAATAATGGATTAGAAGCTGTATTGAAACAGTATGACACTGATGCAGTACAAATGGTGCGCCACGAAGTCGGTAATTTTCTTTGATTTTCTGACAATTTCCAGGGTAAATTTGGTCATTTGATTCTGTACGGCATCAGTTTCATACTGTTTCAATACAGCTTCTAATCCATTATTCCGCAACGCCGTACAAAAATCATGCGACAAGGGGAAAAAATCGAGGGTTGCACATTTGAATTCTCACCAGCACTCAGTTGGACAGCTTACAAGTGACGGCATAGTGCTGAATCTTATTATTTTATGCTCTTATATCGTCCTATATACGTCACCTGGTGGTTCATATGACCCACATTTTTTGTACGTGGGCCTGTAGTCTACTATCCAAATAGAAAATCGCAAAGTCAAACAATCATGACAAATGATACATTGCGTGTGATATAATGTATTAAATGACGAATTATAAGAAATTATTGATTAGATTATACTCGACGTATTTATATGAATAGCCCAACAAAATACTTATTTAAGCAAAAAAATAATAAAAAATTGTATCGTGCTACTTCAAACATTCTAAAACTACACAATATTAAGGGATGTTAAAATTTAAAATAGCTATTTTAACAACATATTACTTAAATTATCATTTCTTTTAGTGACATTCTCTTTGTTTTATAATAAACTAGCTTTTGCCCGCGACTTCGTCCGCGCAGATAACGTCAGTGACGACATGAAAAAAAAAAATATTTTTTAAATAAAAAGTATCCTATGTTACTTCTAATACCCCCAAGAACATGTATTGTGTAAAAATTTCATGATGATCGGTTGAGTAGTTTTCCCGTGAAACCGTAACAAAACAACTTACATTCGCATTTATAATATTAGGTACGGATAAATAGTTTCATGTAGGTATTTAAAAAAAAACTAAATTATCGGTATTCGTACGTTTTTGTTTGTTATAAATACTATACTAGCTTCTGCCCGCGACTTCGTCTGCGTACTTAGAATTATACATAAAAACCTTCCTCTTAAATCACTCTTATCTATTTAAAAAAAACGCATCAAAATCCGTTGTGTAGTTTTGAAGATATAAGCATACATAGGGATATATAGGGATATATATAGGGACAGAGAAAGCGACTTTGTTTTATACTATGTAGTGATGATGATTACTAGGCACGGAATTGGAAAATCAAACTTCGAATCGACTTGTTTCTATCTCTCGCGTTTTTTGGTTCGTGTCAGACTAAAAAAATAAAGATTATATTTCTGCAGGGTGTCTTTTGGAAGTTCGAAGGGGTCCATGGTCGAGACACTGATCTACGAGAGCCCTCTGCAAGAGGAGCCGGAGAGCAGTCCGCCGCCTAAACCACAGGAGACTTCGTTCCCATACACACCTGTGGAAGACGAGTGAGTACCTACCCATTCGAAGTATTTAACTGAATTTGCGAAAAATATCACACTTGTGCCAACGCCACTAATTAACAGCCGAAGCAAGCACTATCAAAGTGAATTGTCGGTTTAGTTGTAATGTTGTAATTTTAGACCAAATAAAAAGTCAAGAACGAGTATTGCGAAGTGCAAAGTGAGGCCACTTTAAACTACGCCTTCCCCTGTGTGATTTCTCATGTCTCAAATACTTAAGTTTGTTTGGTAAAGGTTGGTTGCACTTCTATGCGGGCAACTGTACGCACACGTCAAGGCATAGTTTAAACCGGCCTCACTTTGCCGTACTCAGATGGCTTTTTATTTAGTCTGAAGGAGGTTGTAAGCTATAAGTGATTAGTAAAAAAAGGATTTTTTCTAGCAGTAAAACAGCAGTAAAGCAATTATATTATATGCTTATATTTCTACCGCTAGTCATAGTACAAACAATAAGTATATATTCAGTTTTCAGGTCGAACACTGTCATGTTAGCAAAGAAAATAGAAAAAAAAATCATGTTATCATGATTAACGCGATAAATAACGCTTCGTCGTTACTGTAGGTACTCCGTGCGCTTCTACTAGCGTTACGTCACTAGCGAGTGAACGAACGAACGAATAGCGCTGTTCGTCTCCGCTCCATTCCATTCGCAACGAGCTCGCAACTTCCGAGATCGATGTTGTTTGTAGTTGGGTTGGGTTGGTTGAGGTTGGGAACACTGAGTAAAAAGCGTCCACGGGTGAACTAAACCTCGTATAGCGCATATTGCGCTGTTGTTTATGAATTTTGTTGTCAGTAATTATACTCGAGATCAATCGATATAACAAGTGGCTAATGATAATTGCAGTGGTTAGTGTCATTGTGTGATTTTTGTTAGGTAAGTAAGTGGATTATTTAACGTCATTCTATAACATAGCGGAGTTGGGTGTTCACCCGCCGACAAGTTTTCGGTATTTCTTACTTCCTCTGTCAAAGTTTTCTTAATCGGACGCTGATTGCGTATGTTGGCCGGTACATAATATCGTATTGGATATATTTTGAACAGAGTACATTTATTCAAACAGATTTTCGGCCTAATGTATGTAGAATTCGGTCATCATGACGTCACAAGGACTGATTTATAAACATTAATGACTTCGTTCCTCCGCCATCGGGAGCACAAGGTCGCTACTAGGCATGTTGATACAGTAAACATGAATTGGCAGACGTTTCGAATCATAAGCTCTATTTATAATGACACTATCACTGATCGGCTTCCTTAATTGAGGTTCCGCCCTGTGGTGCCGTGCTGTGCGCGTAACCTTGCACCGAGTTCGGCGCCGCGGCTACAACGAATAAAATATTTATGGTTGTCAAAATGCTTTTAGCGGAAAAAACACTTGACAGTCTACAACTTTACCTAAGGCGGCCAACTTTCAAATAAGTCAATGCGGGACACCCACCCCCATCCACAATAAGACTGAGGATTTGTTGGAATTGATGGTGGTGTACTTAACCCTCTAACTCTCGGGAGTCTCGAAACGTCACACACACACACACACACACACACACACACACACACACACACACACACAGAGACAAACATTTTGGTACCTTTAAAACTTCAAAATATGACGTCATTCCCAGTTTTGGTTTTCGAGGTGAACTCAATAACTTGAACTTCCTTGTAAGGAAGTTAAAAAAGGATACTAAAGTAGCTAAAATAAAAAAAAATACCAACAAAAAGATCAAATCTCGTTTGTCTCGGAAGAAAAAATGTGAGATTATTTATATAAATGAAGAGAATTATATGATTTCTCTATAATACTATGTGGAACACTTTTATGCGAGCGCGACGATGGGAAACGAGGAATGCGGGACATACGGGACACCTTAGACGATTTGCGGGACTATTTTATTAAATATTGCAATGCGGGATTACAACTGTCATTACGGGACGGTCCCGCAGAATGCGGGACGGTTGGCCGCCTTAACTTTACCACCAACTTGAGGAAATGTATTTAATACTTGCATTTAGTTGATATCCTGACTCCTCATTTCAACTGCCATTAACTTTAATTCCCTTGGCTAGTTTTTAGATGTTTTATGTATTTGGAGCGCAAGTGGCAATACCAACCAAAATCATCAAACTCGAAAATGTCAATTAATAGGGATTTTGTCATTTTTGATTTTTTTTAGTATATGCAAATGTTACTTTTAATGTTATTTTATTTTGATATCTCACAACTGCTGCACTTATTATAGGTTGAAGTTTTAAATGGTGGTAGGTAGGAATAGTGAGTATACTGCAGCAAGTTGCAAATGATCCTGCTAATTAACATTGTACTGCTTCTTAGCTGAACCAAACAGGCATTTATGTAGTGCTGGTTCATCACACAAATAGTGACCCATATGTGAAGCCCATCATTAGTTGACTTATTTGCCTGACCTTGAGGTCCCAACTAAACTTAACTGTTCAATTAATGATTACTTCATTTTACCATAAATAGATATTGAATTGAATCATGACTTATAATAGAAAGAATGATGTCAGGTTTTGAGATTGTTCATCCAGACTGTGACACAGTGTGCTAATAGGTCAGATGTGGGTGGAGGTTCAATTTGGTTGGATTTTGCTTTGCTGCGACAAAGTATCAACAACACACCTTATTAGATTGGTTTTGGACAATTTCCCTTGGTTAGAGCTATGTAACAAAAAGCTTAACACCTTTTTTGGCATAATTATTCATTAGTGTTTTTAATTAATTGCTGAACAATAAAGTTATCAAGAAAACCCTAATCTTACCTAATGAGTTGTACAGTCAAATAGTAGGTCATGTACACATTTTGGCACCTTAACACATTGTAATAAAACTTCAAAAAGGATTTGATTGACATATTAGGGCATTTGGCAATAATTAAACTGCAAAGTACCCCATAAGGGATAAAGACGTGATTTGTGTGTGTGTGTGTGTGTTAAACTGCAAATCACGTTTTGCATTAAAAACGATTGCAATAATTACCAGTCCAGAAAGGCTTTGCGAGTAACAGATTGTACCTATTTGTTGGGGATCTGATGATTATATTATGTAATGTGTCATTGGTTGCTTCCGTTGATCATTTAACAAGTCTTTATTATACATGTTATGAAATGGCCACAACATTATCTGTTCATTAGGAATGCATATTGTATTGTTCACACATACATTCAAAACAGATGCAAGGCCAGGCTTCTATGCAAATAAGATTTGGAAGCAAGTGGGTGCTGGATATAGTGAACTCATTAATAATGAAGACTCATCATTGCCATCTAGTTTGTTATGTTAATTTAATTATGCAAAGCTGCTATGCGAATTATTTTATTTTTTTAACAGTTTTATTAATTACTTTGGCTTAATTCTCAGAATGTAGAGAAGGATTCTACAATAGAATCCTGATCATAGCGAGGGATTCTAAAGTAGAATCCTGAGCGTAATGATAATGAATATTACTCATAAAATAAGCTACTCTTACCTTATACAATTTTCACACTGGGCAAAGAAACTTGGAAAAAAAATCTAAATAGGTATAAATAAAGAGTAACCAGCACAGAAAATGGTGTGGTTTTACAATTATATTGTCAACTTCAAAAAATTGCATTTGCAACAAATGCAATTTTTTTGCAAAAACACTCAGAAAAGCCTTGAACAGAAAAGTTGCACTGATCCCTCTCTTTAGAGAGCAAAAGCTACTTTCCTGAATGAGAGTTGTGAAATAGTTATTTGTGTCACAAGGGAGCAAAATGATGTATTTACGGTGAGGGCAATACATTGAACCAAGATGAAAATAATTTTGCTCCCGAGTGGCTCTAACAACTTTTTACACCGAACATTAAAAAACTTGAAAAAGAAGTCTAAATATAATTAAAGAGCTACCACAGAAAATGGCGTGGTTTTACAATTTAAAAAAAGTTGCATTTGCAAAAAAACATTTGGAAAAGCCTTGAACAGAAAAGTTGCACTTTGATCCCTCTCGACAGGGAACAAAGCTTACTTTTCTGAATGAGAGATGGGAAAAATATATTCTAGGTATGAACTTACTTTTAAAATTCAATCTTTTGCACCTAGGACTTACCCAGATTCTCACGCTTTTTGTATTGATAGTAAAAAAAAAAGTTGACAGTCTTTTGGGGACATACCTAATAGCAATAAGGTGACCATGACATACATTTTTTCGTAAATTTTCGGGTAATTAAATAAGAGGAAGGGCTAGAAAAGTTCCTGCAGAACTTATTTTTTGTGGACAAAGGTTATATGTATTGCTTTTGTTAGTTATTTATTAATAGTCTTTAGGAACAATCACCAATTCATAATAATTGACCATTTATAAACCTCAGTCAAGTTATAAGAGGTTTAGCGTCGTGGTGGCCAGACATTAAAATCGTATACAAAGAAAGCTAGTGTAGTCATCAGCCAGCCAAATATTTCTTAGTCAGGGGTATGTGAGGACTTTCGTAGCTGAGCCATATTAGCATGGTTTTGTTTAGCTACCTTTTGTTTTCAGTAGATACCTATGTACCCATAGAAAAAAAATGCAGTATTTCACTACACAAACAAGCAGCCAAGCGATTTTGGTTTTTGTACATTTCCATTGAAGAGATGTGGTCAAAGTGCCTATGCTGAGAATATTTTGAAACAGTTTGACTGTTCAGCTAATGATCAGAATGTTTTAAAACAGCATTGATTTTAATTCTGGAGGCTTTAAGAATTATACAATGCATGGAAAATACATCAATACCATATCACTCTGTGGTTTTTAAATAACGGAAGTGTGTGTGACTTAGTCTTAAAGTACACTTATTGTACGCACTAATATACTAATAATTCCCCTATTTGAAAAACAATCATATTTTGACACAAGCATACATTAGTACAGTATGTACATTAGGTACTTGTTTATTTGAATCAACAATATTAATGCCAATATTAAGCAATAGTTTCACCAATTATAAAGGTCATCCTTATAAATCTATATTTTGAAATCTCATTCAGCATTATTGATTGCGGAGAAGTTGACAGTGGTAGTAATCCCATTCTACGTTATTCCAGTTCCGAGCGAGCGAAGGTCCGCGTGTCGTTCTACCAGGGTGCGCGTCCGCAGTGCCTGTCGCCGCCGCCCGCGCAGCCAGCGCCGGACTCGCACGCGCTCTACGCCGCGCTGCTCTCGGCCGCCACCACCGGCGACATGGCGGAACACGCCGAATACAACAGACAAATCAGGTATTTCATACATAAAAGCTAATAAAAGCACATCTGCAGGCGCACTTAACAAAAGTTCATTTGTCAAACAGTATAATTATAATATGTTTAAAGATAATGACTTAGGATTTTTTATGACCACCACACTAGACTGAGCCTGTATCTTGGAGTCCAAACTTTACTAACATCCATGCAGTTAATGCAGTGTTCCGTGTTTTGGGAAAATAAAATGTTTCTCAATAATCGTTTTAAATAAAGTTATAAAGTCACTTATAACAAATTTCTAAATGTCAGTGAAAATTAGAACACAGAAAAATCCGAAAAGTAAAGCTATGGCCGGGAATCGAACCCGGATCCTCGTCATTCCGTGACGTGTGCTATACCCCTACACCACTCATAGCAGGTCACTTATAACAGTATTTTATGCAATAGTTGTATAAGAGGGGTCAAAAAAGGAAAGTGGTGTGGGACTGGCACAAAAATGGTGATTGGGTGTCATTTTCGGCTAATTTGGTGGCTCTGAGCCCAAATTTGGCATTATTTATGTTTTATTAACAGTAGATAGGCTCCGGTCCAATGGTGAGCACCTTTCAGCTGTTGATGATGACGATGATGATAATTTTAAAGAAGTTGTAGAAAAGTATTGTATGTAACGTTGTATAATTAAGTCAAAAAAACGTCGTGGCGTAATTCTTACGATATTCGCTACGCTCACATCGTAACCCACACCGCTCGCCTTTTTGGACCCCTCTAATACAACTAACTGTTGCATAAAATACTATAACAGACATATTTCCTTTGCTATCAAATCCCAATAGGGAGTGCTGCGCCTGTATCGCATAAAGACTAACAATACGCACACCTACTCCATTGTTAGACTTTGCTAAATGTACAAAACATTGAATAAGTTATTTGAAACTTGACTTGTCCACATGCATAAAAATAGAGTAGGTACCTGGATGATGGAGCTTTGCTTGGTATTTTTTTTAGTATGTACGTTTTCTTAAAATGAAACCTAGCTAGATCGTTTTACGGCCCCCAAAATCGTTGGAATCGTTTCCGAGATTCAGATTATATATGTATATCCTACTAATATTATAAATGCGAAAGTTTGTGAGGATGGATGGATGGATGGATGAGACGTGATGAGTGTGAATATTTGTTCCTTTTTCACGCTGAAACGACTGGCCGGATTTGGATAAAATTTGGAACGGAGATGATTGGTACCCTAGATTAACACATAGGCTTCTTTTTATCCCGGAAAATTGCATAGTTCCTGCGGGATAGCGATAAACATGTCAAAGGTCGTCGACGTTAATAATTATTGCAGAATATACTATCAACATCATTTCTTAAGTCTAATTCTACGCGGACGAAGTCGCGGGCTGAAGCTAGTATGTATATATATATATACAAGAATTGCTCGTTAAAAGGTATTGTAACCGCATCCGTCAGTTGGCAGGTGACAGTCTGATTCACGTCTCGGAACTGCACCCTGAAATATTTTGAACATTTGTGTTGTAGCACGGAAAGCGGCTGGGACAACCCGTTCCGCCCCGACGGCGACCTGTCGCGCGAGGCCGACGAGATAGTCTCGCTGATCAAGGGTGGCAAACCCATCACGCCCACGCCCACTGCCGCGCCGCAGCTGCCAGTCTGCGAGGAGGACGAGAAGGAGCACGTCAATAACGTTAGCGTAAGTCACAATGTATTCACCTATTACCACATATGAGTAAAAGACAAAATTCATGTTCCGAAATTGACATTAAACTCAAATATTAAATACACAATAATTGGCAAATGAAACGAACCTAAAATTATTCTAAACTTTTATTTAATATGAATATTGATTATAATTAAAATAACATTATTACCTTAATGAAAGCCTGAGCATGGTTTCGAACTCAATCATGTAAAACCTTATAAACTGATAATAATAAAAAAGTTCAGGTGTATCACTGAAAGATAGAATAAGGAACAGTCTGATAAGGGAACGTGCTGGTGTGAAAGAGGATATAGTGACTAGGATAGAAAAAAGTATGCTTAGTTGGTTTGGGCATGTAGAGCGGATGGATGAAAGTAGACTAACTAAACAGATCTATATGGGGAGTACGAATGGTTGCGTTGGGAGGGGAAGGCCTAGACGGACGTTCCGAGACCAAATAGGAGACGTTTTGGAAAAAGGTCAGGTCAGGAGTACCCGAAACCGACGAGCATGTATGAAGAGATTGATGACTGTGGATGAAGCGAAAGAAATATGTCAGGATCGTAGCAAGTGGAATAAAGTAGTCTCTGCCTACCCCTGTGGGAAAGAGGCGTGACGGTATGTATGTATGTGTATGTATAAAAAAGTTAAATTGTGGAAAAAATTATTTTGTACACTTTTTTTTTGGAAAACGCTCTTTTACATGAAAGTGACTATAGTTGTTTTATAAATAACAAAACAAACTCAACGACAAATGGCGGTAAATGAAAACTTTTTGACGCATGACGCGCAACCGTAGTCTTTTTCAGAGTGTAAACTAGAGTCAGCCTCAACTATCATATCGCTTGTGATTTGGGAAAATTATTTGCAATTAACATTTTCCTTTCGAATAAAACTTCAACTGTACCAGGTGCCCGCGAGGAACTCGAGCCATTTGAACAGCATATTCCTGAAGTCGTAAAGAGTTAAAAAATGTGAACGTAGGCCGAATTATGCGTTTTTAAATTTCATTTTATATGACGGCGGACATTATGTGAAGGGTGCCCATACAAAATGAATTTTAAAAACGCATAATGTGACCTAGGTTCATACATGTAACATTTATTACCTCTTATAGCCTCAGGAATTCGTGATTAAGATCTCGCAATGCTCACGTCCACTGTGTAGTCAAATCAAATTACTTTGTTTTTAATATGCCAGCACACGTTTGGCAAACGTCTGCAAACGCATAGGGCGCAACTACGTTAGAGTAGGACAGAGATATTCCAGTCTTATTGTTTCATATGACTGCGTCCCGTGCGCTTGCAGACGTTTGCCTAACGTATGGAGCTGGAATTAGAGTCTCCAAATTTGATTGTCATAATTAAATCGAATTCGATGTTATTATGAAGCAATAGTACACATAAGAAATTTGTTCTAACAACACAGTTTCAAATAAATAAATAGATATGTGAACAATTTATCTGACTTGCAGGCCAATGCGTCTCCCTCGCCCTTGATGAAAATATCGAGCCCGGTACAGCAGAGCACACCAAAGGGCATGAACGGCACTAAGAATGGCGGAGCCGAGGCTCGCGCGGGCGGCGGCGCAGGCGCTGTGGAGGTGCAGCGGTCGCCGCCGCCGCAGCCGCAGCAGCCGGAGCATGTCACTATCAAGAAGAAGCCCAAGTGCAAGTGCTGCGTCGTGCAGTAACGCCCTGTCGAGCACCTCGCCTCGCACTACACCGGTAATACGCTAAGCTTTTGTAACTTCATGCCGTCATCCATCCCGATTTTGGTGTTTACTCGGTGCTATGCTATTTCTTTTCTACACCTGTCGATGTTAACCTTGTTCGCTAAGGGTTTCAATATTTTTATTCAAATTAATAGGTTAATTTTATCATCACTCGGTTTTTCCGACTGTCAATTTTTATTTGTGATATTACTATTGCATTACGAGTTTAACGAATTACAATATTTTTAGTCGAGTGCTGTTAATTTTTAATACCTGTTTTAGATTGCATTGTATGTGTCAAATGTTTCTATCAAAATAAGGTACAAAGAAAAGTATTTATTTAATTTAGCAAGTCTCACTTTAAAAAATAATTTAAATTATGACTGGGCTTAATGAACGAAGTGTTTAACAGTTCGTTTGTAAAACGCACTGGTATACACTCTGACAAGACCGTTTAGTATCGGATCGAGCCTGACGGACGCTCATTGCCGCTGAGCCGTCGAGGCGAGAGCAGCGACCACGCGGTCGACGCCGGCGCACCGGTCGGCCGGCCTCCAGTTCAATAGTGTAACCCCGGTATACCTACTTGAACTACTTAAGTCCTTCATTTAGATGGTACAATTGGGAAATAACCTTTGTAGCGGGATGCTTACGACAATCCTTGATGAGACATACATTTTTTGGATTAAGCGAATGGAATCTCAGAATTATCACTTTCTTATCATCAGATCGCACGTTACCTCAAGAGATCGAAATAAAATCAGCCAAGCGAGACGTCAAATTATAAAATTATGCGATTAGATATTATTAATAAATTAAATTCACAAGGCCGCTCTTTTCAAGTTATAAATTTTTCAAATAATTTTGTTAAGATGTCAAATTTTGGAACACATAATTTATTTTAGAACTGTTACTTTAGAGTTGAATGTGTTAAATAATATTTAGACATAATTTTAATGTATATTTTTAGTTTATTTAAAAAAGTATTATAAAAGTACAGAAGTTTCCTTAGTGTACCTACCTTACATGCGTGCGACTGCCGTAGTGGGCAGCTTTATAATAGATGCTTAACGTTAACATTTAAGAGCGGTCACGCGGTGAGTTAATCTGCTAGTATAAAGCGGCCACTTGTTCAACAGAGATATTTTGACATGTTTATGGTCTGAATGGTAAATGTAAATTTATCAATAAATGTTATTACTGTTGTTACAATATTGATGTACCCTTCTAAAATATTTTACGCTTGCGTCCAGTAGTGTTGTAAACTTAATTGCTTTTTACAATGATGCGACACGAACTAGGTTTCTACCTGTTTAAGATAAACTAAGTTGATTAAATAAGTAAAATCGAACATCTGTGAACCTTACAACAAATAAGGTTCAAAATGAACTACTTCTATCTGTGACTGCGACGAACATAGGGCTTTTTATGCTGTTCGTAAGTAGAATTAAACGTAAGAAAATATTTTACTAGCAATGGTAATTTTTACGTCTATATTTCAAGCTCTTAGTACTTTCATCAGTGAAATACTTACAGAATAGTTCATTAAGTTTTTGTACGTTATATATAAAGCTTAAGGTAGATTTTGATTGTAGTTTTGTAAATTCTATGCCTAACAGTTGTTTGGCGGAATTTAATTTAACAATATTGCATTTGAGTTGAATATGCGTATCAGATTTAATCTGATTGATACAGCTGATATTGGCGGTGTGAAGATATTCGAATTTAAGGTCTAAAAAGGCTAAAACTGACTGTTAGAAAAAAAACTGAAAGTATAGTCGAATCGTCCCTCAAAAACCATACTTCCACATTCAGATTTGATGAGTCTTAAACTCGTTCAGTAATAAGTTTGATAGTCGTCAGTTAACTAATGCATATTATTTCACTGTACTTGCAGTCTAAGTACGGCAGTCAGAGACGAATACCAATAAACTGCGTACAATTTTCATACTTCAATATACGAAACTTGGACGTAGGTTAGTCAATATTTGTTCATCGGAAGTAGAGGCACATGCACACAATGCGCTCCACAAGCGGAACGTCACTGGCGTGTGTTTTGGACGTGGACGACAATGCCTTTGTGTTACTGTGCCCGTGTCACTTCGATAATTGATTTGTCGCTTGATTGATCAGATTTGACTTATTTACGGTTAGCTTGATAATAGCTGTGTAAGGTTATTTTTTACAATTATTTTTATAATCTCTTACGAAAAGAATAGGCTCTATTCACTTTTGTCTCAAAACCAACAGTTTAATACCATCAGTTACAGGAATACTACTGGCGCAATCAGATTGTTGTATATTAAGTTATTGTGTATCATATGATAATATGTCGAGTATTATTATTTTTATCGACTTTTCTAAGTAAAAGTTATAAAGTAATTTGCTGTCGATTGATGAAATATATTTGCATCTTTTCACGACTGGACTTTTTCAGCTCCGCTAAAAAGAGATTTGGCGTTATGACCGTTGATTTCACTCGAGGAAATTGATTTAAACGTCATAACATCAATCATCTCATAAATTCTAAACACAAGTGGGCACCACTGGTAAGAATTCAGTGTAGAGCTACAAGCATTCGTAAAGTAGTTAGAAATTTCAAAGTTGGATAGTGTATGTAAGCATGATGACTTTTGTTTAAATTAGGGTTTAAATATTTTGTAGGTGGCGATCACATTTTTCGAGTGGTACAGGGATTGACAAAATCACTGTATCAAGATTCTATACCTTGGAATGAGTGATTATTGGCTCCGCGAGGGCCTTCATACCCTTACTTGAAGTCTTAATTGATGACTGTAGATTCGTTTGTATTTATGTTTATCAACCATAGACCTTGCATTTTTAATGACTATCGCTTCTCCGTTTTTACGCGGAGCCAATCAGCACTGCAAATCTAATACGTGTTATCAGAGAGAGGGTGAACTTTGAAATATGACAGGCTCTTTTAGAAAAATAAGTAACTATAAGCGGCTACTGTTGTAATAGTTGCAAGTCATAAATTGTTGGTCATAGTTCATCGCTCGTGTATTTTGCTTTCACCTTGCACTTGTGGCGCGCCCGCGTCAGGCCAACCGCCCTGCGCAGGCAGCGACCGTCAAGAGTAGTACTATAGGTACATTTTAAATGTATCTCAGAGTCGACCTTGAAATATTTATAGTCGGTGGCCACAAAAGATTTTAATTTTCGCTCGATCGGCGCTGGATGGCGTTAGAACTTAGACTTGTTTACAATATTGTAATTGTCAACTCTATGCTAAATATTATATGTGTAAAATATTACCTAGATAATTTGTCATCCATCACATACACTAGTGCCGTTAGGGAACTACTTTTAGAATTATTCAATGTCAACAGGATGTCTGCTTGTTGCTGCAATAAAATTATTCTGTACGATTAAATGATCTTTTTATATTTGTGTAATGCTTTCACTTTTAGATATCCTATGTGGTCGGGTCCCAAAAGGGGATTATGTTTTATTTACCATATCAATAGTGCAGTTATTAAGTATTTATTTGGGCACAAATTTAATTTTATTATTATCTCATATTTATTGTAAGCAACCAATGGGAGCTAAAGGATGGGGCTTAAAATTTAATTTAATATAAGAATACAAAATATGGTGCTGTATTATAAACTTTATCTTTGGAAATAGTCCTGTCGGATTAAAAAATTACTGCAGAATGAACCTATTAAAAAAATCATTAGAGTCCATCATCGTGTGCTGGTAGTTGATGTGATGACCCACGACTCTTAGCTCTCATTATGATATTTTGTAAATTATAATAATTATTATAAATTTACCAATGTATCAAATTATTCCGATTCAGCTACTTAACATTTTCAGTGTAAATTAGTACATACCTAAATAGTTTCTATTAATGTGTGAAAGCACTGTCATTTATTAGGTCCAACATGTAAGAGTAATGAGATCAAATAACGTTATTCCAAATTACACATGGCAAATAAAACTATTTCCCCCATCGATGACTATTGCTACATAAAATTAAATGTAAATTATCCTCTCGTTTCCACTATAATTAGTACGTATTAGCTGTGTATGTAAAAATAAATCAAAATGACATTATATTTGTATGAAATATTTACTTTCTGTATTATTATTGTCGATCGATGAATATGTACAAATCAACTACTTTGTGTGTAATTTATTTATATTAAATCTTTAAATGAGAGCTTGTTGCATGTTTTGATGGTTGTAGTTGTTGAAACTGAACATGCCGTCTCCAACAATATTGTAACAAACACATCGATTTGAATTGGCGTATTAACTCATTGGCTGCTGGCTTTCCAGCCCCGTGTTCAGGTGCCATTAATGCATATATGCTGCGGCGGAAGTATGTGACTGGCACGCAAATGAGAATGTGTCATGTAACGGCCTTCCTCGTCAACAATTACTGTCAAATAATGTCGGTATAGTAAGGCCCCCAGATGATTCGTCGGAAGAGTCCAAATTAGCCGTAGTTATGACATAACTATTGTATCCTTATTAAGTAATCCAAAAACGAATTGACTTGTTCACAATATTACGGACCAAACGTTGACAACAGCGATGCCGACTGCTTTCCTGTACTACGAATCACAACGACATCGAGACTTACAAGAGCTAGATCGCTCGCTATCGCAATGTAACTCAGTATTTTATCTCGTCTCGTTGGCGTTGCTTTAGAAAGAGTTAATTTGATTGTAAAAACGCGCGTTTTTGGCCAACACGGCAATTAATTCTCACTCCACGCAAACTAAATCAAAAAGTTAAAGGCAAGTAAATCATTACATAATTTACTATTAGCTTTTCAGTGAGGGCAAACATAGTTAGGAAAGCAGCACACACCTGCGAAGCAATTCAATGGTGTGATTGAACTTCCCAATCCGCAATGGGCGCGCTTGGGAACTATACAGGGTGTTAGGTAATGAGTGGATAATCCTTGAACTATGGATAGAGGGCACTTAGGACGTTATAATAATTGATGTATTGAATGAATGAATGTAATTAATTTAAATTCAAAAGGTAATTACTATTTTTAAATGGTCAATAAATCGGCATGTTTTTAAGCTTATTGACAACTAGGCGGTAGTGTATTTTTTTTTCACCATGAGAGCTGAAAATTCGATCAATGTACGATTGAAAAGGCAAAAATTAAGTTTGCGATTTAAAAAAAAAATCCAATGTAGTCTCACAGAAATAGTAATGCCTATCTGAAAACACAAGTACTCAAGAATATTGAGCAAAAATAAAAAAATTGAAAAAGTTAGCTTAAAATGGTGCTATGATCAAAACATTGAACAAGGGTGCTCATTTTCGAAAAAAACCTAAAAGTCCGAATATGTCAGAAACCGTGCAACTTTTATTAAACCTATTTTAGCTTTATTATAACGTCCTAAGTGCCCTCTATTCATAGTTCAAGGATTATCCACTCATTACCTAACACCTTGTATAACTCGAGCCCCCTTTATTTGAGAGAAGCCCTTTGCTCGGCAGTGGTACACTACGAAGCTAATTATAAATAAGGACCGGTACCGGTCAAGTGCAAAAATAAGTATCGATACGAAATTCTCAAAGACGTGTCCCACGACGGTTCTGTGCTGTTTCATCCTTAAAGCTTAGGGGCCCCCGCACACACCCCACGATGTTATTACGCAGGTGCAAGGGCTACTTATTTTAGAATCTTTGACTAGAGACATATTATCTACTGTACCATCAGCCGAATCATGTGGTCTGCCACCCTGGTTGAAAATCTTTTGCACGTCATAAAATAAGATTTCGTTAAGGTGTGGCTGTCGACTTGTACTTATGTTCGACTTTGGCGACACTTTAAATTGATAGGAAGTTGCACAGGAAAGTTGGATGAATGGATAGACCACGTATTTGGCCCATTCGTAGAATTCGTAGATATCCTGAAAGGGCAAACCGAATAAAAATAATTTCGAAATTACACTGAAAATATGTTTATTTCGTATACATTTAATAAAACTACGTAATTATTACATTAAAATGATATTGTCAGTGAAGAGCCATTACGAGTACAGTCAAGTGTAATAATATGTATTTAGACAAAGATTCAAAAATAAGTACCATACGCTCTTACACCGGCGTAATAAGGTCGTGGGACAAATTTTTGAGAAGTTCCTATCAATACTTATTTTTGTACTTGACCGTACATTACGTTACAGTGCTTCTAGTTTCATAATGTGTTTGACAGTAGCCGTGTTTCGAATAAATATGAATGAAAAAGTACATTATTGGGGATAAGACCGAGTAGTTTGGCCAGTGATGCTCCAGGCACAGGTAGCACGCTCACACATCCACACACACACACACACACACGCACACACGCACACGCACACACACACGACGCACGCACACACACAGCAGTGTGGAAGTATTATGAGTAGGTGATGTTGTGACTGTTGCACTTGCTCTCGATCTTTAGAACATTCTTTTTTATTCATGTTTATTCAGAACACGACCACTGTCGAACACATTAAGAAAGTAGAAGCACTGTACATGATTTTTCTACAATAAGAGTAGACATTATCTAACTATGCAGAATGAAGAAATGCAATTCCACCATGGTAAAAGTAGCTAATAAAGAAATAATTAAATTACTAGTTCATGGCTCATTTTAGGTGAAAAATCCTATTTTTGTAGACAACAGCTTAGTAGAAAGGAATAGAAACGTGCTACCACGTACCACGCAATTCGGGCGGTGGAAGTGGGTAAAGCTCTGTTTTCTTAGGTTCCTAAGAAAACAGAGCTTTCACAACGCCTGTCTTGTCTTAAATTTATCAGAAATGCTTTCATACATAATTTGAACATGATATTTTAGGTTAAGTTTAGGCTGGAATCTGCAAATGATGGATATTTTCGACGGGCTTATTTCCTCACTCGATATCAGTGGAAACAACTTGGAATATTTCATCAAAATGTAGAATTAAAAAAACACCTGCACACCCGGTAGGTAACTTTGTACTTTTGTACGGATAAATAATTTTGTAATTAAGATTTAAACAAAATATAATAATGCTTTATAAATGCATAAAATAAAACCTCCAAACTTACATTCTAAATCTATTGACAATGTAAAGTTACGTATAAAATATCAAAGATTAGTAGAGAGCCAGAACATGATTTGTATATTATCTTCTGGATATTTCTACAGCCTTATTCAGTATGAGAGACACATCCATAGGGGGGAAATTTTGCAGGAGTTTGACGTTGGACGCGAAGTCACCATTGAGCAAATTTTCTTCCACTAATCTACAACAATAATGGGTGAGTTAAGACACGGACATAAGTTTGCACGCATACAATTGAGAGAAATCGGCCAAGTGGGAGCCGGACTTGCGCACCGAGGGATTGTTCAATATTGCACATAAGTTAATAGTTCGGCTAGATACAGTAAAGGTAATGTGCGTGGTATGACACACACTTTCCAGGCTTTATCATACATAAGGGCATAACCGACGATATCCCCATCGGCGTAGCCGAACAAGTGCTCACCACTGCCAGGCACAATTGTTATTATTATTATTACTGCCAGGCACAATGGCACAGGCACTGGGATACCGCTAAAAAGGCAGTAGACCACGATAAGATAAAATGGGCTCTGTTCACATTCCGCCCATATAAAGCACCAGGACCAGAAGGCTTATTACCTAACTCGCTCGCAATCGCCATCGTGTTCATTTTGACAATTCTTGTATGAATGTGACAGCTAGCTGATTTCGATGCCAATTGTCAGCCCATACATGAACTGACAAAATGAACACGATGGCGATTGCGAGCGAGTTAGTTAATAAGCCTACTGATCCAATACTTACTACAAGACGGCGCCAATGTAATAATACCAAATATCAGCAGGTTGTACAGAGCGTGTATGGAAACAACTCAAGGTAATATACCTAACTCAGCAAAGGAGACAACAATGATGCCAAATCATACAGGTCAATACGTCTGTCATAATTTTTTCTCAAAGCACTGGAAAAGATGGTTGACAGAAATATAAGGGGTGGACCACTGAAACGGCATCCACCGCACAAGATACAATGTGCCTATCAACCTGGAAAATCTACAGACTGCACTACACCTGGTAACAAGTAAAGCGGAGCAGGCAATAGAGAACAAAGAACTACGTCTTGCTGCGTTTCTTGATGTGGAGGGAGCATTAGATCGCACCACACATCAAGCCATCAGATATGCTGCGGGTCAACACGGCATCGAACCCACTATCTGTAGATGGACGGACAACATGCTAAACAGCAGACTAATAAGATCAACCCTGCCAGGGGAAGAAATATTAGCTACTGCTACGAAAGGGTGCCCACAGGGAGGAGTCCTATCACCCACGCTACGGAGCCTGGTTGTGGACTCACTACTGATGGAGCTCAACACAGGCCCAGTACATACAGTAGGGTATGCAGACGACCTGGTAATACTTGTCAAAGGGAAGTTCCCAAGTACGGTAGCAGGTATCATGGACGATGCTCTGAATAAAGTGGACGAATGGTGCAATAGACACCAACTCTCCATAAATCCAAGCAAAACAGTGATAATACCATTCACCAGGAAAAGGGACCTTGAAAACATGCAAACACTAAAATTGTAAGGTAAGGAACTGAAACTGTCCACTGAGGTTAAATACCTCGGCTTAATTTTAGACAAAGAGCTCAACTGGAAGAAACAGGTGGACCACAACATGACAAAGACAACAAGAGTTTTTGGCATGTGTAGATCTGAGTATGGTAAAACATGGGGTCTTAACCCAAAAGTTGAGATGGATATATGTATACCATGATGGTAAAACCCATCATACAATACGGTTGCCTGGCCTTGTGGCCAAGGACAAAGCTGACGATATGCAGAAACTCACTGGCCAAAATGCAGAGAATGGCCTGCATGGCTATCTCGGGAGCGTTAAGGACAACTCCAACGGCGGCAATGGAGGTCCTATTGGATCTACCACCACTGCATATATCCAATCTGAGGCGCGCAAATCATTGCACAGAACGACGATGAGTGGTCTGTGGAATGATTGGGCTCCAAGGATGAGCACATCAAAATGGAAAAAAAATCCTTGACAGTATAACAACGATGAGCTGCGACAAAATACATCCGAAGTATTCGGAGAAACTTCAAGGTATAATGTTCCCACAAGGGCTGAATGGGCCGAAGGACTAACACTACCCCACGGTAGCAGTAACTCATGGTACACGGGATGGATTCAAAATGGAATCCGGTACGGGAGCAGGCATTCATGCGTAGGACTTTAATAGTAGCGTAAGCATGGAGAACTACGCAATCGTCTTCCAAGCAGAGACGTACGCGATAATCGCATGTGCGCAGGAGAATATAGACAGGAAAGTAAGAAATACAACCATTTATATACACAGTACAACCATCTATATACTCATTGATTGACAGCCAAGCAGCACTGAAGGCACTCACAGCGCCAAAAGTTGACTCATGACTGGTCTAAAACGGTTTACAAGCACTAAACAAGCTTGGCAGACACAACAGAGTGAGACTGATGTGTATTCCAGGACACAAAGGCTTCGCCGGTAACGAAAAAGCAGACAAGCTATCAAGGGAAGGGTCAAACAACGAGTACATCTACCATTTGTAGGACTCTCACAGGGCACCATAGAAACGCCGTTAAATGACCAAACCAAAGCCAAACACCAACAAGAGTGGAAAGCATTGGCAGGTCTAAATAAAGCACTCAAAGAGTTTCATAGGAAATGTCAACTCAAGCTGGTCCAAAAAACTCTGGGACACTCAGCAGACGACCACTGCAATACAGGGGGCGTTTACAGGTCACTTCGGAACTAAATACATATAGCAAACATAATAGCAAAGAGTGGACTACAGGATAATAACGACAATGACTGTAGAATATGTGGCGAAGAGGTTGAAACAATGGAACACATTATGTGCGAATGTGATGCCCTCGCCAGACTAAGAATGAAACTCCTCGGTATCGGATACCCTGAACGAGGCGATTTCAAGGCACCACCACTGCGCCCAATCACCCAATTCATGAATGAGGTGGTAAAAGCGACGAAATAGTGCGAAGGAGGGGAAATTACACAAAGATCTACGAATGGGTAGAAGTGTATCCGTAGGGACCCCTAGACCAGGATAGGATAAGATAAGATAATAGTTCGGCAAGTAGGTCGGTAGTGTGAGTGAAGTCACTTGTTTAGATTGCGCAATTAGAACGTATTAATTGCGCTGTAAGAGCTACCTTCATGCCACATTTCTTGTACAACTGGAAGCAATTTATAGGTTTTGATACCACGTCAATGTGTATGAAAACCTCTGTCTAATGACTATCTTTTAATTGTGTTGGCATAGAATTATTTTTTCACTGCTCCAAACCTGAGTATTTGAAATTAATTTCCGTTTGATACCTCCACGCATGTACACTACATGTGAAATAGGGGGTTGACAGAAGGACGGAGGACGGACGGACAACAGTCAAAGAGTTCCGTTTTTACCGGCTGGGGTATGGAACCCTAGAAAGTTAATTTGATACAAGTAATGTGACTACATACAAAATCATCGCACAGCAAATGTGAATGAGAAAATCAAATCTCATTGAATCTGCGAATAGAGAATCCCATATCCTCTCCACGTCCGGCAAGGAAAATTCTTGTGAGAGCAACAAAGTGAGCCATCTGAAACAAGTTTCAGCTTTAGTGATATTCTTTCTGAGGCTAACAAATATTTTTTGAACCAGTAAATGTTAGGACCCAATTAATAACACATAACCATAATAGTTTTAGTACATACATATAGTACTGTTGGTAGTCCAGTATATCAGAGCAGGCAACGTAATAGGGAGTTTTCATGTATGATTTTTGAACACTTCACTTATCCGATGTATTTGACGTTGACTGTAGGCCATTTGATTCAGGCTAAGGCTGGAATTCCAACTTACCTAAAACTATAATATTGGGGTCGAAGTTCCTGTACTTCCATTTGCTGCCAAACCTGAAGGCCATTCTTTTTCACACAATCGCATAGCCTGGTCATCATAAAGTTGATTCCGCTCTCGGTTTCATCCAGGGTGCGAATGAAGAAGTCGCGTATTTCTGACATTAAATTCGTAAAGCAAAAAAAACAATCCGCTTCAGCATGTTCTGAAATGTGATAGTACATTATTTGTAAAGTGCTTTAAAACATAATTCTAAAGGCTGTCCCAGAAGTAAAGAGACTAATTTTAAAATTCAAATTGTTTGAAATGATTTATATTTTTTTAAGAAAAATATCTGTCATGGCCGCCATAGGTATTAGATATGTCAGATTAGGCGGGAACGACGTTCGCATTATTGGTGTTTTAATAATGAAGAGAGGTAAACACGAAGTATTTGCTAAAAGAGCAGTATTAAAAATGTCAAGGAAAAAAGGATATAATACATAATTTTTCTCCAGAGGGAGTCAGAAGAACTGCCTTATATGGAGTTATAAAGCGTTTTAAAGAAACACAGGAACATATTAAAAACATTTTGAGACAAAAATGTTGTTCCGTAAAATATATTTTCAAAAAAATATTTTTTAACGGAATCCTTTGATGTCTATTAGAGGTTCTAACTCAGAGCTGCTGCTGATAAATTAAAAATATCGAAGTCAAGTCTAGCTCGAATGAAAACACGAGACCTATAAAAAAAGCATTTGCAAAATTATCCGTACAAACCAGGAAGTGCGTGCTAAAAGAGCATGCCGCAGAATGTATGAAAAAACACTGAAAACAGTTCTTATCATCGACGAGGAGACCTGTGTGCCCATAGACCCAATGGATGTTCCTGGGAAGCAATACTTACACGCGACCAATCGAGACGCTGTAGATGATCCGTACAAAGTCATATAGCAAAGGTCAATTTTTTTAATAAATACCTCGTTAGGCAAGCCATAGACCAGAATGTAATGTAAATACGTCTTAACCATTTATTTGTACAGGCTCTATGAACTCGCATATTTGTCTCAGAGAATGTATAATGAAATGATTGATTCCCTTCATGGATGAATATTCCCATACAGAAGAAATTATATTCTGGCCGGATATGGGGACAAGCCACTACGCCTCAGAAGTCAGAAGTCGCAAAAGTTTAGAGGCAGCGGGGATAGATTTTATACAAAAACATCATAATGCCCCAAATGTTCCCCAAGCCTAGGGACTGAAACATTTTGGTCTTTGTGTAAACGAAGTTATAAAAAACTAACAGAAAAGCCCATTGACTTGCCCAACATTGACTGCGTTTAAACATAGATGGACTAGATTGGCTAAAGTTGTGGCAGCTAGGTCAGGAAAAGCTGTGATGAGGCAAGCAGCAATAAATCTTTGGAAAATTGGCTACAATGGCATTGCACTAGCAATCCTACTATCCTACTAATATTATAAATGTGAAAGTTTGTGAGTATGTTTGGATGTTTGTTACTCTTTCACGCAAAAACTACTGGATGGATTTGGATAAAATTTATAACATAGATAGATTATAGTCTGGAATAACACATAGGCTACTTTTTATCCCGGAAAATTGCGTAATTCCTGCGGGACAGCGATAAACGAATTCTATGCAGACGAAGTTGCGGGCAACAGCTAGTTTATTATAAAATAGGTTATATGATTATATTGTTAATTTGACTTATTATAATTAAAAAAAAAACTTTTTTTTTTTAATTATAATAAGCATTTTCATTGTCATTGTCTCATTAGTCCTGGGACACCCTAGTAAACGATTTAGCCGCAAAATTGTGTCTTGTCTTAAGAAAAATAATTTTGAACCGGCTATATTGACAATATTAAATTTTTTTAGCGCTACTTTTTACTGTCTGGCTCGAAAGAGCGCACAATTTTAAGACACCCATAATTATTTATATTTGTAAAAATCTTGTATTTTGCTGCTCGAGCAAAAAGGGCGTATGTTACAAACGTCAAGTACGTTGAAATAATTACGTTAATTGACTGACAAATCCTGTACTTAAATAGTTTGACAGTTTCCACTGTTGGATAATTCCTCTGTGGCGCGATGATATCTGTGCTTTCGCCAATGAGCGCTTGTAGTATTTAGACCACATATTTGGCTAATGGTACTCACGTCTGTACTCCGAGTTGGGATCAGTCGCAAACGTGTGGTAAATGGGTCCGATGATCTCATTCATGCCCTGTACGTAGCTCTGGCCGGGGTTCAGCTTGGCGTAGAGGAACAGCAGCCGCTCCACCACCTCCCAGTGCGCCTCGCAGCCCTCGCGCAGCGGAGCGTAGTCGCCGTGCGGCTGGCTGTCCGAGCGACGAATCTCATTGCTCAACTTAAACGCAATACAATACAAACATTATTTTCTCAAACATGATACGTAAAATCGCCATAACATCATTAAAAAGTCACCAGTAAGTTGAGAATACCGGACAGTCATCAAAGTCTCCGGTAAGTAGAGAGGTTTTGAATTCGGAACGAAAAAGTGTCCAGTAAGTACGATACAAATCTCATTACATGCATTCTAATTTGAACTTAGAACTCCTTGTTAAATATGACATATTTTTTAGTAGTGCAAAAAGCCTCATGTTTGGGTCATTAAAAAGGTAGCATGTAAATAAATGAAAATGTACTAATTATTATTTTTGCTTTGCCGCCTTTTTCTATTAATGGCATTTGAAGAGAGTACCTATTTTTCTATCCAGAACATCTAAAGCTATTTCAGACACAGATAAACACGCTGTCGTACAGTCAAGGGCAAAGATATGTATACACCACAGAGTGTCAAAAAGCATGGTCATCTAAATGGTCATAAATTTGGCAACATATAAAAGTACATAAATTAGTATACATGATTTGAGAGATAACTATGTATACAACATTTGCAATAATATGTCCTCATGTATTAGGCCATAAACTTAGAAACACCGTAAAGTTCAAAAATATGTATACACTATTTAACCATTAATTATGTATCTAATACGATAACCAAAAATATGTAAATAATCCAAAATTCTATTAACACAACTATTGTCAGGAGCTTATGAACGTATTTGCGTAACATCGAACTCTGTAATCTTAATGTAATCAGCCAACCACTTGAAGCTTCAAGTCGTATACAACAACTGCTATTCCAAACTCTTTAACTGATAATTACCTACTCTATTTATTTTAAATCATGTCATGTGCCCACAATCTTGCTAAATGTGGCCTGTAGGTTGTAGCTACCTGTTACCATAGACTCTGTCTACCCCGTAAGGGATAAAGACGTGATTTGTGCATATGCATGTGCATGTTTCGCAGGTGGTAGGGCCTTGTGCAAGGTCCGTCCGGATCGTTACCACCATCTTACTCGCTAATCCTGCCGCTAAGTAGCAGTGCTTGCACTGCTGTGTTCCGGTGTGGAGAGTAAGATAGCCGGGGAAATTACGGGCACAAGAGGCATTGCATCTTAGTCCTCTAGGTTGGCAACGCATCTGCAATCCCTCCGGGGTTGCGGGTGTCTATGGGCAGTGGTGATCACTTACCATCAGGTGACCCACTTGCTCGTTTGCCTTCCTATTCATATAAAAAAAAAAAAATGTGTCGTGTGTCACTTTTGGATTTTTTAATTCCATTTGACTTACCGTTTCTTATGGTTTATCTGGCGGCTTTTCATTAATTTTGAAGGAGAAAATGTATCGTTTAAGGCCGATTTTTCAATCCTCAGACAAGCACTTAACTGACAGATACCCATAGAGTTGTTCGTCGAATAAGGTTTATTTGATGATTGAAAAATCGGCTCTTAAGCGATCATTTAAAACATAGGATTGTTGCCTTATGCGAGGAAGGTATATACGTGCTTGATATAGCTCTGCTGACGAATTAGGCATCACGGCAAGAAGTATTAAACGTGTTAATAATAACGTACTATAGAAAATATTACTCTCTAATCACTTTATCTTAAGTTTAAGGAGTGGTTTTCTTTATTATACAGTTATTTTAAGTATACTTTGCCTTTTATTAAGTAAAAAAAAATTAGAAAATAGCGTAAATCGCCAATTACTGTATGATTTGATATTGACGACACGGATGGCTCAGTGGTGAAGCAAACGCTTTCTGAGTCGAAGGTCCCGGGTTCGAAACCCGGCCAGGGTAATGTTTGTGTGATCAACTCGAATATTTGTGCTTGGGTCATGGATGTTCTACATACATACATACATACATATATGTATATATCACGTCTTTATCCCTTACGGGGTAGACAGAGCCTGAGGAAACAAAACCTTAAGGCCACGTTTAGCATGATTGTAGGCGTATAGGTGGAAAAATTAATCAAAATAGTAATGGGTTGCTAGCCGCATCGCCTATAACATGATTCCAAAGAATTTCGCCCATTCCCTCGATGGACTTTTACCATCTGCGCGGGACGAGAAGCAACTGGTACATTCTATGTTTTTCCTATACATACATACATTCACACATACATACATATACATACGTATATTCTATGTTCTATATATTTAAGTATGTATTTATTTATATAGGTATGTATATCGTCATCTACTCGTAACTAGTGCCCATAACACAAGCCTTCTTGAGTTTATGTATACATATTTCGATATTTTGGGTATATATTTATTTTTGTCCCTGAATGTACCTAGCGTTTTCATCTGCAATCAAAATCAACGAAATCTGAATCTGTAAAATCTATTGTCTATCTAAACATGCCGATTGATAGTCGTGGTGACAAGTCAAAACATGCGACAAACATATGGAATGACAAGTCTGTACTGTTTTCGTGAATTGTCAAAACATACTTTACAAATTTGTTTCGTGTGACGAGGCCGTAAAGTTGATATTCGCAGATTACATTTTGTATACATATTTTCGTAGCTATTACTGAATCTATATATAATGCCATATGTATGACTATAATATTTTGCATTATTTGCAGGTCAGGAGTACCCGAAACCGACGAGCATGTATGAAGAGATTGATGACTGTGGATGAAGCGAAAGAAATATGTCAGGATCGTAGCAAGTGGAATAAAGTAGTCTCTGCCTACCCCTGTGGGAAAGAGGCGTGACGGTATGTATGTATGTATGTATGTACTAATAATGGAATTTTGATTGTATACAAGTTTTTGGACTTGCCAGGTACATATTTATGTTACCAGTGTAGTTTGCATATTAATTCCCATTTGAATGAGTATATATCTTTTTAACTTTATATGATTACTTATTTTCTTTCACATTACTTGAATATATATCTTTGCCCTTGACTGTACTAGCTTTTTTTTTAATTTGGTGTTTTATGTCTTGTGCCTTTATTTTTTTATAATGTTGATTTGCATTTTAAAAAGTTAAAAACTAGACAGTAATGGAATTTGTATGCAACATTACTGGAGGGTTTAGCGCTACAGTAATGTTTTTTTTTTTATTGTGGACTGACCGGCAACAATTAACTTCCTATTCTGATTATGTAGTTAACGATGACGACTTTAACGGTCATTTTTGAGAAAAGTAATGTATGCAACTGTACATAATTAGGCCTTAAAACACGAGTGTGATCTTATTTTGAAACTCGACAAGGCTCGTTTGTATGTAACGGTTGCATAAAATTCGTGTATCTACTAGTTTTGCTACAGTAATATAAATATTTCCGAGCATAGTGGAGAGAAACAGTCAAACGCTCCGATTTTGGCTACATCTTTTGAGTAAAATTGTTTACCTTAGCTACACCTAAGCCTCGTCGTTCCAGAGTAGAATACTTGAGCATTGATTGTTCAACTCGCTTGTGCAATCGTTTCACACCATTGCTGTTAACAATCTGTAATTATTAAAGCAAAGTTCAAAATATGGTTACAGGCTGTCCAACTGAATCTGTTGTAATTCGTTTATCATTAGAGGCGCTATGAAATAATCTCTATGCAATTTTCTTGGTAAGAATTAGCTTATTTTATTCCCCAATATTCAAACTGCCTTCTTGCCAATATTCATTTAAGATCGGAACAGCATTTTTGCTGTAGAGATGGTATTTTTGTTTACTGTGGACAGTACATACTTCAAGTTTATTTCTACTAGTTATTATTATTGTTTTTTTTTTGCCCGTTCGCCCCTTGTGCCCCCCCCCCCCCCCCCCCCCCAGAAACAAATCCTGGATCCATCCTTGTGTAGAGAGTAGTGAGTAGTAGCCTTGTTTACAACTCATGATTACCTCAGGGCATGGGAATTCAGTTGCTGACTGAAAGAATGAGATATCAGGGCACAATCTTCGCACATCTTTATCAATTTGTAACAAAACTTCATTGTCTTTAAAGTAAGTGCTCCATGAGCTGTCTGGACTGATGTTTAGAGGGTGATCGCTGGGCCCTCCAGGGGAAACAATGATCTCATCTGTAAAAATGGATTAATGTTTAAAACTGAATGGTTAAACGTTCAGAAGTCAAGATAATATTTGCTTAGGAAGACTTACTTATGTACTGATTGTAAAGTTGTCGCTTTTTGATAAGGGTTGCCTCCCAATTATTCTTCTCAGGAGGAATGTAGTGCAATAATAACTTCCATATAAGAGACCGCAAACCTTTGTCTTCAGGGATTCCTGTCAAAAATTTAATAATAATCAAGTTATTATAATACGGATGATGGATAGCAGAGCAGACAGGTGTTTCCAAAAAATATTTATTGACTAAATATTTTTTCTTTTTACATTAATCAAAACATTAGATACGAGTATATCAAGTTGAAATTTCGCATGACGACAGGTCTTGGTTTAATTTTTATTAAGAAGTGACATCACAAGCTCCTACTCCCAAACTTTAACACACTTCATCTTTGTCATTGATTGTTTAATTGATAAAAGAAAAAAAATTGTCTAATACTTTTGGTAAATTTAACATACTCATAGAATTAAATTATCTTTATCCAGTCATCATCCCTATTATTATTATGTTTCCATGCATGCTAGAAAATGCCTGAGTAAGATATAAAGTGGTTGTAGTTTGAAGAAATAATACTTCACATATCATAATGCAATAGGTGAAACAGTGGTGTTAAGGTGTATTTGGGTAATTCCGAAAATTCTTCCCATGAGCAAAGAAAAAACAGAGAATGTACCAGTTACTTCTATGCGGCTAGCAACCCATCACTGTTTTGATTCCCCTTTCCATTCATACGCCCACCATCATGCTAAACATGGTATGTAGGTCTAGTTACCTTAGGCTCCGTCAACCATGTAAGGGATAGAGAGGTGATTATGTATGTAAGTATATTCCATTGTAATAAGTCCCATTTCGATTACTTGATAACTTTTAAAATGGGACTCTTATTACAACGGCATATGAATGATTTTAATGATTTTCGGAATTACCCGAACACCTTATTAATGAATAATAATGTCACCAAAGCAAATAAAGTCCAAAAAAGCAACTGCCAAATGATAAGAATACACTGCAGTCATAGTAGAGGCAACATGTATTTCATAGGCCTCAATATAATGGAAAGTCATAATTAATATTAATAGGGTCAACTTACTACTGGTAAAACCTGTCAAGTGCCTGGTGGTTGGAAGAACAGGACTTCAGAACTACAGGAAAATATGTAGCACTGAATGAAAACAACTATAGTAACTGAGTTAAACTCCTGTGACATATCAGACAGACAGACGAGACAAAACTAATAAGGTTTTGTTTAAGCCCCTAAAAAGCGTGTGAAGTTTTATGAAGTACTTCAAAATATTATCATAAACAGTTGACTTGCCAATTTCATAGCATTTTAAAAGAAATGAGTACTTATACCAACTTTCTAACAATATCAAACTGCAACATTATTATTTAGTGAGTATGAAAATAATCACCATTAAATGCCAATTTGCGAAGACAATCTGTGTCAATTACATCATTGCTCAGTATTTCTTCAAAATTTTTAATCCTGTAAAAAAATACACACATTTTAACATTTGTTGCAGATTAGCCCGCAAACAACAGTATGTATTGCGAATGACTCATAAGACAAAAAACTGCATCAATATCTATACTATGAAGTATGACACTATTAATTGAGCTTGTTAGCCCTCAGTGTACTTGGAATTTGGAATCCTAATTTTTGGTTTCATGAAGTGAATTTATTACACAGCCACAGGAGACTATTGGATGCCATTCTTTAAACATTACCATTAGGAGGTTGTATCCTTAGGGTACAAGTAGCAAAAGCCCTTATTTTCAACTCTATTTTGTAATGCCGTTTTAACGTTAGATCCTTGTTAGTAATTATAAGTACATCAGCAGCAGAATCAGAATGATTCATTCTGAATGAATAAAAAAAGGGGGTGCAACGCGTATAAGTTACTAGTAGGTACTAAAAGAATTGAGTACACAGTAAGAAGTACGCCCCTCAAAATTATGATAACAGTAACATAAATCGACAATGATCCTCTTTAATTACGAAGGCATATTATTATATAAATAACAATCCACGATTCCATTAAAAAGATACTTTACCTTGCTTTATGTAAGCTCATCTTTGGACGATGTTATAAATAAACTAACTTAAATGCACTTCATAATCTAGTATTCATTATTAAATTCTTATACGCTGGCTGGCTGGTTAATTGGCTATGGATTGGCTACTACTATATCTCTCTAATCTGTGGATTGGCTGACTGATCGTACTACGTACTCGTATTTGTATGTGCTTGTGCTCTGTATCAGTAGATTGAATTGAACATGGACAACACTAGAACACTGCTTGTTTATAATATTCAGTGTTGCCAAATCACCGAAACAGTAAGCTGTCAAATGATTCGATTTATGACGTATATAAATATGGTGCGTTTAACACAAAATTGTGTACCATCCTTCTCACTCTAACACGAAACACTAACTGCGAGTGATACACGATTCGAATTGCAAACTTCGTATTAGATCCACAGTGGTCTTCGGAAATTCGATTTCCGAAGCTTGTATCATACCGTTTCTCTCACTCTAAAATTAATGACTTTTAGTGTGAGCGAAAAAACACGAAACGAACTTCGAATTCGAAGCTGTAAAGGCCAGGCATTTGTATCATTTGCATAATATTCTAGTTTAGTATAGTTAAATAAAATGCGCATCTGTCAAGTAATCCTGCGCGCGCGTGTTGATTTTTCTGTCAGACATTTCTATAAATGTGCACCCGGCTTATTCAAACTCAAACTTTTTCAAACTCAAACTTTTATTTGCTTTGATACAAGATCAAACCCTGTAGGGGCACTGCCAATATTACATTTTCAATGTACAAATTTAATAGTAGTACATTACATTATAAATTTTAACTGTAGGTATAAACAAGTTTTCTTAATTTCTAAAACATGTCTGCTTATCATCAAAAAAATCCTGAAGGGTGTAGTATAGTAGGATTTCTCCAGCAAGCATTTATGTAGTGTATTTTTAAAAGGTTTAATGTCTTTTATATTTTGGATGAAGTTCGGAATTTTATTATAATTTTTTATGCACATTGCATGGTCCAGAATGGAATATTTTTAAGCTGGAGATTGGGAGTGCTAATCTGTTTTGGTATCGTAAGTTATGCGGCCGGGTAAAGTGATCTTTTGCTTGAGAGAAGAAACTGATGTTGGATTTAACAAAATTGCAAATTTCTAGGATGTATAGGCTGGTTAAGGTTAGTATTCCAAGTTTTTCGAAATATGGTCGACAGCTGACTCTAGGTTTTATGTTCGCGAGGATCCTAATGCACTTTTTCTGTAGTACGAACAGATTGCTAGCGTTGGTGCTGTTTCCCCACAGCGCTATTCCGTACCGCAGCCACGCGTGTGCATATGCGTAATATGCGGAGATGGCAGTTTTACTATCAGTAGTTCTTTTTAATTCATACAACGCAATTATTAATTCATTCACACATACGCCCAGTATTCAACATGTAAACTTGGTAAACTTAAGCGAATCTTAACAAATTTTAAACTGTAATATTGATTTATTTTTGTAAACAATTTTTATTTATCCAATGTACCTACCTACGATGACCTATGTTTTATCATTATCATGTCCCCGACTCCCCCGACTATCCCCGACTACAATAGCTACCATTTCTCAAAAATGATACGTAAAGTCGCTATTACATCATTAAAAAGTCACCGGTAAGTAAGGAATACCGGACAATAATCAAAAGTCTTCAGTAAGTAGAGAGGTTTTGAATTCGGAATGAAAAAGTGTCCAGTAAGTACGATCCCACCAAAAACATTCTGTAAAAAACTAGCCAAGTCTCGATGGAGCTGCTTGTTTATCTCTAAAAAGTAATGAAATCAAGACAAAGTCGTGCCAAGTCTAAGGTTCCTTACTGCGATTTCTTTATTATTATAGTTAATGTTGTGTGACTTGGCGTTGAAGGGTACGCAAGGGTACAAAAACAGGTGCTCCATGACATCATTACACCAATCTGCAATCGTTAATGGGTAGCGGTTCTGGCGACAGATTGGTGCATTGGTGTCACGGAGCACCTGGTTTTGTACCCTTGTGTACCCTTCAACGGCCAAGTCACACAACATTAACTATAATGATAAAGAAATCGCAGTAAGGAACCTTAGACTTGGCACGATTTCATTACTTTTTAGAGATAAACAAGCAGCTCCATCGAGACTTGGCTAGTTTTTTACAGAATGTTTTTGGTGGAATTTCACTTCTTTTTGTAGAAACGTGGGCATATTGATTTATTTTATTAGATTTACTTATTTGACACATTTTTTAGGGTTCCGTACCTCAAAAGGAAAAAACGGAACCCTTATAGGATCACTTTGTTGTCCGTCTGTCCGTCCGTCCGTCTGTCAAGACCCTTTTTCTCAGGAACGCGTGGAGGTATGAAGCTGAAATTTATATCAATTACTCAGGTCTACTGTCCCTTGAAGCTGTGAAAAAATCAAACTTCTAAGCCAACGCAATCAAAAGATACAGCCGTTTATGCCGCAAATTTCCGCAAATTTTCAACTCTCAAGGGAATCAAAACCTACAAGGTACTTCCCGTGAACGCAGAATCTTGAAATTTGGTATGAAGGTAGGTCTTATAGCACA
The DNA here is from genome assembly GCA_949127965.1 of Pandemis corylana. Taxonomy (NCBI): domain Eukaryota; kingdom Metazoa; phylum Arthropoda; class Insecta; order Lepidoptera; family Tortricidae; genus Pandemis; species Pandemis corylana. The sequence goes on from OX421850.1 coordinate 23,328,399, forward strand.
GATTAAAGAATAATTGCGAAAACCGTAAATGTGTATGTATGTCTGTATATAGCAGTGACCAATATAAAGTAACCCCACACTGCGTACATTTTGCTTTGGAGCAGGGCTCTGCTTACACTGGTTTTATATATTTATAGATAATGATACGGAACCCTCGGTGCGCGAGTCCGACTCGCACTTGACCGGTTTTTTTCTTCGATTATCCTAGTTTTTATAGTTTTCCCTTTATGTGGCCATTAAACCCTAACTCTGTACCAAATTTCAGCTCTCTGAGTTTATGGGAAGTACTAGTTCTATTTTGATGATCATGAGTAAAGTGAGTGAGTGTCATAAATGCGAAACTTTGCTTTCGCTTAACTTTGGAACTAAATGACCCACAGACTTGAAATTTTGGATTTTAAGTATGTGATTATAGCTGGATTAAGTGGATGACGAACATTTCTGCGTTCTGGTCTTATCCAGAGGTTCTCAAATAGGGGCCTGAAAATGCGGCGAAATGGTTCCAGTAAAGGATGGTACGGCAGTGTTTGCTTCGCGCTCGACTTGGCGGGGGCACTTCCGTGCCCCCAGATGCAAAATATCATAACATGCGTTGTAATTTAAACTTAGAACTCCTTGTAAAATACAAACTTATGTCATATTTTTTAATAGTGCAAAAAGCTTCATCCTTGGGTCATTAAAAAGGTTGAAGAATAAATGTATTAAGTACCTATCTATTATAAATATTTAATATTTTTAAATGTGATTTTATAAGGACTTCTTTTGCTTGGAACATAAATATACCTTAATCAATTAGTTACAAATTACAACTATGAGGTAGGCAGTATATGGAATGGAAGGCACTTAAAAAACAAGAGCACCAGAGCAGCGGCGTTCGTGCAACGAGGTTGCATTCTCTAATGAAAGAGCGTTTATTACGACTATCGGCCATTGGATGTCACTGCATCGGGCAGTCCCAATTCTGAATCGCGGTACCTACTTACAATTATAGAGGCATTATCTAAAGAGCTGGCAATCTGTTGAATTGGTAATCTATAGATATGAGTATCTGTAGAGCAATCTGTAGAATTAGGAATCTGTGGAATTGGGAATCTGTAGAATTAGGAATCTGCAGTATCGGAATTCCGTAGAATTGGGAATCTGTAAATATGAGAATCTGTAGAATTGGGCACTTATCTGTAATTAAAGCCTGTAGAATTGGGAACAAACCCTCATTAAATAATAGTGCACAATCGATTCTTTAGGGATTTCCAAAATAGAGTTAATAAAAGTTTCACAAAAAGTTAATTTATATTTAACTTTAATAACAGTTGGCTTTGAAATCTATAAATTATGTATGAGCTAACTTCCATGCTGGTCTGGGAGCAAAATATAGAATGAACCAGTTGCTTCTCTTCCCGCGCAGATCTTACCTAAAGGTCCATTGAGGACCGAAAATCGTAGGAATCCTTTCCACCCATACTCCCACAAATCATACTAAAACTAAACGTTGCCTTTATTTTTTGTTACCTTATGCTCTGTATCCTAGTAAGGGATAAAAGACGTGATTTATGTATTTATGTATGTGTAGCGAATTATGAGCTATATTACTTTATTCTCTTATTTCTCGGAAACTTCGTAATATTCGAATAATTCAGATACAGTAGAATCCGTTTAATATGACTCCGACTATATTGACCAACCGCCTAATATGAAGTAATTACACAACGAAGTTTGGTTTCATTTCCAGAGGAGATAACTAGGTACTATTAATTCATAAGTGGAAGGTACAATTTTCAAGCTTAACCCAATGTACTTTACAAAAGGTTATGTATGTACTTCGATAGACGATGATGATGATGACTCGTAGAAAAAGTATTGTATACAATAGTTACATAATTAGCTCTTAAAATCTCGTACCTTACTTAGGCCACTCGGCAAGCCTCGTGGCCTAAACACGGTACTCGATTTTAAGAGCCTTCATTATGCAACGATTGTATAAAATACTATTATAACAAAGTCGGATACAATGACTTCGCTTACAGTGACATGTCGCTTATTATGACCCATTTTTAATCAATTATGTCCGGTTATAATGACCGACATAATGCTTTACACCATCGGGAAAGTTCGGCAGGGCACTTGACGCCCGACGACGTTCGGCACGTCGCTTGTTTTTGTTTTTAAATAAAAATATACATACCTACATGATCGTACTTATTACATATATATATATATATTATATATATATATATATATATATATATACATATTATTTAATATGCTACGTTTCTCTGTTAAAATAAATAGTTACCTAAGAAAACAGGAGATTATTTATTTTCTCAAAATGCTTTGTATATGACGCCCGCTTAGTATTACGACGTGTTTGTCATTTCCCTTCGATGTCATTATAAACGGATTCCACTGTAATAGCTAAGATACTATTCGTAATATTGGAATAGAAAATTTGGATGAATATTCCAAACCCTAAATGTGAGGCGTTACGGGAGCACTCGATACCACCGCGACGCCCCACTACCACCCCGGGATGGGATTCCATCTTCGCAGCACCTGTGCAGTGCAGGTTTGGGAAGAATTTCTGATACCTATCCTAAGCGTGAGTTGCACCAAGTTGCTTTAAGAAACAATAGGCGTAAGTTGAACAGTTTCATAGGTTTTATGTCAAATAAGTAAACGTCAAAATCGTTGATTACGGTGTAAGTTATTGTTAAAGCAATTCGGTGCAACTCACACTCACTGTGAGAGCGTTCCACGATGGGTCAGGAATCAATTTGTTCGATAGTGGTAAGTACTGTAAGGCTCTGAGGTTTGTAGCCAGGTCTACATCGAATTAATTAGATACCTACTCCTGGATTTACGTGATAAATACGGGATCTTGGCGCTCTGAGCCAAATCTTTATATTTATAAATGAAATATCATAAAGATTTAAACCGTGTTTTACTGTAAGGTCTTAATCTTTTCATATTCTACGTTACAGCAGTCATGCCTTCGGAGGCAGCTGTTCAGGTAATTACAAAAAGAAACCCTTGTTTCTTCTGATTAAACTTAAATTCTACAACCAAATTAAAAACATTTGCATTACCTGCCAGCGAGTTGGTTTGTATATTTAAACGTTTGTATATACAAACTCAAGTTATTATATTATGTACATACCTACCTATTTCTTTAGCATAAGAAAGCAATTGATTCTTACTTACCGACGACAGTTTGCAGCGATAGAAAAAATGTTTTTCATCATTCTGGAATTTTTCAGATTCCTCTTGTTTTAGCAACTGAAAGGGCAAAAGTTGGTAAGTACCCAATCTCCAAATGGAATAAGATTAATCTTAATGTGGGGTCTTCAACCTTATAGGTAGGTACCTAGTTGCGTTGGCGTTTTACTAATAAAAATAGGGTGATTCGAAATAAGTAGGTAGTTACTTAGCCTAGTTTTAGTATTGCACTTCAGGGCACCCAAGAGGTCGGGGATCTACAGCCCTTGCCTCGCGTGCCGGTATAACTCAGAACTGAATCAGGACATGTAGACAATTAAAATTAATACCTTACCACAGTTTATTAAGCATTTCAAATAGGGTCAGTGAGAGGCAATCTAAACGCGCAATAGAGAAACTTGTGAGAAAGTATACTAAGAAATTATAGTATTAGGTATACTTCCCAAGAATTAAATAAACGCTATATTTTCTAGGAATAAACTTTAAATATGTACTTAAAGTGAGTTGCACCCAGTTACTTTAGCGATAACATTAACCATAACTGACGATTTTGACATATTAATATTTCTATCTATCATTGCTTCCATGTTAGTCTGGGAGTAAAAAAAAAATAGAATGTACCAGTTGCTTCTCTTCCCGCGCAGATGGTAAAAGCCCATCGAGGGAAAGGGCATAGGAATCATGTTATAGGCGATGCGGCTTGCAACCCATCACTATTTTGATTCCCATTTCCACTTATACGCCCACAATCATGCTAAACGTGGCCTTTAGGTCTTGTTACCTTAGGGTCTGTCTACCCTGTAAGGGATGAAGACCTGATTTATGTGTGTGTATTTCTATCAAATATACGTCATAATTGTCGGTTATGGTTAACGTTATCGATAAAGTAACTTGGTCCAACTCACACTTAACTACTTAGTTTCTGACTTCCCCACAGTGACCCATTTGGATGCTCACCGTATTTATTATAGCGAAACTGTAGTGATACCCGTAGTTGGAGTTTTGTTTCATCATCATCACTGTATCAGGTGGTTAAGACAACAGTCAAGTCCGTTACGAACGCCAAAGCACCGAAGATTGACACAACACCTTTATTTAAAATAAATTCTGATTCCATCTTCATTGGGTCGTCTGACAATATCCAAAACGCTGTGCCTGCGCAAGCAATGTTTAGTGTGATGGCTGCCACTAGAAGAATAATCAGAAGAGTCTTATCACCGGGAAATAACAGGCCTGTTTCCAGAAGAAGCCCAAATGTTAGAATGATGTGGCTTCCAAATGTTCCGTTAAAAAGGAAACGTGACATAGAAAGCGGTTCATCACATTCAGAACTGTAGTATAATCCCATAATCATTATTGACATAGATAAGCTACGAAGAATCATTAATAGCAAGTTGAACGCCATGATAAATTAAAATGTGTCCAATTTTATAAATTTTCCTCATAATTGAAGTTTAAATAGTTTTACGCAAGTTTTACCATTATAATATTGTACTTAATGTCACGGAGAATATTTTAAGCTGTCTTTCTGCGACAATTGGTCACTCAAGTCACTTTCACTCCAAAGAGATTGTACTATCTAGTTTACTCTAGGAGGAATAAGACGCAGGTTACTAATGAAGTATGAATTGCGCTTCACTTGGAAATAGAAAAAGGCAGCTCAGTAGTTGCATACTTTTTGATCCCCGACCCAAAAAGAGGTGTGTGTGTGTGTGACTGTCTGTGGTATCGTAGCTCTCAAACTGATGGACCAATTTCGATGTGGTTTTTTTTATTTGAAAGCCAGTTTCCTTGCGGGGTTCTAAGCTAAGTTTGGTAAAAATCGCACTAGCAGTTTGGAGAGTATCAGCTCTTTTGCAAAATGTTGTAAGGCATTTTTGGCATAAAATTGAATTACTTGTTTATTTACGTATGATTACTCGATCAATGCGTGGGAGGTTTTTAAATTTTTAAATTTAATATTTTACGACTTCAAAAATATGGATATCGTCCGTGTAATTATGTCCGTGTTATATCATGAAATTTCAGTGATAATTTATGTAGTTATCAAGGTCATAAGATTATTTCTATTAAATCCTAGGTATATTAATCAATCGAATTCATGTCTAACTTATGTACAGTACAACAGAGTAAGACAGGCAGTTTCCAAAGACAAAATGTTAGAGAAGAGCAAGGGGAAAACGTGGGGAAAATCTATAAATATCTACAACGCAAAACGATTTGAGATAAAAAGTTTTTGGGAAAAATTATTAAAATATACCTATTTACTTCCAAGGGAGTGAAATTATTTATTAGTTAATACAAATAGGTATTGTACATCCCGTGAATTATAGCAATAGCAAGTTGGTATACATCCTCTTCTCAACCGATTATAGTAACTGCAAAACTGATGCCATCCATATGCCATCTTAAAATATTCTTCTATGACATTGTTTGACACCAGTTTACATACCACATTTTAATAACTAAAATGTGTATTATATACATAGTTTTGATTTATTTTATGTTAGGATTTGGGTTTTGCTATAGCAACAATTCCAAACCATGGCTAGATTACTGTTCCCATCCGGATTGTTCGTTGAAGAACCAGCACACAATGTGCGTGGCAGGCAACAAGCAGAGCCCGCGGCTGTACGCGTCCGGCATGACGACGTGGATGAGGTTCCAGCTGCTGCTTCTGCACAACCGGCACCGCGACAACATCGCCATGGGGCTGGAGGCCGGCCAGCCGCCCGCCGCCAACATGCGCAAGCTATACTGGGACTACGAGCTGGAGGAGATGGCCGAGGTGTGGGCGCGCCAATGTCAGAAAAGACATGATGAATGTAGAAACACCATCAGATTTAATGTTCTGCAAAACATGGATGTACGCCCTATTGTGGCGAGAGTAACAGAAGCTCAATTGTTGGCGGACGCAGTCGGCGCTTGGTTTTCGGGATCCAGAGTCTTACCTCAAGAACATGTTTGGTCGTTTAAGTTGAGCAATTGCAGTGCTCCTGGCGGATGCAACTATCACTGGTATTCGGCAGCAGCGTGGGCTTCCACGTGGCGTCTAGGTTGTTCGCAATCACTATGTACTGTAAAAAGGCGTTCTTGTGCTCTATTCCGCAAGCGTCGCCATGGCCTACGCCGACATGCCGTGAGGAATAATATTAAAAATGTAACCAAAACTACAGATAATAGCCCAAATTTATTACGTCGAACTAAATTTATGGCAATTAAGCAACCTTTAGCATTAGATGACTTTGCTACCACTTTGAAATCCAATAATAGAGAGTCTCCACTGCATCGTGGGGTTTTAGAAATGGAAAACGGTGATAAAAATCGGAGGGATCCGAAAATTGTAGCTTTTACATTTTGTAACTACGGACCCGCCGGGAACATCGATGGATTTCCCATTTACGAGTCTGGAACGTCCTGCAGCAATTGCCCGCAAGGAACGCAGTGCGGAGATCGCACGCACAGAGCCTTGTGCTCCGTGCTGGGTGACCCCGATGGCAAACATTAGTCTAATACAATTTGTTTTAACCTACGTCCGTGTTTAAGTTATCCCCTTTATTATACATACAAGCACATACCTACTCCTAAAGCAAGCAGACAAGTACCTACTTTCGTAATTTAAGAGCGTGCAAAATAAAAATATTACGATCTTGCGTCTCATCACTTCAAAACGATACAATGGTTGATATTGCGCGTTGTGGATGATGAAAATTCTGTTTGTTTTTAGTGTTTCTTAGCCACTTTCATCTCTTAGTTGTAAATGTATGGCCATAAATGTTTAGGTATTAGGCTGGTACCTACTACAGTCAGCGTCATACAGCATGAAACATCCTAAGTGACCAGAAAGTTCGATACACCACACTATTTCTATGGTGTACCGAACTATTTGGCAGATTTGGATGCTTCAAACTATATAACGCTGACTGTACCAGCTGTGTTCTGCTGAGAAGTTCCATTAATGTGATGAGTTCTATAAATGGATTTTTAGCATATGGCATTATGGCATTATGTTCACGTGACCTCCACATACCTGCTGAAAAACAACTCTAACATTATTTTTTGAAAGATTAGAGTATAAATGGCATTTCATTGCTTTATTGTGCACTCAAATAAGTTAGAGAATTTATTTTGCTAGCAGCAAGATAGTCCTTGTCCTCCTTTGTATTTTCTCACAATTGAAGTAAAAGTATATTTAAGTCTCCACTCTCGGTGTTATTATGTTTCGTTTTGTTACCGGTTCTAGTTCGTAGTTGCACTCAGAAAAAACGGACGGGTTGAATTCCGGGAGTGCCGGCAGAAGTGAAAACTACACATAAGCACACTCGCACAACACAAAGAAAAAAAAATCTTAACAAAATTTGAACCACGGTTACCAGAGCAATCGCACTGTTGTTCCACACCTTATACCAATAGGCCAAACGTAGCTTACGAGTGACTGACGAAATCAACGTATGTATTATTACGATGAGCAACACTCCATCCGTCTTACGCTTACCTGACACGGCAGAATCTCACGCGAGTTTAAAAAATTTTACCCATCCAAAAGTGCTCAAAGCCGCTAAAGAAAATGTTCACTTCAAAAATTTCCGGAGTGGGAAAGAGCACTTGAAAGGGTGTGTGTAAGTAAACCTAACTGCAGTGCTGCTCGCGCATGTTTGAGATGGAGGAAAGAAAGGCACCAGATAGAAATGATAGATAAAGCTGTCTAAACCTAGTATACAAGTGTTCAAAAATCAAGTGAATATAGCATGAATGCTCTGTTGTTAAACGCATATTGCGTGTATTCAAAATTTCAGCATACTTAGAGCATGACCGTAGTTTTTCGGGACTGCTTGCTGAATGGACTAAAATATCCTGTAGGTAAGTATATCGCGATGTTGGCCATTGCCACCGAGCGATGGCGAATATGGCGATGTCTATCGAGCATAAGCGAATGTTGACATTGGCAACCGATACCGCTAGCCAAGCAGGGCCCCATAATTTAGGTCAACAGGGCCGTTGTCTGCATAAATCTTTATAACACATTGTAGGAGCTTAGAACGAGGTAGGCGCAGAAAGGGTGTTGATAATCAATATCGCCCTCACTCATTAGGTGTTGTTACATTTTTAAGCTTGTAGCTGTAATTATGGTGGTTATTCGTAGCTTTAGTAGGTAATTGTTGAGAAGGAACGTGAAAGCGCCTTTTTCATTAAAACATGGAGATGGAGCAGGTAAGCATGGATCTTCCATAAATCGATTAATAATAAATTAAAACACCTGGATAACGAGTTCTATGTTATAGGTCTTATTCCTCCGAGAGGTACATTACATTATTATAAGTATTGAATTGAACCTTTTCTATTTCGATGGTAATGCATGGTCATTCGTTTTTTTTGAATTTAGGTGACTCACGTCAAGTTGACACCTATTTGCTTGATTTGTTATTTATGTGTATTTATGCAACACAGTTTTATAAAGGATCCTGTTGATAACAGTTTAATATTTAGCAATTTAATATGTTGTCGGCAGCTAAAGTTCGAATTCATGGGATGCAAGATGAAAATTGGGTTATCAAAGATAAGATTAACCAGTACAGAGGGTTAATAAAACTATATGGTAAGCAAAAGTGCTAATTTTGGGAAGTAGTCAGATCTCGTGTAGGCAGGCAAACAAAAGGAAATAGGTAAACTGAACATGCCGCGGTCTCCTTCTCTGATTGACTGACTAGAGGAAGACAAGGCCTCTTGTTCCGCACAAATTCGGCAAGAGAATGTAAAATCCAGTATTAGCAGAGTCCTGCCTCCTGAGCAAAATACAGGCAGTGTGAGGTCATTTTATATTGGTTACTTACATAGACAGACTGACATTAAAATATTTTGTTTTAGTACCTATTTCTTGTTATAGCGGCAAGAGAAATACATCATCTGTGAAAATGTTAACTGTCTAGCTATCACGGTTCGTGAGATACAACCTGGTGACAGACAGACTGACGGACAGTGGAGTCTTAGTAATAGGGCCCCGTATTTACCCTTTGGGTACGGAACCCTAATCAAAAAAAATTACCTAGTAAAGTTGGTTGCTAATTGTGAGAAGATAATAAGTTAGACGACGCATCGTGTAGCCATTACTATAGCATATTGCGCATTTTAAATCTGAATTTGAAAATGAAACTTAATTTAATAAAGGAATCAAAATGTATCAACGACAGTCAACTTTAAGGAAACTAGACACCAGGTTTTAAAAATATGATTTAAGTTATAGTACGAGAGCCCACGACCAAAATTTTTGTCTCATAGCAATACGGCCAAAACCGCATCAAATCGATAGATACGATTATCCTGAACTCGAAAATACCAATATCAGACATTTTCCGCGTAGCGTTTGATCTGACCGAATTTTCAAAATTGTCAAAGAATTTTACCGAACTGCATCATAGCAATATGTCTGATTTGCAGACTGTAGTTGAATGATAGTTCTGAGATACCGGAAACATATTTTTCAGACGTTAGTGGTGTAGCGCAAACCCGTAAAATCACTTAAAAAAATTAAAAATGAGACAAAAAAAATGTCTCATAGCAATACGTCTGAAAATCTTTTTTATTAGTAAATTTTGGTTATTTGATGCGAACAAAACAATTTTCAGACGGAAATGTGAACGCATTAAATTTTGAGACCGTTTTGAAAATGTTAACAAATTTTACCGATCGGTATCATAGCAATATGTCTGAAAATTGTTGGACATGATAAAATAAGTTGTCCACATGTGCAAAAAATTTATATCAGACAAATTAAGTGTAGCACCTTCTCTATCAGACAACTTTTCGATACTCAGATATCATTTAAAAATCGTATTGAGGCATCTTGAATTCTCTGTTACAAACCAATGAATACGTTGCGACCCTGAATTTATTAGATGATAATTAACAAAGAATTTACCCGAAACCGTAACATTGAAGTTGAAGGACTGGAATAAATCGCACAAAAGTTATTTTCGTTTTTGGGAGTATATGCTACACTTAAAGTGTCTGAAAACAGGTTTTTGGTAATCCTGGCAGCAATACGAAAAGTTTAAAAAAAAATTATCCGTATTGCTATGATACAGGTCGGCTAAATTTGTTGACATTTTCAAAAATGCGCTCAGGCTATATGCTACGCGCAAAATGTCTGAAAACAAACTTTTTCGTAATACAATTATAAAATCTATGTACATTTTCACTATCAGACGTATTGCTATAATACCGACTGCCTTTTTTTTTGACACAGCAGAAATGGCCTCCCACGCTGTTGCTACACTTTCGACCGTTACTACACACCTAGTCGGGTTCAGAATCATACAATCTAACGATTTTATAGGGTTTTTGCCGTATTGCTATGAGACATGGTTTTGGTCGTGGGCTCTAGAACTATTAGTACTTAATCGGTTCCGTTGTCCACCCATTTAACACTTTTCTTTTCTGTAAAATTGTACTTACCTGCGAAGACATTCACCATTTTTGTTCAACTTATGTGTGGTGCATTGTATCATTAAATAAAGTACCTAGCTTTTACATAAATAAAACAATATAATATTTTTAGATGTAAGTAAAACAGAGTAGTCTGTTCATTTCTAATGGTCTTGTTTGGTATAAAAAATTCTAACATCAAAAAGCCTCATTTTTAATATTATTTTACTATTGTATCGTAAAAAAAGGAACTGTTGATAAAATATCAGCATAATTATGTACAAAACATTGCCTCAGGTGTACTTGATAACGTAAATACACCTTATTCTTACAAAAAAATGTACTCACATTGAGGTTACAATTTTGTTTACCAAATAGGAAGATTAAGAATGACCAGATCATACATGAAATTGAGATTTTTCGAACCTAAAAAACAATTTGATTGGCCTATCATAATCACAAAAAACTTAAACTCGACTAAGATTTACCTACACAAAATAGTAGGTACATTTCGATGCTAGTGCGGAAAGTATGTCATTACTGCACGAGTCTCGAGACTCGGGACGAGTGAAGAATAACATTTCCGCGCGTGAATCGAACGACGTTTTATAATAAATACAGTTGCGAAAAAAATATAAAGTAAGTTCTAACTTTACCAGTGAAAGTTTTTGACAAATTAAAGGCGTTTTTTTAGCTTTCATATTCCATAAGGTAATGGCTTTTGCTATTCAGCTAACCCAATGAAAGCTTTTTTTTCCAATACATTTTTTTATAAGAATGTAACAATTTTATAATATGTATATAACACTTTACTATTATTACTTTAGTATCATTATGTTCGATTACTTGTGTATAAAAATATTTAAATTGTATAAACGCAAAAACTACTGTTGCCTTTAGAACCTTAAAAGCCATGCTTGCAGTTGGAAAAACGCGCCTCCACTTTGAAAGGCGTTGCGGCAGGAATGCAATATTTAAAAAATAATGATGTAGTAATGTTACAAAAAAGTACTAAAATATAAAATCTCAATATTTTGATAATTTTACATTCATAATAACTAGGTTTTTACTTTTATTACGTATTGGTACAAACTTACATTATAATAACTCTTTCGGTAAGTAGTCATGAATTGGAACTTAAGTACCTACAAATTAAAAAAATGGAAAAGTAAATCGTACTAGTGCGCAAAAACAAACTTTTCGCACTCAAAACTGCCAAAAAAAGCTCACTTTTTGAGCAACTGTATTGGAAAATATATTTTCATTTTGTTTATTTATTTATTTCATACAACACAATTTTATTATAAAACCGCAACAAATCAAATCACAATATTCCATGGATTTTAAATTGTATCTTGTTGTTATTTATTTTTTAAGACTGTTTTTAATAAAAAGTCATTTCATTTTCTCATGCTAGAAAAACCGAATTATAGCTGTTGCCCGCGACTCCCTTTGCGCAGGATTTGATTCTCGCTATCGATGTGCGACTTTCTGGGATAAAAACTATCCTATGTCTTTCGCCGGTACTGAAACTATCCCTGTGCCAAATTTCATTATTAATTGGTTCAGTGGTTCAGGCGTGAAAGCGTAACAGCGTGACTGACAGATTTATTTTCGCATTATAATATTAGTAGGGATGACTTACCACTTATTGGATTGGAAATGGATTTCTTGAGACGTAACTGGTAACTCGCGTTACCTAATTTACAAAGAATAGGTAGACTTAGTCGGAGTAAGTTTTAGGTTGTTTTAAATTAAAACCCAGTTTTAAAGTTCTGCCATCCATCAGTCCAAAGGGCACCGCCACCACCTGTCTATAGATCACCAGGCTAATTTATGCATAAAAATTAAAACCAAAAAAAAGTTAGTATCGCGTTGGATAATTGTCCAAAAATATTTATTTAAGCAAAGCAAAATTTGCACCATTATAGCCCTTATAAATATTAACCACCGTTTCGTTTTCAAGAGTATATAGGTAAATTTAAATTTATGTCCTGAAAATTGCTTAATTAAAGTCACCAGTAACCAGCTCATTGCTCGCGACTTCGTCCGCGTAGAATTAAAGTCACCAGTAACCAGCTCATTGCTCGCGACTTCGTCCGCGTAGAATTAAAGTCACCAGTAACCAGCTCATTGCTCGCGACTTCGTCCGCGTAGAATTAAAGTCACCAGTAACCAGCTCACTGCTCGCGACTTCGTCCGCGTAGAATTAAAGTCACCAGTAACCAGCTCATTGCTCGCGACTTCGTCCGCGTAGAATTAAAGTCACCAGTAACCAGCTCATTGCTCGCGACTTCGTCCGAGTAGAATTAAAGTCACCAGTAACCAGCTCATTGCTCGCGACTTCGTCCGCGTAGAATTAAAGTCACCAGTAACCAGCTCATTGCTCGCGACTTTGTCCGCGTATAATTAAAGTCACCAGTAACCAGCTCATTGCTCGCTACTTCGTCCGCGTAGAATCAAAATTTGTACCTATCCCCAGGCAGGTTAACTTTTCCCGACACTTCCAACAATTACCGTTATAAATATTTCTACCAATTGACAAAAACCTGTACATAAATTATATACTTAAGCCTTAAGCCTTCCCCGCGAATCACTCTATCTAAACTGCATGAAAATCCGTTCAGTAGTTTTGAGTTTATCGCATTTACAGACGCGGCGAAGGACTTTGTTTTATAAAACGTAATGATATACCGTCGGTACAAGAGTACCTACCTAATCATATAGGTATTTGACACGTGAATGTTAACATTAGCTTGACGCTCACAGGTAGGTACGTAGCTTGCTTATCCCGGTCATTCCCCTGAGTAAAAATATAAAAAAGTGGAAGTTGTCATTAGGTACGCATTGCTGTTTATTATTCAGCCCCTTCAATTATAGGTTGGTAAAAAAAGTCATCAAAATTAGAATCACTATTATTTATAGCTGCAAACCCCTTCGGACAGTTTAAAACACAACACCGGTCTATTTTTGTACACTTTGGACCATCTGTTTGCTTTTAAATGGCCATCCATATTTCACTGAGAGGTCTTCAGGGAACGAACGAAAATATTAATGAATCTGAGAGCACTTCCGTTCTGGTTCTGGCGATGTAATGTAGTAGGCACTTGTTTAAATATGATAATGAAAAAGAAACTACTCACACAACCACGGTCACATAATAAGGAAAGCGCCAAGCAATGCCGGATTTAGAGGTCTGGAGGCCTCTGGGCAACAAAGGAGTGGAGGCCCTCTGGCCCCAAGTTATTTTACTTCCCAAGTTGTTTACTAATGATTTTTTTCCGAATTTTAATGTGGGGGCCCCTCTCTTGTGGAGGCCCCGGGGCTGTAGCCACGGTTGCCCTTCCTTAAATCCGGCCCTGGCGCCAAGCCAGAATTTCGCATAATACTTAGTTCGATTGACTACTTCCCAAAAGCCTATTGATCTCCTACTAAACCTACCTTGGATTGCAAACTCGTTTTGATCGCACCGCGCCTATTCTCTACTACAAATCTATCTTGCTCAGAACGCGACCGCAAGATCCATGAGGGTGACCTGGCGAAGCAGAAGAAACGGTATTGTCGCGATATCCGGCAGCTGCGCAAAGACATCACCACCCGGCGGGACGAGCTCGGCGTGGCTGTTTACGGAGACAAGCAGTTCCTCAGAAACGCCTTCCAGGAACACCGTCGGTTACAGCTGACCTACATGAACAGCCAGGCCGACGTAACTATTATGCACATCCACATGACACACTCAGGGTGATTAATTATCACCTTATCATCATCAGCCTCTTTTACATAAGTTGCACAGCTATGACACCTAACTATTTATAATCCCACTAGCTGTTGCCCGCGACTTCGTCCGCGTGTGTTTTTTGTGATATTTTATGGCTATTCTCGATATCAAAATTATTATTATTATGGAATCTTGAAAACAAAAACAGGTGTAAACTGGTTAATGACTATTCACATTTATTATACGTGATTTTACAAATAGTTTAATAGTTTATTTATTCAAAAAAAGCTAATTACAGTTTTAGTTACATCACTATTAATTTCGCCAAACTATGACGCTTATTGGCGAATACTGCGCTCACTTTAACGACATTTGTACCCTGATTAATTTAAAAAATTAAATCTATTCTAATCTAAAAATACATAAATGTTTACCTGTTTTTACCTTACGACTCATTCCTTACCTTACGATTCATTTACTAGTCCGTTTTAATTAATATTTTGCGAGTCAAATTTTTCTAGCAGAAGCTTTTTTAATTTATTTTCTTTGTTTAAGCTACAGATTATTAACACTTATTATCTTTATCTACAAATTAATACTACCTTAGAAGAGTGCTGTATTAGAGTACCATACCCTTACAACACAATATGTACTACTCCTGAAACAGGCACATTCCAATAGTTTTCTCGAATAGGTACCTACCTACTATGTACAATCAGATTTTAAGTATTTATGAAAATTTTGTAAGCAAGCTTACCTTGAAGTGTTTAAGATACAATATTGCGCTAAGGCCCAGCAGCGTTATATTTTCTTTGGTAGTGTGGTATTTAACCAAAACAATAAAAATCTTATAAAAAGTCTGAGGACAGAAACTTTTACAATTTCAGTTACCAACTTTTCACAATAAAAGTCTGACATGTTCGTAGCGCAGGCGTAAACGCGACTTTTGATTTTGCTTTTTTAGGCAATGGTAGGTACTAAGAGCATACAGCCAAGCGATTCACGCCGCCCTCATAATAATATCAGGTTTTCAAATAAGAGTGCGTTCGAAAACTGAACGCGTTGTGAATAATGGCGCAATAAATAAAAACAAAGTAACGGAATTGCATATTGAACTTTAGGTGTTAGGTAAAGAACTCAATTTAGGACGGTTTAAACCAATTTAGGTTGATTTAGGTTTGACAAAAATGACTTCGTTGAAAAAATACCTGTGCAGAATGTAATTATTTTATTTATGTTTTTCCACAATTGACACACTTTTCCGGCTTTATGTCTTATGTACATGAGTATCTATCTATTTTCTTCGTAGTATTATTTTGTTTGTAATTATTACCAACTACTTATACCGAGGAAAGCTGATTTTCTTGAGTTCCGCTATTTTGTGCGTAATCACCTCAAAAATCAAATTTCAAGAAAACTGAGAAAAATATTTATTTAAGCAAAGCCTGTGCTACCTATCTTCGCCTTACATAAGTTAACACTACCGAAATGTTTCTAGTGCTAGCTTTACGTAAAACTGCTAAATACAAAGTATTTTTAATGGCGGTCAACATTCTTTGAAAGATCTGCGGCTAACTTCACACAGTTGATGTTCAGTGAGATTTTTTCGCGACGCCGACCACGTAATTTTTTATGCCAGTGTTTTAACTTTGGTTTTAAACAGTGATACAGGCCAGATAATGTTAAACTTTTAACATGATTATATCCTGTAACTATTTCTTTTTCATGTGAAACTATTATTTAATGGCTAGCTTACGTCTAGAAATCACTATTGGATAAAACGTTGGGGAGGGTATTTTTCGTTCATCTTGTTGCCAAATTTCGCCTAGCGTTGTCAAATTTGTTGTACCACATTAATTAGTGGATGACATTACTTGTTTGCAAATTTAAATATTTTCTTTTGTTTTGTTTTACGGAAATGGCTTCAACGATTTGAAGGAAAGTTAATAAGTAGATTAAATCATATAAATATTTTATAGCCGAAGGTTGATTGGATCTCAATTAAAAAATTATTATAAGCGAAAAGAGATACGTTTTGTTTAAATATTGTAAAAATGTTGAAAAAATATTTTTTTTTATTGTAAACCATTACTCCCCTTTGTTTGGCAATTGGCATGTTGGTTAATGGCAGCCCTAGCATCGTTTTAGAAAATGTATGAAACAACCTTAGACTGCAGCCAATCTTCGCCTACTACACATTTTCTTTAAAATATGACTAGCCTGGTGTAGTTAAGGTTCATAATTATATTAACACATTCCAAGTAGATAAGACTTGACAAGTGTAAGTCATAGAAAAGCTTATTATTAGCGGTGAGGCATGCCATAGGCGAAGATAGGGAAAAATGCCCTTACTTCGCCTATTCCTTTGGGGCCATTTATTACCAAGCTAACCAATGAAATTCAAAGCTTTAATGATTTATACTGATAACCAGGAGTACTAAAAAACGTTTTTTTTTGCCACAATGGACTAAAATGCTTTCAAATTTGAAAGATATTTTGGAAAAAGTGTCAAAACCCAGGCGAAGATACGCAACTCGACGTACAGATTTTTTGGTCTCAACGATTTTATTATATGTATAGATAAAAACATTAACATTGTTAACGCATTCAGTGCCACTGACGCATATATGCGTTGTCGTGACTTTGCCCAGTGCCACTGTCATAATTTGACAGACATTTATTTGAACGCACAAGTGCGTCAGTGGCACCTGAAGAAGTCTCGGGTTTGGCAGCCGGCAGCGAATGTGTTAAACATAAAGTGAACTACAAATAATTATATTTTGAACTATTTAAAACAGTACCTAACCCTAACATTTAAAACACGTTAGATGAGGAACACCGCGAAGTAGAAACCTATTTCTGCGTACCTAGTTTCGGCGCCTTGACGGTGCTCTAACGTAACTATAAAATAATTCATAAATAAACACATAAATTCAATAAAAACTGGCCAAGTGCGAGTAAGACGTGCGAGGATTTCGTACATATTCGACAGGTAAACATAAAAATCCAGTGCAGAGCCGCGTACCTAAGGAAAATGTGGGCAGCGGGAGGTTATTTTACTCATATTGGGTAGCTAGTTATATTACATTTTTAGATTATTTCATTAATTGTTCTACCTTTAATATCAAATTTCAGATTTCTATGTCATCTTTAAGCACTCCACGGGTTTGATACCACGGCAATTTGTATGGAAATACTATATCTAATGACAGTATCTTTTTAATGCTTTGACCCAAAAGTTTAATTTTATTATCACTTAAGGAGTAGTAGAGACCTGAGTATTTACATAATCAATACATAGGTAGTATAAAACAAAGTCGCTTTTCGCTGTCTGTCTGTCTGCCCCTATGTAGTATGCTTAGATCTTTAAAACTACGCTACGGATTTTGGTGCAGTTTTTTTTAATAGATAGAGTGTTTCAAGAGGAAGGTTTATCACTACATAGTATAAAATAAAGTCGCTTTCTCTGTCCCTATGTCCCTATGTAGGTATGCTTATATCTTCAAAACTACGCAACGGATTTTGATGCGGTTTTTTTAATAGATAGAGTGATTCAAGAGGAAGGTTTTTATGTATAATTCTACGTAGACGAAGTCGCGGGCAGAAGCTAGTAATGTATAATTCTACGCAGACGAAGTCGCGGGCATAAGCTAGTTATATACCTAAATGCGAAATTGAGCAGGGAGGTAGGTAGTTTATATTATAGGTAATAGGAGAATTCAGTTATGAGCGAATTTAGCGACCGGGCCGGATTTCGCAAGTTTGTATGAAGGTCCTTAGTTTTTTTGAACTGGAGACCAGAAATTTGCGGAGGAGGTAGGAAGTTTGTAGATTACGCAGGTTAGTTAAAAAATAAGTTCTTAGGTCTGAATTTTATTTTGTAATTATTTCAGAGAGTCCTTGAGAGTATTCATCAAGAGAATTTCAACAAGAGAAAGCAGCTCGATAGAATAAGATATACAAAGATGAAGAAAATGCAGAAATTCAGGTTGACACAGGTACTGCTGGAGTAGTTAGTTGATTTTGCTTACAAATCTCTTCTCAGAATGTACATGCCTAAAACCATAACACAGATAAAGCTACGTGCTTACCGGTATTACAATGTTTTCCGTTTTGCTTATTTAACTAAGTATTGGTGTGAATGATCATTTTTAAGAAAAATTGTATATTTTCGCGCGGGTTGGGCATTGATTTAAAGTCTATGTAACAAAATACATCGATAACATGTATGATTGCAGCTAGATTCTGCGGAATTGCGAGACCGCCTACTATATGAAGTGGGAGGAAAGCTGCCCGCCGAGAAAAAGGAACAGGCGGTCGCGAACTACGTTCAACGCGCTAACATCAAGAAGAATGCTGCTCTAGCTATCAAAGTCATGTACAAGAAGATACTCGACATACTCAAAAAGGCAATTTCATTTCAAAATTCACAGATGTTTAGTTGATATATTGTTGGGTGAGCTGGTTAATTGTAAAGGGGTTGAAAACTTTGTCAAACAAACCAAAGGATTTCAGGAATCTGGCTCCGCTTTGACCTTTCCTATATCCAGAATACCTTCCATATTCGACCGTCAAACGTGCATTTTATCATCGGTATTCATCTGAAGTTAACCTGGATGTGTTACGTGACTCAACCTTTTAGAAACTTGCTAAATGACGTAACAACTTTACTATCACAAATTTTGAAATATGAGTAGGTAAATATATTGTAATATACTAGCGACCCGCCCCAGCTTCGCGCATGTTTAAATAAAATAAATAAAATAAAATAAATGTTATCAAACTATACGAAAAAATCTTCCTCTTCTATCAAATATTGCTGAAAACTGCCATGCTGCTGTCCATTGCGTAGTTTAAAAGATCTAAGCGAACAGATAACGGGTGCAACTTTGTTTTATACTAAACTAGCTTTTGCCCGCGACTTCGTCCGCGCAGGTGACGTCAAAGTGACATACTTTCATCCAATCATTTCTTCAAATATTAAGTCATTACATATTTTCTATCCCGTCCTTTTATCTCGTGAGAAATTTATAAAATCCTTTCTAAATGCTGCTTTTTGATACTCAAGGAACATGTCAGCCAAACCAAGGATCTAAATCATGTAATGATGCTTTTTATTTCTTATCCCAGGGGAATTTTGCAAAATACAGAAATCAGTTGTCATAGATACCTCTTGGTATACCAAGTTTAAAGATTCTAGGAATACGGTGATTTTCGAGACATTCCAACTTTAAAGAGTAGGTATTCTATTCTATTCTCCCTTAATGGCGGCCGTAAGGCTTGGGCCAATGTCAGTTTAAATGTCAACGAGTGAGCAGCAGCAAGGAAATAATTTTCCAACTTTAAACCCTTTTCGGCTGAGTGCTGATGTGGAGTCACCCTAGGACAAACACAAAATTAGTATGAGTACTTACACAAATGGAGCCTCTTTAAAGAGTATTTGCCTTGTATAAGGCTTCTAATATGAGTCCAACCTTTTTTTTAATAAAATCCGATTTTTCAAACATGACTGTCAAAATAAATTGTAATTTAAATCAAAAGCACTAAGGAGTATTGATATCAACTTCGAAGCAAATCACCCCCAAAACAACTTTCTACCTCTTTTAAACCCCGTTAGTGGATGAATTTCAAGAAAATACGAAACAATTATTGCATCAATTCTGTTGAAGAATGTTTATGCAAAATTTGAAGTAGATCGGACCAAGGAATCACGTTGTTCCATACAAACTTAGCCTTCCCTTTTCACCCCCTTAAAGGTAAAATTTCGGGAAATACTTTCTTAACCGATGCCTAAGTCATACAAAGAACACACCCTCTAAGTTTTAGAGCTCAACGATCAGCGGTTTAGGCTGTGCGTTGATCCGTCAGTCAGTCATTCAGGACAAAGCATTTTAGATGTATAGACATGTATGTACATACATACATATAAATCACGTCTTTATCTCTTACGGGGTAGACAATAAGCCTAGGTAACAAGACCCAAAGCTACGTTTAGCATGATTGTGAGCGTATAGGTGGAAAGGGAAAACAAAATAGTGATGGGTTGCTAGCCGCATCGCCTATAACAGGGGTTCCCAAAGTGTGCGCCGCGGCGCCCTGGTGCGCCGTAGAAAGTAAAGAGGGGCGCCGTGACTTCTATCATTATCCGAAACCACAAATATTCGCTGGTACCTATTTGAGCGCTCGCATCGGTAAATAATATAGCAACAATACAACTTAGCTAAGGCAGGGCGCCGTTACAAAATACTAAACTTGTAACTGCGCCGCAGGTTGAAAAAGATTGGGAACCCCTGGCCTATAACATGATTCCTGAAAATTTCACCCATACCTTTGATGGACTTTTACTATCTGCGCGGGAAGAGAAGTGGCTGGTACATTCTACGTTTTTTCTTTGCTCCCAGACCGGCATGGAAGGGCTGAATATGTAAAGATGATAAATCCACTTGGTTTTTATATTCTACACAAACTTCTTTTATTTACAAACACACTACATATTATTTAAAGGTCAGTATTTACGCAGCGGGACTTATATAGGCTGGAGATGTGATGATGATGAATTTACGTACTCTCTTCAGTGGAAATGTAATAAACATTTTTACGAGAAGCCCAAAATAAAAGTTTTAAAATATAGGTAATTAAAGTAAGTTATTCTTATTGAAGTGAATGTTGGCAGGACTCGTCATACTTCACGGTGGTGTTGGAAGCTTTGAAGTTAGACTGCCGCGCGCAGGGCAAATGCCTGATGGGGGCTACGGAGATGGGTCAGCTCGCCATGGAGTACCTTGACGACCGCAAGTTTGAGTTCAACAAACTGGAAAAAGAGATCAAGGCCAACATGAAAGAAAGAGAGAGGACACTTAAGCTGGTTCGCCGGGAAGTCGCTTATTTGACCGATTCTTTCCCCAACCTAATACGCAAGGAGGTAAGCTAACGTCTCGAATATATACAAAATATATAAGGTGGCTGAACAATGTCAGGCGCGGTAGCAGCCCAAGTAGGAAAGACCCAGCGGCGGTAGGAGGTTTAGATATCCATTGTAAGAAAAGAGAAGAATCAACTAGTTAGAGCAAATGCGCTTATTTTAAAATCAGGAAATGCGTAATATGAATTTAAATGATTAAACATTTCCAGGAAGCTACAAATCTGGATGACCTTTATGAAGACGAGGATGCTCACAGCCACCATTCGGTGCATTGGGAGCTAGAAGAGGTCATGGGGATCTGCAAACGTCTTCAAAAGGCTACTCTCGTGTCTTCTTTCGATCGGATTCTGTTAAGGTAATGTACTGAACAATTGAAGCTACTTTTTAATAACATCAAGAGGCGACATAAGAATATTATAGGACATTTTCTGTAGAAAACAACATCAAATTTTTTACGAAGTAGTGGACAGCAAACGAACAAGCTGATCACTTGATGGCAAGTGATCAGTGCTTCTCGTAATTATAAACTCGTAATACCAACCCCGAGGAGGGCTCTCCTTTTGAAATTATATAATACCTCTTGTGCCAGTAATTTTCTCGGGTCTATCAACCCGCAAGACAAAATACAACATTGCAAGCACTGGCGGTGCAGGCTTCTCGAGAGTACGGTGGTGGTACAGTCGTGGTAGTGATCCGGACGAGTCTTGTACAAGACCTTGCCTTATTGCAATGGCAATCTTTCCTAAAGTGGCGGTGTCTTTACTGTGAGGGTACTCGCTTTGTTTCCTGGTTTGCAAAACATTAACGTGTACTGAACTCTATGCAGGCTGAAGGAGCAAGCTTATCAGACGGAACGGCTGCTGATGCAGCTGACCCTAAACAGCATGAAGCGGAACGCACTTATCGAGGACCGAAAACACGCCTGCATGATGCTTGACTCACTCAAGAACGTCGGGCAAGAGCGGACAGCGGAGTAAGTGCCTTGGCTTTATCCAACTCTGACTGCTTGACATCGTTATCAACAATCAAATTCCATGGCAATGTAATGGTGGGCAGAAACACAAATACAAACAAATACACTTAGTATTTTTAACCTTTATTTTGTTTTGATATCGCGTTGAGTCCCTGATCTCAGTCTTAACACGGAGTTGGATTGGGACTTGGTCATTAAAACTAATTTTCAGCTATGAATGTTTCTATAAACTTTTATTTGACTTTATAGATCATTTAGCATAACAGTTAAACTGATTGAATTTAGCAGGTAAGTATTATTTTTCGAACGCAAAATGAGTGTTAAGGTTTTATGACGTATTTAGAATATAAACCTCTTCTAGTATATATAGGTATGTATGTAATTAATTATTGGCGTAATAACCATTGGCCAAGCATTAAAATGACCTCAGGTAAATAATATTTCTATTGCTAGTTTTTTTATAGCGTAAATGAAACGTTAGGTATTATTAAAATATTTGAATGTATTTATTTATTTTGCTATCCTTACCGAGTGCCATGAAATTTGAACGTTGATATCGTTATTTAGATATTACATACAACGAACCAGCGGCGTATCAGGTTTACATAGTTATTAACTTATTGCATGCGGGTTTTTTTACACCTTGAGCCTTACCTTGACGTCTT
The DNA here is from genome assembly GCA_949127965.1 of Pandemis corylana. Lineage (NCBI taxonomy): Eukaryota > Metazoa > Arthropoda > Insecta > Lepidoptera > Tortricidae > Pandemis > Pandemis corylana. The sequence continues at coordinate 23,351,312 of OX421850.1, forward strand.
AATGCGATTCAATTCCGAATAAAGTTGGATCGCTCGCTGTCAGATTCATACTAGAAGTATCAAAAATGACAGCTAAAACGTAAAATTGAATCGGAATTGAATCGCATTAAGACGTCACGGCAAGGCCCCCGCGTTTTACTGGCATTTGGCTCGGAGGTCAAAAATAAGTAGAATAGGAAGTAGAATTCAATGAAAATTTCCCGGAAATTACATTAATAAAAATAAAAATTAACGTAACAAAAAAGGATTGTTGCCTTGAAGCTTTACAATCTGGGGGCGCGGCAGTGCCCCCGCCAAGTCGAGCAAAAAAAGCGACACGGCCGTACCATCTTTTCTCGAAGCAGTTCAGGCCATTTTCGACCCCCCTTTAACTTCGTTGTGGATAAAACTAGATGCCTGAATTTTCTGTAACCAAGCAGGCATTGTATAAACACTGTATATTTAAAAAATGGAACCAGTAGTTTAAGAATTATAACTAGTCAAAGTTTCTTAATTTTGTCACTCACTCACTCACTCACTCACTGACTTAACGATCATCAAAATGTTAAGGTACTTCTAGCAGACACAGAAACTTCAAATTTAGAATACAATTAGTGTTTAGTGTATAAATCAATAAAAAACCGAAATATTTTGCAATTTCGGTCCAGTTTTCTAGATACACCAACTGCATAAATAACTTTGTAATCCCATATAAACGTATAGGAAATTTAGGATTACCAAGTTACATTGCAGCGAATGAATCAGTGTACCTCTGTATTATGTATAATACAAGCTTTTATTTAACTTGCAATGTATGTACGTATGAGTGTATATATAAGTGGTGGTGCCGGGTGGAATCTTGCGACTCATCCAAAATTGAGTCGCAAGATTCCAGATAGAGATTCCAGATAGATTCCAGATATCTTCAACCAATTGAGCTGAAATTTTGCATACTTGTGTAAGTCGAATGACAATACAGTAATCTGGTGGTAGAGTTCTGATGATCCAGCCAGGATCGTCTCCGCAGGAGGGAACTCTTCAACGGTTGGTCCGATTGACTTGAAATTTGGTACATATATGTAGGACGGATGACAATGCGAGTACAGTTAGCAAAAAGCACAGTCAGCAAAAAAAGCTAGTATTAAAAATGAAATTTTTGATAGAAACTTATGTAATGGAATAATAGTAGATAGGTACCGGAAAGGAAAAAAACAGGACTATCTACAAAAAGAAATGAGATCCCATCAAAACAAAACTTGTAAAAAAAACCAAGTCTCGCAACTCAGTTCTTCTACCGTAAAAAGTTGTGAGATCCATGTAATACCAAGTCGGTTAATTTATTCAGTCCTTACTAAAGAGACCTCCTGTCTTAAGTTATTACGTAATTAGCTAACCTAACAACATAATAATGCCCATATCAAAATTAAAAATCGTTTATGTTATAAATAAATAAATTCACTTGGCATTCGCATTTAAACCAGCAATTTACACTACTAACGCCATCTATTGTCAACATTTAGAACTAAAAATTATTTTGTTCGTGTTTCGTTCGTGTGATTCGTTCCATTAGGTACTGATATCTTTAATTTCAGTTCAATCAGTCGAAAATCTAAGAAGGTTTATACAAACTTTCATCACCTATTTTATCCCCTTAGGGGTGGAATTTTTCAAAATCCGTTATTAGAGGATGCCTACGTCATAGTAGCTTTATGCATGCGAAGTCTCAGCCCGATCGGTTTAAAATTGAGAAACTTTCATCCCCTATTTTATCCCCTTGGGGGTAGAATTGATCAAAATCCTTTCTTAGCGGATGCCTATGTCATAACATCTACCTGCATGCCAAATTTCAGCCCGATCCGTCCAGTGGTTTGGGCTGTGCGTTGATAGATCACTATGTCAGTCAGTCAGTCACCTTTGAGTTATATTATATTTAGATTGTTACCATTTTTACTTGGCGTCTGCCATTGTTCTCTATTGCCGGGGTAACGTACTGGGTGGGGGTGAGAGGGGTGGAAGCCATCTGGAGTGGTGAAGTGGGTACAATTTCGCGGAATTGTACTTATGTTTGGCTTATTCTTTGAATTTGAAAAGCATTCTTTAAAATCAACGCCAACGTTGTAGCGAATTTTGGCCATGAAAATTAACAACGTAGGTATTTAAAAATATGGTAGGTAACAGGGGAAAGTTTGTAAGCAAATTAACAAAAACACAGCCGTTACTATTTATATTACGAGAAGAGAAGAAAACACTCAGGTCATTCGGATCTTGGAAAATTAAGCCATTGGGATTTAATGTAAGTAAGTGTCAGTATGCGTATGTGTCGTTATATGTGTGTAATGAGTCGATTCGGTAGACACGCATAATGACACTAAGCACATACGCATAATGACACAACCAAAAGTGTACTCGTATCTACATACATTAATTATCCAATACGCTTTAGGACTGCCCCTGGCCGCCCCTAAGCCGCGAACATATTTGTTTTACCTTAAAAAGCTTTGCGATTCTCGTATGGGTATAGAGTAATTTGCTTCGGCGTGTAGGCATGTGTCATTATGCGTGTTATGGGCGTAGAGTACGAATCAACATTCGCATGTTATTATTGAATAATCAAAGGCAGGTCGCTTAAGTTGTATATTTGGTCATATTTATCAAGAAAAACTCAACTTTTTAGGAAACATTCTGATGCGAATTCGAAATGCATCAAAATTTTATTTCGTATGTTACGAGTTATGTTGTACTTTATTGTAGAGTCGCCATTATTTCGATACCTAATACAGGTCTAGGTGCTCAAAAATAATTATTAAGACGGCGCGTGAAAACACCGGCTCTCTCTGTTTACAAGTGTCTCCAAATTCGTTTAAGCACTGGCCGCCCAGTAATGGATGATCGCAACTTTACTGCTAATTATACACAATACGTCCACTGATAATATTATTTCAAAGAAACTGGAAGTTTCATAATCCCAAATACAATTTAATTTGCAAATGGTAAACTAATATCCAACTTCGTCATTTTGTTTCCTTCTACATATTCAATATGACTTGCTGATATCGGGCATCTACCGAATTAACTTGCGCTTGAGGTCGGTTGATATTGCGTCCGAAATATGTATGTATGTATGTATATGGGTAGACGCTCCTTGTTGTCGGGCGCAGGGGACTAGGTAGTATTGCGGGACATTTCGTGCGAAAAATTTCGTTCAATTTCAACCCGCGTCCCCGAGCCCAACTCATCTTTATATTTTCCACGGAGCTTACGTTTTGACGTCATTGCATATACCAATATGTACCAATACCCAACGTAAACTGCTTTTATTTTTCTAGGGGAATATGTGATACAATCGCACTTTTTGAATGAACCACTCCACTATATAGTAGGGGAGCCCAAGAGGGGATTTCGGGAGTTACTAAGCGCGGCAGATTAACATACAGGGAGATACCTTGTACCCGGTAAGGTACGGTTGCATGTGTTTTATAAATAAATAAATAAATATGAGCCCCATATATACGGCCGCCTGTCAAGGATAAAGGATCAGATTAGTAAAAAAAATTGATCATCAGAAATTCCCGGGCGCGTCAGATTAAGGTAGGGTGAGTTAATTACATGCTAAAAAGTGTATATTCCACTAATCTGTCAATTTTCGAGTGACTTAGAGAAGTAGGAGGGTTACAAACTTGTAAAAAAAACGTCATCTGATCTTTCTCGAGCGTGGCAAAAATTTTTTTATTTTGAAGGAAATAATTCAAGGATAACGAAAAATATAATAATAATATATAATAATATATATATATAATACATAATCTGACGATTTTCGTAAGCCAAAGTAAGAAAAAATAATCGATTAAGTTTAATGCGTGCAGCTATGCCATGCCTGTATTCCCCTCTCCGCGTTTCTATTCCTCTCTCACTCTTTCTCTATCTATTACTCACTTACTCCGTGATGACAATTAAAAAAAAGGAAAAAAAATAAATTTTTTTATGATTATTTTCTTAAAAATCCAAGTATTATACTTAAAAGACATGCACTTTTTTATTTGTATGCTATTTCTTCAGTTTTTCAAGTTCAATGATTTATAATATATATATTTTTTTTATTGTCAGATTAGGCGAATCCCTCTAGATAATCATCAGATTATTAGACAGCACATTTAGAGCATTAAGATGAACCATATATATCTTAATCTGACGTGCTAGAGTATTTTAAAATGGCGAATTTTCTTTGCACATTCTAATAATGACCGCAAGTTTGCGTCACATCCAAATCGTCAGATTATTTATTATATAAGAGCTTTTTTTTAGGTTCACTGAACATCCCCTTAGAAAATCTGACGCGCTTGATTATTTTTTCAGCCAGGCCAACCGCTCGGTTTTCATCGCAGTGCGCGTGTAAGTTTTTTTTTAATTTCTGTTTATAATTTCAATGATTTGAAAAAAGTTTTTAGAAGACGGTAAAATAACAGTAAATAAATAGAGCAGTATGGAAGCTAGGCTTACTTTTTGAAATAAATACCTACGCTCCATTAGAGCGTTAGGGTTGTCGATTTAATTTATATAAAATTGTAATAAAGATTTTTGTTTACTTACTTAGCTAGTACGCCTGTTTTAAAGTAACTAGCTACACTTAATTAAGAGTATTAGGGTTGGCACCCTTAATTTGTCTAAAAAAAAGACACGTGTATTTGGTTTCTATGATGGCACGGCACTATAGAACTGTTTTTTTCTCATTCTTTGTAAATTAATAAAGGTACTTTGCAATTTATATGCTGTCTGACAACAACATCGAAAAGGTCCAATAATTAAAAAGTTAAAAATGGCGGCTACTTTTCTCATTTCGTTAACGGATTCTATGTCCGAGATCAACCGGATACCCAGATATCGATTTTGAAAACAATCGGTTGAATAACTAAAAAGTTCAAGATGGCGGCTACTTTTTCTCATTCCGTTAACGGATTCGATGGCTGAGACCAACCATATCCCCAGATATCGATCTTGAAAGCAATCGGTCGAATAATTAAAAAGTTCAAAATGGCGGCTACTTTTTCTCATTCCGTCAACGGATTCGATGTCGGAGACCAACCGGATACCCAGATATCGATTTTGAAAACAATCGGTTGAATAACTAAAAAGTTCAAGATGGCGGCTACTTTTTCTCATTCCGTTAACGGATTTGATGGCTGAGACCAACCATATCCCCAGATATCGATTCTGAAAGCAATCGGTCCAATAATTAAAAAGTTCAGAATGGCGGCTACTTTTTTTCATTCGTCAATGGATACGATGTCGGAGACCAACCGGATACCCAGATATCGATTTTGAAAACAATCGGTTGAATAAATAAAAAGTTCAAGATGGCGGCTACTTTTTCTCATTCCGTTGACAGATTTAATGTCTGAGACTAACCATATAAAGCAATCTGTCAAATAATGAAAAAATTCAACTCAGTTGGTATAGGTAAATTACCTATATAGGTATTCGACAAGACATCCTTCAAATGTAGTCCTATAATATAAAAATAGTAGGTACCTAGGTATATTATAGATGCAAGATGATAACGACGAAAGTCCGTAGTAGAATTTTTCACCAAAAACGCGCTCCATAATGTACGGCAACTACTTTATCATCTAAACAGCCTAACGTTTTATTTAACAGACAAAGCATTTTATTTAATACTAGCCGTTGCCCGCAACTTCGTTTGCATATAATTCGTTTATCGCTATCCCGCGGGAATCATGCAATTTTCCGGGATAAAAAGTAGCCTATGTGTTATTCCAGACTATAATCTATCTATGTTCCAAATTTCATCCAGATCGGCCCAGTACTTTTTGAGCCTATTCATTACAAACGTACAAAAATAGGTACAAATCTTTCCTCTTTATAATATTAGTATAGATTTATTTATTCTTATCTTTCATTATCAGCAGGCAGTTTAAAAAACGAAAGCTCCGGTTGTGAAAAAGCCGAGTTCAAGCAGCCGTACACTGCGCAATACGCTCTTGGCATGTTTAAAACGAAAAGATCGCGGACTGTCTGGGTGCACGTAACAGACGGCCGCTCGTCCCAACGCGGCACTCGCGACTGACGGCACCGCGAGATCCGCTCAGGGGCCGTGTAAAAGCGCGTGCCTATGTGTGTGTTCGTTTCAACCGATTTGTTCGTAGTTTCCTTACTGCTTTAGCTTATATATATACTGTGGTAAAATTGTGTTCTGTACGTGATTGAATCTGAAATAGTTTTCATTGTTTTATTATATTATTTTTTATTTCCTCATATTGTGTGAGAAAAGCACTATACATTCCTCGGCGGAAACATGAATTGCCTAACAAATCTCTTCACAAGCCTCGCGTGGCTCGGCTTGCAAACCACCTCATCAGGCAATTCCTAACTTTCCAGACCTCGGCAGAAATGTACTATTAAATGGAGACACCATTTTCTGTCTCTATATAAAATTTTTAGCGCAAAACGCTTGGATATGGTAACAATTAATTACGTACGAAATCGTTTAGTTCTTCTTTTAACGGTATCTTACTTTTCTTTTTGTTGTCGGAATGTACCCTCATATGTACTTTCCTACCCTTATTATGTTCCATTTCCCACAACCTAATATTTTTTCTGTTATTATTGCTATTATTATGACTGTATGCAACAAATATACATTTGTAAAATACACGTATCTAATTCATAACTTTATGCAAATTCAACACATTTTAGGGTTCCGTAGTCAACAAGGAATGCTTATAGTTTCGCCACTTCCGTCCTTCTGTCTGTCTGTCTGTCGGGAGCGGATCAGAATACATAAAGTTTAAAATGTATAATGGGTTAAAATTCATAATGGTTCAAAATATATAACGCAATTTTCTGTAAAACTATTAGCTAAATGAACTTTTTTGATATCGTAATCTATAGATTTGTTTAGGTTAGGTTAGGTTTGTTTTATAACAATCCTGTTAATTTGTAACTTTCTGAGAAAATCGCATTATATATTATAAACCATTATGTATTTTAACCCATTATACATTTTAAACTTTATGTATTTTAATACGTACCCCTGTCTGTCTGTCCGCGGCTTAGCTCGGAGATTTTTAAATGTATGTTCACCGATTACTTCGTCAATTGTGGACCGACTTTCAAAAATATTTTTTTGTTTAAAGGAGGTCCCAGGTGGTCCCACTGTCACCAAATCAGGATCTGATGATGGGATCCTGGAGAAATCGAGGGCAACCCTCAAATTTTATAAGCACACCTATAGCGATTTTGTCATTATTGAGACCAAGTAGGTATTTACATTCAGAAAGTATAATTTGGTGGACTGGACCTGATGACGAAGACGCGCCTCAGCCCGCGCCATCATGCACCCTCCCACCCATCATAGAATCCGTATGTTTATGTGTGGCGTGCGTGGCAAGTGAACCTAGTCTATCGCCGTATATATAATTATAGTACCTATTCGGCTTGGAACTATTTGAGCTAAGGCTCCGATTTCGCACATACATATAAGTAAATAGGTAGCTCACACCGAAAAATAATTTTAATTTGACATTTCTAAAGTAGCGTAATTAATACAATTTATTATGAAATGTATAGGCGGATTTAGGCTACATTCGGTTCTATTTTTTTTCGCTTATTAGTTTTTTATTTTAGTTTTGTTTTTTTATAATGTTGACTTCTTACATGCCTAGTGTTATTTATGAATAAACGAACATACTTACTGTCATGTAAGCCTGTCCTAGCATTGAGGTGAATTTGTTTACGCCCACAGAACAAAAAAAAAGTAGAAGTGCGAAAAGTCATTTTCGCTAGGGACACCGGTTTCGTCAAACTCTCACATCGACAATTTACTCCTACCTTCAAATCTTATCAATCATTGGTCGTAGCTTTTCAATTATAAAAACGTAATAAGTTCTGAAACGGTAACGTAATTTGAACTTTCCATCCACAACATATTGCTATATAGGTCTATTGTACATGTACATAAACACCATCTTGTATGAAGTAGCCAAAAGAAATCTGAACATGTCAGTTGTCTAAATAATAGTTTTGCCATTGCACAATAGATGTCGTTAAAAAAGTGAGTTGCAAAATGAACTCTGCTGAGTGGCATTTAGGTTTAAGTGTTTGAAACCCTAACTGATGACAGCATAATATTCGATAAAATCCGATTCTGGCAGAATCATTCTGCTACTCGAACTGACTGACGTTTATACATGCGATTTGCGCATAAAGGTGGTGTTGGAAAGGTCTTTCAATAATATTGTGCGTGTGGGAAAACCATTTTTCGATTCAGGGATCCGCACACGACATATTAAGCTTTAAAGTTCTAATTATCGTTTAGAGTCAAGTGTATACCCCCCTTATCTGCTAAATGGTTGTAAAGTAAGTAAGTAAATGCTTTATTGGACAAATATAAAAAACAGATACAATTCACAAAAATATACTTCAAATAACATTAATACATATATATGCACAAAGGCGAACTTATCCCTATAAGGGTTCTCTACCAGTTAACCTTTAAGTAGATGAGAGGAGCATTAAACGAGGGGCCGACAAAGAGTGAGTTTAAAATGCCAGATAGTGAAAGCCTAAATACAATAAACAATTCATAAAATAAACTAAGTACAAAATAAATCATTACACACATACATACCTACATATACGAAATAAGAGTACACAATATACAATATCTGAGGAGATGGTATGAGCCACATCTTCCTCAAACCCTCCCTGAACGACGCCACGGAGGCAGACTGCCTGATGGAGGTCGGTGGTTGTATTTGGAGGAAAACTATTACAGGTAGGTTTGGTTTTTACAATTTAACAAGTACCTAATAGTATAGGGTACCTCCCATTTGTTCTATGGAACTGTGACGTCATAGGACTGTTAACATTTTTTTTCCCCAACAGTTCCATGGTAGAACTATTGAAACAAAAAATGTGCTATTTGTTCTATAGAACTAAAAGCACCTCAATTTTGTGATGGGAAACTTGAGGTGCTTTTAGTTCTATAGAACAAATAACACATTTTTTGTTTCAATAGTTCTACCATGGAACTGCTGGGAAAGAAAAATGTTAACAGTCCTATGACGTCACAGTTCCATAGAACAAATGGGAGGTACCCATAGTATATAGGTACTGACATTCTCATAGTATCCGCCTATTATGACAGACAACTACGGAAGCCTATCGCTGCGCGTGGCCCGACACGTACTTGGCTGGTTTTTACTGCATTTTCACCGGTGTGTTTTTAGAAAATGATTCTCAAGACCACATTATTTTTCTAAACATTACATAAGAAATCGAGATTGCGTGACTCTATTCCTCGGTGCGGCAGGATCCCCGGCTACTTAAGCAGCTGTTCGCGTTCACAAGTAGTAACTTACTTTCTTAAGTTAAGGTTCTCCAATCTCCGTCCCGGCACAGTAAATAAATAAAGCAGTATTGAAACTAAGCTTATTTTTTGAAATAAATATCTACGCTCCAATGGCGTTAGGGTTGTCGATTTAATTTTTGTAAAATTGAAACGCTTTTTGTTTAGTTGGCGCTATCTCCGCTAGTAAGGCCTGTTTTATATTAACTAGCTACACTTAATTAAGAGTATTAGGGTTGGCACCCTTAGTTTCCGTAAAAAAGAAACAAACATTTATTTGGGTTCTATACTTAATAATTAAATACTCGAATAAGTTAACTCGTTTAATAAATAAAATAGGGTATTGAAAAAAACTTCAACAGTTTAAGATTTTTTTTATTCGTCGGTAGGTAAGTAATGTTATATTACTTACTGAAAAATACTTTCGCCTGCTACGTTCGGAAAGCTGTATTATTAAATTTTATGGTACGAAATATTCTCATCCGAATTAATAAGATTTCTTAAATAAAATATTGCAAAACATAGACATACTGCGCAATACCCTCTTGGCATGTTTAAAACGAAAAGATCGCGGACTGTTTGGGCGCACGTAGCAGACGGCGGCTCGTCTCAACGCTGCACTCCCGACTGACGGCACCGCGAGATCCGCTTTGGGGGCTTGTAGAAGCGCGCGTCTATGTGTGCGTTCGTTTCAACCGTTTTATTCGTAGTTTCCTTACTGCTTTAGCTTATATAATATATAGGTACTGTGGTCCCGGTATTTTAACTTTAAGTCTCAAACAAATCTCGAGACTCAGAAACCCTAACTAAGAATACGGACGAGCTAAATTAAACGGTCACTTTGTATGAAACTCTCCATCGAATGCGCTGAGTAGAATGCGATGAAAGAAGTTGTTCACCTATAAAAATAACGCTACGGCAACAAATATTAACCCTAATAAGTACATTTTCTATGAACGGATTGAAAAAGGAACTTTCACTGCCATTCCAAACCGATGCCTCCTGACCCCAACCCAACCCCACACCGGCGGAGACTTTTTAATGTGTTGTTCAGGACACCAACAAGTACTAACACCGTTAGTGTTAGTACAGTCGAGTTCTCCAATACAGTTTTCTATACAGCGAATCGTACAAAATTATCTAAACACGCACCTTATGTAGCTGAAAATAAGGTTTAAATATGTGTACATATTTTTAAACGGTTGGCTGTACAGATATTGGAGAACTCGAATGTACCATGTAATTATGATAGTTAAAAACCGGCCAAGTGCTAGTCGAACTAGCGCACCGATGGTTCCGTACAAATTTTGCCAAATTAATATAAAATCCAGTGTTAGTAGAGTCCTGCTCCTAAACAAAATACATGCAGTGTGAGATCATTTTATAGATTAGATTAGATTAGATTATTTATTCATTCAATAAAAATTACAACATAAATTGTACATTGTCAAGTTAGAGAAGAATTTAGATTGAAATCGTCAAGAGTAAATAAAACAAAATTAAATAATACAAAAATGTCAAAATCAAAAACAATAATATTAAAACAATTAGGTACAATTAAATTAATTTAATTCTCCGCTAGGGATCGTCACTGCTTACAGGTAAAAAATGAAATATAATAAAGTGTTTAAATTAACCAAATGTCAAAATTAATAAAAAAAACAATGCATTTAAATAAATAAATCAAAATGTCATATCCAGAAACTCGTTTACGTTTACAGAATAAAATGAATTTTTTAACAAAAGGACTTTCAGTCGACGCTCAAATGTTTCGTCATTTTCTTCGTTTTTAAGATCGGAGGGTAGGTGGTAGGGTAGGGATATTTTTTACACATTATATAAAAAATACATTTATAAAAATCTGATTTTTTAATTTATTTCATTAGTTGTGCTATAAGAGCTACCTTCATACCACATTTCAAATTTCTAGGACAACTGTCCCATAAAATTATTGGAAACACCTCTAATGATTGCATATTTTGATTAGATTACAGATTGTTGTCAAAGCATGCTACGAAATACGTGACCATCTTGTCTAGACGGTCTTGACTCTAGTTAAAATTTTAGACCTACGTCCAATCCATGAGTTACTATGAACTAGAGAGGCTATTCTAAACAAAAACATTGCGCTCGGCCGGTGCGGCGGGGCATGCGCGGGACGAGCGGGGCGGGGGATCTGTTTTCATCATCTATACATATAATAAAATCGTTGAGACCAAAAAATCTGTACATTGAAGATTTAAAAAAAAAACCGACCAGGGTGACTTAAAATCGGTAACTGAACATATTAAAACCATTTTTAAAATTTTTGTTTGTTTGTTTGTTTGTTTGTTTGTTTGACTGAGCATCACGTAAAAACTACTGAACGGATATTAATGAAATGTTCACAAATCGATTCCAATTAATTCAGAATAGGATATAGGCTACAGAAATTTTGGAAAATTTTGGAAAAAGGGGGTGAAAAGGGGGGTTAAAGTTTGTATGAAAAAAGAAAATTAGATTGTTCTAGAATCATGAAACTCAGAATAAATGCTTAGTAATACAAATAATGAAATACCTGTTTTAGCATTTTTTTAAAATCTCATCCAGAGATGCAAAAAAGAGGGTTTTGTGTTTAAAATTAATTAACTTCATACACCTATACAATAAAAGCCAATGAAGTGTAACCTTTTAAAGTTACTACATAATACTTACAATTTAATACAGGTAAATATAATTTCTCAGTTTTCTTGAAATTTGATTTTTGAGGTGATTACGCCCAAAATAGCGGAACTCAAGAAAATCAGCTTTCCTCGGTATACGTAGTTGGTAATAGTTACAAACATAATAATACTACGAAGAAAATAGATAGATACAAATGTACATAAGACATATAGCCGGAAAAGCGTGTCAATTGTGAAAAAACATTAATATAATAATTACATGCTGTACAGTACAGGCATTTTTTCAACGAAGAGATTTTTGTCAAACCTAAATCAACCTAAATTGGCGTCCTAAATTGTGTTCTTTACCTAACACCTAAAGTTCAATATGCAATACCGTTACTTTTGTTTTTATTTATTGCGCAATTATTCACAACGCGTTCGATTTTTGAACGCACTCTTATTTGATAGCCTGATATTAATATGAGGGCGGCGTGAAACGCTTGGCTGTATGTTCTTGGTACCTTTGCCTATAAAAAGCAAAATCAAAGGGCGCGTTTACGCCTGCGCTACGAACATGTCAGAATTTTATTGTGAAAAGTTGGTGCTTTTAGTATGAATCTGACAGCGAGCGAACCTAAACTGAATCGCATTAAGACATCATGGCAACTATGGCAAGGCCCCTGTAGGTAATTAATTTGTAGAATGATAATAAGTGTTAATAATCTGTAATTACGTACCTACTTAAACCAAGAAAATAAATTAAAAAAAGCTTCTGCTAGAAAAAATTGAGTCGCAAAATATTAATTAAAACGGATTAGTAAATGAATTGTTAGTCGTAAGGTAAAAACAGGTAAACATTTATGTATTATTTGGTTAGAATAGATTTAATTTTTTAAATTAATCAGGGTACAAATATCGTTAAAGTGAGCGCAGTATTCGCCAATAAGCGTCATAGTTTGGCGAAATTAATAGTGATGTAATTAAAACTGTACTTAGCTTTTTTGAATAAATAAACTATAAACAAAACTATAAATAAAACTATTTGTAAAATAAAGTATAAATAAATGTGACGAGTCATTAACCAGTTTGCACTTGATTTTTTTTTCAAGATTCCGTGTCGCAAATTATTATTTTCATGACGTAATTCTAAAAGTATAGTTTCGTACATACTTTCAGTGGTTCATGTGACGAAGTTAATAGTCATAATAATAATAATCTTGATATCGAGAAAAGCCGTAAGTATCACAAAAACACACGCGGACGAAGTCGCGGGCAACAGCTAGTAGATAATATAAGTTATGCACGCAGATGCGACATATTCTGTATTCTGCCTACTCGAGACTGTCTGTAAGTAGTTAGGTACTGATACTAGGGAAAAAATAAAAAGAGTATTTCATATTAAAGTACGGCGCTTTTGAAGTTTTGGACTCTGTATAGATGATGATCTCGGTAGGTATATATTAAAAGCCTTAGTCAGAATATATAGAAGTGACATGGGTGTAGACATAACAAAATAAAAGAATGTAAACTGCAACGCAATAATATTTAATTTCCTTCAAACAGTATAAGTTTTGTCAGTTTCTGCCGTTTAGTAAAGTAATCTGAGCTTTGATCAGTTTTTGCTTCGTGATGCAATTTAACTTTTGTGTACTTATTTATAATGGCTCGAATTAAAAAAAAGTTTAGATATTAAACGTTAAAACTTCAAAATAATATCATTATCTGTATTAACATAGCACCTCGATATTGTCACGTCTGCGTAGACCTTTTTTTACTCTTTGATTTCAATGAAATAAGGCCGTCGCCGTATGACGCGTCGGCATGAGTTTAAATTAATACAGAAAATATTAAATTAAGCGTGATTAAACGAAAGTGCAGTAGGTAAACTTACGTGTGAAAAGTCACTCCTCGACTTTTATTTAATTTTCCTGAACGGTTTGTACAGTACCGGCATGACGGCATATTTAGATGTAATATTTTTCACTCCGACGCGTCATACTACCGCAGCCGCTCGGCACAGACTAAGCGCATTTGTGCCGATCGGCACAAACAGGGTTTACAAGAAATCAAGTTGACGCGCCCACTCTACGTAGTAATAATAACTCAATGGTCCAATCTGAGTAAGCGAAATACCCAATCGGTAAAGGTCTGTTTAATATTCACCGATAATATACGTCTGACGTATATTTTGTGTTGCAGGTAGTTCGCAAGTCTCATGAGGTTTGTTGTACCCTCTGGAACTTGTAACTTTTTAAGTATTGATCTTACATTAAGATGGGCATAACTAAATTTGTACATATTCTCAAAAGGTTCAAGATGTGAGCAAAAATCTGAAATTAGACCTTGCACGCCTTCCTCACGCCTCCAGATTTTTTTTAAGACGTTTTGGAGATTGAAACTACACGATGTTGATTTTTCCGACTATTTTTTTCCATGGCAAACCACTTCACCTTACTGTTAGTTAGTTGGACACGTCAGTTTGTGAAAATACCTTTCGAAATAGCTAATAATTTGGGTAGCTATTGCTACAAAACGGTCGTCTAAGTAAAACAAATTGTTATGCTGAAAAAATTAAGTAGAGCGTTATTTTGTACAACTGTACTCGTATTATATCACTTTCGAGTGTTATTTGCACAAGTGTCTTTCCATAAATCGGTCTCCTGTATCAACTTTCGAAATCATGTCAATGCTGCACCATCTTATAGACTTGGAATTCTCAAAACAGTTTTCCTTGAAGTTCTGAGTGAATTTTACTGCGAATAAATTTGTTTGTCTTAATAATTAATTTAGAACCCAATTACCAGTAACTTAAGTTATTTGTCCATATTGTGTAATTCCATATTGTAGAGTTATTGTTATTAATTCTACAACTTTGCACATTTGTTATGTATGATGTAGGTACGAGCACGACTTATGAAAACCAATAACACCTTGGGAACATAAATAGTTAGGACTGTAGTGAGGACTGAGGAGTGCCGGGAGAGGGTTTTGATTTACTACATAGGCTTACACTCACTAAGGCCCGCGCCCGTCAGTAGCGGCCTTTTGAAATTCACTAAAATCAACATGATTATGAACAAGTAAACCTATTTAAATATAATGTACACTAGCTTCTGTCCGCAACTTCCTCCGCGTAGAATTGGACTTAAGAACCTCATGTTGATAGTATATTCTTCAATAATTATTTACTTTACTACAACTCTAGGTAGCTACGACCTTTGACATGTGTATCACTTTGCCGCGGAAACTATGGAATTTTCCGGGATAAAAAGTAGTCTGTTTTAATCTAGGCTACCAGCTATCTCGGTTCCAAATTTGATCCAAAGTCCAGTCGTTTCAGCTTGAAGAAGGAACAAACATACACACTCACTCACTCACATCCTCACTCACAAACTTTCGCATTTATAATATTAGTAGGAAGTAGGATTAGTGCCAGCCGGGAAGATAATGTGATCTATGTTTGTAGGAAAATAAGTAAATGTTTTAATTTTTTTGTGTTCTTACCAAGTTGTGAATACTTGTTGCAAATTGAATTAAGTATTAAAAAGTAAACTCGTCGCAAAATAAAAGGCCCGTTTTGACAGTTCACGTCTATGAAGTTCTCTATTTTTTACCGATCGAAATGTTCTGAAGGTAATTACATTTTTCATTGATGGGTACCGCCCACTCGGCTAAGTGCTGTGCATAACGATTTTTTCATATTGTCCACAGACTAATAATAATCGGTTAAAGAAAAAAATAAATCGATCAAGATATTTTTTTAAGGCCGACTCGCACTTGGCCGGTTTTATTTATTTAAATACTAGTGTTCATCAATCAATTAATTACTGAATTTCACTGAATTTCAACATCAATTAATTACTGAATTTCACCAGCTGTGTAGTGATATTTACTGAAAATTATGAGCTTGGAGCTCCAAGCCGTAAAGATTTCACATCGAATGCGAAGAAACTTTTTTCCCCGACCTGTTAAATTAAGTGTAAGTTAAATTTTCTAAACAGAACTTTAATCCAATGCACTTTACAATATATATTCAAATCGATCAAGTACTCATGTAAACTTGAATCAATTTATCGTGAGTATCGAGTACCGAGTCGTATGGTTACATCACTAGTTACGTCGCAAAGACAAATGTCAAAACGGGCCTTTTATTTTGCGAGGAGTTTAGTAATATGAACTTCGTACGTAATCAGCTGCAGGTTTTAAGTAAAACATAATTATTTCTCTACATACATAAAGAGGTTCAACTGGATGTTAAAAGCCTCGCTCGACACTTTATCGTTATGGAGTCAAGTAGGTATCGATGTTGACCTCGTTGGGATATGGAACGTACATTTCTTTTATTGTTTCCTTTTTGTTAGAGCTGTATTTAGTACGCTTTAACAAAAAAAATCTCAAGTCATCAACTTATATACCTCTACTTCTAGCAGTTAGTGCGAATATGTACACTTTTTATTCGCTTGGAGTGGACTAAAACGAAAGCCGCGCGCATTCGTGGTCGAAGTCCTTTTGGTGTGTTTCTATTAGTATATTATGATCCATAGAAGGGTGACCTTCACTGATCTGATATCCAAATGAAAACTATTTTTATATCAGAGACTAAGGGTTTTAAAATATAATTATGGCAAAATGAGTTTCCTAAAAATATATATATATAGTTAAGGTTAAACAAATATGAATGACCAAAGCACAGAATGTAAAGCAAGGTGAGCACTCTAGCCAGATGAGGCCCCCGTGTCTCAAATGCTCGATGCTAAATCCATCATTTGGATAATTTTTGTTTAATCACTAGCAAATTGTAGATAGTCACCGCGAAACGGGGGTTTGTGAAAATTACAAACATAATTCTTACGTAGTTGCTTTGGGGTTAAAGTACAACAACATTCAACATTACTGTCTATTATACCTAGTTACTTAGATGCAACCAACACTTATTTATTAAGATGAAGTCAATGAAATCAAAAGTTTTCTAGCCTAAAACGGCACACTGTCTCAGACAGTAAGTAGGTACTTCGAGGAAAGAATTGGTGAAAAAATTAATTGAATGTTCTGCTTTTAAAACTAAGCTACGTGCCCTACGTACACCAAGTTTGCTTGTATAAAAACGAAACGTTGTTTCTTTATATGTTTTTGTTCAATATTTTTTCCTCCAAACAAACGTAAAGTCATAATAACCACTCAACCAGGTGATGCAGGAAACACAGGACTAGGCAGAAATAAAACACTTTCCCTCATTTGCAAAGTGGATGACAGCAAAAGCAACGAGGCTACAATAGCCAATAGCCATAAACGTAAACTGGGTCAGCCAGGCTCGGTGTCGGCAGGTTTACTAAAATATTTTTGCGACTAAATCAATCTAAATTGATTGACCTATTTCTTAAATCACTAAATTTCTGTTAACAACGGCTAATAGACATTGCAATACTATCTATTTAACAGAAAAACTACATCATGTTAATATTAATTTATCACGAGACATCAAGGTAAAATACTTTATTTATATTAAGAAACAAACATTCATCTATATCTATACTAATATTATAAAGAGGAAAGATTTGTACCTATTTTTGTATGTTTGTAATGAATAGGCTCAAAAAGTACTGGGCCGATCTGGATGAAATTTGGAACATAGATAGATTATAGTCTGGAATAACACATAGGCTACTTTTTATCCCGGAAAATTGCGTGATTCCTGCGGGATAGCGATAAACGCGGGCAAACGGCTAGTACATAATAAAGTGATGGAAATAGAGAAGCAGGAACAAATAGACCTTTAGTTTCCTTAAAGAATATGTTAAAGAAAACGTAGGTAGCTAATACGCAAAACATTACACATTATATATCTTGTTATCACGAAGTACCTATAAAAACATGCAATACAGACATGTAAACATAGGTATCCAAACAATGTAACTGTTAACCTAAGGTGCGTACTTTAAAGTTTATTTAAACGCTTTTTTCAGCGATTCATATGTATTGTACATAAATAAACATCAACGTCAATGAATCTTTCGTTGCTGTTAAATAAATTACAGGCTCATTTGATAAAAACATTCTTGGCATAATGGGTCCGACTGCGAGAAACTACTAGTTAGGGAGCTGGCGAGCAAAATTTCTATATGATCAGCACACAAGGCAGACGTTATTAATAGTGATATTTATGCCCTAAGAAACATCAAGGACCTAGTCTGCCACCATGGTTGCGCTGCGTTGTAAATTTACAGCGTTTCAAAAATGTTAAAAAAAAAAGGTGTGCTATATTATGCGCACACGTCTGCCTCTGGGGCTGATGATCACAGTCATCCTGGAAACACAAAAAATCGAAAAGGCAGACATCCAGGGCTCTGACTTTTTTAGTATTTAATTTTTTAATTTATTTTTATGATTTTAAAAAATGTATATGAAGTGCACACTTGGCAGATTGGTATCGTTCGATCAATAACAATGAGAGGAACCACGGAAAAATAGTCTGCCACCATGATGGCGCTGCGTTGTAAACTTACAGCGTTTCAAAAATGTAAAAAAAAAAGGTGTGCTATATTATGCGCACACGTCTGCCTCTTGGACTGATGTTTGAATTCCTTATGAAAACCAAGAAAATCGATGAGGCAGACGTTCAGGCCTCTGATATTCCAAAGGCAGACCGTTTGATTTTTTTCTGAATTGAATTGATTTTTTTTGCATAGATGAAGCTGAAGCTCCAGAAGTTTAATCGTTACCGTGAGTTTAGAGAATAATATTAAACAAAATTATAAGAATAAAACTAAACAATAACAATAATCCCATGCAATAGGTACACACGACAATATAATCAGGTAAGCACCTACGCACGCTCGCGCCGTATCTATCCTGCTTACCGAATAGCTTTGCCTGCTGTCTCTTGATTCCGTGAATTTCAAACAGTTATACAGCTGAAAATCAGTGAGCAAAGTGTCTGCCTCATTTTTTTTCGAATCCACGGAGTCATGGTGAATCGAATGGGCGCAATGAGAACCGTGTGCAAATGACTTAGTAGAGTTTTTTTTTTTTACATTTTTACAACTCCGTCCCATGATAATGCAGAGTCCTGAATGTCTGCCTCTTCGATTTTCTTCGTTTTCAACATGATTGTGACCAATGAACTCCAGAGGCAGACGTGTGCAAATGACTTAATACCCCCATTTTTTTAAGCAACTTCAATCTGCTGTAACCCGAAAACGCAGCGACATAGGACCTTAATTGATTGAACCAAATCGATTCGTAATGATTTAAACTGCACTCCACCTCGACGCGAAACGTGTGCAAATCATATACCGAAATGCTCGCCAGCTCCCTAACTATACCTGGTTATTTGTTATGCAAGGCTGCAAAGTGTTTGTTTGGCGCGAGTGGCTGAATTGAAATCCGAGCAAGCGAAGGATTCTATGATTGAACCACGAGCGAAGCGAGTGGTTCAAAAGAAGAACCCTGAGCGTCGCGAGGGTTTCAAGGCACGAGATACTAAACAACTTTGCTGCCGAGCGAAACACACAATTTTTCACCTCACTACAGCGAGAAAAATGGTGGATGAAAGAAAAACAGTCTAATAGTAAATCAGTTTTTTATTCTTTTTTTCTAAATAAGAAAGGTAAAAGGATCTAAGCCCATACAGCCTAGTCTAATAATCTAATAAGTAAAACTATTTTTTCTGATTGTTCTATCACATTAATTTCTTGTGCATTATACTGTTTTATCATAAACCAAACAACAATTTTGGTCAACTTTTCGGTTTCCCGACGAGCAATCTCTAAAAACTTTTAATTTTTTTTCTAATCATAGATATATTTTTAAAAAGAAAGTTAAAAAATCGCACTAGCTAGACTGAATTAAAAAAAATATAGGGCGCGTTCTGAATTTGCATCATAATATCTGTTTTTTCCTGCTTGGTTGCTATTTTTGTGGTTAACCAAAAATTTAAATAATTAATAAAAACCAATATCGTTTTTTCTTTTAGCAACGAAAGTTAGCAAATCTTGAAAATAACTTAGGAAGTAACGGATTTTAAAATACATTAATAATGGATACCGGATCGCGTTTCTGAACGTGACATTACGTTTTTTTTATCGGATGAAAAAGTTAGGGGTCTGATAACAAGTTCGACATTTGAAGTTCGTATTATTCCGTCCTTCTCATTCCACTAATTAAGTACTATTCGTATAAGCGAGACGACAACATACGAAGTTCAAAGTTCTAATTTCTGAGTATATGAGTAGGTGGGCAATGGTGGTCATCGTCACATTCGAATTTCAAAAACCTTTTCCAAGCAGATTTTGAAGGAGAAAGACAGCCTTTTCGAGCAAGTCATGTAAAAATTATCTTGTAGCTTAACCCAATCATTTTCATTCTTAATTATTCTGAATATTTTAGTGTCATCCGTATAAAGTAACAAATTAAAGTTTTTAATGCAGTTAGAAATATCATTCACGTAATTCGCCGCGATTCGCGGTTCGCCGATAGGACTAAAGTTGAGTGTCGTGGTGTCTGTTTATTACATTATGTATTTACCGAATAAAATAGCCGTTTACACATACTTTTGGAGGTAAAAATGTGCGTGACTGTTTATCCATCCCACGGTTTTTTATTTTCGCATCTTATCTCTTTATTTGACAAAGGTATGAATTAACGTCACAAAAACACTGGTGTTTTTTTTACGCGTCAAAGCTGTGTATTCTGTCGCTCGAGTGTTATTACTCGTCCCGCTGTGTCCGTGCGGGCGGCTTGGTTGAGTTGAATATCACTCGCTAAAATATCAAATGATCAGATCAAAAGAACGCATGTGAAATTGTAGCACATCAGGCCACACGTACCTATAATAGACGGGCAGACTCCTGCTGTTTAATAACTTAGCAATGAATCCATGCTGGCGTGCAAAAGTTAAACCACAGTAAGTGCAAAAAGTGAGTTTCGAGAAAAACTCAAGGAAACCCTTTCAAAGCGGTGTCTTTTTTACTTCCCAATGATTATGTTCAATTCGTTGGATGTCAAAATATCGCAATAAATATACAAAATACGAATAAGTGAACAGTTTTTATTTATGTTCTGATTTTTGTGTTAATATGAGTAAGGGTTACTAACTTTTGTATGTAATCCTAATGACGCAATATCCTCGTGTGACGCAGGGCGACCAATGTGCGACATAATAGTCTTGTCGTAAATTCTGTCTTTCAGAAAACAGTCCCCATTTAAATAATATACTTACCTAAATAATAAGGTATATATTATGTATGGGTACAATAGATATATTATATTAAATAATGAGATTAATTATTTGAATGGCCCAGTTTTAATTCTAACATGCGATTAAATCTTGTATGCCTTACCTAAATACTGGACTCATTGGATACTTTAACTTATTTTAC
Source organism: Pandemis corylana (assembly GCA_949127965.1). NCBI lineage: Eukaryota > Metazoa > Arthropoda > Insecta > Lepidoptera > Tortricidae > Pandemis > Pandemis corylana. The sequence continues at coordinate 23,372,677 of OX421850.1, forward strand.
GTCACCCTAGGCCGTAATAGCGATATCACGCCCGCTTCGCGGGCAGAAAATCTCACTTCCTGGCCTAGGCAAGACGTAAAACTTTATACAAACCACGGGCGGTAATTCGTAAAGCCCCAGATCGCATATTTATGGCCCTCACCTTCGGTTCGGGCCACCAACACCTGCGATCTGGGACAATTACGTGTTCACCGCCCTAGGTCTGTTATGTACTATTACAAAACAATACATAATGTTTCGACCCTTCAGTCGTCGTTATTTGCATTAATACGACCATAGTTGTAATGTAAATTATAATTATTCAGCGAGTTTATGATTTTTGTAGATATGTAAATGAGAAAAATCAACTAAGAGCCCAGACAGAGGCAGAACAGCGCGAGGAAGTAAACCTCACGAATGCGTTGAACGAAAAAGGCAAGCTCATTATCGAGATGAAAACATCGCTTCAGCAGATCAACCAGCTGTTGTCTAGTGTCGGTGAGTGTATTGCCAATGGTAATAGGTGGTAAAACATTGTATAGCTTACAAAGAGATAGTTAGATAGACTATGAGTTCCTATAATTACCATATATAAACTCTAGGAAACAGATTAGGTACTCAGGTATTAAACTTACATATTCATTACTTCTTACATAATGGTCTGGGTACAAAGAAAAACATTGAATGGACGCAGATCGTAAAAGTTCATGGAAGGAATAGGCGAAAATCTTAGGGACCCCTGTTATAGGTGTTGCCGTAGGCTGTGTCTGCCCCGTAAGCAATAAAGACTAGTGTCCGACCGAAACACGATTTTTAGCCGAAACCGAAACCGAAACCGAATATTCGGTTTTTTTCTGATTTCGGCCGAAACCGAAACCGAAACCGAAATTTTTGAAGACGTATCAAAATATTCAAAATTACTGTAAAAATCGTAAGGAAAAGGTTATTGCAAGGATTTCTTATTTGAGAACGTTTCTCTTTTTGTTACACAAAATAAAAAACGTTTATTTTTAATGAAAATAGATATAGGTACATGAAACTACCGTGAGACTTTAATCATAATTACACAAACGGATAACTCACGTATAAAAAGTCGAGTGATGCTCGACATGTTTCGGACTATTTTGTAGTCCTTCTTCCTGGAGCTTAGAGTACATATTTCAATTTGTACTTTTACTTTACGCGCCCGAATTAAGCCGAATGCTCCCGATGCGAGAGCCGCGAGAGGCCGCGAAGTAATTTCGGCCCGGCCGAAGGTTTCGGCCGGATTCTGGCCGAAACCGAAACTTCGGCCGAAATCACTTTTTTGGCCGAAATTGGCCGAAACCGAAACCGAAACCGAAACTTCGGTCGGACACTAATAAAGACGTGATTAGTATTTAATATGTATGTAGGTATTAAACTAACGTAACGTACAACCTTAACCCTTTACCGCATGGGAAACCATATATGGTCTCATATAATTATATTTTTTTAAAGTATTAAATTATGGTTATTTATACGAGTAAATGACCAAATATTATTGTCAATCTGCAAGTAAAACAGAACGTATTTTTTTATTTTTCATTTGGAGGGTACTTAGCAATTTTATTGACACGTCTTGATTCTGTTTGACTTCTTAAATCGGTGCTTGACAAAAACATTTTGTTTTTCGGTGTTATCAGGAATAATAAAGGTGAGTAACAGTATTTCGACTCATTTTATTATTAGCTATAGGTCTAATTCAGTTTATGTTTATGATAGCATGAAAAAAAAAATGATTATTAGTACCATTTTGGCATGTTTTTTGTAGGAACCATATTTGGCTTCGTATGCAATCAGCGATATTAGTGAAGTATACATATTTGGCTTCGTGTGCAATTAGCGATAATATTTTAATATACATATCTGGATTCGTATGCAATTAAAGAAAAAATCCCTGATAGTAATACTTCGGAAAATGAAGAAGAATACATAAATATTTCTATAGCACACAAATAAAATTCACGTAAAAAGCAGATGGTATAGGTCACTGTCCAAAATGGACGAAAAATCAAAAGCAGTGCAAGTTTCGTTCATTCACAATGTGTGAAAAATGACAAGTTTATTTGTGTTACAATGAAAAAAGGAACTGTTTCAAAGATTATCATTTCATGTAAGATTTCTTAGCTACCTACAAATTTTAAAAGGACTACCTACCAACAATTATGTGGCAATAACTTTCTATTTGTATTGCGTTGCATACCAAGCCACATTTGGATTGTTTTCTTTATTTTTGAAATGCATACGAAGCCATATACGGATTTTGAAAACTACGTAAATAAAAATTTTTTTTTTCATGATTTTGGAATTTGCGCATTAAATAAATATATGTTCTTGAAACCAATTTGTTTTTTTATGATTTTTACGTATGCCATGCAGTAAAGGGTTAATCGCACGGGTACCAACGTTTTAACGTCCGACGCCACTTTTGTCGGAGGATCAGCCACTTTATGCGTGTAGGTAATTAATTAGCAGGTTGCACTGTCGGGCGGCGGATGGTGGATGTGAGCGACGGGCTTATAGTTAATGGATGCTTTTACATTTCACTGTGGATACGGGTGCCTATGAGAGAGTGAGATGTATGAAATTGTTAATTAGCCTGCATGTCACTACTCAATGGGGACTAACGTTTGAAAAGTGAATGTTACTGGACCTCACACGACACTAGCGCCTCTAGTTCCGTTAGTAACTATTATTATTGTGAAATCAGCTTCACCGTAGTGGTGCACCGCGGTCGATCCCAAGCCCTTCCATGGCAAAATATAAAATCGCCATTCGGGTCTAGACGGAAAATTGCAACGTGTCCAAATCAAATGAAAATTAAAAAAAAGGAGATGATGATAATATGGTTCTCGGTCTCAGGTGCCGCGAACGCACCCCGGCCAAACACGCGCGTGCCGCCTGCCATCCAGTACGCGCTCGATGACATGGTGCAACCAGTGCCAGAGCTCGAAGCCGACTGTGAGTACCATTTCTCTATCATTCCTATCTACTATTAATATTAATGTACTTCTATGTATTGTATGTATTAATATTAATGTAATCTCGTAAGTGTGTTAATTACGCTTGAAAGGATTACGCTTCTTTAGATGTATCTTGCCGGTAACTCTGACATCTCTGACATGCTATCGAAATACTAAACCTACTTATTGTTCCGAAAGGAAATGCTTACCTGGTTAATTCTTTTCTAATTGCGGTGTTCATTATTCAATTTGCGCTTTGCCGTGTTGATTTGTTTAATCACTTTCGAATGGCCGCGCGCAAGAGTGCACGTTACGTCCGGTCATCACCGAGCTGTGATTTAAATTAGCTTATTACTTTTGTGACATTGAAAATTGTTATCAGGTCGGTTTTCACTCAAATCAATTTGCTTACTAATACTTTCTCGATAGTATGTCTGAGAGTTGTATTGTAGATTTAGGGTCGGTTGAGTGCATTCAGTTACTTAAATGCAAGTTAGGCGTGGCGATAGACTCAACTTACTTGTTTAGTATTCGGGCGGCATGTTGGTTGGTTAGATAATTGTATGATTAAACAAACTTACCTGAAGTGAAGTTCTATCATAATTATACGTAGCTCCTTGTCCGAGACGATTTACATGTATTAGCGCTGATTGTACAGCGCCCAGGACACTATCTTCTATATCTCGTTTTGACAGATGTTGACAATGTCATTTCGTTTGAAGATGTATGGTATGAACAACCCTATAATTGGGATAATGCTTTAGTATTAGTGGGAAGGGTTGGGACTGTCGTCTCGGACAAGGGGCTACGTATAATTATGATAGAACTTCACTTCAGGTAAGTTCGTTTAATCATACAATTATACTCTTCTCCTTGTCCGAGACGATTTACATGTAGATGTTTAAAGGCAGGGTTGTGAATAATAATAATATGGGTTTAAAATAAATATGATTTATTAAAACATCAGGTTAAAAAGAAAGTAACATTATCGAGAGAAACGAAAAATATATTTTTACAGCTTAGCCCTCCTTCCAACAATATTAATAAAAACAATAATAGTGATGTACCTACTAAACATCAAGGTATACTAGATTACCATAAACTATCGTTACTTAAGTTATGATAAATTACTGCACTAAGTCATGTGATGTGACATCACAGAAAGTTGTTGTATCGCTGAGAACAGCTTTTTATGCTGTCGAGCAAATATGGTAAAACACGAAGAAGAAGAAGAAAAGAACTGGTTTCTTAGGTCATAGGTTAGGTTAGGTTATGTTGTAATCATAACTCAAAAATAGGAGCCCCGTGAAACCAAACTCAAATCAATTTGCTTACTAATACTTTCTCGATAGTATGTCTGAGAGTTGTATTGTAGACTAGCTGTTGCCCGCGACTTCGTCCGCGTGTGTTTTTGTGATACTTACGGCTTTTCTCGATATCAAAATTATTATTATTATAACTATTAACTTCGTCACATGAACCACTGAAAGTATGTACGAAACTATACTTTTAGAATTACGTCATGAAAATAATAATTTGCGACACGGAATCTTGAAAAAAAATCAAGTGCAAACTGGTTAATGACTCATCACATTTATTTATACTTTATTTTACAAATAGTTTTATTTATAGTTTTGTTTATAGTTTCTTTATTCAAAAAAGCTAAGTACAGTTTTAATTACATCACTATTAATTTCGCCAAACTATGACGCTTATTGGCGAATACTGCGCTCACTTTAACGATATTTGTACCCAGATTAATTTAAAAAATTAAATCTATTCTAACCAAATAATACATAAATGTTTACCTGTTTTTACCTTACAACTAACAATTCATTTACTAATCCGTTTTAATTAATATTTTGCGACTAAATTTTTTCTAGCAGAAGCTTTTTTAATTTATTTTCTTGGTTTAAGTAGGTACGTAATTACAGATTATTAACACTTATTATCATTCTACAAATTAATTACCTACAGGGGCCTTGCCATAGTTGCCATGATGTCTTAATGCGATTCAGTTTAGGTTCGCTCGCTGTCAGATTTATACTAAAAGCACCAACTTTTCACATTAAAATTCTGGGGTGCGTTCAGTTTGATCACCCGACGACGCCCGACGACGCACTGGCCCGTTCAGTAAGTCAGTGCGATCATCGGACGATCACACCAAGTCGTTCAGTAACATCGTCGGGCGTCATCGGGCGATCGCACCGGTCACCCCGTAAAATAGATGGGTAAAAAACGCACAGACGTCACTTTGACAGTTGATATGAAGCAAAATTTATAATTCGAACGCTGGGCTACGTTCAGTAACTAAAGTGTCAGTGTGATTATCGTCGGGTGAAAATCGTCCGATCATGAACACACTTACTGAACGACTTGGGGCGTTCTTCTGTCAAAAGTGTCAATACTGAACGACTTGGTGTGATCGTCCGATGATCGCACTGACTTACTGAACGGGCCAGTGCGTCGTCGGGCGTCGTCGGGTGATCAAACTGAACGCACCCCTGGGGATATAAACTTATTATTACGAATACGAAATCATACTTCAATTGACACTTTTGACAGAAGAACGCCCCGAGTCGTTCAGTAAGTGTGTTCATGATCGGACGATTTTCACCCGACGATAATCACACTGACACTTTAGTTACTGAACGTAGCCCTGACATGTTCGTAGCGCAGGCGTAAACGCGCCCTTTGATTTTGCTTTTTATAGGCAAAGGTACCAAGAACATACAGCCAAGCGTTTCACGCCGCCCTCATATTAATATCAGGTTTTCAAATAAGAGTGCGTTCAAAAACCGAACACGTTGTTAATAATGGCGCAATAAATAAAAACAAAAGTAACGGTATTGCATATTGAACTTTAGGTGTTAGGTAAAGAACACAATTTAGGACGCCAAATTAGGTTGATCTGGGATCGACAAAAATCTCTTCGTTGAAAAAATGCCTGTACAGCATGTAATTATTATATTAATGTTTTTTCAAAATTGACACGCTTTTCCGGCTATTATGTCTTATGTACATTTGTATCTATCTATTTTCTTCGTAGTATTATTTTGTTTGTAACTATTACCAACTACTTATACCGAGGAAGCTGATTTTCTTGAGTTCCGCTATTTTGTGCGTAATCACCTCAAAAATCAAATTTCAAGAAAACTGAGAAATTATATTTACCTGTATTAAATTGGAAGTATTATTTAGCAATTTCAAAAGGTTACGCTTCATTGGTTTTTATTGTATAGGTGTATGAAGTTGATTAATTTTAAACACAAAACCCTCTTTTTTGCGCCTCTGGATGAGATTAAAAAAAAATGCTAAAACAGGTATTCCTTTATTTTTATTACTAAGTATTTATTCTGAGTTTCATGATTCTAGAACAATCTAATTTTCTTTTTTCATACAAACTTTAACCCCCCTTTTCACCCCCTTTTTCCAAAATTTTCCACAATTTCTGTAGCCTATATCCTATTCTGAATTTATTGAAATCGATTTGTGAAGATTTCATTAATATCCGTTCAGTAGTTTTTACGTGATGCTCAGTCAAACAAACAAACAAACAAACAAACAAAAATTTTAAAAATGGTTTTAATATGTTCAGTTACCGATTTTAAGTCACCCTGGTCGGTTTTTTTTTTGAAATCTTCAATGTACAGATTTTTTGGTCTCAACGATTTTATTATATGTATAGATTTAGGGCCGGTTGAGTGCATTCAGTTACTTAAATGCAAGTTCGACGTAGCAATAGACTCAACTTACTTGTTTAGTATTCGGGCGGCATGTTGGTTGGTTAGATAATTGGTAATGGTTGGATAATGAAGCTGAAGGAAGCATTGAGAAGAGACCTTCGAATCGATCGTTTAGTTAATTATAAATTTGCCGAGTCATGCCTTGTTTTACCAATAATCAAAATTTTGCAAGGTACCTAATTTATGTTTCACATTATGAACACAATGAAATTAGTGAAAAATAAACACTGTATTAAAAAACCGGCCAAGTGCGAGTCGGACTCGCACACCGAGGGTTCCGTAAAAATTGGCCAAGTTATTATAAGATCCAGAATTAGCAGAGCCTGCTCTTAAGCAGAATGTAGGCAGTGTGAGGTCATTTTATATCGGTTACTTACGCAGACAGACTGACATTAAAAAACAGATTTTAGATTATTTCATTAGTTGTGCTATTTATAAGAGCTACCTTCATACCAATTTCAAATTTCTAGAACAGCTGGAAGTACGTTTTGCCAGCTCGGCAATTTGTATGGAAACACCTTTTCTAGCTGTGTCTTTTGATTAAGTTGACTCAGAGGGTTAATTTTCTTACAGCTCCAATTGTTTGATTGAAGGCTCCCAGGGACCGCAGCTCTCAGTATTTGGTATCAATTTCAATTATATATCTCTACGCGTTCCTGAGAAAAAAAGTCGTGACCGACAGACGACGGACAACAAAGTGATCTTATAAGGGTTCTTTTTTTTTCTTTAAAGGTACGGATCCCTAAGAATGGGGTTCGTAAGTACACTGAAGCCTCTATTTAGCGGTGATAAAACTAGGTCGTTCAATGTTTAAAACTAATCTACTTATGATGTTTTGAAGGTTTAAAGTGCTTAAAGAAACATGGAAACAAGGTGTATCCGTGAATATATTATTATCTGGGGGCACGGTACTGCCCCCGCCAAGTCGAGCAGAAAAAGCGGCACGGCCGTACCATCTTTTCTCGAAGCAGTTCAGACCATTTTCGACCCCCCTTTAACTTCGTTATGGATAAAACTAGAAGCCTGAATTTTTTGTAACTGTATATTTCAAACTTCATTCAAATTGAACCAGTAGTTTAAGAATTATAACTAGTCTTAGAGGTGGCAAATACTTTTAATAAAAGAAAACAAAAATGAAAGAAATTACACAAAACTAGTATTTAATTATTTAAATCACAACGGCACATAATAATGAGAGACTCTAGACAACGTTATAGAGCGCACGCCTGCCGACGAAAAAGTAGCCCGCGCGCTGGTTGCTGCTCGCTTATAAAGAATCGGTGGGTCGTGACGCCCTCTGAACGGACGTTGCTGCAAACTCGTTGCTCGTGGCGCCATCTAGTTGGAGGTTGCCGCTAACACGGCCTCTCCTGACGGGGCAGCGTCCTCGATGCTCTCAGTGGATGAACTTGGCGCCGGCTCTTGGGCTGTCTCTACTGTCGCGCCTTCGTCATCTGGGGAGCAAAAGCATGGTTACACATTACATTGTTCTAAATTCCTCGATTCGTTTTATATTTAAATGGGTCAAGATGCTACTATGCGCTTTCACAATTTCGCTACGTAATTGTGCTCTATGAATTTATCTAAGGCAACGACACTGAGCTACGTCACACTAAGCCTTATCAAGTAGAAAATATGCGGATGCCACACAAGGACTTATACGGTAACACTACTCTGATGCCACACAAGGCCTTATACAGGAATGCTAGTCCGATGCCACACAAGGCCTTATACGGGAACGCTAGTCCGATGCCACACAAGGCCTTATACGGAAACACTACACAGTAACTACAATGCCTTAGGCTGAAACCGTCCAGGCCTTACATGCGACCTATAACACAAAATATTACCTAGGCAACTCTAGGTCACTCGAGGTCTTACAAGAGCACGTTTGTGGTTAAAGTAATAATTTTCACTACTCATGTGGTGAGGGTAGGCATGACAGAAAATTATAACAGCGCCATAGTAAACATCTTTGTAAGTACCTGTCTAAGAAAACAATAAGAGAAAAAAACAAAAGGAATAGCAAATCTTACACTCAAAAAAGGCTTCACATGTGTCGGGGGTCCACTCGCCATTCCACGGTAGCATGTATTCTGCGGCTGCTTGCGTGGTTTTGCCATAGGAGCCCGCCACAAGTCGTAACTCGTATCGACTATTAGGCAGAGCTTTTATAATGCGGTACGGACCCCGTATACCACTGTCAAGTTTGTTAGAGGTTTGAGATGATTTCTTGACAAAAACCAGATCGTTCACAGAGAAAGCCCTAGGAGCTTTTCTATTTCTATTGACACGCGCGTCTTGATTCGCCTGATTTTGAGCCAATAGATCTCCGGCCCTTTGCCGTCGCATCTCGCGCCAAGCTTCGCGATTAGGCGTAGAACCGTCAACAGTTATATCGCGAACGAGAGCATTTATGACAGGTGTAGTAGTGTCACAACCGATGAGCAGGTTTAGAGCTGAGCATTGAGTAGTTTTTTGTTTATTAACATTCAATACTAGCTGTAGTCTCCAAAGTACGTTTGACCAGGATTCGTGTTTATGATTTACTTCTATTCTAACCATGTTCAGTACTGTTCGACAATACCTTTCGACTTGAGCATTTTCTTGATGCATTTCAGGCGTAATGAAATGAATCTGAATACCGAAATTGACTGCCCAACTGCCAAAGTCGGCACTGTCGAACATTCTGCCCCGGTCACATACAATTAATCGAGGCGCACCAAAAAATGAGATTGCGTTAGTAAACGCCCTTTTGAGCTCAGCGCTCTCTTGCCGGTACATTGGATACAAAAAGCAATACTTCGTAAAAGCATCAACAAGTATAAGAATGTACTTGTACCCATTTGATTCGGGTAAAGGACCAAGTGCGTCGGCATGCACTGTATCGAAAGGGGTTGTAGGTTTCGTCCATGACACTATAGGCTGCAGTGGGGCACGAGGCACCTTTTTGTGTGTTAGGCACACAACACAATGAGCTATATATTTCTTAACGAATTGGCGCATATTAGGAAACCAAAAATGTTTTAGCATTAAGTCAATTACTTTGTCAATGTTAATATGCCCATGTTCGTCATGAAATACACGTAACAAACTAAGCCTGAAGCCCTTAGGGACATCTATACATATAATAAAATCGTTGAGACCAAAAAATCTGTACATTGAAGATTTCAAAAAAAAAACCGACCAGGGTGACTTAAAATCGGTAACTGAACATATTAAAACCATTTTTAAAATTTTTGTTTGTTTGTTTGTTTGTTTGTTTGACTGAGCATCACGTAAAAACTACTGAACGGATATTAATGAAATCTTCACAAATCGATTTCAATAAATTCAGAATAGGATATAGGCTACAGAAATTGTGGAAAATTTTGGAAAAAGGGGGTGAAAAGGGGGGTTAAAGTTTGTATGAAAAAAGAAAATTAGATTGTTCTAGAATCATGAAACTCAGAATAAATACTTAGTAATAAAAATAAAGGAATACCTGTTTTAGCATTTTTTTTTAATCTCATCCAGAGGCGCAAAAAAGAGGGTTTTGTGTTTAAAATTAATCAACTTCATACACCTATACAATAAAAACCAATGAAGCGTAACCTTTTGAAATTGCTAAATAATACTTCCAATTTAATACAGGTAAATATAATTTCTCAGTTTTCTTGAAATTTGATTTTTGAGGTGATTACGCACAAAATAGCGGAACTCAAGAAAATCAGCTTCCTCGGTATAAGTAGTTGGTAATAGTTACAAACAAAATAATACTACGAAGAAAATAGATAGATACAAATGTACATAAGACATAATAGCCGGAAAAGCGTGTCAATTTTGAAAAAACATTAATATAATAATTACATGCTGTACAGGCATTTTTTCAACGAAGAGATTTTTGTCGATCCCAGATCAACCTAATTTGGCGTCCTAAATTGTGTTCTTTACCTAACACCTAAAGTTCAATATGCAATACCGTTACTTTTGTTTTTATTTATTGCGCCATTATTAACAACGTGTTCGGTTTTTGAACGCACTCTTATTTGAAAACCTGATATTAATATGAGGGCGGCGTGAAACGCTTGGCTGTATGTTCTTGGTACCTTTGCCTATAAAAAGCAAAATCAAAGGGCGCGTTTACGCCTGCGCTACGAACATGTCAGGGCTACGTTCAGTAACTAAAGTGTCAGTGTGATTATCGTCGGGTGAAAATCGTCCGATCATGAACACACTTACTGAACGACTCGGGGCGTTCTTCTGTCAAAAGTGTCAATTGAAGTATGATTTCGTATTCGTAATAATCTATACATATAATAAAATCGTTGAGACCAAAAAATCTGTACATTGAAGATTTCAAAAAAAAAACCGACCAGGGTGACTTAAAATCGGTAACTGAACATATTAAAACCATTTTTAAAATTTTTGTTTGTTTGTTTGTTTGTTTGTTTGACTGAGCATCACGTAAAAACTACTGAACGGATATTAATGAAATCTTCACAAATCGATTTCAATAAATTCAGAATAGGATATAGGCTACAGAAATTGTGGAAAATTTTGGAAAAAGGGGGTGAAAAGGGGGGTTAAAGTTTGTATGAAAAAAGAAAATTAGATTGTTCTAGAATCATGAAACTCAGAATAAATACTTAGTAATAAAAATAAAGGAATACCTGTTTTAGCATTTTTTTTTAATCTCATCCAGAGGCGCAAAAAAGAGGGTTTTGTGTTTAAAATTAATCAACTTCATACACCTATACAATAAAAACCAATGAAGCGTAACCTTTTGAAATTGCTAAATAATACTTCCAATTTAATACAGGTAAATATAATTTCTCAGTTTTCTTGAAATTTGATTTTTGAGGTGATTACGCACAAAATAGCGGAACTCAAGAAAATCAGCTTCCTCGGTATAAGTAGTTGGTAATAGTTACAAACAAAATAATACTACGAAGAAAATAGATAGATACAAATGTACATAAGACATAATAGCCGGAAAAGCGTGTCAATTTTGAAAAAACATTAATATAATAATTACATGCTGTACAGGCATTTTTTCAACGAAGAGATTTTTGTCGATCCCAGATCAACCTAATTTGGCGTCCTAAATTGTGTTCTTTACCTAACACCTAAAGTTCAATATGCAATACCGTTACTTTTGTTTTTATTTATTGCGCCATTATTAACAACGTGTTCGGTTTTTGAACGCACTCTTATTTGAAAACCTGATATTAATATGAGGGCGGCGTGAAACGCTTGGCTGTATGTTCTTGGTACCTTTGCCTATAAAAAGCAAAATCAAAGGGCGCGTTTACGCCTGCGCTACGAACATGTCAGGGCTACGTTCAGTAACTAAAGTGTCAGTGTGATTATCGTCGGGTGAAAATCGTCCGATCATGAACACACTTACTGAACGACTCGGGGCGTTCTTCTGTCAAAAGTGTCAATTGAAGTATGATTTCGTATTCGTAATAATAAGTTTATATCCCCAGGGGTGCGTTCAGTTTGATCACCCGACGACGCCCGACGACGCACTGGCCCGTTCAGTAAGTCAGTGCGATCATCGGACGATCACACCAAGTCGTTCAGTATTGACACTTTTGACAGAAGAACGCCCCAAGTCGTTCAGTAAGTGTGTTCATGATCGGACGATTTTCACCCGACGATAATCACACTGACACTTTAGTTACTGAACGTAGCCCAGCGTTCGAATTATAAATTTTGCTTCATATCAACTGTCAAAGTGACGTCTGTGCGTTTTTTACCCATCTATTTTACGGGGTGACCGGTGCGATCGCCCGATGACGCCCGACGATGTTACTGAACGACTTGGTGTGATCGTCCGATGATCGCACTGACTTACTGAACGGGCCAGTGCGTCGTCGGGCGTCGTCGGGTGATCAAACTGAACGCACCCCAGAATTTTAATGTGAAAAGTTGGTGCTTTTAGTATAAATCTGACAGCGAGCGAACCTAAACTGAATCGCATTAAGACATCATGGCAACTATGGCAAGGCCCCTGTAGGTAATTAATTTGTAGAATGATAATAAGTGTTAATAATCTGTAATTACGTACCTACTTAAACCAAGAAAATAAATTAAAAAAGCTTCTGCTAGAAAAAATTTAGTCGCAAAATATTAATTAAAACGGATTAGTAAATGAATTGTTAGTTGTAAGGTAAAAACAGGTAAACATTTATGTATTATTTGGTTAGAATAGATTTAATTTTTTAAATTAATCTGGGTACAAATATCGTTAAAGTGAGCGCAGTATTCGCCAATAAGCGTCATAGTTTGGCGAAATTAATAGTGATGTAATTAAAACTGTACTTAGCTTTTTTGAATAAAGAAACTATAAACAAAACTATAAATAAAACTATTTGTAAAATAAAGTATAAATAAATGTGATGAGTCATTAACCAGTTTGCACTTGATTTTTTTTCAAGATTCCGTGTCGCAAATTATTATTTTCATGACGTAATTCTAAAAGTATAGTTTCGTACATACTTTCAGTGGTTCATGTGACGAAGTTAATAGTTATAATAATAATAATTTTGATATCGAGAAAAGCCGTAAGTATCACAAAAACACACGCGGACGAAGTCGCGGGCAACAGCTAGTAACACAATAACCGCGATGTCTCACCAATAGGTCGGTACTTATAGTACAACAAATCATTTTTCTTTTCATAGCGCGAACTATCTAACTGACCCTGATCAAGTTTTTCTAGCAAACCGACTGTCTCGTCGTCTGCAGCCTGTGCTACTTGAGCCCAGTTAAGAGGCTTTTCTACAGTGCAGAGATTGACTGGATTACGACTGAGGTAGTCGGCATGCGACATAAACTGACCTTTTCGGTACTCTAAAGTAAAATTATAATCCTGCAAGAACATCCACCAGCGTGCCACTCTAGGATGGAGATCCTTTTTGCGCTGAGTCATTTTTAAGGCGTTGCAATCCGTTACCACTTTAAAATGTTTGCCGACAAGATATTGACGAAAATGTTGCAAGGCCTTAACCACAGCAAGTGTCTCCAGTTCGTAGGAGTGATATCTGGGTTCCGCGCCTACTGTAACTTTGCTATAGTACGCAACCGCATGTCTACGTCCGTCCTTTCCAGTTTGCATTAACACAGCGCCATAACCCAACGAACTGGCGTCTGTATGTACTTCAGTAGGCATAGACGGGTCGAAAATTGTTAGAAGGGGCTCACTAGTCAAGATTGCGATAATGTCTTGTCTCGCCTGTTCCTGTTCGTTACCCCAATGAAACTTAACATCCTTGCGAGTCAAGGATGCGATGGGGGCCACTTTAGTAGCGTACCCTGGGATGTACCTTCTGAAATAGCCGGCCAGGCCGAGAAACTGTCTCACTTGCTTCACGGTTTTAGGAACCGGAGATTTGGATAAAGAGTCTATTTTTTGTACGCTCGGCCGGACCTGACCTTTACTGATTGTTCTCCCAAGATACTCTACTTCTGCGGTCAGGAAAGTGCACTTACGTAAATTGATAGAAAACCCCGCTTTTGTTAAAGTTTCCAGAACAGAGTCAAGCAAAGCCAAGCCATCCTCTACGGTATCGCTTAGTAACATGACGTCATCAATATACACCAGAACCTGGCCCGCATCGATAAAAGATCTCAGTGCATTGGATATGATTCGTTGATAAACCACTGGCGCGTTGGCTAACCCATAGGGCATCTTGAGGTATTCATAATGCCCCTCAGGCGTCACGAACGCGGTACGGTGAATAGAATCCTCATCGATTTTAATTTGATGAAAGCCGGTCACCATATCCAATGTAGTGAAATATTTACACTTCCCAAGTCTGTCTATATGATCCTCGATTAAAGGAAGAGGGTATCGATCTTTTACGGTCATGTTATTTAGGGCTCGATAGTCAACGACCATTCTATCCGATCCGTCCTTCTTTTTTACAAGCAGAATCGGACTCGCATACGGTGATTCCGATTCCCGTATTATACCCTTTTCCTTTAAATCATTTACGATTTCACGTACGCGCAATTTCTCGTCATACGACAACTTATACGGTCGATAATTAACGGGTTCCTCGCTAGTAAGCCGAATGTGCATCTCCCCAGTATTTACGGTAGTTGTTGCAGTTCCACTGAGAAAGTACTTAGAGTACTTGTTTAACACAGATGCTAAACGCAATTTTTCATCACCAATTAGCGGTGTATTTATAGAATCGAGTTGCACAGCCGGTTCACTATGTGTCAGGTTATTTACAAGCGAACTGTTTCTAATTATGCGCTGAGAATCACCCGTTCGAATGTACGCGATGCCTTGTCTATTAAGTACGTCTGTACCGATAAGCACTGGGGCACTAAGATAGCCGTGGGGCACTACATACAGATCTACCTCCAACGTAACGTCACTAAATTCTATCGGTAAAGTAACGAAACATTCAGAACGCATTTCTACTCCACCTAAGCCACGCAATAGCTGTACACTCGCAGTCGTGCGACACGAAAAATGTTTGACAAGATCGTTCGAAATTAAAGAAATACTCGAACCACTATCAATCAATACGTCAGTAGGTACCCCGTTAATTACTGCCGTTATCACGTCGCTTTTCATACGATCGCACGTTATTTCGCGGCAAAAGTTGACATTAGCTTTGTTTCGTGCTTCAGAACGTTCTTTCGCAAAACAATTATCTTCAGCGTGACCTATTTTCTTGCAAAACGTACACACAACCTTAGGGGCAGATTTGTTACTTGACTCGGGGGTAGTCACAGATTTACTTTTATTCGCCTCGGTAGATTCGACTTTATTCCGTTTCATGCAAAACTTAATTTTATGACCGGTTTGGTTACAGTTATAGCAACGTAAACGTGTATCTGTATTTGGTGCGTTACGTTTGATAGGCCGTTGATATCGCTCGACCGACGAGTCATTATTAGCCGATCGGTTATAGCGCGTTTGGTTATTCGGTACACTTGCACTCGGACGATTTGGTTTCACATAGATTGATAAGAATTCCACAATAGTTTCTGGCGTTAATTTCGCATTTGTAGCGGCTGCGCGTATTTGCGGGTCTTTTATACCACGCACAATTATGGCGCATAACAGTTCATCACTTAATCCTTTTACAATACGTAACCGTAATAACGATTTTCGCGCATAGTCTGCATATGTGGAGTACTTATCAGATTCTTTACACATAACATCAAAAAGAATATTTGCGACATCAATGCGCCGTGGACAAAGTGATTTAAGTTCTACTTTAAAATTCGACCAAGTACGATCGTTACTAGTCCACTCGCGCAACCAAAAGCGTGCGTCACCCTTTAGAGATAGCCCTACACGGGCTAAGCACTCTTTTTCGTCCCACTGGTTTTGCGAGCAGGCCCGATCCACTTCGTCACACCACGCATAGGCGTCATGAATGCTGGGATCAAAATCTGAGACATAATAACGGTTGGATCTCACCGGGTTTATGGTTTTGAGGGCTTCGATGAGACGCTCAGTGATGTCTGTAGATGCAGCTGCCGATGTTGAGGGACTGCTGGCAGCACCCAAGGTGCTAGCCACGCTTTCACCACACGGCGCGCTCGGGGCTATTAGTGGCGGTGTGGTGGCGCCATCCGCCTCCACACCACGCGCTGAAGCCGGACTCTGGACCACGCGCTGCTCCAGCGTCGCCAGGCGGTTGAGGATCGCGTCCATCTTCTCTGCTATATTAGGAGAAATGGCAGGCGAAGGCGCGCGCTCTCGCGATGACGTGTTACGTTTTTTACTCGACATTACGTTAGAAGGAAATCGGAAATGGCATTAAGCGGCTTTAACAGCGTCCAATCCAACTTCTGATCTTAGAGGTGGCAAATACTTTTAATAAAAGAAAACAAAAATGAAAGAAATTACACAAAACTAGTATTTAATTATTTAAATCACAACGGCACATAATAATGAGAGACTCTAGACAACGTTATAGAGCGCACGCCTGCCGACGAAAAAGTAGCCCGCGCGCTGGTTGCTGCTCGCTTATAAAGAATCGGTGGGTCGTGACGCCCTCTGAACGGACGTTGCTGCAAACTCGTTGCTCGTGGCGCCATCTAGTTGGAGGTTGCCGCTAACACTAGTCAAAGTTTCTTAATTTTGTCACTCACTCACTCACTCACTCACTCACTCACTCACTCACTGACTTAACGATCATCAAAATGTTAAGGTACTTCTAGCAGACATAGAAACTTCAAATTTAGAATACAATTAGTGTTTAGTGTATAAATCAATAAAAACTAAAATATTTCGCAATTTCGGTCCAGGTTTCTAGATACACCAACTGCATAAATAACTTTGTAATCCCATATAAACGTATAGGAAATATATAGGATTCCAAAGTTACATTGCAGCGAATGAATCAGTGTACCTGTATTATGTATAATACAAGCTTTTATTTAACTTGCAATGTACGTATGAATGTATGAGTGTATATATAAGTGGTGTATGTATATATTATGTAAGTATGTTTGCCGGGTGGAATCTTGCGACTCATCCAAAATTGAGTCGCAAGATTCCAGATAGAGATTCCAGATAGATTCCAGATATCTTCAACCAATTGAGCTGAAATTTTGCATACTTGTGTAAGTCGAATGACAATACAATAATCTGGTGGTAGAGTTCTGATGATCCAGCCAGGATCGTCTCCGCAGGAGGGAACTCTTCAACGGTTGGTCCGATTGACTTGAAATTTGGTACGGTCAAGTGCAAAAATAAGTATCGATACGAACTTCTCAAAAATTTGTCCCACGACCTTATTACGCCGGTGTAAGAGTGTCTGGTACTTATTTTTGAAACTTTGACTAGATACATATTATTACACTTGACTGTACATATATGTAGGACGGATAACAATGCGAGTACAGTTAGCAAAAAAAGCTAGTATTAAAAATGAAATTTTTGATAGAAACTTATATAATGGAATAATAGGAGTAGATAGGTACCGGAAAGGAAAAAAATAGGACTATCTACAAAAAGAAATGAGATCCCATCAAAACAAAACTTGTAAAAAATCCAAGTCTCGCAACTCAGTTCTTGTACCGTAAAAAGTTGTGAGATCCATGTAATACCAAGTCGGTTAATTTATTCAGTCCCTACTAAAGAGACCTCCTGTCTTAAGTTATTACGTAATTAGCTAACATAACAACATAATAATGCTCATATCAAAATTAAAAATCGTTTATGTTATAAATAAATGAATTGACTTGGCATTCGCATTAAACCATCAATTTAATATAATATGTTAAAACACAATTTTTCTCACAAGTAATACAGATTATATTAAATTGATGGGTTAATGCGAATGCCAAGTCAATTTAATTATTTATAACATAAACGATTTTTAATTTTGATATGGGCATTATTATGTTGTTAGGTTAGCTAATTACGTAATAACTTAAGACAGGAGGTTTCTTTAGTAGGGGCTGAATAAATTAACCGACTTGGTATTACATGGATCTCACAACTTTTTACGGTAGAAGAACTGAGTTGCGAGACTTGGTTTTTTTATAAGTTTTGTTTTGATGGGTTTTCTTGTTTTTAACTAAATCCCTAGGAGGAAATACTTCGCACGGACCTAAGCTAAATATTATTAATTATAATTATTATTTATTAAATACTTACACATTAAAGAAACTCTTAAGTCGCAGATGTTTTTTCTATACCTTACCTACAGGTATAGAAAAAACACTATTTGTGCTCCCAGATAACGACTTGCAAACCTTGTGCAGATGAAAGTTTCGATTTATTCAAATTCGCCTACAAATAATGCGCTAGGCTTTTACGCTGATGAATTCCTCACGTATGAATTTTCATGATCTGGATCAACTGGCATCGGCCCACTCCGAACACAAATCAATGTCAGCGTATTATTTGACGCGAGTTGTGTAAATCTACTAGGCAAATACTGAATGATACTTTCAAGCATCAGACAGGAACAGAACAAGAAATGGATGTCAGTAATTTCCATCGGACTATTCGGGCTACCTCTGTTGAGGCAAGAAATTAATTGGAACGGACAATTATTTATTTAGGCTTGGGCTACTTCCTTTTCTAGGATATCAAAATGTTTGTAAATCTATGAAAATATTACAATAACGCGATTTAAAAGAAATGAAGCGGTTTGACTGAAGGTGAGTTCAATGGTTGAAGCTCTGTCTCCCTATATTAATAACACAAACAAAACAGCAGTGCTATTTTGTGCAAGATGGTTTCGTAACGTAAGTAGCAAAACAACGCAATGTAGGAAAACGGTAGTGGTGTGTATGTGATTGATAATAATCTCTCACGTAAAGACTAATGTACGGATTTTGATTAAACTTGGCACACAAATAGTTAAATAGTCTGTATTAATACTGTTGTGGATTATGTTAAAATGTGTGTAAAGGCCTTAAGAAGCAACTGTGTGTAGGGCGCTTAAAAGTTTGTTGTCATTGGAATCAGCTGTCATCTCGTGAACTGTTTTGTAAAATGATGCTAATTAATATGTTTAACCACAATAGAACCGTAAAAATACAGTGAGTTTTATTTATGAACAGTAGTGGATGTGAGGTTTGCATCCGCCACAAAAACATTGTCCCACTTTTTATTCCGGAATAGCGTTAAATGTATTCTACGTAGACGAAGTCGGGACCAATAGCTTTATCACGTAATGCTTTCGTCTATCTGCTTTCATGCCCGATGCGTTTTTCAAAACGATTCGAGTACGTACATGTTTTCTCCCACTAGCTTAAAGTATCTATCAAAATTAGCAAAAGCAATTAAACTTGATGGCTTCTTGAAAATATTTTTAATATTTTGCTGAGGTTCTCTTCATCACGGCTTTCTTATTTTTAACCATCTTTATAAAAATAAATGCTCCATACTGCTAACTTTAAGAACAAATAATCTGACTAACGTGCTAGGTTTAGGCTTTGCGTTGCATGTATGTATATCAATTCGTGACGGAACTATAGTTTAATAGGATACAATAAGGTACATGGTGTAGCTTTATTCGCGAAATCGAATTCGGAATTGAGTTGAAGGCTGAAGTTATTATTAAAGGCGGGCTGTAATATGCCCGATGATACGTCACTTTCATCACGCCTTTGTAGTGGAATAATGAAGCAATCGTGCGTGCACTTTATTTAAATGGGTATAGCGAATACAAGCGAATGTTTTCATGCTGACGTCGACCGGGAAATTTCGATGCGATACTCCAGGCGCCGCGCGATTCATGTAAAATGTATCCGCCGATTCACGGGAATTACAGGGATGAGGGATCCATCCAGTGCGTTCACGCTTAGCCGTGGTTATACACAAGTACGGCATACACTAAAAATTTAAAGCACCTACGTTACTTAAAGTACCTATATAGTGTTCATCTGCAAATAAATCGTTCATCGCTATCCCGCGCTAACTACGAAATTTTCCTGGATAAAACATAGCCTACTAGCCGTTGCCTGCGACTCCGTCTGCGCATAATTCGCTAATCGGGATCCCGCGGGAACTATGCCATTTTCCGGAATAAAAACTATCCTATGTCCTTCCTCGGGACTGAAACTATCTCTGTACCAAAAGAAATAGTAGGGACGTGTTAGTCTAGACTATAATCCATCTCTTTGCCAAATTTAATTCAGATTTATTCTGTCGTTTTGGCGTAAAAGAGTAACAAACATCCGTACCTATAATCTCACAAACTTTCGCTTTTACAATATTTACAATGTTTAGTAGAATTTTGATGATACTTGTGAATAAACTTATAAGATTTTAGTTAGCAAAATTGAAAATTGCGAGTTGATGTACTTAGATAGATATAAGTAGGTAGGTATCTCACAATGTTTCTGTAAGCGCAAACAAGTGAAGCAAAAGCCGGAGTCGCGTTTAACCCTTAACCAGGCCAAGGCGAATACTTGTCTACTACGTCTAACTATCGTTTATCAAAGTCATACTTTAATTCCAAAATTCCTATTAAACTAAACTTGTACCGAAACAATCTTTTAGAATATCTCTAGAATCTAGTATCTCGAATTCGCTTATCTTACGAAGTGAACTTTATTTCATGTACCTACTTCAAGGTTCAGTTTTGTTTGAATATTCATTTATGATACGAGATTTTTTCAAAGTACGAGTAGTTACGATATAAATAGGGCTTTTAGTCCTTTTAAAATCACATGCTCAATGAGCTTTCCCGGAAATGCATTGAAAATCAAATATCCGGAACAGATGACGCCGTTTGATGCACTTATTAAGCTGCAGCAATGTTTCCACCTAAGCTGGGAAGACAGTAAGTGAGAAAGTATCTCATCTACTGCCTCGTCAAATTTAAACGTTTGGTTATCTTGTCTGCTAGTCTTGACTATAACTATACCTAGTCATGAGAAAAAAAACCTTACAGCCATCGTATATAACAATGAATGTGTCAAGTTTGACGTAACTTTTGGTAACGCAGTTGACAAGCTGATACTGACGGCGCGCCAGAAGCTGAATGTGCTCATCGGTGCCGTGTCGAAAATGGAGGTGACGCAGGAGGTCCGCCTGACCGCCAACCTGTTCTACCACAACATCCTAGCCCGATTCATGCAAGACAACTACAAGGACGAAGTCGTCGCAGAAGGAGGTAATCCATTGACAAAGCCGGCCAAGAATTTGACTTACCGGCTTGAACAACAACCCCTACCTACTTAAAGTTAATTTCATAAAGGTTGATTAGGTTGGTTGGTTGGTTGTTGACGTTTAACGGCCAATTTTTAAGCAGTTTTTTGTCGGCAAGCCTCGCCAAGCGTAGTAGGTAGACGTAGACTCCGAAGCTTCCGACGCGAGAGTCAGCTGGTGCTGTAAATTGGTGCATTTTGCAGGGCTGATCGAATTCGAGATGGAGGACCCTAACGTACCTGGGCACGCCGTTATTAAGTTGCGCAGTAAGCAGCTGGTCGAAGCTCAAGTCAGCGAGTTCGACGTGCCTGACACAAAGAAGTGAACCAACCCATTCTGAAGCGAACACCCGGCATATTTACTACGGAACGCAGTTCCTCTCAAAATTCGCATTACGTTAGTTGATCGAACATTGTTCCATTCCCGTAGTTTTTATTTGTCTCATGATTAGCTGATGAAGTAGTAAGTTTGTTTTTTTATTAATGGAACGAGTTTACATATAAAATTTGTTTTTTCCTTCGGCAGTTATTGTTGTTGGCTCAAAATCATTGTTCAAATTATCAATTTGCACTGTATAAAGTTCTAAGACCCGACCAATGTGAGGTATTAAGCAAGTTATTATAGGTGTTATTACAAATGGCGACCGTATTTAATTAAGCTTACGATCAACCCAGACAATAATATAGTAGATTCAAATTTTTATTGTGAATCATTCTGTGCTTATTTAATAAATATAGATGATGCTGAACTACCTTCTTTAAATTGGTTGCCTTTTTATCTATTTACCTATTAATCTATCCATAATCTTACAGTAACTACGTTTTATCTGTATCTTTAATCGATAAGTAGTACTGTAAGGAGCGATTTTACTGACTTAAACAATAAGTGTGGAAATTTTAGGTTCAAGGAAATGTTTTTAGATTACATAATAATGATATTATTATTTGTGATTCACAGACGTTCGGCAGAAATAAAGTTGCTCGACTAGTATTGCTAACATAAATTTAGTATGTGGTAGCCAAGGCAGCTACTGCTTCTATCTGAACCGTTGCTGACAACAACTCGTTAAAACGTTACTGACCTCTGAAAATAAGTAAAGTTTTAGTTCAAAAAAATATATAGGTAGGTACCAAACTAAAAATAAGCTTTTACCATAGGTATATTATCTGTCTAGCCCGTAAGGGATAAAGACGTGATTTGTGTGTGTGTATATTATTATTATAAAATGTAATAACGCGTTTCTTAAAAGTTTCATTTTTTTTAATTCATTCAGTCTTATAGTTCTTTCAGTTAAATGCTATTTGCATGGGACTGTTCATACGAATTTAGGATGCTCGCAACATTAAGTACCTATGTAATTCTGCGTACAAAAGGCTCCCGTCGCTGTATTTTTATCTGCTAGCGGGAATGTTAACCGACAAAAAAAACGGAAGAGGTTCTCAATTCGACGCGTATATATATTTTATTTTTTATTTATATAGGTACCACGCATAACTTTTTACAGAGTAGTCCGATTTTAATAAAAAAATATTGGAAAGATAGTAATCCCACATAGTTTTGGAAAAAATCCAACTATAAGGGTTCCTACAGGAAAACAGGGGATGATTGATTATTCGCTCACAGATTTTAATGCTGAGTTGTGTATTCTGAACAACACATTTATAAACAAAACAATTCACAAAAAAACCTATTTTTCACTTTTTAACGGTTATTTTTTGAAGGCGATTTAATAGAAAATTTATTGCTTAAGCACATTATCAGCTCAACTTTCTTTTCAAACAATTTGACGACCGGATAGCCTAGTTATAAATATAGACAGTTGTATGATGAATACGATGTTTGTGCCCGAGTCATGGATGTTATATGTATTTAAGTATATATTTATCTACATTATATAAGTATGTATATCCGTTGCCTGGTACCCATAGCACAAGCTTTGCTTAGTTTGGGGCTGGGTCAATTGGTGTAATTCGTCCCAAGATATTTATTACCTATTTATTATTATTAATTTAACATAATTAAATTAGTAAAGAAGCGTTTCTCCAAAGCACGCCGTGTGCCATATATTCTCCAAGTTTCAAGTCATTATGCACGTCTAATTCGGAACAACTGTAGTTTATCCTAACTACGTACGTTCTGCTCGTTCAGTCACGCTAGTGGAGGGGGGGGGGGGGGGGGGGGTATAGTCGGCGGAGTTTAACGGGGTGGCTGGTGCGCTAACTCGTCAGCCCATAAATTTAACTGTCTCGATGACGGTGTATTCTAATGGCGCCGATTCAATAAAATATAACTAACTTAATAAGAATATTCTTTATAGAACACCACAGTACCTAGGCAATATGCGCGGTCATATTGCTTCAAAGTTATTATCACTAGGAATGGGAAGGACTCGTAGATAGTAAAAATACCTCTCTTTAAAAAAAAACTAAATAAGTGAATAAATATTTGTGTTGACCCGCTTCTTTTCCATGGCTGCCAGCTGTCAACTACCTAACCGCGGCCTTGCCGCAAGCGCGATTTCACCCAGCCAGCTGTAGCCGCGCTGATGTCTCGGAAGTATGGTATGACTCGTGTTACGTGCTTCCGATGACATTCGGTGATGCGCTGATACATAATGTGTGCGATAACCTCTGTAGTATGGGTTTAGTGTAGATGTTACTTCTTACCTACGTATTTAGGTAGGTATACATTAATATGATCTAGACCTTTTCTATGATTTTAATAATGTAATCTTCGTTTGTTATAGACTACAGGCCCACGTACAAAAAATGTGGGTCATATGAACCACCAGGTGACGTATATAGGACGATATAAGAGCATAAAATAATAAGATTCAGCACTATGCCGTCACTTGTAAGCTGTCCAACTGGGTGCTGGTGAGAATTCAAAAGTGCAGGTAGAGTGAGTACATTTTGGTCATATGATTATGTACGGCATTTTTACCATCGATAGATCCTTGAAAAATAATAAGAAAGCGCGCAGTGCCGTAAAAAAATGGTGAGCCACAAAGTCGATATTTTCTTTTGATTTTCTGACAATTTCCAGGGTAAATTTGGTCATTTGATTCTGTACGGCATCAGTTTCATACTGTTTCAATACAGCTTCTAATCCATTATTCCGCAACGCCGTACAAAAATTGTGCGACAAGGGGACAAAATCGAGGGTTGCAACCCTCTCTTTTTCCGTGGTCCGGGGGGTGATTTGAACAAGTAAGGCTTCGGTTCCAAAACATTATCTAGCACTCAAAAGTACTATTACAAATAATGCCGTCAAAAAATTATCGTTCATTTGCAGATTATCTTAACTTCATGGTATACTTGATTTATAAAGCTGTAAAATTATTTGACTCTGTACGGCAACTTTTTTTTTAACATGATATTGTAAAATACAATTGTTATATAGTATTGCCGTTCAAAAGAAACTGTTCTAAAAAAAATATAGAGAAATACAAAAACTGAATTTGCAAAAGTTTAAATATTCATAGATTAATAAAATATAGCAATTTTCTAAATTTTTCCCTTGTTTTAAATAGTATTAAGATAAATAAATTAGGAAAAAATTATGCCGTACATTTTAATGCAGATCATTTTTTTCTTACATTTCGTTCTATGGGTTCGTTCCTTGAGTGTTTTTTCTCTACAAACCTTTGGACCAACGAAAATGTACGGCATGTAAAAAAATATTATCTATGCATAAAATAGGTACTTTCAAAATAAATTAATTTTATGTTGTATCAAATCACCCCCCGGACCACGGAAAAAGAGGGGGTTGCAACCCTCGATTTTGTCCCCTTGTCGCACAATTTTTGTACGGCGTTGCGGAATAATGGATTAGAAGCTGTATTGAAACAGTATGAAACTGATGCCGTACAGAATCAAATGACCAAATTTACCCTGGAAATTGTCAGAAAATCAAAAGAAAATATCGACTTTGTGGCTCGCCATTTTTTTACGGCACTGCGCGCTTTCTTATTATTTTTCATGGATCTATCGATGGTAAAAATGCCGTACATAATCACATGACCAAAATGTACTCACTCTACCTGCACTTTTGAATTCTCACCAGCACCCAGTTGGACAGCTTACAAGTGTCGGCATAGTGCTGAATCTTATTATTTTATGCTCTTATATCGTCCTATATACGTCACCTGGTGGTTCATATGACCCACATTTTTTGTACGTGGGCCTGTAGCCTATTATATACCTTCTCAAGATATACAACCGCTCGAAAGTATGCCAGCAAAAACCATCTCGAAGTCGTCGTGTAAACTGTTTTTGCTCAGCCGACATGGAACGATATCTCAAAATAAAATTAGTAAAATTGTGGGCAATTTGATATGTCAAGACAGGGGTAAGGGATACCCCGTAAGGGATAAAGACGTGATTTGTGTATGTATCATGTATGTAAGACAGGGGTATTAATTAAGTACCTACATATATTTTATTTCCCAATTTACTTCCCAAAAGTGGCCGCATATTCAATTGTTCCAGACGTTTGGAGCGAATTGACTGCAATGAGGTAGGGAGCTCTTAAAACCAAGATTATTATTTTGCAATTTTGTCAACAAGATTAATATGAATGCACGGTATGTAGGTATATACTGTACCGTGTGATCTGAGCCGCCAACAGAAAGAAAGACAGATTAAGATTATGGCTAAACCTCTACATATAAAGATTCCTTGTGGACTGCGGAACCTTAAAAATATACATACTTAATTGGGATAAGCAGGATTAATAAAATCACAAGCGCGGTTGCAACCAGGGGAAATAAAACATATAAGTTATGAATGTGAAAGTTGGATTGTGACCATGATCAATTGTAAATTGAAGATAACCTGTGTTGTTATCAATAATTATCAAAATACGTCAGATATTGTTTTACTGATAGTGTGTAATAGAAGTGCCTCTATAGCGCCTGCTTTAGGGCGTAAATTATTCCATCACTATATACCTATTGGAAGACTCACGTTGTGCATTATTTAGTATTGGTTAGGTAGAAAATCTATCAGAGCCTTGTAGCTAAATGCACAACGAGTTTTAATATATTTTCTTTCGTTGTGAGCGTTCGTTTACACGCAGCTATTGCCATGTTAGTATCGTTTGTAGTAAGTACTTACCTACTGATAAGGCGAGGACGTACCCATTTCTTAACCTGTTTACTTTTGTTGAGTAATGCACCGTCGTTCTTCTTGTGACATACGTATTCACGTTAGCAGTGATGGAAAATTGTTGATCAAAATTAAAACTACATTCATACTAGTTAGATTTATGTTTGAGAAGTAAAACCGTGTTATCGTTGCGACCCGCCGCGAGTGTAACATCAAATCGCGCTCGTTGATAAGTGTAGTCGTCACACTTCCTAGAGTGTTATTTAAATGATTTGTACAGGTGTAATGTCAGCGTTCGGAAATTTCGTATAAATAGCATGTAACAGTAAACTATAACTACGAGTAATAACACAGTCGAAAGATTTTAACATGTGATCAAATTGTTTGTGACAAGTGTTTTTAAAGTGAAAATAGTGTTTAATTTAACTTCAGCAAAATGGATAGATTTCGGCAAAAATCTAAGAAAGAAAAACCAATGAAACATGTGGACAAGGAGAAATCACCTTTATTTATAACAGATGTAAAAACAATCAAAGAAAATATTAAAATAAAAGAAATATTGAGGTCTGTGAAAATGAATAGCAGCATGCGAATCAAAGCACCGCGTGGCAGTGTTGTGATGAATAACAATGATTTTATCGATGTCCAAGATGGCCATTTAGAAGTAAACAATGAGATACAAGATATTCCACCATCACTTGATAATCTGCAGGAAGCAACAAATCCAAATTTAGTTAGCCAAATAACTCACGGTAGTGCCGAGGTTTTGACAAATGATCAAGTAGAATTCGATAATACAACTGAGCAAGTAAATTATTTAAAACCTGGTGATGACACTGTTAACATCAACACCGACCTCACAGAAGCTCAATCGATTCTTCCGATAGAAAATACAGAAATAAGGCCCGACGTTAACGAAGAAATTATACAATATAGTGAAACGGTCCTTGAAACCGAACCACGGAATAAAAGAAACAGTGAGAGCCCCGTGATTGTAAAGACTCGCGAGCGAAAGTTATCCTTAGACCATACTATGTTGACCCGACGTGAAGGATTGTCACAGTCGGAAATGGATCTTCATTCAATTGGCAAATCCCCTTTAGAAAGAAAATCTTCATTTTTTAGAAAGAAAATGGATAGTTTTTTGAAAAATACAACTGAGATTTTTAAAAGACAGTCTTTAAGTAGTAAGTCCCAACCAGCAATTCGAAGGGGTTCCATGTCGGTTTCTCTTCAGTCTTTAAATGAAAAAACGACCATGGATGGCGAGGAATACAACAAAATTACTCTGGATACTCAGCAGGTTGGTACAACGCATTTTATTCCAATCTATTGATCAATCTAACAGAAAAAAGTAGGAAAGTAACAAGATTTTAGAATGAACTATGATTTTATAAGTGTTTTATAGTACATCATCTTTAAAGATCCGTCCATCCATTGATGGGGAGGTTGAGGAAATACTTTTCCAGGGATGTGAAAAAGCTTTTTTTTATTGATACACACAACAGATTTACTTACATAGCCCCACAGTTATTTTACCTTTAAGCTTGATTCAAAATTGCCACTAGGTATATTTTTTTGGTAGTGTACAATGGATTTGGGTAAAACTTATCCTGATAGTCTCCGATGCGGAAAATGTTACGTATGTATTGTTAATACTCTTTATCGGCATATGAGTAAATGGGCGGAAATGATGATGAGTTTTTGCTCGTTTTAACGGGATATTGCTGTTATTATTATTTGAAAATTAAGATTTACTGATGGATTTAGAAAGGTTATGACTGTTCGTTAGAAAACGTTTGAGGTAAACTTAAACGACGAGATGAAAATAAAAAATATTTAAAACAAAATAATGTAAGCAAGACGTGATCAAGATTTTGATACGATATGATATATGTTGTTGACAGGAGGTACGGGGCAGTACGACGAGCGTCGCTTCGGGCTCCACACTGGGCGCGTCGGAGGCCGGCAGCGCGGGCAGCCACAACGCGCTCTCCGCCAGTCAACCGCTCACCGACGGCGCCCAGGGCAGCCCTAATAGTGAGTTCCATTCTAAGGGTCATAATAGTCACACAGCTAGTTGCGAAACCACGGACTTCTAGTATAATAGGGTCCAAAAGAGCTTAATGTTTTGTTGGTTGCAGCGACTGGTTACGCCGCTGTTGTCTCTCAATGAATAAGGGGTCAAAAGCGTTAATAATAATAATAAAAAATGGCGTTAATTAGCTTAGTTCTCATGGTCCCACTGTTATGCCTCACTGTTATAAAAACCCCCACTAGAGATAACAAAATTTGGTTAGGTTTGTTAGGTATCTTCAAATGCCCGAAGGGCAAACGGAATAGAAATAGGATCCCCGCGAAAGCGGGGCCTCATGTTGTTGGAGTTTAATTCGACTTTTTTATAACAGTGGGGACATAACAGTGCGGCCACGAGAACTAAACCGTCAATTTTAATGTTTTTTACATTGAGATAAAAAATAGCCTTTTGTCCTTTCTGAATTTGTACCAAGCTATCAGCATTATCAAGTTTTATCTAAATCCATTATGTAGTTAAGCAAAAATCGCCTACCCGCAAATATGCATACCTATCCATCTGCGGTTCTCCTTTTTATTAATATTGATTAGCACGGTTCAATTATATATCATCCTTTAGGTGTAGGTACCTATACATTTTCAGTTAGTTACAAACCTAAGCTCGGAGCCGTTCAAAGTTTGTTTCGCCTCTGGGAATGGGTAACCGGCAAGCATAACGTATCGCGACGCGACCATTCGCGGCCGCTAGCCTTTGTCTGACAAAGCTAAGAAATATGGATCCCCGAGGAAGTGGCCGCACGAGTTCATGCCATGTTGGATGGCAGGGTGGCAGAGAATAGTATATTTCATTACGAGTGCGGAAAGCCTGACATTGCAAAGAGTTCCGACAAATGTCTACCCGAGCCGAGGCGCAGCCGAAGGTGAGGGTTGACAGTCGGAACAAGTTGCAATGACGGTTCCGCACGTGTACCGAACAACTTTTTTTAATACAGTTGCGACAAAATGAAGCAATTTAATAAAATAATAAAAACACAATAAACTCAACTAACTAATCATTTATTTATCTATAGGTATAAATAAAAATGAATTGCTGTGAATTGATATGAAATGAAAATGAAATATAATGAGATGAAATGAAATGAAACCTAACCTAACTCATTGAATCAAATCATTAAATCTGATATTGAAACAAATTAGTAGCTTCTTTTTAGAAATATTTGCATGAATCATAAAAACTTCTATGATTTTTTTAGTAAAAACTTCGTGGTTGGTTTTTTCTTTTTAATAGACATTATTTTGACAGTTGGGAAAGAGAACGCACGAGTTCGGAAAAGGTACGTCCCTGCAATAAGCCACTTTTTGAGCAACTGTATTAAACTAGTATATTTTTTATCGAGGGACTAAACTAAGCCAATATATACCCGAGATGGTTAGCCTCGCTAACGCTCGGGTGTCTATTTATCCGAGGGTTTATATATTGGCTTTTAGTCTCGAGTTGAAAACTCTATTTTTCACTTCAATTGCGAGAAAAAAATAGTCAGTTTAGTACAAAAAGATTTAATCAAAAAATAAAAAGTTTACTTAAAGTTAAATGTACAATTTGAATTATTTTTAATATTGTAAATTATGGTCGTTTCGGGAATATTGACACGCGTACTCGTAGCTTGTATTTGGGAATTTTGTGAGAAGTCTGATGTCAGCTGTTGTGTGAAAGTCGGAGATGTCGGCAGAATTTCAGACTTTTCGTCACTGATCTCATTTCGATTATTCGACTGCTGGAATTCATGTGACATATCACGCGATGTAGATGGACGTGGCTCATTTTGTGAAGTTATGTTAATGCCTGATGTAAGTTGCTGGGTGATGTTGTACTTATTTTGTATGGACTCTTCAATGTACCCTTCAGCTACTTGGTCCGACCTCCAACCACCATGTCTTTTAAGCGTCCGAATCCGCCAAAAGGGCCGCTGACGTTCTGCGGAAGCAATGGCCTGTGTAGAGTTCTGGATTTGGCAGATTCAAGTTCGTTGCTATTTCCTTAGGCATGCAACCTATTTTATTTTTCCCTATTACCTGTTTGGTTCATTTCCCATTCTGGTACCTAGTTTAAAAAAAAACGATTGGTGGTTACGTCACTGGGTCTTAGTTGCTGATAAGCTTTAACTATTTTCAAGTACTCTCCAGATATTACGAATTTTCGCTGTTTATTTGTCTTCGTATTAGGCAAATTTACAGCCTGTAAATTTAGTGTCGCTTTCGACATCTGCCAGAGTAATGTTCACCAGTTCCATCCCTCTGCATGCGCCACTTATGCCGAAAATCAAGGCGACCTGTAAATAAGTTTTTGTTAAAAATATATACAACGTACTTGTTGCCTTTAATTGATAAAAGTGTTAAAATTGTACATAAACATACCTTGGTTGCTAAATATTTTTCATTAGGAGCGTTATTTAAAAACGTTTCTACGTCCTCAGACGTAAAAACTTTCGACTTTTTTCCTTTATGTCCACTAGACTAGACAATCGTTTTAGCAATGCAATCAAATTTGCGTATGTTTTCATTTGTACTTCGTGCTTAATTTTTACCGTCATTTTTAACATGGAATAAATACTCCACAATGTTGACAATTGATACTTTTTTGAGATCTCGTCAAAATATGCTAAAAAAACGCTTTCTGTGAAAGAATGAATGCGTTTTTTATTCCTCCAGTCCATAAAACTTTCATAGGTTTTTAAATAAATCTTTCTAGATTTCGGCGGCAAAAGATTATCAATTATGTCTTTTGCTCTTTGCTCGACATCATAATTTTCACTATCACTTGACGACATTGTGAGAATAATCAATTTATTTTAATCGTTTACCCGTGCTAGTTACGCGGTATTGCACTATCCCCGACGATATGGTTCAGTGGCAGTTGTAAATACTGGCACAAGAGGTATTCTATCCTAGACCTCTAGGGTGGTAACGCATCTGCAATCCTCTATTGCAGGTGTCCTTGGGTGGTGTGCTCGCTTACCATCCCACTACTACTACCCACTTGCTCGCTGCCGTCCTTGTCGTATAAAAAAAATCGGTTTAAATTATTAAAAACGGATATCACTGTTCAAGTCAGTCTGTTATTTTCTGATATAGATAAATATTTTAGTAGTGGCGACTGTTCATAGCTACTTATTATTTAATTGATTAGCTAGACTTTTTAGTGGAAGCTATTTTTGTTGACAAAGCCGAGTGCTTCCGAGCGCCGGCCGAGGACGGCCGACCTCAAGGGTCGAGTGCGCACATGTGCGGTTTCAAACAGCAACTGTCTTACACTTCTTGCCGTGGCGATCTGTCATCCTTACCACACGCTTATTCCTATTTGTTTTCTAGTTTCCCTATTCTTTGTGTATCTAGCCGTGTCCTTCCTGAATATATTATTCTTCAGTGTTTCCTTCTGAATATAGAGTTATATGTTTATTGTGGAGTGCCTGGTTTCCTTTATGCATCCGTAGCACCCCATAAAGTGGTGACCCCGATTGTTTCCTTCTGCTGTAGGAACTTTCATAAAAAAGATTAAACACGAAGGTGTATATTTACTTGGCTAAACATTTTTTTTTATATAATTAATATTACTATAGGAATGCAGTGGATCACGTTTAAAATACAATTCATATTACTCAATTGAAATCATACACTTACTGTTTAGGACCCTTGCATTTTTAATTTAATTTAATTTAATTTTTATTGTTTGTTATGTTTGTTACAGCTCCGTAATATTTTAATCCACAAAATAAGAGTACTCATTAGTTACTCATTAATCTATATCTATATATCTATATAAAAGAAAGTCGTGTTAGTTACACTATTTATAACTCGAGAACGGCTTAACCGATTTGGCTGAAAATTGGTAGGGAGGTAGCTTAGAACCAGGAGACGGACATAGGATACTTTTTATCCCGATTTTCCCCACGGGATTGGAAAATTCCGAAATGTTGTACTAATAAAGCTACAGAAATTAAATTTAGCATGCCTACACATTATTCCTTGATTAGTATAAAGATGCACTTACAAAGGAATTTTTCAAATTTAAGGCGGAACAAAGTTCGCCGGGTCAGCTAGTACATTATAATCAAAAGATGCACTACCTAG
The DNA here is from genome assembly GCA_949127965.1 of Pandemis corylana. Taxonomy (NCBI): domain Eukaryota; kingdom Metazoa; phylum Arthropoda; class Insecta; order Lepidoptera; family Tortricidae; genus Pandemis; species Pandemis corylana. The sequence continues at coordinate 23,405,288 of OX421850.1, forward strand.
TTTTAAGTAACGGTTACTTCTTTTGTTTTTATTTAAATAACTAAAAACATTTCTCCAAGCTAATGAGCCGATTGCTGCACATGTTTGGCTGGCCGAAGGTCAAGCAGCTCGCAGCTATTATTATCGACAAGGATACTAGGGATAGTTAACGTTTATTCGTTGCATGTTGTATGGTATAGTGAATGAAACTAGCTCATTTTTTTAACATTAAATTAATATAGGTATACCTACCTACATAATACATAACTACAGAAATGTATGTAGGTAGTAATATATTCAAAAATTAAAATACTTAAAATGGCTTTGTTATAAATAGGAAATGAAAGAAAAAGAATCAACTCTAAAACTACCTAGGTGTAGGTACCTGGAAGTAAAAACTTATTTAATTATGTTCATCGCAATCTGAGATAAAGTTTTCACTGTATCAAAATTCAAAGTTGTACCGCGTCGGCGTCTGGATTCAATGTAAACAGCCCCACCGGCCCATTGAAAGTTGTAGCGAGCGACGAAGTAGAAACAAACCTTTGTTGCATGCGCGGCTACGGGCCTACACCCAGTCGAGCCAGCCTCACTTCGCAACCCCAAGTCGCGAACATAACATATGTACAATAATTCATGTTTACCATTGTAAGAAATTATAATTATCCCAAAAAAATGAGGTTACATTTTGACACCTTAGTAGGTACCTAATTGATTATACATACTATATTTACTCATATTTATATACCTGCGCATTCAAACATCTTTTTAACCGACTTCCTTGTAATTTTTTTAGTATTTTAATTATTATAGTACCCGAGCGATTTCCAAAAAAAGTCCACAAGAACATTTTTCCAGAATTTAACTATTTCGGGTTTTTCTTACTCAGAATCGTTTACCCTATCGATCCTTATACAAGAAAAAATGTGTCCCAAAATTTCCATTCCAGTTCGTCACTTTTTATAATATAGGTAGGAGGCATGGAACGTGACGAACAGGAAAAAAAATCCATAGTAAAATCTGGGACACATTTTTTTTGTATGAGAATCGATAGGGTAAACGATTCTAAGTAAGAAAAACCCAAAATATTTAAATACTGGAAAAAAATATGATGTAGACTTTTTTTTGGAAATCGCTCTCCCGGATGTTTTTTTTGGTACGTTTTCTCAAAATGAAACCTAGCTAGATCGATTTAACGCCCTCGAAACCCCCTGCATACCTAATTTCATGAAAATCGTTGGAGCCGTTTCCGAGATTCAGATTATATAAATATATAATATACAAGAGTTGCAGTGCTCGTTTAAAGGTATTAGATAGATTAGATTATAATACCTACTACGGTATCGTGGCGTCGCTTCTGCGGGATACATTTTAGAAGAGCAGCACAGCTCGCCTCTAAAATAACCGGACTTAAATCTTCGATTTAAATTTAAAGCTCACGACGCGAGCTTTTTGTGCGGAGACAAATGCCTCAAGGAGACCGAGTATATTTGCTAGCCAATTTTCTGATTCATAGGTCTAACGTGCTCCAGTCCAATTCGAACCTTTTTGTTTGCACTCTTTGCCGTCCTTTTGGTCATGAGATGTAACATTTACTGAAAATTCACATCTGTTATTTCAGGTACTAATGGAACATACAACCAAGACTCCCTTTTGAACTCACGCGCTATATCCATGAGTTCGGGGCTTGACTCAGCGTTTGGGCAGCGGCGTCGGAAAACTTCAAGATCTAACAGGTAAAAAAAACAATATAGGTAACTTTTTTATCGTCTGGCCACGACTATGCACAACTAACGACACGGCGACCGTTTTTTTGTTATTTAAGTACACTGCGTGTGTAAGAATGAAGTTTTGTCTGGCGAGCGTGCTGATCATGCAATGAACAGAGGATTCGCTTGCCGCGCTGCCGTTCGCTTATGGATGTATCGTGGCCGTTATAGTCTGGTCAACATGTACCTTTTTAGGTTAAATTTTTGTATAGTCTTCGAAAATTACGATCAAGGTGTCATTCGATTCGGAATATTATGTAGAAAGTTTAAGAAAAAGTTCCAAAAGAGGCCGATAAAAATTGCAAAAGTTATAAACAATTAAAAAAAAATTAAAATAGGGGTTTGGTTTTTTTTAATATCTCAAAAACTATCAAGGATATTCAAAATTTGAAAAAAGATCTGAAAAGAAGAGAAAATTTCCTAAAAAAAAGTCCTACCTTCCGGAACTGTATCTTTAATATTTATAATTTTTAAGGAGCCCTGAAAATAGCGCTAAAAGGCTTCCGCTCGTGATTTGTCACCCGGACACGGTAACAATAAAAATCATTTTAATATATTAAATATGAATATTAAAGAATAAAAAAAATTAAGTACTATTGGGATATAAAAATAAACAATAATCCATAGGCGAAAACCGACCAAAAACCGTTAGAAATCATAAAATTTGAAATATTTGAAAAAAAAAGTTTTTAATTACTTTTATGCAGTTTTAAATTTTTTGATGTTTTCGATTGTTACTAAAAAAGTGGAAAATTAACATTTTTGATTTTTTCCAACGGGGATCTATTTTTATGCCTTTTGAAAATAACTCCACGAAGTGAAAAAAATCCTAGGGTTGTACTTTAATAATAATCAGGCTTTTCTGTTAACATTCTATTCAGAAAAAGTTATTAATTAACTAATGCATAACTAATGGAAAAATGGGGATAAAAATTTTTCGCCGACGGATTATTGTTTATTTTTCTATCCCAATAGTACTCAATTTTTTTTATTCTTTAATATTCATATTTAATATGTTAAAATGATTTTTATTGTTACCGTGTCCGGGTAACAAATCACGAGCGGAAGCCTTTTAGCGCTATTTTCAGGGCTCCTTAAAAATTATAAATATTAAAGATACAATTCCGGAAGGTAGGACTTTTTTTAGGAAATTTTTTCCTCTTTTCAGATCTTTTTTCAAATTTTGAATATCCTTGATAGTTTTTGAGATATTAAAAAAAAACCAAACCCCTATTTTTATTTTTTTTAATTGTTTATAACTTTTGCAATTTTTATCGGCCCCTTTTGGAACTTTTTCTTAAACTTTTTACATAATATTCCGAATCGAATGACACCTTGATCGTAATTTTCGGAGACTATACAAAAATTTAACCTAAAAAGGTACATGTTGACAAGACTATTAGCGCCGCCGCCGGCGCGCCGCCCTGTCGATGCGCCCAAACTGTCGTTGCGATTATCCTCCGAGGTGCACAGACGCGTGGGCATCGCAAAACCTTGAGCACTGTGGCTCCTTACAGTGTTAAGGCTATGCCGCTTCGGTACCTATTCAAAAGATTCAGACCAAGTTCATTTTTGGAGAAAGTCTTCAATGCTGAAGAAGTTTTATAAGTTTTACAATATTGAACGCGTTCGAAACTTATTTCGTGCTCGATAACTTAGACTTAAGGCTCAGTATGCTTAGTGTACGTTTTTGAACACGAAATAAGTCTCGAAAGCGTTTGCGTTAAAATGTAAAATACTATGTGTGAATTACACCAAGTTACTCTTGACACATTCTATTTCGTAGGTTTTCTGTCAAATAGATGTCAAAATCGACTTTTATGGTTAAAGTTTTTGCTAACCTTTTCGACGACACGTCAAATACAAGAGACGTCACCATACACCAGACTTCTTTATTGCGATGCCTTAAATTGAACCTAAACACAATTGAACAAAAGTTGCGTTTGCATTGAAAGTAATGGGCGTATATATAGGTCGTTGGCGTTGAACCTGCAGTGCTGTTATATGTGTCATTGGCGTCGAAAATGTTAAACGTGATGCAAATCACACTATGAGAACTGTTTGTTGCAGTCGCGTTCCGATAGTGCCACTGCCAATTTTTCCATAGTAAGTAATTAAGACGTTTACGCGAACGTGTACGAGACGTTTATTGTGTTAAAAACTTACACTAGCTGTTAGGGATAACTAACTAAACAGAGTCTTTAACTCATACAAATGTGAAGATCTGTGAATGTGATGTGAGGCTAGAGTGAATAGGCTATTACTGAACCAGTGAGTTACACCTTTGGCCTCATCTGCACCTTCCACCAAGTGAGATAGAGGTCAATCACTGGTCAGTTCGTAGTAAAAAAAAAAAGATGATAGCATTGACGGACCGTCACGTGAAACCAAGCGAAAAGTGATAATTCGTGGCCCAAATTGCCACACGTCAGGACTACACTTATGGGTTTTAGGCGTAATTTTTAACTTTCCAAGTTACATTCTCGAAGGAGTCTTATTCTTTAGGTAATTTATTGCCTTTTGATATTTGACAAGACTGGTTGGTCTGGCTATTAATTAAATACCTACCGATAAAAGTAAAATGTGAAATGAGAACGTTAACTATGCGCAACAAAAGGAGCGCGCCCCTTAAATTTCAGCTCTCGCTTCTTATTGAAATTGTAATAGCTATCTACCTGTCGGTTAATTTTACAGTACTTTCTTGTGAAGCTTACCATGGAGGCAAGGTTGGTTATTTGCTCATATGACGTCAAAAAGCTGAATTTAATTAATAAATAATTCATTGTTGTGCGGCGATGGAGACTGAAACAATATAATATGTACAGTCAAGTGTAATAATATGTATGTAGTCAAAGTTTCAAAAATAAGTACCATACGCTCTTACACCGGCGTAATAAGGTCGTGGGACATATTTTTGAGAAGTTCATATCGATACTTATTTTTGCACTTGACCGTACCTACCTAACAATAAACCGTAATTTGCACACGTACGTATGGTTGTTGGAAACATTGCTCCCTATTCTTAGCTAAACAGGAATAACAACTAACTTTTAAGTTTCATTGTAGCAATTTCAGTAGGTATATGTTTCAGTAAGTATATGCATAATGGTTTGCCTGCATTGTTTATTTTAACATGTACGGTCAAGTGCAAAAATAAGTATCGTTACGAACTTCTCAAAAATATGTCCCACGACCTTATTACGCCGATGTAAGAGCGTATAGTACTTATTCTTGAAACTTTGACTAGATACATATTATTACACTTGACTGTACCTAATATTCACATAAAGGGAAAGATATTATTTCCATTGCTCACGTCAATTGAACATATAAGTATAGTGTAGTGTAAGCCAAAGACTTCCCTTCTTTCTTCACTAAGGTGGTGCGTAATGCGGGCGTTAAATATGTACACAAGTAATCTCTGGATCTACTGAACAGATTTTGAAAATTCTTTTACCAATAGATAGCCACATTATTTGTGAGTTTCATAGGCTATATTTAATTCCGCGCGGACGAAGTCGCGGGCAACAGTAATCTTGTAATTATTGACCATGTATCGTTTTGATAATATTCCCAATTCATCAGACAGGCAACATCGAAGTCTCAAAAAGTTATTCTGTCTTCTAGTCTTTGCTGTAATCTAATTGAATATTTATTTCCCAGAGTTACATGGGTGGCCAGCGAAGGTTGGACGAACTACTTGCGTCGTCTGACGCAGCAAGACGAGGCGGGGCGGGAGATGCACGCCTCCCACTCATACCAGGACTTCTCGAGTATTCCGGAAGACATGCTGCCGGCGCCGCGCCTGGACTCGAAGGGGCGACGGCTGTCGTATCAGCGCGCCGTCTCCGGCGAGGATCCCTCGCTGCCGCCCCGCTACCAGGACTCCAGTCTGCGGAGGAGACATCTCATACCAGAACATTCAGAGGTAACCTATAATGCATGAATTTGTATAGCTTATAAGATATACGTCGAAATAGTCGGTAATGGTTAAAGTAACTTGATGCAACTCACACTTCGATCTAAATTCGTTTTATCGTATGGAACGGAATCCTCTCCACGTGAGTTCGATCGACTCGCATATTCTGTCCAGTTGTTTGGTAGTCACTCGTTTCTAATGAAATCGAGTTGAAAAATCTGTGAAAATTTAATAGTTTCAACACTCTGCTAACGAATCCTGAAGGTACATACTTAGGTAAAAACGAGAACAGAAGTATTATGTATTACAATTTCAAATAGGTACGTACTTGCCTATGTCCATATCTGCTAATTTATCGAGAATATTCCACGAATATATTACAAGCTCAGTTCACTAAAAAATAATTTAAAATAAATGAAAAGGGATTGGCTAGTGACTTTCTTATTCCTCGTTATCTTACGAACAATGATTAGAATCAATAATCTTTGCTTATGCCAACGCAGGGGACGGCCTGCGTTGCCCTTTACTACCCTTTCACTGTAATCTTATATGCTCTATTGTCTACATATAAAATGTCAAGAAAGTAACATCACATAATAATGTATTAAAAACCTACTGTGATATTTTAGTCTCGTCGCCACAATAGTGTCCAAGACGCCCTGGTAAATTCTGAAGATCATAGCCGTGAGCGACATGGCTTTGTTTGTGCAAAATACAATAGAATTCAATAATGTGTTTTTGTATTGGATTACTAATACCAGACTTAGATACAAAAATCTTTCTTAGGTACATAGGTAGAATAGAATAGTCGTAGCTAGTTATAGAACTAGCTATATATCTATTTATTCTAAATCTACTTACTACAGAAAAATCTTTGCATAGACGATCAAATATCAAATTAATGGTTCCAGGTTCCATTCCCTGGGGTAAGATATATTTGTATTATAAAAACGAATATTTGTAACTTTGTTTCCCAATCGGTTAAGTCCCACGTCTGTTTATATATATAGAGTTATGTACTTAGGTATAAATTATTAAAAGTGTGCCTGTTGGTTGTATTTGTAACACGACTATCTACTCGTATCACACTGAGCTCCACTTAGAACATGACCCAGGAAAATGAATTCTGTCATTGCAAGCGAATGTTTAGCAAATTTACCTACTCATGAATGTTATTTTACGCATCTTTAACAAATTTCTACTGAAGAAGTAAAACAGGTTATTGGATACTAAATATAAAAAAAAACCGAAAAGCATACAAATAAATTCTTGTTTCCATTTCCAATGTTCCATGTTATAAAAATGATAGCTGCAGTTAAGTTAAATGACTGGTATGGGATAAATATTTAGGTGGGAATGCTGTGCATAGTGGTGATCACACTACATAATGAACCGTCGTCTTTTAGTCTAAAACCTGACCAGTCATGCTATCATCATCATTCACTAGACGTCGTTACATAAAAGTACCTATGTTAGAAAAATAAAATTCATCCCGCCATAATTAAGGTTCAGGGGATGGTAATGCACCCATTTAAAGGATGTACACGGTAAAAATGCGCACCCTGAATTGAACGGGTCCATCGTAAAAATACATGAAATATTCAATACTTATCCGTATTTTACCAGGAGGCTATTCTTGAAAAAAAACTACAAAACATTTTTGTTACATGTGCCATACAAGTTTAAAGAGAGCTACTATACCTACCTACTTGGCAAACAGAGTACACTCAATGATTGAGAAATGTGATGAAATTTAGTATTTTAATTTTTTGCGACAAAAGCTACTTACGAATATTTAAGTACCTACTCATGCATATACTAGATATATACACATAGCTAGGTGTATAGGTATCTAGGGACCTATTTTCTTCTCGGTGTCATAAGCTATGCATTCCGAATTTCGGCTAAATCAGTTAAATACTAACCACGTGAAGGCTGAATAAACAAACTCACTTTCATATTCATATATCTGTTTTGTGTGACAAATAAATATGCAATGACTTTCACCCTCGTCTACGATTCTATTAAAAAATAAGTCTGAAATATTGTAACTTGTATGCAATGAACCAGAACCAGATCATTATTATGCATGTATGTAAGTAAAAATCTTAAGATATAATGTGTAAATGCCAACATAAGTCCCACTACTGGGCACAGGCCTCCTCTCATAGTGAGATGGTTTGGGCTATAGTTCCCGCTCGGGCCCAGTGCGGATTAGGAACTTCATTTAAACACCATTAAATGGCCTCGAATGAAGTGTGCAGGTTTCCTCACAATCCTTTCCTTCGCCGAAAAGCTCATGATAAACTTCAAAAGAGATTTCGCACATTAATCGCGGGCCCGGGCTAGAACCCACGACCCTCTGCTTGAGAGGCAATAGGTCAAACCACTAGGTTATCGCAGCTTTTTTTTTACTCGTATCATAATACGTACTACAACTTGAACAGCGAAACGAAGACAGAAATAGACATGTTTTTACGGAAAATTTACACTAGGCAAATTTGCTTCTATAGAATAGACATCAAAAAACGGTTAAAATGCAAATGGCGTGCAGGTAGAGTAGAGTTGAAAATATGGTTTAATGCGCAGGTTTTTCGCGCAGTGAAACCCTCGGGCCGTATATAAGGTCCGCAGCGAGCGGGCCGCCGGCAGTGGGGTCGCGTTGCCCAATCCGTCGGCGCGGCATCCCCCGGGACCGCGAAACTAAACAACGAAAAATTCAACGCTAAAAATCAACGGTTTACTTTAAAACTCCTCACTTTGTCACATGGTTTACAATTTCTTAGCTCCGAATCTCAGTAGCGTAATTCTAATTTCCGGTAATACTTAAATAGCTGTTTTGACGAAACTTTATCTCGATTCGGAAGAAGTTTCAATAGTTCAGTTTTAATATTAATTTGAGAATATTCGTGTGATTGTTATTATTTAGGCATTGCTTAACACGAGTTGCACGAGATTTATTTATTCGAAATTGCACCATCTTATTTTAATTTGTGCATGGATGTTTTTGGCTCGAGGTAAGTTTTGTGACGTAATTCGGTGTTGTTTTGATTTGTTTGGGCCGGAGCCGGCGCTGGCGAGGTGGTCGTTAATCCCACAGGCAGAGCCGCGGCCGCGGCACGTTATTGGCCAACTTTGGCGTTTGGCGGCGCGTCACGAAGGAACTTTAGTACCTAGCGGGTGTTCGCGATAAAATCTGACTTGATATTGATTTAAGGCAAAGTGTTTTGTTAACTGTACACTTAATTTAACACTGTCTGTAGCATAGTTAGGAAATGACTTGCTTTCATTCAAACTTGCGACCGGAGTGAATAAAAGGGAAAATAATTGATCTTCCTTCTAATCGGGTTCTACTTACATACTTGATCCAGAATTTGCTATTAAATAAATACTAATAAGAGTTACTACATATTTTCATGTTCGACCCAAAAAAAAATTTACTGTCTGAAATCCAATTAACTTTTCAATTAGGTACTTCGAAACAGTGGAAGTATTGTCATCGTAGTGACAAAATATGATTAGCTCAATCGCTACTTTTTAAACCATGACAAGAAGGTAGATACTTTATCTTTCCCATGTTTATGTTAGTTTCATTTTTTTCGCAAAGTGACCGGCTTAGCAGATCCTTACCGAATAAAAGTTTGTGGATCGAACTGTTGCTAAAACATTCAGGTGAAGTTAAACAAAAGCTTGTAAAACTTTTGACACAAGTGTTTTTTTCTTATATTATACGAGTATTAGGCATAGGTAATGCAACTTTAAGAGCACATCGTATAGACTGATGTTTGTCCATACAAGTAAGCGTATTTCCCTGTTTCCTCCCTGGATAATCACATTAGAACGAATATTTTTTACCACACGATATACGTATAATTTGACTTTTGTACAATTTGTCATTAAACCATTATTAGTACATTGTTCACCGAGGGACTAAAACAAGCCATAATGACACGAGATGTTTAGCCACACGAGCTCATCGAGCGAAGGTGGCTATAGTTTGTGTCATTATGGTTGTTTAACCTCGCGTTAAACACTCTATTTTTCATTTTGAATACGAGGAAAACAACGACGTTCTTAGCTTAGCAGTCAAACGACAAAATGTGCTACCAACGGCAATGGTTCTTAAACCTCCATCCCTCTTCGATAGTGCGCATAAGGAAGCTCCATAAATGTAAGGACAAATCGCATCATTTAACTGACCACTGAGTAGAAAGTTGCAAAGTTTAGTTAGGCGTTCAAGTTATCGTACCCCATTATCACCAGCGGACCCAGATGTAAGTTCTTTTAAATGCACTGGCCGGATATCATCTAAACCAGAAGCCGAACCACTGTTGAATGAACTCAATGCCTGTGCAACGTCTTCCACCCCTGCTTCAACCACTGGAACGAATCTATCCGGCTCAGGAGGAAATACTAGTGGCCGGAAAGGAGGTGGGTGCTTCAACTTCAAAGCTGTAAGAGTTTCAGGGTTTGACGGGGCTATTCCATCACTTGACATAGCACTCTGACAGCCCCCTTCAGGTCACCCTCGAAAACCTTACACTGTATTGTCCTAAGAACAGAAGGAGGTCTCCGGGGTGCCGTTCTTGTTTGTTCGTTGTCCAAAGATTGTAGTGGTGTCATGGACGTGTTTATATTGAAAGAAAGAAAGAAAGAAAACATTTATTCGTGACATAATTACAGCTAATACAAAAACAAAAAGAAGTAAATAAAAAAACACAAGGACGCATACATCAAGAAATGGTCCCATCTCAGCATAATGCTGGCCTTGCAGCCAGCACTGGTCTTCCGATGGGACCATCAAGTGCTACTATAAGCACATATTTAAAAAATATATATATCAATGCAAAACATTATTATTATTATTGTTTTTCAATTAATTTTGATCTCGACAATGTTGTCGGTGTTAGGTAAAGAACACAATTTAGGACGATTTAGGCCAATTTAGGTTGATTTAGGTTTGACAAAAATGTCTTCGTTGAAAAAATACCTGTGCAGAATGTAATTATTTTATTAATGTTTTTCCACAATTGACACACTTTTCCGGCTTTATGTCTTATGTACATGCGTATCTATCTATTTTGTTTGTAATTATTACCAACTACATACCGAGGAAAGCTGATTTTCTTGAGTTCCGCTATTATGTGCGTAATCACCTCAAAAATCAAATTTCAAGAAAACTGAGAAATTATATTTACCTGTAATAAATTGGAAGTATTATGTAGCAACTTTAAAAGGTTACACTTCATTGGTTTTTAATGTATAGGTGTATCAGGGATGTTGCGGATCCACTTTTTTCCACATCCGCGGATGCGGATGCGGATGCGGATTTTAAGAGGCTCACATCCGCGGATGCGGATGCGGATGCGGATCTATATAAGAAATTTAAGTGCTGGGTTGGTAGAGTTAAAAAAACAGTATTATTTACAGTCACAACAAAACAGTGGCGAGCCGCGTCACCGTCACCGATTCACCGAAGTCCGAAACAAAATTACCGCTTTCCTATTGGTCAATCAGCACGCGCGGTCGACACGTGCCACTCGCCGGGCCCTCCCCTTTCTTTCATGTCGCGACCTGCTACACATCCGCATCCGCTTCAGCACCGCATCAATTTATGCGGATACGGATGCAGATGCGGATGTCGAAATTGATGCGGATGTTCTGCATGTGCGAATGCGGATGAGGTGTATGAAGGTAATTAATTTTAAACACAAAACCCTCTTTTTTGCGTCTCTGGGTGAGATTTTAAAAAAACGCTAAAACAGGTATTTCTTTATTTTTATTACTAAGTATTTATTCTGAGTTTCATGATTCTAGAACAATCTAATTTTCTTTTTTCATACAAACTTTAACCCCCCTTTTCACCCCTTTTTCCAAAATTTTCCAACATTTCTGTAGCCTAGATCCTATTCTAAACTTATTGAAATAGATTTGTGAACATTTCAACAATATCCGTTCAGTAGTTTTTACGTGATGCTCAGTCAAACAAACAAACAAAAATTTTAAAAATGGTTTTAATAATGTTCAGTTACCGATTTTAAGTCACCCTGGTCGGTTTTTTTTAAATCTTCAATGTACAGATTTTTTGGTCTCAACGACTTTATTAAATGTATAGATATAGATTTGAAAGCACAATGTAACTACCTACCTAATTATTATTTAATTATTGTTAAAATTATTAATTATTTATTTTGGCGTGTTCAATCTTTAAATTATATTACGTAACTAAAGGACAATGTACAAAATACCTAGTACAACAAAAACCAATCAAAATATATTTTTTTAATTAGGACAAAATACATTGATAAACCATTTACATTTTTTTGTTCGTGTAAGTAAACGTTTGTTTTGCCTGCCTACCTAGCTCAGCCGCGCGGTGCGCGGCGCCTTCGGCAATGGTGACATCATCATGACAAGGAACCGATTGTAATTAAACCAAACGTTATTCACAGCGTCGCAGCTATATTTCTAATACTCCGCCGGCGTTCATTTTGTAATACTGAAATTAGCTAAAATTTGTTAGTAACTAGTTGATTGAGACAACAGTAAATCGACTTTGACTGGATTGTGCTCTATTTGAATAAATCTGTACAACAAACACAAAATGAGTGAACTAATAAATGATGTGTGATCACTTACTATCTGTCATGCTATATATACGCTATTATTTTTTGAGGTTTTTGTAGTATTTTATGCAACCGTTAAGAATTGAGTGTTTTAAGTCCTAATTATGTACAGTTATATACATTACTTTTTCTACTCCTGTACTAAATCTGTGATTTATGTTATCACGAGCACCACTATAAGAACACTCATAATAAGACTGGATAGGTAAGTCTATATTGTCTATTCTATTCCCTCTAAAAGCACTTGTTGGCTTATGGCTCTAAAGTGCTCCTCTGCCAGCCATAGACTGCCGAACCACAACTTTTATACGATCAACATTAAATTTACGACGAAAATGCATGACTACCAACTTAACAAATGATTTCATACCTATGGTTTTTATAGAACTAAAACTTTCTGAACTAAATGCATAGCTGCCAACATAACAAACATGAGTTTTCAATAATGTCACTGCTAGGTTGTTAAACGTTTTGGCTAAATACGGTTAAATTAAAAAATTAAAAACTTTCAATTTTGTCGTTTCGTTTGTTGTTTTCATGTTTCCCGCTCGCTCGTGTATTGGTTGACTTGTTTGATCGCAATGGTTTCCTTTCGACTTCCACACCGCAGTGCTGGAGACCGGTGTTAACAGCAGGTTTCTCAGTCACCTTTTTACGACACGCGATGTGACAGGTCGGATTTATTCTGGAACAGGGCAAGGCTCAATCTTTTATACCTCTTGTATTATCTACAGATAAATAGATGTTAGACGTTTCTTATATGGACACCCACTTCCATTCTTTTTTATCCCATCCTTTTGTTCTGTGCGAAATTCGAAAAATCCCTTCTTATGACTTATGACACCTACGTTATCTTCAAAGAATATATTATATCTACTAAATACCAAGTCTATATTCGATCGAGCCCGGTCAAAATCATAAGCATTTGCTTAAATGAAATAATAATTAAGTTTTTCTTTTAATTTTTTAACAAATTTCCATTATGAGCGTTTTCCTTGTGACTGAATAATATGAAACACATTTACATTATTCGCAGAAAATTTGGAAAGTTAGTATGATTAAAAAATAAAATTAATAATATTTTTATTAAATCTAAAATTGATGCCATGGTTCCTACAAACCCCTATTTCACCAACCAACTGGATAATTGTCGGTGACCATTGACAATTCAAAATGCAATGCATATTCAATGTGAAGCCAACCGGCGAAGATTCTCGTTGAGTTTATGATGTAACATACAGGTCACTCGTCACTGACAATTGTCGCCTTGGTGAAATAGCGGCCAGGTTCCGGGGTATCTCTTACAGTTTTTGACTTCTCCCCACAGTCCCATTTGAATTGATCATTGATCATTCTGTATATAGCTGTATGTATAATCTATCTATTAATGTGTTAATATGGATTGTATTTATGGTTATTTAACGTATTTGTGTTCATTTTTTGAATCTGGGGGCACGGCAGTGCCCCGCCAAGTCGAGCGCGAAGCAAACACTGCCGTACCATCCTTTACTGGAACCATTTCGCGGCATTTTCAGGCCCCTATTTGAGAACCTCTGGATAAGACCAGAACGCAGAAATGTTCGTCATCCACTTAATCCAGCTATAATCACATACTTAAAATCCAAAATTTCAAGTCTGTAGGTCATTTAGTTCCAAAGTTAAGCGAAAGCAGTTTCGCATTTATGACACTCACTCACTCACTCACTCATGATCATCAGAATAGAACTAGTAAAACCAGGATAGATGCCCCACTTTTTGAAATTACTTTATATCTCTTTGTACAAAAAGCAAGATTCTTTATTTGTAAAACGGGTAGGTACTTTGGTTTATTATCTTCAAATTTATGAAAGGAATAAACATTATCTTTGATATTTCCAGAGAATTGGCGATTTTTGCAGACCTCTAAATTTTGGGACAACTATCCCATATAGGGGATAGTTGCCTAAACCATGTTAATTACGTTTAGGATAGTTGCCTTGTCAAGAAAGAGGACATTTACCCCGCTAAAACTTTGATCGCACCTAGGCGTCTCATGCAATCGCACAGAGACATGCAACACGGTCAACTTAGTGGTAGTTGAAGAGTCTCTCGATAGATAAATAAAATAACATGTGTTTCATTCGCGAAAGTAGAGTAATTGCAATCAAGGCAACTATACACTCGGGGAGACTATCCGGGTTTTACCCTACAATAATAATAGGGTAGGTGTTAACATCGATAATACTAATACAATGACGAGCGAAGAGAGAATGACGCGTGTTAATTACGTGAACCTTGAGGTTAAGTCAAGTCAAATACAAAAATACAAACTCCAGGATGGCTAAACAATAGCTACGAGTAAGGCAGGCTACGTTGCTTAAATTTGAGCAGACTTGGTACAGTTCTGTCTGCTCTTTAATTATATCTAAGCTTACGGCGACTATGAACAGGGCACAGAATTAGGCTACGCAAGGATTGTTGGTAGACGTAAATTTTATGCCGACTAAACCCCTGCAGTGAGTTGGTAGAAAATGGACTAATAGTAATAGTCTGTTCTAGGGGAGACCGAGGCGAGTTGAGACAGAGGTGAGTTGATACAAAGCCGATTTCCCTGAACTGTGACAGTTTATCGGGCTGGTAACTTCGCTAATTCGTTGCTCTTTCTACACTCCACAGTTTGTGTGAAGTTGTGACCTCAGTAACTGTCATAGGTGTAGAGAAAAAGGCTTTGTATCAACTCACCTCTGTCTCAACTCGCCTCGGTCTCCCCTACATAATTACGCCAATCAATCAGATTTCGGTATACTTATCAGAAGAATATAACTTGGCCCCTAGTTCCTACAATGTTTCGAACAAGACATAGGTAAACATTATAGTTTCAGCTATCTTAGGTAGGTATCATATCTTCTCTCTGTAAATAAGTATAGTAGGTATTGAATGAGTCAAAAGAATTTGTTCCAAGCTAACGGAACCAACAACACGCTCTTTTATAGAAAACTATAAATACATTTTCAGTTCAAAGAATCACTAAGAGTGTCATTGTCAGACTAATAGTGAATGAAAAGCTTTCGTAACTGAATTAAACGTAATAGCCCTTAAAGCGGTATCGTGCGTGCCGCGTTGATATACGTTTGCAGTCGTGTTGATAATAATAAATATACTTACAAGGATAATACGACACGCGATTAGCTTCA
Organism: Pandemis corylana; assembly: GCA_949127965.1. Taxonomy (NCBI): domain Eukaryota; kingdom Metazoa; phylum Arthropoda; class Insecta; order Lepidoptera; family Tortricidae; genus Pandemis; species Pandemis corylana. The sequence continues at coordinate 23,420,754 of OX421850.1, forward strand.
TCTGCTCATAAATTTCAGTAAGCACTCGGCGATACTCCTGACAATTTATTGTTCCCCCTGTTAGGTACCCCAATTCCGGCTCGCTGGACTCCTCTCTACAAAATTACAGAATACTTAAAATGTGGGTAGTTACGTCGTAAGGCGTCGTGAATATCTTTTGCTTTCACTTATTAATAACTTTGTTTTGGTCCCCTTTTACATTATAATGGTTACGGAGATAGGACCATTTCAAAGTAAGAATATAAATCCCAAAAATTAAATTTCAAGACTAGTAATTATAGTTACGGAGATAGGCCGCCTTTGCAGCGGACTTATAAACCCCATTTATTCCGTATCCCGAGGGAATTTCTAAAAATTGCATTACCTACCTCTCCAAAATTTAGAAACCTTCAAAATGCGTTACCAATTTAATACGGTGTATTTCGAGACATTCACACTTACAAACTTTGCTCCCTACGTCATAGAAGATGCCAACCGTCATTATTTATATTGTAAGCTGGAGGGTAATTTCTTAATTATGTGTTCCCGTGTTTCATTGACGTTGCATCCGTCCACCTCAGTGGTTTCGCTCTATGATATACTATATAAAATACTAAATAAAACTGAGGTAGATACGTCATAGCGATCTCCCCGTGGCAAGCGAAAAGTAAGGTAATTGCCTGACTTGTGTATAGTCGCGGTCGGCGCGCGCTAGCGGTCACTTATGTGGCAAGTGTCACTGGTTTGCATTAATGCCATAATGCATTATGAAAAATTGCAGAAATTACACTGTAACTATTAAAGATCGACCTAACGTGTCTATCTATTATAATTCATTTTATTTACTAATTTCGTTGATAATTTAAATATTGTAAAAGATCAATGTGTAAGCGAGGCAGCTATTGACCCTTTATCCAATATTGAACGAGAAAGCAAATAAGGGGAAGATGGGGTTCAAAGTACATACTATGTACTACATAGGTACCTATACATTTCATTGTGTATAAATATATTATTATAAAAGGTACTGTTTTAGATAAATTATTATTTGGTTAGGTTTCGGTATAAAAAAAGATGAATGCATACATACATACATATTTTCACGCCTGTGTCCCTAACAGGGTAGGCAGAGCAGCAGATATTTTTCTTTAAACATCACGTACCTAGTTATTTTTTTACGTTACCTATTTGATAATGATGATGATGTGGGGACGCCTGGCTGGATCAGGCGGGCTGTCGATCATCTATGTCGATCATTCAGCCCAGTTCCCCTTGGCTGAGGCCGCCGGTTACTGTCCCAGCAGCGCTCCCACACAGCAACTCTCCCCGAATCTTCGTGTCTTCCTGCCGAACATAAGGACATCTTTTAGTTGGATGTCTCTAAGCTCGTCCTCCTCCAGTTCGTCGCTCCCGAATGCTTCGCGCCGCGCTGCCGCGTACATGACGCACTCCGTGAGGACGTGCTTGCTTGTCTCCTCTTTCCCGCAGTGCGGGCAGGAGGGATCGCTTGTTATACCTATAATGCTTAAATGCCTGTTTAGAGTATTATGGCCTGTGATGATGCCAGTTAATATTCTTAAGCTACTCTTACCTAGATTCAGGAGATACCTAGTTCTTCTGCGGTCTATGCCTTTCAGCAACATCTTCGATTGTCTGCACCCCAAAGCTTGGCTCCATTCTGCGTTTGCTTCTTGCTCCTTTAACGTTACCTACTTAGTTGATCCTTTTACAATAACCGCCCAGTTTGATAATAAATATTTGGCATACCTATTAAAATAGTTCAGCCTATTTTCCCTCCGATATTAAAATTTAAATAAAGTTTTTTTTACAATTTTAGGGTGTCAAATATTCAATGAAATGATTATGAAAATATCCCTTTTTCTATAAGGCCATATCTTAGAAAATTTGCGTACAATAACGCAATAATATCGGATGGAAAATGGCACCTAATATTGTTGTTATTAGTAACAACTCACCACCAGCCACTCTTTTTCTCTTGTTTTGGCAACTGTATGGTCATAGTGGTATTTGAGAACTTTGTTTTATCCGATATTATTTGTCGATGACTGCACATGAATGAGACTTCGTGATTTGTAAGATAATGAATAAAATGTTTTTCACAGTGCGTTATTCTGTTTTAGTAAATACAAAAAAAGCTAGATAAGTAATAAGTACACTGTTTTGTGCAGGTCTGTGCCTATGGAACGTAAGAGCTTTAGGAAATATTATTAAAAAAATGTAAAATATGTGGTTATTGTTGTGATATATGAGCAGCCGCGGCGTGCGCCGCTGGAGCCCCACGATGTCGGGCTCGCACTCGCCGGCCGGGAGCCGCGGGGACGCCGTAAGTGCTGCACGTCCATATGCTTCTGTCATGCCAGGGCCTCGATTCTCAGAGTTATCAAGATCAATCGTTATCGAAAATCGAAAGTGGAATCACGCAGCCTACGTAGATGCATCCCAATGGAAACGAGAATCGGGGCTCAGACCCTCCACTTAGGAGAGCTTGCGCGGACAAGGGTTAACTACATCGAACTCTGAGTTGACTGCTAATCCTGGCTTAAGAGTTTCGAACGGTTTAAAGATTTCATTTTCAACCCTAGACTGTGCAAGCGGCCCTTAAATAGCTGTTCATCTTAATGTATAGTCTGCCTTTTAACTGGAATTAGTTTGCAGCTTTTGTTTTAAATGATTTTCAATACCTATTGATTTCAATTGTAAAACAGACGAAAAGATAACCTAAAAATAGCAAAACAACGACTGTATGTAATGAAATGATTGTGTGTAGCGTTCGCAGACCCTTCTATAAAAATTGCATAATGTAGGTACGTAGGTACACTACTTATATTATTTTTGAAGATGTAGGTCTTGTACCTATGCAGGTAGGTTATAGCCTGATCTTTGTATAGTATAGAAATTAAGTGTCAAATAAAGGATAACCGCATGCATAATCATTATCATCAATCATGACATATTTATTAATTTATTTCAGATACAATACATGTAACTATTATTACAGGTTAAGAACGTAATGCAACAGTGGCGAAATTAACTTTTTACAAATTATCACTTACTCGTTTACGAACGCTCATTCCTATGACAAATATAAGTATAAGTATATCAACTTATCCAATTTAGTTGAGAATATTTGGTAAAGTGGCAAATGACAAAGAATGGCAAACGAGAGAGGATCGTTGTTTGATGTTTGTTATGGGAGTAGCGGAGGGAAAAGGTAGGGTTGGGGCTGTTATCACGGCATAAAAGAAAGGCGTGATTGGTGCACTCACTTGATTTATCAACTTGAATTCAGTTAGTTGGAAATGCTAACTTTTATGGGTATGGTTATTTGGTTTCAATGATTGAGAGAAGTTTAAAGCTACCGGTGCCTTGAACTTTTAGAACGACGATTGATTTATTATTTGAGGTGTTTAGGATGGAAAATAGAATAATGATTGTTTTGTTGACCCTCAGTAAATCTAGCTGGTATATACAATACTCCATAGGGCGACAATTTAACGTCAAATAGCCAGTTGACGGGGTTGAACGGTAGAAGTCGATTTTTAATATTCACGTTATTTAATTAGGTAGGTTAGCTACCTACGACACCTAGGTACGTTGTTTAACTCATCTTTGAAATCCGTTTGTGGTTCTTATTACTCAACATATTTTTAGCCGAAATAATCCATAAAAGGCAATATATACTGAATACCTATGTCATTTGTGTTATTTCGATTTTAACAAGTAATAAAAGTTACACCCGCTGGCCACGCCGCAGCACCCTCTACGCCGTACACTCGCATCTACACTCCCGTATTCGACAGAATCAAGCTTTTGATGTTTTACATGTCTTTAGTTCGTAGGTATACACTTAAAAAGTCAAAGCTTTCCGGAAAAGTCTGGATCTAACAATAATTACTATAAAGCCCAAAAGATGAAAGTGACTTGTAGATCTATATGTTTTTCCAAAGGGTCGCTACGGCATGCGAGCAAAACCAAATGAATAGGGTTTCACGGAGGGTGACCCCTTCTTTGCATTGTTGTCCGAAAGTAGTTGTAGGTTAGGTAGGAGCGTACGTGTATACAACCACTTACTGCTTTCGTCGACGTTGGTCCTATTACTATTTTAATGTTTATTTGTTGAAAAAATTCCTAAATGGTTTGACCATTGAGCTTACGAAAGGCACAAATAATTATTTGGTCTTACAAAAGTATGTCCTGGGCGCTGCCCCAATTTTCGTTAAAGGGTAACTAGCAACGCGGTATATTTTTTGTTGTATCAAGAGTTCCGGTGCGAGAAAATTCGAATATAGCGAACAATGGAGTGGAGCAAAAAGTGCTTATTAAAATGCTTCAAACGAGAGGGGCTTGTTGGTGAAGGATTCAAAGGAAGGATTTTTTAACTTTGCATAGATAATATAAAATGACGTCCATTAGAGAACAAGGCATTTGGTAAAAGTAAATTTTAGAAAGTACCAGAGAGGGTGATGCTATCTCAAAGTCAATTGAAATAAATAACCGGCCAAGGGTGAGTCGAACTCGCACACAAACGGTTCCATACCACCGTACAATAATAACACTATTGACTTACGTTTATTTTCATTGGTACCTAATAAACCTTACGCCTTCAGCCGGTAGATTGCGGAATTATTATTACAACATAAATTACACACAATAATTTAATTACATCGTATGAATTTTCATTTATTAACTAAGTAACAACACTATTTAAAATTCACTTAAAACACACCGACAATATCATTCTACTGCAGAGAATGATCTCTCGAGCTATAATATGAGGCAAATTCCTACTAATATAACCCTCCTTCTGGCGCAGTCGGTTAATTATAAATGCGAGTAACTCTCTCTGTCTGTATGCCTGTTACGCTTTCACGCCTAAACCACTAAACCGATTTTAGTTTAGCACAGACATAGTTTCAGCCCCGGGGCAGGAAATAGGATAGTTTTTATACTGGAAGCGATAAGCGAAATCTGCGCAGACGGAGTCGCGTCGCGGGCGACAGGCCGACAGCTAGTATTCTATAGTCTTTGGTAGAGTTCTTATTAGCTAATTTGAAAAGCACAAGCGCATCATTAAAGCATTCATCATTCGATTGAAACGTATTAGCTTTACAAAAGAGCGTTAATTTTTAGAGTAATCATGACATCTTTTCGTCACAGTAAGTTTTTTCAGCTAACTCTTATAGTCTTCAAAAGTTTTCAGTGCTCAATATTCGTTAAAAGTCTTCACTATAGTATTTTTTATAGCAAAACCCGCAGAGAAGTAAAGAGGACCCAGCATTTATACGACCTCCATAGCTAATTGTCTTGTATTAATATTTTATATGCTATCTAATATTCACTTACAATACTTACATCAATAGAAAATGGACTGGAAAACCTTGGGATCATGTTTAATTAACAACAAAATTTGCGTCTACTTGCGCGCACTAAAAATAATAAGACATAGTATTTGTCCAAAGTTAAAGGTTAGTTAAGCATTGCGCGAGGTTCCAGGTTGTCCGTTTATTCAACAAACTACCCACTGAGCTAAAAACCATTACAAGCTCTCCGCTGTTTATAAAGAAATTAAAAGTATTTTTGTTGAGAGGATGCTTTTATACTGTAGACGAGATATTTTGATGACGGTTGTTGATTTAGTTCTGTATGTTATTATTTTTAGTTGTTAGTAGTTTTTATGTTTAATCTGAAATCTGTATTTCAAACACGATACCTTGTATTGTTCTTGAATAAAATACTTAATTACTTACTTACTTACTAAATTAATTTTATACACCATAATACGCGAATAAACCCCTCCACGCCCTCATTTTTTCGTAATAAATTAAGTACCTACGAGTAAATTATTTTACTATTGTAAGTATTAACATTTTATTCATGTAGCTATTTTTTATTACGATTTTTATTATGTCTTCTAATATAAAAAATGCAATGTTTCGCAGAAGTAGCGTGTCGGCAAAGTAAAATTGTTCTTGCTTGTTTATGTTTTTTCAGGATTTCCCTGGTCGTTTGTATTTAATTTAGTGTACCTATTAGCTTAGATACACCCGTCCCATTGAAATAGTGTCTCTTTTAAGTTTATACTCCGTAACTTTTTACCCACCGTTCTTTGCCAGCTGACTGTACGTCGATCTCTGAACATTTTATTAACTTTCCTCAAAAAGATAGGCGCAATTTAATTTGGCCAGCGGCTACGGGTATGTGTATCCGCAGTATTATGGATATACTATCCAGACTTAACTGCGTTACATCGGGCTGTTTGACACATAAAAGTAAATGTTTTTAAGGTTCCTGTATCAATCGTCGGTTTATCCGCGACTTAGCCTTGAAGTAGCAAGCTATAATTTGGCATGAATATTATTTTCACCTCACTTGCTCGAAAAGGCTGTCTTTCTCCTTCAAAATCTGCGTGGAAAAGTGCTTTTTCCCCGCTTGCGTGGAAAAGGTTTTTGAAATTCGAACGTGACGATGACCACCATTGCCCACCTACTCATATATTCAGAAATTAGAACTTTGAACTTCGTATGTTGTCGTCTCGCTTATACGAATAGTACTTAATTAGGTGAATGAGAAGGACGGAATAATACGAACATCAAATGTCGAACTTGTTATCAGACCCCTAACTTTTTCATCCGATAAAAAAAAAACATAATGTCACGTTCAGAAACGCGATCCGGTATCCAGTATTAATTTATTTTAAAATCCGTTACTTCCTAAGTTATTTTATAGATTTGCTAACTTTCGTTGCTAAAAGAAAAAACGATATTGGTTTTTATTAATTATTTTAATTTGTGATTAACTTCAAAAATAGCAACCAAGCAGGAAAAACAGATATTATGATGAAAATTCAGAACGCGCCCCATTTTTTTTTAATTCAGTCTAGTTAGTGCGATTTTTTAACTTTCTTTTTAAAAATATATCTATGATTAGAAAAAAAATAAAAGTTTTTAGAGATTGCTCGTTGGGAAACCGAAAAGTTGACCAAAATTTTATTGTTGTTTGGTTTATGATACACAAGAAATTAATGTGATATAACAATCAGAAAAAATAGTTTTACTTATTAGATTATTAGACTAGGCTGTATGGGCTTAGATCCTTTTACCTTTCTTATTTAGAAGAAAAAGAATAAAAAAACTGATTTACTATTAGACTGTTTTTCTTTCATCCACCATTTTTCTCGCTGTAGTGAGGTGAAAAATTGTGTGTTTCGCTCGGCAGCAAAGTTGTTTAGTATCTCGTGCCTTGAAACCCTCGCGACGCTCAGGATTCTTCTTTTGAACCACTCGCTTCGCTCGTGGTTCAATCATAGAATCCTTCGCTTGCTCGGGTTTCAATTCAGGCACTCGCGCCAAACAAACACTTTGCAGCCTTGCATAACAAATAACTATTATTAATCACGACAACGTACGTAGTGAAACAAAAAAAAATAGTGCACGTCCCCTTCGCGTTAATTTTTTTCCTCGTCTATCCCATGGTGTGGCTTGTCGTTAAATAGTGCATTTGAAAATATTGTGAGTATGTGAGTACTATTTTTTTTATTCAGGGATTCGCTTGCTTTAAAGTACAAATTTTTGACAGAGTCAATAATTATCCCCGAATTCCCTGCCAGATAAATTGTTGTTGTTGGATATATAATGTATAAATGGTACACGATATAAAAAAGTAGGTATTAATTTAATTAGTTGAAATTATTTTTAATTCGTTTTTTTATTAGTTATTAGCTTTTGCCCGCGACTTCATCCGCGTAGAATCAAAATTTGCGCTAAAACTTCTTGCTCTCTCCCATCGTAAATCTACAAAAACTAGTCAAATGCGAGTCGTACTTTAGCACGAAAGATATCGTACTACCTAGCTACCTACCTCAACGAAATAAACCCGTTTCTTGAATGGACACCCACTTCCATTATTTTTATCCCATCCTTTTGTTCTGTGGGAAATTCGAAAAATCCATTCTTATGACGCCTACGTGATCTTCAAAGAACATGTCTACTAAAAACAAATTCAATATTTTCTGTATCGTCCTTTTCTCCCGTGGGAAAATTGGAAAATCCCTTTGTAGCGCGCCTCTTTGACCATCAAGGAATATGTCTGCCAAATACCAAGAAACTGTATTAGCAAGTCAAATACTCTTTTTTTCTTATCCCACGGGAATTTCGCAAAATCCTGAAATCCGTTTTTAGATATCATAATTACCCACTGGTATGCCAAATTTAAAGATTTTAGTACTTAATAATAGTTACGGAGATAAGAATATTTCCAAGTAATTATATAAATCCCTTTTTATCCCTATCCCGCGGGAATTCGAAAAGTCTTGAAATGAATTTTTAACAGTTAAGATTCCCTATATGTGTGCCAAATTTCGAGACTCTAAGTAATTATAGTTATGGAGATAGGCTCCCGTTTCAGTAATCATTTGGTTTTTTCAGTAATCTTACAAACCCCATTAATTCGATATCCCGTGAGAATTTTGAAAAAGCCCTCCTTAGTGCACCTCTATGATACTGAAGCAATATTTCTTTACGTTACGACTCTAGTCAGCTGCAACCTTTGATATGCTTATCGCTATCCCCCGGCGACTATGCAATTTTCCGGGATAAAAAGTAGCCTATAATCTGGCCGGTGATTTTCTCAACAGTTTAGTAAAATTTGCATCAAAATCCGTTCAGCCGTTTTGATGTGATGCGCTCGCAAATATACAGACAAACAGATAAACAGATTCAGACAAACGGACAAAAATTTTAAAAACTGTTGGAACGTGTTCTGTTGTCGATTCTAAGTATCGCTTGCCAATTTTTTTTTATATCTACCATGTACAGTCTTTAGACCATGATGTACAGGCTCTAGGTATTACAGTGGAATTCGTTTATAATGACATCGAAGGGAAATGACAAACACCTCATACTAAGCGGACGTCATACAAAGCATTTTGAGAAAATAAACAACCTCCTGTTTTTTTAGGTAATTATTTATTTTAATAGAGAAACAGCATATTAAACCAAAATAAAATTTGTATGTAATAAGTACGATCATGTAGGTATGTACATTTTTCATTTCAAAACAAAAACAAGCGACGAAGTGCGGAATGTCGTCGGGCGTCAAGTGCCCTGCCGAACATTGCCGAAGGTGTAAAGTATTATGTCGGTCATTATAACCGGACAAAACTTATTAAAAATGGGTCATAATAAGCGACATGTCACTGTAAGCGAAGTCATAGTATCCGACTTTGTTATATAGGATTTTATATGAAAACCAAACTTCGTTGCGTAATTAGGTACGTCATATTAGGCGGTGGTCAGTACCTATAGGCGGAGTCATATTAAACGGATTCTACTGTATATGTGTAGAATAGATATTCATTTCGTAATTTTGAGAATTACTTCAATGAAGTGGTTGGAGGAGTAAAACAAGTAGTATCTGACTTTGTGAACCATTTAAAACTAATTAAAATAAAATCATAACATTCTTAATGTAATTACGTTTTGTACCCGTTATTTTTTGTCACTTCCCTTGTGAAGTAGCCTGTTAGCAACGTTATTAGCCGTTAAACTTACTTATGTAAAAAATTATCAGTTGACTGTGTTTACTATGAATCGGGCACACGTGTTAGAACTCAGATTCCGATTCAGTTTAGGTTCGCTCGCTGTCAGATCCATACTAAAAATGACAGCTAAAACCTGAACTGAGTCGGAATTGAATCGCATTAAGACGTCATGGTAATTAAGGCTCCTAATATAATTTTATCCATCCATTTATGTTTTTGCTAAGAATGCAGTTCAATATAGTGGAGCAAATGATTCAACTGTGTGGGTGAGACCAACAAACTAAGTACTTAAGTACACGTAATTTCATATTAAAAGCACAGAATTTGACAACATCCTTAATTATTTCAGTTGACATCGACTCGCTTACTGAACGTTGTGCAAGACCGCATGCTCGTACCATGAAGCCTCGATGAACTTTTGTGTATTGTCAACTAAGGATATGAATTATTCTAGGCTAACTACGAGCTGGCGAACCTTCTGGCTGAATTCACAAGGAACGGAGTGCCTCCATTAAGCGGATTCAACTTCACCAACATTTCCGATCCAGCTTACTCCTTTCTCATCTGGGCCGAGAGCACAAGGAACATCGAAGAGGTTTACGACTGGAAGAGTGAGTACTTGACATAAAAATCCCATTAGATAGTCATCGGGTAAGAAGCTCTAAACGAGCGAGCGGGGCCTCGCCAGCCGCGGAGAACCACGTTAGCGCCGACAACATAAGCGTGCACGATTCCTGACCTGAGAAAGCGGTCTCGTCTTCGCGTCTCAAACGTATCTCACTCAACCATCTAAATAACATCTATAGAAGGTGTGTAGCTCTCCCAAACATCATAATTAATATAAACATTGCTTGGAAGTTGCCTATGTGTATGCATTAATACGAACATACATTACGCCAAAATTGCATTAAGTACCTAATCCTTAGTTATTATACCTTTTTAGTAAAATTAAAAAGAAAAACACCTTTTAGTGCGTTTTACACCCGAGTGATAAATTTATTGTTAAAATTTCCAGTCAAGTAGTAAAGTATCGTGTATTATAACAGAGTAGATACGAGTATAGGTATGTATCTCATTCTGCATGATAACCGCGCCATTAGTAACACTCAATCTAGGATCCCTGTAAAGTATTGACCAACAACCGCTTCATTAATTGGAATAATACATACATACATACATAAATCACGTCTTTATTCCTTACGGGGTAAACAGAGCCTAAGGTAACAAGACATAAAGGCCCCGTTTAGCATGATTGTGGTCGTGTAGGTAGAAAGGAGAATCTAAATAGTGATGGTTTGCTAGCCGCATCGCCTACAACATGTTTCCTAAGATTTTCGCCCACTGAAAATTTAGAATATCAGAGAATATCAGATGCCCTACTTTCATCCACCAGGTTAATAATCTGTGTTTTATATCACTAAGGGCCGATTTTTCAATCCTCAGATAAGCATTTAACTGACAGATACCCATAGAGTTATTCGTAGAATAGGGCTTATCTGACGATTGAAAAATCGGCCCTAAGTATAATGTTTCCTTAACTGGGGTGCTAGGAGTTAGGCGTGAATAGGAATGAGGAAGTTAGCGTTAATAGGAGGTTTAACTCCTTATTTTAGTTTTTGGGGCAAGTTAATGAAATAGGTTCCATTTCCTAACGAGTTTAAGATTAGTCTGCCGGGATCGTGACACGCGATTGAATCAACGGGCCGTTAAAAAATAATGTTTAAACACCAGACTTTGTGCGTACTTCGTGTCAACGTGTAATCACGTAACCTGGTAATATCGGCTACCCGCCACGCGCCTTCATTCCATGATAAAGGGATCTCAAATTGATCCGAAAATTTCGGGCAATTAACCTCTTGAATTTATATTATGTGAGTTATCCAGTATTAATAATTTGGAGTTTCACAGTCGTTTTTCATTTAAACCGGCAGTAGGAAACATTTCCCAGTAGGTACCTAGGTCTGATTAGTCTGTACTGCCCTGATTTTGAAAATGTTAGTTTCCTGTTTAACAGCAGAGTATTTTTGATCTAGAACAGCGCGGGTAAAGACTTCCATATAAGAATACTACGCTAAAGAAAGTAGGGGAATGTGAAGAGGAAGGTTAATTTAAATATACAGATAGACGAGTGGATCCGTGCCCAATCTTAAACTCGAATCCAATTACACGGACAACATGAGACGTTTATGGTTAAATCCAGGCATTGCTTGATCCACGAAAATAATGTTAGTATTTCAAACAAAGTTTACGGAATGAAATAATTACACCTGCTAATGTTGCTGATGTTTTCAAGATAATTTTAACTCCGTGAGGTCTCATGTACTTTATTTATAAATCAATAGTAAGAATTACTGCCAAATGTACTATACATAAAATAAATTATGCAATGAATAACGAATTTTATCGGTGGAGTATTTGCTACTTCTTCCCTTCTCCCGCCAGTCTTTTGACCTCTCCATACGACTGGGCGTTGACATAATCTGAAATAATCTGCAAAATTACATGAGTGAATCTCGTCTAGGCCTCAAGCGCTATATCTATTGAAAAATAAAAAATAAAAATTACAAATGCGCGTTGTTTCGAAAACTTTGCAGTTATCTTGCTCACGGGAGGACACCTATTCATTTGAATAATTAATTCTACGATGAGATTCTCTGAATAAAAGGGCCTTTAAGGTAGCCGGTAATTACAAGGTTCTTATTTGCTTAATTTTCCCTGTGGATGAAATGTTAAAACAAGAAAACAGCCCTACCGCTGTTAAATAAATTCCCAAGCTTTCGCATCTGAAAACGTCGCGCATATATCATACAATTCATAAGTCACGAAGTCACAACAGATGTAGGATCTAAATCTTAGGTATAAATAAAACTAATTAGATGTACAGTAACAGTGCCGTATGTTATGAGTACGAATGTTGGAAGTAATTTGTTCGCTGCCGAGCCGGCTGCGCGTGGTCGAGCCGCCGTGTGCCGTGTGCACATAACACATAACGTTTCAACCTGCTTGCTTATATCCAAAAGCCGAATACACGTGCGCTCCCGAACAACCAATCGTACTTTGTTACTCGAGTATAGACATCTAAGCGTCGCGTTTTAAATAAAAATAAATAAATATGGGCATTTGTTATCGTACTCGTAAACATAATGGTCCAAAATCCCAGGGCCACCAGACGTAACGTATTTTCTGACGAACGAAATGTGGCCGATTTCGTAGTGTTAGTATGTACTAAGAACGCATGCCTACGTGCTAGCTTGCTTAGACGGCCAATTTTCAGGTATCAGGTAATCAAGGTACAAAAAAACATTACGTACTTTGCGTAAATTCTCAAAGCTGATTTTTACGTAGGTATATTTTAGGCAATATCCTTAAAAATAAGTCGCCAATACTCCCAGACACTTTCCGTCGGCCGAATTGCTTTGCATACGCTTTAAAGCTCCCAAAATAATTAAGTAACTTCACGTAAATTCTGATGCTCCATTTTTATATATGTCCACCAGACAACTATTGTAAAACCTCTTACAAAAAGACAGACCGATCCAAGGGGTCAATCATCCCCTAAATCATCATTGTCATCATCAGCATTATCCTCATGGATAATGCCCTCGCGCTCTTACCCAGAGGTATTTAAATTGAATTGATTGGCCCTTTGGATCGGTCTGTCTTTTTGTAAGAGTTTTAAAATAGTTGTCTGGTGGACATATATAAAAATGGAGCATCAGAACTTACGTGAAGTTACGTAATTATTTTGGGAGCTTTAAAGCATCTGCAAAGCAATTCGGCCGACGGAAAGTGTCTGGGAGTATTGTCAACTTATTTTTAAGGATATTGCCTAAAATATACGTAAAAATCTGCTTTGAGAATTTACGTGAGGTACGTAATGTTTTTATGTACCTTGATTACCTGATACCTGAAAATTGGCCGTCTAAGCAAGCTAGCAGGTAGGCATGCGTTCTTAGTACATACTAACACTACGCAATCGGCCACATTTCGTTCGTCAGAAAATACGTGACGTCTGGCGGCCCTGGGATCTTACTCTATAAATGCTTGCAAGATTATTAAAGTTACTCTCTAAAATATTATAATATAAATCCGTTCAATCATACGTTCACTTGTGTAGGTCAACCCAACTCGTTAATAAATCCATCTTAACAATCATAAAATAGTTACCAGGAAATATAGCGCTAATCAGTATTAGCCCTACGTGCCACAGTACAATTCTTAACGAGCAGTAATGAAAGAATCTAGTATACTTATTGACTCATAAGTCTGTAAAGGCATCGGTAGATCTCGGGGAAAAGTAGACCGATGGCGGCCGGGGCACGATTGATGGCGCAGCCCGTGACCTCATCGCGTGAACACTGGAGCCGCCGAACCTACAAGCACGGAATCTTTAAATGCAGAGTTACCTACTCAACCTTAACGAAAGAACAGGGTTGTATCTCCAGTTCACTTCTTTTTTTAAATAGTGGTGTGCACGAGCTACGTGATAAAACTGGAAGCCAATTTAAAAATGACGTTGTTGTAAAACTATATTTGCAGTCGACCTGTCATGTCTATTTAGTTTTTCTATCATCTTATCTTAGGCTAAATTTATAACTTCTGGTAGCTGCAATGTGTACAATGTGTACGAAGATATATAGCTATTTTTCTAACATTTACCGAAATACGTAAATCGTAAATATATGATTAGTTTACTATTTTACCATTTCCGAAGGCACAAAGGAAGGCTGGCGTGTTGTCGAATTTCGCCTCCCCTCCCTTGCATCAATTAAGATCCACAGATTTATTTTAATTTTATTTTTGCGCTCTTATAATACCCATTTAGTAAAAGAGTAGCCAGATGGCCGCTTTATTAATAATATATCACTGTGGACGTAACGGAGTTCAAATGGATGTGTACGAATTTAATTGTATGTATACCTACTATACCAAGAGACCGACCACCGCGACGTACTTTAGGGTCTACTTTTGTGTAACTTATTAATTAAATTATACTACGGGTGGGCGCTAGTACCGTTTAAGTTTCAGTGTACGGATGACATTTACCGCTAATTATATGTACAGGTTATTCCTAAAACCAACAGAACATCAATAAAGGTTTTATTTTGCGTGGATAAGCGCTTTTCCCCGCTTGCGTGAAAGAGCTTTTGGAAATTGGAACGTGACTATGACCACTAAGGTGCCCCTATTCTTATATCCCGAAATTATAAATTCAAACTTCGTACGGTGCCGTCGCCCTCACACTTAAGTGTTAATAGGTGAGTTACAGGGACGGTATAAATGAACTTCGAATTCAGAACTTGGTAGCAGAACCCATTATTTGTTGAAAGAATTGTATTTTATGCAACAGTTGTAGAGGGGTCAAAAAAGGCGAGTGGTGTGGATTACGATGCGAGCGTAGCGAAGCCACGAGCTTTTTTCGACTTAAATATACAACGTTGCATCCAATACTTTTTCTGCGAATTCTTTAAGATTATCATCATCATTGTCATCATCAACAGCTGAAAGGTGTTCACCGTAAGACCTGTATGTACTGTAAATAAAAAATAAATAATGCCAAATAAAACATAAATAATGCCAAATTCGTGCTCAGGGTCCCGATTTTAGAAAGCACAAATGTGAAAATACCATTTGAAAGTGGTGAAAAATTGTGCTGAATTTGAAATACGAATAGCTTAGAAAATACTCTCATTAATCTTGTGAACTAGTCTAGAGCTATAGTTTTGAAGATATAAACAGATTTATACCACTTTCGAGTGACGGCTTTCAAAAACCGGGCCCCTGAGCCACCAAATTAGCCGAAAATGACACCCAATCACGATTTTTGTGTCAAAGTGTCAAAATGTCATCCGCCATCTTAAATTCATAAAGCTATGCCAAATTCGCCCTCAGAGCCGCCAAGTTACCCGAAAACAATACCCATCACCATTTTTGTGACAAAGTGTCAAAATGTCACCCGCCATCTGAATCCAAAAAATGATGCCAAATTTGAGCTCAGAGCCAACAAATTACCCAAAAACGATACCCATCACCATTTTCGTTTCACGTGTCAAATTATCTCCGCCATCTTGAATCCTAAACATTAATTGTCAAATTGAAATACACTAAAATATTGAATATATTTAAGTAGTTTATCTTGTTTGCTTTCTAAATAAGTACCTACTGTATTGTTTTAAAATAAAAGATAGTTTGTAGATCTTCGGTGGTTTATTTTTAGAAAGTAATTTTAATATTATTTTAACAATTGTTGAGGTGCGTTATGTCGCCTTATGGGTTCGCAAGAAGAGAGCTGTCAAAAGTGACAGCTCATAGATAGTCAATTGGGTGCGTTTTGATACTACAATACATCATCCCCGTTTAAAAAGAAAATTTTAAAGTTATACAGATTTATATTTTACATTTAAAGAAATTTTTAGTTATACAGATTTACATTGTCTTAAGTACAGCAAGTTGGTTCTAGATAGATTAATTTTAAAGTTAGTTTCTCTAGTTATAATAATATATAATTTATTCTTAGTTATTATATAACATGTTCCTCATCCCCCTTTTAAAGAGGTTTTAACGATACTTATCGTTAAGAAATAATACAGCACATCACAATCATCTCAAACACTTATAACTAAAAAAAAACTACACATTCGACACTGGTGCTGAACCCAAACACTGCATCTGATGAAGCACTAAGCCCAGCTAAGGAGATCTGATATGCAAAGAGGTTCTGTTATAAATTACATTATTCTTATCAGCCACCTTATATGCCCTATTACCATTATGACTGATAATTTTGCCCTCCAACCATACACCTTTATTAGGTTCTTTTTCAAACCAAATGCTCTGACTTACATGAAATGGTTTTTTCACTCTACTATTTTTATCATAGTTCCTTATATTTCTAGTTTTTATTTTATGAAACTGCTGATTTACATTAATATTAATCTTGGGCTGGAGGTACTGGCTATTGACAATTAATTTAGTTCTTACATTTCTATTAAACATCAGTTCACATGGTGAGAAGTTAGTACCTGACACAGGTGAGGCCCTGTAATTTAATAGTGCTAATCTGTAATCTGTGTTGTCTTCATGACACTTTGTCAGTATTTTCCTGGCAATACATACTCCTTTCTCTGCCATACCGTTAGATTGCGGGTACCTGGGACTTGTGTAGGTAAATGTGAATCCATTTTCATGAGCAAAAGTCTTTACATTCTTTAGAGTCAAAAGGTACATGATCGGAGACTATTTCTCTTGGAAAGCCAAAATTAGAAAAAATATCTGTTAAAGCCTCAATAATGGATTTGGCACTTTTATTGCGTATATATTTAATATCTAACCATTTATAAAAGTAGTCCTATATTATGAGGTAACTTTTTGTTCTAAAATCCATGATGTCTGTTGCTATTTTTGTAAATGGCAAATTTGGCACTTTGTGTGGCATTAATGGCTCTTTGATATTATTGTTTTGGTATGTCTGGCAAAGAAAACATCGCCTGACAAAATCTTCAATATGCGAGTCTATGTGAGGCCAGTAGTATAACTTTCGAGCCAACTGTTTCATCTTTGTCATACCAATATGGCCTTCATGCAAGGTTTTAATAAATGTCAGTCTTAAATTTTTTGGAACAATTAATCTATCATTAAAAAATACTAAACTGTTATCAAATGGAAGTTCCCCTCTTAATTTATGATAGTCATGTAAACCATTAGGAATTTCTTTATTATTAGAAGGCCATCCATTTTTTATGTAATTTCTTAATAGTTGTAACTCGTTGTCTACTGAGCTTTTTGTTATCAGCATAGTTTTTTGTTCCTCAGTACACTCCAAGTTTTGTGCAAGGCCCAAGCAATATATCACCTCATACATGTACGATTCATCTACTTCATTACAAGTCTGATAAGAAAGTGACAACAAATCCGCTATGAACATTAGTTTGCCTTGTAAATATTTGAACTCTAACTCATATCTTAAAAGTTTCAATTTCAGTCTTTGTAATCGGGGTGATGGAACTTCATGAAGATGTTTTTTTAATAGGCTCTCCACAGGTTTGTGCTCATTTAAAACTGTGACTTTTCGCCCATAGATGTAATAATGAAATTTACGAGTTGACCAGACCACACTCAAAAGTTCTTTCTCAATTTGTGAAAAATTACGTTCTGCTGGTGTAAGGCTTCGTGAAGCGAAGCATACCGGCTTTCCTTCTTGAAGTAAGCAACATCCAAGGCCGTCTTTGGACGCGTCACACTGGATGGTTATGGGCAATTTATTGTCAAAATTCTGTAAAACTGGAGCTGTACTTATTTTATTTTTAATATTAATATAGACATTTTCATGAATTTCCGTCCAAAGCGACCCTACATATTTTTTTAACAATAACTGAAGTGGTGATACGTTGCTTGGGCCTTGCACAGAACTTGGAGTGTACTGAGGAACAAAAAACTATGCTAAAAATAGTAGAGTGAAAAAACCATTTCATGTACGTATTTGGTCCTGAACGACTGAATGGTTTTTGACCATAGCCTGTCTGAATAGACAAATAAAAAAAACTCATTGGCAGTAAAAGTATTACCGATAGTAACATATCACAGATAGTACAGGAGTAGAAAAAATCATTATGACTCTTTCAGAAACCCGGTTTGTTCTCATTTTTGTGGTAGTGTAGAATTAATATTTCTTGTTTTAGAATTAATATTTCTTGTTTAACTGTTATTTGTTAAAAAAATACTTTAAAGATTCGTAAATACACATTGACATAGGTAAAGTTAAATAAATGCCTCTTTATAAAAGCTTCAGGTAGTCACTCCGAACGCCAACACTCAAGCTTAATGTTCCGTGAAGAAAATAATATTAAACATTATGATAATGACTGTAAAAGTAAACATGTTTTTCTGTACGGGAAATTAAACATCCAGTTTTGCTGTGTACGTGTTTGGGTATGATAAAATGAACATCACAGTTAAATACGACCTGCCTTCAATTTAAAGGCATTACGAGGTAATCTTGAAACTAAAATTGGGAGTGAAAATACTTAGAAGCTAATTATACCCTGATACAGTAGATCAAAATATTAAAAAAAACCAAGAGCGTGTCGGGCCACGCGCAGTGTAGGTCTCCGTAGTTGCCTGTCGTAATATGTGGATATTAGGAAAGTACGTTTATTTTAATTTTTTTATTCGATGCTACTATGAACATAGTTCGCGGTTTCAAGTACATTTTACGAGTATAGTTGATCGACAATTAGGTACTCATTAAATTGTAAAGCCAACCATAATTTTTTTCACCTATCCAAATACAGCCTTTTAGCTGGAAGGGGTTGAACACTTGACTCAAACGATAATTAGAACTTAATATTTCGTAAATGCATCTCAGAATCGAAAAATTGTTTTCCCACACCCATATTTTTAAACGATCCTTCTAACGACACCCCACACCATGGGGAAAAACGAGAAAAAACATCCGCACCTTACGTGTAGCGGAAGTAACCTAAAAAAAATATTCAAGATTTTATTTTACCACTTTGTCAGCGTAGTTAAAATGTACACCCATAACAAAACTTTCTAGAACGGACATAGCGAAACTATACGTATAAGGGTTCCTTGTTGACTACGGCACCCTAAAAATGTGTGTTCCGTATGTATTTCAAAGGGTCGAGGGAATTTGTAAAATTGTAATTTGTAAGTAGATTAAAAACACTTACATACACACTTTTAAAATAAATTCCGGTACCTACATAGTTAGTAGTTTCAAGTTCACTAATAACGTACCTAATTATATGTATACACACCTGTAAGTTCAATGTAAGTTTTAGTACCTAAGGGATGAAAATCTTAACAGTTTTTAGATCGATATTTTCCAGTGGCTCCAAACGATTTTCTCGATTTAATTTTATATACTGGATAGCGGTAGAGTGTTAAAGGAAAGTATTAACACAATCCGCTCTAAGTATGTGTTGCGTATCGACGCATAAAGGTCAGATCTAAAGCACAACGTTTCCTGCTCGCGTGTTAAAATAGCCACCAGAACACGAAGACCTTTCCTGTGGCCCAAATCATAATCGAATTTCACACAAACCAGGAGAACCAAACAAAACGCACAAGGTCGGCATGGACTGGTCACTTCGAAGCAATAAAACCCTTTCCAACAAAAACAATCCTACAGATTTCCCATTTTATCATAATACAGTCTTATTATTGTGAAATAATTTCGAACTCGTTCTTTTCAGAGATACTAAGCTCCTCTATAACAATAGCGATAGCGATGTTACTATTTACGGTCGGCTTTGGTAGCATACCTATAATTATGTGTGTGCGTTACATAATTATGAGTAGGACTCACTCACTCTGAAACTTAGGTACTCGTAACTCAGATACCTGAGCTCTTAGGTTTTGCAACGTGAAATTTGGTCAGCAATGTTGGCGAGATAGAACCTGTTTGAAACACTGTATTTGAAGCGTTCCCTAGCGGTGTAGTTACGACTAAAGTATTATGTGCCTCGTGAGCTATTGTTCTTTACCATAAATAAAACATTTTTTTCTTTTTGCAATTTGGTAAGTACTTTTTCTACTCCTGTACTATCTTACTATTGTGATTTATGTAATCACGAGCACCACTCACAATAAAACTTTGGATATGTCTTATTGTCTATTCCTTCTTAAAGCACTTGTTGGCTTATGTCACTCAAAAAGTGCTCCATCGCTACGTAGGTAAAACTTTTTACTGCAAATGAGTTTTTTTAATTTGTCCATCCAGACAGGCTATGGTCAATAACTATTGTCAAATTGAAATAATATACTGAAATATTGAAAATATTGAAATATTTTATCTTGTTTGCTTTCTAAATAAGTACCCACCACCGAATTGGACCCTGAAAGACTGAATGGTTTTTGACCATAGCATGTCTGAATGGACAAATAAAAAACTCAATGGCATTAAAAGCTACGTAACGATGGAGCACTTTTAGAGTGATATAAGCCAACAAGTGTTTTTAGAGGGAATAGACAATATAGACTTATCCAAAGTCTTATTATGAGTATTCTTAAAGTGGTGCTCGTGATTGCATAAACGACAGGATATTGTACAGGAGTAGAAAATTTAGATTTATTGCCCCCGAAACCCACTGCATACTAAATTTAATGAAAATCGTTGGAGCCGTTTCCGAGATTCAGATATATATACCTGTAATACCTATATACAAGAATTGCTCGTTTAAAGTTATCAAATTATGTCAAGTATTAATATGAAACGCGTATTGTTTTCATTAAAAGCTGTATCGTAGAGGAGTAATTACTTACACGCAGGTGATTAGAAGACAAAATCCATTTTCGCGCTACGGCAGCGCTTGAAAAGATAACGCGAACGCCACGTTAAAGCTCCAATTTAGCTGTAAAATAACTCAGGGCTAGTACGTATGATAGAAACACAAAACCTCACATTACAAATGGTGCGATGGTTTTTATATCTTATTAGTTCATGCAAGTTCCGATGCCAATAGTTGCGCCTCGCTGGCTTTGCTGTGAGGATTAAACATTACTTTACTTTAAGTCGGTCGCCGTTTGTTTCTCATACGGACGAGTTTCTCAGAGTAGATAGAAAGAAAACAATAATTTATATATACCAAAACCATATTTGTTTACACGTAGAGTCCGAAACTATTTAACATAACACATTATTATTATATTTTCACTATCATTGTTTAAATTGTAATTTCGAAAAATTGCAAAATTTCCCGCAATCTAACAGATAAGTAAGTACTTATATGTAAAACTGTCTGCGTTTATTTTGTTGCAATAAACAGAGACGGCATCACTAATATCTGTTAAATATATTTATCAGACTGTGGTAAACACTTTCTCTCAAAATTAAATATGTATAAAAATCAGCCAAGTGCAAGTCTGATTCGCGCACGGTTCTGTACAAATTGGGCGAGTATATAATCCAGTGTTCGCAGAGCCCTGCTCCTAGTAAAACCTTTTATATATCTGTTGTGAGAGCTACCTTCATATATATATACCTAATTTCAGATCTCTAGGACAACGGTAGGTTTTGTTAGCATGGCAAATCGAAATACCTTCTCTAATGACTGTATTTTTTAGTTGTGTAGACGCAAAGGGTGGATTTTTCATATTAATACTTAAATATATCATAGCCCCCAAAGGACCGCAGACCTCAGTAGGTATTTGATATTAATTTCAACATTATATCTTTACGCCTTCCTGTTGGACCAAGAGCCCGCGACGGCCAGACCTTCGTTATTCTATAAAAGCTGAAAGTTTCTCTGCGTATGTCTCCAACACAGGTAAGAACAACCCGCGGCTATAGAGTTCCGATTGTGGTTACTTGGGCAGGTAACAGGTAGTAAAGGTGTATAAAATAGTACCTTAAATTCGTTAAAGTATAAAGTTCAATTTTTTTATATTTTCTCTAGAATATCTTTAGAAGTCACGTTATCCATTGCCGGTCACTTCTTACAGTTGCTACCCCCTGCCAGACACCTCTAAACTTTAATACATTTTAATTATACTTTCGTTATAGTATAAAAGCTGAATTTTATATGCGTTACTTAGGGACTTATAAAAATATGTTACCTCAAGAGCCAGACAGTTTAAATGGTTTTTACTTTTTACATCTTGCCAGACACGTTGAGAGCATGAGAGCCCGCTGTAGGTGCGAGCGCGAGATAGCAACTGTTCAAGCGGGTGCGAGTGAGATAGAGTGCTTAGTAGCTTAGCAGACAGACAGACACACGGGCAACGAAGTGATCTTATTCTTATAATGTAAGGTTCCTTCAGAGGTACGGATCCCTAAAAACATAGATACATAATTATTTTAGTAATACATTCCCGATTAAGGTAACACACGTAGTTTCCTATATTTCTGGTTGAATGGTGTGGTTATGTTCTACATTGACGAGCTAAACTAAAGTAAAGTTTAACTTGTTATTTTTTCTCTTCAGGTTTGTGTGTAAATACTGAGCGCGGCCTAACCGTAACCGTAGCACAGGTGGGCTAACCCGCGGGAGGTTCTTGAACTCCCTGCTCCGAGACCCGATTTTTGAAAGTACATCATTCGAAAGTGATAAAAATCCGTGAAGGTATAAGCTACTTAAAATATACTAAGCGCAAATGATTTTTTTGATTAGTTAACAATCTACTCGTTTTCCAAATTCAGCACATAGTTAGGGAGCTGGCGAGCAAAATTTCTATATGATCAGCACACAAGGCAGACGTTATTAATAGTGATATTTATGCCCTAAGAAACATCAAGGACCTTGTCTGCCACCATGGTGGCGCTGCGTTGTAAATTTACAGCGTTTCAAAAATGTAAAAAAAAAGGTGTGCTATATTATGCGCACACGTCTGCCTCTTGGACTGATGTTTGAATTCCTTATGAAAACCAAGAAAATCGATGAGGCAGACGTTCAGGCCTCTGATATTCCAAAGGCAGACCGTTTGATTTTTTTTTCTGAATTGAATTGAATTATTATTGTATATTTATTTTTATCTCAAGATAAGGTTTTTACAATATTCATATAAAAAGTAATAAAACAATATTAATACAAAATATAAAAACATTATAAAAACCTAACCTAGGGTGCCGCCGGCAGCGAGGCAAGGCCTAAGCTACCGGTGGTCAGGGCGACAGAGACAGGAACCTCCTGACTATCCGAGCCGTGTCCAGGAGTACCGCCTTCTGTATCTGGCCCTTGACCCAACCACCTAGCGAGAGCCTTTTAAGGTGATGGTCAAGGTTCTTCGCAATTAAACCGTTTGCCGAAACGACTATTGGGACAGTGATCGTGGAATCAACAGGCCACATGGCGGTAACCTCGTGAGCCAAGTCAAGGTACTTGCTGACTTTGTCCTTCTCGGCCTTCACGAGGTTCACGTCATGGGGAATCGTGATGTCTACGAGCACTGCCTGGCGCTTCGATCGATCTATCAGCACGATATCAGGTTTATAGCCGCTGCGCAGTCACGGTGATGGTTGGTTCGAGCGCCTGAAACAGAGGAAGCATCCGGGCACAGTACCCGGATAGATTAGTTCCTCCCTCTGTCGCCCCAAAGTACGCTCGCATGCAGTTCTCATTTATCGGTCGAGTCCATCGCATGCGACGCACTGTACCACCGGTAGCGGGAGCCGTGGGCGGGGCAGGATGCCCCTTAGGCCCCAAGCGTGCCGGCAGCGTTGGGCGTCCTCGCCGCGCAGGTGGTCGCGGCGGCGGGGGCGGCGGCCCGCGCTCTCCACTGGACCCGCTGGTGTCGGCCGCGGTGGCGAACTCATCGCTCGATGACGGCGGCGACGTTGACGAGTCCGATGATGAGGCGGGCGGTGGTGGTGGGCGTGCGTTTGTGACCGCTGTATTTCTCTTGGACCGCGTTATCATAACATTATAACATTTTTGTGCCTTTTTTAGTTGCTTCAAGGCAAAATATACGTTTTAAAACATATAAAATTGTTGTAAAATTTGTGACACGCTGTTGACGTTGTCAGCGGTTTTTATTATTATTATTATTATTATTATCATTATCATTTAATTATTTTCTCTCGGATACCAGCGATGACGACGCTTGCTAAATATTATCTTTTTTTTATTTTTTATTGCAAAAAAAAAATTTATAAATGGAGTCTTGGTTAAAAATCTACGTATTTTACACGGGAGCGGATGAGAATACATAAAGTTTAAAATGTATAATGGGTTAAAATACATAATGGTTCAAAATATATAACGCAATTTTCTGTAAAACTATTAGCTAAATGAACTTTTTTGATGTCGTAATCTATAGATTGGTTTAGGTTAGGTTAGGTTTGTTTTATAACAATCCTGTTAATTTGTAACTTTCTGAGAAAATCGCATTATATATTATAAACCATTAGGTAGGTATGTATTTTAACCCATTATACATTTTAAACTTTATGTATTTTAATACGTACCCATTTTACACAAATAAAACGTGCTTAAAAAAAGTTAAAGACTGTTCCTATCCAGATCCTAATCCTATTCAGGTTACATTCAAGCATGCAATTAAAAAAAAAACTTTCTAATAAAAGTTCCAAGCGCATTTCGTTTCTGGTTGGCATTGAGAAAAAATATGATTGCATAGATTTCAGCTCCAGAAGTTTAATCGTTACCGTGCGTTTAGAGAATAATAATTAAAAAAAATTGTATGAATAAAACTAAAAAATAACAATAATCTCATGCAATAGGTACCTACACACGGCAATATAATCAGGTAAGCACCTACGCACGCTCGCGCCGTATTTATCCTGCTTACCGAATAGCTTTGTTGTGTGTACCTGCTGTCCCTTGATTCCGTGAATTTCAAACAGTTATACAGCTGAAAATCAGTGAGCAAAGTGTCTGCCACATTTTTTTTCGAATCCACGGAGTCATAGTGAATCGAATGGGCGCAATGAGAACCGCATGCAAATGACTTAGTAGAGCTTTTTTTTTACATTTTTACAACTCCGTCCCATGATAATGCAAAGTCCTGAATGCCTGCCTCTTCGATTTTCTTCGTTTCCAAGATGATTGTGACCATGAACTCCAGAAGCAGACATGTGCAAATGATTTAATACCCCGATTTTTTTAAGCAACTTCAATCCGCTGTAACGCGAAAACGCAGCGACATAGGACCTTAATTGATTGAACCAAATCGATTCGTAATGATTTAAACTGCACTCCACCTCGACGTGAAACGTGTGCAAATCATATACCGAAATGCTCGCCAGCTCCCTAACTAACAATTTTGTTCATCACTGTTCGAATAGTATTTTCATAAAATGTGTAAAAAATCGCGCCCAGGCTCAGAGTACCTACCACCAAGTTCGAAATTCGAAGTGCGTATCATACCGTAGGTACTTTCGCTTTTTATCATCAAATTAAACATTCAAATTTATACATACATATATGCATACATAAATCACGTCTGTATCCCTTACGAGGTAAACAGAGCCCTAGGTAAAAAGACCTAAAGGCCACTTTAGCATGATTGTGGGTTTATAGGTGGAAAGGGGAATCAAAATGTATAATCTCGGTATAATTATTGTCTAACGCATTCGAAATCGCAATCGCATTTTCCCAAGCCATTTCTTTCTAACTGGCTGTATAAGATGAAGGTAGAAAGACATAGTGAACGCGATTGCGAACGCTCGAACGTTCTAACCGTAGTACTAGTCAACAAGCAGTGAATAACTACGCCGCTGAACTTTACCCAAGCGTAGGCTGCGTTTACTGCAATATCGCGTATCGAGCGCGCCGGTATTAGCATTATTATAGGAGGCCTTGAGTGTGCACCGCCTTCTAACTTCCGAAAGTGTAAAAAAGATAGTTATAAGTTTGACTAAAGTCTTCATTTATTACTTATTTTCTATGTTGTCGTTGGTCCCCAACTGAAATAAGTTTTAAAGCGTGTTTTTATCTAAAAGATGGCGTGTATGTAATGTACTACCTACACGGACTCTCCGAGACACGGACCTCGTGGTAACCCTGCATAGTACTATTTATAGACCACAAATGTATAATATTTAGTATTTTCACAAGATCCTTGGCACACAAGCGCAACCAAACTTTACTTTATCAATTGTTTGAGACATGCACACTATTGCACACGCGCACGCGGCAAGGCGCAGTTAAAACCGACGGCGCTTTGCCGTTCACAGAACTCCGTCTTGACTTTTTATTTTATCTGAGGCTTGTATAAACAAACCGATTTCATCTTAATTCCAACACAAACACTCATTGCGTGCAATTAGCAACACATCCATCTGAATTTTGAAGGGTCATACTTGATATCTCACGACCTTTTGTAACATTTATACGTTAAATTTACAAATTTAAATAATAAACGAAAAATTTCTCGCGTAATGTGATAAGGATTTTGCAAACGAAAAATATATCTTACAGTGTGGTTTCATAGTGATGCTGATGCAGAAAAAACAATTCGGTTCATTTCAGTAAATGAAATCGATAGCGGAGTCTTATTCCTCCGAGATAGCGGATTAATAATTATAAAAAATCCAATATTCGTTAACTTAAAAATCAAAATAGGTACTTGCAATGTGTAATATGAGCCCAAGAAAACCATTTTTTGGTATAAATAAAAAATAAACATTCAATTACGGTCTGTTTCAACAAGGAAGGTATAGCTGGCAAATCCATAGAATGTAACTGTTAGCGTTCACGAAAGTTTTGACAACAAAATAAATACAAAATGGAATTACATATAAATAAATCAATACCTACTTTACAATCGCGTATAATCGAAAACCAAAGAAGGTTGTCTAAAATATTAAGTGAGTATTTTACATTCGTTCACACTGACTATACAATAGAAATCGAGTTAATTGGTAATAAATAGATTCCTTAGAACATCAATTACATACCGTTAACCGGAGTGACTTTGATAATTTTAAGGCTGCTTTGATCGTTTTAAAATTGCTATAAAATCGATGTTGTCCATAAGCGGTGAATGTTTGGCATGTAGACGTAAATGCGATCCGTAGAGACTTTATGCATTTCTCCTATAGACTAATATAATTAAGGGCACCTAATACTTAACTTGGGGACCTTATAAATATATTATAAGTTAAGTAGAATTAAGTACTGTTGTCTATATTTTATTCGGAAAAAATGTCTTTCTGCCAAGTTTCTTGCGGCGCCACAGACCACCTACCATTAGACATGTAATACCTACAAGGTGGCATTTTCTGGATCCTATTTGCGCAATTGCGCCTATAACTTCGAACGCAAACGCGCGCTCATTCAGTAGCGACCAGGAAACAGACCCGTAAGCAGCGAGTTACTGTGACCTAAAAACTACAATACTAAAAATATAAAAAAATGCCAGTTTGCGCTGTAAGATGGTGTGGAAGCGACAGTCGCAAAAATAATTACAAGAAGGATAATATCACGTTTCATCGGTTAGTACAAAGTTACGATAGTACGTTAATAACAAAAAATCACGGAGTTCTAATAACACTGGTCGCTAATAAGTACCAAGTCTATGTATGTCCTTGTTTAGCACGCTTTGCGTCCTGTTACATCGCTTTCTTGCATTCAAAGGCACTTGTAAGTAGAGATGCGAACAAACCGTATCGAAATAACTCACAAGTTTCGGAAGCTTTTTAAAGGCCAGATATGGCAGATTTTTAGAATATTCGAAAGGTGGAACATGCACACTGACGCCGTAACGCGTTAAGTTACAAAGCGGTTTCCCGGTTACCTTCCCATAAGAAGTTATCACTTCAAAATCTAAGCGGTCAATAACTTATCGATATACAATATCGACATACCCTCATCTCTTTTTTCTTTCTCCGTGACGTCACCCCTGCCGCCCGCTTACTTCGCATTCCGCAAATGTCGGCAGAAGTGTTTGCTTAGAAATTCGTAGAGATGGCATGTCTCTAGGGTAGGTGGTCTGTGTGCGGCGCCTTCTTCTTGGCAATGCGTTGGTAGTTTCAAAAAATACATGTAAACGAGCCTTTGGCGACCTATTTGCAAAATAAACTTTTGAATTTTGATCGATTAAGACATCGATTGGAAGCAGTAAACGCAAATAAAGATTATTTTTTTCGTCATTATAACTACCTTTTAAAATAACCCGTACCTAAATCAAAGTCACCCCGGTTAAAGATAATTTATAAAACCTATTTGTGGAAAAAGCACGACTTGGCAAAAAGCCAAAAATAGGAATTATAATTATTGACATCTTGGGAAACTGACTTGAGAATTATTATTACATCGAAATAGCATTTATTTATAAATTAATATGTAGTCGATATTTGAATGGAACCGATTGTTGTTAGTACTAAAATGTAATCGATAATCATTGAATATGCCGTGTCACAATGAAGCCTCACCTCTAGACTTGTCAAAGTCAATGTGTCAGTCAGCCAAAGAGAATATATAACCACTACTATTAGTGTCAGCCATACCTTTTTTTTTATTGAGCATTGGCTACGAGGGCCATCTGCTTAAACATCATAACATAAAATCAAATGAAGGATAAAAAAAACATTACACAAATTAAGCTCAATTAAGTTAAAACATGAAATGGAGAACTGAAATAAAAACAAGCTATACAATCATTAACTTAAAATCAAAAGTACCTAGACAGAAAGTTACAACAGAAAAAGATGTAACCAAAAATATTTACGATGGACCAAAATTATTTTTAACATAGTCAAAGATGTACATACATACATACATATATCACGTCTTTACCCCTTACGGGGTAAAATCTTAAAGCCACGTTGAGCATGAATAAGCGCGTATAGCTGGAAAGGGTAATCAAAATAGTGATGGGTTGCTAGCCGCATCGCCGGATTACTGATGTTTGGCAAATAATGTTCCCCAAAGCATCACATCGCAAACTTTGTTTCCCAAATTTTTATTTGGCAAAAATTCAATTGTCAAAACTACTTATCGCAATATTACAGTTAGCAAACCTTTTTTTCGGCAAGTGATTATTTAGCAAATAATGAATTGGTCATGTTAATTTTCCCAAATTTTTTTTTGGCAAATGTATCGTTTGGCATAACGTACTAAACCCAAAATATCGCATGGCATACGATTTCTATCGCAATGTGAGTAATGCGTATGATAAACATAACAATTATGATTATATTTTGTACATTTTGCAACACAAAGCTGAATATTCTGAGCTGAAATTACTAATGTGTATCGCGAGTAATTTAAAAATGTAAGTTCAAAAAACAGTTCTAACCTAACCTAACCTACTGTTCTGGTAGCAGTTCTTTTCTGTGGGGATCGCAGTTCCGACCGAACCTAACCTTCTTTCATTTCTTTAATTAGTCAATGATTAATGAGATAAAATAATTATCATTTGCCAGGTTTTTGCTATAAGTATACCATGCAAAGTGTCATATTTGGGAATTTTATTTTTGGAATATAACTTATGACAAAACAAAACATTTGCTTAAGAAGCATTTGCTTTATAAAATCTTGACGAAGTGATAATTTGCCTTACCTTAGGCTCTGTCTACCCCGTAAGGGATAAAGACGTGATTTGTGTATGTATGTATGTATAGTTTGACCAAATGAACTAAATGCTAAAGGTAGCTTTGCTAAAGGTTCACTTGGAAAATGTAAGTATTGCGATAAGTTGTTTGGGAAGTGATATTTGGGAAAAATAATTTGCCAAACGGCAGTACACCCGCATCGCCTATAACATGATTCTTAAGACTTTCGGCCATTCCCCGATGGGCTTTTACCATCTGCGCGGGAAGAGAAGCAACTGGTAATGATGAATTTAAGTGGAACTAAAAACGTGTGTATAGGGAAAATAGAAAGAGTGGTGTTCGGTACGAAGGCTTTTAACGTAAAAACAGTGATTCCGAAAGTAATAACGTTGTAACTAGTTCCGCGAAAATTTTCTCTTTCTCCGATTTTTAGGTAGTCATTTTAAAATGGCTATGTCTACCGTTCATATAGACAAATTACTAGGAAGAGAGAACTGCACATGGAAATTTGCTGTGCAAACATATTTACAGCACGAAGTGTCCAAAGCGCGACATCAAGGCGAAGACTAAGATCATTTTGCTCGTGGATCCGATAAACTATGTTCATATCCAAGACGCAAATACTTCCGCTGAGGAGTGGCAAAATTTGGAAACGGCTTTTGAAGATTCAGGTTTGACTAGAAAAGTTGGGTTGCTCCGTGATTTAGTGAACACTACATTAGACAGTTGTTCGAATATTGAAGAATACGTCAACAACGAGGTACATAAATCGCCCATGGAGTCGCCCCGCTGGGCTAGTTCAAAGTCACTCCGTTTTAAGGTACCTACATCGAAAGGTAGATATAGTCCTTTTAAATTGTTAGTGATCTGAAACCAATACTTGATGCGCAATTAGAAAAAAAGTCTATTTAGGTACGCCACAATTTCCCGGCCGCTGATCTTGGTCGAGTAAACCAGCATAATGGCGGGCCGTGATAGAATCACTAATTGCCATTAAAGTTAATCACCGACCTATCTTAACATTCGTCTGGCCGCTTTTAGCCATTTGTATTTTGATTACGTTGCCTAAATTTATTTGTTTACAAAGGAATTATATTTGCCGGTCAGATTAGAAATGAATGTTGTAACGATCTTAGAAACGAATGCTGAATGAATACGAGTACATTATGTACATACTATGCACGCGTACTGTGAGGAAACAATGTTTCTTCTTTAAAATCAGTTAAAATCACTTTTTACCCAACTGTCAAAATACAATAATAAAAATATTAAAAACATACAATTCTAAATTTAAAAACAAATTATAAAAAAGGTCGCTAGTGTTTGCGACACGTACTATAGATATATTGGGAGAATTCATCAAGATATTTTAAGTCGGCTTCTGTTTATACCTATATATTATTATGCACGCTTAGATCTTTTAAATTACGCAACGGTTTTTAATGCGGTTTTCATGAATAGAGATAGAATGATTAAAGAGGAAGGTTTACGAGTATACGTACGTAGTAAATTGGTAGCTTGGGTAATTTAATAACCAGTGCCATACTGGGACGGGTCGCTAGTAATCTAGGTATCTATAAATTAAGTAACTAAGAAAATATACTACTTGCCATATTTTATTAACTATGAAAAAATATTTTTTGCCGCAAAGAAACAATTAATCACTGTGGTTCCAATAATTTCACCTTCGTCGGTGTTCTTGCCAACAGCACTTAGCTAAGTTGAAGTGAAGCTCCCTTACTCCAAAATTACCAACCATACATCATTTACCGCGCGGACATCGGAAGATAAACGGGATTGCGGAATGGCACGCCAACAAAAGGTCTGCTTTATTTTGTGACGGCTTAATATCTCAGTGAGTTTACAAACGCGCTCATTTCAAACAATTATCTCTGTTTTGAGTCATCTCATTTATCTGCTTCAGTCTTAGTATTAGTCTTACTTTTTATCGAAGAACCTTTGATTAATAGTATGAACTTAAGTCTCAAAGATGCGTTGGCAATTGTATTATTACGAGTATATACAATCAACGCCTATTCAAAATTATAAGTAGACGACTCTATGCTGTTCTTTAAGGGCACTCAATCTTTGGTCAACTCGTTAATTTTAATCCGTAAGTCGAACATTTAGAACATTAGCAGAAAATGATAGTGAGTGGGTTGAACCTGATCTTGCGATTAAGGACCTCGCTAAAAGATAGGGCTAGGAAAGAGATGCCAGCGAGCACACTATCTCTCTTATCTCTCTCTGCCAGCGCTAAGAGCTCCCAAGACAAGACACCAGCAAAGACAGTGACGTTTGGGCAAAAAAAAATATCGAATCACAAAAAGTGTCAAAATTTTGACTGTAGTTCAGACTTTGAAGGCAGATTACAAAAAAAACTAGCATAACTTTTTTTTTTCAAACTATGTTTAAAAACTGCCTTATTTTATTGACTTTCTACCCTATTCATTTTATTGATCTATCATTAAGGGATCATGCCAAAAAAAAATATCTTAATGTACTTCTGTAGTACAAATCTGATTTGAAGATTTGTACTTGGCCTTACTAGAAAAAGTGAAAATTACGGATGAAAATCTAAATCTAAATATTGTACGTCCGTAATGGATAAACTGTTGAAACTTATAAAAATCATGTTATCACAATTGTACACGGTTTTATACAATAAACGTTTCTTATTTCTATAACAGGGTTATTATTTATGAAACAATTTAATCTGGCAGCTGCATTGTATACACGACTTTAATAACATGTAACTAAAGTTAAAACTGCATAATATTCAACAAAATGTCATGGAATAACTTTATAAATGATAATAGGTACGTTATAAAAACTAGAACAGTAATGACTAATGAAAAATTAACAAGAGATACAAATCGGATGTTCGTCGTAATAGACTAAACCTTAGAGAATGACCTTATGGATTTATGTAGTAGTGGTAGGTATACATGTTTATAGTAGGTACCTTATTACTTATACTCGTGCACTTTACCTACGCTTACGTTTGTAAGCGCCACCACAGCCAATGTATCCGACAGAACAATGCACTAAAAAAAACTGATAGATACGCTCTAAAAGCTCGTATATACGTACCTAAATGCTAAATTTATAGGGTTGTTAGACATTAATGTTGAGTTCCTCTACATTGTCCTATCCGGTACTATCGCCGGTGGCTGTACCCTATAATATTGTTACGGTTGTATAATAATGTCGTCGACGCCGCGGTTTTCAGAAGCCCCTGAAGAGTGCGGGCGGTGATAATGTATTCAGATTGAGAGATCTCTTACTCACGTGGAAGGTTCTTAATTTATGATAATCGTCTTACTCTTATCCGAGTTCAGTTTTAAGAATACAGATTTTCATATCATTTTCAGACTTATTTATAACGAAAGCAGTTAGGTATTTTCTTACTAGATTTCGTTAAATTGATCTGGAGATACCAATGACGACTCATTGGGGAAATGAAACGATCCATTCATAAAAGATAAACATTTAAATTTTATTCTCTTCAATTGCAATCTCTTGGATTGCGGATTGATATAAAGAATGAAAAATCGTAAGCTGAATTCACAAATGGAGATTTATTCTCTTGCAAACTCATTAAGCATACAAATTCAAATTGAACGACAAGAGTAACGATTAACGGAATACGACAAAGATAAACGTCTGAGAATCTCAAGGAGGTAGATAGGTTGCAGATTAATCTACGTAAATTCAGAGGTATTCTCGATTTTATGATAATCTTAAAATAATGGAACCTATGTGGCATATTGGTCTGGCGCCAATCAAGGCCGTCAGGGAGTTGGTGTCATACTTTCCGCAAGAGTGGCTGAGTGTGTGATTGAGTTTGAGTGTGTGAGTCCCAGGCTTGTGTGGGTGAGGCTGAAAGTTGGACTCACTCGTATCTTCATTCTCGGTGTATATGCGCCGACGGATGTGGGATCGAGTGGGTCTATAAAAGACAAAGCTGAACGGGAAGAGTTCTAGGATAGTGTGAGAGATATTGCGAATAAATGCAAGGAGAATGAGAGAATCATCATGCTAGGTGATTTTAACGGATGGGTAGGTAAAAAGCGTGACGGATATGAAAGAGTGCTTGGTGCGTTTGGTGATGAACGAGTGAATGAAAACGGGAAAAGTGTGCTTGATGTGTGTTTGGAGTGGAATCTTTGCGTGACAAACACAATGTTTGCACACAAAAAAATCCATATGTACACAAGGAAAGAAGGAAGTGCGAAGAGTATGATTGATTTTGTGATAGTGGATGAAAGATTGAGAAATCAAGTCAGGGACACTCGTGCATACCGCGGAGTCGGCATCCATATAGACCACCACCTGGTGATATGCCGTATTAGTGGTCTGTATAAATGGTGGCGGCACCGGGTCAAAGAAACCACTAGTGTCCTTGAGCGAATAAAAGTGGAGAATCTGCAAGACGAGAATGTAAGACAAAAGTACAAGGATGTATTAAAGGATCGACTTCGTGACTTAGATGAAGAATGTGAGATAGAAAAGATGTGGACGGCATTTAAGGAAGGAGTTGTGAATGTTGCTACTGAGGTGTGTGGGGTGTGCAAAAGGGGAAAAGGGAGAAAGAAAAGGAACGTATGGGTGGATGATGAAGCACAACAGGTGGTACGAGAAAAGAAGAAAGCATGGTTGGATTGGTTAGCGAAAAAGGCTAATCGAAGAATGCAAAAGGTGGCGGATGAAGATGTGTGTAAAGCGAAAGATGAATACAAAGGAGTGAAAGGATTAATCCGGTCAATTTAGACATTCGAAGTTACCTAAATTCCCACCAAGCTGAAAATCGGTAAGATTGTTTAAAATATCATTAAAAACAAAATTTGAAAGTTCCCCATCTTTCCCCTGTAAGGAAAAAAAATTATTCAAGGTCAAAGGTAAAAAAAATGTGTTTTTCGCGATTTTCAGCAAAACGGTAAGTTTCATCATAAAAATATTACAAATAAAAATTGTAGATCATAAAATTATCTACAAAAAATTAATTAATACTTTTTTTTCTACGAGCCACCGTTTTTGAGATATAACGATTCAAAAAGTTGTAAAAGTTGTAATAGTCATAATATGCACACGATTCCTCGCCACCTATGAGGTAGTGTACTTAGCGCGTTTTTTTTGTGGTTTCCCAAGTAGGCCTATTCCACGGGTCAGTTTTGATCCTGTTTAATTTGAAACTTGAAAAATAATGGACATTAGCAGAGATTGAAAAGATAAAAGCAATTTAAGTTAAAAAAAAGTAGTGAAATTTAATCGTCAGAGTCGTAACTTTCAAAATCTTCTTCTTGTTCTTCTTCTTGATCTTCTTGTTCTTGTTCGTCTTGTTCTTGTTCTTCTTGTTCTTGTTCTTCTTCATCTTCATCCTGAGTGCATGTAAACTGCGTTAATTAGTATTTTTTATTGTTTATTATATAAATGAACTTTCTATGAAAGCCATGAAAAAAATCATGAACATTCCCTATTATTTACTTAAATCGTTTTTTATCATAATACTCGCGTGACATCTAGGGAGCCAGTCAGCTATTTTAAATACCTACCTAAATGACTTTTTGAAATAATATTTCTATGTTGAATGTGATAAGTGGCACACTTATTTTTACACAAAAAGCTCTTCAAATGTCTTTTAAGGCTCGTAATATCCATTTATGACGATTTAACGACGTAAGAAATATTAATTGGCAGGTCATAAAGTTAAAAGAGCCTTGAACGAATATCGGGGGGCTCTAGGGAGGGCTCGCGAACGGTATTATGCCATTCTCTTTGGGCTGCAGTATCCAGAAATTTAAAGTCTTTCGTGAGCACGGAAACTAAGACTGTTTATTGTGTTGGAAGATGTTATGAAAAAAGGGTTAATTTTCTTCGTGAAACATTCGTTGATTTGGTTCGTCAGCTCGTGGTTTTATTCGTCCTTTTTTTTTGTAGAAAACTTAATCTTTGTTTTATTTATTTTTTAGCGTTAAGCCCTAACGAAGAAGCCAGGCAAGCTGTGATACGGGAGCTAATACGCACAGAAGCTGATTACATTAGGCATCTTACGTCCGTCGTGGAGGTAAGGATAATAAACATTTTCTTTTATTATTGAGTAAGTTTCGGACGCGCTATCACATTTTCCTTCATATTTGTAAATGAAATTAAAGCCTGTATATTTAAGTTAATCCTCATTAATTATTAAGCTTACGTTGCCTGCGATATAATATTTCATTTTCGATTAACAAAATATTGATAAAAACACGATTCGTCATAAAAAAGGCCGTTTATACGGATTTGATATTTCTTACTTTGTGTTGGGATTGGAACAAGATTACCCGCGGGAGTACCTATTCTACTGAAAGGTTAATCCTCCAAATATCGAGGGCACTAGGTGGCTATAACCCGACGACTTTAGGGAGATCGATCACTTGTGCTCCTCCGCCCCATTCGGGGGCCTGCGAAGGGCAGAAGGAAGCACATTTGCCACAATCGAGTTTTTGTTTTTCTATATTCTAAAACTATTACACCGTATCTACCGGTTGTTTCACTTATTTGAAAATAAGGTGTTAAGTAATTGTAATACATGGCCGAGACAGATAACAGCTTATCCCTAGCTATGTACAAAGAATAACATTGTATTTTTGTCCAATATCCAAGATATTACAACAACCAGTCCAGTAGGTATATTTCTGCAAAATTTTTGTCAATTAATCATTTTACTGCATTTTTCTATGAGATTCTAACTAAAAAAGATAATTGATTGTGTTAAGTAGAGGTACCTACTGAGAAGTTGCTTTTCAAGAAGAGAAAGTGGTGTTTTTTTGTTTTCTTCACAAAAGTTATTATTTGAGTGTATTGACAAAATAAAATAAAATTTACATTATTAGGAGATGGCATTTTACGACACGACAGGATTGGACTGCTCAGATTTTTTTTCTCGCTCATATGATACTCATTTTTTAATACTTAGGTCAGAAAAACCTAATGGTAGGAAGGTACAACAAGGAAAGTGCAAACATTATAGTAAAATTTTTAATAATTTCATGGTATGACGATTAATTAATCTTATTCTTCTTCTGCTTCATTGAATTGAAAAATGAATTGCTGTTCGTTTGTCTCACTAAAACTCAAGAATGGCGGGACTGATTTTGCCAATTTTGGGTTTGGAATATTTGTGGAAATCCAAGGAAGGTTTAAACTGTGAGAAAACATTTGATTTTAGAAAACGGGGGCGAAGCCGCGGGCAACAGCTAGTAGCTTATAGATTTCAGTGTTTATGCTCGTACAAAATAGTTTTATTTAAAATCAATAATCAACAAACATAACAAGCTATCAATTCATAAACAATAAGTTTTTACGGTTTGAAAAGACAGGAGCCCTAATTATTTCATAATTATTTTCAACTTGATACCTTTACGCAACACATAGACAAAAAGACAAAAAAATGGACCATTAGAATCAAGCAAATCGTGGCCTAATCGCGGTACCCGTCTTAAAAACCACTTTCATGCAACGATACTGTATATTTGTTTACATATCGTAAAATAAAAGCTATGTGAAATACTGTTAAAGCACTTTCAAGATTTTTAAGCTCTCTTAAATGTGGGTACCCATGAAGCTCGTGCGCAGTGCTAGTACCTAAGAGCTAAAAGCACGTAAATATAAGGTGTAAAAAAAAATTACGGCATCAATTACTTTTCTAAAGCTCGTTCATTCTCCGGCAAGCTCATAATAAATTTAATAATTTCGAAACCATTGGCAATAACAAGAAAAGGTAGGCGAGTAGACGATTCTCTGGCGAAATTACTTTAGCCAGTTGGAATCTGAACCCATGCCTACTCAACCAAGTGATATGATACGTACTATCTAGTTCTAGCTTCCTTTTAATTAATTCTTATTCATTTACGGTGGAAGCTAAATGAATTTGTTCAAGTCATCATTATCTCCAATCTATAGATATACGACCCACTGCTGGGCATATACCTCCTCTTATATACTTTCCACGCGAGCGCGAGCCCAGTGTGGAATGGAAACTTCACACACACCATTGAATTACTCCGCAGGGAAAAAAGTTCATGGTAAATTTAAAATATAATTTCTCACATAAATTCCGAAAACTCACACGTGCGAGCACGGGTTTGAACCCACGACCCTCTGCTTGATAGGTCAAACCACTAGGCTACCACTGCTTTTTTGCATAAAACTACTATCTACGGCTTTTTTCTAGTCACTCGAGCTCAAAAAGAGTCACAAAAATTTACTGACTAGTTTTAAATGGGTTACGATGCTGAAATTAGGGCACTTCATTGGTATACGAAAATATAAGTGTCTGACAGATAGACGGGCAAGACTAAGAATTCGTTGCCGCTGCAATAAGGTTCAGTTTAGTCAAATAAGCAATTAATCAATCAATTTTTTATTTCTATAAAATTAATTTTATTAAATCGAACATAGCTTCGATGTCTTTAAATCATAAACGGGTTCGATCGCCGTGCGCCCTTTTTTTAGAATGCTCATGAAGTCTCCTAGCAGTTCGTTGTCCGGCAGTCTGTTTTTCTGTCAAGACCCATTTTCTCAGAAACGCGTGAAAGCGGCAAAGGTATCAATCAGGTCGAAATTAATTTGTAGTAACTTAGAGTTTCTACTTATATATTATCAACTGTAAATAAATAAGTTTCCACGTTCACACGATCAAAAGATATACCTAATTGGTTGAAGGTCTTTTTCCATACAAAACCCATAAAACCTACGGACTAGATGCTTTACTTGGACATAAAATTACGAAAGGCAAGAAGCAAGGCCTAACAAGTGAAGGAAAAAGTCCGAAAATCATTGACCCACAAATAGTATTTTTTCTACTCCTGTGATTTGTGTAATCACGAGCACCACTATAAGAACACTCATAATAAGACTTTGGATAAGTCTGTATTGTCTATGTCTATTCCGTCTAAAAACACTTGTTGGCTTATGTCGCTCTAAAGTGCTCCATCGTTGCGTAGGTAAAACTTTTACTGCCAATGATTTTATTTTTAATTTGTCCATTCATACAGGCTATGGTCAAAAACCCTTCAGTCGTCCAGGACCAAATACGGTGGTAGGTTTATTTAGAAAGCAAACAAGATAAAATATTTCAATATGTTCAATACTTATATCATATTTCAATTTGACAATTAATGTTTAGGATCCAAGATGGCGGACATAATTTGACACTTGAAACGAAAATGGTGATGGGTGTCGTTTTCGGATAATTTGTTGGCTCTGAGCTCAAATTTGGTATAATTATTTGGACAAATTAAAAAAAACTTATTGGCAGTAAAAGTTTTACCTACGTAACTATGGAGCACTTTTAGAGTGAAATAAGCCAACAAGTGTTTTTAGAGGGAATAGACAATATAGACTTATCCAAAGTCTTATTATTATGAGAGTTCTTAAAGTGGTGCTCGTGATTACATAAATCACAGACATAGGAGTAGAAAAAAAACTTACTATGAAATGAAGAACAAACTTATTTTTTCTAGATGTTGTCGTTGTATATCAGTGTGCGAGTCCGACTCGCACTTAGCTGGACTTACATACTTAACTTTCTTACGCTGTAAAATTAAGGGTCTAAGCCTTTTCTGGTAAAACTAAGCCATTAAACATATTTTTAGGTATTTATGGCGGCGGCACACGTCCTACAGGACAACGGAAAAATGCTTGACGTGGACACGTCAAGATTGTTCTCCAACATTCCGGACGTGCTCAACGCGAGCCTTGCCTTCTGGGAAATCACCATGTACCCTATGCTTGCTGACGCGGTCAACAACGGTCATCCGTGAGCACACTATTGTAACCACAATCACAGTATCGGGAAAGCGAATAGGGATATGGGAATCCTCGGCCCAGCAATGTACGACCTGATAATTCGTGTATTGTACCTATATGGAGGAATCTAATTGCGGCTCGTACATTATACGGTCGAGTATTACGTATTAAGCCGTTGGTAAATTCCGAGACTAATTTTCGAGAAAATAGTTATTTGTTATGCGAGGCTGCAAATTTTTTGTCACGCGCGAGAGTGCCTGTATATAAAACCGAGCAGGCGAAGGATTCTATGATTGAATCACGAGCGAAGCCAGTAGTTCAAAAGAAGAATTCTGAGCGTCGCGAGGGTTTCAGGGCCGAGACACTATTAAGAATTTTGCACCTCACTACAGCGAGAAAATTGGTGGATGAAAGAAAAAAAGTTGAACTAATAGTAAATCAGTTTAGCAACGAACGTCAAAAAAGCTTGAAAATAACTTGGGAATTAAAGGATTTGAAAATAAATTAATAATGGATACCGGATTGCGTTTCTGGACGTGACATTGGTTTTTTTAATCGAATGAAAAAGTTAGAGGGTCTGAAACAAGTTCTACATTTGAAGTTCGTATTATTCCGTATAAGTGGATCTCATTCACCTAATTAAGTACTATTGGCGGAAGTGGGATGGCAACATACGAAAGTCCAATTTCTAATTTCTGAGTACTTATATGAGTAGGTGGACAATGGTGGTCATCGTCACGTTCTAATTTCAAAACCTTTTTCCACCCAAGGGGGGCACTTTTTCACGCAGATTTTGAAGAAGAAAGATAGCCTTTTCGAGCAAGTGAGGTGAAAAAAAAAAATCCCGTTGCCGAAAGGTAAGGGTTTAAAAAGTCGTTGTGAAACTACACCCTCGGTATTCTGTCACATTTTAAAGATTGTTAAAATTGTAAATAATTATGAATATACTACTAAACTCAGTATTTGTTTCAGTAACATTTTCTTAAAACATTATTATAAAATATAAGTATAATTTGATGGTATAAATCTCTCGCTTTTTGTATCGGAATGATGTATATTTTTTAACCTTGAAAATTTTGTGAATACTTAGACTAGCGCTGTCTGCACTGTCCTTGGCTTTTAAAAAATAAAATATAAGTAAATATACCATGGTCTCACGCTCGAAGCAAAAGAGAATTTTGCTCACTAGCTTTAAAGAGCAAACCCCGCCTGTTTGTATGAACAAGATGTACAATACAGTTGACTGTATGATATTGTCTTTTCTTTTCAAGACGGCGCTACGTTGCGCGGGTTTTGAAAGGGCATGTACATTAGTTTAAAAATGCTGCACTTCCGGTCCCGATATAGTTTGGTATGCTTACTAAATGTAGGTTTCTCGATACTATGCTTGTGTCTATAACTGTTAATAACTTAGGAATTGCAAAATTGTCTTTCCCTTGGGAATTCAGCTGTCTTGATCCAAGGATTGAGGTGAGCATTAATGGATCCGTCAGTTAGTCTATCAGTCAGAACTTGTCTTTTTGTATGTTAAGATCTTTTTTTATTGTTGTACGCCTGCCTCTAAGTAATTTCTTTTCTTTACGTTTCAGTTATAACACGGAATTTTTGTCTCCGGGTTTTTGTCGTTTTCGCGATCTCTTCCAACCCTATGAGAAGTATGTTAGCGAGCAATCAAAAGCATTGGATTATTTACGTTCACTATCTAACAATTCAGATTTTATGACTTATTTATCATGGTGCCACGCTCAAAAATCTTGCAACAGGTTCGTAAACATAATAGCTAAGTATCATTAGTGTATACGACCACAAACATAGTCCAGCAGCTGAAATTCATAATTAAAAAAAAAAACATTTTTCTTAAAACCTATTAAAATCACCCTCAATAACTAAAAAATTTCCACGATTTAAACGATAAACAATAAAAATCAACTCCAGAATGTAAACAAAAGTTAGTTATTATTGTCAAAAACAGCTCCAACAAATCGTAATACCTAAACTATTATGAAAAACGCTGTTTTACGTGGGGGTGATTTCGATAGATCTTAAGACGTTTGGTGTTTTGAATTATTAACGTCAGTTTCTAGGCTACCTGTATAATTTCAACGTAGGTACCTATGAAAAAGTAAACCGTATTTCGCAAAAGCGATTGACTTACTTAGTACAAAATGTGAGGGTGTTACATTTTCTGCAGGATAATAAAATAACACGGTCATGTTTTTGTCAGGCTACA
Organism: Pandemis corylana; assembly: GCA_949127965.1. Taxonomy (NCBI): domain Eukaryota; kingdom Metazoa; phylum Arthropoda; class Insecta; order Lepidoptera; family Tortricidae; genus Pandemis; species Pandemis corylana. The sequence goes on from OX421850.1 coordinate 23,462,289, forward strand.
GTTGTCGGATATGATGGCGAAGCCGATGCAGCGTTTAACCAAATACAGCCTCATTTTGCGCCGAATTATCACGCACACTGACGCAGAGCCAGAACGCACTTCACTTATAGCTATGGTGAGTTCATTACGTACCTACTGTCTCAACCTGAGTATATTGCGACTAAAACCTCTTCTATAGTCCCAAATAGCGCCCTCGCGCATAGTAAAATTTACTACCCAGTGAACGAGTCTCCTCTTTTTAATATCTTTGTAAAGCTATTGCTTACACTATTGTGTAACTAAGACTTTTATAAGACCACAATATAATTTTGTTTTCACACCACCTGCTCGACAATGGCTAATTATATATCATGTAAACTACTCTACTCAAAGTAAGTCGTTATAGTCCTTGGCTTTAGCCGGGTAGTAATATTAATCTGCATCGTATAGCCCCTATTTACTTTATTATAGTAGATTGTACACCATCTATATATATATATAAAAGAAAGTCGTGTTAGTTACACTATTTATAACTCAAGAACGGCTGAACCGATTTGGCTGAAAATTGGTAAGGAGGTAGCTTAGAACCAGGAGACGGACATAGGATACTTTTTATCCCGATTTTCCCATGGGATTGGAAAATTCCGAAATGCTGTACTAATAAAGCTACAGACATTAAATTTAGCATGCCTACACATTATTCCTTGATTAGTATAAAGATGCACTTACAAAGGAATTTTTCAAATTTCCCACGGGATAAAGACACAAGGTAAATAATTAAGACTATAATTAGTAGATATTATTCCTAGAGGATCTGTAGGTGCTCTAAGAAGGGATTTTCCGAATTTCCCACGGGATAGGCAATAAAAACCTTATACTTGGAGACATGAGTGGATGTATGGGGTGTGTGATCACTCTGACGTTATGTGCGCGGACGAAGTCGCGGGGAAAAGCTAGTTAATAATATGGATAAAGCACAGTATTATGTCACGGGCGCGAGATTGAGTCCTGAGTGGAGCGAAGCATTTAAGCGCACCCAAGACATAAACAGTTTTATCTCCGAGGAGTACCTATACTCTACTTTTCTCACCTTTTGCGAGACAATAAAAACCAAGGTAACTACAAAAGAATTTAATTAAAACAACAGTAAAACAAAATTAAAGTAAAAAATTATGTTTGAGACATTAGTCCAGTTGTGTAATGAATGATACTGCAATAAGCAAACACTGGCAGCTTTTGTTTTATTTGAAATTTGTTTCATTCGTTCGAAAATCGAACGCCGCACGTCGTGGCGTGGCCATCTCGATTTTCGGAGTCGTGCGATTTTTGCGAAATTGGACTTTAATACCTAACTATGAATGATGCCTGTTGTCTACTTTGTTCTTTGTTTCTGTATTGTTTTGTACTGATTTGTGGTGTTCAATAAAGAGTATTTGTATTGTATTGTATTGTTGTATGAAAAGTGAGAATCATATGATTCATGTTACTAACCTACGGGTTATAATGAAATCCAGTACAATATTACTACCCGGCTAAAGCCAAGGGCTATCATGAGTTACTTTGAGTAAGGTTTACATGATATATAATTAGCTATTGTCGAGCAGGTGGTGTGAAAAATATCTTTTCTCAAACATGCTATGTAATGTTTATGTTGTGTTCCTTAAAATAGGCTTCAAAATACAACGTTGCAGGCCTAGGCCTGCAAGACGACAGTCTTTTGTTTCAATGCAAAACGTAATTTTTTTTTAAGGACACGATGTGTCGGGCTAAAATATACACGATAAAGGCCACTATACACGACCTGAAATTAAGAATCTGAATTTCTATGGTTCATTTATTAGTTAGTGAATAAATTCACAAGACTATGAATATTCTAAATGTAAATATATAAATATTGCCGACGTGTTTTACGTTACATTTCAATTCAATTTACATAATAGAGTATTAAATAGGCTAAAGTTCGTGTATAATGGTCTTAAGAGCGTCATCTCGAAAACATCTATTTTGTGACCAAAGACAAAATAAGACTTTAAAAAAATTGTTGGTGGGAAAATTGACATAAGTCAGTTGTCACTTGTAATTTGAAACGTTTCGTTCAGAAACATGATCTGTGATTTTTTATTTTAACATTCCCATGTTGTAAAACTTGATTTTTTTGGGATTATTTTGACGTTTTTAAAATCCATATTTTTTTTATTTTTTTTTATTTTATTTATTGAAATAATTACACAGCATTACAGACAAGCCAAGGCACTGTGAAATTCATACACATACTTAATTACAGCAGTACAACACGTATAACACGTAGAACAGAAAATAAACAGCAAACAGCATTTACATTTACAAACAATTAAGTGAAGACGGACGGTCATCCTTCGCCTCACAGAACTTCATACGCTTGCATACAATCCTCCAGCTACTAGCAAATATATCACAGTCAGGTGCTGATGCAAGAAGCGCGTTGAGATTTCGCAAGGCGCAAACAAGTGGTGAATTCCTGTGTGACACAGTGCGCGCCTTGGGAACTGCCAGCAAAGCATATTAGAAAGCCAGCCAGCATATTAGAAAGACATAAACATAAGCACTTATTATATGCAGTCGAGGAAACTGAATCAGGTACCAGGGTGGAACCTTTTCGTAACCAATTTCGCTATGATTTGTTTGGCAGATGTATGGGATGGGATGTCAACATGACATTAGTTGCGCAAAGGTTCCACCCTGGTACGTGATTCGGTTTCCTTGACTGTGTGATGGTACCTAGTTATAATTTAAGTCTGGTACAATTTTAGTTGTCTTACGAATAAAAAAAAAATTCTAGGAGTTTTTATTTAATTCAGTGCATGTTTGAGAAAAGCACTATACAAGCCTCGACGTAAAAGAACATGCCAGCCTCCTATACCTATCCGGCCTCGCTATGCTCGGCTGTCTAGGCCTAATTGGCCATCAAGGCTTGCCAGCTTCGTATTCCTATCCGGCCTCGATACGCTCGGCCGTCTATACATACTTAGCCTGCAAGCCCTTCTTTCCCGGCCTCTGCAGTAATGTACTAATCCTACTGTTATTTTACGACTCATAGTTTTTTAAGCACTAATGTTTGTTTCTGTGTTTATGAACAGGAATCATTTGCGAAGAATTATGTGCTGGACCTGAACCGCTCCATACGACAGCGCGAAGAATTGGAAAAATTAGGAGCTCTTGCCGGTTCCATTGACGTATTGGAAATGGTAGACTGAGTTTTTCTATTAATTTATTGGTTATGTTATAAATTTTAAATAATTCGTAAATTCATTGAATCGGATTTCGTATTTATTTACCTACTGAAGAAATCAAGTTTTTAATTTTTTTCATATTTTCGTTCCTGTCTATCTATCTGTTCATATGATTGGATAGGAACGTCTGAATGCTTGGTAGCATTTTATTTCACTATTATTGCACTAATATTGTTGAATAGTTTTTTTTTCTTTAAAAAGTTAAAAATAATTAAGCTGACTGTTTCGTGTCTTTTTTAGGATTTTAAGGACGATGATATGGACAGATATTTTAGAATGTTTTCTCAGTTAAACCTGAAAGCCCCGATGCTCAACTGCCTGCCAAATCACAGCAGAACTTTGATACATGAGGGAGATCTACGTTTCAAGGACAACGTGAAGGAGGCAAGCCCGATCACTTGCTTTATGTTATGTGTTTAAAGTATGGATTCTTAGTCTGGACGTAGTCGCTCGCGGTTGTTCGGATGCATCCGGTTAGCTTTAAGTTATGTGCCAATGTTTAATTAAATAAGCAGTGAAAAGAAAAATGTCAATACCTTAACTTTTAAGTTTAACTTGAAGTTTAGCCCTTAATTAAACATTGCTATATGCTTGTAGAATTAATTTTGATTGATGTCTATTATAATTTGCATACGAAGGCTTATTGCTGCGAATTCTTTATAAAGCACTTGCGATTTTTTTATTGACTTAAGTAGGTACTGGTGTCCCGTTATATTTTATTTATTGTCTTCGATAAAATTGCAGATTGAAGTTCGAGTATTTTTATTAACTGACATGATGCTTATATGCAAAAAACTTTCCAAAGGCAGCTCACCTCTTTACAAGTTAATAAGGTAAACATAACAAAATTCATACTTCATTTTTATTTTATTGCTCATACTTCTTCTAAGAAAATAGAAGCTACCTACTTGAATTTAATCGGTAAACATCCAATGTAAATTGTTAAGTGCTTTTTCAACTTCTTATTAGGATTAAAGCTTTACTAAGAAATATACTACAAAGTATATACTGTTCAATGCATTTAATGTATTCAGATTTGTTTTTTTTATAATATCGATGAAATTCAAACGGCCCCTATTTTCTTTTCAGTTGTATAAGTAGGTATTTAGTGTAATAATTTGCTATTGGCGAAGTTAATAATCTGCTGTAACTATTAAGTATGTAGTTACCTACTTAGTATGTTGTATACACTAATGCGATGGACCTTCTTATAGGCCTAAGTATATGGTGGATAGAATGATCTACTTCCCAAAGCTCAGTTCACGAAATAATAAGGATATCATGGTGGCTTTGATATTTGTTCTATTGGACGAGGTTGGAACTTCATGCCACTGCTTCACTTTAACCGAGCTGGCTAAGGAACCCAATCCACAAGGCACTATAAAGGTATGTACAAGGTAATTATTATTTTAGGTCTTAGATCAACCAACATATTATACAGGTCATAACATAAAGTTATGGAAACCTAGTCTTATAATCGGAATCTCGAAGCGCCCTGTGACACAGCTCCAGCAAGTCACGGGCGTTGTGGGCCTACTCTTACAATGCCGCCTGACTTTTGTACATCATACTCTTACCATCTTCTGAATATTTTTATTTCCCACGTCATTATTACTAGAGTAACTTTATTTATATTTTTAGATTTGGGAACAAAAACTAAGAGAGGCAAAACTAACATACGATTTAGGGGTGTGGTTTGCTAAAAACCCATCTCGAGATCTTTCTGAAGTTGAAATGGATTCATCTTCCGATTATGGAATCAGTATAAACAGCGCCACGAAAACGGTAAGTTCCTTAATCGTACATTGATACGACCCTCCCGACACTATCTCAACAGCACCTATTATAGAAAAAAGGTAACGGACGTGAATGCATCTTTTTTAAATTCGTACGTTTATTCCCGGTATGTGTAGGGGGTGAAACAGAGTTCGGACGATTTGAACATAGAACGCGAAGCCCGAGAAAGAGTGGCCGCTATGCTCCATCGCAGCATGGGCGCCTCGACCGAATATGACTTCTCACAAGCTTCTATGAATACAGATTCCTTTGATGGTACGTAGCTTTGCAAGATATAGTATACACTGACGTATAATCTACAGAGTCCACACTGTATGAAACTTCATTAAATCTTAATAGATTTAAAAAAATCACGGTTAGTAACACAAGACGGATCATCATTAAGGATATACTCGTAAGTAGACAGCGCTCGGAGACAGCGTTTCTTTAAAGTGGTCACGTATTACTACAAAATTTACAGCCGGCTCTTAATATGCCTACCTACATCTTGTTAACTAGCACTTTACCTTCTGATTTAAAAAATTGTAGCCACTGGTGACGGGTCGGGCGGGCGCCCGCCGGGCACTCCAAGCCTTCGTTACCCAATGCATCGAAACTCCACTGGTGGCAGCTCCAGAAACTCACGTCTCTCCAGCTTCCAGCAATCAACCAGGTGGGTTAAATTGCTATAAGTTTACTCATGCTGGTAGTAAGACCCTATTTGTTGGTAACAGCTCGCTCTGTTGTCTTCCAGCGTGGAGGGCAGGGTAGTTGGGGAAATATCGGATACATGCGATATTTTATCTATGACTTTCAGGAGTGTAACGCGTCGTTACTTGTATTACAGGTGACAAAGGGCATGGGCAGCGGTTATATCAGCTCAGGTGCCTTACCATGACGTCTTAATGCTATTCAATTCCGATTCATTAGCTGTCATTTTTGACACTTCTAGTAAGGATCTGACAGCGATCGATCCAAATTTGGTTCGGAATTGAATCGCATTAAGACGTCATGGTAAGGCCCCAGCATGGCCCCAGCTCATTTGTTTTTTTTGTTGCATAAAAATCATCAGACACAATTGCTGTACATGAATACATAAGTATTAAATTTAACTTAGACTTGAGTCAGATTAGTAAATAATTCGGCTGTTTCAGATCCGGCACTCATCAGGTACATAATACTTAAGCAAGCACGCTTAATTTTGGGTCATATATTCAACTAAGGGGTTTGGGTAAAGTGTTGTCATTTTTTATAGGTGAGCGGCCAGTGGTTTAGTCAGTACTAAATCGGTAAATTATGAGAGATGTATTCTAAATAAACATATTTTGTAATAGCATGTAATACTCCAAAGTGCCCTAATAAAACTTAATAATAACAATCAGAGCCAAGATATTTTTTATATGGATCTTGATAGGTTGACCTATCCTATACCTCTACTTGAGTAGAAAAATTATAAAATCCAGTTAGATACATTTTCTCACTCCTGTATTATAGGCCAAAAGGGGCCATAAGGAGTAGACAGAGATCGGCAAAATGTGATGTTGTGTGACGGTTGCTATTAACCCTTCGCCTAGAGCACACAAGAACCTGAATCCCATAGTAGATTCATAGGACTCTCACAGGGATCTTGCTCCTCTGGCAGTTTTTTTGGACACAATAATAAGAAGTAGTAGTAGGCCGCCGAAAAAAAATGACAATATGCTTCATACAAACTTACCCAATGCCAGTTGCGGTCCAGTTGGTAGACTTAATTGTAGTCAATTTATGCATCAAAGCATATATTTTTATATACCAGGGATCGCAATTCCCACGGATCAACTAATCGATGATTTTTATTATTAATCAGATAGGCATAAACAATTAGGTCACATATGAGTAAATAAATAAGTATGTACGAGTAACATCAACTTCAACTGAAAAATGTATAAAAGGTTTGGCCGTAATATGTTCTTTGTGGGTGGTAGACCACGTGCAAGATCCGACCAGATCGCTACCACCATCTTACTTGCTATTCCTGCCGCCAAGCAGCAGTGCTTGCGCTTCTGTATTCCGGAGAGTAAGATAGCTAGTGAAATTACTGGCACACAATGTATTCTGTCTAAGCCCTCTAGGCTGGCAACGCATCTGCAATCCTCTAGTGTTGTGGATGTCCATGGGTAGAGGTGCTCACTTACCATCAGGTGACCCACTTGCTCGTTTGTCTTCCTTGTCGTATAAAAAAGTAACATTACAAAAAAAAGTGCATGTTGCTGACTTTGCTTCTGGACTCATTATAATTTCAGTGTTTAGTAGGACTACGGTCATTCAGGGTAGTTACCTGTCCACCAATGCTATGACAAGTTTAGCTGTTACTTAAAAAGTTTTAGCTTTATTCTCCTGTACGCTTTTCTGAGCTCATCACTTTCTTGGTGGCCTCCCAAACTCTACTTTTCAGCCGTACTAAAAATTATTAAATCGCTAGTTTAGTTTTCATTAGATAAACCATAAATTAACGTGTCTGCGCCTGGTCTGCACCCTATATCTATGTGTCTGAGTGTGCTTGCAGGACAGCTAGGTCAAGATGCCGCGCTAACCTAACCTAACTTATTTATTAGACTACAGTCGAATACAAACATATACCCATATAAACTGACTATTAACTAGCTAGGTACTATAAAAGTCGGCAATGACACAAATTGTTGTCTTTAGTGAAATAGATTAATTTAATTTAATTTGTACCTATTCTGAAGTATTTTGGTGATCATTATCATTACATTAGATTCATATATAATTTTGGTACAGGGTGTAAATTAGATGTAGTGAGTCTGTGGTTTTACAGCGCGGCGTCGCACGACGAGCCGCAGGCGGGGCCCAGCAGCTGCAACTACCGCGCCGGCACCTCCGTCGAGCACCTCATCCCGCCACTCAATCCCGACGACGGTAAGCTCTCTACCATCTCTTTTATTATTCCCTCAGTTACTCCTCAAATCATCCAACAAAAGTGTAGGTAGGATTTTGTTCCTACGCAGGGGCGTGCAGTGGATTTTGACAGAGGGTAGGCGTATTGCCAACGAAATCCGTATTGGTACGAAGCGTGTCGGGCACATTTACGTATGCTTACAAGCACTGCTTATATGCCTGTAAGGGATGAACGCGTCTGCCTACGTGTGCCAACAAGGATATTATGATGTGTGTGTCTCTGAAAAGAAGTGGCGGAAGTGAGCGTAAACCTTTTTCATATTAAGAAGCTCGATTTTAAGTTAGACTTACACTGATCGGAAGGTTACCAGGGACGCTCTCAAATATGGGTTTTTTTAGCCTTTGTGCTGCATTTTTTTCCTAGAATTTGACCGTTTTAAATTCAATATCAATATTTTAATTTTTTGCAGCGTCAATGTGAACCCTGTAAGGGCACAGCAACACGGGTAGAAGCGCGCAATTTTACAATGCTGTTAAGGATATTGTAATATACCTACGGATCAGTTCAAACTTGACTCGTAATAATGGTCACTGAACCTATTCCAGGTTCCAAGGTTTACTTACATACGTAAATAGATGTTTCAGAAGCCAGTAAACGTCAACCTAAAAAAACTAATTTAAGGTTAAACGTGGCCTTTAGATTTTGTTTCTCCAGGCTCCTGTGTCATAAGGGATATGAGTAAAAACATGATTAATGAATTTAAGTTTCACTTTGGTTTTCAATTCGAAATATTGTAGTTACATCACTCATTAACAATGACAGTCAATTATGTTGTTTGCAGTTGTCACTTCAATAACCGTGAACGTGGTCAGCGAAAGTGAATCGGAGACCGTAGTGCCCTCGCATCAACCATCGGTAAGTCCTTGGCTCAACCCCACAACGTATGTTTACCCAACCTACATTTTTCATTTCGTTGATTTCTAAGCTATAATCACAGACCATTATATCCTAGTAAAAATCAACTTAGAGTACCTACCTACCGATTAAGTAAGACACGAAAATATACCAGTCGTTAAGGCTAAGTTTAGTATTTATTTTATTTACTTAACTCAGCAAAATAAATCTTAACATAGTCGAAGTGAACATTGGAACATGGAATATATTAATGTATATTTATTTATTATTTATTTATCCCTTCACTTTTGGATAAATAGTGCATAAATATGTTTAGAAAGAAAAAAATAACATGAGCTGAAATGCCTAAGTAAAAGATATGTAAAATTATTGTTTAAAATGTCTGTATCCTATATGTTTAACCCGTAGCATCCCCTTAACTTTGAATCAGAATGTTTATTTCGGTTTGAAACCATTTGTCAATCCTTAAATAGCCACTTAAGTGGATACTCGTCCCGCAACGTACCTGCTCCACTTTCGAGACGTTTTTACTTTGATTATTGATGATACGTATTTATTTTCTTTACTTTGAATACTTAGTCTATGGGGGATCGTTTTCTGAAAGCGTCAAATTACGTCTACTACAAATTTATCTTACGCAGGTATTCTGGACATTGGGGACGTGAATTTCCTCAGTAATCTAAAGTAAAATGAAGTCCCCTCTATACTTAAATGGTACTAAATATTTATACCTACGCAAACGCACGCAACGCAAGCTTATTCAACATAATTGATGATTAAACGAACTTACCTGTACGTGAAGTTCAATCATAGTTATACTTGGCTTCGTCCTCGAGATTAGCATATTATGTAGGTACTTGTAGTAACGCGTAGCGGACACCATTCTTACACTATATTTGAGATCTACCTAATTTATTTTTTTACGGTAGTTCCACATTCTTTCTTTATTACGTCCACCGGCAGCCATCTTCATTTAGTTCAGAGCTTGTGCCCTGTACGCCTGTGGGGCTTGCTAAATATTATAAAGGGAGGGGAGGGAGGGATGCTAATCTCTTCGGACGAAGCCTTCGTATAATTATGATTGAACTTCACGTACAGGTAAGTTCGTTTAATCATCAATTATACTTGGCTTCGTCTTCGAGATTAGCATAATATGTACTTGTAGATGTTTAGAGCTTTTAGTTAAGCGGGCGTGATATTCATAGAGGCGTATGTTTTTTATGTAGGAAAGGGAAACAATGAAAATCATAAAATGAGGGAAAGAAAACATTATGATTATTATTCTTCTATATTTGATCATTGTTATTTGAACAAGAGATTATTGCTTCAGCGAAAAGGTTATTTCCTTTATTATTATAATCAACCTGTAGATGTCTATTATAGAATCTAAAGAAAGTCTGAGAGCTGCCGCTCCATCCGGCAGTTCGATTAATTGTATGGAGGCTTACGCCTAACCTGTGCGCTGCAGAGGCGGCTGCGTGCCGTGTGCTGTGCGCTCCAAAAATTTAAACATCGATTCCGCTTTCAGTTAAGGTGTTTCGCACCCATTGACTTAGTATCTGACTGGAGACTACTCTATGAGGATTTCTAAGACTTATAAATAAGCTGTTAACGTTGACGTTTTATTCAGATACGAAATCAGTGTACTACGTCCGGGACATATTGCGGGTTTTTCATCGAAAAAAGGGAGAGCCAATAGTGGCTGGCAGAAACCCAGCCTTGAGGTTTTAGACTACAGGCCCATGTCCAAAAAATGTGGGTCATATGAACCACCAGGTGACTGCTGATGCCGTATAGAACCAATGAAATGACCAAATTTACCCTGGAAATTGTCAGAAAATAAAAAATAAATACCGACTTTGTGGCGCACCATTTGTACGGCATCAGTTTCATACTGTTTCAATACAGCTTCTAATCCATTATTCCGCAACGCCGTACAGAAATCATGCGACAAGGGGAAAAAAATCGAGGGTTGCACTTTTGAATTCTCACTAGCACTCAGTTGGATAGCTTACAAGTGACGGCATAGTGCTGAATCTTATTATTTTATGCTCTTATATCGTCCTATATAAGTCACCTGGTGGTTCATATGACCCACATTTTTTGGACATGGGCCTGTAGTCTATTTTAATTAGATCGGGAGATCGGGAACTTTTATAGTTACTTGTGTTTGACCAATAGATTATGTTATTTATATTAATTTTGGTGAACGTCTGCATTCTGTGTGCATTGCAGTTATTAAGGCAAGTAATGTGATTAACTTCTTAGAAATTATTTCTAAATTTAACTCGTTATTAGGGTAATAGTTTTCCAATAAATTTAGGACGACTGATGTGTCCCAAGTCGAGTCATACCTCGGTCTAGGAGGGTGAAGCCAAAATATACCTCGATAGAATCGTTTCAGTTTTTCGTCCTGCCCTATGTGCTCACCAAGTACGAGCGCTAAAGCAGAGCGGCAAGTGTTTAACGTACTATATTTTGCACTGTCATTATGAAGCTCTGTGAGGAAATTAATGACTTCGGAAATAGACGCTGTGTACAAATCGACGTTGTTTTTAGTACAGTATAAATACCATCGTTTTAAATAAACATCATATTGTTTAAATGTGTTAGGTGAGAGTGATGCAAGCATAACATCTAAGGCCGATGATGGTACATTTTGCTTTATCATGGCCGTCCGGACAATATTGCGACCGCCAGGGTAATTTTCTTGTGGATTTCCCGTTGGCTGAAATTGGCTGAGTTGGTTTTCATTAAGTTTAAATAACAACAGTTCTGAGGAAACAAAGCTCTTGAAGAGAGGGTACCACGGTTGGGTTTGCCAAAAGGGGATCACCATTATTCCCCGAGCTTCCTCGGAAATTATTTTACACAGGGATTTGAGAATCAAACGGAAGGGCGGAAACGCATAGAAGAAGGTATTCCATTTTACAGTGAATGCATCGATAGCGTGTGCTTCGGGGTCGCGGTGCCATGAAATGTATTTATGGCACTTTTTATTGATCCTGCTTGAGAACAAGTCAATTTCTGGTGAACCGAACTTATCAACAATACGTTGGAAAATCACATCTGAGAGGCTCCATTCGATATCAGGGTGAATGCGTCGGGATTCTGCCTCAGCTTCTGTATTTTCCGAAGACTTTATGTACGAGGCGAACACGTGCAGCTTGCGAAACTCACACCATTGCCACAATTCTTTAGTGACTCTAGTTAGGTGAGGGCATTGAATGCCACCTATCCGATTGATGTAAGATATGGCGGTTGTGTTGTCAACCCGTAACAAAATCTGGCAGTTAGTTAAATTTTTAGCAAACATTTTCAGACCGAAGAAAGCGGCCAGCAATTCTAGATAATTAATGTGCTGACGGCTTTCTTCTTCGCTCCACAACCCGCTAGCTCTATCGTCCCCGCAAGCTATGCCCCACCCAGATTGATCTTATGGTGAAGAATTTTTTAATTCTGTCGACTTTCTCTGACGGCAAACTGACTTCGAAAGTTATTGAATTGATGACATAACCCAGAAACACGCAAGAATTTTTGGGAATAAAACAGCTATTTTCTTCATTTAGGGTGAAACCGAGAGATGTCAGCAAAGTTTTTGTTTTTAAGACATTATCAGCGCATCCTGTATAGGATTGTGATAATAGGAGCCAGTCATCTAGGTATACCGTGGACAAGTACCCGGCAGAGCGAAGGAGACGAGCAACTGGTTTCATGATTTTGATAAAAATGAAAGGCGCCGTACTGAGACCAAATGGTAACACTAAATTCGAAAAGCTGAGAACCCCACTGAAAACGCAAATATTTTCTAAATCTATGTATGTTATTATGTATCTTGATTGAAAAGTAAGCGTCCTTTAAATCTAGTTTAGCCATGAAGCAACTATCGGTAAACTAATTTTAAAGCAGTTTAAGTGTTTCAGATGTTTTGTTCAAATTCTTTAAGTTCAAAATGGAACGCTTTGTGCCATTTGGCTTCGATACTAGGAATGTGCTAAAAATTGACCCTCGCATGGTTGACACTTAGATATAGCACCTAGAGATAGCAAATCGTTAATGGCTTTACAAAAGTCAGCATATTCTGAAACCGAACAGTCACGCATTTGTGGACAAGATGTTTGAGAAACAGGCCTATAAAAAGGAATTTGATAGCCCCTAATAACGGAGAGAACAACAGGGTCGCTCGTTATTAGTGACCACTGTTTATAAAACTTTGCAAGTCTACCAGCAGTGTTTACCGAATCTAGCGTCTACTGCGCTCGTTGCGAAGACTCTGAGACTGCTTGGATGAGCCAAAGCGCGGAGTCTTCGTCTGCGTAGCTGGTGTCGTCCTCGGCGTCTGCGTTGTCTGCTTGCGTGCTAGATTCGGGCCTCTCCAGTTTTTTGATGTGCTAGGTGCGTTCTTTTTGTTGGGTATCGGTTTGGCAGTAGGTACGTACGCCTTTAACTCGGCCCCCGATTTATTGATCGCTCGAGCAGTTTTTAGTGTCTCAGATAAATTCGGCCCAAAAAGTACCTTAGTGTTTTGCAATCGGTCTTTCATGTCCCTTTTTACAGACGAGTGAACATAGTTACGTCTCATAATCGAATCATTATATTGACAGTCGGAGAGTTTACGGCAGGCGTCCATGAGAAGGCGCGTCAAGGCCGATTTTTTTTCATTAGCGGTTAACAACAGCGTAATCGCTTCGCTAAGGGCAGACATGGCGGTACCGAGCATCTTTTGTCTTGCCTCGATTGCTTTGTCTCTTTTTGCGACTAAGTCCGTTAGTGCCACTTTAATTTCTGGGTTAAGCGACGGCGAGTCCAGTAGTCTGCAGTTGCTCGGAATAAAATATTTATCCGACAGTTCTTTTCGGGCCTCTTTTGTCATACCTGACGTGACAAAATGCTCAAGGCGAACCGCAAGATCCTTTTGAATTTCTTTTCCATATTTAGTGGCCTTTGTCGGATCTATTCCGAGAATTTCCAGTAATTCAGCGTCTAATTCTGATTCGATGTACGACGCTTCGGCAGGTCCCGTAGACGTCGCGGGCGCAACGGGCGTGGAGGGTGCGGCATCAGTAGTCGGGGCGGCGGACGTGGAGGGGGGGCTGGACGTCGTTGGCGCGGTACTCGGTACAGGCGAGGTGGGCTCCACAGGTGGCGAAGGTGATTTGCTATCTCCTTCATTACTTTCGTCCGACGACGAGGCTGGACTCTGGATTCGAGTTCGACGTCTTTGACGTCAGCGGTTTGTCTCATGGCGGTCTGAAATCGATAAACGATTGTCAGATTTATGCATAACCTTTACTGAGTTAAGAAACAGTCCTACATACTGTTCGCAAAACTTAAAATCGGGTAGTGACAACTCCAAAGAGAAGCACGCAAACCCAGGTGGTATGCATTGTATGTAGCACCATAAAAACGGGCAGTAACAACTCCAAAGAGAGGCACGCAAACCCGGGTGCATACTACCTACAGTACCGCAAAACGGGTAGTAACAACTCCAAAGAGAGGCACGCAAACCCGGGTACTGTAGGAACTTTTGCTCATAAATATACGTAGGTATGCCGTAAACGACGTACAAGTAATAACGAGATAGCCTCTAAAACTAAATATATATCGGTATGCGGCAGCCCCTCGAACTACCCGCTTGACAGATTTAATATTTGTAAGTAAGTATGAGCAAAAGTAACTAATATACAAGTACGTGCTATATTTATAAAACATACCTTTGGTTCACGACCGGCGCGGGGGAGAAGGTGAATCCAACGATGAACTGGAATCTATGGTGCGTCGTGTGCCGCGAAGAACCTTCCTTTACAACTTTTTTATTTTTGCTTTTAAGTATACGTAAGGATCATCACTGCACCTTGTAGGCATTATTAATATTTTTTATATCACTATTCAGGTGCCTAGAAGTGAAACGTGGCGAAGCACTAAAACGCGAATGAAGATGGCTGCCGGTGGACGTACCTAATAAAGAAAAAATTTGGAACTACCTACCGTAAAAAAAAAAAGGTAGATCTCAAATATAGTGTGAGAATGGTGTCCGCTACGCGTTACTACAAGTACATATTATATGCTAATCTCGAGGACGAAGCCAAGTATAACTAAAAATTAACTCACAAAATATTTATACAACTAGCTTCTGCCCGTGACTTCGTCTGCGTAGACTTATATATTTACATAACTCAAACCTTCCTCTTCAACCACTATCTATTATAAAAAACGCATCAAAATCCGTTCCGTAGTTTTAAAGATCTAAGCATACATAGGGACTGACAGACAGACAGGCAGCGGAAAGCGACTTCGATTTATACTATGTAGTGATAGTGGTGACGATGCAACGAAATCTGGTACAATGTGTCATTAGAATACAGTTTTGCTTAAGTGGTATAAAATGACCGGTTCCCTGAAATCCTATTATTACATTTTTCGCTGTACGTTTCATATCTCTTTTCTATTATAATTAGTGGTTATATCTCACTGACAAAAACTTATAGCTATTCCAGCCAACGCTTCTTAATTCGACCCGATGATAATAATAAAAAAATGCTGCAATATCTCTGTCTTCTGTATTCTTTTGCTGTAATTAGCTTCGACGGATTTTGATTTATTTAGTACATAAGTCTTTAGATACTTATGTTTTTATGGTAAATAACTTGTGTTTCTACCTCGGATTAAATACAATCATGATTTATGTTAAGACGTACCTACTTGAATATGTATAGACATGTCTTAATGTTTTTGAAACGAAAAATTATCGTTCGCTTTGGTGTAAAATGACTGTGCATCTTAAGTTCCCGATAAAGATTTCTTGTCTTGTACCTTGTGTTAATTAATTTTATGATGATTCATCACGATTTTCCATACGCTACATCAATCAGATGTACCCTACTAAACAAAGTACAAATTGTTCAATTTGTTCAATGAATAATGGACTTTAAATATTCGGGAATACGTAATTTCCAAAATTACCTATCTATCTGTAAAAAAAATCAGGACTCAAGAGGTTTATAAAGGGAAAAAGTTTTATAAAGGATAAAACGTAATTCTTATAGCTTCGTGATGTTCGTCTGTCTATCTTCCGCGGCTTAGCTATTTTGGCATACATGAATGTAAGCACGTACAATGATCCAATTTTTTTTTAGGGTATGCTCCTCTCCTATACGTAAAATGAAGTTGACTTTTAGTGTGGGGCGTGTTAGATAGATGTTTTAATTATAATGGTTGCGAAAACCATTTTTAATGAGGGATTCATTTGTGAAATATTACGCTTTAGAGTACACATTTATGTTTGGGACAAGGTTCCCTAGCTACCTATTGTTCGACAGGTAATCCCCTGCAGTAAGATGACACATTCGAATGTCATTAACAATATTATAGAGGACACCTTGCCCTATCCGGGGCTAATATCCATCGTGTAGACAGCTGTTTCTAATCCTGTCGCATGTAAATTTTTAGCAAATAAAGAAAAGAGGAATAAATCTTATTGATTAACAATTACAATATTGAGCAAATCATTACATTAAAACTCACCCTAAAATTCACTTTTGCAGCATAAGTGACGCAAATTGATTTCATTACATCGTTCGTACTTTCATTCAATATTTAAATTTCACCTAAAACTGACAACACCGAAACAGTCATCGTACTGCAGTAGATGATAATCTGTCGAACTATAAATACATGTAAAAATGCCACTCGAAAGTGGTGAAAAATTGTCTGCCTGATTTTTGAAAGCACATGTGTGTAATTTACCACTCGAAAGTGGTATAAATCTGTTTTCAACACAGTTGCTCGTAAATTGAGTTTTATTGCACCGCATTTAAACTCATAATACAGCTTATTACGCACAAGTGCTGTAATATATTACCGCACGAGTGCGGTAATATATATTTTTTTTTAATCTCAGCAAACGGTTTAGTATCTATAGGAACAAGGAATATTTTCGTGACTATTTTAGGTAAAATATGATAAATAAACATTTAATTTCGACAAATTATTCATTTTTATCTAAAGTGACCATAATTTGCATATTTCAGGCATTGATTAATTATTTTTTATTATAATTTTAATATTAGGCTGTTTAGCAGTCTGTTGTCAGTGTCTTTGTCACGCGCGTGCTTAGTGCACAGCGCGCATGCGCGAGTGCTGCGCGCGGATTGGCGCGGAGAAATAATATCTGCCGCCATTTTTCACTGATATTGTTGATTCAGACTTTGTTATTTTATTACTTTAAAAATTACGAGTTCAAGTAATAAAGAAATGTAGTGTCCGTCGCTGGAAATACTGAAATATGTTCGGACAATGTTCGGACAGTTATATCAGTAAGAAATCCAAGGTGTTAATTACCAAATGATAAAGTAAAGTTCTAAAGCAGCTCCAGGTAGGCAATGTCTGGTAACAAAGGGAAACTAAAGTTCTTAAAGTCCTTTTACTAACTAAATTTTATTTATTTTTCCTCGCAAAAGTATTGAAAAACGTCGTATGCGACGCGTGTGCTTTGGTAATTACACATCTCGGCTCTCTTACCCGCGCTCGCTGGCGCTCGCGCGTACAATACGCCTCGTGTGTAATTACCAACATAGCACACTTGTATCATAATGTACTATTGTATACTAACTGTTACACGCAAGGCTGTCTGCGTCGCGCGGGAATTTCGTAATTTCTCGGAAGTAAAAAGTAGCCTAGACTGTGTGTAGCTTTCTATGAGTGAAAGAATTTTGCAAATCAATCTAGTAGTTTTCAAATTAACAAATTAATTCTCACTGTTTACCTACCTTCAGCTTACCTATTTAGTACAAGTAACCATTTGAAATGGGTAACAATGGACTTGCAAGATGTATTTATATTAATTACAGGTAATAAAAGCATATTCATCAAAATACAAAGGAATTAGAGAGACTAATATGTTTATACAATGTTGTTTATATAATATACTAGCGACCCGCCCCGGCTTTGCACGGTATATTATGCATGTATTATACATATAAACCTTCCTCTTGAATCACTCTATCTATTAAAAAAAACCGCATCAAAATCCGTTGCGTAGTTTTAAAGATTTAAGCATACATAGGGATATAGGGACAGAGAAAGCGACTTTGTTTTATACTATGTAGTGATAGTGATGTAGTGATGATGTCAATTACATGAAATACCTCTCAATAGAACAACATCTTCCGTTAAAAATTTATTAGGTAATGAAGTTGTTTAATAATAACCGTCTCCAAACATAATGAACCAATTTCTCAATGATAATAAAACCGACAAAGGTTGGAAACAATTTCACTGACTAGCTACCTCTGTGGTATTTTCGATTTTTTCACGGTCTTCATCCAGTGCAAACTCTGAACGCTATTCGGAGGAAAATTAATTTTCTATTTATCAAACGTCTTCTAAAATACGGTGGCCCCATTAGTCCATTGAACGTAATTAGCGGAAAGGTAATCAGTGAACTCCGTTATCGCTGTGCCGGGAGTGATTTTGGTATCTTTAGGTCAATAAATAGTGAGGTCATTTAATCTTCTTAGATCAATAAAGATGCCTAATCGTTTTAACTTACGCCCTGATTTATCATGAAACGATCCCCTCTTTACTATATTTTTTTACGTATCATCTAATATCTCGTATTTAGTATTAACCCTCCAATACACGGAGGAGGCCTATGCCATGAGGCACGCCGAATTACGCGACAATCACTACATAGTATAAAATTCAATAATAAAACAACAACAACAACAACAAAAATGAAATTGTAGCGAATTCGGAATAAAAAGGCTAAATTATTATTATTATTATTATTAGTATTAGAGTCATTCGGGGTAACAGCACGCGGTGGGTAAAAGTACGCGGTGGTCCGATCTCCGACAGGGGTGGGGGGGCCGAGGTCTGTGTTTGTAAAACAGAGTGGCGCTACTGTCGCCGTTTAGGAGCCACACGCCGCGCCGATGCAATCTTAGTACTGGTCGCGACACGTCGCCGAATATTTGTAGCACGCTTATTTCGTTTAATTTTTGTGCCACGGAAAAGTGTGCTGTAGTTAAATGGATAGCTCTGTGCCAGTAAGTATACTATATTTCTATTGTTCATTTAATGTAGTTTTTATGTAAGTTTATCATATTCGGAAAAAGTATTTAACGTGTGTGTTGTGACTGATTATTTGGTATATTTGCCGATTGGGGTAAGAGTACGAGATTAATAGTACGCACGCGTACTTACCCCCGTTGCGTACTTATACCCCAAATGAAATAAAAATATCAAAAAAAATTCAATCTTTCAGAATACACCAAAATGCCGAGAAATTACATAAGGAAGGCCCCTGAGCGGACCCTCATCTCAGATGACCAAATAATGAAGGCGAAAAACATCGGGTCAAGAGTACGCATTGGAAAGTTTTCAGTTAAGCCTATGTAGGGCTAAAACTAATTAATCTTGATGGAAAATTTTCTTAAATAGTGAAAATTTATTGAATATTCTACAGATTTAATATCATAACATGCCAATTATACAATTCTTAATAGGTCTGGGAGGCCATCAAAAAAAAATTGCGTGCTCTTGACCCGAATGACTGCGTACGTTTACCCCGCGTGCGTAACTTTACCCTAAGACTTGCGTAATTTTACCCACACATCGGGTCAAGATTACGCATTGGAAAAGTTTTCAGTTAAGCCTATGTAGGGCTAAAACTAATTAATCTTGATGGAAAATTTTCTTAAATAGTGAAAATTTATTCAATATTCTACAGATTTAATATCATAACATGCCAATTATATACTTCTTTATAGGTCTGGGAGGCCATCAAAAAAAAAGTGCGTGCTCTTGACCCGAATGACTCTAATTGAGCTATGGCATGGCCATGGCAGGTGTATGTACCCCGTAGTCATTGACGCACGCAAGGCGCTTAATGTAATCGTTGACATGGATAACGCGGTTATTTTTAATCCAGTATTGAAAATCTAAAATATTTTTAAAGTTTTAATCCAATAAAAGCATTGACATGTCGCTAGCGGTTACCAAGTCTTCCTTATTAACATAATATTACTCAAGTTGGTACCTACCTAAGCTTACTTCCGTAATTCAGTCATTGAATTGTATCCGTATATTGCAAGCAAACCTAAATATTTATTTTGTAGAAAAAATTACAAGCGTATTAAAAATTATATTAACCTGCACGAATATCCTTTGGCACCAGGATTTTGTCTGGATAAATATTTTTTCACCTCAGCACCTCAAACAGGTGGGTTTTGGTCATTCCAGAGAGCAAAACTCGATTTTGCTTCGAGCGTGAGACAAAGTAACTTTTTAATTCCGAGGTCAGTGCTGGGTCTATTTACAAAATTCGAAAGGTTTGAACTTCCTATCAATCTGTCACTTTCTATTCCATACAAGAAAGCGAGACATAGAAACAAGTCGATACGATGTTTGATTTTCAAATTCTATGCCTAGTGATAGTAAGCCCGAAAAAAAAACATTTTCATCTCACTTGCTCGAAAAGGCTGTCTTTCTCCTTCAAAATCTGCGTGGAAAAGTGCTTTTTCCCCGCTTGCGTGGAAAAGGTTTTTGAAATTCGAACGTGACGATGACCACCATTGCCCACCTACTCATATACTCAGAAATTAGAACTTTGAACTTCGTATGTTGTCGTCACGCTTATACGAATTCGACTCCCTTCGCTCGTGGTTCAATGATAGAATCCTTCGCTTGC
Source organism: Pandemis corylana (assembly GCA_949127965.1). Lineage (NCBI taxonomy): Eukaryota > Metazoa > Arthropoda > Insecta > Lepidoptera > Tortricidae > Pandemis > Pandemis corylana. Next base: position 23,482,819 of record OX421850.1, read on the forward strand.
TCGGGTTTCAATTCAGGCACTCGCGCCAAACAAACACTTTGCAGCCTTGCATAACAAATAACTATTAAACGTTCCGATACCTAACACATTTAGCCGTAAAATTGCAATTCATCCGTTAAAATTTTAAATGTTTTTTTTTTCAAATATTCGAATGATATTATTATTATAAAATAAAAAGAATGTAATTGTGAAAATTCAGATTTTAAATTGAACCTAAATAATAATTTTCAATTTAATAATCTTTAATGTTTTAACAGAATTCAGAGTAGTTTTAGGACGTATCATTAAAAAGTTGCGACTTTTTTTTCTAATGCGACCTTTGTTCGTCCCGGATTTAGTTTGGAATGCCAATAAATGTACGCGCCGCAGCCCTCAACTCAGTTCCTGCGTATTTAATTATTCTTATTATTTTTATTGTTTGTTTTCAAAATAAATAATATACGTACTTCTAGTATATTATGAATTTCGTAAAACAAACAATTTGGTTAAGTTTGCCCAGTTGTCCTTTTTTCACTTAAGATTTCACTCACTTTTCAGTTCTCGCTGCTGAGGTGAAAAATTTTATGTTTCACTCGAGACCAAAGATTTTTGAATCTCGTGTCTTTAAATCCCTTGCTGCACTCAGGATTCTAATCTAGAATCAATTGCTATGCTCGTGATTAAATTCGAGAATCCTTCGCTTGCTGGGGTTTCAAAATCAACTTTGCTCTCTTGTTGCACAAATAACTATTTACATATCGTTTAACGCACTTTAGAAGTTTGACATCAAAGTGGCGGCATGGCTTTTTATAAGCTTGGCGTGACGGTACATATGACACACAGACAATGACTAGCCTTTACTTATATTTGTGCGGAACACAACGTCATCACGTTGCATCAATTGGTTCTCCGTTTTGGTCAGGTGTCGCCGCCAAAGCTGGCGTCTCGCAGCGCCAGCGCCGCCAGCCACAATACTCTGCGCGTGCAGCCACAGAGCGGCGTGCTGGCCCTCGTACACAGCTTGCCTGATCTCACCCTGGACCCTTCTCCGTCAAGGCACCCACCCACGTAACTATCTACTAAAACAATCCTACTAATATTATAAATGCGAATGTAAATTTGTTTGTTACGGTTTCACGCGAAAACTACTCAACCGATCATCATGAAATTTTGTACACATGTTCTTGGAGGTATTAGAAGTAACGATACTTTTTATTTAAAAAAAAAATTGTCGTCTGACGTTATCTGGCCGGACGAAGTCGTGGGCAAAAGCTAGTAACCAATATTGGGAAAATCGACATCACAATTTAATAACTAATAGTGCAATGAGTATGCTCAAACATAATGTCTAAACATACCAGATGCTCTTGATACTTATTAAGGTTCTTGCCTCTCTTGCTTTTATGTAACTGATCGAAATTAGGCACAGTTTTTCATGTTACAAATCATACCTGACAGGAAATGATAGGTATATTTTGTAAACATTAGTAACAGATGTGTTGTGTCCGGGTGAAAGCGCGGCAGTTGGAGACTTGAAGATTAAGGCGGTTGTGATTTAATAACTCCAATTAACAACTCGATATTAATTTAGGAGACTTTAATCGAGCAGCAATGAACAACGCTCTAATTTACGAGTCTGTAGGCTTACGCTTAAGTGAATTTAATTGATCGTGATCGCTACATTGAGGAATGACCTGACTGAAAAAATACATGAGTATGTGAAATAAATCTGACACTATTACTACTATTAGATTGGCGCCTGTATTTATCCATCAAATATTATTTTACAACAGTCCGAGTCCGCAGTCAGCTTCTGAAAAATTGTACCAGTCACATCAGGAGCTTCTGCAAAGGAATAGGCTGTCGGCCTCTCGTCACCACCACCAGTACTTGTCTCCGGACCACAGGGGTACCAGCTACCCGCCTCCGAGCCCCACCAGGTAAGAGAAAATTAAAAGAGAAAAAAAAGGTAATATGGGCTCCGACCACCCTCGTTAATTGAACGAAATGCAACGTGGCTCACGCACGCTCACTATCCATTGTATATATTTGTAGAAATGAACTAAGTAGAAAATTTTATAGTTTATATCTTTACCTTCATACTGTAGGGTTAGGTAGTATTGTTTATCGGGCTGGCTGGTAAGAGACTGAACACGAAATTCGCAAATCGAACTTTCGTTCGATTTGACTATGATTGTTTTTTTTATGAACTCTGGGACGGGCCTCAGACCAGCTTGAACCGGGATAGAAACCGCTTCCCATGATGTATAATTGATTATTTCAAATTAATAAATTAAAAAAAGTAATGCTAATTATATGTTTAATTAAACGGGCCTCAGCCCTCCACGAGTTTGTTTAGGAAATCGACAACGATCCCCGTATTAGTAAGCCTCCTCAAGGCAGCTTCACATTTGGTGGAGGTGCGGGGTATGTGTGTGTGTTGAAGCTATGACTGAGGTCTGTCAGGGGAGTTGGAGCCCTATTAGCTTAAAAAAAAGAACCTCATGTCACTAAGGTAGGTTGTAAAGAAGATTGACTGATTTGAGTTTGTATTAGCATATGACTGGATAAGTGTTGCAAATACATTTAATTCTATGGTGTCCATAGTTAAGACCAGGGATCGGAACCGGTTGTGAAATACCGGTTAATATCGTTCAAAAAACCGGTAGGGAGGGTTAACCGGTTAACAGAGGGAACAAAAATTAAAAGTATTAAAATAATTCCGGTGACCGGTTAATACGAAGAACGAAATGTTGAACTCGCGCACACCTATAGGAAACCGATTTTACTCAAAGCACGCCGCCCCCACCGCACCGCACGCGCCCTGTCACGCCGCGATGCTCTTTCTATATTTTTCTTACAGCGATGGCTACTACGACTAGAGATGGCGTTTTAACCCAAGTTAACCGGTTAATTTCGCTCAAAAAAAACTTGGATTGGTATGAAAACAGGTTTTTCAAATATCCGGTTAAAAACCGGTAACATAACCGGAAACCGAAATCCATTTCGGTTTCTGTCATTGACCCGTTTCCGATCCCTGGTTAAGACATCAAACACAGGTTGTTTAACGTGTAAATCTTAGTTTCATTCAGACAACTCCAACCTCTCGCGTTCATTCATTCATGGCAATTTACGTAGTCTTCCTCGAGCCTATATTGAAGAACGCTTCGTGTTTATGCGATCCTGGCAGCGTTGTAAATCTCCCTGCCCACGCAAATTTGTTATCCATACCGCACGATCGTTACGACGAAATAACTGGGATTTATACTATGGATGAGTGAAGGAATACCTTTAATAACTAGTGGGTTTCAGTGCTGTGCTTACGTTACCTTACTATTTTTTTTCCTTTTAACTTTACCTTCCTTAATCTGTAATTTTCTAATTATGATAAAATGACACCGTAAGATAACACAGTAAAATAAAAGCTACCTACTTACTAATTAACAATCCGTGTTTATCTAAGTATGTCTATACCATAACAGAAGGTTACGTAGCCTAATTGAAGTTAGAACAGTTTTTCTGAAACATCAAACGTAAAGTCATCATTACATAATTAAAAAGTTACCAGTAAGTTGAGAATACCGGACAATGATCAAAGTGTCCGGTAAGTAGAGAGGTTTTTAATTCGGAACGAAAAAGTGTCCAGTAAGTAAGTACATACGATCTCATTACATGCGTTGTAATTTGAACTTAGAACTCCTTGTAAAATTATGGCATATTTTTAATAGTGCAAAAAGCGTCATTTTGGGTCATTAAAAAGGTTGAACAATAAATGTATTATTTTTACAAAAGTTATAATACCTAGGTACCTTTTTCAATGTGATTTTATAAGGACTTCTATTGTTTCGTAACATAAAAATATAAATACATAGATTAGTTACAAATTAAGTCAAATATTTATTCCAACTTAAAGAGCAGCGGCTTTCATGCAGCGAGGTTGCATGCTTTTAATAAAACATTTACCTTGTACAGCGATGAAAAATGTATTGTTTAGTACGATTATCGGCCACTGGATGGATAGCTGTATCGGGCAGTCCCAATTCTGAATCGCGGTATCGAAATGTTCCCGAGAAATCTATTTAAGAGCTGTTTAACTGGAATAGATTTGTCATTCATCGGGAAACCGTTTTTGATTCCGATCCAGGGCGACGGTCAACCAACTTATAGGAAATATATCGCTGTCATGCAGTTATAATTTCACTATTATAATTAATAATTAATTACATTTTGTCTTTGTAGTTTTTTGTTTGAGAAAAGCACTATACAAGCTTCAACCATTAAGTGTCATACTGGACAAGTATATAAAAATGCAAACTCGTCTAGTATGGCTTACTTACGTCTCTTCAGTAATGCAGTATTATTACACAGGACATAAAAAAGTGCTTGAAAATAAAATTCAACACTGAAACACTACATACATAGGTACATACATAAATCACGTCTTTATCCCTTACGGGGTAGATTTAGTTAGGCCACATTTAGTTTGCTGTAACACGACCTAGCTAAACCTTATTCTCCTCCCCCTTTCTATTTTACCACGTTTCTCAAGGATTCTACGAATTCCAGGGCCTCATTGAAACGTGGACTCGCGTTTTCGGACTCCTTCAAGAATCCGCCGCTTTCGAAAATGGGCCACGTCAACAGTCAATCGCAGCTGCAGGCGGAGCCGGGCCCGTCCACCTCTGCGGCTGTACCTAAGGTGCGTGACGTCAATTTCATCTCAGAAAGGTACCTATAGTAAGTACCTATAGTTTCGGTACAGTAAGGTGCTAAGTAGCTCTAAAATGCTTTTATGCACTGATAGTTTGTATGATAGCTATTTGAGTATATGTTAGTTATCTGTTGTATTTCTTTTCTCAGAGCGAAAAAGGTGCAGTGAATCCAATGCTTGTACCGACTAAAAGTACAGAGAAGGAAAAGAAGTCGAAGCATTTAATAAGCAGCAGGTAAGAAATTTAATTATGCATATTTTTATACCGATACTTTCTGCTATTTTATCAACTAACTTTTAGAACCTTAAATAATACAAGTAGGTATACTACTTTCACACCTAATGATGTTGTCTAATCTACTAGTCAGTGTAAAAAAAAACTTTCAGCGTCAGCCTAAAACTAAATTATGGGGTTAATTTTTTTATAGTATGTTAAATAATTACAAATGAAGTACCTCTGAATAACGTATTAGGTAAAATTTACTATTTCGAATTATAACTATAACTTCGACCGCAAAATCTGCATGACTGAGATGTACTCGGTCAAGGCATGTAATACCTACGAAAATAATTTTTTTTTAGATGCCCAATACCTACATTTGTTATAAAAATGGCTTCCAATTCTGTATCTCACCAAAATGTACTTAGCTAAAATGACAAAAAGTTTGTACCTAGTAGGAAAACTGGAGAGTACAATTTATCAAGTCAGAATCGAATTCAGATTGGCTTAATATCTTCTGTCAGTTCATTCTTCAGCTCGGGCGGTTGGCACTCCAAAATCGAGGGATGACACATAAGAGGCTGGAGGGTGATGACGTTTACAAGGCAAGATCATTATTACAATAATTTACCTTTAGCTAATTCAGCCTGCGACTTCTGTTTTCGTAGAACTGTCCCTACTCCGTGCTTTGTAAATGGCATACTATGCGATCTGATTCAGTAGTGACGTAGACGCGAAGAATCGCATCACGCCCGCAGCTATTTAGTCAAAGCAAGCTTTTTCAAGCTGAACGAACTTAAGAAAATCCAACCCGCTGGGAAAAGAGTGCAAACAAACGTTTTATTTTCATGTTAGTTAATATAGCTACCTAATAATAGCAATGAAATAAGTATTTATTGCTAGTAAAAACCAAAAGAACATTGTAACACGAAATTAACAAATTTTGTCACGGTACTGATTTACATAACTAGCTTCTCGTACAATCGATGCGCTAAACGAGAGACGACAGAGAAGATTATTAACATCGCTATCGTAGGGAACTCAGTTTGTTTACAATCTTTATCCAGATTGTCGTGATATGCACAGTGGAACACGACTAAGTCAAACACAAAAAGTTAATAAAGGGCATCAAATGAAAAATTATAATAAGTAGTAAATATTGGTTGACGCAGGAACAAGGGCGGCGGCAGCAGTGCCGGCAGCGGCGCCGGCAGCAGCGCTGGGCGGAGCGCCGGCCGTTCCCGCAAAGACGATAAGGCCGAGTGATGCCGCGCCAACTCGAAAGACTGAAGTGATAGAAAAAAGATAAAGAAAAGAAAACTACGTTTCAAATGGCTTTACAAATGGTGCTGATAGTTTTCGTATGATCACCCGCTAGGGAAGAGTGAGAACTTTAGGAGCGTAAGATTATTTTACGAGCATTTGTAACAACTCATCGAAAGAATAACGAATATGCAACGCAAATGTGACTATGTGAAAATGATATATACTCATGAACTAACTATGCAAACTTAGGTAACGTCTTTTAATACCTATAATCAAAGCGGTGTGTCTAAATCCTTTGAGAAATATACACCTACTTAGGTACCTATTACGGCAGAAAAATAGGCCCATTCAATTTTCAAGTGTTATTATTATTAAATAAAACATACTTCATTTAGATATTGCATGCATTTACACAATAAAACGTTAACATAAGTTTTTTTTCTGCTAATCATCCGGTGCAAATGCAAAATTGGTAATGGTAGGATGACTACAATATCTTTGTTTACGTTCACAATAAATGGATGTCATACATAGGGACGTGAGAGCGATTTATATTCTAGGTACAGTCAAGTGTAATAATATGTATCTAGCCAAAGTTTCAAAAATAAGTACCATACACTCTTACACCGTCGTAATAAGGTCGTGGGACATAATTTTGAGAAGTTCGTATCGATACTTATTTTTGCACTTGACCGTACCTACCTTTTTAAAAACCTTAGCTTTATAATGCCTGATATTTGGTACCTATATAATAAAAAAATCTTATAATATTACGGCATACAAACAAAAATTATTACGTAGACACAAAGATATTTTTTGCTTAAGTAGTGTACTTACTTATTTTCAAAACATAAGATTTTTTAGCATGCGAATAACCATGTCTATTTATGTCTATGTTTATTGATTTATTGTATTTTTTACTATTTTTTATTTATTACATTTATTTATTTTTATTTATTGTAGTTATTATGTTGAGAAAATTCATGATGAACAAATAGTAAACGAATACTTAGGATATTCATATTTGTAACAATTTATTAATGTTGTAAGTAGTTAATAATTTGTACAGTTTAAGAATTCATATTTATTGGTAGCGAATCAATTGTGAATATTGAGAGTATACGTAAAAAAGTAGTACCTAGGTAATTTCTATTAAGGAGAGGAGACGTTGCTTGCTAGTAATTATAGTACAGTCAGGTCAGCAACAGCTTGGGTACACGATTCGACACTCATCTCGACACGACTCTATAATCAAGAGAGTCAGACTTCGTGTGAATATTTTTGAAGTATTTCGGTATTATCTACGAGTATCTACTACTGGCAGTAGGTACATTATATTCAGCTCGCGACTGTAGCGACACTCTTTTTAGAAAATGAATTTGTATTTTAAGTATGTAAGTTCATAAATTCTATTTTATACAATTTACGATATTTATCTGAAATACCTGTAGACTAAGCAAATAAATTTTATCTAAATATGTTACTAGAGGCAGGAGTAACCTGTGGCTGCTAATTTTGTACTAGGACCTTCGTGTGGACACGCCTTTGTACACGTAAAATGTATACCTACTTCGCCACATATGATAGTTTAGTCTGTAAAAGGTAGAAAAAAGACATGGAAAAAACTTATTCACCATTATTAGATTATGTGAGATGCGCCTATTTTGCGAAATTTCAATGGAACTTTAACAGTGGCATACCTAGGTAGTTAATAAACCAATGAATCCAATGATTAATAAAATAATGAGTTCAAGAGTTTGATGAAAAATTCGATATACTACGAATATGGGAATAATTTTTATTTGTAGGTTCGAAAGTATTTTGCTAAATAATGACAAAATGAAACTGATAAGGCTCTGATTCTCACAGCCATCGAGACCAATGTCTATCGTGAGACATCATAAACATGTAAACATTTGGGAACCTATTGTTTGAGAAAATTATGTAAATATTTATAATGTTGACTGTCCCTAATTTTAGCTATAGAGTACTTAGTATTCTCGATGATTCAGAGAATCGGGGTCCAGGTGCCCGATTTTTGAAAGCACGTGTGAAAACACCACTCGAAAGTGGTGTAAAATTGTGCTGAATTTTAAATACGAGTAGCTGAGAAGATACTTAGGGCTCTCATTAATCTTGTGTACTAGTCAAAAATTTTATTAGAGCTGTAGTTTTGGAGATATAAACATGATTTATACCATTTTCGAGTGGTATTTTTACACATGTGCTTTCAAAAATCGGGCCCCTGGTCTATAAATTTAATAGTGATATCAAAGTTATTGTTGTTGTCTTGATTACTATGTGTTAAATTTTACATCAGTGCTTATACTATAGCTGTATAGAAATAAATATTGTTGAAATTACTCAAATGTTACCTTTTATATTTAATAATAAAACTGTTTAGTGGGCATCAGATTTGTTTTACCCACCTACTTAAGTTTTCATATCCTATTAAACTGTGCAGCACGTTAAAACACAGCTAGATAAAAAAACTTTTCCTGTCGCAAAAAAGACCACTAATAAACAATTTGAGGACAGTAGGTATTGTTTTATTTATTTCTAGCTTTTTTAGTTATAAAAAAATGAATACTTATCTCGATTATTATGCGTTATTGGACTACGTGTTTTATCAAGTTATTACAATACGAATACTCTCTAGAATCGATGGTTAAAATTGGTCGGGTTCCTCGGGGTTTAGGGTGTACCTACCTATAGGTACTATGTTCAAACCACGGCCTTTGTTGCTGTAGGTAACAAATCGTAGACGCTTGTTGGATTGATCGAGTGTAAGCGCGCTTGTGGTACCTGAAGAAATCTTAGGCTTATTAGCCATCAGCCAAACAATGAGTTATATTTGACTTGTTTCCGATTCATCTGATAGCAAGCTACAGTTGAACTAGTCACAGTTCAGCACAGCTAACATTTTTTTCTTTGGTATTCGACTTTTAGATTTATAGTCTCGTAGGTATTCCGTAGGCCATTTTTATAGTGATAGTTTTAGAATGCTTGACGCGAATTTCGACAAGTAAAATAATAAATCTATGTAGGCACCTAATCACATCTCAATAATTTTATTTTATAACAACGAAGACCAATACATTGCTGCATACGTGCACAAACACAACCTAATAATTCATACATCTGTTATCACAGCAGTATCCTGTTGGGGTGATTCGAAATAGTCTGTTTTTGCGGTCTCTGGCATACACCGGTGTCGGGTTCGTCCACATCCCCTGTCTGATGCAGGGAGCCCACATAACTAAGAGCACTGTCATCAGAATTAATCCATATACCATTTTAGCCCATCCGAATTCTGGAGAGCCTGCACAAAAAATTGTTAAGTGTTAATTGGTGTTTCTAGATCTTGAGAAGCTATCTGGTTCGCACTGAGACGGATACACACAAAAAAATAGGAGTGTGCACAGACGTCACGGTCCTAGTGTATTAGCAATAGTTGACCATAAGTAACCATTGGTACTGAGCGCACACGAGTATGCATGACTTGCACGTCCATCTAAATCCAACAAGTACTTGTAGGTTAGTAGGTTACAAATAGCATACTTGCCTGGTAAAAACTGTGTTAATATTCAACTCCAGGATGGTTATAAACTGTGCCAAGCACAGCTTTCGACACGCGTAGAACACAAAATTTTCATTTTATTTTAAGGAATCAGAATCGAAGAGTTGTTTTAAATTCAGTCATCGTGACAGAGACCATCATTTGAGACAAGCGAAAATTCTACACTATGTTAAGATTTTTGCACTATTGAAAAAAAACATTGCAAGGAGGTAAGTAGCCGTTTCCAAGGTCCCACTCTCGTCCATAAACTATAAATTGTAGTCAGCGTGCGGCGTCTACCCCTGTATTTAAACCGCAAGTAAAAATAACTGCATTCTGGTATCGATTTAAAAAAAAACAGTTTTTCAGAGTAAAATAAATAGGTACCCAATTAAAAATAGCCTCAGATTAAGCGCGGATCCCCGTCACAAAGAGAACATAACCACTACGTGCCCCGTCATAGGATCCCGAGAGGTTTAAACTTTTATGTATAGTTGGTAGCCCTACTGCCAAGTTAAATACTTGCAGTTCGTCAAATGCCGATCCGCTCACACTTTAAGCTACAGTAATTACAAGAGTGTATGTAGGAGAGTGACAGGAAAGAACGGTATAATACGAACTTCGAATTTTAAATTTCGATGATGAGATCCAAAGAGTAGTGATTGTTTTTACTTTTAAAATAATGAACTTGAATTATAATAAAATACATTTATTCAAAAAATATTTAAATATAGGAAGCACCATATCACTTTCAAAGCAAATAAGTTACTAGTTATAAAATAGAAATAAAAAATGAAATTGTTCAATCACCGCGTTTTAATTTAACATCAAATGCCAACCAATCACCGTGTTACAATAACATGCCAACTTTGCTACACAGCGGAATGTTCAATAGGAATGGTATTTATTAATTTGCCTCACGTCACGTAAACAACTGTTATCTAACTGCCACATTCAGAGAAGTCAATTAACGGCAATGGCTCAGAGAAAACTATTATTATTAAAAGATAACTTGTTGAGTGTGGCAGTTGTATAAAATTCATGGTACTTATTACAAATTCGGCAACTCTTCTATATTATTACTACAATCTTATAGAATTATAAAAAAAAATAACATAACCCATTCTTATTTCAATAATTTAATATTAATATATCTAAGTATAAAAGTACTTGTAAATAATGTATCAAAATATACCGGGAATCTGGAGCCATGGATAAAATTACAATGTACTATATTTTTTTTAGGTGTATATAAAGTTGTGCCTAAAATACGCATACCTATAAACACTATCAATCACATTATTCCGAAACAATAGAAAGGAAAATTTTGATTTGACAATCAGCGGAGCGGCCAAGATGTTCAAAAATATCAAATTAATAGTTTTCTGTAGACTCGTCACACGACAATATTCGAACACCGTGGCAGCGCCGGTATACCTACTTGATGCTGACTGCAAAACTATTTGAATAACAACCATACAGAATATATACTTATGAAACTCATGACATGATAAATAATCACTTATAAACTGTTTAACTCGAATGAAGCGTGTTGTTGAAGCATTTTGTAGCCTCCTTTACGTGGTGTAGGTAGAAGCAGAGACGTTGCCGCCGTGCCCGGTCCAGTTGGTATGGATGTACTCGCCCGGCTTGGATGCCAACTCGTATGTGTGAGCGCCGAAGTAGTCTCTTTGGGCCTGAAATGACATTTTTAAACGCTTTATAAAACTGTATAAAATTTAACCAAGACAATGGAGAAATAGAAGTTTTTAAAACTTAATTATGACGTCACTTATTTAAGATGAGGTACAATATTACCTTCTATGCATAAAGATTAATTTGAACCAATTTCGTTTTCTATGTTTTTTCTACGTTCATCACGAATATAATGTTTTATATAATGCTTTCGTACCAAAAAGATTTTGTTATTTAGGTAAATAAGTATAAATACTTAGGATCTATCTAAAAACGTCAAAAAATGTGACACACCTGAACACACAAGGGTTTCATAAAATAGTATTTGGATATTCCGTCAAGCATGTCGAATGCTAGACGAGCCCCAGTTCCTTCAGCTTGAGGTGTATTGGTGATACAAAACAAAATTATAAAGCCATTTTCGGAATCTTCTAACTCAAGGTTTCCAAAGCTTTATTCCGCCGAGCCTCCCCGTACCAAAAATAATACTTTCATGCCCCCTCAAGTTTAAAATAAGAACCGTAGAAAGAGAAAACTATAGAATGCTGGATATCGTCCATTCACTCGCACAAGCAAAGGAGACAAAAATACTAATTGCTAGTGACAAAAAAGGGCAGAGCTTGATCTTAAAAACTTACGCGAGACCCAGGCGTTTGAGATACATATTTAATTATTTTTGGGGAGCAATTTAAACCAGATGAAAACAAATTGTTATCACGGTCAATCCGGCGGCGGTCGTTTAAAATAGGCCGGTGCAGTTTTCTGGGGAATAAAAGCAACGGCGACAGGAAAATTGATGGATTATCTTTTCACTCATAATTAATTAAACATTTTGGTTGTTTTGTTAGTAGAACCCATGTTTCACTTGAACCCATGAACCGCATCATGGGTGTGGTTCTTACCAGTTGACATAAACAAACAATCGTGCTACAAGATAATATTATGTGCTTTTTTACGTATTTTCAAAAAGGATATGTAACATAACCTCAAAATTCAGTGTTGCCACTTATTTCCTGTGAATATTATCATATGTGCGAGGTAAATGGATTAGATTATTTATTTGAGTAGTAGTAGTAGTAATAATAAAGTATGATATAAATAATCTCGAATCTTAATACAGATTTTCTTTTTTCAGGTCTTGCGGTTGTTTTTTGTTGATTGAAATGGACCTCCGCAAAGTAACGCCTGAACCAATAAGTTATAGAAATAATGCAAAAAATAGGGTCTCTTGAAACTGACCCAGTAATAAATGGACGCGGCATCATAGATATTTAACACCAAAATTATCAGGAGCATACTACATATAAACGTTGATTTGTTTTGGGATTAGGACCTATGACCTGAATAAAAAATGTTCTTCATTTATTTTTTCCATTATGCATGAGTTTGATCTTAATCACGCCTGATAGTAAGCATAAACGTGATCTAGGATAGAACACGCTTGTCTAGTAAAATGTCCATTCTCCCTTGACTTGAAGACAAAAGTATTTAGTTACGCCCACCTCTGCTAGTACCACAGCATTGTTGAGCTGACAGCCCTTTCGGCTGAAAAAGCACCTCTCTTCTCTTAGAACTCTCTGTCCTTCTCTTAACATGTCAATTAAATCTAAGAACGTTGCACATAGCATAGGGTAAAATCATTAGAGGGTAACCCTGATTATTCAAGTACATATAGGCTGTCACTTTTGGTAACACGCTCAGCCGCCGTCTTTCTATTTAATTTTATGCAAGAAACACATTTTTTGTTTAATGATAATGACAATTCGGAACAGTTAATTTAACTACGCGTTAAATGGGGTTTGCCCGCCTGGTTGAGAAGTCCTATACTATCTACTACCATTCGATGAACTATATTTTTACCTGCAGCAAGTTTGCGGGCAACACAGCAGAACGGTAGCCGTCGTAGAAAGCTAGCGCGGCGCTGAAGGCTGGCGCAGGAACGCCTGCGAGCGCCGTCTGCGCCACGACCTGCCGCAGCGACTCCTGCGCCGCGCCGATGTGCTTCGTGAAGTACGGGTCCAGCAGCAGGTTTGACAAGTGGGGGTTCTTTGTGAACGCGTCCTAAATGAAAATCGGAAAGTCTTAAAACGCGTACGAAAAGAATGGATAGTTCTATCTGTAAGCGCGGAAATATAAGAATATTAAAAACCAACATTGTGTAGATATAAAACCTTATACTCACAAAAGTTTATTTATAATATGTTACGTGATAGTTATTTCTTTAACTTTGACATTGTAGAACAGGAGTACAACAACTTCTTTATCACAATGCCAATGTCATTAAGGTCATGTGAAATGATATTGAAATTAAATTGCATAACTGATCAGTAGGTAACAGGTAGGACAGGCCGAACTCAGCACTTCTTAGGAACTGGAGCATCTAATCACTACATACATAGTATAAAACAAAGTCGCTTTCCGCTGTCTGTCTGTCTCTATGTATGCTTAGATCTTTAAAACTACGCAACGGATTTTGATGCGGTTTTTTTAAAAATAGATAGTGATTCAAGAGGAAGGTTTGTATGTATAATGTGTGCATAATATAGTAGAGAAACACTGATTGCACCCGTGCGAAGCCGGGGCGGGTCGCTAGTAATGTACATGATATACAACTATTACTTTCATAATATAATAGACGATTGCTTATTATGTTGAAATATAACAACAAGTGAAAATACTAAAGCAATGATAAGTTTACTGCTGAATCATTTTCAATGTTAAAGTACTTACAATTGTAACGATTTCTGGCTGATAATGATCACCGATAGGAGGCGTCGTGAGGAATCAATGTGGCGTATTCCAAAATAAGTACCTGCTTAAAACGAAGTGTTTATAATGAACTAGCTTCAGGCCGCGACTTCGCCTGTGCAGAATAACTAGAACGTATTGCTCGGGGGTAGTGAGCTTCTGCTCGCGACTTCGCCTGCGTAGAGTCATACATATAAACCATCCTCTTGAATCACTAAAATCCGTTGCGTAATTTCAAAGATCTAAGCATACATAGGGACAGACAGCTTAAAGCGACTTTGTTTTACTATGTAGTGATGATACACAAAGTATGACTGGAACTTTGTACTTTATTTTTTCTGTTAGGTTAACCACTTTCGTTTTAATTTGATTTAACAACTATATCTCTTAAAATCAACACGGTGGTTTTACACACTGCCATATACAAACGAAATGTGCATGTTACTTTAAAAGATGAACAATCCTTTCTTTCATCCATTATGAAATAGCAATAACATCTATACATAACGCAAATAAATAATTACATCCTCTTACCTTAATATTTCCCAAAAACACGCTCCTGATGATGCAGCCACCACGCCACATTAAAGCAATACTGCCGTAGTTTAAGTTCCACTGATGAACCTTGAGAAAAATTAAACATTGTGGTCCATAAATTGTGTCTATGAATACTCATTATTAATTAATAACATATCATATTATTTTAATGCATACCTTGGCCGCCTCTCTGAGCAGCATGAATCCTTGTGCATATGAAATGATCTTGCTAGCGAACAGAGCTTGGCGCAATTGTTCGAGGAATGCTTTCTTGTCACCGCTGAACTTCTTTGACGCTCCTGGCAAAGTGTTGCTTGCTATGACACGCTCCTCTGCAAAACGTTAACTATGAGTTACTACAGAGAAGCAAAGTACGTTTAATTTATTCATCCAATAATGAGTACCAACTGACCTTTGAGAGCAGAGAGGCATCGAGCAAACACGGCCTCGCCGATTAGCGTGACCGGCACTCCATATTCGAGGGCGCTGATACCCGTCCATTTGCCTGTGCCCTTCTGTCCTGCCGAGTCACGTATCTTGGGCAGAAGGTATTTACCTGAACACACGAATCAATCAAAGATAAAAGTACAAACACCACATGTTCTTAATCTCCAAGAGTTACGCCGTAGGTTAAAAAGCACAGTAATTTTTATGCTGAGTAACTGAAAACCACTGATGGATTAGAGATATAGGTAATAGATAAGTAGTGAAACAGATATAAAATGTATTCAAGTTACCGATAATAATATTGATATCAGTCTGTATCATTACTCAGCAAATCTTTATCCACTTATAGGTTCGCATAAACTTACCATCTGCATCCTTAAACTTCAATATGTCTCTGGTAATTTCAATAAGGAATGAATCCAACTCTCCTTTGTTCCATTCTTCAAAGACACGCGCCATTTCGTCTTGCTCCATGCCTAAGAAAAACATAAATATTGTAGTTAGTTCAGTCAATGCACATATACTAGGATCCTTCCTATACCGGATTAAACATGGTGTAGAAGTGGGCATGCTCATAGTATCAAAATAATTACCTAGAACCTCTTTCATCAGGTGATAAGCTTCGCAGATGAGCTGCATGTCTCCATATTCAATACCATTATGTACCATCTTAACGAAATGGCCTGCGCCATCCTCGCCCACCCAGTCGCAGCATGGCTCGTCGTTGGCTTTAGCACAAATAGCCTAGAAACAAGTGTAATATAATAAATATACAGGATGTCCCATATGTAGCAAGACAAACTTAAGACTTAAGACTTAAGAAGCAGATAGGAGGGCAGGTCATCTACCAATAACAAATAAGGAAAAATCAGTTTTGTAATTCTCATTCTCACCGTTTTCGAGGTATTCCGATTATTAATTTTAGTTTTTCCTTTGTTTAAGTTTGAACAAAATGATTTTGTTAATTTAACATAAAAAAGACAATAAGAAAAAACATAATATACCTGGAAAATAGGTTTGAGGTGCGGCCAGGCTTCGGGGTGCCCACCCGGCATCAGCGATGGCCCAAAACGCGCGCCGTCTTCGCCCCCACTCACCTGTCAGCAAGTTTTACATACGAATAAAAATCTGACACTGAAATACATTTTATTTTATGCTGTATTAAAATTCATTGTGTATGACTAAGACATACTCATAAAATCATAAGTAATAATAAGTTCCAGAGTTTTAAGGAAAAATATTAATATAAGAAGGAAAATATAATATGACATGACATGCTAACAACCAAGAAATTCTGCTCTGACTGCCATTTAGTTTCTTAAACCCAAACCAATTTTAAAACCAAAATATTATAAGTTTAAATACACTGCCATATATGTATGTATATACTTAATAACTTTACTTACACCCATGCCAACAAAATGAATGCCAGTGGGTTTAAGCTCCTTGCACCAACGCTGAGTATCTATGTACTGGGAATTGCCACCATCAATGATTATATCACCCTTTTCAAGCAAGGGCACCAAATTAGAAATAAATGCGTCCACTGCTGAACCAGCTGCAAATAAAAAAAGACTATTCTAAGTTGCTAATTAACAAATGCACTAAGTATAAGTATTGAAAATATTATATTTAAATGTTTAAAATGGTTTATTAAAATCGTAGGTATTCATGTAGAAAACTCAGAAGAGACAGTGACAGCTATTCTCATAGAAAAGAACATTATGAAATGCCTTGATGGCCAGCGTTAGATTCAACAATAAGTTAAATAAAATTACTCTAATAATATAATACTCAACTTGTATAATGAAAATCAATCAGGAGACCTATTTGATTGTTGAAACCAAATTACACAATAGTACCCCTTGAAAGGGGTAACCAGAAGGCAGGCTGCTGTTTTGACCAGTGCTGGAGCCTGGGCATCCCATGTGAAAATGCAGCCTGCCTCCTGAGAACTAAGCCTTAAAGTGTAATTATAAAAGTTTGTATTCATAAATTTACTTCCGTTTTATGTCTTTATAGTTTTATTTAAGTAGCTTTAGTTTAAATTTATTTCCTCAATTAAAAAAATCATACAACATAAAAAAAAATAAAGGTCAGGTTAGGAGTACCAGAAACCGATGAGTCAAAATCATAACAAGTGGAACGAAGTAGTCTCTGCCTACCCTTATGGAAAAGAGGTGTGACACTTGTGTTTGCTTCTTTAATAATGAGTTATCAGGACTTAGTTTGGCTTTGTGGGAGGCCACAATAGAGAGATCTCTCTCCATAAAAAAATATTTTGATATTTTGTTTTTACCTTTGACCAAGAGAACCACTTTTCTAGGCTTTTTTAATTTGGCTACCATATCTTCCAATGATTTTGCACCAATAATCTTAGTGCCTTTAGCTTCATTAGCAAGGAATTCATCAACCTGTAAAATAAATAAGTTTAAAATTACTAACAAAATTTAAGTTTGTTAGAAAAAGAATGTGCAAAAAGCCCAAAATGTACATAAACAAGTAAACATTAACATTGAATGAATAATTAATTTGCAAAAATATTTAACAAATAAGAAACATACCTTTGCTACTGTTCTGTTATAAGCACAAACTACAAATCCCTTTGAATCCATGTTCAGGATAAGGTTTTGGCCCATAACAGCCAGCCCAATGAGGGCAATGTCAGCTTTAGGTCTGCAAAAATATAAATTAAAAGTAAATATTTCATTTCAAAATAAATACAATTTTCAGTTTGGCTAATATTCAAAATACAGAAGTAATTGTTAATACCATATTCATACAAAATTACAATGCTTATTAAGTTTTGAGTCATTTCCCTAAGAGTCACCTTCAAATAACCTTGCTCAACAGCCTTATAAGTTTATGCTCTACTTATTAAGCTACATTTAAGTTACATAAAAAGTTGAGTCGTTACTTGACTTACAAATGGGTAAAGCAATTAAAAAAGGATACCGCATTATATGCCGAGCTTCCCGAAAAGGCACAATTCGCGAAAATAAAAATTTCGAAGTTCTAAGTTGCTGTTGGTCTTGCCGAAATAACGCAAGCATAAATCTTCCTAGTTTCATTTTACAGATATTGAACTAGCTGATAATAATGAAGAGGTAGGTATTCGTGAGGTGCAAGGTACCTATCAATTCATTTAGATTTTAAAGTCCAAGTCATGCTATAAGTCAATAGAAAAAAGATTTAAATAAGTTTAAAATACAGACTAGCCTGTTTTACTAAGAATATGCCCTACATGCGAAAAAAATATTAACAACTTACTCAGCCATTTCTGTAGAAAACTTTCAGCTTTAAATGCAAACTAATTAAATGCTGAAGTATTGCACCGCCAATCTAGCACTTCGACATGAGACGATCACTCATTGAATGTCAGAAGTGTCACGCGTGTCACGATCTATAAACTGCTCAAGTAGTGGTTTGCGCGCGGGTTGGGCACCGAAATCAGTGTGGCTATACTGTAGACAAAACCTCAACAAAAGTTTTTGTAAAATTATAGGGTTCCTGTCTTTACTTCCAGAAATAATGTGAGGTAGTGGAGCAAATGCATTCCAACAGCAGAAAGTGTCCGCGTACACACGTGAAATATTAGCCAGTGACAGTGACAGCCGATGACAGCATAATTTTTGCGACTATAAACTTCAAGGAAAAAGCATTGAATTATTTCCTTGCTGCTGCTCACTCGTTGACGTGGACAGAATCACCGCACACCTGTCATTTAAACTGACATTGGCCCTAGCCTTACGGCCGCCATTAAGGGAGAATAGAATAGAGAATAGAATAGAATAGAGAATAGAATAGAATAGAAAAAGCATTGGGAAAGGGGAGCTCTAGATAAACTAATTTTATATTCTATTACAGATTCATTTGACCTTAAGGCTGCACTATTTTCGTATTTTTAGAAATTTATATATATATTTATAAGTTTTTAAACAAAATATTTAAATTGAAATGCCGATAATGAATTCAAATAAAAAGTCATTTAATAACTTCTGTTGCTATATTATTTTCTACTTATACACACCCTCATTTTTTGCAAATTTTTAGTTGTAAGTAATCATGTATGAAAGATCTTACTTTTGTAATAATATTAGTTCATTTTTTCGCGTTGTGTGCTTAAGATATTCAAAGTGTAGACCTTTAACTTACACACATAATACACACATACACATGATACACAAAATAATAGCCACTGCTCTTTACCCGCGCTCTATCAAAAACCCACTAACCGTAAAAAATAAACAGTACTCAATTTTTAGAAATAATTGTGTTTTATAATTTTCAAATATGTAGAAATGCAAATATAAGTATCATCGAAACCTTAGCAAGTGAGATATTTGCATAGAACCGACTTTTGTGCCCTTTGACCTTTGAATATCTTGTATTTTGATAGTTTTCGATAGCTTTTAGAAAGCCAAAATGAAGGTTTACACAAATTTATCGCTTCTTATCTCTCATTCAAAGCTGAAACTCTTAATTGAACTTGTCATAACTTTTAACAAATAGACATGAGTGAGTTTTGTTGAACTGTTGTGGGGGTAACTTTATGACACTTGAAACTGAATGTGGAGGAGTGTTATAATTATAAGCCAAGGTAGGCATCGCGCATCAGTAGGCGATATAGATAGGCATTACCGGCATGGCAACCCCGAACTTGACGCGCCGCGATCTAAACGAAATGTAAACGAACCTGAACCTCTCGTTGACCCGCCATTTTGTTACTGACTGTCTGGACATTTAGTGGTATCAGTGTATTTATAATTTTTGACTATGTTGGTCTTGCTGGGATAGGAGGAGTGTTGAACGAAAGTAAAGGGGGTAATAATGGCCTAAATGAATAATGGCAAATTTTAAATATTGGCATGAGAAACTTGAAGACATGTTGAAACTGTGCCCGAAGTACTCAGGACATTGTTGGGGGTAGTGTCGCAGCGGCCCTGGTGGCATATAACATTTTAGTTTTGTACTTGGTGAGTTTTTGTAATGCCTTTTCAGCGATTACTTAAGTATGAATAAATAATAATATGTGGAATAATCTTACACGTGTGATTTTTTTTGCTCTTATTGGTCGCCACTACTAGTAAGTCTCCTATTTTATTTTATAAGTACCTACATGTAAAAAGTTATAAAAAATTATCCAACGTCTACTTGTTAATAAATATATTAGACATTAAGTTTTCAAAGGTTGTACAGTGCTTCTTGTTTCTTAATGTCTTTCGGCAAACTTCGTGTTTCTTCAGTTCAGACGTCACGTCAGTCATATGAAAAACGAAGATTGCCGAGAGCGTTTAGGTTCAGTTCGTCCATATTCCTATTTTGTCAACTTCCTAGCTTGTCAACAATCCCATTTCATGCTCATTCAATTCCCAAATTGTTCACTTCCTATTTTGTCAACATTCCTAAATTGTCCTTACTATTTTGTCTAAATTTCCAAATTTGTCCACATTCACCAGACACCCACATTTCCCAGTTGTCCACGTAAGCTCGAAGGAGTTCTGAGCTAAAAAACTTAAAAAAAAACTTTTGATTTCGATTTAAACGTGAAAGTTTGTAAGTATGGATGGATGGATAGATGGATGGATGTTTGTTAGTCTTTCACGCCAGAACGACACATAAGCTTTCCTTCAGAATCCAAAAGCTTATTGGTAGTTTTTGCTACAATGCATCTTATTACAGAGTTCATTAAAATCATCCAGTAATTATTGTTTCAGCTACCCCATGATCTCACGGCAACCACAATCAACATCATCAGATCCAGGGCAATCTAATTCCCCAAGTGGGGACGAAATTTGCCGGAGGTATATTTGGGGTACATGTACTAAAAACACACAGTGCATATTTCGTCACGAGCTGGATATTGAGAAGATGAAAGATATTTTACAGTTCTGCCACGATTATCAGAATAGAAACGGCTGCACTAGAGCAAACTGTAAATTCCTTCACGCTACAAAGGACGAGCAAAATTTGTTTCTTGCCACTGGGCAAGTTCCTAGAGTACTAGCTGAGCGACACGCAGCTATGGCCACAACTGCAACTAATATTACCACCAGTGCTGAGACAATACCCCAAATAGCGATGTTTATAAGTGAGTCATACATGACTCAACCCCCACCAGCCCCATGGCCGCCACTGCCGCCCCCGCCGGCAGCTCTGCCGCCCGTGACGACCGCGCCGCCGCCGCCGCCGCCCGCGTCGCCGCCACGCCATGCCGCACTCCAGCCTATCCCGCAGGCCCAGCAGCCTCCCCCGCCGCCAGCTCCAACACCTGGGCCTGTACCAGTCAGCATACAACAAATGCGCCCCTCCCCTACTACATATCCCGGTTAGAAATTACTGATTTGTACCAGTAAATTTTATCATACACAAAATCTAAGACTTCCCAATTATGAAAACTATTTAAATCTGCATTCTTTAAATGGCAGATGGCTGTTATTACATAATTTAATTTATTCAAAAGTGCTGTATAATTCTCACAGACTGACAAAGCAGGGCAGCCGAGCCCACCTCACCGCGCACATGCTTCAGACATGGCACAGCGGTTTTGGTCAATCAACAGTTGAAAAGTTTTAACCATAATTTCAAATCACTAACTGATTCATGGCCATTAATTAATTAAAAATAAATGTGTTCATGATACTTTATTTCCTTTTTCCAGTGATACCCAACCAGAATGCACCAGTTTTGTTTCCATTAAATCAACCACCACCTATGGTACCTCCAAAGTAAGTGCAATAATATTGATCTAATACAAAAATTTAAACTAAGCTCTTTAAGAGTTGCCTTTGGCTCATTCATTCATTTTTATTTAACCATGTCCTTTGAAGAACTGCAAACGCATACCAAAACAAAACTAGTAAGTGGTAGTTGCTTATTTTTTGGCAGAGGAGAAGGTGTGTGTTATTATATCTCCATTATTGTAAATTATAATTTCCACCAAACAGCCGGCATCGCTTCCGATCGGAACAGATTTTATAGTCTTTATAAACGATTTTATTTCATGCACAATAATACACAGTATTTAAAGTCTATATTACCAAGCCGCGCACAGCAGCTTGACTGCGAGCGTCTTATGCTGAGACGCGCGATCGAATCCGTTTGCCTTTTGCGATGCGAGCCGTTTTGGTAAAATTCGACATCCTGCCAGACGCAATCGGTTGTCGCCGCAACCTTTTGTATCCTTTCCGATTCGATGCGAAGCGAGCCGTTCGGTGGAACTTATCCTTAAGTGTTTTATGAATAACTAGCTGTTGCCCGCAACTTCGTCTGCATAGAATTTCATCTAGATCTGTCCAGCCGTTCTGGCGTGAAAGAGTAACAAACATCCAAACATACTCACAAACTTTCACATTTATAATATTAGTAGGATGATGAATGTTGTTTTCTCTTAGTTGATTGCATCATTATTTATTTGTCAGTTTCGATGCGTCGAGGCCGCCACCTCCAATACCCACACATGTTCCATCTAATAATCAGCAACTGAAAAGAAAAGTAGACGCTAATGGCACTGGTAAGTTCAAAACATTTTTGATTTTTAGTAAAAAATTGTATTCATATATAGATAGTTACTTACTACATAACACGTCAATGATATCGTCATGGTTTTGCTCAGCGATATAAAATTGCAAGACTATTTTATTTTACAAATAAGCATACAGTTTAGCTTTAGCGAATATTAAAAATAACATTGGTTTTCAGAATATCAGGCATAAAAATGACAAAATTAAACGGGATAGTATTTATTTAATAGCAGTATTTTTTTTTTCTTTTTGTTGTTGATAATGTGTGCGACTTTTGTTAGCTTATAATACATTTGTATGGACAAACTGCATTAAGGAATGCTGTTGTATTTCATGTGATAGATATACTGGTTGCACAAACCAATGTAAGAACATTGTCCCAAATTTTTATAATTAAATTTTATAAGTGGCTCCTAAGTGAATCCTTTTCTTACACTTACGCTCATAGTTTAACATAAAGTTTTTTACTGGTTCATTTTGTGCTCTGCACTCTATGTATAAGAAAAAATAAATTTTACAAATGCATTATTTTCAAAAACATTTTGTTAAATTCAAATAATAAATATTAAATAAGTTTAATTCGTATGGAGAAAAGGCCGCCTGCCTTAAGATTCTTAAAGTTGAATTCTTGCCAGTTTTTAATCCCCCCACCCTGATTTTAATTCTGTAAGTGACGGCTCTAATTTACACGAAACAAGAATTGCTTGTCGACTATGGACCATTGACAATCAACCATGTAAAGTCTATTCTCTCATCTCAGATATCAAAATGACATTACCTGTGTTGCCTTTTTTTTGCAATTCAGAAATAGTAATGTGCCACTACTATCGAAAGGTAACGATAAATTAAAATTAGTACAGATTTTTGTAAGTTATCCTATAAAATGTGTAAATACTAATTTTAAACCCAGTAAATAATACAAAATTATTTACTGAGTATATTATACTAGGGAAGGAGACAGTGGGTACGTTTAATTTTTTGGAAAATTAATTTAAAAACGATTTATAGTTAGCACCGAAGTTAGTGTAATAAACTAATAAACCTTTATAGGTGCTTGATTATGATAATCAAACATTTTTTCTTAAAATATAACAGGGCTGAACCACTTGTATCAAGGCCATAAACATTGTCCATAGTTTGGAGTACATCACTAAGCAATAAAAGCTGGTATTATTATTTGACAACTTGACTATTGTACTTGTCAATTTAGTTTTAGTATACGAGATGAAATAATAGACTTTAAGCAAACGCTCAGCCAGGTTTCAATAAAGATAAAACTCGTTCTTCTGTGCTGGGGACAATGTGACAGCCAAATTCACTACAAAATAAAAAAATGTGTACACAGATGGTACATAACGTCAGACCTTATTAACACTGCACTTGGCATGTCTAAAGGTGGAGTTAGACCAAACGAGCCAATGCTCATTCTATACCCACTCTGCCAATTTTATTGTGTCGAGCAAAAATAACGGGTCGCTTTTCATACAAATTTGTATGGAGAGTGAGTTTTTGCTGTCCACAAGGTTTCTTAAAAACGTTCTTTAATAATTCAGCAGATGGTTGGATTAGTTTGATTGTCTGCAAACGTGTTTTATCCTCCCCTTTGAACATCAATTAATACCTATACGGAAATATTAGTCAAACACAATTTAAAAAATACTAAAAAACATGCTGAAGTATTCGGGAATAATTTTAAGACACTGGATAGGTACTTAGCTCGGTTAGTAAAAAAACCGGTCAAGTGCGAGTCGGACTCGCGCACCGAGGGTTCCGTATCATTATCTATAAATATATAAAACCAGTGTAAGCAGAGCCCTGCTCCAAAGCAAAATGTACGCAGTGTGGGGTTACTTTATATTGGTCACTGCTATATACAGACATACATACACATTTACGGTTTTCGCAATTATTCTTTAATCTGTGCTATAAGACCTACCTTCATACCAAATTTCAAAATTCTGCGTTCACGGGAACTACCTTGTAGGTTTTGATTCCCTTGAGAGTTGAAAATTTGCGGAAATTTGCGGCATAAACGGCTGTATCTTTTGATTGCGTTGGCTTAGAATTTTGATTTTTTCACAGCTTCAAGGGACAGTAGACCTGAGTAATTGATATAAATTTCAGCTTCATACCTCCACGCGTTCCTGAGAAAAAGGGTCTTGACAGACGGACAGACGGACAACAAAGTGATCCTATAAGGGTTCCGTTTTTTCCTTTTGAGGTACGGAACCCTAAAAACTTAGAAAAGAGATTCAAACGGCGACACTCGTCTCCTCAGCATTTTCACATGCTAATTATAGGTAGCAGAAGGGTTTCGTCTGATTGGGAAAATAACCAATCATGGCATTAGGCATAGTTGTATAATAAATCATGAAATCATGGTGTTTCTTAATCTTTTTCTTATGTTTTTCGAATTAATATTAGTATACCTTCAAATCTACGTTCTCCTAATTTGTCCACAATCTGAGTTAATAATATATTTGGGATATGTTAGTGCTAAAAAATAATTTCTGATTTATTTTTGTTTAAATGGAAAAGTTACTTCCGCGTATTTTTATTTTTCTTCTGGTATTTTAACATAAATAAACGAAGCCTTTCTAATGTTGACATCTTGTACCCAGTTGTGTACCAATATCACTGTTTCCATATGAGCACTTTTGATAACCTCATACCACCTAAAGTGGAATGTGAATGTTATAGACTACAGGCCCACGTACAAAAAATGTGGGTCATATGAACCACCAGGTGACGTATAAAGGACGATATAAGAGCATAAAATAATAAGATTCAGCACTATGCCGTCACTTGTAAGCTGTCCAACTGGGTGCTGGTGAGAATTCAAAAGTGCAACCCTCGATTTTTTCCCCTTGTCGCATGATTTTTGTACGGCGTTGCGGAATAATGGATTAGAAGCTGTATTGAAACAGTATGAAACTGATGCCGTACAAATGGTGCGCCACAAAGTCGGTAATTTTTTTTGATTTTCTGATCATTTCCAGGGTAAATTTGGTCATTTGATTCTGTACGGCATCAGTTTTATACTGTTTCAATACAGCTTCTAATCCATTATTCCGCAACGCCGTACAAAAATCATGCGACAAGGGGAAAAAATCGAGGGTTGCACTTTTGAATTCTCACCAGCACCCAGTTGGACAGCTTACAAGTGACGGCATAGTGCTGAATCTTATTATTTTATGCTCTTATATCGTCCTATATACGTCACCTGGTGGTTCATATGACCCACATTTTTTGTACGTGGGCCTGTAGTCTATTACACATAAAGATTGATGTTCATTTTCCAAATTTATTTTAAGATCATGAAACATTACAAAACACAATGAACATAGAACATAAAACAATGAGGAAGATAGATAGAACAGAAAAATTAACTTACTACATTATATCTAAAATAAATGTATAAAAGAGCCCCCATGGCATAGATCCGAAGATGCTAACAGCATTTCCTGGCTGTATCGCAATGTTGATACATCGTGTGAAAGCTGTCGGCTTTTGGTCTCCAGAGGTCTTAATGAGCCTCTTTATAAGGTTTATAGATTATGCGCGCTGAAACTCCACGGATCTAAAGTCTCAACGCACTGAAATTTGTATTCAGAGCGAGATTTGTAATTTTTTTAAAATTTATTATTATTATTGAGAGAATTATGAATATATGGCGTACCTATAATTAATAATATGATTAAAATAGTAAGATTTCTGTAGTCTCTATTTTTTGTTGTTCCCGATACCATTAGATAAAAGACAGACTCAAATTTTGTATGCGGGCTCAGGAGATGAGTGGAACTTAAAGTGATATTTGAATAGACAGTATGTTATCCTTCAAATTCTGGATTTCTTCCAAAAAAGCGCTAACTTCACACATAAAACTAGACATTTTATGAGATAAAACTTGCAAACCAAATAGCGTGTTTTTTTATAGACTGGAGCGGATCCTATTAAAGAAAAATGTAGTTTTTAACTAGGAAGTTTCGAATAATTCTTTGTTGAAAATTACAACTCTACCTACATCTAAATGAAAAAAAAAAAAAGATTTATTCTGATGTCAACAATTTATACAATGGAGTGCAAAGTTCAAAATTAAATATTATCTAAAAATGGCTCAGTGTTTATGTTTCTGAGCCAAAACATTTTTTTTTCCTAAAATTGCTGGTCAGGTTTACTTGCAGTACAAAGCTGAGTTAGATGGTTAACCGATACAGCTGAAACAAAAAACAAAAAAAAATCGAATGCAATGAGGTGAAAATGTGGGTACACATATTTATCGCCAAATGTTCAGTGATTATTATTATTATTAGTACACATAGTAATCAGTAAAGAAATATATAAGTACCTATGGAAAGCCAAAATGTTGTTTTGTTTTGTAGTTATTAAGAACTTTGAATATAATGCATAAGGGAAACTGAACCTGATTTTCTGGATTCCAACAGTAGTTACATGAAACAATTCTAAATCTATGACGATAGCTGGAAAGTATGGTTTAGTAAAGTGTATAAACTAAATTGTGCTTCTTATTATAAAGGCTTTTGCAAAACCCTTACCTTTATAAGGACTTGTGACATAAACAAGCCTTAATTTTATAATATACTTAATATTTATGTGTCAACTTTCTATTTTATTATCATTATGTGTTTCTCTTAAGTGTGTTAACAATGTTTGACATTTGCTTGGCGCTGATCGATTCTGTTCTCAGCTGGACCGAGCAAAATAAGAAAACCGGATGGAACAGAAGTCTCAGAAAATCTCTGCGAAAGCTGTGTCCAGCGGGAATTAAGGTTTGCCATATCGTAATTTGTCTTAAAATATTGTTTGCTTGATTATGCAATTTTAATTAAAAAATTACTTACAAAATGCTTCTCTCGATTACTTGGATAAATGTTCGAAACTGCGGCATATCGTATGTTATGTAGCACACCTGCGGTGGCGGCGCTGAAAAGGATTTCGCTTTTATTAGGTACTTCTAACACTGGAATCACGAGTGGAAGAGATTCCACCGCAGTTATAGTCTAGTTATAATGCATAGCGCGTTTGAACAAACAAGTTTTATTTCACAACTTGATATTATAATGCGAATTCATAGTATTTCTGAAGAACACATTAAAAGCTGCAATTAGTTTGTATGGGTTGTTATTAACAACATTATTTTCAATAAGTAACTCACACAAATCAAAGTTACACAGATAGCCGCAAAAGCTGAGCGAAAACTTACGTACTTATTCTTTTATATTTCACCAAAAATATAATAGTAATACCATTAGATTAAATAGTTCACAGTAAATAATGCCAAAAAATAAGCTTACCGTGTATTATGGACTAAACTGAAGAAGGCAGCAGGCGCGTGGCACAACACTAGTCTAGCGCGGCGATTTCAGTTTAGAAAATTACAATTAATCCTGTAACGTGGTAACGGTTGCTGAACAACGCGGACTGTTATTGCGAACCCATGTGAACCGCCCGTACCATATAACATACAAAACAGGATAAACATCCTCAGTATTCAATATTTGTTTGTATTGCTATTTCTTGGGACTGTTCGTACAATAAGTTTCGCCAGGTCTTGTAATTTTTGTCCTGACGCCACCATAGCTATTACTTCCTTGGGTGTAGATTCATTCGTTGGATGTCCATTCCCAAAAAAATGTATTCCTTGAATTTATGATTATTACTTTTAGTAGGATAATATTGCTCCTCAGCTCGCATCTTATATTTAATTCCTTTTGCCCTACTGTTCAGGTTATTTAGTAAAAATGCCTGTGCTACATTTTTTTTCGTCAACAATTCGCCAACATGCCCTGTATTCAGTTCAAAGTTAGGAACATTTTTTATGAGTCTTCTCCGTTATTAAAGTCAAAAGAAATTACATTTCCTAATTTGGTAACCACCTACATTATATCTGAAAGACATTTCGATTTCAGGATTGACGGTTACAAACTGCAGATGGAAACTTTGCATAATGAAGAGGAGACACAAATCCTTATGTACAAGAAAAAGTTGGGGGAATATGAGACAGGCAGAGAAATGCTGAAAACACTTGTTGGACCAGAATTATTTCGTCTGTTTGATGATCTAATTGAAGTAAGTGGCGCGTGTTTGCACTGCCTATATTAATAACTAGACGTGCTTACATTTCTTAACTGGCTTCAAAAAAAGAAGTCCTGTGTATGTCTGTAAGTTTTTTCCACATTGATGTAAGATATAAATGTGAAAAATATTTTGTTACAGGGAACACAAACGCCACATGACAGCTTAAGTAACATCAATTCTAACACAACTTCGTTCCTTTCGGTGAGTGGTCCATAATTTAATTACATTAATTATACATCTAAAATGAGGTAGGTATTATGGTAAATTAGTTAAATGTGTATTTCTTTTAAAGTTATATCACACTAGCCTTCCGTCCGCAGCTTCGCCCGCGATAAATTAATTTTCCCGTAGGAAAAGGTATTTTCCCGCGGTAAAAAGTAGCCTATGTCACTCAGTGATAATGTAGCTTTCTAACGGCAAAAGAATTTTTGAAATCGGTCCAGTAGTTTTGGAGCCTACTCAATTCAAACAAACAAACAAACAATCAAATCTTTCCTCGTTATAATATTAGTATAGATAAATAACATTTGACTAAATGTGACATTAATTCACAGGGATCATCAAGCATGTCCATGCATGCCCTTTTGCAGCTGTTTGAGATGTTAATTAATGGTCAAAGAAATATAGTTGAACCAGTAAGTAAAAGTATCTTTTTGTTATTTGACTAGATTAGTTTATTTATTCACTCAGCAAAAATTACATTACCTATGTAAAAACACACATGTGACAAGGACATATCGCGCTCCTTTTCAGGTGCCTTCTACATCACGCGTGGATGAAACATTGCAGTCTCTGACATCATTATCAAGGAGCCTTAATGCTAACAACTACTCTAATCAAGGCCCTGATTTGATAAACCTTGTCATTGAAAGATTACGAAACAGTAAGTAACGTGGTTTTAACATTATGTTGTTGCTTTGATAAGTAACTCCAGTGCCATTAAAGAGTAGAAATATAAGATTTAACTGTACGACGTTCGCAATTTAATAGTGCGATTTAAGAGCGTTTATTCCTACTGAGCTGGGAACGTCGCATTTTTGGTGTTTTTTTACAATTATTTCACAAAAAATTAATGAAAGTTTAAAATGGTAGTCTATACAAGTTCTTCGTTTTTATTGTATCAATATGTCCAATGCAATAATTGACTTTTATTTCCGTGTTAAAGGGAAATAAGAATATACCTCGTTTAATAAGAAAATAAAAGTCCATCACGATTAATTATTGCATTAGTCACATTGAAACTCTAAAAACGACACACCAGACGACAGACGCATGTTTCAAACTTTCGTTCAATTTTTGTGAAATAGTCTTAAATAACACCAAAAATGCGACGTTGCCAGCTTAGTAGGAATAAACCCTCTTAAGAGTAGAAATGGTCAATAATTAAATTACCACTCGTAAATCTAATTTTATTTAGTTTACGTTAAAAACCGTATACAAAAAAGCAGCGACCACAAACCTTCGACTTTTTTTTCGTAGAACGTCTAAACAATAGTACAACCACCCCTATGTCTACGTCGTCTTAGAGGTTTTTTGTCTTTCAGATAATGCCGTTGAAAGGTCTTCGTCGATCGATGTACGGGCAAATGAATCATCCGATTTGAATCGAATCAACAATAACCGCTCGAACGGGTTAAACCATTTAGCAAATGGTCAAAAATCTCAAGCTGCAGGCATGGCAGAATCTGGTAGATACGGTGTGGCCGCTGGCTACTCTGGGCAAGGCGTACAAAATTCTGATTTTGGATCACGGTCGCATCCACCTGCACCGAATTATGCCGTGGCAGGACCGAGCGGGTACTCTGGCAGCGCGCCGGCGCCGGCGCCGCCGCCGCCCGCAGTGTATCCGATGTACCACCCAGGCATCCCGCCGCCACCAAATCGCCATTATTACGGACAGGGACCTATTGCACCCAGTAAGTATTATGGATTCCAAATATTTGACTTAATTACTGTTTTGTTGAAATTGCATTCTGCCTTCTGTGATGTATTTGATCTATATTTTTTATCTTTTAGGTGCTCCGAATATGGCGTATAATGGTACAGAAAGAGCGCCTGCTCCTGGTCCACCTCAAGGAATGCAACCCTCCACGTCTGCGGCCGCACTTCGTCCTGGACAACAGAATCCACCGAATTATAGTTATATGGGGAGGTACCCTCAGCAGCCTTACTTCCCTCCTTATCAATAGCTTGTTTGAGGTATGTTGTCGGGTAGGGATGCGCAGCGCGAATTTAGCTGGCGATTTATCTAACTTTGTCGGCGTGAAGTGTAAAACCTTATTTGATTTCTTTCCCATTTATTTACTAGTTTTTATTAATATTATGTATGAGTGATAGTCAGGTACAAGTACAAACTTTCTGCCGTTTCACCTTTTTGCAAGTCTTAGTGTTTTCATCCGAACCCTTTTCTGCTTACAAATATCCTCAAATATCAAATTTGTCAGTCCATGCCATTATTTTAATCTGATGAATTTACGAAAACAATACTTACTCGTGATTAATGTATTTATGGTTCTCCATGATTCGATTTAAGCCCTTGTCAAATCTCGTTGTCACGGGTATCTTATTTGTCCGTTCAAGCTATTAAATTATAATATTCTGATGAATTTAATCTCGAAAACATTTGTAGGTTTGCACTTTGAGCCGATGAAGTTTATGATTATTTTATTATTTTTGTATAGGTTTAATCAAAAATATGTTGCAGTATTATTATTTTTAGCTGACTTAGGGGAAATCATGATTTTCAATTCGTTATAATCTATGATTTGCCTATGTACACTAAGCAAATATTTTTTTTGGCACAACTCTCATGTAAATCTAGGCAATTGTGGCCTTTCTTGCAATGAAAATGAGCACCAAGTTGTCGGCGTTTTATTACCAGGTTTGAAGTTTGAAAAACTAAAGAAACTTTAAGGAGTTCAATTTAAAATAATGTTTGCAACATGACAGTTGAAATTGGGAAATCGGCACTGTAATTGTATTTCAGATCCTAATTGTTGCAGTTTAAGCTAAATTTGGCATAACATTTTTGAGATGCGTCCATCAAAGCTCTAACATTTCATTGCTTTTATTTTATTTACCATAAGTGCCTTACATCTTTAACAGGAAAATGTTTTCGGTTACCATTTTCACTATGAGGCTGTGCGACTTTCTACTCAAAAGCATGGTGTACAGTTAAATGTGCCTGTGCTTATTGAAGCCTAAAAAGGTGTCACATAACTCATAAAGGAGTGTGAGGTTATATATTTTTAGACCTGTTTTTAGGCAGTTGTTTTCTTTTCCTTTTAAAATCAACTTGTGAATTGATGTAAGATAGAGTACCTAGTTGTATTGTTTATAGCTGCGTTCTTATTGCATCTTGGTGATCAAAACGTCACAATATCATTTTTCTCACTAGTTTAGCTGTGCAGTAGCGAAAATCATGACTAAGTAAAAATAAATGGTCATGTTGATTAGTGACGAGTTGACTTTCAAAGTGCCTTTTGTAAGTTTAGATGACACGTTATTTTTGATATCTGACTAGTCTACCTAAATGTAAAATTAATCGTCGAGAGATATATTTTGCATATTTGACTATTTTTATAATCCTATTAGGTTGTATAATTCTATTTGTAGACCAAATCTGTATTACATTTTATATACAGACATCTGATCTTGATCTCTTACATTTAAGAAAAGCCATAATATCTTGTCAATTATTGGAGTGATCTTGCCAAATGTCATTTAAGAATCAATAATTTATAGTGTTAGGATGCATCGTACAGTTGCGATAACTGATAGAATAGGTATAATTAGTTGTAGGTATAATAATTTTAAGATTCCATAATGCACATTTTGTAACATGGCTTGAACATCCGTCCATTGTTATTACATTTTTATTTTGTTTATAGCAAGATAAATTTCGTTCAGGATACGAATTTAACAACTGTTTCTAGTCTAGAGAACTAAACTTATTGTTTTCTTTAGAGATCTAGCGATGACTGCACAATGCGCATTTTCGGTAACAAACATTAGTTTTGGATATGCCACTTGGTAGCGAATGCGTAAACAAAAGAAACAATGAATTGTAGTCGTACTCCTGGATGTGCACTTATCTCGTTATAAACATTACTTGTGTGATTCGAAGATTGAGATTATCAAAGTGACTTATGCCTTTTTAAAGAATGCAACTAGATTATGACGATTTGTATGTACGTAATGAGACTGACCTTAAGTAATGATTAGTAGCTTAAACAGTAACAAAATTATGAAAGTGGTTTGTGACATACATATTTTATGCCACACTTTTTTAATGTAAACTGTCCACACTTTTTGAAATATTTACGTACATTCTTCATCGTAGTTCTTGCCTTCTTAGCTGAAGCCTTCAACTTTGATTTCTATTTTCTCAAAAACATGCTCAAAGTGTTCAGTGCTTTAGAGCATTGCCTGTAATATTGCGGTTATGATATTTGTGTTCATTATACCCATATACATAAATATGTAAGTATTTTGTGGTCGAACTATATGAAAGTTTTGCAGCTCAGGCCTTTGCGCCTTTGCAAATGTTTTCTATTTATTGGGACCGTGCGCGACGACAGCGCCACGTGATAGGCGGCCATTATGGGCAATATTGTCACCACTGTCAAACAAGAAATAAGTAAATATTGTGAAAAATATTAATGAAATATTGTGTTATTTTACTATATTACACAATTTTGGACAATGGTAGTCAGTAACATTATTGCCAATAACATTAAAATTGTTGTTTTCAGTGAAAATTTTAAAGGTTAGGTAACTTATTTTTTTTTCTTACGGCAAATATCCACTTATTTCTTTGGTCTCGTTTCCACCATGGTCTTTGGAAATTGGTAAAATTTACAGTCGCTATTCTTCTTGGTGTTATTACAATTCACAACAACACATCTTACCAGGACCATATTTTTATCTCAAAAACGATTAGAAAATGTTTACTGCAATATGGATTTGACAGCTCTAGTCAGCGACAAAAATGACGATTTTAGCCATAGCGAGCGCTGTGATCGTTTAGGCTACCCCCTCCACCCGCTTTGCACTCTGCCAATAATATTTACATTCCATTAATGTTAGTTTTTTATGGTATTAGCATTTGATAAAGTTCTACCTTCTCAACATGTTAATTCGAGTCGATTAATCTGCAAAGGTGTCAGCTTATGCTTGTGGATGGAGTAATCTTAACATGGGTATGGGTCAAGTTAATAGATGACACCGACAAGATTAAATTCATTTCAAGAAACATCCATTACCAGTAGCCGTAATTTTGGGAAAGAACTTTTTGGATTGCATACATTAGATACCACCAAAAGCTGAAAAAGTAAAAATTTGAGGTGTCGTCATTGTGGGGAAAAGGACAATTCAAGTACAAAATTAAATCGATACTCTTTAATCACCTTCATGTACCTAACCTATAAGTGCTAATTTAGCATTAGCAGTGGTGATCGATAATTTAAGTATTTTGACTGAATTTTATTAATAACGAGTAACCCGCTATACAGGTTACTTATATTTTGTATAAAAACTATAATGAATAGATGCAATTATACTGAAAATACTGATAGGTTAAGCGGTAGAATGAGATACTCGAAGATGCCAATTATTTATAGATAAAGTTCCTTATCTGATAGAGTAAGTAGTTATAATGTTTTGAAATGAAAATGTTCTTGCTTAGCGAATGCCAATGTACCTGACTACTTTTATCACGAATCATAATGTTCCTTTGTTATATACTTAAAATAAATAAAATATGCTTACATGGTGTTTGTTTATAGCTGCCCTAATTGTCAAACTCAAAGATGCCCTTTTTGCGTTTAACATAACCAAGTTTTGCGCTTACTAAATGAGCCATATTTATTTATTTATGACAAATTTCACGCACATATGGTGTAGTAAGACTGATTGTGCTGCTCTTATGATGAGATTCTGAAGGACTGCTCAGAGAATTCGGAAAGTAACTTTTAATGGGTACTTGAACCCTATGTCAAATTTACTAAAGCATGCGATGCGATGCCTCGCGAAGCAACACGCCGTGTCAGCCTTGGACGGCTGTGGTTCTGAAAAGTTATGGTAAATGTTTTTCTTTTGATTCCAGATTAAGTGTTCATAGCAAATGACTTTGGTTACACTGTTAACTTGATTGAACGTGTGGCTGAAAATGTGGCTAGTTTTGACTTGTAACCGCTTGTTCCGCTCACAGTAATATGTAGTTATTATAGGATGAAAGGGACAGTAAGCAACGAATTTCGTAGTAGTCCCCCTATTATGCCCATGAAATGGGGACAAAAGTTAGTAACCGCTACCACTAAAGTTATAACTAGTACTCTCCGTGCTTTGCACTATTACAAATAAAATTGTTAACTTGAACGCTTGTTGCGAACTGATTATTTTTTGCTGAAAGCTAGCTAGCTAGCGACGCCACGCGAACTTTCAAGACGATGATGACGACCACCAAGATAACTCAACAACTTCTACATTTATTTCAGCTAATGAACGCGGGGGATACATTAGTTACGGAGCTGGTACTAAGAGACGGTTTTACTGTAAGAAATCAGTGGTAGTGCCCATGTGTGTTGAACTTTAAAGTTTACGAAAAGAATTCAAGAAATGTACATAAAGTTTAATTTGTAAGTGAAGATTAGTGTATTTTGAATTTAAGCTGATAGAAAGAGTTAAATAATTCATTGTCAATATTATTGTCGGTCATTATCATAGGTAGGTATACCGTTTTTGTTTTGTATGCAACGATTCTCTTGACGAGAAGCCGCGAAACGGACACTGCTTATATGCAACGTTACATATTATATAGTTGTAGGATACTTTCTAATTTGTTTTATTTAGTATGAACAAATGTAAATTATAGTCGGACCAATAATATATTATGGTAAATTACGAGGGCGCTAACATTCAGTTTCATACGTAGTATCTCTTAGTAGTCTGTGTTTGACATGGACCTTTTTTCTCTGTGTCATCGATATCTATGTTCCATTCAGGATAGAAAGGAAAAATAAAACAAAATAAAATGTCGAATATTAAAATACTTTCAACCAATTTATCAGCCAATCATTTTAGCGACCATTTATATGTATCATAAAATGTTTTTTATTTTATTTATTATTTATTTATTTTAAAACGGGCTTCGTAATCAAACAAGTGAATAAATATATTACACTAGCATGATAAAATGATAAAACAAAGTATTTTTTCGATCCAACAAATTAAACGACAAATGGCACGCAACCTCTACAACCTTTTCGATAAAGAAAAACCGTCTACTTCAACCGTACAAACTTCAACCTGTCCAACTATTCAATTCAATTCAATTTTAAGAAGATGGCCTCATCGGTCGATGCGATGACTTCGCCAATGTCATAGTAGCTATTAAAGATATATGATATGTATTTCAACAAAATGTCGGCAACGTTGTACGGTAGAACACTGTCACGGATAATGATTACCCTCGGAGACCGCCAGGAAATCATTAACCGATGCCCAGGGTGCACCGGACCTAGCACTGCTCTTCCCCCCGGACGGGTCCAAAAACGAACCGCAGTTCTTGACCACACGCGGAGGTAATCCGACTCGCACGCAGTCCTATCATAACATAACATTCGTTCGATATCAAGTAACGTGACATTTGTCAAAATTCTTTGCAATTGACACTTCATTTCGTATAAAACGTCATCTCGACTGATATATAAATTGAGGTCAAGTCAAATTGTATTGTTTCAAAGACAAATATGTTCGAAATAACGACATAATATGATGATTTGCAATGTTATTATAAAAATAATATAATCGAATTCGATGTTATTATGAAGATTTTTCTTTTATGCTTGTCGTAATATACGGTTTTTCAACGCATTATATAGTGTTTATGATATGTGTGTAGATAAAACGCCTAAGAAAGGTAAATAAAAGGTTGTAAAAAGGTGTCATTACTGTCATTGCTTGCTGTCACTGTACATTGTGTAGAGTTATATTATAACTTCAGGAAAAAAGAACTGGATTCTAATGAATGATATCCTGAATGGACCATAGGTAGGCATCTTGATTTTGATATTGCGTAGAACTAAACTCGTCGCAAAATAAGAGGCCCGTTTTGACATTTGTCTTTGCGACGTAACTAGTGATGTAACCATACGACTCGGTAATCGATACTCACGATAAATCGATTCCAGTTTGGATGAGTATTTGATCGATTTGAATATGTACTGTAAAGTGCATTGGATAAAAGTTCTAATAAGAAAATTTAACTTAAACTGATATTGTAAGTATTTTGAAATGATACAATGTTACGATACGTCAATTTTTTTTCATTTAATATTTTTGTTACAATAACACTCACTCAATCACCAAAAGAAATCAGTAATTTATTTGTCCAAACACTAGTGTTTAAAGAAATAAAACCGGCCAAGTGCGAGTCGGCCTTAAAAATATATTTTGATCGATTTATTTTTTTCCTTAACCGATTATTAATAGTCTGTGGACAGTATGAAAAAAATCGTTATCCACAGCACTTAGCGGAGTGGGCGGTAACCATCAATGAAAAATGTAATTACCTTCAAAACATTTCGATCGGTAAAAAATACAGAACTTCATGGGCGTGAACTGTCAAAACGGGCCTTTTATTTTGCGACGAGTTTAGAGGCCTCGAGGCCGAGGATCATGATCATGAACATAGTATAAAACATATTTTTTTTAAGCGTCCATCAAACATGTCTATTCATTACTTTTACATTTAGGTTACTTTTATTTCGCCTCATTAAATTTCTAACATCTTAATAGTTTGATGTTATTGTAGCTATTTCTATGGTTAAAAAAAATTGTTGCTTATTAAATTAATGTCCATGCATGTAAAATGAAGTGTTCTTTTTAATTTATATTTTACTTTACTTATTGACTGATTGAACTAAACCGTAGCTTCAGTAGGTTGTAAATCTTTTCCAATGTCATGCCATGTTTGTTTGCGAGTGAATTTGCAATATAAGGATCATTATATAGTTAGAAATAGCGGGAACAGCTAAGGAGCGTAACCGTGTTTGCGTGGAAAAGCCCCCTTTCGCAAAATGTTTACCATTATTTTTGAAACACGTACTAGCCTTTATGGCAAGTACTATTTTTCCGAAGTAGGTAGGTATGTTTTTGTAACATTTCCATTAAAATCTTTTTTCCACATTGGAAATTGCAACTTACGTAAACTTTTGGTACAAAGATACGCAAATATTGTAATAGTAGATTGTACACCGAGGGGATAAAACAATGTATTATGTCACGGGAGCGATATTGAATCCTGAGCGCAGCGAAGGACTCTAGATTTAACTCCCCGAGCGTAGCGAGGGTGTTTTTAGTTAATTCCTGAGCGTAGCGAGTAACGAGTCCTGAGTGGAGCGAAGCATTTAAGCGCACCCAAGACATAAACATTTTTATCTCCGAGGAGTACCTATACTCTACTTTTATCACCTTTTGCGAGACAATAAGAACAGAGGTAACTAGAAAAAGAATTTAAAACAACAGTAAAACAAAATTAAAAGTAAAAATTTATGTTTGAGAAATTAGTCCAATTGTGTAAAGATACAGCAATATTTTTATTTGGTATCTTAGCAGTTCTAATGCGTATAATATTACAGCGTCAGCAAACACTGGCGGCTTTTGTTTTATTTGTAATTTGTTTCATTCGTTCGAAAATCGAACGCCGCTTGCCGTGGCGTGGCCATCTCGATTTTTGGAGCTGTGCGATTTTTACGAAATTGGACTTTAATACTATATCAATAAGAACTATGAAAAGTGAGAATCATATTCATATTACTAACCTACGGGTTATAATGAAATTCAGTACAATATTACTACCCGGCTAAAGCCAAGGAATTATAACGAGTTACTTTGAGTAAGGTTTACATGATCTATATATAATTAGCCATTGTCGAGCAGGTGGTGTGAAAATAATATTTTTCACGCCACTGCTCGAAAATGTGGCAAAAGATGGTCAGTAATGGAGCCCCAAAACAAAGTATAGTTGTAGGTTGAATGAACAGGCCAACTATGAATTCAAACAGGCCAACAATAACATTGTTGGACAGTTTCAAAGACCAAGTCGTCCAATCACATCGGCATGCCACAGTAAATAAATAGACCAGTATGGAAGCTAGGCATACTTTTTGAAATAAATACCTACGCTCCGTTAGAGCGTTAGGGTTGTCGATTTAATTTATATAAAATTGTAAAGATTTTTGTTTAGTTAGCGCTATAATACCAGCTAGTAACGCCTGTTTTAAAGTAACTAGCTACACTTAATTAAGAGTATTAGGGTTAGCACCCTTAATTTGTCTAAAAAAAAGACAAACGTTTATTTGGTTTCTATGATGGACACGGCACTATAAAACTGTTTTTTTTTCTAATTCTTTGTAAATTAATAAAGCTACTTTGCACTTTATATGTTGTCTCTGACAACAACATCGAAAAGATCCAATAGATAATTAAAAAGTTAAAAATGGCGGCTACTTTTTTTCATTTCGTTAACGGATTCGATGTCGGAGATCAACCATATCCCCAGATATCGATTTTGAAAGCAATCGGTCGAATAATTAAAAAGTTCAAAATGGCGGCTATTTCTTCTCATTCCGTCCACGGATTCGATGTCGGAGACCAACCGGATACCCAGATATCGATTTTGAAAGCAATCGGTCGAATAACTAAAAAGTTCAAGATGGCGGCTACTTTTTCTCATTCCGTTAACGGATTCGATGTCTGAGACTAACCATATCCCCAGATGTCGATTTTGAAAGCAATCAGTCGAATAATTAAAAAGTTCAAAATGGCGGCTACTTTTTCTCATTCCGTCCACGGATTCGATGTCGGACACCAACCGGATACCCAGATATCGATTTTGAAAACAATCGGTCGAATAACTAAAAAGTTCAAGATGGCGGCTACTTTTTCTCATTCCGTTAACGGATTCGATGTCTGAGACTAACCATATCCCCAGATATCGATTTTGAAAGCAATCTGTCAAATAATGAAAAGTTATGGTATAGGTAAAGTACGTATCGGAATTTGGCAAGACATCCTTCAAATGCAGTCCTATACATGTATATAAAATAGTAGGTATATTATAGATGCAAGATGATACCGACGAAAGTCCGTGGTAGAATTTTCACCAAAAACGTGCTCCATAATATATGGCAACTACTTTATTATTTAAACAGCCTAACGTTTTATTTTAACAGAAAAAGCATTTTATTTAATAATAATGTATTCTTATCTTTCAACATCAGCAAGGAGTTTAAAAAGCTCCGGTTGTGAAAAAGTCGAGTTCAAGCAGCCGTACACTGCGCAATACGCTCTTGGCATGTTTAACACGAAAAAGATCGCGGACTGTCTGGGCGCACGTAACAAACAACCGCTCGACTCAACGCGGCACTCGCGACTGACAGGCACCTCGAGGTCCCCTGAGGGGCCGTGTAAAGCGCGCGCCTGTGTGCGTGTTTCGTTTCAACCGATTTGTTCGTAGTTTCCTTACTGCTTTAGCTTATATATATACTGTGGGCATGCTGATCCCTGATTCCACCAATCAGAACACAATTTGTGATGCTATTACACAAAATCGACCAATCAGAACACGTCGTGTGCTTCATATTTTTTTTTAAGGTTTATCCCATCAGTGTGAGGCAAAGGAAACTAGGTCCATACAGCCACGTCTGATGTAAATTGTTTTGTCTTTAATGTTTAAGTCCTGTCTTAAAGTCAGAGTCGTCAGTCCGTCCTTGTCACGTCATATTAAAACTATAAGCGATTATGGGTGTGTTTAATAAGCACTTCGAAGCGCTTTGCTTAATAAAATAACATAACAAAGAAGCCACTAGAGCGCTCATGTTTTTTTTTTTTTAAAGTAAAATTTGGCGGGAGAGTGAAACTTTACTGTTGTATTTACGCTCATGTTTTTTATTTCCTCGCAGTAGTCGTGAAAAGCACTATGTAATGTCTCGGCCAAAAGTGCAATCGATGGACTCGTCTCTCTTCGAGGGCCTCACCTGCGGCTCGGCCCTCGAACTCACTCGTCCATCTATTGCTCACTTTCCAGCCTCTACAACAATGTACTATTCTCAAAAATGTCCGTTAAAGTCGTTAACTACATATCAGAACAGGAAGTTACTTGTTGCCGGTCAGTCCAAAATTAAAAAAAAAACATTACCGTAGCGCTAAACTTTCCAGTAATGTTGCATACAAATTCCATTATTGTCTAGTTATTACCTTTTTAAAAACGCAAATCACCATTATAAAAAACTAGCCTTCCGTCCGCAGCTTCGCCCGCGATAAATTAATTTTCCCGTAGGAAAAGGTATTTTCCCGCGGTAAAAAGTAGCCTATGTCACTCAGTGATAATGTAGCTTTCTAACGGCAAAAGAATTTCGAAGAGTTTCGGAGCCTATTGAATTCAAACAAACAAACAATCGAATCTTTCCTCTTTATAATATTAGTATAGATAAAGGCACAAGACTTAAAACACCAAATTAAAAAAAAAAGCTAATACGACAACGTGTTTATCTGTGTCTGAAATAGCTTTAGGTGTTCTGGGTAGAAAAATACTCTCTTCAAATGCCATTGATAGAAAAAGGCGGCAAAGCAAAACTATTTTCACTATTTTGTTTTCATTTATTTTTGTTGTTGTTTTATTTTCGATTTCTGAGAAAATCACTATACTTGCCTCGGCCAGAATAGCATTGCTGGATTCGTATTATTAAACGGACTCGCAAGCTCGTCCGTTCAAACCAATACTCAGCCAGCAATTGCCTACTTCCTGGCCTAGACAGTAATGTACTATTTCATCATACTTGCTCGTAAACGGTATCAAAACATACAGGCTAACTTGGCCGTAACGCCCCATGTAAAACCCTCGGGCTTTTTTCTTGCCATGACATGAAACCGTAGGGCGGTAAGTAACGCCCGCGCCCGTTACCCCGCAGCCCGCACAGCAGCCCACCACTGCCTCAACAACAGCCCCCCCGGCATCCGCGCGCCGCCGCCCCCCGCGGCCACCTCCTGGACAAACAGCGCGTCTCCGGCACGCGGTTTTTCTACCCAATAATTTTATTTTCACCTCGCTTGCTCGAAAAGGCTGTCTTTCTCCTTCAAAATCTGCGTGGAAAAGTGCTTTTTCCCCGCTTGCGTGGAAAAGGTTTTTGATATTCGAACGTGACGATGACCACCATTGCCCACCTACTCAACTCAGAAATTAGAACTTTGAACTTCGTATGTTGTCGTCTCGCTTATACGAATAGTACTTAATTAGGTGAATGAGAAGGACGGAATAATACGAACATCAAATGTCGAACTTATTATCAGACCCCTAACTTTTTCATCCGATAAAAAAAAAACATAATGTCACGTTCAGAAACGCGATCCGGTATCCAGTATTAATTTATTTTAAAACCCGTTACTTCCTAAGTTATTTTCAAGATTTGCTAACTTTCGTTGCTAAAAGAAAAAACGATATTGGTTTTTATTAATTATTTTAATTTGTGGTTAACCTCAAGAATAGCAACCAAGCAGGAAAAAACAGATATTATGATGAAAATTCAGAACGCGCCCCATTTTTTTTAAATTCAGTCTAGTTAGTGCGATTTTTTAACTTTCTTTTTAAAAATATATCTAT
Organism: Pandemis corylana; assembly: GCA_949127965.1. Classification (NCBI taxonomy): domain Eukaryota; kingdom Metazoa; phylum Arthropoda; class Insecta; order Lepidoptera; family Tortricidae; genus Pandemis; species Pandemis corylana. The sequence continues at coordinate 23,525,266 of OX421850.1, forward strand.
GATTAGAAAAAAAATAAGTTTTTAAAGATTGCTCGTTGGGAAACCGAAAAGTTGACCAAAATTGTTGTGTGGTTTATGATACACAAGAAATTAATGTGATAGAACAATCAGAAAAAATAGTTTTACTTATTAGATTATTAGACTAGGCTGTATGGGCTTAGACCCTTTTACCTTTCTTATTTAGAAGAAAAAGAATAAAAAAACTGATTTACTATTAGACTGTTTTTCTTTCATCCACCATTTTTCTCGCTGTAGTGAGGTGAAAAATTGTGTGTTTCGCTCGGCAGCAAAGTTGTTTAGTATCTCGTGCCTTGAAGCCCTCGCGACGCTCAGGATTCTTCTTTTGAACCACTCGCTTCGCTCGTGGTTCAATCATAGAATCCTTCGCTTGCTCGGGTTTCAATTCAGGCACTCGCGCCAAACAAACACTTTGCAGCCTCGCATAACAAATAACTATTTCACGCAACTGCTCGGAAATGTGGCAAAAGATGGTCAGTAATGGCGCCCCTACTAGAGCCTCGGTTGTATTTCCGTACTTACGGCCCTTAATACACGATGTACTATTAATATTGCCAAAAGCCTTTGGATGTATGAAATAAAACTACATTTTTGTTTATTACTTTCTAGAAGAGGAACACCAACAGTTCTTTGTTATGATTATTGCTTGTATAAAGGCCTGTAACTAATTTTTTTTTACAAAGAAAGCTGGCAAAGTTTTTTTTTTGCCCGGGGAAAATCTGCTGTAGTGAGATACCACATTACCACGGAGAGGTAATGGGGTTATGTGGGATTTTTACCCACTAAAACCACCGGGTTATTCCTTCCTCGCCGCTTTTCTGGTGACGCAACGGTTCAACGGTATAACCCGTTATACATCGCCAGAGGACGGATATCCGTGTCCGAATACATCTTCTGGAAGGCCATCGTTGGTCTCCTTTTCCCAGCAATGGCGTGTCAGGAACACTTGAGACGCCATTCTTCTCGAGGACCTTACTTTTTGGGGTCACCGACGTATCCTTATTTTTGTTTTTGTTTTTTTTTATGGTGTGGAAAATGCGCCTTATGCATCCACCCGGTACGGGTTTATCGGGGGTATGTGGGGCTCTCCCGCGACGGCAGGCATACCCACTAAAAACCACACGGATTCCCTATTCAGTCGTATGTGAGGTGTTACGGGGGCACTCGGTGTCACCGCGACGCCCCACGACCACCCCGGGATGGGGTTCCCTCTTCGCGGCACCTGTGCAATGCAGGTTTGGGAAGTCAACCGACGTATCCCTGTGTCCGTAACCCTAGGCCCTTACTTAAGGTGGGAGCCGGGGGTTTTGTGCGATACGCCGGCGTCCAGCTCTCTTGCGGCGCACAGGGTCCGCCAGTGAACTAATTTCCCTGGCCCGCTTGGCGCTTTCCTTCTGCGACATAACTTTTTCGCAGAAGGAAATCGTCGCTCTCCACGCATTTTCACTATTAATCATGGCTTCGACCAGAGTTGCTAGGGACAAGTCGCTCCCCATAATCGAGACCAAATTTCCCCGCTCGGTCGCCCAGGCTGGGCACACCTCAAGTGTGTGCTGAGAAGTGTCTTCAACACAGCCGCACTCAAGGCACGCTGGTGTTGGTTCTCTCCTGGCAATCTTGTGCAGATACTTCCCAAAGCACCCATGCCCTGAGAGTATCTGTGTCATCCGGAAAGTCAGCGTGCCATGTTTCCTCCCTAGCCATTCCCTGAGCAGACAGCCGGACAGCCTCTACTGTGCGCAGACCCGCGCTTGGGTGCTCAAGGTTTGTGCACCAAGTGTCCACGGGGATCAGGAACAGCTCTTTCCTCTTGGCTGTTACTTCTTGCGGTGCCGGCCAGTGGTCTCGGTACCGTGCCTCCTGACGCCAATGGTTGCGGCAGAGGAGAGAGAGCAGAGAGCTTTGGCATCAAGGTCCCAAGGCAAAGAATCAGCCAACACACAAGCTGCCTCTCCAGCTATCGTCCGATATCCACGGATTACCCTGGCAGCCATCACGCACTGAGGCTTGCGCAACAGAGCGAATTGCTGGTTGTGCAAGCCATCAGCCCATATAGGTGCTCCGTAGAGTGTCATTGAGCGGGCAACCCCCATATACAAACGCCGTGATGAAACCTTAGGCCCCCCTAGGTGGCAAAACCCAGTTTAACTATAAATTAACTAGCTGTGGACTGCGACTTCGCCTGCGAATCACTTGTTGATCGCTATTCCACGGGAACTCCGCAATTTTCTGCGATAAAAAGCAGCCTAGATATGCTATTCTAGACTAAAGTCTATCTCTATGGCGAAAGACCATACATGCTCAAACTTTCGCATTTATAATGTTAATACTAAGTAGGACAATAGCGCTCGGCATAGACGTTGCGACCCCCGTTTTCTCGTGGTCCTACTGATATGTCGTATTAGTAGGACCACGAGGGAGACCTATTTCTGTCTGTCGTTCTTTATATTTGTATGCAAAATCTACCTCCTGTATATTGTTCAGGGTGTATGCATGTATGTATATTGTTCAGGAGTGTTATAAAACTAACCTAACCTATATAACCTATACAGTTCCACAGAATGGCCATTTCACGGCTCCTGGTAAATTATACACGTGGTTTAAATAATTGGCAACCGCTACATAGGCACACAGTAGGTCAGACAGAAATAATTCTCCCTCATGGTCCTACTATGTAATAGGACAAGTCAGTAGGACCACGAGAAAACTGGTGTTGCGACACCAAAGATCGATTTATTGAGTTACTAGCGACCCGCCCCGGCTTCGCACGGTATATTATGCATGTATTATACATATAAACCTTCCTCTTGAATCACTCTATCTATTTAAAAAAACCGCATCCAAATCCGTTGTGTGGTTTTGAAGATATAAGCATACATAGGGACACGGGGACAGAAAAAGCGACTTTATTTTATACTATGTATTGATTGATTGATGTATAATGTATGTATTGAAGATCGAAAATTTTCTATTAAATTAAAAAAAACAGCGACTAAAATGGGACCTACCTACTTTAAATAATTTCGTGAAAATACTTTTAATCCTGCCTGCATCTGCATGATGCTTTACTATCAAATTTACTAGTACTAATTATATTTTTTCCGGTTAATCATCACACTAAAGGGCTAGTTTCGCCACTCCCTGATAACCAATAAGATTTCGTCAAATCATTCATACTGTTTCTGATTTTGTAAGAATAAGCAGTGTCGGTATCATAGACATTTGATACAAGATATAATATGGTGAAACAGGTACTAAGTCTGCAAAGCTTCTTAATTCGTATGGTATGTATTCGTTCGTTATCCTAAACTAGGTACATTATAGGACGATATGTTACTAAAATCTGGATATATTATCAAAACTAGAAATAGGAGCCCTGCGGAGGCTCGGTTCCGTCGACCTTGTTGTGGAGTGTAATTCGTCATTTTTATAACAGTGGGACCACGAGTCCGTAGCGGGTATTAGGCATTACAAGTTGGATAAACTGCTAAAGATTCACTAAAAAGGGTGAAAAAAAAATTTTAAATAAAAAAAATAGAACCACTTAAATGCAGCCTGAATCCGCCTATTGTATTATTCAAGGGTACCTCCCATTTGTTCTATGGGACTGTGACGTCGTAGAACTAGAAGCACCTCAAGATTGTGATGGGAAACTTGAGGTGCTTTTAGTTCTATAGAACAAATAGCACATTTTTTGTTTCAATAGTTCTACCATGGAACTACTGGGAAAGAAAAATGTTAACAGTTCTATGACGTCACAGTTCCATAGAACAAATGGGAGGTACCCTTATTCAATTGCGCTACTTTAGAAATGTCAAATTAAAATTATTTTTCGGTGAGTGCTACCTACTTATTTATATGTGTAAAGTCGTTGCCTCAGCTCAAATAGTTCCAAGCCGAATTTATTATTTTAAGTATTGCGCCATATTTTGCTACGGAACCCTTAAAAACTGGTATGAGGAATGAATTGGGCATCATCTTGTTACCTGATAACGACTACAAACTTGACTCAAAGGTCCAAACTAATCCGCCAAATATTTTTTCTGAGCGCCGGGAACTCCGTACTTTAACCCCCCTCCCCCCACCTGTCGCGGAGTTATCACTGGCTACCGGGCGATTTGGGCTCAGGTGGACGTGTATACATTCGTACCAAATGGCATTGCTTTACTCCAAAACGTCATACGGTTTCCCATTAGGTGCATTTGAAGGCGGTTCTATTGTTTTTGTTTTTGTTTTTTCTTGTTTACATTGGTGACATTCAATGATTATCGATACTTTTATTTACCAGTAAAATAAATTAGTACCACGGAAAATCCGCAATATGGTGAAGGCTAAATGGAAAGTTAGGATTTATAACTAAACCAATGCGAAGACATTTAACTTTGCAGTCACAAAATTGTTACACGTTGTTCGTAATTAGTTCTAACCAATTCTGCAATAGGGCTGCATGTAAGAAAGTTATGGTTATGACTTTAGGCTTTATTTGTAATTTGTTGGCAAAATAAAACAAAAGTATCATTTACTTAGGGATTCTGGAACTTTTTTTATTGAAACAAAATGACTCATCAGATTTCATCAATTTATTGTATTATTTATTTTTATACAAATCCGATCCCTCCATTGGAATAGCAGTCCATATAAAATTCTTGACACTCAAAACTAAAATTTGAGGTAATTATGTACATACAGTGAGCAGTAGTGCCGTAACTAGGGTGGTGCCAGCGGTAACGAGTACAAGGGGGTTACCACAAACGCTTAATGCGTACCAAGTTCTATTCAGCGTAAGGGACATAGTTAAGCAGCCGTATAGCTCTGTCCCTTACGCTGAATAGAACTTAGCACGCATCAAGCGATTGTGGTAACCCCCCAGGCTGCAAACCCTGGGTTCCAAATGACCACGCCGGGACTAAGTATTTATTGGGTTTAAAGGGCCCAATTAAAGCTAGGTACGGCACTGTTCAGTGTTATATTGTTTTTAGAACATACATTATACCGTTCCTTTGTTGATAATCTTTACACTGGTTAACAGTTTGAAAATACAAATTTGATCCATATTAACGGTACTTTTTATCTTAAAACCATTTTACCTCTTAACTACAAATAGGACGTCCAGTAAGTAGTACTTTGCGATGTAATTTTAACCCTTTCAGTCTGGCTGCCAAGTTAACTAGTAGAGTTAGCTCTCAGATCCGGTAGCCGAGTATAGTCGTCAATATTTTGTCACTACATCTTGGATTAGGGCAATTGGGATTTACTTCCACAGCCCTGACATACTGAGTGCAGATTTATTGAACTTATTTATTTCATTAAGAACATTTTTATTTTTACGATTAAATATATACGAGAACTCAACAGTATAAAATAGTGCGCATTAACCAAGATTATTATGGCAACATTTACCCTCATTTGGCAATATTATCTAACGAATTATATCGTCTACCGGCTAAGTTGTCGCGTAGCCGAGTTAAGCAGTCTTTTGGACGTATGAACATCAGTTCTATTGACGAGTTAACTTGCCTACGACTAAAGATCAGATATTTCACTGAACCGGGCAAACTGGGTAGATTTAGTGTACCACTTTGCTGAAACGAAAGGGTTAAAGGCGGTCGAAAATTTAGCAAATCACGCTCATTTAGTAGAGGTATCCAGATGTGCAAAGATAGCCTATCCACTGGAAACCCTGTACATTCCACAAGAATAACGTCGCGAGGTGCAATTGGCGTGATGTTGCCTTTTTGTCCTGTGTTTGCGTTCAGCAATGAAATAATACCAGTGACATCAAAGCATTATCTAAAATACTCTATATATACAATTCAAGATTTCGATATTAAAATATAGGTATGTTCCAACATCCAATCATCGTCTCTGCAGTGTATAATATTCTAAAAATTAGATTATAAAATATTGTAGTACCGATCAATATTTTTTGTCCTGCATAAAAAGTTATTCGAAGAAGTATAAATTATTAAAATCAATTGTAGAATTCTATTAGCAAGTAACTATGTTTTTAATAATTATTTAGAAGTAAGATATCCGGTTCTAATTTAGTAAGATTAACTAACGTACTGTATCTCAACACAATTTAGGATTTCATGCAAAGCTACAACTCACATTCAGAATCATTAATCTAAGCGTATTGATCTTTTATAAGTGGTTGTGAGGCAAGTTGTTTGAATCAGTGTAGTCTTACAATAGTTGTAAATAATTATATACAAGACGTTGCCAACAATCTGTATCCAGGAAATTAACACGAATAAGTTTCTGTCAAAATTTACATTTTTTAATACAAACTTTTGCTGACTGTACTTGCATTGTCATCCATCCTACATACTAGGTGTACCAAATTTCAAGTCAATCAGACCAACCGTTGAAGAGTTCCCTCCTGCGGACACGACCCTGGCTGGGTCACCAAAACTCCACTACCAGATAGACAATTGTGGGGATGTCAAGCAGACATCTCTCTCCAGGCAGATGTTATGTATATGTTATGTATTGTATTGTCATCTGACTTAATAGTCTGTAAAATTTGAGCTCAATCGGTTGAAGATATCTGCTTCAAAATTGTGTCGCAAGATTCCACCCGGACAAACATATTTACATACGGTGCAAGTTAATATAATGCTTGTAAAAAGGACTTTTAAGCTTCTATGAAAAATTAGAAGCAATTTCACAACTGAATGTATGCGTAGGGACTAGACAAACTAATAGAGGTCATCGGTCGTGGTCCACTTGCCTGGTTCAGCTGGGTGGACCACGGGCAAATGACTATGTGCCATGGCCCACCTTAAATTAATTCCATGTGACTGATTATTATTTTAATACGAAAATAGGTAGGTTAGGTTAGTTATATATGTTCATTTGCCCGAAGGGCAAAATATCCAGAAAAAGGGGCTCCGCCCTTGGGCTAACGTAACTATGCCACCTATCGTTCAAAGTGCTCAGAGTGGAATCGTCTGTGAAGCAAATATTCAGATACGCAAAATGTCAGGCGTGCTATTAGTATTTTAGCCAAGTAACACAATAATTATAACCCGCAGATCATCCAAATAGCAATGAATCTGTAGCATAATTACCAAAACGCAAATAGTCAAAGCAGAAAAATCTTGCTGTTATGGAATAACTAAGATACTCAAGATCGTAGAGCTTGCTCAATAACATCTAAACACGTCCGTATTATCAATTGCGTACGAGTATGTTCCAATATCTTTGGGCACCAAGACAGTTCCAATACTTTATAATTTTTGAGATTGTACAGATGATTCATCACACAAGAATGAAACATGTATGTATGTGGGTGAAACACGAACAATACATACGTCTTGCAAGAATCGCACTTGTAAAGTGGTTCAGTACAGAATCATCTGCGTACAGACTCCTTCAGATACATTGGAGCTAGTGGAATCATAGCATAAGCCCTGTGACAGCCGTCGTTCCTCTACAATGTCATGGTTTTCGGATAAGAATTCTATGGAAATAACAGCTGCCACAGGGCCAAAGCTATATTGAACCCACCATTAAGTTGAGTATAATCTAAATATTTGAATAACATTTATTGAAAACATACAAAGACGTTCCGTGTACGAGAAAGACAGCAAAATTCAATTTTAATAGAAATTGTCACGTTATGGGCGACAGTGAAATCTCATATTTAATGTAAATAATATTTTGTAATTATTTCAAAATTCGTGAATACAACAATTATACTATTATTATTATTATATTCTTAATTCGGTGGAGGAAAACATCGTGAAGAAACCTGCCCACATCTGCGAAGCAATTCAATGGTTTGGTGAAAGTTCCCATTCTGAGAGGACGCTCGTGCCCAGCAGTGGGACGTATAATATATATTATATTATAATACATATTATGGGCTGGAGATGATGATATAGGTCGAATTTTGAGGTGTGGCAGTGAGGACAATTCACTGGTTCTAAAATTATCACCCCATGTCGCTTATAGGTTATAACATGGAATAGTATTTTGTAACACTTCCGGGATTGGCTAACAAACTCAGTTCAATTAATTCAGACCGAAGCAAATGTGGGATTCAGGTAGGGCCGGTCAATCGTTAGAACAAGATGCAACGACAGATTGAATCGACAACTGTAGACAATGGATTGGTCTCAGTAATCAACCACATGCTTTAGATATCTGTAGACATGATATTTTGTACATATCTAGAATCTACGTAAACTGAAAGCTCAGTTTTTGGTTTCGATAAACATTTCCAATTCTTAAGCAATACCAAAATAATTGGGATATAAAAAAACAACAACAAATACAAATATAATAAGTTAAAACGATTTCCTAGATTTGTTTACATGCTAAATTAGTTTATATCATACGAGAAAACCAACAAAATGCTTATTAAAAGTTTGCAATAATGTCATAATAAAGTTTATTTCTCAAAGAAAGTTGTAGTTAACGGGCAGGAATCAACGATGAGGCCCATCACGACCAAAAGTTCCAAGTTATGTTTCGTTGAATTATAACAAAATCGGTTCAGTCAAAATACAATATTAGGCTTTACTTCGTCAAATTTTCATTTTTGTCGTAAAGTGCTCGAACATCAACTGCTTTTTTCATTAACTCCATTGAATTTTTTTCGGGAGTGTAATTTATTTTCAAAGACTAAGAGGGTCAACAAATTTCCATCTGACTATAACAAAAGTTGAATTATTCTTAAATACAATTAGACAATCCTTACCATAAATAAGTAAACTAATAAGACACTAAACAAGTCTGTCATTTCGATTGTTCATTATTGTGATGTTAATGAGATGGCAACTTAATACATTTGCAATTGGTCCCAAAAATCGTACGAGGGGACTGAAATAGTTAACATTATTCCGTGGAAACGTGGAACGTATTTGAAGGCAAATGCAAATAGTTGTCGTGGTTTGTGATGGGGGATGTTTAGGTCACTCGCTCTTCATATCGGACAGGCGGGACACGAGCGGGAACCGTACGATACGCAGCTGGTTGGCGTAGTCGCACACGATCGCGTCCTTGAGTGGCAGGATCTGCCGCACGAAAATGCAGCCGTCGCTTTGTCCTAAACAGTAAGGGCACTCTTTAAAGACAATTTATTTATTCTTACACTATTCATGTTTTGTAACAATTTACTAACTACACTTAGAAACGTTAATTAATAAGGTCACGAATTAGAACGAGTCGTGGATGTATGAGAGAAAACGGAAGTTGAGATAGTGGTGAGCTATATAGATGTTATTGTTTGTGGACTACTCCCACTCGTGTTGTTTTTTCTGTTTAATAAACTGTGTGTAATATTTATATTCGCAGTTGTTTGCAATGCGAAAAAATAGCGCCAACAAGCGAATGGGAATAGCCAGTCGTCGTCATGTAGTGGAAGCTCGGAGGAATAAGACTGAAAACGCATTTTCAGGCGTTTCTCTTTTGCGAAAAGTGCAAGCACCCGATGCTTGCACGTTATATTTATAAAACTAGCTGAGCCGCCAACTTTGCGTACGAACATCAAGAACGGCGTTATGAACAGACCTATTACAAAAATGACAGCCTGTTCAGTATTCTCTTGTACAAAAAGTCTAGAACATCTAGTTGGCAAACCTTCCATTTGTAAGTATAATTTGTATGACTTAATTTTAGATTTATAATAAACTATAAATTCAATTTGTCGTAGAAGTGTCGCTACAGCGCTAGACATATTAGCAAGACTACCAAGTGGCAATTCACTCTTGATTGTTTGACGAATTGATTCATACCTATTTCACAGCGGCGTTTTTTCATACATGCCCAAAAGCCCAGCATGCGTACTACGTACACGATTAATTAACATCTACCAACAGGACTATTAAAAATTTCGCGCACTCAATACATATTTGAGGTCTATGGACCGAGACCGTAGTTCAAAATTTGTCCGCGTCGTGGCGGCGCCACCGCCGCGCGAACCTGCGTTACTCATTCATCTCGCTCGCTCGCGCGGGCTAGCAACGGGGCTTTGGATATATCTTAATTATCTATGAAAACTGTCCAACAATAAAATTACATGTAACTTTTATACGTTGGTTCATATATATTGACACCCCTAAGAAATATTTGGAAACGTTAAGCCCTGGGGGGCTACTCCGAAATTCGATTTTCGAAGTTCGTGTCATACCATCTCTCTCTCTCTCAAATGAATGTCTATTAGTATGAGCGGAACGCCACCAAACGAACTTCGAAAATCGAATTTCACAGTGTACGACCTGCAGTTAGCGCATATCAGAAGTATTCGCGTTAAAATAATCTAAAAAGCGAAGTGATATTTTTATTTATTGTTTTGGTTGTGCAGTGTATTTTCAAAGTACCTACTTAATTATTTGATGTAATAGTCGATTGACTATGCTTTAAGTAATTGAAGTAGTCGTTTGCGATAACTTGAAGTGTGTAAAGGTTGCAATCGGCGATGAAAAGGTGAAATCTCTCGACTTGCCTTAGAATAAACAGCTTATTTCTTCTCAAAAACCTATGCCTGATTTGTAATTCATTGGATTGTTCGCTTTTCTCGTACAAATAAATTACATTGCTGGTGTTGTATATTTTTCTCGAATATCTAAAACGTTTGGAGTACATCTGGATATGACGTTTAAATATCTTATCTGGTGACGTTAAAAGGCACACGAATTCTCAAAAACACTTAAATGCTGTGATTTCTTTTAATAATTTTGGTAAACAACGAATTGAGTTTACGTTATCACACCAATCATCTGAAGAAATTACGAAACACAACATGCGAGTTGACAACAATCGTAGTGTTTTTCAAAGATTAGTTGCTATTGTTTGTCATGGCTTCTAAGTTATTCTATGACGTCATGAGTGTAAAAACACAAAAACGTGTACCCCGGCTTGCTCCCTCCTGTAGCCCTAGGACCGCCACTGCTATTCCAGTCTTATTCCTCCGAGAGTGTAATTAATTGGCATTGTTCATTTTTTTTAGTATGCTCCAATTCGAAAACCATTTCGAGGAAAACCATCAATTATCCGATTTATCTTGTCCGATTTCAAAAATACTTTATGATTGCAGATATTTTTGTAAAAGAACTTTGAACCTTTGTTTGACCGAACGACCGGGTTTTCAGACAGAATCCAGCATCGAATGTTTGCCACAAAAATGAAAAAAAAAAGTTTGGCTATGGCAACTGTCACGTGTCACTGTCAAATCTACAAAACCATAGACAAGGCCGTTTTTTTTATAGCCAGCCGAACGAAGGCGATTGGGATTCTGTCTAAATTCACGAATTATCAAACAGCGAAAAAATATTTATTATTAATTAACAAAGCTACGTAAAAGCATAATATTCAAATCAGTTGCTTGAAATAGTCCATTTTATCAAATAAAGGTGTTAAAAGCACAGCTTAAAAAAAATGAACAATGCCAATTGTACATACCTAATAGTACTCGTCGTATGACATCTCCTGTACTTAGGTCGTAGGCGGCCAGTCCGCTGCGATCGCCCATCAGCAGCAACGTGTGCGTCAGCGGCAGCATCCGGCTCATGTAGTTTAGACCCTGACAATACACAAGTACACGGGTCTATACCGGATGGTCGAATATTTTTTTGGTCTAATGTAATGCGTGTTTGTGTCAATACCATCCATTTCAGCACTAGAAACGAGGAGGAAATTATTTACTGTGAACACGGACTCACTATGTGTATGGAGTTAAGCATGTGTCCTTGGAAGCGGTCCCAGATGCAAAGCCGTTCGTCAGCGCCCGCCGAGACCACGTAGGAGGCTGTATGCGCCAGTGACGTCACCGCGCCGTCGTGCGCCTGCATGCTGTACAGGCACGCACCTGCCCAAAAATTATAACGAATAAACTCCGACTAGCTCCCGCAAAAAGATACAGATATCATTGTTTCTGACAGGGTCGTAATTCTAACCTAACCTAAGCTACTTTTCTGGTAGCAGGTCTTTTCAGACGTGCGTTTATACCTAGCGGGCCTCTTTGTGCTATAAGGATGAAACTAATGCCAGTGGATAGGGATGTCAATGTACCTTCACCATAACGGTAAAAACAGCCTTTGAAGTTATTATGGAGCATACGGACCCCGTTGTAGGGGTCGGGGTCGGGGTTGTAATTCTAACCTAACCTAACCTACTTTCCCGGTAGCAGATCGTTTCAGACGGGGCCGTAATAAAATTCTAACCTAACCTATTTTACTAGTAGCGGTACGTTTAAATAAAACCGTTTTGAAACAATACATCGGAGAAAAGAAAATCGATATTATTTTACTCTGTAACTTGAATATTAAATAAATGTATTTTCAAGCAAATATGTAGTAATCCTTGTTAAGTTGTTCTAATAATTGTGAAATTTGTTAATGAATAGGCAATGAAACCATATTACACGAAAAGAAAATATGAGAACTGAATATTCCATATCGTTTTCGATGAAAAGAAATTCGATAAAATGTTTGTCGACAAAACAAGGGGATTCCGTTAGACTGCCTTTACCGACGGCAATAATATAAATGAGTCGTTTTAAAAAAATATATATAGTTAAGGGCTTTAATTAAAACAAAAGTTGATTGATTCCTCTGTGTAACGACTTTTTACCCTTATTGCTAGGAGATAAAGGTGAAAAGATCCTTACACAAAGGAATCAATTAGTTATTGTTGTAATTAAGCCCTTAACTACGTTTTTTTTTTAAAACGACTTAAATAGGGTTTTCATCACTCATGCCCGTAAAGCTGGTATTACACGCAGGAGCGAGGAGGAAGCTACAGACAACGTTTTTGAGATATAATAATTATTGGTACCTAGGGGGCGTTCAAGTATTACGTAAGCGCTTGAGCGGGGGGGGGGGGGGGGGGGGGGGGGTCTTTGCTTTGCTTATTTTTGGTGACATGAGGGGGGGGGGGTCGGTATGGCGATTTCGTCAGCAGTTTCGATTGGAACTGCTGCTCACGAATCAATAAAAAACAGAATCCATTAAAAGAAAAATGCATATAGGTACCAATGATTACGTAAGCATGGGAGGGGGGGGGGGGGGTAAGAGGTTTGCTTACTTTTGCTGACAAGGGGTAGGGGGGGGGGGGTAAGTAATTGTAAAAATCTGCTTACGTAATACTTGAATGGCCCCCTACTGTAAGATTAATAGCGTTCTAAAAAGAACCACGGCGATTTTATTCATTTACTTAATTTTCAGGTACAATTTTTTGAATAAATGTCATTATTTCCGAGACGCTACTAGGTTGCGTTATAGAGACATTAAAATCAGAGTGGTGGCTATGTATAATTAGGCAATCGGTTAATACCGCGTATAATCGAATCCAAAGACAACCTACTAAAACATTAAGTCGGTATTCTACGTTCTTTTACACTCACTACACAATACAAATCGAGTTTAGTTGTATTAAATAGATTCCTTAGAACATAATGTTTTATAAAACCTATTATATATATATACACATTTGTTGAAAATGCACGGCTTGGCAAAAAGCGTAAAATAGGAACTATAATTATTGACATCTTGGGAAACTGATTCGATTATTATTATTATATCGAAATAGCATTTATTTATAAATTAATACATAGTCGATATTTTCATCGAACCAATTGTTGTTAGTACTAAAATATAATCGATAATCGTTGAATATGCCGGGTGCACAGAGCAAAAACAAAGAGGAGCTGGCCTAAGCAACTGTGCACTGTGATTTTCAACTAGGTCCTGACGTCATCATTGTGGGCGGGGCTTAGTCAGTATGTTGGTTGTCTGGAAGAGATCGCTATTAAGCGATAAGACCGCCTATTGTCTACATTGTTCTTTGTTTCTGTATTGTTTTGTACTGATTTGTGGTGTTCAATAAAGAGTATTTGTATTGTATTGTATTGTATGTTGTCAGCGTTCGTCAGGTGCACATGTATCGAGACTCGCATTATCGGCGTGTTTTCGCGGTTTTAAGAAGAAAAGGATGAAGTGTTGTGTTTTATCGTGTCAAAGTTATTCAGACAGACGTTCTGATGCTATGAATGGTATCACATTTCATTTGTAAGTAATTTTATACGTAATTATTAAAATAGTTCTAGAAAATTTTCGGCTTTCAAGTATAAATTATACTTCTCGACACTAGATGGCGTAACTTTTGTGAATTAAAAATATAAGTACGTAAAGTTCCGCATTAGTATATTGTAATAATCATACGTGTATACTGAAAACTAAAGTATACATTTAGTCCTAAATACTTTTTAGTAGCCAAAACAGTACTTTAGTAGTTTTATAAATATATTGTGAACAGGCCGCCATCTATCGTCAATTAGAACAACTATTTTCAACGTCAAAAATATCCAAAGCCGTAATTAGAATCAAATAATTTTACCGAATAACGCACGACTATGGTCGGTAATGAAATAACAATACATTTTAATAGCAAATATTTTGAAGTAACAAAGTTCTGAGTTGTATACATATTATTCTCCGTGACTGTTCATGAATTGAAAGAACTTAGAATATTAAATAAACATTTTATCCATATTAACATAATTGGCATTGTTCATTTTTTTAAGCTGTGCTTTAAACACCTTTATTTGATAAAATGGACTATTTCAAGCAACTAATTTGAATAATATGCCTTTATTTTCGCAGGTAATTGAATTTTGTAAATAAAATTATGTTCGTTATAATAATTTGTCTATTATTTTACATAAGTACAATATACATCTAAATCAGTAAAAATGGTTACCCTTATTTTATTCATTTATTACACAAACTTTTTGAAACTCAAAGTTCTGAGTACGTCCCATTACTTTTACACTAATTGACATCTAGTGTGAGATAGCTGAACTAGGTAGGCGAGTGGTGGGAACGGAAGGGCGAGCCTCATGCTGGCGGCGGGCGAAAGCCTGCCGTCGAAGCGGTGCGTCCCGCAAGGGATGCGATCGCGGAGCGGAATGACCTCGGTCATTTCCGGTCGGCACGTAACCTAGTCCGTAGGGCCGGGACCGTGGGCCGCCTCGTCTTTTTCAAGAGAAGGGGGCCGCGAGAAGTAAACCTCTATAAAAATCCAGAGGAGCGACGTGACCTCGGTCACGGTCGGACGCCACGTAAACCTGGTCCGCAGGGCCGGGACCGTGGGCCGCCTCGTCTTTTTCAAGATAGGGGGGCCACGAGGAGTAAACCTCTATAAAAATCAACAGGGCGGCGTGATTTCGGTCATGTCGGTCGTCACGTAACCCCGGCCCGCAGGCGCTGGGAACGTGGGCCGCTGAGGGGGCTGCGAGGAGTTAACCTCTTTAAAAAAACAGACGGTCACCGGCGGGGGAGGGCGGGGAATCCGGAACCCGTATTCAACGGTGCCGTTGCCACCTGCCCCATCCCGGGGCGGCCAGTGGACGTTGCGGTGGTCACCGTGTGCGCCCGCAACGCCCGCAGTTCAAGGCCTGGAGGGAACGTGTGTGTTTTTAGACGGTAGGCCTCTCCCCTGTTTCCATAGGGAAGGCAGCGGCGAGATGGAGAGCCCGTCATACCTCCGTTCGTATGCTGCCCCGAGCGCGGAGATGCATAAGGCGCATTTTCCACATGTTAAAAAAAAAAAAAAGGTAAGGCGAGTGGTTTTGCTACTAACCGACGGATGGAAAATTGAAAAGTGGGCGGAGTTCCACAACCCCTCACCCCGCAAAATGTCACGCGATGTTTCATAGGGAAATCTTATTACCACACCTCTTTGTTTTTGCTCTATGGCCAGGTGTCACAATGAAGCCTCACCTCTAGATTTGCCATAGTGAATGTGGCACCCATACCTTCCTTATTGAAACAGACTGTAGGAGCTGATTTACCCCCCGCGGCAATTGAGATATTTTACTCCCCAAGGGAATTATTTTCGTATGGATCTTCAGAATTCGCTCGGGAGGAAACGTTCAAGACTAAGAAGGTTTCAAATCAGCCAGTTTTATTTAATATCTTCAAAAACTGGCTACGAACTTTATAAAATTATATACAATTTTCAATTAGACATTTACTGTTTAGGATCCAAGATGGCGGGTGACATTTTGACACTATTGGCACAAAAATGTTGATGGGTACCGTTTTCGGGTAATTTTGTGGTTCTTAGCTTGTTTTTTATTTTCTCGCAAATGTGATAAAGAACATTGCGTGTACCACGAACAGTAAGGGGATTAAAAATTCGAGTCATTACAAGCCCTCCGCCTTCAGCGTCGGGCTTCTAATAGACTCTCGTTAGCAATCCCCGTCTTACCGCCCTCGGTGCACAATGTACTATAGTTGTACCGGTGTGGAGATCCCAAACGCAGAGCAAGCCGTCCTGCGAACCGCTGCCAGCGATGGTGGGTGTGGCGTGGTCGATGAAGCAGCTCGTGATCGGTCCGCAGTGCCCGTGTAGCGTGAACAGAGGGCTTAATTCTCCACTCGTGAACACCTGAAACATGACATTTAGTCGTAGATGTCTCACACTTTAATTGCTTAAAGCAAGGCAAAATAAAACACGGCATATACATTGTATCTTTGAGTCTTATTTATCTTTAGGTATATAGAGCAAAAGTCCGTGAACGCCAAACTCACATAATAGTATAAAAGTTGAAAGCTAAATGCTTAATTCGATTAGCTATTTTTAGGTTTGGAACAACGTGCTTTAGGCTGATAACAGATGAATATTTAAGGAGATATCACTTTTTCCCCAAATCTTAATTTATGACACTAAAAATATGGGAAGCAGATCTGGCGTTACGGGCTCTAAGTCCATTAGCTACCTTGAGCACGTGGTCTTGCCCGCCGGTGAGGATGCGGCCGCCCTCCGAGTGCATTTCGGTGATCGGCTGCTGGTGAGGCCGGCACTGTGCGATGCGGTTGCATACCACTTCTGCAGGGACGGAGTAAATTAAAGGTTGTTAGAGGTTCAAGTAGATGCGTCAAGACGATTCAAGATTGAATTCACGTGAATTAGTTCTAGTTTCTAGTTCATAAATAAAATTTACAAAAGTTGCAAGATCTAACAGGATAAAAAATCTGGAAATCTTTAGTGCTTTAAGCTGTTCAAGCGTTTGATTACGGCTGCCGCGCTAAATTTGACTTTTTAAAAACGCTTATGAGTATTTATTTGGATACGCGCATTTCGGTGGTGAGTTGTAAAAAGAACTGCAATTTTTATGAGGTAAGTTTAATTTGACATCAGTGTAATTTGAGGCCCTTATCAGTCTTATCTGGCATCAAGACAAAACGCTTAGAAGCGAAAGATAGTCCCAAGCGGTAGCAGGCATCATATCATATCTACGGGCACAGGTCAGGTCGTCCTTCACTTACCTTCTCCGTCACAGAGCTCGGAGTCATACGAGAAGCTGAGCCGTGCGCGCGCGCGCTCGTCGCCCGCGTCGCCCGCGTCGCCCGAGCCGCCGGCGCCGCTCCCGCCGCCCGCACCACGCAGTGACCCCGCCGACCCCGTTCTCTTATGGGCTGATCAATTACACTGATTTTAATATTATCTACTCCACATAACGCTACTTCGGTTAAACACAAGATATTTAAATATTTGGAAGCGATTAGATATTGACTATTTTCAACGATTGGGCACATGAAACGAAGGAAAGGTATAGACCCCGTGTCGGTAAAAGTGATAGATATATTTATAGTTGATCACTGGCTGTTCACACGGCCGCGGAGGATTTTCCACTATTAGTAAGAGACAGCGACAACTTGCTATACTCGCTTCTCGCGCTGTGGATCGGTCGGCGCGCGGTCGGACCAGGAGCCCGATTTTTGAAAGCACATGTTTGAAAACACCACTCGAAAGTGGTGAAAAATAGTGTTAAATTTTAAATACGAGCAGCTTAGAAGATACTTACGACTCTCATTGATCTTGTGACCTAGTCAAAAAATCGATTAGAGCTGTAGTTTTGAAGATATAAACAGATTTATACCACTTTCGAGTGGTATTTTCACACGTGCTTTCAGAAATCGGGCCCCAGTGCCTTAATAAAAACCATCAGGAACTGCGTAGTTTTCTAGACTAGTTTCAATAAGGTTGAAACAGAAATGAATGACCCGTTACGCACAAATCTGGGGGCACGGCAGTGCCCCCGCCAACTCGAGCGCGAAGCAAACACTGCCGTACCATCCTTTACTGGACTTAAAATCCAAAATTTCAAGTCTGTAGGTCTTTTAGTTCCAAAGTTAAGCGAAAGCAAAGTTTCGCATTTATGACACTCACTCACACACTCACTCATGATCATCAGAATAGAACTAGTAGTTCCCATAAACTCAGAGAGCTGAAATTTGGTACAGAGTTAGGGTTTAATGGCCACATAAAGGGAAAACTGTAGAAACTAGGATAATCGAAAAAAAAATGTGTCAAATAAGAAAATCTAATAAAATAAATCAATATGCCCACGTTTCTACAAAAAGAAGTGAAATCCCACCAAAAACATTCTGTAAAAAACTAGCCAAGTCTCGATGGAGCTGCTTGTTTATCTCTAAAAAGTAATTAAATCTAGACAAAGTCGTGCCAAGTCTAAGGTTCCTTACTGCGATTTCTTTATTATTATAGTTAATGTTGTGTGACTTGGCCGTTGAAGGGTACACAAGGGTACAAAACCAGGTGCTCCATGACTCCATTGCACCAATCTATCGCCAGAACCGCTACCCATTGACGATTGCAGATAATTACTAGTTCATGATTTATTTTTTTCTAGCGGCCTTAATTAGGCATATTAACCCGTCAAGCGTCCAAGCGACTACAGTAGTCCCTAACTTTTTCGGGCGGGAAATGTTTTAGGGTCTGCATTATGCTGTCCCTAAAAAAAGTCCCGAAAAAGTTAGGGACTACTGTAGTCGCTTGGACGCTTGACGGGTTAACAAAGACTGGTATTTTCCAACAGTCATAGGAAAAAAATGCGTGATTAATAATCAAAATTACAAGTAAATAAGAATTTACTGACCACAGTGACAACACATTCTCTCGTTTTAAAAACTTAAATATTTTTATCAAAACTTTATCTATGTACAATTTATATTTATCTATCAATTTATAGTTTAGATTTAGAATGTGCTATGGTGTAGAAAAGGGCAATGGGCAGACAGCTCGTGCGTCGCCCGCTACTCACTTCGGCGGTGCGCGGTGCTGAAGCGCCAGTCGACGTGCGCGCCGGAGCTGGCGTTGTAGGCCTCCAGCCGCAGCAGCGCCAGCTGGCCGCCGAGCGAGGCCGCCGCCACGCGCCGCGCGCCCGCCAGCGCTCGCACGTGCGTCACGCCGCCTCGCGAGTCGAATCCCCACCACATACACTACACATACACGATATTCAAATACCAATTATAAGCACCAGCCCATCATCTATCTATATCTATATTCTACTAGCTGTTGCCCGTGGCTTTGCCCCCGCTGCAAATTTCTTTTCTCAAAATCAGTCAAAAAAAGTCCAAACAGTAACAAACACGACTAAAAAATAATTATCCAATTCGGTGCAGTCGTTTGTTATACGCGCACATACATTTCAACGAATCATTTTTATTCATATAGATAGATATAAATGAATTGCTGTTCGTTTGTCCCGCTAAAACTCGGGAATGGCTGTACCGATTTCAATAATTATGATTTTGAATCATTCGCGCATGTCCAGGGAAGGTTTAAACGGTGAGAAGACATTTAAAAAACAGGAACGGGGCGAAGCCGTGGTCATCATATAATCTTTAAAAATACTTAATCTAAAAACAAACAAAACAAACAAAAATCACGTCTTCATCCCTCACGGGGTAGACAGAGCCTAAGGTAACAGGTACCTACAGGCCACATTTAGCAAGATTGTGGGCATATAGGTGGAAAATGGAATCAAAATAGTGATGGGTTGCTTAATCTAAACCTTAAATATTATGACAGATAGAGTAACGTGTTAATTTAGATATATCTGTTGTCTCACTTAATAACAAATCCTACTTATGAACAATTTGAATGAGGGTCCTGTAAAGTAACAAGTTAAAAAGATACGAAATATGGGAGCCTTACGCGACGGGCTATTGGTGAAATTGTCTGATTAATATTACTTTATGTTATGACGAACCACGACAGCACTCACCATTAATTTGCCCGAACTGGCTTCCCAGAACTCGAGCCTGCCGTCGGCGCACCCCAGTATGATTAGATCATTGGTAAAGTCCATGCACCAGATGGGCGACTCACTGACGACGCGTCCGCGCCAGTGCGTGCCGCGCGCGTCAGCCGCCGCCGGCGCCGCGCCGCTCGCCGCCTTCCCCTTATGCCTATTCCGCAATCCACTCACAGGAGCCTCGTTACTAGTTTTACTCACACTATTATACTCAACACTGTCATTCACACTATTTACACTTAATGTTTTATCTTTACTTAAATTACTAATGTCCACATTCTCTTTTGATTCGAAATTGTATAAATCGTCATGATGATCGCTACAATACAGCTCCCTGTGAAATAATATCACAAAATTAAACAACGCCTCGTTATTCACTACATAACATAAATAAGAAACTACCATGAATTTACGGTTATTATGATTAAAAATGCCAACAATTAATCACACATACGTTAATAGGCATACTGTCCCAATTACCAAATCTCTTACTGCCCCTCCACAGATAAAATGAGAAAAATATATTGGTGACGTTGGCATCTGAACATTGACAGAATGCACAGAACTAAATCGCGCCCGAGTAACTTTTGAATACATGCATACATAAATCACGTCTTTTTCCCTTACAAGGTAGACAGACCCTAAGATAACAAGACCTAAAGACCACGTTTAGCATGATTGTGGGCATATGGATGCAAAATGGGAATCAAAATAGTGATGGGTTGCTAGCCACATCGCCCATAACATGGTTCGATGATGATGATATGATTTTCGCATTTGAATAGAAATTAAATTGTAACTACTGAACTTTTTTTGATACGGGACCAAAGTTGAAACATATTCAAATAAAAAGTGAATTGAAATCGGTTTACATCAGGCAAAGATATCAATGGACATGCATCCAAAAAAACATTAGGTCGAATTGAGATGGTCCACCTTTTTCGAAATCTATATAAATATATAAAAGATAGTCGTGTTAGTTACACTATTTATAACTCGAGAACGGTTTAACCGATTTGGCTGAAAATTGGTAGGCAGGTAGCTTAGAACCAGGAGACGGACATAGGTACTTTTTATCCCGATTTTCCCACGGGATTGGAAAATTTCGAAATGTTGTACTAATAAAGCTACAGACATTAAATTTAGCATGCCTACACATTATTCCTTGATTAGTATAAAGATGCACTTATAAAGGAATATTTCAAATTTCCCACGGGATAAAAATACGACTATTTATAACTCAAGAACGGCTTAACCGATTTGGCTGAAAATTGGTAGGGAGGTAGCTTAGAACCAGGAGACGGACATAGGATACTTTTTATCCCGATTTTCCCACGGGATTGGAAAATTCCGAAATGTTGTACTAATAAAGCTACAGACATTAAATTTAGCATACCTACAAATTATTCCTTGATTAGTATAAAGAAGCATTTACAAAGGAATTTTTCAAATTTTCCACGGGATAAAAATACGACTATTTATAACTCAAGAACGGCTTAACCGATTTGGCTGAAAATTGGTAGGGAGGTAGCTTAGAACCAGGAGACGGACATAGGATACTTTTTATCCCGATTTTCCCACGGGATTGGAAAATTCCGAAATGTTGTACTAATAAAGCTACAGACATTAAATTTAGCATGCCTACACATTATTCCTTGATTAGTATAAAGATGCACATACAAAGGATTTTTTCAAATTTCCCATGGGATAAAAATACGAGGTTAATAATTAAAACACTAATTAGTAGATAACATTCCTAGAGGATCAAGTAGGTGCTCTAAGAAGGGATTTTCCGAATTTCCCACGGGATAGGAAATAAAAACCTTATAGGTACTTGGAGACATGAGTGGATGTATGGGGTATATCGCCACGTCACTGACGTTATCTGCGCGGACGAAGTCGCGGGGAAAAGCTAGTTGGTTATAAATGATTGTTTGTTACCTGTATGTTTTGGCGAAATCGTACCGCGTGGTCTCCGCAGCAGAGAGGTGCGGCGGCGTGCGGCGCGGCCCCGCGCGCAGCCGCAGCCCGCTCAGGTGGTGGCTGAGCCCCTTGCGCAGCGGCAGCGAGCTCTGAGACACAAAAGACAACTAAAGCGGCGATGCTGGACCAAACGTGGACGTCGGCGACATCAGCTTTGTGAAGCCTTATTCGTCTTAAAATCAGAAAGCAAATATTGAATTAGCTGAATAACTGAAATTTAGCGTGGCACTAGAAGCTTAAGTCTGTCAGCGGTTACCAGCGTAGCCGTAGCCGACGCTTCAGGCGGCCACTAGCCTGCAAGGCTATGCTTGCAGTACCACTACTAATCGTCTTAAAATGCCATGCACTCATATTTTTTTCACATTATTGTTATTCACATAGTTAGTTACAAGTGAAGCAAATATTTAGAAGCATGTTAAAAACTGAGGCAAACGAGCAATACAGCGGACAGGTTTTTATTTAATATACATTATTTCTTATTACATTTTAAAACAAGTACCTAAGCTAGAAAATAAAAGCTTTTAAAAATATAGAAATCCTCACCTCTGGTAGTTTTGTTATTGATGTGGTTGGCTGGAACGCTAAAAAAACATTTTTATTAGTTACTAGCTGTTGCTCGGGGCTTCGCCCCCACTGCAATATTTTTATTCAAAAATATATTTTATACAAATCTCGTCCAAACAGTAACAAACACAACTAAAAATGAATTATACAATTCGGTGCAGTCGTTTGAAGGCTATGCACGTATATACATTTCGACGATTCATTTTTATTTAAATAGATTTTATGGTATAGCTCAAAATATTGTGCGTTATTAATTTATAAATACCTACTAACCTGGAGGAGAGGTACTTTGTGGTTCGTATTTTTTTGCAACTTTTTCAGTAAGTTCTTTTTGTAATTTAAAGAAACTGAAACAAAAAAATACTGTTATAACATTTAACACTTTTTTTTATAGCCGGAACGCTAATTTTTAAGGTTTTGGCGGCGGCTTTTAAAAAAAATTCAATAACAACCCTAAAATAAAGAAAAATAAGTTTGACTTGTGATCCATCTTAGTTTCATCGAGATCTATCTTGATTTGGATATTCCATAGAACTATGTTTGATTTACCATACAAAGTCACTTACGGATTGTAAATGGTTATTTCTGCAAACTGATATACATAACATTAATAATATTTGCTATCGACTGGAGCATTCTAGGAAAATCATTAATGTTAGTTCTGTATTTTGTATACACATACCTATTATGGATCTGTCTAATGGGGGATTGTCAATTGTATGGTAAAGATTGTAAAAAACAAAATGCTAAACGAAATGGCAGACGAAAAACAAACGCGCGAAAAAAATTCAAAAGAAAACTAGATTATTGAAGCATATTTTTTATAATAATGTTTGACATTTAAAGTAGCACCTTGGACGAAATTTTACACAAGAGCTTCAAAGTTGTTCCCAATTTTATTAATTAGTTTCAGTGGAATTCTGCAACACGGCCGATCCTCACGTAATAATATTTAGTCAGAATATAACTAATAATTACTTTAGGCATTCCTATATGTAAAACCTAATTCTAAAATGATCTTTCCCTACTAATAATTATCAGTTGACATTCTTATATTATGAACCCAATTCTAAATAAATCTGAAACATTTTTAAGAAGGTACCGAAACGTTATGTATGTTACTATAATAAAAAATGAGATTTACTTACGCTCCGCGATCGATGTTGGTGACGATCTCGCCGTTCTGCGAGTCCCAGACCTTGATGTTGCCCTGCAGGCAGGAGCTGACCACCTGCTCGCCGTCTGTCACCAGGCACTCTACCTCCTGGCTGTGCCCGGCCACGACCAGCGGCACCGCCTCCATCACCAACTGCACATATCACGCACTAAGATATAGGTTCGTTTGTATACTTACCTGCATAATTGTTACTTGTTTACATCTTTTAATATGGCATCGTATCATCAACAAGACCTCCAATTTCGTCAATGCCTAGTGTACAACTAGAAGGTATTACTCGTACATAATAGAGGTCGAGTTTGAGTTTACAAAACCTTGTGACAAAATTCGGGAGCGAAGGAAGGTTCCTAGTAAATAGACTTGTATAGTGCAGCTAAAAGTGCCTTTGACAGGGACCTTCTTCTTCAGAATATGGTAAGTAACGTAGAATTAGAAAAAAAAGTAAAATAGGCACATGGTACAATATAAATTTTATTACTCGAACACGTGTTATTTTACTATCGCTGTGTTCTAAGGTATTATATGGCAAACATCAATAGAGGTAGAAATAGATTCGATACGCTGTTAATATAAATGAGTGTGCGCGGCATTAGCGCCAAGTTACCTGCACTGCGGGTTGCTTTGCTATTATTTTCCGATATTCATCTTCGTCGTTCCAGGAAGTGCGCCATTCGGCATAGTTGCGGGAACACACACATCTGCTCAAAGGTAGACAATGTATTAAGACATACAACCTCAAGTGCATGCAGGTGAGAATAAAATTTTGTATCAGATTTGAGTTATTTAATTAGGTAAAGATCGATAAACGAGGAGTTTATCGAACTGTCAGGTGTTCAGTTCGGGCCGAAATTGGCGTGCCTCGTCGTGATTTTAATGGAAAACGAATCACATCGAGCAGTTAAAGATCGCGACATAAAGATAAGATATCACCGAATAAAGATAAGTGTTAATTGGAATGCTCATTCGAAGTACCCTGTACAAATTCCCCGCCTGGTTAAAGTAGTGTTGTTTACCTGTACAGCACGACCATCATGTAGGCGATGACTGCGACGCTGATGGTGCAAAGGATGGCCAGCAGCAGAATCTCCATCGGAGTGGTGGGGTAAATGGGCAGCTCCGTGGCTTTGCGCCATTGGTGCTGCTGACTCTTGCCGTCGATCATCTCAAATTCTAATTAAGAAAAAAATAAATTATACTTTAACCGTTTTTTTAAATGTTTAGTCAAAGGATTTTTGTAACCCTTTTCCTAGCTATACGCCCACAATCATGCTAAACGTGGCTTTAAGGTTTCGTTACATTAGGCTCTGTCTACCAGGTAAGGGATAAGTGATGTATGTGTGTGTTTTTCTAATCGCAGTGTACAAAAAGAGTTTTTGAATTCGGTACCTAAATAAAAACGTTTCGTTCGCATACCGGGTAGCGTGTCGATAGGGTCGAGCGCAGCAGCGAGCGCCTGCCAGCGCAGCGGCGGCGGGTCGCGCTCCTCGGGGTGCCGCAGCGCGGCCGCGCGCTCCGGCCCCACGCGCTGGCTCAGCAGCAGCGGCGGCAGCACCGCCACCAGCCGCCCCGCCACCGACTCGTTGTACTGCCCCAGGATCGACGACCAGTGGTACGGTGACAATCTACACCACACAATACAGATAATTAATCAATGGCAAGCATTTATATAAATGGTACTATTTGACTGCATTGATTATTGGTGCACTACAATTTAATTGAAAGCCTAAGTTAATATGAGGCGCTAGGAGAGAACGAATATGAAAGTTTATTATTAAATCTCTTCTCGAAACTAGTGTTGATCAGGGAAGGTTTGAAGAAGATGTGACTTGCACCATCTTCTTAAGTTAAGTGTAAATATTCCTTTCTTTATTGTGCTCTTTATTTATTTTATGTATTATATTTTATAGATATATATTATAGGTAGGTAGTACAGTATACAGTAGGTTATTGTCTGGTAGGTTCTATGAGTTTGTGTATTATATTCGGTAAAATTATGACTTATGTATTCTGGTTCTCAGTATTTGTCATTTTTAAACTCACTCGTCCGTCCCTAATATAATACTCCTCTCATCCACTCAACGGTTGACTGGAAGAGATACCTTAAAGAGATAAGTCCCCTTTGTGGATGTATCTCAGTGTTTGCCAATTGTATTTATTTTCTGTTTATTTTCCACAATAAAGAGTTTACATACATACATAGACATAATAATATAATATGTTACATAATAAAATGTTCCAAATACAATCACTGTTTAAACATGCTGAAATATGTCAGTCGCAATTTTATCAGATGGTGTAACTTACCTAGACCACGGGCGGGAATGCATGGAGTGTTTTAGCAGTATTGTTTCATTTGCATCTTCAATTCCTTTATCTGTATCCATTTCCATAACCGGAGAAAATACCATTGGGATCCTGTCACTATTGTTGTAAAACGAGTACATAGTCTGCTTGGGTGCATTTCTTTCATTGCTCTTTCTGTCCGCATGTCCGTTACCGTCGGTCTTTTCAAGATTTGTTAGGAAGTACTCAACGACGCCCGAGTTGTACACTATCATGGAGATCCATACAAGCATCCACACCATAAACGCACGCTGGAAGAATCGAGTCCTCGCCCACATGTTCACTAAGCGTATCCGCTTAGGCACCTTCTGCTCCTGCAGCTGTGGACTAGCCTTTCTCTTCGCTAACACGTCTGTGGGGCTGTTCTGAGCTAAGCCATTCAACCTCGGGTGCGATTTCGATTTGGTCATCCGCAAAGGCGATGTATTTTCTTCAGAATAATTTTTGTTGAAACGCCAATTCAACGCATTATTAGCATTAAAATATTCTTTTAAATGAAGCTTACTGTTTTGATCTTGGAAGTACTCCATGCGTCTGACATCAATTCCGAGAATGGTGGCAAAGAACACCATTTGAACAAAGTAATCCGAAATCAAACTAACTATCATGAAAATTGAGAACTCTTGAATGAAGGGAACGAATGTGAAAAAACTGACAGTCAAAATAGTTATTTCTGTGAGTAGGTTTTTCGTGATGGACCAACCTTCCTTGCTCAGGCCTTGCGCGAGTCTGATTTTTACGTCGAGCCTTGAATCCGTCGAAGTAACGCTCTTAGTCAATACGAGAACGTTCTCCAGTCCAACAATTATCACCAAGTACGGAAAGATCTCTTTGCCTTGTAGACTTAACGAGAAGCCGAAATAGAAGCATATTCCCATGGACATGGAGAGACTGCCTGCTATTGTAACAGTAGCGCACGCAGCCAATCCCAATTTTGATCTTATGTATTCTATTTTCCTCACAGAGAAATAAACATACAAAAATATTCCCACAAAGGTTATCATTAAAGGCACAAGTTCATGGTAGTTGAATTGTCCCGGATAGTAGACTAGGGTAACCTCGTCAGTATGCTCGTAGGGCTTGTCTTGATATAGAGGATACATGGCTTTCAATTTTTTTGTCAGAGAACTGATAAATCTGAAATGGATAAGGATTTTTATCGTCATTAAAAGTAAAGAAGTGAGTGATACATTTTGTTAATCGCATTAGATAATAAAAATAAAGCGAAGACAATGATAAGTAAAAGCGTTACAGTAATTTAATTAATAAGTAACTACCTTACTTATTATTACAATAAAAAATGTACGGAAAATGTGATTAAGTAAGCAAAAAAGTAACAAATGCTTTATTTTTTACTTTTGTCGCAGTTTCTTTCTATTTATCCAGAAAACCCACATATATAGATATAGCCACATAACATATCAGCAACTACGAATAGATTGTGCGATATCCAACCCCAGAAAATGACAAAATTATATTCATATATAGTAAGTACTATAACTAGTATAAAATTTACTGCAGTTTTATTCAATCCACTCTCGCAGTGTCATTAATATCAAACCGTGTGTATTTTTGATGAAAAACACTTTCAAAGCTTCGATAATGTTATTACGTGTTACCCTATGCTGAGCATATGTCTTGCGCACTCAGAAACAATCGCATTCATCATTTATTTCTGTCAAATAGCCTAGGATACAGGTAGAAAGAGATGGTGAATGCGATTGCGAGTGTCCGCGATTTATGGCCTGGCCTTGTATTGAACGCCTTGACTTTGGCTCAATTTTCTAATTCAGTCGTGTGATTGAATAAACATACCTACTAAAAACCGAGGGGCGGTAAGTAATTCGTTGGTCTCGCGTAGATACAGACTAGACCGAGCCAAGTCAAGAGGAGCTCACCTGGGCTCAGCGTGCTGGTAGAAGACAGAGACGGCGTACTGTAAAACGCGCGGCCGCGCGCGCAGCGGGTATCGCTTGATGCCGCAGTCTCGCAGCTGCATGCCAAATGCCATCTCTGCGATCGACACTTTGCTCTTTGGTAGATTCTAAGGACAAACCGGCGTTATGTCGAGGAAGTACACAGAGATGCGACGTTGGGAACCTCCTTGAGCGTAGGATGTACAGGAGTGCTTTTGTATATATTCATGTGAAACATTAACAAAATATGGTTTGCAAAATACTCAAATTATCGTGATTATTGAAACAATATATTTGTATGTATAACAAGTCCAGTAGAAGTCACGCCAAAAGTTAACATTTTGCTTATTCATATTTTTTTATTCACGCCTTTTTATGTTCACAAAGTAGATTTATAATAGGTATAATACTTAATCACAAAGTAAAAAAAGTACATACTTGGTAAGAGTGAATTGTGTTAACAACATTGACATCCATAGAAAATGTCTGAAGGTTTTGCTGCCACAAATTAGCAGGGGAGAGCAACAAACAGCTGTACTCCGGCAGTAATCGCTCTAAACTTGCTTTACTGTTCTGTTGTTTGATGCCATCAATTTGGTAGCAGTACTGTGATAAAGTGCTTTTGCTAAAAAGTAAATAGGGTAATAGAACATTAGGGATGGTTACTCATTCATAGTAAACGTAATAATATGCACATGAAAAGAAATCTCCGTCGTTTAGAGCACACAAACAGTTTTTAAAAAAAATTACATAAGCCATATTGCCATAACCTGTGGACGCAACTGTGAAATTATAATTAGACTTAGAAACAAGATTAAATAAAATAATCTCGAAACCACAACATAATTTGTTGGGTAAGGATTGTTCAAAGTTGATAGTTCATTTTCGATTTCTTTGTATTCATGCACTTAACATATCCATATACAATTTGTTCAGAATAGTGATATTCTGACTTACGTTTCAGGGTCCTCATGATTTTTTATTGCTTCCACCAATCTGAATACTTCTTGGAGCGGCGCTCTGAAGGCATCCCACATGCGCAGATTGCTGTTCCATGGCGATACACCTGAAATATAACATTTTAAAGCCATCACCACTAATTAGAGCCGTCAAGAGGAATGTTAAAAAATTTAATTTTTAACTTAAAATCATTGTTTACCTATTTTCATAATTATTTGTTGTACATAAAGTAGAGGCTTATCCTTAGCCCATATATATGGTAATTTTTGTGTTTCATTGAAAACAAGCTCTAAGGTATGAGGTATATCTGAAAAAAAAAAGAAAATAAATAAATAAATGTTTTATGCTTCACGATTCAGTACAATCGTCTGAGTTTAAACAATGAAATATATAGTATGATTTTTAATTCCGTGGAATTCTGACAGATGACATATTTTGACCTTTCAGAGACAGCAAACATATTTTAATTTAAATCAATTTATATATTTACAAACAAAATTAAAAACCGGTCAAACACTGTATATACTTTGCTGCTGTCAGGAGTCATTGGCAATAGTGGTTGTCAACCAAAAGCAACCGGTTGCCATAATACAAAAAGTTGAAGTTATATTTACAAATAATAAGAAATAAATAAAAAAATGATTATTTAAGTAATTTAACTTGTTAGCAGTTTAGGTACTAATATGTTGTAATTGTGATTTTAATTGCAGATGCCTAAGTCAAAAGAATAACGGCATAAAACGTTTAGTTATGATTTTTAAACCGTTCTTTGGAACTATTTTCTATCGAGCTGATTTCGTCCAATCATGTATCAAGTACGGCCACAGTCTTCGAAATATGATGAATATTTACATTTTTTTTTGATGCACTAAAATAATTAGTTTTTCTTAAAAAGTACTTAAGGAACATCCATCAATTACAACGATTTAGGTGTTGACAACCTCTTAACAAACAAAAATAACACGGAAACAGGAAAGAGATCACATTTGAACATTCAATTCAGAAGCCGGCAAAAACACAGCCGGGAAAATTACGGGCACAAGAGGCATTTCATCTTAGTCCCCTAGGTTGGCAACGCATCTGCAATCCCTCCGGGGTTGCGGGTGTCTATGGGCAGTGGTGATCACTTACCATCAGGTGACCCACTTGCTCGTTTGCCTTCCTATTCATATAAAAAAATATATATAAAAAAAAAGCCAAATGACTAATAATGTTTTGACAGAAGAACAACATTTGACTATTTTTTTAATTTAAATTTAGTACCTTGTCTATGAATTGTAAATTACAAATCTATTAACACAACCATTGAAACAAGATGACTATTAATTATAATTTTAGTCGAAAGGTTTGTGATATATGTTTTAATCATCACAATGATATGGGGACAATTTATTTTTTACTCATAAAATGGTTTAACAATTTATTACCTCTAAATGTTAGATCCAAAGTTATTCTAGCTATGTATTGTGTGATTTGTTTTATTATATCAAATTTTAATATGTATAGTAAGGAATTTGTGCTTTGTATTTCTTAGTTTTGGTTTCATCTTGTTTAAATTTTCGGGAAATAAGCTGCTGCCTGCGGCTTTGTCCCATTGCACTTTTTTTTAAAGTACCTATGTAGCGATTTTTAATGGTAAGTTCATAAAACAAACATGATGTTAAGAATCCTTTTTTATTTAGGATTTAAAGCCAAAATTGTTGTCACCTGGTAACTTTGTTCTTTTCTTTGTCTTAACAGAACTGATGTATGCATTTCAAAAAATGTAGGGTGACCATACAATTTAGTCTACAACAGGGTTTCTTAAACAGGGATCCACGGACCCCTGAGGGGTCCATAACTCTTGAAGTAAAATAAGCAGAGCAGGGATAAAAATAATATATATTAGTTGTAACCTACGAATAATAATAAGTCAAGAAGCGTAACTAAGCCCGATAAAACACCACGCGAAGTGAACCGCAGGGTGCGGGGCTTAAAATATGTACCACGTGACGAATTAGTTCGGCCGGGACGCTCGAGCCGTTATCATTGTATTTTTGCGCTAATACATTAGAAAAATATGCCATAGTGTTGTGTGAAGTGGTGTAGAAGCCATTCAGATATGAAAAATAGAGGACTCACCTTTCATATGTAAGTAAATAAATATTTTAGGACACCATACTTGATGACTGGATGCATGCAATCCACGCACCCTTCCCTTACCGCAAGTGGGCGGACACGATCATGACGCGCGGACTAATCGCGTGCAAGTAATTGTCTATTGGAGTGAGTGTTACATTTGCATTGCTGTTACTGTGTGTGCGTAAGTAGAATGACAATCGAAGCGGCAACTGTTAGGGAATTATGCTTCTTGACATTATTATTTGTAGGTTGTAATGGTATGCAAGAGAGTACAGAGACAAGTAATTGACCTATGAAACACAATAAAGTATATTCAAAATATAAATCAATAGTATTAAAAATGGCCAGGGTGTTTACTATTAGCATAGGAGACATGGCCTTTAGATCTTGTCACTTTAGGCTCTGTCTACCCATAAGGGATAAAGAGATGATTTATGTATGTATGTAGGAACAACAAGGTTTAACAATAACATGTGTGTCAGCGGTCCTCACCAATTCAGTTAACCCTTTACATATTTACTGAAAGTGATTTCCAATATTAAGCTTTCTTTTCTTTTCCTATAATAAGCTCAGACAGGGGTCCATGGACATTTCTAAATTCTGAAAGTGGTTCATGACCACAAAAAGTTTAAGAAACACTGGTCTACATAATGTTTTATCACTTTATTGTCGATTAAATAAATCGCCATTGAGTAATTACTTAAGCACATGCATAGTTAGATTTAATTTCACCCGGACCGCAAGATAAATTGGTTCCTGTATACTACTTCAAAGTCACCATGTGTATACGCAAAGTCCCCAGTTTACACTGGTGAAAGTTTGAACAATAGCCCAAGCCCTCTAATTCTGAGAGGAGACAGCACAGGCCCAGTAACGAGATATTTTGGTGATGATAACCATAAATTTACCTGAAGGCAGACAGCTGTTGGTGCTACAATCTGTTTTACTCAGCTCCAAAGTATCTAATAGAGGTAGATTAACAACCGTTGGTATGTTTCCAGGTAGGGGTACATTCAATAATGGGTAGCTGAAAACATAGTGCATTAAGGTGGAATGTTTATACAGTAAATATAACACTTTAATACCAGTTCAGGCAGTATACTCACCAGCATAATAGTACAATTGATAGTGCCAGGCCTATTGCTGCAATGGGATATGATGAACAGAACAAACCATATGTGTAGTAAATTTGTGCTACACGCTCAGGTAAGGTGGCTCCGGCCATGATGTGATCTCGGAGTGACCAATTGTTTAACGCTAATAATAAGTTCTACAATACTTCATACGAATGTCGAGCTAAGTTAATACGAAGTTTAGATTGGATGTCGGGTTCCCAAAATCGTGCATTTCAATGACGGTCGCATGTCTCAGGGTAATAGAGGCAAATACTCGTGTGCTTTGCATCGTGCACGCTCATGCCGCCTTTTAATGTTTTCTATGAACAATTTAATGCACTAGGTAAAGTAACTAATAACCACGCAATTTTGACAGCACTATTGACACTTCTCGACCAAACATTCCAAGAGAAACTAGCACAAAGCCTAAATTCTTTTATTATATTTAAATACTGAACTAGTCTAACGATCTTTCTCAAGGTAATTAAATTTCACATCAGTTGAAGCATATTTCCTCGATATAGATAGGGTAAAAATTCTAAAATATTTGACATGTTGGTTTTGTTTGACTTTTTTTTATTGGTCTTGCATTGCACCATCACTGGACCGTCATAATCAAACAGCCCAAATTGACAAGACAAAAAATATAAAAACTTTATAAAATAATACACAACACTGCAACACAAAATAAGAGCAGTAATTTTTAGTAGTAATTGTAAATTGATTAATTTAAATCCTTTTTACATAGTTGTATATTGTTTCGCCAGCTACACGACAGAGGTCACTACTGGTGTGTTTCTTTTCTCCAAGATCTACGACTCCATTTCGTGCTACATACAGCGCCTGCCGCTAACAGTTCCAACACAGTTCCGACAGAGGGCGCGTTGGTTATAGTGACCTTTAAAGTTTCGCCCTAACTATCGGCCCATCATTAAACAGTAGAAATAAACACGAGGGCGCCACTTTCTTAGCAACTATCACATTTTTGACGGTCGGTACTTGAACATTTAGGAACTATTCTCGACTCGAGAAAGAGACGCATTAGGACTAATTTTAACTTACACCTTTATGCATGGACTTCTCAAAATTTTTCGTTTAGCCTATTTCAACTTCAAGATTTATGCTTCAAAATTTGTTTTCCTTCATGACTGGCGTTATGTTATTAAAAGCCTTCTGCTTCGCAAATGTTGATACAGCTAGGTACCTAACTCCGTTAAAAAAACTCCGTTAAAAAAAAGGTACCTATCACTAGATCTATACGACGTAATGCTTCAAATATTTTAAGCTGTTAATTTTATACAGTAATTCGTATGTTAGTTTCGGACCTTATATGCCTGTAATACTTATAACATTAACTTTTGAGAATAATATGAGTAGTTTTAAGTGCAAATAAAAACAAGAAATCTTTCGCAATAGCGTCACTTATGAAGCATAAAGTCGGAAGTCGCTGTTTTCATTAAAAAAAACCTTTCATCGATATATTTTAACCGCAAAAACAATATATATATAATAATAATAATAGTAACTACCTATATGAAAATATAGGTAGGTAGGTAGGTACAAGTAATCTTCCAAAGATGCAAATAGTTTCGTGATCCTAACTATAGGTAATAATTCAATAATTTTAAGCAAAACCATTTATCAATTTTATTTTTGCTCTCCTGAATAGTTAAGAAATCACACATCAGACCTTATGCTTCTCGAGTGGAGAATTTATTTTGTATTTGCTTCTTAGGCGTCCGTACCCTAATGGTAAAAACGGGAACCTATTACTAAGACTCCACTGTCAGTCTGTGGATCTGTCTATCTGTCTGTCTGTCACCAGGCTGTAACTCGGGAACCGTGAGAGCTAGGCTGTTGTTCACAGATGATGGTTTCAGGGGATACATTTTAAGTAGCTGTCAATTTGGACACTTCTAGTATGAATCTGACAGCGAGCGATCCAACGTCATGGTAAGGCCCCTGTTGCCACTATAACAACCAATAAAAAACTCTGTCTGTCTGTCTATGTAAGTAACCAATATAAACTGAGCTCTCACTGCCTAAATTTTACTTAGGAGCAGGGCTCTGCTTCTTACAATTGACTTTGTACGGAACCCTCTGCCATTTGGCCGGTTATTCATTCAATTTCTACTTACTCCTTGTTGTCGGAGTGTAATTGGAATAAAGGTATTGGTCATAATTTTTTAATACCCACAACTATCTTCATGTAGCAAAAGATCGAGGTAATCGCAAGGGGGGTATACTTAAGTATAGGAACCGAAAACGCGTGTACGGCTGAGAAAGATAGAGATGATAATTTTTTACACTGAACATAAACAGTCACTGCTTCTCCGCAACTACCTAACTACATCATATTGCAAGAGACATTAATAAGAAAATTTAAATAATATAGTAGTACTTACTTAAAATAAAATAATACATTTTATGTTATGATTCTGTCTTATGATTCGAGTTCACTCCAAATCCAAGCAGTCACCCTAAAAAATCTACTTCGTATGTGAAAATGAAAAGTAAAATGCGTTCAGGGGCCCGATTTTTGAAAGCACATCACTTGAAAGTACCACTTGGAAGTGGTATAAATCAGCTTATATCTCCAAAACTACAGCTCTAATCAAATTTTTGACTAGTTCACAAGATTAATGAGAGCTGTGATTGTCTTCTATGCTACTCGTATTTCAAATTCCGCACAATTTTTCACCACTTTCGAATGGTATTTTCATACATGTGCTTTCAAAATCGGGCCTCTGGGCCGGCCGCTAGTCTCGTTTGTCTCAAATAACACCAATTTTACTGATTACATTTAAAATATAAAAAGAGCCTTAAATTTGATACTGATCCTTATCATACATAAGTATTATTAGCATTGAAAAGCCTCTGTGGATGTGGCTAATGAAAAAAGAAACAGTCAATAATCCTCCAAATATCATCAACGAAACGAAACAGAAATGGAAATGACTGCTATGGGGACGTAAAAATGGCTCAATCGTTTGAGTCGGGACAAATTAGTACTTAAGTGAAGATGTCTTTGGAAACAACACTTAGGGATGAAATTAAAATCCAAACAGTTTGGTGAGATCCAGGAGCGGGCGGAAGGGGTCGCGGCGCGTCTTATCGCGGCCCCGTGCGGAAACGCGGCCACTTGCACACGCCACAGGAACATAGTCGAGTAGCCACAAAAATAAAAAGTTTTTAACATTTTTTTTACATTATCTAGTAGGTTATACGTACATACTAAAAATAACTGATTGTACCACGTACACATACGTTCGTTGATGTATTAACACAAATGTGCATAGGTAACTATATCTTCAGAAACAAACCTATGATTTAATTTTTTCCTAGGATCTAAACAACAAGGCGAGTCGCGGCTGCTTGTGCTTGCCACGGCTAATACAAGCAAGTGTAGTTCCACTTCTAGTGTAGTTCTAGTTAAAGAAACGCGATTCTTCAACGCGGAGACAGCTATGACTTTATCTTTTTTAATATTAAAGCCGACAAACGGGTATGCGGTTCACCTGGTGTAAATATCACGCCGCTCATAGACACTGATAGTGCGTAGCAGTTTAAAATGAAAGTTTTATAAGTACCTACTTATTATAATATCAAGAACAAAATTAACAATACAGACGTCCTAACCTAAACTGAAATTAGATAATACTAGCAGTTGCCCGCAACTTCGTCTGCGTAGAATTCGTTTATCGCTATCCCGCGGGAATCACGCAATTTTCCGGGATAAAAAGTAGCCTATGTGTTATTCCAGACTATAATCTATCTATGTTCCAAATTTCATCCAGATCGGCCCAGTACTTTTTGAGCCTATTCATTACAAACATACAAACATACAAAAATAGGTACAAATCTTTCCTCTTTATAATATTATTAGTATAGATATAGATGTACATGTAGTGAGCCTTAACTTCAAAATTTCGTATCCAATGGCGGCGCTGTTCCGGCCACTCACTTTTTAACAGCGTTAATAACGGTGGAATTAAAGCGCGAGAGGCCGCCGAGGACGATTTAATTAAACCTTAACGAAGATCCCTCCCCCCACCAGGACACCTTACCTGCCCGATGTTTTATTTAATTTTTGCATTTATTTCTACTTAAGCCGCCTCGGTAAATATCCTTTTTCATTTCAATGTTCTTTTTCGTTCCAAGTGAAAAGCTGAAGCAATATTCAAATAGGTATGCACTTTAAGTAGCGTTAATTATAATTATGTACGTACGTAGTACGTAATATTTTTTTTTGCATTTCGTTCACCAAACTAACGGAAGGAAAACGGCCGGTATCGGTGTTAATAGTAAAAAAGTCGAAAGTTTACTTCCTCCGTTAGTAATATTAGTTAGGTTTTAGTTACATTATACCTATCAGTACAAGTGATATACGTGCTCATTGGTGCGGTCATCAGTAATGTTACCAACCAAAGTCTAGAGCGGTAAAAACGCAGCAATTTCTACCTAGGTCAATGTTGAGTACCTATTCAAATGAACAACAAGGTTATATTGGCTAAAATGTCTTCAAATTCAAAGTCATTAAATCTTAAAAATATTAAAAAGTCGTCCCGAGTGTGGTGAGTCGCTACCCAGTTTGAATGTTTATTTTTAGTTTGAGACGATAAACGGCAATCTTGTGGTCAGGTGTCCGGGTGATGCGGGCACCGCCGATAGGCATGATCCTGGTTGATTTATAGTTGCTGGGGTTTGAGCGTAATAACGCCGTCCTTCCGCCACAATTGTCTCTCTACATACCTACTGTTCTAATTTTTTTACGCTATACCCGGTAATGCTAACAGAAAGAGTTATCGGCCATAAGATAATCAAATAAAGAACAAGCCAAGCTTTTTGTACATGCAGTAAGTAATTCAAAAATCAAACTTGAAACACAGTGAAATTCTGGTACGCGTTTTTCATTAAGGTGAGACTTCTCATTTGCAAAATGATAAATATGGCATAAATTATTTCATTTAATATTCAATTTCGTTCTTTCGCAATGGCTTCGAATATTACGAGTAACGAGTAGGTAGGCAAGATACTTTGCGCAGACATCCCTTTTTTTTTGCTGCGCTACGATACTGTTTGCTTGTAGGCTCTTCATTTTGTGTTTAAATACGGGGGAGAGATTCGCTCAAAAGGATACTCGACAATCCGGTTAAATATACGAACACACCTGAGGTTTACACTTGTTATTAAGCACTGAAAAAATACATTCGCATTTTATATACGTATTTTGAACAATCACAATCATAACATTCAAAGAATACCTAGCTCTATCCAAATAGAGCCTGCTTAGCCATATTTACTTCTACTCGGACGGCTTATTGTCGTTGTTATTAAGTGAGCACCTTCTAAAGTCGACTGTGTCATAGACGGATAGTTTGGGAAATTTATGACGTGTTGTATTATAATTTAGTGTCGCGAGCGGCGTAAAGGCGTGCTTAAAAGATCAGCGAGGCGTCGCGGGCGGGCGCCGGGCGGCGATCGGCCACTTCGCATTGAGTTATGACCCCCGAACGCCCAATCTCTATTAATTATAACCGTGGGCAAAAATATTGTTAGACCAGTTTTAAAATTTACAATGTCCTATTCGATGTTTCCGTTTATTTAAATTCTCCATCCCTTTTACTTCATATCTCACTAAATAATATGAAATTTTTAGTTAGTGTTTATTTTTGTCGCCCCCTTACCTCACTCTACCTTCAGTTAGTTGCAGAGTGATTATTCGAACCTGAAGGTACCAACTACGATTGAATGACTGTCAGAGATAAATTTATTGTTAAGTAATTGAAATATTTCACTCTTGTGATTTATGCTGAAGAGAAAATACGACACTTAAGAAAATATAACCTTAAAATTAAGTTTTGATACAATGTTTCAATGTTGAGTATTTCTCACGATTAAACAATCAGATTGTAAAACATACAAGTATTATATCAATAGCACGTAAAAGTGAGAAGGTCCAAATTGTTCTTTTAAGATTAAATCCGAGGCGTCACCCTGCTTGCCCTTCACTTCAGCGGGCTCGGCTCGTCTTTTTGCCGCAGCGTGGAATTTATGAAATTTAAAAAAGTTCTCTCCTGCCGGGGAAAAATGTGATTAAATATGTTTTGTTCAAGAGCAAGACATTAAAGCGATGTTAAGGGTGTGATAATGAGGCCGTTGATAAGCGTTTATTAGCCGACGCGGCGGCCGGCGGGAACGGCCGCCCCCGCAGCGCTATCAAGGGGGAGTTAAATCATTTTAACGTAGTTTGCGATGAGACTCCTTTAAGAAAAACTTCGTGATACGACCTTTATTTGGATTTAAATTGCTCGCTTTTGTAACGACCGCGAGGACTCGGTCGTTGTCACGACTTTGTGGTTTTTTTTGTAGATATTTATAATGTGTTGATAACTACGTTTACATAATGTCGAGATTTATAAGTGCGACTATATTACTAATTTATAGCTAAAACCTTGTAAAACCGAAATTAATTTAAGTAGGTAATGTTTAGCTTTGAGTGGTTAGTAGGTACATATAAATAAGTAATTTTTGGGGATCAATGTCAATGACGGAACTTTTGTAATTTCGTTGTCCGTCCATCCATCCGTCCGTGCTAGACAGTTACAATTTGACATGATTATATGTGTAGGTTAAGTAGTACATACCGTACTTATTATTCACGCTGAAAAAGTCTTAACTATAATAAAATATACTATAACATAGAATATTTCCTACATAATTATTTATTAGAACGTAACTCTGCAATGGTCGGTTTTATTAGTTCCTTTGAAAAATTAAAATTTAATTGCACTCATTTTGTAATATCATAATAATTTAACCTTCAATTCAACGTTACATGTAAATTTATTTAAAGAAACGTCAGTATTAGATAAATGACATGAATCAGTAGCATTACCAAGCTAATCTAATGGCAACAACAATATAGCGAGCGATCAGAGGCGTGGCGGACGCGCAACCCACCGCCACAGAACTAAGAAGTGGCGGTACTTCAAATTATTGTTTTTTATCTACATCCAAATCATAACTTCCCGACAATAATGTTCAGGAACGATTAATAAATGGCCTACATTAAGAAACCTGTATCTGTGGTTATGTTATAATGTTTACTTTAGAGTATTCAATATCGATACTCTATGTGAGGTTGTATTATAATGTTTACATTAAAGTATCAATATCGATGCTCGAATTACCTTCAAATTTCGAACATTTTAAATAAAAAAATCTCTTTGTCTATTGTCTTAGAATTTAAGAAACAAATATAAACGTCAGTCGTTTCATCTGTTTCGAACTTTTGAAGTACTTACAGCAAATGATGTTACCCACGTATTTTGATGTGAAAACGTTTATTGTAGAAAATTTATGATAAGAATCTAGATAAAGTTATGTATGCGACTGTAAATAATTAGGCATTAAAACTCTCGTGCAATCTTTATGAAACTCATTTCGCTTCGTTTCATAAACCACTCGTGTTTTAATGCCTCTCATTATGCACCAGCCACATAAATCACTATATTGATCTAATACATTCTTTTCACCCTTCTACGCCACAAGTACAGTCGCCAACCGGGATTTTTAAGCCACGTGCCATCGCTCACATTTAGTCGTGTTATATATGGACCGATGTCATCGACTAGCTGACAGCTAGCAGATTTGTGTTACACGGCCAAGTTACAAACATGGTAAGTGGCTCAACAATCCCGGTTCGCGACTGTACCTTCTATATGCATAAAAGCTACCAAAATATAACTTACTAATTAGGTAGGTATGTATGTTATTCATTATATGTATAGGTATAATGTAGGTAGAGGTGAAAAACTTAAGTAAATGACCTGTTGTAATGTAGTAGTTAGTGTACCTACAGAACTGATATGGGACTTAAGTCATTTTTATAGTTTGGAACGTAAATTTGTCTATTCGCACACATTACCCACACATACAACAGGTTAAGTTTTTCACCTATATACGACTTTGACTTGGAACTCAAGCCACCCGTCAGTATATGTAATGGTAATGGCATAGGTATAGTGTCACATGATCAACGTTATTCCATAGCAACGAATAATTTAAGTAAGTAAGGTTAAATGTTAATATGGCCTGAACTGTTTCGAGAAAAGGATGGTACGGCCGTGACGCTTTATTGCTCGACTTGGCAACATTAGTAATTTTTGCAAGTGTCATGATGAGCAATAGGAAAACGGAGTCTTTACCCCCTGAGTGCCAACTGCCGAGTAGTTGGATAAACGACTCATAGCTCAATTGTATGCCATATCCACGGTTATGCAATAAGTAGATCGGCGATGCAGGGGTGTTAAGTTGCGGGCTAAATCCCGAGCGATGCGGTCACAGGTGCGCCCGGGCGCGGCTTAGCGCGCGCTGCCATCACTACGCGAATGTTTCGATTCAACCGCCGAATATATCATGCGCTGACAGCGCAGCTATCTCCACGCCCTTAAAAAAGAGTAATGTAGTTTTACTGCCAGTATCCTAATTATAAGCAACGCCATTATCTTTCCTGTTACCTAATGCCGGATACGCCTAAGATTTTACACATAATTAAATTATTCAATTTTGTCAGTTACCTATGCATTTACCATCTTGTATACTTAGTCAAATAATTTCGAAAATCAAAACCCACTAAAGGTGCGTTACCTATTAGTAAAACATAATTCGGTAAGTAATTTATTATTATTACAGCCCAATGTAAATTAAAATCTAGTGACGCAGACGAAATTAAATATTACCAACCCGTGTCTCAAAGATCATTCCATCTACAGATTAAAGCTCGAGCCATAAAACATGTCGAGCACAAATTAGAGTTCTAAATTTCAATTTGATTGGTGTAATTGCACCTCTTTACAGGAAGAGCGGGCACAGTTGTTATTAAGCGTTCCTAATTTAATATCATTTGCATAGACGTGACCGAACGGCGCTCGCGGGAGCCCGCGGTCGGTTTTTCGAACGGATGTTACATTCGTAAGTAGTTAGATATAATAAATGCTATACCTACATAAAACGATAAATGCGCATAAAATATACTAAGCAAAAAAAATTTTTTTACTCATAAGTAGAATTTGGAATCGGCTTTCAAGAATACTTTTTGTATGAATGATTACGAGTACCTATGTATTCCTAAGTCAGCTGCCAAAAAATTAATATCAAAACGATAAAAAAATAATATTTGTAGTGTACATTTTAAAGTGAATAAATGTTATAGTAAAATGTGTTGGTAGGTACCTAAAACACACTGAAAAAAATAAATATCGCCGCAATATTGAATGTTGACGAATTTTCCAGTGGGCGACGTGATTAGTCGGCCTTTACAAAAGTATCTGTCAAATTAATTGTGTCGGAGGTCGCGGGGCGGGGGCGGGGGCGCCGGCGCAGGGGCCCGCACTCCCTGTCACAGATACAAATCGCGCGGATTTACGCGCACTCGAGCCCCACTGGAATTTATCCGACGCTTCTATTTACGTATCCTTTTATTTGTTTCGCTCCTATTAGTCCCGATAGAGAATTTTTATGTTTGCATACCCCCAACGCCTGCCCTCGTAAAGCGGCGACTTGTGAACACTTTACAGCGACGATAACACAATTTTGGAGCGAGCGATCTGTTTATCGGATTACGAAGCTATAACTTAACGATATGACTCCAGTAAATATTCGCTCGCACTGTGCAGGCTTAGTGTGACTAATTACCAGCTCGGCAGCGCGCTCCAGGTGTGTCTCCGTGGCTAATCCGGACTCCTGTCCTCGCAGCTACATCAACCTTGTTTGGTTCGGGAAATTACCACGGTATTCGATTGCAGTCATCACACAAACCATCAGATCCTGTTTATTTAGCGAGTAGTATCTATATGTACTTAAATATTTGTTTACGTATGTATTTATGACAGTCGAGGGCATAAATATCGATACAGCCATCATGTCAAATATATGTATCACTGACCTTATTTTTTGTGCCATAAAGGTGTATACATATTTTTAACATCTTGGTAACGTACCTACTTATATTTATACCCTTGACTGTACATTTTTCGATAAATATATCAAAAGCGGATATTATGTTATGAGGCTTTATTTGAACACTGCTTTGCCTACGGTTGTGATTGAACTGATTCAGCTTAGGAACGTATAGCGTGTAGTACACGCCGTGTATACGTTAGGTGCATCAGATTTTCAACATCAGGACCAACCGTTGGAAATTAAACAGCCCGTCCAACTAATCTATGTATCCACTCTTATCTAAGTATATAGATGTGTATGGTATATTGACAGCATTCATCCCCGACGCAGCAGGGCCGGAATCCGCCGCGCAAACATTTAAATTAATGTAATAAAGAGGCGTGAAATGCGCGGCTTTCGCGGATTGAGGGATTAGCAGCGGCTTGTAGCCGACGGCGCTTTGTTGCCTACGGGAAAAGGCGACGTAACGTATCCACCATGATCATGCAAACCTAGCAGGTAGTAATTTAAAAAATAAACTATGACATATATTAGGTAAGTAATGTGTAATTCTTGTGGTACACGCGGTGAGACTTGCAGCGCCGTCCTCATATTAAACGTGCGAAACAGTACGAAATCTAATTTGGGTAGGTATCTAGGAAATTGGCTTCTTCATTCACTTTGTTCTAATAATATCACTACATAGTATAAAACAAAGTCGCTTTCTCTGTCCTTATGTCCCTATGTAAGCTTATATCTTCAAAACTACACAACGGATTTTGATGCGGTTTTTTTTAATAGATAGAGTGATTCAAGAGAAAGGCTTCTATGTATAATTCTACGCAGACGAAGTCGCGGGCAGAAGCTAGTCATATAATATAATACGTAACAGTATACTCTATTTTTAACTTCAGTTAAGTTTTTCGAAAGTATACTGAGACATTGTGAACCGAGCCGTAGCAAGTTGGATTCTATGTCCACCTACAGGAGCTAATGGTCAATAAGTGATCAGGATCGGAATCGGCAAATTGCCGGAGCCGGCATAAATCGCGGCCGCTGTCGGCGCGGCTTAGCCCGCTAAGCCCGCGCTGATAATGGGGTTAACACGTCCGCACGACTTAAAACTGGCTCCCTCGTGTTTGCGGCGCTCATGAACGTACGTTAAACACAGCTTCATATTTTACAATGCTTAACGTGTAACTGTCTTAATTAAACTGGTTTTAACAAACCTAACGACTTAATAAGTGACCCAAACTGACTCTAACCTAGTGTTACCCCTATTCGTAGGTACTTCCTTCACCTGTATCGGGAGATTTTGACATTAAGTCATCTTATACAAGAAAGAAAGTAAACGAGCAAGTGGATCTAGGTACTAATTGAAAAATGAAAATGAATAAATAAAATCCATAATTAAGTTAATTTATGTTAACGGTAGGTAGGTATGGTTTACGTTATTTACCATTAATTAATTGAAATGAATTATTATTTCATTATACTTAGATTTAGGTGAACACTCTACGTGCCTCTGAAACAAATACTAGCGCAAGTAACATCTGCCGCGCCGACGGCAAACGCGTGACGCGAAGTGTTCCATTATTGTACAAGTTTGACAATAAGCGGCCCGGCCTGTTGCGTGATCCTCATGAAAAATGTCTCACATCATCCACCTACAAACTTCGCAGTTCGCACTCCAATTTCACCAGCTGCTTAACCGGTGTCATTAAACACAACGCTACAAAAATAAACGGTTAAAGGCAATTATAGAATTATCACATCATTATACCAATAAATTTTACGTCAAACATAAAACATATATCATAACGGTCTCATATGTTTCAAGGGTCGTATAAAACATTCCAATCACGTTGGCTCGCTTGTTTTACAAACCGATACGACGTGGGTTTCCGTGACGTCGCCGTATCGTTACTCGACGTTAGTACTTCACAGGGTCCTGATAAGGTTCCAAATCAATTGCGAGGGCACGGTCCACTAGACATGACAATGCAATCAGCGGTGACCGGGCAGGATTTGGTTCATACATGAGCGGATTTGCGGGATGAATAAGTTTCGACCCCACAAATAACAAAGAAGCCTTATTGCGCGTTACGCGTTTATATGGACGTTTGCAAAATTCTTTCGTTTATTTCGTTGTGTAAAAAGCGGCAAATTATGCAGCGTTTATTTTGTAATTTTTTATTATTGGAACC
Source organism: Pandemis corylana (assembly GCA_949127965.1). NCBI lineage: Eukaryota > Metazoa > Arthropoda > Insecta > Lepidoptera > Tortricidae > Pandemis > Pandemis corylana. Next base: position 23,569,686 of record OX421850.1, read on the forward strand.
TCGAGCACAAACAGCTATGTTTCTATAGGAAAGACGAACTTAAGCAATGTAAATTGATAAATGTAATAATAGTTCAAAGAGGCAACGCGGCCAGCATAATGGGAACCTTCGAACCAGGCACGAAACAGAGGGGCAATTTTTAGGTTAATTTTTAATCATTTTTAACATACTTTACTTTAAATCAACTTTCCTAGTTTTAGTGTTCTTTATTGTTATTTAGTTTTTAATAGTTTGTATATTAATAAATTCCATACTTTTGTAAAAAAAAATTGACGAAATAATATTAAATTATGAACATTCATGGAGTCATGGTTATATATTCACATCACATTAACGACCCGCCCCGGTTTTGCACAAATTATTATACTAACGTTTAACGTTCCTCTTAAATCAATCTATCTATTGATGAAAACCGCATCAAAATCCGTTGCGTAGCTAAAGTTTGAAAGGTCTAAGCGTGCTTTACGGCGTGGAGCGACTTTGATTCATACTAAATATGTAAAGGTTTATAATAATGTGCCTACTCTTTGCTTTTTTCTTTTTGTTTAATCAATTCTTAAATAAGTCATATTAACACTTTAATTAAGTTGGTTGGCTTGTAGTATTTTCGCTGCATCTTTCTATAAACAGCTTTGTTGTTTTCTTCCGTCAATATCATTCTTTACCTACGAGTAGGTACACTTGTTAACATGTATTAAACAACTGAATGGCCTTTAAATTCTTTGGTCACATCGTAAGTCTATTTCGGATGTCAGACCACAGCCGGAGATAAGAGGAAAATCACAAATGGCAGACCGCGTTTCAGATTGTGTGCCGACGCGTAGCCGGCGCGGGCGTCGCGTGCGGCGTGCGGCGTGCGGCTGCGGCGGCAGATTAATTGCGCCGATCTAATATTCTGACAGTTGCGGTCGTGACACACAGTTCACGATGGCAATGGTTACTAGTTACACTGTGTGGGACTGCTGCATAATAGTTTACTTTGGATTATAGAAAATAACGTAATTTTAAATTTAAGCATGTGATTTTTCATCAAGATATTATACTGAAATATATGGCTTGAGCAGTTTCATAGCGAATTAAGTAGAAGCGCTGCAGTGAATTGCTTAAAAGGAACGCCAGCCCAGATAGTTTTAGTTGTCTTCACACAAGTTTCCTATTATCATACCTATCTACATGATATTTTTTTTCCTTTTTTTAAATGTAGGTACCATGAATTAGTTAAGTATTATATCGATAATAACAACGCCTGGATCTAAAATCACCATCTGCATTGAGCTCTAATTTCCCGTTGTTTGACCTTATGTGATAGTGCCGACGCCAGACGCGCGACCGCCAATCAACAAACCGCCGACATTCGGTACCAACATTTCCAGCGCTCATGGATTTAATAAATAACATATTCACTAGGTATGACAGCTGCTACTAATCGCCCCCGCCCCGCGCCCAGCCTCACCCCCTGGCATTAGTGGCTCTCGCGAACTAAAATTTTCTCCGCGTAACTTTGAAAACACCATTAAGTCAATCTGCCCGGTTTACAGATGTTATCCAAATATTAAGCGGATAAGAAACTTGTCGTTTTACTTAAAAGCCTTGAGAATAAAATGATTATTAATAAGTTAGTACATTGATCATTTACCTAGACGACTAGAAAAAAAAAGTTTTAAATATGTAATGAGTATTACCTATTATCTATTTTAAAATAACGTGGAATATAAGCTTTTAGTGTTAAGTAAACTACTCAGTATTTTTAACCAAACCTTCACCACTTCGAACTTCTTTCAAGCATTTCAATTAAAGCAGATCACTTCGTAATTTGAAACGTCATACCCTCGGGTTTGCTGCGCAAACAGTTCATTTGTTATTTTTTTAATTAGCCTCCTACTTCTTTGGAAACGTTATTATAAGTGGAGGTGTTATAGCAATGAGTGATGGCAATGAAAGGGGTTAACGGCGGAGAACCCTTTCGCAGTTGTTTCATTGTAATTGGAGGTATCACGACAAATTAATTGCGTTGGCACGCATGCCGGCCGCCAACGGACGATCAATGACTAACGATTTGGATTATTATTTCGGGCCAAAGCTATCAATTAACAAATTTAGGTAAGCTGTTATTAATAATACACTAATTTTTGCTATATATCTAAATGTGTTTCAAATTCTTATATTATTTACTAGCTTCTGTCCGCGACTTCGTCTGCGTAGAATTAAACATAAAAACCTTCCTCTTGAATCACTCTAATCTATTAAAAAAAACCGCATCAAAATCCGTTGTGTAGTTTTGAAGATAATAAGCATACATAGGGACATAGGGACAGAGAAAGCGACTTTGTTTTATACTATGTAGTGATGATAATGAATAGCTGAGTTTCTCCCATAAGTCGTAAGTCAGTCATTAGTTTTGACGTCTGTCAACTGATGACTGTGTGTCTGCTGTCTGACCCGCGCACTGACGGTTCCATACAAATTCAGCAAGTGAATTACCAAGGTACGAATAATGTGGTCTAGTTTGTACCGGCCGGCGTTACTATTGCATATTTTTAGATGAAAAAGCAGTTGTGATTTTGACATAACTGTAATAGTTAAACTTATGGTAATGCGGACTTTTATGTACATTTTGATGTCCTCTATAAAACTGTAGTAGGTACAGTAAACGTCATACAGTATGAAAAATCCAAGAGGACCAAAAAATTCGACACACCATACTATTTCTATGGTGTACCGAACTATTTGGCCGACTTGGATGCTTCAAACTTCATCTTGGGCGTTAAGAATATAATAGAAGAATATAATTCCTTGATTCAATGAAGCGCCCTCGCCGTAAATTCATCATTTTGCTTCCTTGTGATACAAATAACTATTGTTGTTTCAATAGGTTCCAAGTTAGCCTTTTTTACTTGCAATACTAACTTACATACTTACTTGTACACGATCCATATAAAGATGCAAACAAACATTGCAAGTTAAATAAAAGCTTGTAAAAATTATTTTGTCTTGATTCTTATACTTTCTTGTTTACAATAGAGGAGAAATGCGAAAAAACGCACCTTTCAGTTAACGAGTTAGGTGGGAAGTGCGTATGGATCCACGAGAAACGCATTTTGCTATTTTCAATTCTACCCGCGAGCTAGTCGTCAACATCTCACTTATTTACGATCCGCCCTCTAACGACCACGCCACGTGCGCGGCTATGGAAAAATATACTATTAATATGAATTTTACAGCTATTTCATAAGCTTAGTGTAATAAGCTCATGATATTATTGGTATATTTAAATGTCTTAGGATGAAAGGTTTGTCCGTATACCTATATATTTCACCCTGTGTAATTGTCTTCACGTACAATAAAGTTAAGTGCATTACTTTATCGTAAACCACGCTAGAATAATACATTGTGGTTGGGTGTCAGAATCCATTTTGACTCAAAGTCAACATGGTAAAGTAATGTAAACTACAGAACAATCCAACTAGCTCTAGCCCCTAAACCACGAAAGTTGCAAGTCTTACCATGTAAAAAAAAATTTATCACGTATCAGTATGAAAAGATTACAATTATATTAATTTAAATTGTAGCCTTTCTAATTTTTGTGATGCAAGGGACAATGCGGCTATCAGTTCGGGTGGGCTCTACGCCGTAGCCGCGGCTCGTAGCGCCGCGTAGCCGTAGCACCAGCTGCGTACAAATTGCTTAGACTCGATAATGGCGTTTTCAATTTGCGAGGATTTGCAACTTTAAATTTACGTAGACTTTTATGTAAGGGATGTAATATTTTATTCAAACCGAGTACTTTACAACTGAGATCTTTACAGATTTACTTACTCAGATTCTCGTAAATTAGATGTAAAAATAGTTGGATTTTATTTAATCGTATAGTCGTTTAATTTCGGTGTTAGATTTTACTACATTAAATGTAAGATGTTATTAGCTATTAACGCACAAAGACCTATATATGCACCCGTAACCAAAGTTATACTCGTATTTAATTAGATTGGAGGTACTCGTATAAAACAGAACAGCAGCAAAGCACAAAATTACCTTGCGCAGAACGACGACATCACACTAAAGAACAAAAAAAATCAACGTATAAACATTTTCTCGTATAACCGGCTGATACGTATAATCCGAGTGCGACATAACAGAGATTGTATTACGGCAATAAGTCCGCCTCGGAGCCCGATAAACGGGAGCTTAATCCCGGTAAGATTTTTTCACACGTCCCCCGCGACCCGGGTGCGCTGCCTCCGGGAAAACTAATAAAGAAACCATCTCGCAGTCAGCTGAAGCTTGAAATGTATTTTTTATATAATTTACCGCGGATTGATTGTGGCAAGCGTGTCAGACCCTTGCCACCGTGATACAGCGGTAAATGCTTTTTTCCAGATGGTTTTGTAACTTACTGTAAGTACCTAATTCAAGACTTTCTATGTATACATTATGGCATACGAGATTCAGCAACAGTTAAAAATCATAACAATATTATTTGATTACTTAAATTTTATCGTCAATTAAAAAAAAAAAGTTCGTAATAAAAAAAAAAGATTCAGCGATACTCAGAAACGCATTGTTCCAACTTGTCATCTCTTTCTACCGACTATAGGGCTAATAATGCCAATAGGCACTACGTGTGTACTAATTCAAACATAACAGTGCATGGAGCGTTAAAGTTAAACCAGATTTACCGCTTTGTATTTGTAACATGGCATGTTAACAGACGCCGGCGCGCAGTGACGGCGGTCACGCGCTAATTACGCCGTCATGTGTCGGCGCCTCGGCGCGGCAAAACACAGCCCAGGCCTGCATCGTCCCGCATCTGCATACTCGCACAGGACCACAGTGGCTGCTGGCTAACGGATACTCATACGCATGCATAGCTGTAAAGCTATGATTTAAATTTTTTATCACAGTTCTGACATGAAAAAAAAAATTGGCTGGGCTACTTAAGAATCGATAACAGAACATGTTCCAACCGTTTTTAGAATTTTTGTCTGTTTATCTCTGTTTGTCTGTATATTTGCGAACGCATCACGTGATAACGGCTGAACGGATTTTGATGCAAACTTTACTAATCTGTTGAGAAAATCACCGTCCAGGTTCTATGCTACTTTTTATCCCGGAAAATTGCATAGTTCCCGCGGAATAGCGATAAACATGACAAAGGTCGCAGCTGCCGCAACGTAAATAAATATCGCTTCAGTATCATAGAGATGCACTAAGGAGATAACCACTGACAAGGGGGCCTATCTCCATAACTATAATTACTAGAGTTGAAATTTGGCATGCAAGTAGGGAATCATAACTGCTGAAAATTAATTTCAAGACTTTTCGAAATTCCCGTGGGATAGGGAGAAAAAAGGGACTTATTTTATTACTTTAAAATCTTCTTATTAGAATCTTTAAATTTGGCATACCAGCAGGTAATTAATTATATCTGAAAACTGATTTCAGGATTTTGCGAAATCCCCTTGGGATAAGAAAAAAGATTGCTAATATAGTTTCTTAGTATTTGGCATACATATTCCTTGATGGTCAAAGAGGTGCACTAAAAAAGGATTTTCCAATTTTCCCACGGCATAAAGGGATGGTACAGAAAATATAGACTTAACGATTTTCACTGTCAAGATATGCGATGTCACACAGTCATGAAAAATAGATCATCAGCGTTGTGTGTCTTCGCAAAAGTGAAACGGTCGCTGGCTCAGCATAGCTGCTGGTATTTTCGATTACTGGCCGCCTCGTTGGAACCTAATTTGAAAAATGCTCTGCAATCATAATATAACTGAAAGCGCAGTGTTCCCATCACTGCGTGGTTCCAGTCAAACTACGTGGTTAGAGACGGGTGTCCCGCAGCGATACGGCCGGTCACTGCTGCAAAAACCGTCAGCAAAGCGCGACGGCCGGCTGCCCGCTGCACTACATGACCGCAAACTGCATCTGACGCCATCGCCATTTTCACCTAAACATACGTAATTTTACTACAGTTCAAAATTGCACGACGCATTTCGTTTGGTTTAAAAAGTATTAAACTATCATGAGCATGAAACTATTCTGTAGGTACACTAGCGACTGTTCATATCTTGCTATGCGTATTTAACTGTGACGTATCAGCGAATTGTGAACCATTTCATTTATTTCTTTTTATTTGTTATGTTGCACAGGTTTTAGATCTGATATGAAAGTAAAGTAACTATTTAGTCTGAAATATGTTTAAAAATCCTATCATCTTTATCCGATACGAGGTACTAAGCAAAAGGACAGCCGCCGCCGCTTTGATTCTCGCTTCAAATTGCATTTAAAAGAGTGCCTCAAAGCCTTTTTCCATTACCCCATGATACCGTGTCGTTTTATTTGATAGCACTCGCGTACGTAGGTAATTACAGTTCGTACTGAGTATACTTTTTATGTTTTCTAGTGTTTCTATTTAGGTGCTCACCGTTTGTAGACACACGAGGTGAAACGATTTGAGGTAGGGGGAGAAGTTTGCTGCAATATGATATTATGAATATAGTACAGTTGGCCAAGAAAGTGCTTTACCATTATTATGACAGTTCCTTCATCAGAGATAAGCAATAAGGCTGAATATCACATTAACTTGTATGTGCAAATTAGATGTTTTAAGGCCTACAAGTGACATTGAACCTTAGGGTCATAAGTGATAAAGGACTTTTTTGGTCGACCATGCCTAGGTAAGTTTGATTTATATCATTGATTTGTAATATCCGCAGAGATAGAAATTATACCATATCAGTATTTTAGTAAATGTTGAAGTATTAATTTCCTAATAATTACATACATACATAAATCGCGTCTTTATCCCTTACGGTGTAGACAGAGCCTAAGGTAACAAGACCTAAAGACCACGTTTAGCATGATTGTGGGAGTATGGATGGTAAGGGGAATCAAAACAGTGATGGGTTGCTAGCCACATCGCCTATATAACATGATCCCTAAGATTTTCGCCTAATAATTACATTATCTTTAACTCATTTCATCAGACGTTCTGAAACAGAACAGCACAGAAGGGATGTTTGTTTATGTTACATTTACGTCTGTCAGAATTAATTCCGTAGCACAGTCGACTCTGAGCGGCTGATTCAATTATGTCACGTTCGGAGTACAATTGGTCAAGCGAAAAGATGGGGAAAAACGGGAAAAATGTCAGCATTAGATCACGCGGACGATAAGTGAATGACTTCGCGCATGAGTTGCCGTCAAAGGGCAGCTAGCCGAGCGCGAAGTGCGAACGCGAGCCGGCCCGCGCCGACGGTGCCTGGCGGGTGTCTCCGCGCCGCCGCTCGCCACCAACACTACATAAAAAATATCGGACAAGAGCGAGCCGGACCACGCAGTTTTTATGTACCTACTCAGGTGGATTAGATTTATTTTTTGTGAACATCTACATCATCAACTTTAAACAATGCAATATAAAATAATAATAATGCGGTTCTGAATCTAAAGAAATGAATTGTTTCGACACTTTAGGTATTCATTTATAAATATTATTAGTTATCTAACTTTTGACGTTAGTGCCTACCTATTTAGAAATAGGAAATACCTATTACATATTCCGATTTTGAGATTACTGGTTATACTTAATCTTGATATAGGTAATGAAGATGAACCTACATTATACTATAAGTAGGTAGTTCATTTTTACCAACATTGCATAATTGAGATCTAGCAATATTTTTACTAACTGCCAAACAAATTGTGTTTTTTTTAACAACCCAACGTTACTTACGGAAATGAACATAACTATTCAGAAATTAACGTTAACTGGAAACAGGTTTAAAGTCTGAGCACCCCATCTCGCACGTTTACCCCGCGGCAGTAAAGAAAATCCTTTCCAAATTGCATGCTAGGTGTTCACACGTTAGCCCGCCGCCGATATGTCGTTTCTCGATATTTTTAAAGTGCGCGAGCTCTACGCGACATAAAAGATACGAGAGTTAGGACTTAGTATCCATTTGCCGAAATTGGCCTCGTTCGAGATAACAACAAGTTTTCGCACCCTCGCAACTAAATGTGCAATTCATACGTGTGTTAAATCTACTGACGGAAAGCGAAATGTAAACTTTATTTTGTAGACGCGAGGGTTGATTTTTGCGCGAAATAAATATATTTTAGCATATGTCATTGCAGATGCTTCACCTTATCGGATGGTGTTGGACAGCATGCGGTGAGCTCCAATTTTTTCTTGTTAGTATAATTTGTTTTTGGAAGGTCATAAATTTCATCCCAAACTTATTTACGGGATATTTTAAAGCTCGTGTGGGGATTTAACGAATACTTATTACGTACGTTGGCCAGCCTTTTGAAGTCAAAAAAGGGATAAAAGTTACCTTTTGCATTTGATTACACGCCAGAGCGAACAAAGAAAACTATCTCAACCGCCTGAACCCATGCATTCTTTGTGCGATGTTGATTCTGATTATAAATAGATTCAACTTTTTGAAAACATGATGTTCTGATAACTATCCGAAATTTCCGAAACGTATTTTATTCTAATGCGCTTTCTTTGCATTAAAAGAAGTAAGAAATGTATTAAATTATAATGGAAGGGGTGTTTCGAAATAAAATAAGACGCGAATATACGACACAGCACTAAACGAGTTAACAGGACATCTCGCGCGCCCTCGTTATTCGCCCGTTCCTATAACTGTCATCCTGTCAAACTATACTACGCGCCAAATCCCCACATTTCCATACCGCCATATTTTACGGCTCACCAGAGAAAATAAATAACAACTATAATACAAGTATGAGGATTTTCCAAACCTTTAAGTCGTACGGAATTTACATATCAGATGTTGACAGAAAAATCCCTAACACGGGTTAATACTAGTGGCTCAGGGGAAGAAATATCAATTTTAGTAAAGGTAAAGGAGCAGTAGCAATGGGTTTTATGGCTGCGTATATTTGTTGTTTTATGGGAATAGATATCCGAGAAAAGTTATTGAATGTAAACAAAATCGGAATGTAAGGGTTTGCTTCACTATTTTGCTAACATACTAACTTGTAACACGTATATGTTTCAATGTTAAGAAATTAGGCCAGCGCCCTGTACCCTTAGTAACAGGTACGTACCTGGTAATTTAGGCATTTACCCTTAGTAACCTTTAATTAAGATGTTAATTTATTAGTTTACAATTATTTACTTATTTAGGTTTTTGGTTGTTTTTTTTGCTTAACTTGATGATAGGTAATTGTGCTACAATCTTACTCCGATTCAGTTGTCAGAGTCTAGTTTGTGGCTGGACGAGGGCGGCGGCTCGTGATATTGAGTAATGGGGGTTCGCTATAGGAGCCGACGATATCAATCTCAACGATTTGCCGATTTGACGCTGAATTCGCTTGACAGCAGTAAATTGGTTAGAAGTATTTGGGTGTGGAGACAAAATTACAATAAGCTGTCAAGAACAAAGAAATACGTTTTTCTTGCTATAAAGTTAGCTCAGAACAGTGCAAAACATAAGTACCAACCCCAGATCTATTGACCATGGTGATTGAAGAATCACATAGCTACGTTGAATTACGAATATTAAAACGAAAATTCTGGTTATCGAACCAGCGCAGCTCGATCTTATGTAGTGACCTTTGCAGGAGTAGTTTTTTCACCTCAGCAGTTTAAACAGGCGGGTTTTGTGCACTTCAGAGAGTGAGCAATACTCGATTTCGCTTCAAGCGTAAGACAAAGTACCTTTGATTTTTTTTTACATCCGAGTTCAGTGCTGGGTCTATTCACAATATTGCAAAGTTTTGAACTTCCCTTCAATCTGTCACTTTAATTTCGATTCAAAAAAGCGAGAGATACAAATAAGTCGATTCGATGTTTGATTTTCAAATTCCATGCCTAGTGATAGTACCTAAGCACAAAAAAATATTAATACGTTCGGTACCTACACATTTAGCCATAGCACCGCAATTCGTCTGTTAAGGTTTTAAATGTGTTCTTTTTTTTCAAATCATCGAATGATATTATTATTATGAAATAAAGAGAATGTGATTATAAAACTGCTGATTTTCATGTGTATGTACGGTCAAGTGCAAAAATAAGTATCGATAGGAACTTCTCAAAAATATGTCCCACGACCTTATTACGCTGGCGTAAGAGCGTATGGTACTTATTTTTGAAACCTTGTCTAGATACATATTATTACACTTGACTGTGTTAAGGACTGTTTTATACTAAAACCTCTTTGTTTTTAACAACTTTAACTTACGTCAATCTGTATTCTTAGCAACTGTTGTGTTGACTAATTAAATAATGTTTTATGCTGTCACTAATCCACGAGTCTCTTTTCTAACTAATATATTAGTTTTATCATGGTAGCAGAGCGTGGTTGGAATAAGTGATAAGTAAAAATAAATCGAGTGCGTGATAAACCAAGTTTCAAAGCAATCCGGAAAGACGAAGATTCAACATGCAATCACCAAGTTGCAAAATTGACATCGGTCACCTGGAAGGTGTAAAAAACTGGTCGACTTGGAAATTCAAGGCAACGTTACTACTTAGAGGTATGCCCGGTGGATTGGATGCAGTAAACGGTATCCTAAAGAAACCTGTAAAACCTACTACTAGCAATGCCGACGAAATTTCTCAGTATAATACAGCTCTCGATTATTACAACAAAATTGACAGTTCCGCATTACTACTGCTTACTGCAAATATGTCAGACGAAACCCTTCAAAAAATCATGCGTTTTAACTCATCCAAAGAAGTGTGGGACGAATTACATCGTTTATTTGACGGCAAGTCTGAAGATAAGAGTTACGCACTTTGTATGGAGTTTTTCGGCTATTGTAAAGATCCGTCACATGACATCACTACTCATGTCTCCAAAATAAAAACAATTTGGTCAGATTTGAAAACCGAACTATTGAAGATAGACAAATCCGAATTACCAGATATCTTATTAATCTGTAAAATTCTCGATACTCTACCTGAAACCTATTTTTCTTTCAAATCGAGCTGGATGTTGATGTCGAAGACAGACAAAACAATAGAAAATCTGACTATGCAGCTTTGTGCCTATGAGCGTGCCATATCGTTGAAGAATGAAGGTCCTGCAGAAGCTCTGGCGCTACAGAATAGCAATAAAGCAAAGAAGAAATGTGGATACTGCGGAAAAGTCGGTCATAAGGTCAGACAGTGTCATAAATGGAAAGCTGACGGAAAACCAGCCAAGTCAGAAAATATCCAGACGTCAAGCAATTTGAACTTAATGCTTTTGCCAGTTACTACGGATGTAAACTCAATGCTTATAAACTATGATACCGCAGATTGGTTTGTTGACAATGGTGCAACTAGTCACGTCACTTGTCGGAACGATTTTTTCTCTAGTTTCGAGCATTTTAAGGATACTCGTACAGTGACGACTGCTAATGGAGCTACTGTCAAAGCTATTGGCAAAGGTACTGTTGACTTGAAAGCCTATATCCTGTAAATGGGTATACAAGATCAAGACCAATGCAGATGGCTCTCTAGATAAATTCAAAGCAAGGCTAGTTGCTAGAGGATATACGCAGAAAAAAGGCATTGACTTTGATGAGACCTTTAGCCCTGTTGCTAAGATGACGACAATTAGATCTGTCTTAAGCGTTGCTGCAAACGAAGGTTTAAAACTCACCCAGTTTGATGTATCAACTGCATTCTTGTATGGTTCACTGAATGAAGAAATTTATATGAGTCAACCTGATGGTTACTCAGATGGATCAAAGAAGGTGTGTAGACTCAAGAGAAGTCTATATGGGCTCAAGCAAGCACCTCGGTGTTGGAACAAATGCATGGTGGATCATTTGAAAACTATTGGATTTAAACAAAGTACTACTGACCCCTGCTTGTTTATCCGAAATCGTGGGAGTAATAAAATCATTATTGCTCTCTATGTAGACGACGGTCTGGTTGCTGCAACAAATCAGGAAGATTCTGACAAATTTATTAGAGAGTTGAAAAGAAGATTCAAAATCACTATAAAAGATGCATCCTACTTTCTAGGATTAGAAATAGAGGACCAGAACGGTAATATAAAAGTATCGCAGAAGCACTACGCTCTGAAAGTTTTAGATCGCTTTGGTATGAGCGATTGCAAACCTGTCACTACTCCAATACAGAAAGATGGATTGCTAGATCTGGATAAAGAGATGGTAGAGTCTATTTCGTTTCCGTATAGAGAAGCTGTGGGAGCGCTGGCATACTTGACCGTTGGAACCAGACCTGATTTAGCATACGCTATAAGCGTTGTATCCCGAACTCTAGAAAATCCTTCTAAAGAAGATATTCAGAAACTGAAACGTATCCTAAGATACATCAAAGGAACTTCAGACTATGGAATAATTTTTAAGAAGAGATGCAATGCTGGAATTCTGGAATGTTACAGCGATTCCGATCATGGTGGAGACCGAAGCTCCGGACGATCGACTTCGGGTATTTTATGCTTATACTCTGGAGGAGTAATATCTTGGGCTAGTCGACGACAAACATGTGTTGCGATATCCAGTACCGAAGCCGAACTGGTAGCTGCTAGCGAAGCAGCAAGAGAGATTGTCTGGATCAAAAGACTCCTTGGGGAAATATCTGAGTTGAAGGAGATACCTAAACTAAAGGTTGATAATGATGCAGCCATAAAGATCTCACATAACCCAGAACTCCACAGAAGAACCAAACATATTGCTATTAGACATTTTTATGTACGAGAACTCGTTGCTGATGGTGAAATATGCGTAGAATATGTTCCAAGCGAGTTCCAACTGGCAGATTTTCTGACCAAGGCATTGCATAAGCCACGAATTGAATCAATAGCAATGAAAATTGGTATGGTTCGTTAAGGGTTGCCAAAAAGGGAGGATGTTAAGGACTGTTTTATACTAAAACCTCTTTGTTTTTAACAACTTTAACTTACGTCAATCTGTATTCTTAGCAACTGTTGTGTTGACTAATTAAATAATGTTTTATGCTGTCACTAATCCACGAGTCTCTTTTCTAACTAATATATTAGTTTTATCAGACTGTACCTAAATAATAATTTTTCTACTCGATGATCATTCTTTAATCTGTCAATTATGTGTTTATAGACAACATTGCAAACACATACTTTTTAATCTTGGATAGTCTATGGCACTTCGTACTCAACTATAATGATTATTATACAACGCCCTAGACGACTATAATAATTTCAAAATTAGAACTTAGTTACTTCGATTGAGCGTCGTGAGCGCTTAGTGGAATGCACCCAATGTAAAGTTGGAAATATCTGGCAAATTTGCTTCCATTTGAACACACTAACTTTTTTCTTCTGTTACGTGATTGGTTAGTAATTGAAGTAATTGGCCAATCAGAAACAGTCTTATAACGACGTCTCATTAATTCTTTTTTGTGCTACGTAAATTTAAAAGTTTTGTTTGTTATTTGACGCGAAATCGATGGTGTTAAATAAATAATCCCTAATGCGAATTAAACATGAGTGACAGTGACGAGATTAGTTTCGCCGCTACTCCAGAGGAGATAACTACTATTAATTCATAAGTGGAAGGTACAATTTTCAAACTTAACCCAATGTAGGAACTTTACAAAAGGTTATTTGTATGTACCTCGATAGACGATGATGATGATGACTCGTAGAAAAAGTATTGTATTACAATAGTTACATAATTACCTCTTACCTCGCCTTCATTATGCAACGATTGTATAAAATACTATTTCAATTTCAATAATCCTTAATGTTGTAACAGAATTCCGACTAGTTTTATTTAGGATGTAGTTTTATAAAGTTGCGGTATTCCATTTTTTCTAATGCGACCTTTGTTCGTCCCGGAATTTAGTTTGGAATGCCAATAATGCAGGTATCCGCCGCTATTCGGTTCCTGCATATTTTATAATTCTTAATTTTTTTTAATTGCTTGTTCTAAAACTAGACAGTATACGAGTATAGATATCTACTACTAGTATATTTATGCATTTTGTAAAACAAACAATTTGGTAAAATTTATCTTTTTGTATTTTTTTCATTTAAGATAAAGTGTTCTCGCTGCTGAGGTGAAAAATTGTACTTACCTATGTGTAACGCGAGACCAAATTTTTTTCAATCTCGTGTCTTTGAATCCCTTGCTGCACTCAGGATTCTAACCTATAATCCTTCGCTTACTCGAGATTCAAAATCAACACTCGCACCAAAAACCAACTTTGCTCTCTTGTTGCACAAAATAACTATTGTACCCCGAAACGAAACAGTTTAAAATAGTATGTTGCAGAATATTAGTGTGTTCATCAGTGCCAACGTCGGTTCTAATCGTATTTACAGATAGGTCGCTGTTTTATTTATAGCAAGCTATAGTTCGTTATACCGCACTAGATTTTGAACTCTCATCTTTAAAACGGGCAACTCACAATTATAAGTTGGGGAGAATGCGACTTGTTTCTGTCTATTTAGGAAGACATCCCTTAAGGATGAGTGAGTTCACAATGGAGGCACACACCGCATTGCCCATCTATACAATGCCCGCACGCAGAGATCAATGAGAGACCAGGATGCTCCGTTAGCGATTTTGCGAGCACTGTGTCAGTAGGTACAGTCAGTATCTGATATCGAATGGCTCATACAGAAAGTTGGTTAACAAAAGGCACTAACTCTATATAGTCTAAGATCTGAATATAACGTTGACCTTCACCGAGCTGACAATAGAATGAAACATATTGTATTGCTATTTAAATACAAACTATTTAAATATAAACATAATATATCTATAATAGAAAAGTTTAATGTAATATAAACAATAAAATATATCATATTAAACAATAAAACATCAATGAAAAAAATATATTTAAATATATATTTATTGACTTATATAAGAATACTAGTATATAAGAATATATCTATACCTAATAGATTTTTTTTTAACTCGAAATATGATAATGTAAATAATAACCATGCCTTCACTTACTGCAAATACTACATTTACTGCAAATAAATATATTATTAATATTATTAAAATTATTATGAAAAAAAAATAGTCTGTCCAGGATTTTTTTAGCCAACCCATTTTTATTATATTTTCTAGTATACTAAATTTCTCGGAGAAGGTCGACGTTATATTCGGATCTTAGACTAATAGTTATCGTCGAAATTTCTTTGTCTTCAAACCAGAAATAATTGACTAACCCAGGCCACTGTCGTCTTTAAAGTTACCTAATGCTATGACGATCTCAACGCTCTCTCTCGCTTCACGGACTTTCTTTGGAACAAAACGCTTTTTCCGTATCAGCAACTTTGGCTTGTCGAACCGAATAAAATACGATCTGCCGGTGCATGCAGGCAACATGCCTGCTCTATACAAAAATGGGAGTCAAAACCTATGTTCATAAAGGGTAACTAAATACTTCTCTATTTGACATGGAATTGTGCAATTTGGCGAGAAGGAGAGAGCACAAAAGAAATGTAAAAATAGAAAGTCAGTATTCGATTAGATCATTGTAGTGGAAATAATATCTGGATTATTTATTTTTTCATGTAAGTATGAAAATAACTTTAAGTAAGGGAAGTATTTTAAGTCTTTGGCCTGACCAAAGACCAGACGGCTTTTTTTTGTTCATCCAGTATCGCAACTTTCACTGAAAGTACTTATTTCGCTCAGTTTTTGAAGAACTGACGCTGGTCGAATAAATTACTTAGATAGAAATCAGGCTGCCTGTGTTTATGTACAGTCGAGGGCATAAATATCGATACAGCCATCATGTCAAATATACATGTCACCTGTACAGTCGATCCATTTGATTCCTGCCTGACCTGCCGCAGAACGTTCTCACTGTAAACGTTTCATGGTTTTTTGTCTATTCAATGTAATATCACTATGTCATTTACTGTCAGAGAGTTTCACAGTGGGTATGGAATCAATTTGTTCGATGGTATACACGGTATCTGGTTTCGAGCCCAGAGGGCCAATGATATTCTAGCAATTGTTAAAACTTACCACACGCAAGAGGAGCTTTAGATATCAGATAGTTAGAATTATAAGTATCTACTCTGAAAGGTTTTTGCCTGGGACAGACATAATGGCGTAGGAGGGCGGGAAGTTTTCCACTGGGCGGAGTCAGAGAGAAAAATGTTCCGCCTTACTGTGGCCACGCCCACGTTGTCTCGCTTTCCTCGGCACCATATTATTTATTTTGCTTGTTTTACGTGTGCAAGCGTCTGGCGTACACGTCAGGTTATGCCCACTTAAACTAGGCTATCATTCATGCAATCAATATCTAGCAAACTGCTTTACATTGAGTAAGCTTTAATATATTCGGTGAGCTGTGGGTATGACAGTACCCAAAGGAGTTATACTGATTGAATTATATTATAACTATCTAGCTTTTAGAGGTCCAATACTGAACACATACTTCTTTCCGATTAAGCTATAAGCCTTCAGCTTCAGCTACCAATAAACTTGATAGAGTCGTGCAAACAAAAGTCGCAATTAAAGGGGGCTGAAGTAGTGAAAAAATTAGATATAGGTTAAACACTTGAGAAAGTAAATGACCTGTTGTATGTGTGAGTAATGTGTGTGAATAGACAAATTGACGTTCCAAATTAGAAAAATGACTTCAGTCTCATATAAGTTCTGTACAGTTCTATATACAACAGCTCATTTACTTAAGTTTTTCACCTATACCCTATACATAGGTACCTCAATACCACTTTCAGAATTTCGAGTATAGTACGGACTCCTGCCCGACTGGAAAAAATAAAGACTGTTTTTTTTTAGTTAACAGGCCGCCTTCAAAAATGAAATTATTTGAAATTTCTATTTTAGGTTGTGTAATTAATACTCACTATTTGTATGAAATCTATACAGATTTTGGTTATTTTTCACTTTTTGGCAGTTATTTTGAAGGTTATTTTATTTTTTATTTATTTAAGTACTACCTAGATATTTTCACTCGATTTAGCGAGTCATTTTGTGATTTATCCATAGAAGCCTTGTCAACTACTTATCACCTCTAAAAAATATTACATTTCTCGATGAAGGGATGGTGGCTTTAGAGGAGTTCTCTTGTTGCTTTCACCACCAGCTTCACTTTAAACCACCACTACCAGCAAAGTGCTCAGTAAGCATAGTAGAGTAATCAAATCACAACCCCTGAAAATACTTACTACTGAGTAGTACCTATATCAGGACGTGGTTTTCGTCATCAGTTCCACTTCACCAAAAATTGTGTTTTCTGGTAGCAAATAAATAAGTTACGGTGAAATATACCCACAAATAGAACTTATATTTTTTTACGAAAACACTTATTAGTTTGAATATTTCGACAAATATTGTCACTTCCCCACACCATTTTCACTTCACGCAGACGGTTTTCCAGAAGAACATACGTATACGTACTGCTCTGCACTGTTTTTCTTAAAGAAAAAATACGAAACGTGTGGAGTTCACTTTTTGCTTTCCAAAAATATTAGTCCGCTTGATGTGTTCTAGATTGTCTTTGACGGATGTCAGTCATCAAACAGCGTTTCCTAAGAAATCTGGGTTTGAATTCTTAATATTAATCCTTGTGTTTCCCAACGTTCCCGAACATATTACCGCTACGTACATAATTCACATCATGTCTCAGAAACCCTTTTTGCATTCCGAGTGCAAACGCTAAATAATTCGCTTTTCCATATCAAATAGTTTAACTTCTTTATACAGGGTGTCTCATTGAAATCGGTCAGTATGGGAAAGTCTGAAACTATAAGAAATACGAAGATCTGTTCTTAGGAACCATGTCATCGATTTTAATAACAAGAAAAACTGCATTCATACATTTAAAAAAAACCTGTACTCAGCTCGGGAATCGAACCCGGTTGTTTAGAAAAAAATAAACTTACACTATTTATATTTAAATATCGATTGTGCAGGTCTTAAGCAGTAAATGGCTCTATGAAACATGATGTCTAAAATGAATAAAATGCATTGTTTTCACACACTTTAATTTATTTTAGTAGCTGTTCGTTGTGACCACCGTTACAATATTCAACAAGTTCAGTCTTGTAAAATTGTCTCTATGGTTGTTAGTACCTCTTTGCTGGTGTCGCAACTTGTTACACACACCGCTTTACATATCATATGGCATTGGCATTGCATTAAACCATTCCGGAAGTTTTATTATCTGCGATAATATTATCTATTGCTGACTGCAATTGCTTACTTCTACATATTAATCAAACACTAACAATCAATTGAAAAGCACACACAGTATGTTGATACAGAGTGCCAATGTTTTGGCGGGAACTTAAAATTTTGCTTAGGTATTTTTGTGTGTATCGCTGTGTGATTGGGAAAATGCGTTTTACAAACACTGAGCAGTTGGAATTTTTGGAGCTTACTTTAAAAATGACAGAAATTTCTCCCGTGCAGTACATTGGTACCATATTAAATATCCAACACGTAATATTCATTAAAATTGTTCACAGTTCAAAGACCCATGGAAGTTTTAAAAAGCCAAAAAAAAATAAAGCAAAGAAAATGTGATGAAAACATGGAAACGAACGTTAACCTATTTTGAAGCAACACCAGATGCCTCAACCCGTGATGCAAGTCGTGATATTCCTGAAATTTCACGTCCGACTATTCATAGAACCCTAAATAAAATACAAATAGAAGTGCTACAAGAATGGACATTGGGTGCAGGCTTTACATGCAGGTGATGATATTAGGCGACTTGAATTTTGCAAATGGATAAAAGAAGTAATGGGTCTTGACAGACATTTTTAAAGTACGTAATATTTTCTGATGAAATGCAATTTTCCAACAACGGAATGTACAATCGTAAAAATCAGCACTATTGTGGAGTCGAGAAAATCCCTTGAGAATGCACGAAGGACGCCGTCGAGTTAGATTCTCATTTAACTGCTGGGTCGGCCTACTTCATAATAAGGTAGGTACTCATGTTTAAAATTTATGATGGACATTTGGATAGATTCAAGTACCTTGCAATCATAAAAGATCTTTTAGAGGCCCTAGGACAAATGTCGGCAGAAGTAAGAGAACAACTTTATTTTCAACAGAACGGAGCACCATCTCACAATAGTCGCATAGCTAGAGACTTTTTAAATGAGATTTTTTCCCAAAAATGGATCGGTACGAACGGCCCCTTCAAATGGCCCGCAAGGTCGCCCGATTTAACGCCTCTTGACTATTTCTTGTGGGGTTACGTTAAGGATGAAGTGTACAAAACAAGCTATGACACCGTTGAAGACCTAAAAGCAGCCATATAGTCAATTTTAACGCCAATTCACCACATGAAGATACAAAATGCAATTGTAAGATCGTTACCTAAACGTGTTGAATATTGTATTGAAAAAATCGGTGGGCACTTCGAACAACTACTAAAATAAATTAAAGTATGTGAAAACAGTGCATTTTATTCATTTTAAACAACATGTTTCATAGAGCCATTTACTGCTTAAGACCTACACAATCGATATCTAAATAGAAATAGTGTAAGTTTATTTTTTCAAAACAACCGGGTTCGATTCCCGAGCTGAGTACAGGTTTTCTTAAATGTATGAATGCAGTTTTTCTTGTTATTAAAATCGATGGCATGGTTCCTAAGAACAGATCTTCGTATGTCTTATAGTTTCAGACTTTCCCATACTTATCGATTTCAATGAGACACCCTGTATAATTAGCTTCAGCCCGTGCCCGTGCCCGTGACTTCGTCTGCATGAAATTATACATAATAAACCGTCCTCTTGCATCACTCTATCTATTTAAAAAAACCGCATCAAAATTCGTTGTGTAGTTTTAAAGATCTAAGCATACATAGGGACCTCTGAAGGGACAGACAGCGGAAAGCGACTTTGTCTTAGACTATGTAGTGATTATATATTATGAATAACTAGGTAGCTGTTGCCCTGTCTGCAAATAATTATTTTATCGCTATCCCGCGGAAACTAAGCAATTTTCCGAGGTAAAAAGTAGCATATGTATTATTCCAGACTATAATCTATCTATGTTTCAAATTTCAATCAAATCTGTTCAGCCGATCTGACGTGAAAGGGTATCAAACATCCATAAGAACATCCATAGATCCATACTTAAAAAGTTTCTTATTTATAATTTAATATCAGTATGATTCCTACAAAATATTAAAAAGAAAGTTGTATGGGTAAAGATTCCTTAATGTTTTCCTAAGGATGTAAACTAAAAAAACCTTGACGTTTAGTAAATTGACCCATTTGATTGACCAATAGCGATATATAATTTTAATTCATTAATATGTAAAATAAACACTATTTTATAATTAAAAAACTTTTTTTATAAACAAGTAATAGTAACACGGTTAGGAAAGATTCTTTTTTTACCACCGCTTTTTACTTTTTATACATTGTCATAAAAGAAAATTGTTTATGGTTCGGCAAAAAAAAGTTAGCGACAGCTGAGCGGGGCGAAAAAACGACGTACGAAATTGTTTCGTAACTTATTACGTATTAAGGGTTAAATTACCTTTTCTTTATTGGTTGTATTTTAAATTGGATAGGCTGTCATTTTCGTTTAAAACGAAATTAATACATAAATTAATATTTAAAAATGGGAAGTGATAAAACCACTGACTTTGTGAGATCTGATTACAAATCATCTTTACACGCTTGTTTACACCTTACACCAGATTGGTTGTGCAGGGTTAGAGATGATTACAAAGAAGAAGGTAAGAAACCACTTCGAACTTTAACATTAGGTACTTAGTAAAAATGGTAAAAAGATAAATTGTAGGACTATTCCTAGAAGGTGGCTAAGCAATCCGATACATTTGTTGTTTTAACAAACCTTGTACTTGAAATTGGATGTGGTGGTTTAGTGAAATAAATATGTTATCGTTATTAGAGAAACTTTGACAAAATAATAATTCATTTACACATATTCTATAAACTATACATATAAAGATACATTAGAAAGTAATAACAAATAAAAATGGAAGACTAATAAATTAATTGACTATGAAAAAATTGACTAGTCAGTCTGTCAGTCGGAAAGGGAAATTTAGAGAAACTTTTCTTTGCCCACATAGCCAGACATTTTTGTGCCCCCCCCCCCCCCCCCCTTTGTAGAAACTACTCATTGCTCCTTTTTGTGGAACAGAAAAATGAGCCAACGAGTATTTCAGTAATTTTTTTACTGTATTTTATATTTTATTATTATCAATATTATCTATCAGTAAGGGCAAGTAGACGAATTCTATAATACAATACCATCAGCGTCCCCTGGGGGACGGTATGGACCACTTTGGGAAATTATGACAAACCTAAGCAAAAAAAACTGCGAAGGTTTGTCGCAAAAATCAATATTTTTCATTTAAATTTTTGATTCAATATTTAGTCCCGCCCTTGACGCGGTTCAGTTTTAACATCGTTCGTTCACTGGAAATATTTTGTCAACTCACCCATAACGCATTAGCTCTACAATATGTGTACTTAATTGTACTTAGATACCAAAACGTAAAGAGTCTGCGCTACATCCGCTTTTCGTCAGAGTTATAGCCGTGTTCGAGATTTTAAAATATACTTACTTGTTTATACAGTTGTACTTAAATGAACGAGATCCAAACTTTCAAATCCCTTAACGGCCGAAAAATATACAACAGGTGCATACAAATATTGCACAGTTATTAATATCTGCCTATATCTGCCTACAATCGAACTTACATTTTATGGCAAATAAGACGGTTCTGTACGTATCTTCGAAGTCTAACGACGTGCTAATGCTAAGTCAATTTAGTTGAGCTTTATTGGCTGTTTGTACGCACCTACTTTATCAAATTTTTATAGTAAGTTACGAAACGCATGGCTGGCCTATTAAGCTGATCGAACGTCAAGGCCGGCTGGCGGTGTGGAATGTGGCTAAGGAGCTGAACGTGCACGGCAGCGGCGTCGCGGCGCTCGCCTGTCGGCTTATGGAGCGCTACCTGTCCACGCAGCTGCGTCACAACATCGCCGCGCCCGCGGGTGAGTCAGCTGCCAGAAGCCGCTGACCGGCACAACGCGCGGCAACGACAATTTTGAAAGCAAAACTTAGCAAACGTAATTAAATGAATTTTACACAGATGAGATGAGAATCACATCTGTAAAATACAGTTCCAAAGGGTCTCTCGAAGTAAATTTTATGCAATTGTGATTTCGGGTGCGTTAGCGAGTGGTTCAAAAGAAGAATCCTGAGCGTCGCGAGGGATTCAAGGCACGAGACACTAAGCAACTTCGCTGCCGAGCGAAACACACAATTTTTCACCTCACTACAGCGAGAAAAATGGTGGGTGAAGAAAAACAGTTGGACTAATAAATAGTAAATCAGTTTTTTATTTAGCAACAAACGTTAGCAAATCTTGCAAATAACTTAGGAATTAACGGACTTTAAAATAAATTAATAATGGATACCGGATCGCATTTCTGAACGTGACATTATGGTTTTTTTAATCGAATGACAAAGTTAGGGGGTCTGATAACAAGTTCCATTTGAATTTCGTGTTATTTCGTCCCTCTCACTCACCTAATTAAGTACTATTCGTGTTTGTAAACGGGACGGCGACATACGAAGTTCAAATTTAAAATTTCTGAGTATATGATAGGGTCTGGTGGACAATGGTGGTCATTGTCACGTTCGAATTTCAAAAACCTTTTCCACTCAGCTTTTGAAGGAGGAAGAGCCTTTTCCAGCAAGTGAGGTGAAAAAAATATTTCTTTAAAAATAAATTGCACAAAAAAAAAGTAATGTCCCTTATGTTTTTTACAGATAATATTGAATTCGAGCGGTTTCAACAGGGACTAAGTGCGAGGATACCGGTGCTGATAGCGTCGTGCGTGCAGATTGCGGCAAAGAGTATCTCAGCCGCCATGTCGTTAACTGCTACACAAGTGTGCAACTACCTAGCCCGAAAGGGCACGAAACACTCTGTTAAAGACATCGTTACCTGGGAATACCACGTATTCCAAACAATAGGTCAGTTAGTACGCAATGGTTAACATACATTAAATAACTACTTATCTAAGTATTTCTGGAATCTCTGGCTGGCATAGTTTTAGCTTTATGTCATTTGGTGAAAAATGGCATATATCAAGTAGTGCGACTCAAAAGGATGAAACGAGGGCTGATACTGCCACGCAAATGGTCGTAGGTTCCGAGAAATCGTCTTCGTCAAAACTCTCCTCCGTCACAATTAGGTACCTACCTAAGAAAATTAGGAATACGAAAAATTAGGAAACTACTTATATCATATTGCCCTCAGTCTGCGACTTTGGTCTTCTGACACTATCGTTCGTGATTCCTTATATGCGGTCGCACGATCGATCCGTTAGGTTACCGCGTGCCGCTGTGGACGAGCGCGGAGATGGCGGAGCTGCTAGCAACGGCAGCGCGGCTGTCGCCGACCGCACAGCGCGCACTCCCGCTCTTCGTCAACCTCGCCGAGCTAAAACGCGACGCGGTTGACCGCCGCGTGCGTTGGGCCGCCAACCTTGAACCGAGCGGTGAGTTTATATACAACGTGTCTTACAATTGTACTGGATTATTTCGGCAGGTGGCTGGGTAAGTATAATTGTACCCTCCAGTAAAAACACGACGGACAAAAACGACCATTCCTGAACATTAACGAACAGAGCACATTGAGGCTACCCGCCGCGGGTATTCATATTCATATTCATTTATTCATATCAATAGAGACATTGTGTTTGAAATATCATAACAAATTAAAATAATTTTCATTACATACATATAAATTAAAATTAAGTTAAAAAAAACTAACAAGTAGGTAAGTACATCTTCTTATATTAGGTACATTAAATATTATCATGTCATTTTTTTTAATTAAATTGAATCATCTATCCCGCATAAATATCTCATCAAGACTATAAAAGCACCCTCTCAATAAAAATCCCTCAACTTTCTACGAAAAACCCTATGATTGGAGATGATCTTTAGGTCACCGGGTAGCTTATTAAAAATTTTAACAGCTTGATGTTTGGCACAACGCAAGTACATACAGGCAAGGTGCAGTTAAGAATGACGGAGGCCTTAAAGTTTTAATAATCATCAGTTTTGAGAATAAAAATTAAATCACCCTTTATGAAAACATTTTGGTAACCACATTAAAAAATCCTGAAAAACAAGTGTTTAGTCAAACTAAATTAATCACTTGCTGAAGTATTCCAAATAAATTTTAAGACACAGTGTATGTATACTTACTACTTGAATTATGAGATCTGTTTACGAACCTTTGTTAATGTATCTTAATTTATGTGTCAATTATTTTAGTGTTTAATTCTTGAACAATACATACTTACATACATTTTGTATAGGTTCTAGTTCGTCTAGTGGTGAGGAATCGCCGCGGCGTTCGCGCTCGCTGTCAGTGCGGACGCTGCACTTGGCGGCGGGCGCGGTGGCGGCGTGCGCGCTCTGCCTGGCGCCGCCGCCGCCGCCGCGCGCGCCCGAGCTCGAGCGCCGCCTCGCAGCACTCGTCGGCGTCCCGCAAGCCTTCGTCGAGTGCGTCCGCGACTGCATACTCACCGTCACTATATTCGATGACGACGAACCTACGAGTACACCCAATGGGTTCAAACGCAGGCGACTGGAATAAACGTTAACAACAACAGTGCTTCTAGTTTTTTAATGTCTTCCGGCAATTTGCGTTTTTTATATGACTGACGTTTGCACTGAAAAAAATACGAAATTCGTCAAGAATCATTAAGAACCTTGAAACACAGTAATTATGAATATTAAAAGAGCGGAAAATACTATTGATTCAGGATTTTCCGCATGTTGCGATTTTAATTATTTGTTTCCAATAAGTCAAGGTTTCGCATAGATGTACAAAAATACTACCGGCGCAGTAAAATAAGCCGACAGAATTTAGGAGCAAAATGATTATTTATTCTAGGTATATTTTATTCGATTCTGTACCTCTATAGAACGTTCTCACAGTAAACGTCACCATGGTTTTCCTTGTCACTTCAATGTTACGTCACAAAGATGACATTAACTGTCAGTAATCAATTTGTACATACAGTATATAGTACAGTCAAGTGTAATAATTATGTATCTAGTCAAAGTTTCAAAAATAAGTACCATACACTCTTACACCGGCGTAATAAGGTCGTGGGACATATTTTTGAGAAGTTCGTATCGATACTTATTTTTGCACTTGACCGTACATACCCACATAAATTTAAAATGTTTTTAATTGTTCGTTACTGAAGACTATGTTTTATTAAGAAGACTGAAGACTATATTAATTTATGTGTACGAGTTACTAACCACATGTTTTAACTGAAATGAAGCTAGTATCAGTTTTAAAGTTCATTTGATGTCTTGGAGTAAGATGAAAAACAAAGTTTATAAACTTGGTCTTCCTCAATACGATCATTAACTAATATACACCTATCGACAAGCAAAAATATTGGGCTGCTTTAACATACAACATTGCATACTAAGTAATCTTTTATTTTTGCTCGTCAAGAAAAGATAAAGTTGCAATGCACTGTACATTTACTTGGCGTAAGTTATAAGAATAAAATAAATGTTATTCAAATCCATCCATTTTTCATTTTATTACTTACTAGCTGTTGCCCGCGACTTCGTCCGCGTGTGTTTTTGTGATACTTACGGCTTTTCTCGATATCAAAATTATTATTATTATGACTATTAACTTCGTCACATGAACCACTGAAAGTATGTACGAAACTATACTTTTAGAATTAGGTACGTCATGAAATAATAATTTGCGACACGGAATCTTGAAAAAAAATCAAGTGTAAACTGGTTAATGACTCATCACATTTATTTATACTTTATTTTACAAATAGTTTTATTTATAGTTTTGTTTATAGTTTCTTTATTCAAAAAAGCTAAGTACAGTTTTAATTACATCACTATTAATTTCGCCAAACTATGACGCTTATTGGCGAATACTGCGCTCACTTTAACGATATTTGTACCCTGATTAATTTAAAAAATTAAATCTATTCTAACCAAATAATACATAAATGTTTACCTGTTTTTACCTTACAACTAACAATTCATTTACTAATCCGTTTTAATTAATATTTTGCGACTCAATTTTTTCTAGCAGAAGCTTTTTTAATTTATTTTCTTGGTTTAAGTAGGTACGTAATTACAGATTATTAACACTTATTATCATTCTACAAATTAATTACCTACAGGGGCCTTGCCATAGTTGCCATGATGTCTTAATGCGATTCAGTTTAGGTTCGCTCGCTCGCTGTCAGATTTATACTAAAAGCACCAACTTTTCACAATAAAATTCTGACATGTTCGTAGCGCAGGCGTAAACGCGCCCTTTGATTTTGCTTTTTATAGGCAAATGTACCAAGAACATACAGCCAAGCGTTTCACGCCGCCCTCATATTAATATCAGGTTTTCAAATAAGAGTGCGTTCAAAAACCGAACACGTTGTTAATAATGGCGCAATAAATAAAAACAAAAGTAACGGTATTGCATATTGAACTTTAGGTGTTAGGTAAAGAACACAATTTAGGACGCCAATTTAGGTTGATTTAGGATCGACAAAAATCTCTTCGTTGAAAAAATGCCTGTACAGCATGTAATTATTATATTAATGTTTTTTTCAAAATTGACACGCTTTTCCGGCTATTATGTCTTATGTACATTTGTATCTATCTATTTTCTTCGTAGTATTATTTTGTTTGTAACTATTACCAACTACTTATACCGAGGAAGCTGATTTTCTTGAGTTCCGCTATTTTGTGCGTAATCACCCCAAAAATCAAATTTCAAGAAAACTGAGAAATTATATTTACCTGTATTAAATTGGAAGTATTATTTAGCAATTTCAAAAGGTTACGCTTCATTGGTTTTTATTGTATAGGTGTATGAAGTTAATTAATTTTAAACACAAAACCCTCTTTTTTGCGCCTCTGGATGAGATTTAAAAAAAATGCTAAAACAGGTATTTCTTTATATTTATTACTAAGTATTTATTCTGAGTTTCATGATTCTAGAACAATCTAATTTTCTTTTTTATACAAACTTTAACCCCCCTTTTCACCCCCTTTTTCCAAAATTTTCCACAATTTCTGTAGCCTATATCCTATTCTGAATTTATTGGAATCGATTTGTGAACATTTCATTAATATTCGTTCAGTAGTTTTTACGTGATGCTCAGTCAAACAAACAAACAAACAAACAAACAAAAATTTTAAAAATGGTTTTAATATGTTCAGTTACCGATTTTAAGTCACCCTGGTCGGTTTTTTTTTTTAAATCTTCAATGTACAGATTTTTTGGTCTCAACGATTTTATTATATGTATAGACTAGCTGACCCGACGAACTTTGTTCCGCCTTAAATTTGAAAAAATCCTTTGTAAGTGCATCTTTATACTAATCAAGGAATAATGTGTAGGCATGCTAAATTTAATGTCTGTAGCTTTATTAGTATAACAGTTCGGAATTTTTCAATCCCGTGGGAAAATCGGGATAAAAAGTATCCTATGTCCGTCTCCTGGTTCTAAGCTACCTCCCTACCAATTTTCAGCCAAATCGGTTCAGCCGTTCTCGAGTTATAAATAGTCGTATTTTTATCCCGTGGGAAATTTGAAAAAAATCCTTTGTAAGTGCATATTTATACTAATCAAGGAATAATGTGTAGGCATGCTAAATTTAATGTCTGTAGCTTTATTAGTACAATATTTCGGAATTTTCCAATCCCGTGGGAAAATGGGGATAAAAAGTATCCTATGTCCGTCTCCTGGTTCTAAGCTACCTCCCTACCAATTTTCAGCCAAATCGGTTCAGCTGTTCTCGAGCTATAAATAGTGTAACTAACACAACTTTCTTTTATATTATATAGATAAAATAATTAAAAACCCCGGTTTTAGATTAACATAGTTGTATTGTAGTTTACTAGTTATTGTCTTCATGTCTCCCGGCAATATGACTGATGTCTGAACTGAAGAAACTTGAAGTTTGCCAAGAGATTAAGAAAATAAAAGCACTGTACATACATCCGGTCGTTTATTATGCGTTCTTCAAATCTTTTGTAATAAGTTCTCCGATTTTTTTTTACAGATGAAAAGACGATTGAAAATCGCGTGACCTTTCTCAGGTTTATTATCACATGGTATAAGAGTATTCTAGCCCTTTGCCCGGCTACATCCTTCACCGTTCAACCGTTGGGGTGGCGAATATTAAAATGCGTCGACTTCCCGGGATCACCGCTTTGACTGCCGAAGCGCGAAATATGGCTGCACCGCCGGCATGCTAGCTCGGTACGCCTACGACGGCGCTCACTGCTCACTATCTATAGACGCGGATCCAATTATGTTTCTCTTATATTGCAACGTTTTAGCTACTATCGGCAAAAACATCACTTTTTTACTATAAATATTTTATTGTGGAGAAGGGAAGGAACTTGAATTATGTATGTAAGTAGGTACATATGTACGTGAAGGTCACTAATTAGATCAGATTCATTCATTAGATAACTACCACACACGATAGGTTTGAGAACATTTTTTTTTCCAATACAAAAAATTATAACGTCGTAACTCCTCTCCTTTTTTTGTTTTTTTTCGTGCTACGGGTCAAATTGATTCTTATGGCCTAAAGATCAATCGTAACGATTTTCATGCATTTAACACCATTTGCAGCTTTTTACTGAATTTCGGAGTGTATATACTGCTAGCGCTATTTGAATGGATGCTGCCCGCTTGAGCTACATACAATTAACGAAAGTCATTCACGTGGCTGATATTGCTCACTTTAACGGAATTCACTGATCACAAAGCGATTATTAGGTATTGTTTATGAGTTACGTATGACCACTGTTTGATAGATTACACCTATAGGTATCCTTAATTACCTACCGTAATTTTTAACAATATTGTCAAATTAAAATCGTTAATCAGAAATCCATATATTTGAAGAATACTCGAGGAAGTTAAAAATATACCCCTTGCTAATAAAGAAAAAATACAAGAATACAAAAAAGTACTCCTCATTCAATAAAACAGTTCTCACCACTTACCACCCTTTGGCTCATTCTTTGTATGTATATCAGCTGTGTTAAAATGACGAGTTCAACTTATGTAGTCCCAAGTGTTAATCTATACATATAATAAAATCGTTGAGACCAAAAAATCTGTACATTGAAGATTAAAAAAAAAAACCGACCAGGGTGACTTAAAATCGGTAACTGAACATATTAAAACCATTTTTAAAATTTTTGTTTGTTTGTTTGTTTGTTTGTTTGACTGAGCATCACGTAAAAACTACTGAACGAATATTAATGAAATGTTCACAAATCGATTCCAATAAATTCAGAATAGGATATAGGCTACAGAAATTGTGGAAAATTTTGGAAAAAGGGGGTGAAAAGGGGGGTTAAAGTTTGTATAAAAAAGAAAATTAGATTGTTCTAGAATCATGAAACTCAGAATAAATACTTAGTAATAAATATAAAGAAATACCTGTTTTAGCATTTTTTTTAAATCTCATCCAGAGGCGCAAAAAAGAGGGTTTTGTGTTTAAAATTAATTAACTTCATACACCTATACAATAAAAACCAATGAAGCGTAACCTTTTGAAATTGCTAAATAATACTTCCAATTTAATACAGGTAAATATAATTTCTCAGTTTTCTTGAAATTTGATTTTTGGGGTGATTACGCACAAAATAGCGGAACTCAAGAAAATCAGCTTCCTCGGTATAAGTAGTTGGTAATAGTTACAAACAAAATAATACTACGAAGAAAATAGATAGATACAAATGTACATAAGACATAATAGCCGGAAAAGCGTGTCAATTTTGAAAAAAACATTAATATAATAATTACATGCTGTACAGGCATTTTTTCAACGAAGAGATTTTTGTCGATCCTAAATCAACCTAAATTGGCGTCCTAAATTGTGTTCTTTACCTAACACCTAAAGTTCAATATGCAATACCGTTACTTTTGTTTTTATTTATTGCGCCATTATTAACAACGTGTTCGGTTTTTGAACGCACTCTTATTTGAAAACCTGATATTAATATGAGGGCGGCGTGAAACGCTTGGCTGTATGTTCTTGGTACATTTGCCTATAAAAAGCAAAATCAAAGGGCGCGTTTACGCCTGCGCTACGAACATGTCAGAATTTTATTGTGAAAAGTTGGTGCTTTTAGTATAAATCTGACAGCGAGCGAGCGAACCTAAACTGAATCGCATTAAGACATCATGGCAACTATGGCAAGGCCCCTGTAGGTAATTAATTTGTAGAATGATAATAAGTGTTAATAATCTGTAATTACGTACCTACTTAAACCAAGAAAATAAATTAAAAAAGCTTCTGCTAGAAAAAATTGAGTCGCAAAATATTAATTAAAACGGATTAGTAAATGAATTGTTAGTTGTAAGGTAAAAACAGGTAAACATTTATGTATTATTTGGTTAGAATAGATTTAATTTTTTAAATTAATCAGGGTACAAATATCGTTAAAGTGAGCGCAGTATTCGCCAATAAGCGTCATAGTTTGGCGAAATTAATAGTGATGTAATTAAAACTGTACTTAGCTTTTTTGAATAAAGAAACTATAAACAAAACTATAAATAAAACTATTTGTAAAATAAAGTATAAATAAATGTGATGAGTCATTAACCAGTTTACACTTGATTTTTTTTCAAGATTCCGTGTCGCAAATTATTATTTCATGACGTACCTAATTCTAAAAGTATAGTTTCGTACATACTTTCAGTGGTTCATGTGACGAAGTTAATAGTCATAATAATAATAATTTTGATATCGAGAAAAGCCGTAAGTATCACAAAAACACACGCGGACGAAGTCGCGGGCAACAGCTAGTCTTCAATAAAGCCTAAGTTTATTAAATTTTCCTAAGCTGTTCTACTGAGCACAGCTCTGCACCATAAACATCCGAGACGAACATAAAATTTAATTAAACGCTGATTGTAGGCAGCGCAGTGACTTCGCCGCAAATACTCCACAAAATGTTAACAAGTTATAAAAATTATGAATTAATGTCAGTGAGACGAGGGTCCGGCGGGGCTGGCGGCGGGAGGGACGCCACAATAGATGCTGCTTTAGGGTGCCCAATAAAAACTTGACAAATGGCGTTTCATAATCGCGTCGCATTCCAAGCCTCGTCACCAGAATTTGCTTCGTTTTCCCTCCCTGCCGAGAATAATGTTTGTTTGCGACTCTACCTACTTCGTGTCATGTCATGTGTGGTATGGTACATCATTTCGTGTACAGCACATGTTTATGGATAACTGCAAAGGTCATGGTTGTGATGGTACCTATATGTACATACAGTGACCACAGATTTATAGTTGCTCGAGCCTCGCGGGTATGGCATCTCCAGTAGAGTTACCCAACTGCCAACCCGGACTGTCGTACTGGACTGTCGTTTGCTATGTTTCGGTCACATAATATTTTAACTTTTTGAGACAGTAAAAACCAAATCTAAAACTTATTTGTACAAGTTAGGCTAGTTAGTTAGTTAACAAAAAAACAAATTTACTAATAAATGTCGACTGCATGTCGTTTAAGTTCATTGATATCTACCTCCATAAAGAAACTCCTTTTTCAGGCACCTTTATTAATTAGGCTACAAATAAGTCATTCCTTATTAATGTGTACCTAAGTAATACGTGTATGTAATTGTTAAATGTATTTGCTTACTGTATACTTGTAACTATAAGGATAATCCTACACGCTCTTATAAAACCGATAGACGTTTATCATGGTTTATTCTCACATAAAATTGCTGCGAGGTCATAAAGTAAGTGGCAGGTTATTACCCACTAGTCTCCGAGTAAAGAATTCCCGGTTATAGAGGTAATAAGGGTGGGTATTACTGCCACCAAAATATTGTGTGGTGTCACCGTGCGTGCGCCCTGTTCTTACAATATTATTAAAAATAATTTCTCATTTTTATTGCCCTCTTTCGGTGGTAGTAACTGGCGTAATAAATGACTTTGCCATTATTATGACATTGCGCAATAACCACGATTGCCGTAATTGATAATTTACACCCTGAAAATGAGAATTAATAAGATAAAAGAAACATGTGATAAATAAGTGTGGAAACATGTAATTATGAATCGGTCTGATATAAGGCAATATCTTCGCTGCTCTTGGTGTTTAATGACTGGTGAGCTGTAACTGGTGATCAATAATTTCTTGATTATTGGATGTTACAAATTAGGCCCAAATGGTACGATGGCGGAAGTAAAGCACTAACTAAACTACTAAATGCACTAACTAAACTACTAAATGCACTAACTAAACTACTAAATGCACTAACTAAACTACTAAATGCACTAACTAAACTACTAAATGCACTAACTAAACTACTAAATGCACTAACTCGCCCTAGATTAAGATGTCCGTCGGTTTCATTTATACCTCAGTACCTGGCGTAAATACAATAAAATAAAACATGGACTAATTCTGTATGCAGTGTAGGTTTTCGGTCTCAAAATACGTCTCGAACGCGTTTGCGTTAAAATGTCAAATATTATGAGAATAGTCTGTTGCCATTTCGATCCGCAAGTGGCGCTGCCAATTATTCCATAGTAAATGAGACGTTTACGTAAACGCGTTCGAGACGTTTTTATATGCGAAAACATACACTAGAGGCTCAGCTTGTTACCGTTTCGATCCGCAAGTGGCGCTGTCAATTTTTCTACAGTAATTGAGACGTTTATGTGAAAGCGTTCCATACGTTTCTTACACTAGAGGCTCTGTACCTCATGCGAAATTTGAATAATCCATTCTTAGTGGACTTACATTGTACCTACTCAATACTCAAAGTACTTGTGTTTTCAATTTCAACATCTATCAGTTTAACTCTTATCTAAATCAATATAATAAAATACTGGGTATCGACTTTGTTTGACCGACTTTTAACTTCGTCCTAATGCGATCAAATGTGACCTTCACTTATTAGACCTGATGATGATGACTACGCAATAAAAAAACCGTAAGCAAAAAAACGTAATCAAACATTTTTGTTTTACTCTTAATATAAATGGACAGAAACATTGTTTATTTCTCAACCCTTTTGGCTGGTAACGCATATGCAATGCTCCGGTGTTGCGGGTGTCTATGGATGTTGGTGCTCACTTACCATCGACCCAGTGGCTTATTTGCCAGTCTCTTTAATAAAATAATGTATTGTGTTGCTTTTCAGAACTAAACACTGTAAGCATTGAGTCGTAGCCATGCTCGTAGCATATGCGTAGAAGGTCTACGGATGTTTATGTTTTAATGTTTCTGCCTATTACATTGGTTTTGTTTAAGTTCTAAATGTAAATTTCGTTGAATTAAGCGTCCTTTTTGTAAACTATATATAAAAAAAATTATTTGCTCCTTAGAAAACCAATTTGAATCTCCCTTACCGTTGTGTCTGCTCACGGCTTAAGAACGGATCAAACTCTTTAACATGATTCATTCATCTTTCTCCTGCTTAGCCGGGGCCCTCTAGACTGGCCACGTATCTGCATTTTTTTTGATTTTGCGGGTGTTCATGGGTGGTAGATGATAACCAGTGATCGGGGATTTGGTTGCCACTCTGGGTGAATGACCTCAATCATTATGCTAGTATGGATATGCCACGGGATTGCGGGATTTGGGTAGATAAAAGACAGATTTTTGTCATATCATAAAATTACATTTTGATTATCGATAAATTGCTATTACTTACTCTTGAGTGTATCATTCGAAACTCTAACTGCACTGCGGCTGCACTGATAAGTACAAAAATAATTCATATCTTAGTGCCAAACAACATCATTGTACATTTTTGTAAAATTATTTCTATTCATATAATAACCATTACTGATTATTTAATGTCGTTTATTTTATAAACATTATACCATCACCACAATAGCATTAATTTTTTTGAACATTTAAATTGGTATCACGGGATAAACGGTGTATCCATATTACTCTTTCTACTTGGCACCCCGCAGTATTGTATCCAACAATTGCCATAAGGTGACTCACTTGCTCGTTTGCTTTTTTTGAAATCGGTTAAAAAAAGACATTAAAGCACCACGTCACCGGTGGTCTGCCTCTTCTCTTGGAGCGCTCATCGATAAAAACAGCTCTCTTAACCATAACCATGCAATTTATATTTGGTCACATAAACAGCCCCGTAATATTCACAATAGTGTCCTTGAGTCATTCCATGGTGGGCGAAAGTTTGATTGGGACGCGGTTATATTGATTTGGAAAAACGTCACAGCGTGTGACTCCACTGCCCCACCTGGGCACCTTCATCGTGTCAGTACACGAGCGCTTGGTCGAACCTATTCTCAAGTTTTATAAAACCATAAGGAATCGGATTGATTTGGTTGACTTCATTCAAGACCTGCCCGCCGTGAATCTGAACAGGTTCTCCGTCGGATTCGAAGTAACTGTTTTAAAGGCTCCAATTATTTAGTTTGACGATGTGTTTTCATGATGTGTGTAAGTTTTGCCATTAAGTTGTTGCTTTGGGAGCTATTCCCTTTATTTTTGTATATTTTTGAAGTGGGTTATAAATTTCAGTTATCAATTATAAAGACTTATGAGTAATTAAGTTCCTTTGTTTA
Organism: Pandemis corylana; assembly: GCA_949127965.1. Taxonomy (NCBI): domain Eukaryota; kingdom Metazoa; phylum Arthropoda; class Insecta; order Lepidoptera; family Tortricidae; genus Pandemis; species Pandemis corylana. The sequence continues at coordinate 23,604,271 of OX421850.1, forward strand.
TTTCCAGTGGTCGGCTGATTACTCAAGATGCACATGACTTAACATTGCACATTAATTGACCTCACGGCGTTATTAGCTTTCCTCTGTAAGTAAAGCCAGTTTAAATATAATCAAGGCCAGTATAATAACCGGAAAACGACACGATACTTTGGCTCGTCAGTAAGTATAGTTGCCACACTCAGACAACCGACGTATAACTTTGTATGGAAAGTGCTCGTCAGTGTAGAGTTAAAGTAATTCAAATCTACGATGGATCGATTTGTTTTCCCTCGGGATGAGTTGCCGCTGGGAGTGGTCGCTCGCTCCGCCCTTTTATTTTTTTACGCTAGCTAGATTAAATTTATTTATGAAATAATGTTTATCGTTCAAATAAAACATTGTTTATTTTGACGAGTACATTGTTTAAGTCATCATGGTTCAGAAACTGCAAACGCGGATGCATCGATTAATTTAAAAGCAAAATTAAATTGGATTAGCCGGGCGTTCGTTCCGTTTTTTTTGTTAGTTATACTCGGATCATTTTAAGTAGATTCATGGTATAATCATTCAGAAAAATCTGGAAAAATTTATTTTTTTACGTGTACTGCGCAAAAGTGCAATTGAAGGAAGGATTCAGTGGGTGAGTATTTTGTCCAGTTATAAACAGTTGTATTTTTCTGTGGAGAGCAGCGTGGGGCGTGTCCGGGGCGCGCCCGCCCAGCGCGCGGGCCGCGGCGGCAGTCGTCAGTCGCCCGCTGCTTCAAGCGTGCGGGTTCTACGCGAGTTTTCCTGCCCTAGCCTTCCTAGTTACGACGCCATTCGCCCGCCGGTTGCGAGGTAAGTTATTTTTTAATTTTTTCGTGTCATATTTTTTTAAAATTACTATAGGATACTGTCGTTAATTGTAAGTCTTGTTTCACGTTAAATTAAGTCTCCATTTTATTGAATGAACCATTAAATATCTGTACTTATTCTTTTTGCTGTCTTATTTTAAATTATTTACATTAAATTATTGTCCAGTGATACCTATAATTAAATCATTTTTAAATATGTTAAGACTAAGGTATGATTTGTAAAATTATACCTAATTAGGAGTATGAGTAAAAAGTTTTTACATGCATTTATATGAAAACTTCACAATATAATTGTTCAGTAATCTTCGCACTAGAGTCAAGTCAAGACCTGTGTCGCGGACTACTATTTATTGCGAATATAAGTACCTATATAATTAGTTTGCAGCAATGTTGGTGGCAAAGAAATATAATTAACAGGGTCCTTTAAAATTATTCCGGAATATTTCAGCAAGTGTAGGGTAAGTTCCACTAAATAGCACTGGAAATGTTCTTCAGGATTTTGAATTATAGCTTACAAACATTTCCGTACGTCCATCGGTGTTCCAACGGAACCGCGTCAAGGGCGGGGCTAAATTTTGAATTAAAAATCTTGGTAGGGCACTTCTGGTGGACATGTTCAGTCGCAGCGATCCAACCATCCGCTGAAATATTCCGGATAAATTCGGAGATGCTTTGTATTATAGAATGAATTTGAAAGATTGGGTCTGATGAAGCGAGTATAGGATCAATTGCAGTTAATGAGGTCTTTGAGTATATGGGATAACCTACTCATAATGATGTACTTACTATGAAATCAATGAAAATCTAATAAAATAATATAAGTATGTTTCAAGAATTACGATACCTAACTATGTCCGTCAAAATAGGTGTCTTACTTTCTAACTATAAAAAGAATAAAAAACTTTTTGTAATTGCAATTTACTTATCTGTGAAAATGAACTGAAAGAAATGTTCCCTACTTATAAATATTTAAAAAATAATGTTACAAAAAAGCATACACAATTGAAATTAATTATAAATACTACATCATTATTCTTGTTCGTCAGCTTAAATCGCTAAACTAAAATCAAGGTAATAACTATACGTAAGAAATAAATATAACTCAAATTGTTTAGATCATTTAAAAATCCTAAACTCCAAAACAACTGAACCCAATTTTGATAAAACATTATTTACATAAGAATCACCGACAGACAACCTGCTTTCAATAAAAATAAAAAAACAGCCAAGTTGTCAACCTTTGCTACGACACCCGCACTATGAGATAAACAAGAAAAAAAAACATCCCCACTTTACGCGTAAGGGAGGTACCTACCTACCTAATAATCTACTATACTATACCTACCTAATATTCAAGATTTATTTTACGACTTTGTCGGCGTAGTTATTATGTAGGTACACCCATGCCAAATAATAGCTTTCTAGTACTAAAAGTCTTTAAGCTAAGCCGCGGACAGACAGACAGACAGACAGACGGACACAGCGAAACAATAAAGGTTCCTTGTTGACTACGGAACCCTAAAAACTGCATAAAATCAGCACCGGGGATTAAAAACTCAAAGTATCTGACTTTAAAAACACATACTCGTACCGTTTGGCGGGCGACAGCCCGCACCCGCGCTTTGCCCCTTATTGTAGGTCAGTTTTTAAACAGAAACTAAATTGACATGATCTCTAACCTATTATATTATTAGGTAGCACCGCGGTAGTTAATTTCGCATATATTAAAATCCCTTAAGCTTAATTTCAATAGTGACAAAAATATTTCCTGACTTTCGTTGTATTTATTGTGGGGCTACGAAGCTTTGGACTAACAAAAATGTGTGATCGATTACCGACACCCTATAAATAATCCTTTAATATGATCATGTCTTAATTCTTTCTAAAACGGAAATAAAGAAAAAACGTTTTATCAATTAAGAAGTTTTTTTTTAAATGAAGACTACCTATTCTCTTTAGGCTAGTCTTCATTTTGGTCCTTAGGTACATTGAGTAAGCGCCGTGAATAGCTGAATACCAAGGTTTCGTAATATTTAATTTATCAAATCTTGTATGATGAGAAGGCTTTTCTCTACTATTTTAGGTGTTTGTTTTTTTGCTCATATAAAAAAAGAAATACAAAAATACCTACCATAGCGGGGCCTCTTGCGACTACAAATTGTTCTCAAAGATAATATTTGATAATTTAATTTTAATTTTATTTAACTTGATTATCATTTAATAACCAGTTACCTGCTGATTTGTAATGTTAATTACACTTTTCAGAGATATCTTCAGCTGCTTTCGAGATAAAATATAATGGGATTACGTCATCATTTTTTTGACACTTAATGGTAATGATATCTGATTTAACTATTTATTCAATGCAGAGCGAAATCAACCGTTTTTGAATTCTTAATTAATACGAAATATTGAATGTTTTTAAAATCGCGCCGCGTGAGACATTGGCTTTTTCTCTTATTTATGTTTTCAATTTATATATATTTTTAAACAAGCAATTCGTGCATGCTTAAATTTCGGAGATATCGGGAACAGCTCTAACGATTGCGATATTATTTACTGTGTAAATAGTTAGGGATTTTCGGAAGTAATTTCTATCTAGCTGTAGGTACGTCTCTCATCTTTGGGGAAACGCTTTTTCCGAGTTTTGCAAAAACCGAGCTTGGCTCGTTGGTCTAGCTAGGCGGTATTGTAATTAAAAGCAAACAGTAGATACCTGCCGTGTGAAAAAGAATTCTTAACAATAAAATTACGATGTTGTAGCAGTAAATGACGGTAGCTGATGGTATAGCTGTTTTTTAAAACAACGGAAAAGGTTCGTTAATTGAATATTATTATGAAGTAAGTTATGGGTGCATAAACTGAAACGCACTGAAGGATAGAAATTAGTCAGAACCAATTTTAAAATGCCCTCTTTTATCCGTTTAACTACAAAATATTTTACATATAAAATGATTACTTACTTCTAATGATAAAATCGTAAAGGCAATTAATTAGAATAAGTTTATTACTTGACTTATTTACAGTTTAAGCTATAATTTCGTAGAATTTATTAAAGATTATCTACTTATGTACAATTTTTTTTCACCTCAGCACCTCATACAGGTTGGTTTTGCTCATTCCAGAGAGTGAGCAAAACTTGTTTTTGCATCGAGCGTGAGACAAAGTAACTTTATTTTTTTTATTCCGAGGTCAGTCCTGGGTCTATTCACATAATTCGGAAGGTTTGAACTTCCCTTCAATCTGCCACTTTCATTTCGACACAAAAAAGCGAGACAGAAACAAGTCGATTCGATGTTTGATTTTCAAATGCCTAATGATAGTAGGCCCGAATAATAGTACATTACTGTCTAGGCCAGGAAGTAGGCAATTGCTGGCTGAGTATTGGTTTGAACGGACGAGCTTGCGAGTCCGTTTAATAATACGAAGCCAGCAATGCTATTCTGGCCGAGACAAGTATAGTGCTTTTCTCAAAAATCAAAAATAAACAAGAACAAAAATAAATGAAAATAAAATAGTGAAATTGTTTTGCTTTGCCGCCTTTTTCTATCAATGGCATTTGAAGAGAGTATTTTTCTACCCAGTACACCTAAAGCTATTTCAGACACAGATAAACACGTTGTCGTATTAGCTTTTATTTTTTTTAATTTGGTGTTTTAAGTCTTGTGCCTTTATTTTATAATGGTGATTTGCATTTTTAAAAAGCTAATAACTAGACAGTAATGGAATTTGTATGCGACATTACTGGAGAGTTTAGCGCGACAGTAATGTTTTTTTTTTAATTTTGGACTGACCGGCAACAATTAACTTCCTGTTCTGATATATAGTTAACAATGACGACATTACCGGACATTTTTGAGAAAAAACATTAAAACGTTCGGGTGCGTTCACATTTAGCCGTAAAATTGCAATTCATCTGTTAAGGTTTTTTCTTAAAAATGCTATGAAATGTCGCCTTTACATTAGTGAAAAGGAGCCAGAAGGTTAAACATCCTGGATGTCTAGTCATTTTGAATTTGGATTCAAAAAGTGTCCAGTAAAGTTGTATGAAAATCCATAACTTACCATTATATTTGAATTTGGAATCAAAAAGTGTCCAGTAAAGTTGTATGAAAATCCATAACTACCATCTATATAAATAAAAATTAATTTCTGTTCGTTAGTCACGCTAAAACTTGAGAACGGCTGAACCGAATCAGTTTTGTTTTTATTAACGAAAGAGGTTATGCGGACGTGTGCAGGTTTCAAAATAAGTATAATTAGGTTCAACACTATTTTACTTAAACTGCTTATTTGCAAGACCAAAAAAATTCTAAAATAGACAATTTGATTAGTTTTGTATTTAAATAGTCACATTTAAAGAGCAAACATTATTTTTTTAAGTTTGGCATATGAACCAAAATTCAAGCCTTATGCAGTAAAAAAAAAAGCGGGAAACGAAAGAAAACTATTTTAATTTCAGTAACAATAGACAATTGCCCTAACATGAATAACGTCACATTCGATATTTCTTTTTTTTTAATATACTTTTATTTTACTAAATCTTCTCGTTTCATTTTTAAGAAAAGCACTATACCTACTTGCTTGCTTGACTCGTACTATTAAAACCCTCACCGTTCCGGCTCGGGTTTCAAGCTCGTACTTGTCCAGGATGGCTTATACTTACTGGTCTCTGCAGTAATGTACTAAAAATGTGTTTTTTTTTCAAATAATCGAATGATATTATTATTATGAAATAACGATAATTACTTATTAGGAATTATCTTAGGAATCATGTCATCACGGCTAGCAACCCATCACTATTTTGATTTCCCTTTCCAGCTATACGCCCTTAATCATGCTAAACGTGGCCTTAAGGTTTTGTAACCTTAGGCTCTGTCTACCCCGTAAGGGATAAAGACGTGATATATGTACCTATGTATGTATGTACTTATAAAAATGTTGATATTAAATTCTACTTACCTAAATAATAACTGTCAATTTTAGTAATCCTTAATGTTTAACAGAATTCCGAGTAGATTTAAGATGTGTCATCAAAAAGTTGCGGATTTTTTCTAATGCGACCTTTTTACGTCCCGGAATTTAGTTAAGGATGCCAATAATGTACTCGCCACAATCCGGTTACTGCATGTATATGTATTTTATAATTCGTATATTTATTTGTTTTCAAAATTAATAGTACCTATACCTACCTACTTCTAGTATATTTATGCATTTTTTAAAACAAACAATTGGGTAAATTTGCTTAAAAAATGTTCTCGCTGCTGAGGTGAAAAATTCTGTGTCACACGAGACCAAAGTTTTTTGAATCTCTTGCTGCACTCAGGATTCTAAACAGGAATCACTCGCTACGCTCGTGATTCAATTCTAGAATCCTCCGCTTACTCGTGATTCAAAATCAACACTCGCACCAAAAATCAACTTTGCTCTCTTGTTGCACAAATAACTATTTAGTTTTCCCTACACGTTAAAACTCCTGCAAGTTAGGCAATTCAATGTTTCATCTTAAAACCTGAGGTTAATATGTGGCTGGAATTCAAATACCTACTAAAATACAACGTCATATTCACATATACAGGTTGTTTGGTAGCTAGATACAAAGCTTTAAGGGGATGATAGCCGAGGTATTTTTGAACATTTTTAGCCATATATGTCTTAGCCGAAATATGTTTTTTTTTTATTGAAGACTTAGAAATTTTAGGAAAATACCCAGAATGTGATAGTCACGAGTCAATATTGCCCCAATGAGCGTTAATTTGGAAACAAAATCTTTTATTTCGGATAGTTTAATGTGTATTGGACCAAATGAAATAATTTTTAAGTGTCTTTCTTGCCAAAAAAACAAAATGGAGGCATTCGAAATTACTAAAAATGTCTTAGGTTGGAACAGAGTCATTTTTCTGTGCCATAAAAAAAATCCTTGTAATAATTATTACACATAAACGGATAACTCACGTATAAAAAGTCGAGTGATGTTCGACTTTTTATACGTGAGTTATCCGTTTATGTGTAATAATGATTAAGTCTCACGGTAGTTTCATCCTTGTAATATTCAAACATTTTTAGAAACACGCCTGTTTATTGTTCTTTCTTTTAAGGTATCACTCATTCACATTGCTTGCTAAATCTGAGATAAAAATTAAAAACCAAATTCAGGGAGCACTCTCTAAGATAATGTTCGAGTCTTGGAATTTCACGTTAAAGGTACTTAACTAGTAAATTACATGAAAAAAAGATTAAAATTAAATCATCTTTGGTTTGTTGTGATTTGAATACTAAATTAATTAATTTTGATTATTTTTTTACATTAATAAATCAAATGTCTTTTTCACACATTATTTACTAGTAAAATTTAAATAATGTAATTTGTTTGTAATTTGTAATTTGTTTGTAATTTGGCTAAAAATGTTCAAAAATACCTCGGCTATCATCCCCTTAAAGCTTTGTATCTAGCTACCAAACACCCTGTATAACTCTCCTTACAAACGGATATTTAGCTTTTTAACATTTCTTGTGTTATAAAATCTTTTGCTTCTTCCTAAACTTCGTATTTCTATGCCAACAGTTATTGCACAAAAATACACTTTTAAAAGGTTGTAGGTACATGGTTATCGCGTGGACTTACAAATTTAACTTTTAACAGTGGCAAGTTGGTTGCAAAAGATCACAGCTTCAAGTATTTCATACTAATTAAATATTACTTATTCCTGAGAAAGTGGCAGTGACAGATTAACGCGCGCACGCACAGCCCGAAGTGACCCTATAAGGGTCCGTTTTGCTCCTTTTAAGGTCCAGAATCCCCATCCTATAAAGACAGCAAAATCGTAATAGTTTCTACGGAATCTGAAAACAATTCGAATTGAGGCCTTATTTTCTGCTATGTAATACCTAATCATTCTTTGGAGTAAAATGCTATTAAGGTACACATAAGGTTTTTCAGAATATCTTGCACACGTTTTAATTGCATGCCTCGTTGGTGCGGCGGCTCGCAATGATTCTTATCTCAAACTTATTGAAAAAGGGGCGGCGCGCATTCCTATCGCGCATAAATCAGGCCCGGCTGTATTTCTTTCCACGGCTTGCTCCTTTTTATTGCTTGCTTATTGGCCTATTACAATCGGATGTGTATTGATGTCCATTCTACTAAAAAAAGAATGATCATATTGATTATATCCTATATATCCAGGAACGTATTTATTAAGAAAGTATTTTAACTCATACGCGTGATTGCATGATTTACTAACCAACTGTAGACGTCAATTATAATTAAAAGTTTTGTCAAATATTACGAAAGGTATACTCATACGCTTATATAGCATGTTTAAAGATTTACTACTTATTATTATTGTTATTAGCCTGGATAGGTGTCCCACTGCTGGGCAAAGACTACTTAACGAGCATAAAAACCTGTCGCTTTTTATGGAGGTTTCTAAACAAAAGCAATCATTGTTTTGATTTATGGGCATATGTAAGGCAAAAACATTATCTGGCCAACTGGACCAAAAAATGCCATCGTGGATACGTACTTACTAATCCGCTAGTTAAGTATCGTAGGTACGTAGTTTCGGTGAGCTGACGTCCTAATGCACCATATGTATCATTTCATAACGTTTACGTTGGGAGGTATTAACGCCGTCGGTTCCGGCCATACTATTCTTTTCTCGAGTGTTTACGTGTAACAACAATAGAACGGATAGCTGCAAGTAACGCGCGCCAACTGCTCTTAAGCTGTGGGCTATGGTTAGGCCGCGAACACATGTGAGGTATACACCAAAATCGGCTTATAAGTATTGGCTTATACCTCCATAAGCAGGTACAGTCAACGCCAAAAGTAAATGATCAAAATCAACGTTTAAAAAATCTTCTAGCATGACGTGCCAGATTATAACAAGTCATATCAAAGTATCAGTTTTAGTTCAAAAGAAAGTGATCATAAATAACAACACCGAGACAGAAATGAAGTGACAAATCAATGTTTAAAATCAAAATAATATGTCATAATTATAAATGTGTCAAGTAAATAACTAAAGAAAAATATTTCGAATTGTCGAAAATGTCTGAATGAATGCTCGATAAAAAAAGGATTTATTTTAAATACAACCAATAATCAAGCTGATGTAATAAGACCTTACTTCAAACATTGGCGGACATGAGAGTTGTAGTCGCTTCGCATGTTTGTCTCACGAATATAACTGATATATAAACCGAACATCAGAGCCTCTAGTGTAAGTTTTCGCATATAAAAACGTCTCGAATGCGTTCACGTAAACGTCTCAATTACTATGGAAAAATTGGCATACCTATTAACTCGAACGCGTTCGAGACGTATTTTGGGACAGAAAACTTACACTAAGCATACTGATTTGTACTCCGAGGTGTCCCTTAAGCCCGTATTTTATAGATAGGTAATTAATCATTTCAATTTGAAGCACTCAACAATTTATTTATTGAAAATTTAATGACTGACTGTTTGAATGGCATGTCACTTAGTTTTCAAGGATCGAAATAAATGTGATCACTTATTTATGACACATTATATGTTCATTTACTTCTAATAAACTACAAGGTACGGTTCTGGATCCAAGCACCTTGAGAATCGCAATATCCTTAAGGCTTGGTTGCAGAATATGTCTCCCACACATGTACCTGTGGTAAGGACGTAGATCAGCTGGGACGTCACGTTCTCTCATGTTCCAAAAGCGCTGGTCGCTTTTTCCGCCATGGCACCATTAATGACCTGGTCCGCCGCTCGCTTGCCACCGTCTCTGTCCCCGCAATCCTTGAACCCGTGGGCATGGCCAGAGACGATGGCAAGCGCCCCGACGGGGCTACTCTGGTGCCATGGAAGCTGGGTAGGGCTCTGGTGTGGGACGCAACGTGTGTCGACACTTTCGCACAGTCCCACAACCAGGCAACCCGCTCACAGGCCGGGGCTGCAGCTGACCAGGCCCAAGTTCTCAAGCGCCGCAAATACTCTTCTATTTTAAAGGACTATGAGTTTGCGGCACTCGCAGTGGAGACGATGGGTCCCTGGTCGGCTGGCATGAGGGCCTTCATGAGAGTCTTGTCGTTCCGGCTGATAGAGACCTCAGGAGACCCCAGAGCTGGCGCTTACCTCTCCCAGCGAATTTCTCTCGCTGTACAGAGAGGTAATGCCGCCAGTGTGTTGGGGTCTATGCCGCAGGAGGGCCTTTTAGATGGTGTTTTCTTTTTATAGTTAGGTATATTTATTTAGTTTTAAGTTTTGTATATTTAGTTAACTTCTAGATCTTGTAAATATGTTTCTTTAATTAATAAATTCTAATCATAAACTACAATGGTCAGTAACATTTGACTTATATTATTCTGGGACCCTATTTCATCAGTTTTTTTCTCGACTACCTACCAACGATAATGAAAGTTAAAAACGAGAAAACTGCACCCGATGCGTCAATGAATAAAAATACATAAGAATCTACCATGCCCCTTTCTAATGAAGTAGTTAGATATTTACATCTGAAATAAAAGACATGTTGGTCTAAATGGAATGTGTTCAAATTAGTCACGGCTTTAAATAAAACAGCGATGTTACGAGTATTAAATGTTACCATGTTTGCTCTCTTTTTTATTAGTGCCAGGCCACGACCGGCGACGCATTTTTTTCTCTGTCTACTTACTTAATCACTGACTGTCACTGTCTAATCTGGCTACGCAATGAACAGAGATCGCCGCGCATAGTCGTGGCCCGGCCGTAATCCGTGTTCACAAGACTAATTGAAGTGGTACCTACTTACTGTTAACATTCGCAATCCAGCCGTCGCAAATCAAGGAAGTGCATAGCTCTATTGGCTAAGACAATAGCGCGGTTTCCTTGTTTGAGACAGAACAATCGTCAAAGGCGCAAGGGGTTGAATGTTTACCTATGCAATACATGTACAATGATTAGACGCAACACCATGGCCACTTGACCGTGAAATAATTAGTGGTTCTACATCCCTACCTGGAAATTGGTTAAATCTAATTAGCACGTTGTTTACGCGTAATTAATGATTAGGATGAGTTTTAGTAAAAAACCGGTCAAGTGCGAGTCGGATTTGCGCACCGAAGTTCCCGTAGAAATTCGGCAAGTGAATATAAAATCCAGTGTTAGCAGAGCCCAGCCTCCTACGCAAAATGTAAGCAGTGTTAGGTCATTTTATATTGGTTACGTACAATAACTTACTTACACACTTACTTACACAATTCACGTCTTTATCTCTTACGGGGTAGACAGAGCCTAACAATAACGTACTAAGTAATTAAATAAATAAATAAGTATCTTGGTACAATAAAATTAACACTTGAACTAGTCGCAAACGAAGCAAAGCTCGTAAGATGGGTTGTAGACAACGGATAAACATGCTTATACATATAGATAAATACATACAAATAATTAAAATAAACATGAAACAGTACAGAAATGTATTAAATTTTAACTTAGGTACGTTCAATAAATAATAGTACATTACTGAAGAGACCAGTAAGTAAGCCATACTAGAAGAGTATGTATTTATATAACCGAGTCCAGTATGGCATATATATGGCACTTAATGGTTGAAGCTTGTATAGGGTTTTTTTTTAATAAATCAAAAAACTATAAAGGCAAAATGTAATTAATTAATAGTGAAATTAAAATTACATGACAATGAAATAGTATTTCTAAAAAATTTAAATTTTCCCGCTCTAATCATAAAGTATGCAACCTCGTTGCACGAATGCCGCTGCTCTTGTGCTGTGCTCTTGATTTTTTCCATACACTGCTTACCTCTTTCTTAGCAACCTTAATCAACGTCTATTTATTTTCATAAACAATTAAATTCCTTATAAAATCATATCTAAAGGTATTATAAGATTTATAATAAATAATACATTTAGGGCCTATTTCACTTAACGATTTTATTATATATGTATATGAAATTTATGCAATACCGTTACTTTATTTTTATTTATTGCGCCATTATTCACAACGCGTTCGGTTTTCGAATGCACTCTTATTTGAAAACCTTATATTATTATGAGGGCGGGGGCGGCGTGAAACGCTTGGCTGTATGCTCTTAGTACCTTTGCCTAAAAAAATCAAAATCGAAAGGCGCGTTTACGCCTGTGCTACGAACATGTCAGAATTGTATTGTGAAAAGTTGGTAATAAATTAAAAAAGATTCTGCTACAAAAAATTGAGTCGCAAAATATGAATTAAAACGGATTAGTAAATGAATTGTTAGTCGTAAGGTAAAAACGGGTAAAGATTTATGTACCTACCTATTTTTAGATTAAAATAGATTTAATTTTTTAAATTAATCAGGGTACAAATGTCGTTAAAGTGAGCGCAGTATTCGCCAATAAGCGTCATAGTTTGGCGAAATTAATAGTGATGTAACTTAAACTGTACTTAGTTTTTTTTGAATAAAGAAAAACTATAAACAAAATTATAAATTAAACTATTTGTAAAATAACGTATTAATAAATGTGATGAGGCATATTAACCAGTTTACACCTGTTTTTGTTTTCAAGATTCCGTGTCACAAATTGTTATTTTCATGACGTAATTCTAAAAGTACTATAGTTTCGTACACTTTCAGTGGTTCACGTAACGAAGTTAATAGTCATAATAATAATAATTTTGATATCGAGAATAGCCATAAATTATCACAAAAAACACACGAGGACGAAGTCGCGGGCAACAGCTAGTTACACAATATAAGCAACTAGGTACCTACTCATAAATGCAGTACACTAAAACAATACACTAATGAATAAAGTACATAAATTTTTGTATTATTATCTTTTTACACTGCGTAAAGAAATGTGTTTTCATATCTGCTTAAGTCTGTTTGGTGACTATTGCAGTAAGTTGCTTACAAAATCATTCCTGTAAAATTAAAAGTAGCGTGAGTTGCAATTGACTGCTTTGGAATTACTTCGTACTCGTACGTTTATCAGCCCTCGATGGACAAATTTAGCACGGCTTGGCCGCTGTAACGAGGCGATACTCAAACTTACATTTTGTATTGTAGGCATAACTACGGATTAAGCAGCTGTAAAACGACCACCAACATTGACAGTCACAAAAACGGATGGCGTTTATTGTTCTAACTAGTAGCCACGGCCCGCTGGACTCAAGTGTTATGCTAACCGCATTGACGACGTAATACCGCTTTCAAAACAAACACTCATCATTGTTTGTTTCAGTGGTCGTAACCCATCGTATTTTATATCTTTACAGAACTTCGAATGTTTTTTGTAAAATGTGCGTAAGCGTTTAGCGACCACGGCTATTTGGTTCAAATGTTAATTGCGATTTTTTGCAATCATCACCCCAATGAACATCTGCAAAAGTATTACAATGAAAACAATCAGAGCAAAAAATATTCGACGATGTGACACCGTTTCAATTGACCTAGTCATTAACTCAAAAAAAATTTCATCGAGCATTATAATTAGTAGAATGAAAATGTTTTATTTAGACATTGCTTAAATGAAAGTCCGCCAAACCACTTTGACGATTGCTGCACTATGTTTATTTTCCTAATCACAGTGTAGCGCGACCAACCTATATAGGTACTTAATCATATACCTAATTTAATCGTAATTTCGAGCAAAAAAACCATCTATTCAGGATTCATATCAGTTAGTTACATACTTGACGTATCTGGGCCCCGATTTTTGAAAGCACATGTTTAAAAATACCACTCGAAAGTGGTGAAAAATTGTGCTTAATTTGAAATACGAGTAGCTTAGAAGATACATAGGGCTCTCATTAATCTTGTGACCTAGTCAAAAATTTGATTAGAGCTGTAGTTTAGAAGATTTAAACAGATTTATACCACTTTAGAGTGGTATTTTCACACATGTGCTTTTAAAAATCGGGCCCCTGAGTGCAGCAATAAAGTCGCCTATTGAGTAACCCGATTATTACACGTTCCTAGTTTGGCTTGCGAGTAATATGTATCTTTTTTGTTCCGTTCTGATAACTTGTATGATTTTTTAGAGTGCAGCAGTGATAATGGAGGGGTTTCTGCACCACATGGCGCCGCAGTTCCTGCACCCCGCGCTGCAGAGCTTCGGCTGCGGCGCATTCCGGCCCATAGGGGGCGCTTTCCACCCGCTCTATCCTGGGAAGGCCTTTGCTAGGCATCTGGGGGAGCAGTACGCGCTCGGACAATCCGTCGGACAAGCGCTTAGGGTAACTGTAAAGTTAGACTGCTTTATGTGGTAGTACCTCGGCGATTGCAAGCTTCACTCGGCGGCTTTACATTTTTGTACATTTTTCTTATTTAATATGCAATACTTACATATTATTTAAATAGTTATTCTTCGACCTTTTTAAAATATTTGACGTTGAGAGACTAAGATTACAAGCATTGCAGCAAATAAAAATCATAGATCAGAAAACGAATAAATTTTGCACGTCTTGTATTCTTAAAACTTAGTAGGTATTCATTTATTAAAATGAGCTTCGGACATGAATTGTGTTTGTTTGAGATGTTTTATTAGGTTTTTGTGTCCATAATTAATTAACAGATATTAATTTTTTGGATACTCAAAAGTGCATTAAATATGTTTACGCGCAGAGTGTGCGCGACGACAGCAGCACGCCACCGCTGTACCGGCACAGCTACCCAGCACGCGACGACACCAGTTCGCCGGGCTCAGCTGCCTCCGCCTCTCCAAGGCCCTGCAAAGACGACGACACGCCGTCCGCGCCGCCCTGCACTGACTCCCATGACTTCTTTTCCCGTGAGAGATCAGCTCACTCTTTTTAAACTCTTATACCTGTAGCATCTGTAGCATAGTTCTACAAGGTTTTTTGTTTACGTAATAAAAAAACAGGTGTACTGCCGTTTGGCCAAAATATTTTTCGCCAAATTTCACTTCCCAAAAAACTTATCGCAGTAGTTTCATTTCCCAAACGAATCTTTAGCACATTTACATTTCGCATTTTATTTGTTTGGTCAAATTATCATTTGGCATCATTTTATTCGGTCAAGTTTTATTAAGACAAAAGATTATTAAGCAAATGTTTTCCTTTGGCAAATATTATATTCCAAAAAAATGTTTGTTCAAATTGTCACTTCGCATACTCAATTTATAGCATGAGTTTGTCAAATGATAATTTATATTTACTGATATTAAAGTACACAGGAATTCCAGGAATAAAACGAACAAATAGAACAAAAGCATATTTATTTGCACAAATCAAAAAAATATTTACAATTCAGTACCAAAAATGATTTAGGTACTGTTTTTTAAAATCAGAATAATGGCAAAAACGTATTTATTTTCGTAAATAGACTAATTAAAGAAATGAAAGTAGGTTAGGTTCGGTCGAAACTGCGATCCCCACAGACTAGAACTGCTAGGTACCAGAAAAGTAGGTTAGAACTGCGACCCCCACAGAAAAGAACTAAATTTTCCAAACAATATTTTGGAAAAAATATGTTATGCGAAACGATACATTTGACCACATGAAATTTGGTAAAATGAAACATGACCAAGTATTTATTTGGTAAACAATAATTTGCCAAAAAAAAATTTGCCAACTGTTACTTTGCTAAAAGTTGTTTTGCCTGATTTTTGGGAAATGAAAATTTGCGTAAAATAGTTTGCGAAGTGATACTTTGGGAAATGTTTTTGATCAAACATTAGTAAACCAAAAAAACATAGGTAATATAATGACCTAAATGAAAGAAAAATCCGGTTGAAAATTTTAAGTATATTTTTAGAAATACTAAGTATGTGCAACTATGTAGTAAGCTTTTAAATATATTCATAATTTCTAGCCGATGGTGAGCGCAAATCTGCATGCGGCGTGTGTGGTGCGCGTCTGGGGCCGGGCGTGGCGCAAGCACACTTCCTACAAGAGCTGCAGCATTTGTACAGCCTCAGTGCGCTGCCACGCGATGCCTCCGCGCCTGCTCCACACTCCCTGCATCACCAAGATGAAGACGCCCGCTGGGAGGTATAAAACCTAACCTCTAATTATTTATGATATGTTACTGTCCGGGCTTAAATAGTAGTCAAAACGGTATTACTTAATTGTTTGTAAAAATTATATAAATGAAAACTTAAGTAATTTTTAACCACATGGTACAAAATTTCAGTGTTGCACCACGCCTGTTTCAAAATATGCAAGTCAGTAATAAAACGCTCTGTATTTTTCGTGATGCCAGTAAAGATTTATCAATCTGGAAGAACTTGAATGACCACCACTTCGGAGTTTTCGGTGTTTTGGTGCATAACATAAATCTTTTGCTAAACAGACTTACCAACGAATCCGTGCAAACCGGCAGCGGCGGCTTAAGCTGCGTACACGCAAGCGTCATCACACAGTCGAGAGCATGCTGGGTTACGATCTGGAAGACGAAAGGCGCGAGGATCGGCCGCGGGAGACGCGTGGCTATGATGCCGAGGATGAGCCCGTTGATGTAGAGGGCGACTCGCTTGGTTGGCCCGACGCGCCGATTCACGTTGACGGTATGCTAGTAGGCTAGACTACAAAGTGACTTAAAATATAAACAAAAGAATAACGATTCGTAATAATAAAAACGTTTTCAGAAAAAGAACCACGAAACGACGGTGAGAAGATGCATTTAAGTTACGCAGAGGACCTTGAGATATCCAGCACTAACGACGCCATGCAATCGCCAGAACGCGTGAGGTATTTTTTATCTAAGAGTGCATGAATATGCAATAGATTGCTTGGTAAAAATGTAACAGACTGGTTCTGGTATTTCAAATATTTTATCTTGCTGTAGTGTATTATTAGTCCTAGAATTATACTGCTCTAACAGTTTTGCAATGCAAGAACAAGTGAACAAATTAATGAAGTACTTGTGTAGTTACAATTAGGTAGCTATACCTAAAAATTTTTTTTCAAAGCCGAAAATACAGTTAGTCTAGGAGAACTAAGGGTCAACCCCAGTAGGCTCTCATGCCCGTTAACCCGAATTTTAGCCTGCATCCAATTTTCTGTGGGATTATTTCGCCGATGAAGCGCTGGCGTTACGAAGTTGAAAGCGGTACCTTGATATCACAAAAAGTCTTAAACATAATCCTCTTCAATTGAATATACAGTATACATAATAAGCCACATTACTGCTGTGTTTAGGATTGAAACACCGAAGCCGCTTTCGTTGGAGTGCGCGACGAAGGCGGAGGGCGCCGAGCGGCCAGCGGAGGTGTCCACCTCTGAGTGGGCCGCGGCGGCGCCCGCGCCCGACGCCTGGCCCGCGCTCGCTGCGGAAGCCTACATGCAGGCTGCTCGGCACAAGATTGACGGGGAGAACCTACCCTCCTCTACTGACTCGCGCAACTAAACGGCAAACACTGCCACTGCTTTCTTATCTTCTTTACATTCTCACAGTCATTGCAGGCCAATTAACGATCATACATCAATCCTTATGGTAGGGGAGCCCACGTAGCTAAATCGGGATTTACTCGAGCGTCAGAGACCTATTGGGTTGCGAAGCTTAGATGATAAAAAGAAAAAAAATTATATAATATATAGGTACCTTTTCATCGGTGGGGGGAGCGACTATAGATTTTCAAAAATGTAAAAGAAAACTGTTGCATGGACATACTCGAGAGCGTCAGATATTGATAGCATCCATGTCCTATGTATTTTTGAAAATATACGTATGTTAATCTGATTGTTTCCATGATGGGGGTGGTCGTACGTAAGGGTTGAAAATGAAAAAAAAATATATTCGAGCGCGTCAGATTTTCTAAGGGGATGTTAAGTGAACCTAAAAAAAAGGTCTTATATAATAATCTGACGCTTTGGACGTGACGCAAACTTGCGGCCATTATTAGAATGTGCAAAAAAAATTCGCCATTTTGAAATACTCGAGCGCGTCAGATTAAGATATATATGGTTCATCTTAATGCCCTAGGCGTGCTGTCTAATAATCCGACGATTATCTAGAGATTCGCCTAATCTGACAATTAAAAAAATTTTTTTTTTATTCATTGAACTTAATTGAAAAACTGAAGGAATAAAAAAGTGCTTGTTTTTTAAGTATAATACTTTTATTTTTAAGAAAATAATTATTTTTTGTTTTTTTCGTATTTTTTTTTAATTATCATCACGGAGTAAGAGAGTAATAGATAGAGAAAGAGTGAGAGAGGAATAGAAACGCGGAGAGGGGAATACAGGCATCGCATAGCTGCACGCATTAAATTTAATCGATTATTTTTTCTTACTTCGGCTTATGGAAATCGTCAGATTATATATTTTTCGTTATCCTTGAAGTATTTCCTTCAAAATAAAAAAAAATTAGTCACGCTCGAGAAAGTCAAGATTACGTTTTTTTTTTACAAGTTTGTAACCCTCCTACTTCTCTACGTCACTCGAAAATTGTCAGATTAGTGGAATATACACTTTTTAGCATGTAATTAACTCACCCTACCTTAATCTGACACGCCCGAGAATTTCTAATGATCAATTTTTTTTACTAATCTGATCCTTTATCCTTGACAGGCGGCCATATATATGGGGCTCATATTTGGTGGACGTACTTTACCGGGTACAAGGTACCTATCTCCCTGTATGTTAATCTGCCGCGCTTTAGTAACTCCCAAAATCCCCCTCTAGGCCTCCCCTACTATTAAGCCATAATTTTATAAAACGACTTGTGCAAATATAAATCACGCATGCGACACACATGTGACCACGTGAAAACTCATTTTCATAAAATACGTATTTGAGGTGAAAAACTTAAAAGGACCGGTTGTTGTATTTGTATACAACATGTAGCAGTGTACAGAACTGATACGGATTTTTCTTATTTAGAAAGTCAATATTTTGTCTGTTCGTACACATTACTCAACGTGCTACAGGGGCTCGATTTTTGAAAGTAAAAATAGCACTTGAAAGTTGCGAAAATTTGTGCTGAATTTGAAATAGAGTGGACGAAAATTACTTATGCTCCAACTAAAATTTAATAAATGTCAATAAGCCGAATATTTCTATTAATCTGTAGTTTTGTCGTAATATCCATGTTTTTCCACTTTCGAATGGCACTTTCAAGTGATGCGTTTTCATAAATAGGACCGCAGGTCCTTCACTTAAGTTTTAACCTGTAATCCGTTATGTGAAGCTCTATGACAAAAGGCACAGTCCATCAGTAGCAATTCTTTCTATTAACTGCTGGATAGTTATAAGTTGCGTGTGTAGACCTCTTCTGATCTTGTTTGCGTAGGTAACATCTACAGCTGACTGTATCTACTATCGTATAGCCAACAGCATAATAATGTAAGTGATCATTTTTATTCCATTCTGACAAGGCAAAAGGTGATCACTTACTTTTGCTTTTGACTGTACCATCGAGTATGCATTAATGAAGTGGAATGCAGTGCGCAATCAAATCAACCGCAATTAGTTAAGTTTAAGTATGTTATGTTTGTAAGTTTATAAATTATATTAGATACAGTCTCTTTAGTGCGTTGTGGCCACAGGTCGTGGCCATACTGCAATAACTTGAAAAGTAGAAGTTTGGTGTATCTGTTACACTAACACTATTTAGATGTAACTATTGAACAAAGTATTTGAATACCGACTAAGCAATTTTACTGTAATTTGGTGACCTAGACCAGAATCTAATCAGTGCTTTATTATTTATTACAAACGTTTTTGTGTAAACTTTACCAATCAGGAGCCCACCAAGACAATTAGAATGAGCTCTTAAATTTTACAGTTATGTAAATGACTGCAGGCCAGGCTTCACACTGCGAAATTCGGATTATGAAGTTCGTCTCGTGCCGTTACGCTCATACTATTTAGTCATTCATTTGAGAGTGAGAGAAACAGTAAGACACGAACTTCGAAAATCGAGTTTCGGAGTAGCCCCCTAGAGCTGTGCTCCGAATTAGTTGCATATATATGGACAACTAAAATTCTTAATTGCAATAGTTATTGATTTTTTGGAACAATATACAGTTAGATAATAAAATATTTGTACTATAAGGAAGTGTAGTGATTATGGTAAAAAGTTTAACTTATTATTAGTAATTTAATTATTGTTGATGTTTCGCGTGTAAATAGTAATATTATAACCGTCTAACTTTATTTCTGTTAATAATAAACGAACTATGTCAATCTAACACATTCGTGGGATTTACGAATAATTTAATAACATTGCGTGTATTGCTCGTATCTACTCATTAATAATTTCTTGTAAACTGATGTGTCGTATGGCTTCTTAGTGGAAAAAATTACCTAACAGCTTGTATAGCTTAAAATAAAATGCCATAAATAAAATTAGGTATTATACATAAATTTCTTTATTACTCTTTAATACGATACGCATCAAATTAGCTATATTTTGCTTTACGCAGCCAAAATTAGTTACACTTCATTTATAAATTTGGATCGTCCAAGAGAACAAAGCCCTGGCCCTATCTATAACAGAGGAGAAAACGGAGCTGCATTAAAATCGCGCAGGGTGAGACATAGACTACCGAAACAAATACAAGATTTGAAACTAAAATTAAATTTCCTTAAAATGCTAAGCCTTACGGTATTAAGAAGGGAAAGGGACGAGATTCAGATGATCTTAATGCGCATCTTGTCATTTCCGGCAGACACACGACGCGACGCTGCGCTACGTAGGTATATTGTTTTAAATTTTCAGCAGATTTGTTACACATATCTTTTTACGGTACCTACATGTCTTTTAAACTTTAAAAGTTCGTATGAAAGTGATTTTTGGAACCGATATTTGCTAACTGAGAAGGCATGCGAGTCCAATACCCCGTCAAGCGTCCAAGCGACTACAGTAGTCCCTAACTTTTTCGGGCGGGAAATGTCCATAATGCATAATGCAGTCCTTAGGACATTTCCCGCCCGAAAAAGTTAGGGACTAACTGTAGTCGCTTGGACGCTTGACGGGATACTATTGCAAAAGAATCGCCCCATGTCAAAAAAAAGGTTTATTTCCACATTTAACAATCCCGTAGTACGAAACGAGCAGGTTTACAGCTGAAACCGGAAATTATACATTTTGAAATTATAAAATTGTTCATAAAAGTGTTATGGGTTTTGGGACATTTACTTCTCCAAATAACATTTTCGGGAAAATTTAAGAGTTTTTACAAGAAATTTAATAGGGTACAGACAAGCTGTGTCTGCATTGTCTTTGGTTAGGCCACGAGATGACATGGGCGAATCATAATAATTTCTAAGCACATATTTTATGTTGTTCGATCGTTTGTGCGACCAAGTTTTCAAAATGACAAATTCCTACGTTATAAAACAATTTGCCCGTATAATCGTCTCCATTATCGTTGGGCTAATGTGGAAAGCAAAATAGTAAATAACTCTGTCTGTTGATTTGGATGAATGCCGTCCGGTTCCAAGATTAGTTTACCCCAGCTCATGCCAGGAAAAACTATCTTAAGTCTGGTTGATGTCCGTAACGATTTATCCAAATCGATGCTTTTTGCGTTCCGGATGGCACTACAAGTTGCGAGGGTGTCAAGTAAAATTTAGTTTGGCTAAAAGGTGTTTGTTGTGTCAGAGCGGTCATTGCTGCGGATCGGCAAGATTGAGCTTATATGCGGAGTGGCGGCGGTAGCCGTCCTCTGCATTGGACGCGGTGGCGCGCAGCGGCGGCTGCTCGGGTTCCGGTGTCCGGTAATCATGAACCACCTGCAACAATTTATCGAATAATGCATGCCATCGACCGAAGTCTACGCACAGCACTTAAGGATACCTACCCATAAATATCTAAAAATGCCTTAGTTTATCATATTATATACAATACAGCGAAAATAAATAGGTCACCAAAGCTTCCTGCCAAATTTCATTCTCATTGATCAAACTTACTTATTTAAACGTAGGTAGGTACTTCACGAGATTTAGTGTCTAGTCAGTGACTTGAGTGAGTGTGTGTCTTATGCTACGTGGGACTATAAACTTGTCAATTAACACCAGGGGGCTCGATTTTTGAAAGCACATCACTCGAAAGTGGTGTAAATCAGCTTATATCTCCAAAACTACAGCTCTCATCAAAGTTGTGACTATACTCCTCGCGCTAATTAAATTCCAAAAAAGTTACCAAAATGTTGCCATTAAAATGAAATACTTTTAAGCCTTAATTTTCACTTTAATTGATGTAAGTACATTTTTAAGAGTTTATAATTGTAAATATAAAATTAAATTCAACTGCCGGAGAAAACAATCTTATTTATAGAAGAAAGTTTCATATTATAATGGTAAAGTGTCAGGTTAATAGGTAAGTTTTGATTGGTTGCATCTGGAACGTAACAATGACAATGATATGACATTCGGCCATCTTTGGAAACTTTTTTGGAATTTAATTAGCGCGAGTTCACAAGATTAATGAGAGCTGTGAATTTCTTCTATGCTACTCGTATTTCATATTCAGCACAATTTTTCACCACTTTCAAGTGGTATTTTCACACATGTGCTTTCCAAAATCGGGCCCCAGGTGAGCGCTGACCCTGCGTATGTGGTCCTCGCGCGCTGCTAGCTCCCGCGCGAGCTCATCGCGGCGGCGCTCCCACTCCGGCTCGTACGTGCCCTCCTTCAGGCACTTGTCGATCTGCTCGTACTCGCGGTACAGGCTGGCGTACTCCGCCAGGCTCTGCTTGGCTGCCTGGCTGCCGCCACCGTTGCCTTTTGACGTTGCACCGTCCATGTCCTCCCGGTGCGTAGCTAGGCTGCTTAATTGATAAATTACACGCTGTTTCATACATATTGTTTCACTTTCTTTAAGTATTTATACATAACCCTGGGCCATCAGACTGCCGCGGGCCATTACGAGAGCCGATAATTTCAATTCCTACCCCAAAGGGCAAAGGGGTAATGTTAGCCTCCGCATAAAAAAGGGTACCTACCTTATTTACCCCTTATAGTTTCCGACAAAAAAAATACGAACATGCACATAATCATTCTAAACAACAAAATAATGTCACAGTTTTACCTACCTACCATATGACCAGAAACGTAGCTAAGCTACATTCCTGCTGCACCTGTATGCAGATAAAACCGACATGCTTATAAAATACCATAATTCATACATTGACAGAATTCATACGTGCGTTTGGCCTACTTGCACAAAAGTATGCAACTCAAACACATGTCATTCCTGGTGCGAAGTGTACCAACTTAGTATAACCGACTCACTTGTACATGGAGGTGTAGAAGTAGTGCGGGCGGCTGATAGCGCGCAGGAACCGCGGCACCATGCCGTCGCCCTCGCGGTACAGGCTGAGCATCCGGTTGTACGAGATGTACTTGTACGAGGGCAGCCGCACCAGCCGGCGCCCCATCTTTATCACGTTGATCTCATTGTTGTCAGTTGACGGTTGCTGAGCAATAACAAGTATTCGCAATGCAATGGTATCAACTTGTCTTGTCTAACGTGCAAAAACCCGCAATAGGGAATATGCATTAAAAAATAATTATAACACTTCTTAATAAAATATGAAAATTTAGTAAAAAAGATGACAAAAAGTGAAATTAAAAGTAAAATCGGTCAAGAAATACGGAAAATATAAGTTTTAAACTACTAATTAGTCAGCGATTAGAATGAGAGATCCGATATGACATGTGACGTCATTTGTCACAACGCCCATACAAACTCCATAATAAAATTAGGTTTTTCTAGAAAGAGATAGAGACCAATCTTTTATAATATCTCGGTTATTTTTCTTCCGGACTATCAAGTTGGATATGTCCACCAGATAACTATTTTAAAACCTCTTACAAAAAGACAGATCGATCCAAGGGGCCAATCATCCCCTAAATTCAATTTTAATACCTCTGGGCAAGAGCGCGAGGGCATTACCCATGAGGATACTGTATATATATGTAATACTGCTGATGATGACAATGACGAATTAGGGGATGATTCGTCGACTCTTTCGCATTAAAATACAACTTAATAGGAATACAACATAATGGGATTCAATATAATGAGAATCAAACTTTCGGAGGAATCCAACTTAATCGGAATCCAACTTGATGGTCCGGAAGGGTTAATTTTACAGTTATTTGAAAAATATTTTTTTCATATTGTTTATTACATATTCTATAGACGGCCATGAAAAAAAAATCACGAATATTCCCTATTGTTGGCACTATCTCTTTCTACCCTGATCCTAAGCCTGCGAATGCGATCGTGATTACGAGTGGGTTAGACAATAATATATGACCTCAGGAATCAAGTAATAACTAGTGACAATCCATCGAAACATGCTCTGCTCTGTTTCCAAAGACTAGAAAAGAGTTCTTACACAATATTAATTCAGCGGTCATCTAAACGCTTACATGCAAAGAAAATATTGTCTTAACATTATAAGTAGGTATCTAGAATACCTCTTTAAGCGAGTTTGAAGGCTCTCCGTGTACACAGAATGATCAATGAAAATGGGTACAGTAGAGAGAAGGCAAAAACTATAAGAGATAGGGGAACCTGTTCTTAACAACCATGGCATCAATTGGCATTGTTCATTTTTTACGGTATGCTCCAATTCGAAAACCATTTGGAGGAAAACCATCAATTATCCAATTTATCTTGTCCGATTTCATAAATACTTCACGATTGCAGATATTTTTGTAAAAGTACTTTTGACCTTTGTTTGACCTAACGACTCGGTTTCTTGTGAGAGTCAGTCATATGTTTGCCACAAAAATGAAAAAAAAAAAGTAAAGCTACGGTAACTGTCAGGCTGTCACTGTCACGTCTACATCATAACAATACATTCCTACATAATCTACAAACGTTAGAAATAAAAGCAAATTCAAAGTATAAAACTGTGAAATACACGATGGATATTTATGAAAAATGTTTTGTGCCGGGGTGCAACAATGATTTGAACACATCGAAAAGAAGAAGAAGAGAAAAGAGAAAATTTGCGGCAGGAATGGTGTACGCAAGCTAATGTGGAACATTTCAAAGTTTACACTTTGTATTGTTGCGAAGACCACTTTAATGTAAGTAGGAGTCGGGAAAGATGTACAGGGATCAAACGTTTTGTTCTGTGGTCAAACGAGAAAAGCAAAAACAGCACTCAAAACAATAACAACACCAACGAACGGAACGATTCGACCACATTGAACATTGGCTGACGTTGACATCACACACACATTCACAGATTTATGACGTTGACGCATAGACAAAAACGGTTTTTTTATTGCTGAACGAAGGCGATTGGGATCGTGCATAACTTATCAAATTATTAAACAGCGAAAAAATATTTATTATTAATAAACAAAGCTACGTAAAGGCATATTATTCAAATTAGTTGCTTGATATAGTCCATTTTATCAAATAAAGGTGTTTAAAGCACAGCTTAAAAAAATGAGCAATGCCAATTTAAGATTTATTAAAAATAGCATTCAATATTTTTTTATACTTATTTTATCATAGATACTAACTTTTCCAAAATTTCTGGGAAAAATGTCATAAATTGTTTCTGCAAGTTTTTCGTTATTATTGTTGATGGTGTTACTTATTATTCGGTCACAAGGAACCCATCCTTAATGGAATCTTGTTAAATAATTAAGAGAAAAACTCAATAATTATTTCATTTAAGCAAATGTTATTATTTTGACCGGGTTCGATTCCCGGTTATGTATGATTTTTTTATAAAAAGTTAATGAAATCTAAAATCGATGCCATGGTTCTTAAGAACAGATTCCCCTATCGCTTATACTTTTTGACTTCTCCCTACTGACCCATTTGGATTGTTCACCCTGAATTACATGCAGCATAACCGATCAGCTTCACAGTTTTCTTTCATTCATCAAGAACGATTGCGAAAATAACTAAGGCTACAGACTAGCTACATCTGATTAAGTACTTAGTGAATAAATCTTGATGAGCGAGTATTTACTCACCACAGTCGCGCTCTTCGTTCCATTTGTAGGAATGTGGAACAGACCTGAAAAATTACATTAGGATTAGCAATACGCACACAAATTTAATGAACAATAATAAGATTAAAACACCCCAATTTACGGCACGAAATCTTACCCATGTGATGCGCAATCGTAGAGGGGATGCCTGACAGGGGCTGCTGTATTTTAAGACCATTAAGAACCTGCAAGTCAAATTAAATCGTGAAAAAA
Source organism: Pandemis corylana (assembly GCA_949127965.1). Lineage (NCBI taxonomy): Eukaryota > Metazoa > Arthropoda > Insecta > Lepidoptera > Tortricidae > Pandemis > Pandemis corylana. The sequence continues at coordinate 23,630,218 of OX421850.1, forward strand.
GTATTGTTTGACCTACTAATGAACAATTAGCATGGTCAACGACCCTCATAAATTAATTATTCTGAAGTGAAATAAGACCTGTTGTATGTTAACACCGATGTTGTGCGAAGGAGCGGTACTCTTGCTAACGATGAAAGGAATGTTGGTGTGGTTAGCGTTCCCATAGTAGTATCGCACGCCGGCCTGCTTCATCTGCGAAGCGACCGTGGGTAGCTCGTAGCGGCGGCTGCGGTACTTCACCTTGCGAGGATTTCGCGCCTCCTGCACAGTACGCATACCAACAGGAACCTACGATGAACTAAGCTTAAGCTTGGCTTTATATTTGTGTGAAGCACACGAAACACCTACGTATTACGTATTCATAAGAAATGCCGAGAGTTGGCTCTACCTTGTGCTTTCATCGCTCTAACTAAACTATTCACCTCACGCTTTGTATAAGCCACTGGTAGATATTTCACTACATAGAATAAAACAAAGTTGCTTTCCGCTGTCTGTCTGTCCCTGTGTATACTTAGATGTTTAAAACTACGCAATGGATTTTGATACGGGTTTAATAGATAGAGTGATTCAAGAGGAAGGTTTATAATGCATAATTCTACGCAGAGGAAGTCGCAGGCAGAAACTAGTATATGAATAAAATTTTGTCTAAAAATTCACTAGAAAAGGATTTAATAGAAACAACAATAAAAGGGACTTAGGTACCTTATTTTTCTTTACTGAGTCAGTAGTAACATCTCTTAATGGGCCCGTAGTCTGATCACTCGATCTTTGGTTTTCCCGGGCTAAAAATATAATTAGCAATTACATAATGAGTAATGACCTCCTTTTGAAGGAACTGTTAGTTACGTTACGAAGGAATCATACTCTTTTTATATTTCTTGTCAACGGGAAGCGGCAGCGTCGGCGGTGGAGAGGTGCTGCCGCGGCTCTTGTTGAACAGCTCCACCACGGGCCGCTCCTCGAGCTCCGATCTATGCGGCGAAGTCGCTGCCAGAAGCAGAAAGGGCATCACTAGTTTTACTTACCTACAGTTTTTACCAATAACCAGTAACATGTCTTTAACACTAACTAGGTACGGTTTGAGGTAGTTACATTGTGAGACTATTTAAGGTTTTGCGCAGACTGAAAGTGGGTAAAATCCAATGGGCAAGATATAGAAACTACACGTACTTACAAATATACATACAGTGTTAAGTTATACAAATACAAAGAAATTAACCAATAGATATACATAAAACTGTTATGATGTCAGGTAATCCCATATTTATTTAGTACCTACCCGGATGACCGAGATTAGCTCGGTATTTTTTTTGATACGTTTTCTAAAAATAAAACCTAGCCACATCAACTTGTCGTCCCCGAAACCCCCGGTATACCCTACCAAATTTCATGAAAATCGTTAGAGCCGTTTCAGAGATTCAGATTATATATATATATATATATATATATATGCAAGAATTTCTCGTTTAAAGGTATTAGATAGATTAGACACTATATGTAATTCGTCTTAGTATAATACTATTCTAAAATCTTATACCATTATTTTGCACCTGAGTCTTCTGCTGGCGCCGGCGCTGCGCCGCTGACGCAGGTAAACGCCAGCTTTCTTGATCTTTTTGGTCGTCTGTCCATTTTGTACCGGCTGGCAACAAATACTGAACTGATATTACCCATACTTTGCAGAGTGCTTTGTAATCATAATCATACTTCGCAACAAAATTGGCGGACAGCTGACACAATCAGTTGTAAGTTAAAAATTACAAGCAAGTACATACAGTGTGTAAGTATAGTAGTAGTAGGTTACAGAAGTGCGTGTATGATATCCCATCAATACTAATACCTAATTTAGAACACCGATATTGAACCCAGTTTATAATACAATTTAATATATAAAATTAAAAAAAATTAAAAGTTTCATTGCATCGTAAAGCCGTGATGCAAACGAGTTAACAATTGGCATTTTTATTTTTTTTAAAGTTGTGCTTTTAACACCTTTATTACATAATATGGACTATTTCAAGCAACTAATTTGAATAATATGCTTTTACGTAGCTTTGTTTATTAATAATAAATACTTTTTCGCTGTTCGATAATTTGATAACTTTGGCACAATCCCAATCGCATTCGTTCAGCAATACAAAAAAACGGTTTTGTCTATACGTCAACGTCATAGACCTGTTAGTACGAGAGCCCACGACCAAAATTTTTGTCTCATAGCAATACGGCCAAAACCGCATCAAATCGATAGATACGATTATCCTGAACTCGAAAATACGAATATCAGACATTTTCCGCGTAGCGTTTGATCTGACCGAATTTTCAAAATTGTCAAAGAATTTTACCGAACTGCATCATAGCAATATGTCTGATTTGCAGACTGTAGTTGAATGATAGTTCTGAGATACCGGAAACATATTTTTCAGACGTTAGTGGTGTAGCGCAAACCCGTAAAATCACTTAAAAAAATTAAAAATGAGACAAAAAAAATGTCTCATAGCAATACGTCTGAAAATCTTTTTTATTAGTAAATTTTGGTTATTTGATGCGAACAAAACAATTTTCAGACGGAAATGTGAACGCATTAAATTTTGAGACCATTTTGAAAATGTTAACAAATTTTACCGATCGGTATCATAGCAATATGTCTGAAAATTGTTGGACATGATAAAATAAGTTGTCCACATGTGCAAAAAATTTATATCAGACAAATTAAGTGTAGCACCTTCTCTATCAGACAACTTTTCGATACTCGATAAAAATCGTATTGAGGCATCTTGAATTCTCTGTTACAAACCAATGAATACGTTGCGACCCTGAATTTATTAGATGATAATTAACAAAGAATTTACCCGATTCTTGAATATCTATGAAGGCTGTAAATTAAAAAAAACATTTAACAGAGGCGTCGGCCAGGCGACTCCGAAACGTTATGTTCGTTTTTGGGAGTATATGCTACACTTAAAGTGTCTGAAAACAGGTTTTTGGTAATCCTGGCAGCAATACGAAAAGTTTAATTTTTTTTTTATCCGTATTGCTATGATACAGGTCGGCTAAATTTGTTGACATTTTCAAAAATGCGCTCAGGCTATATGCTACGCGCAAAATGTCTGAAAACAAACTTTTTCGTAATACAATTATAAAATCTATGTACATTTTCACTATCAGACGTATTGCTATAATACCGACTGCCTTTTTTTTTTTGACACAGCAGAAATGGCCTCCCACGCTGTTGCTACACTTTCGACCGTTGCTACACACCTAGTCGGGTTCAGAATCATACAATCTAACGATTTTATAGGGTTTTTGCCGTATTGCTATGAGACATGGTTTTGGTCGTGGGCTCTAGAACTATGTGAATGTGTGTATCAAGTCAACGTCAGTCAACTTTCAAGTGTTCGAATCGTTCCTTCCGTTGGTGTTGTTATTGTTTTCCGTGCTGTTTTTGCTTTTCTCGTTTGACCACAGAACAAACCGTTTGATTCCTGTACATCTTTCCCGACTCCTACTTACATTAAAGTGGTCTTCGCAACAATACAAAGTGTAAACTTTGAAATATTCCACATTAGCTTGCGTACACCATTCTTTCCGCAAATCTTCTCTTTTCTCTACTTCTTCTCTTCGATTTCGTGAGAGCTATTGTTCGAGTCATTGTTGCACCCCGGCACAAAACATCTATATATATAATACGCGAGGCCGATTTTTGTACAAGCCATCAGATCTACAGTTATGGTCCGATTTTGATAAATTATATGTTATTAGATTCGTCTCATGCTGGAGAGTTGCAAACTGCTCTTCGTTTTTAGATTTTTTTACGAAAAACCACTAAAAAATGAATTTTAATGAACTACTGTGCGCTACCCGACCAGCCAGTATAATGTGACCCGTGTCATGTGTTTTGACGTGAGATGACACAATAAAAATAACATGTTTTGGACTGAAACATGTTGTAAGTTGTTCAGCATGAGAAAATATCTGTTTTGAGGCGACCAGATTTTATCGGCAACACTTACGTATTAAGATAATTATACAAAATACAAAAAATATTTTACGATTTCTTTGTTTACAATGAATGACTTGCGTCAACTTTTAATTTCTTTTTAATTGGGCTCTATTATGTCAAAATTGATTTGCCATGTTTGTTTATTTCAAAAAAGTATTTAACGTTTGACAACCTGATTCAGTTCACTTTTAAATATTTGGAATGAAGTTAAAGTCACATTAAATCTTCTATATGTAAATAAAAATGAATCGCCGAAATGTATGTACGCGCATAACTTCCAAACGACTGCACCGAATTGGATAATTCTTTTTTAATTGTGTTTGTCACTGTTCGGACAGTTCGTATAAAATAAAATTTTGAAAAAAAAATGCAGCGGTGGCGTAGCCCCGGGCAATAGCTAGTTTTTTATAAATATCCATTGCGTATTTCATAGTTTTATACTTTGAATTTGCTTTTATTTCTAACGTTTGTAGATTAAGTAGGAATGTAATGTTATGATGTAGACGTGACAGTGACAGCCTGACAGTTACCGTGAGCTTAACTTTTTTGTCATTTTTGTGGCAAACATTTAATGCCCAATTCTGCCATGAAACCGGGCCGTTAGGTCAAACAAAGGTCAAAAATACTTTTACAAAAATATCTGCAATCGTAAAGTATTTTTGAAATCGAACAAGATAAATCGTATAATTGGATGTTTTCCTCCAAATGGTTTTCGAATTGGAGCATACTAAAAAATGTGAACAATGCCAATTGTCGATCGAGTGCCGGTAATGTAAAGTGACTGGGGGATTTTTTGCCAGGCTACTTTGATATACCTAATAATAATCTTCTTTCTTAACACGATTTTATTAAGAATACCTTCTTTAATGGTAGCTTCCCGCGGCACGTGCCTCCGACGGTTGGTAGGCGAAGTCGCTTGCCTGCTGGCGTGTTGTCCCATTTCCCCGGCATTCTTGCTATGCATCGCAAAACTAGACAAAAAATATTATCCGATTATTTTACACTACTATGTGTACCTATTAATATGGTTTCAGAACTTTGCTCACTATTCATTGCTTCACTTGACAAAAAACGCCAATATAATTATCGCCATACAATTCCATACCACGCTTTGTCTACGAAGTCAGGCAGAACCAGAATTTATCATTTTGATTTAAACTGCAATATAATAATCTAACAACGACGCAAACTGAATGCTTGTGTGATTGTTTTTTTGTGTGTGGGAGCAGATAGAGATTTGCTCCAGAGGGAACTACTAAATCGATTCTAGAAATACTTTCGTTGATAGAATATCCTTTATCCTTGATTGACATAGATAACTTTGTATAATGGTAAAGTGCTAAGTTCTGGACAGTAGTGCGTCTAATGTAAGTTTTAAACGCGAAAAAGGCCTCGAAAGCGTTCGTGTTAACGTCTCAATTATTACTACGCGCAAATTAGCAGCACCACTAGCGGAACGAAACTGCAACAAACAGCTTTCATAGTTTTTGACAGTTTAACGCAAGCGTAAACGAGAAGTATTTTGATACCTATCTAAAACTTACATTATTCATACTGCTAGTATAGCTACTTTGCTATTGTTGTTTAAGTGTCTGTAACGTACAAATCATCGGAACGTTCATCAAATCCGTCATTGTCGGAGAAGTCTGCGTCGGTCGCTCCGGTGCCCATGTCTAGCAAATGACTGTTTGTGGTGATCTGGACGCCACGCCCGTACTTGGCTCGAGGATCAAAGAAAAACACTTTATTAGGTATTACGATTAATTTTAAAATCCATAGTAGTTAAGTAATTTAATCATTTTAATAGCTACATAAGCCTAGCAAGGCCAAGGATAAATACAAGATAATAAATATTTAAACACCATATTCAATGAAAATACATATATAAGGTTAATCAAATAAAGACTTGGTTAATTTTAGTAAACTTACTATCGCCATCCGCTCGCGCCCGGCGGGCAAGTGGCCTCGTAGGATTTTGACTATTTGCCATGTTCTGTGTAAATTCAAAGTTAAACTTTGAAAACTCTTGGTAGTAGAGCGTGCTTCGATTCAATTACCCAAAATCGAATTGGACTAGAAGCGATTATTGCTTTCGCAAAATTTGTTACTTTATATTTTCTCAATGGCAATGTTATTCTCCGTTAGGATTTTTTTACCACAAGCGTATTTCCCATTCGCAAAATTTCCCAAAATCATTTACTATCAGTTTATGGCACTAGATAGGTTAGGCTCGTTAATTATCTCCAGATGCCCGAAGGGCAAAACGCTCGGAAATAGAAACCCCGCTTGAAGGGGCTCCGTCTAAGGTATGTCACAGAAAATAATAAAATTAATATTTAGCAAATTTTGCGAATGGATAATTTTCCGTCTAGTAAAAAATTCCTTTCAGGAAAATTATATATCGAGAAAAAGTGGGAAATTGTGCGAACTTATAAAATTGCTAGGTACCTAGAAAAAACGATTCCAGGAAAATGATCGCCACACTTGTAGTAGGTACCTACTTACAATAAAGATTAAAAGGAACTCCTAACAATTTTGCAAAATTATACTTAAGGTGCGAGTACTCAAAACAAGATCCTCCCAAGGACCCTTCCTTTGATTTTCATCGGGAAAATGAAAAATTACAATTACACACGAGGCATTATTGTACGCGCGAGCGATAGCGAGTGCGTTAAGAACGCCGAGTGTGAGTAATGATCAATGCACACGCGTTTCATACGACGTTTTTCAACACATTTGCGAGGAAAAATAAATCAAATTCTTAATAAGTGAGTATAAAAGAACTTTAACCTTTGTTACCAGACTTTGCTTAACTGGAGTGGAGGCTTTAGAACTTCGATCAACAATACAACTAGATTCACGGTGATAGCTCTGAAAACAGCTCCGAGAAATAAGGCTACAAAATAAATTTGTGACCTTACTTCTGATAGTATGCGCCAACCTAGGCCGACGTGAGGACGTGTCAAAATGCCACAATGTGCGTTCAAAAATTGCAAAAACAGCCACCGAAACACTAAGGTTTCGGAAGGAATATCTTTCTTTAAGTAAATACAAGTCAGTATTTCATAAAGTAAGTAAAAATTGGCAGTTTACATTTTAAAATCAATAATTTATTGTTTGGCTAATGTTGGCCCACCATCTTGACAATAATCGGATGTTTTAGAACAAGAAATTCATGGAGTAGTTCTCGTTTTAAAATAAAATATATATTGCATTTGTTTGTAGATTTCCTAGTGATCCTTTTTGCTGTGCGGAATGGATAACTATTATCGCGAGAGAAAGAGAAGAAGAACTTTACATGCCTTACAAAAATTCTGCTATAATGTTCGATTCATTTTGACAAATTCGACATAACTGGAAATAGCCAAAAGCGTAGATTACAGAAAAAGGCGATTCCCAAATTGCAGGTATAGTTACATAGAAATGTTTAAAATAATATAAGATGAAGTATAGTGAGATGGAACAGAGGAGCTATCACTTATTAAAGAAGACGTAAAGCTTCAAGAAAAGTTCAAGCCGTACAATATTTATAACACACACACACACACACACACACAAATCACGTCTTTATCCCTTACGGGGTACACAGAGCCTAAGGTAACAGGTACCTACAGGCCACATATCAATAGGCAAGATTGTGGGCGTCTAGGTGGAAAATCGAATCAAAATAGTGATGGGTTGCTAGCCTCATCGCCTATAACATGATTCCTATTATAATCACCCATTCCCTCGACGACTTTCTGCTTGAGAGGCGGTAGGTTGAACAACTAGGCTACTACGGCTGTTGCCTGGCTGGGCCTGCGTGGGAACTATGACCCAATCCCTCTCGTTGTTAAAGGAAGCCTGTGCTCAGCAGTGGAACGTAGATAGGCTTAATTATTAAAATTCATGTTAATATTTGTATTTGTAAATATCTGTCAAATAAAAAAAAAACGAGTTATATACTTAATTGCGACTCCATTATTACCCCGTTCCTCAAATAGAATGACATCTTTTTGAAACGAAGGTAGTTCTTTTGTTTATCGAACGCTTTCGCTCGCTTGTGACGAAACGTCGTAAGTATTATATACAATTATAATTATTTGGATCTTTGTTGATTAGACTTAAGGTTTATTTTACGTTAATAAAGAAGGTAAAACAGATATAGCTATAAGCATAAGCAACAAGGCCACTTTTTCGCTTTGATTTTGTATGGGACCGTGAATCTAGTTGTATTGTTGATCGAAGCTTTAGAACTTTTCTTTGTCATTTGGTAATTAACACCTTAGATTTCTTACTGACATAACCTATCCCAACAAGTTTTAGTATTTCCTGCGACGGACACTATTTACATTTATTTTTTCTTTATAATTTGAACTCGTATTTTTTAAAGTAATAACAAGGTCTATAAATCAACAAAATCTGTGAAAGTGTGAAAATGTGTTATTTGTCCGCGCCAATCCGCGCGCAGCACTCGCGCATGCGCGCTGTGCACTTTGCACGCGCACGACAAAGATACTGACAACAGACTGCTAAACAGCCTAATATTAAAATTATAATAAAATAATTTATCAATGTTTTAAATATGCAAATTATGGTCACTTTTTAGATAAAAATGAAAAATTTGTCGAAATTAAATGTTTATTTAGTTATCATCTTTAACCTAAAATAGTTTAATATTCACGAAAATATTCCTTGTTCCTATACCGACATACTGAACTGTTTGCTGAGATTAAAAAAAAAGTTTATATGTATTACCGCACTCGTGCGGTAATTTATTACAGCACGTCTGCGTAATAAGCTGAATTATGAGCTTAAATGCGGTGCAATAAGACTCAATTTACGAGCAACTGTGTTGAAAAATAAATTCCGATGTTGTTACCTGACCTAATTAAGTAGGTACAATTAAAAGAAATAAGACTGTGTTGTATTAATAAAACTCTACTTTGAATAACAAAAAACGGTAGAAATACATACATAATATTTGATTTATTTCAATTTACTGATGTGACTTTTTACTATAGTCTGTGTTATGTGTTATATTTTATTATACCTAAGACAGGTGATTAAATAATAATGTATTTAAAGACTTCGACAGTAGGTACCAAATAGACGACGGATACAAATATAATCAAAATTTGTGAATCAAATTAATTGAACTACTCACACACCCATTAGGCGAGGTGTACCTTGAACCAGCTTCACTTTGCGGCCGCAGATTGCCCCCTTTACTTTTTATTTCCTCTGAGGCAAGTGTGGTGATCATAATAACCTAGACCTATATTGAAGGGACCTAAAACAAATACAGGTGAGGTGATAGTGACGGTAACCTGGGGCTCCGGCTCTTGGGGGTAGTGCTGGCCGTAGCCGCGCATCTGGCCAAGCATTCGGTGTTGCTCCACGGTGACGGGGTCAACGTACCCGCGCGCGGGGTTGGGTGCTGCATCTAGGCGCCGCAACCGCGACTGAATCGCCTCTAAAATTCATTAAAAACTCTATGTACCTACTTAATGCAGCGTTGGAGTGAGTACTGGGTGAGTTTTGCGCAAAGTTCATTTGCTCTCACTATATATTCCTGTCGGTAAACAGCACCAGCACTGTTGTGTTCTGGTATAAAAAGTTTTATAGCCGGAAAACTTTACAACAGCAATTTGCAATCCCTCTGATATTGTGAGTTTCTGTAAACAGCATGGTTACAACATCCTTTGACATAGGCACTGCTCGTTAAAAAATATGCTCGGCGTTTATTACCCAATTAAGTACCTACACAGAGCTTGAACGCTGTTTCTGACAAAAAAAGTTTTTGACAAAAATTTCATCTTTTATACAAGCTTATTTTTGCTGACTGTACTTGGATTGGCATCCGTCCTACATAATATATACACACGTGTACCAAATTTCAAGTAAATAGGCCCAACGGTTGAAGAGTTCCCTCCTGCGGAGACGATCCTGGCTGGGTCACCAGGACTCCACTACCAGATTATTGTATTGGCATCCGACTTCCTCAAATATGCAAAATTTAAGTTCAATCGGTTGAAGAAATCGCTTGAAAATTGAGTCGCAAAATTCCACCCGGCAAATTACAATACGTACATACAAAATAAAAGCTTAAAAAATTAAGGGGTGATTGATAGCTACGAATATTTTTTTAGTATTTGCTTACTTTTTTTCGGCTGCGTGCGAACAGTTATGAAAGGAACATTTTCAGCAGGCGCAGGCGTTTCAGTTACTCGAGTCATGCTTTAAATTCAATGAAACTATATTATATCAATGTCAAATAAGTATAAATTGTATTCCTGAATAAATAGAAGTTTATATCTACCTTCTTTTTTTTAACTTCTTTTTTCGTTTCACAACTTTTACTAAATCGATTTTTTCTTGCAAATCATCACATCGTGCTTCTGCTAATGCGAATTGATCGTCTACTTCGGGTATCGATCCTACAACACAATCGAATGCAATGTCTGGAATAAGAAAGCATAGTAGACTTTTTGCATAACTCGCTCATCATTGCAATCAAATTCACTATTTTTCGTCGATTTTGTCAAACGGGATAAACTACTTAGTGATGAAAGCGACGGTAAATGTGATAGCGTGCGCGGTAGACACTAGACAATACCTAAGGCCTCTGGTAGAACACAAGTTAAATCCATGTGTATGTATTTATCTTGCTGTATACAGCAAGGTAAAAAAAGGACATTTGAACAAAATTGATCAAATATACTTACTACATGTAAAGCGACTTTGAACAAGCAAGGTGTCTAAGAAGCATAGGGGCGATTTATTAATGACAGCTCAAATATAAACTCGGGAGCAAAAAAACCGGGTCACTTCCCGTAGAAAGCTGTTTGAAATGTGACCCGGTCTTCTCGTTCTTGAGTATCTATTACAATTTATTAGAATTAAGTAAATACTCATTCATAGGACTAATATACCCGACGTATCCCTGAAGTCGGCAGAAAGCTGGCTTACTTTGTCAACAATTTTGTTAAGTACAAAAACCATCTCCACTACTTAAACATCAGATGTACATTTTGCCACAATGACACGAGGTGAAAAACTTAAGTAAATGACCTGTTGTATGTAGCTACTTAGTAGTGTACAAAACTGATATGGGACTTAAGTCATTTTTCTAATTAGGAATGTCAATTTGTCTATTCGCACACATTACTCACACGCACACAACAAGTCATTTACTTAAGTTTTTCACCTATATAATTTAAGTGAGAGTGTAGGTACCTCTTATTTCCAGTTTTCGTTCTGAACGAGTTCCTTCTACCGCAACTCCAGCAATACTACTGGAGCTCCTGTGCCGCTTATCTGGAGAATTGTAGATTAGTTGACAAATACGATCGCCATAATACAATATTTTTATTTATTATTAAAAATATTTTCGTGATGAATATAAATAAGGTTGTGTTCATTTTCTGGGACCTTGTGGTGGTGTATAGACGTGGGACTTGACTGTTGGTACTGAACAATTGGATAAGTATGGACTCTTCATCGAAAAGGTCTTTTCGAAAATGAACACAACCTTATTAAAGCGTCAATGGGGTTGATGTATTATGCGGTTATAATATTATCAACACGATTGTACACATGCTGTCTTAATATATTTAACAGACAGAGAGAAAATTCCCCGTTTACCCACTCAGAATAGTTCTTGGACCAGGTAAGTACTACCTATATAAACGTGTAGCAAGTTGTTATCATTTTATTACAGTTTTTGTATCATAAAACATCATGGCTAATAGTCATTTGCCTTTTGAAAATATTTTAAACCACACAAAATACGTTGAAACTGAAGGTGGTAGGCGAAAGAGTCACTTTCACATTTAAGTACCTGTATTATGTGATCGAGATTTTTTACATAATTTTGCTTATATAATGTTGTGTAGGTATCTACTTAATTTTGAAGACAATTGGGACACATCACTACGAAAATTTGCGTAAATACATACTTTTGGCAATGAAGAAACGTTTACATATTATTGATTGCGCCTCAATGAAATCAAAACTGAGAAAATGAGATGTCCTCGTGATTGCTTATTTTGTCGTTTTTTGTTGAAATTGCTTAGGCGACTGAGCTAGTAAGCGAGCGGCGAGAATGAGCTGTAAAAAACGAGAAGTCTGCCCACGATCTAGATATCTTTAGGGTTTTGTTACTTAAGTTATTTATAGCAAGACTGAAGTACTCCTGACAACTAAGTAGGCACGTATGTATTATGTCAATAATTTGTGCCCTAAGGAAAAGGCCCTGAGGTTTTTGCGGGTGGTAGGGCCTTGTGCAAGGTCCGTCCGGATCGCTACCACCATCTTACTCGCTAATCCTGCCGCTAAGTAGCAGTGCTTGCACTGCTGTGTTCCGGTGTGGAAAGTAAGACAGCCGGGGAAATTACGGGCACAAGAGGCATTTCATCTTAGTCCTCTAGGTTGGCAACGCATCTGCAATCCCTCCGGGGTTGCGGGTGTCTATGGGCAGTGGTGATCACTTAACATCAGGTGACCCACTTGCTCGTTTGCCTTCCTATTCATATATATAAAAAAAAAAAAAAAAAACATTGATTTGATAAATTTCTCCACCGACAAGAGCCTAGCTCTTAAGTCAAAGAAGAAGAATTCCTTATATCTGTTTTTCACCTAATTGCTCACTAAATAAACCTACGAGAGATGAAAAATGTCTGCGCCCCTTTCGCTAACAATAATGGCTATCGGTAAGCCTGAAGAACCATTCCTAATTCCGTTTAGCCGTATCTGAATAGTAGGTACCTAAGTAAACAGCGACCTTTTGCAAACACACGCACATTTTCGTCTTCGGCAATTACATAGACTCTACCGTATTTAAGGTAACAGTAAAACTTCTAAAATATCTTACTTAATAATTGTAAGAATAGCGATTTGGTGTTAAGTATAATGTTGTGACAAACCTCTCGACAGTTTTAAACCATCGCCCATTATTAACTTGAAATTTTCATATCACACGACAGTGGAAGTCGTATTAATTTCAAAATAAATAGATTATTAATTAATAAATATAAAAAGGGAGTTGTAACAGCAAAGGCACTATAAAATCATCACGTCAAAGTTGTCAAATAAATCAGACTAGAAACAAGAGAGCGTCGCTCGGTGGCTCAAAATCGCCAAAATCTATGAGCTTTTATAACGAGGTTCTCGCAAATCAGGCGTGACTGCTTTCCTTCCGTGACTGGCAGGTATTTATACGTATGGCATGTCAATTTATGATAAAAAAATATAAGTACGCTACGCGTAGAATTTTATTAAGAACCACAGACTACTAAGAGATACTCCTCGGATTATAAAGCGAAAATCAATCAACAGTAATAGAAAGGGAGCAATAATTTTATGAGATCGTGTGATTATTATATTTCGCGCCGCGTTGGAAAATATATCTATAGGTTTTCTGCCAAATATACCTAAGTACCGTCAAAATCGTTGGTTAGGGTTAAAGGTTAAACTCACATCAAGTAAGCCTGCTCTCACTTTTATTAATAAACAATACTAATATGGAAAGCCTGCAATTTTTTCGAAATCTAGCCCGTGTTCATAGGGAGGTAACTGTACCTACCTTACTATTTATCTGACGGCAAAAGGAGTGTTAGCTATGTATTTGATGCATATGTATGTATGTCTAAGTCCGCTCGTAACCCCACTCAACTATTCGATCGATTTGATAAAATACTCTATAGGTAGGTACCTACTTGTAGCTACGTCATTAGATTTTGCCTTAATGAGGAGTGTCATTAAACTCGTCGCAAAATAAAAGGCCCGTTTTGACAGTTCACGCCTATGAAGTTCTCTATTTTTACCGATCGAAATGTTCTGAAGGTAATTACATTTTTCATTGATGGGTACCGCCCACTCGGCTAAGTGCTGTGCATAACGATTTTTTCATGTTGTCCACAGACTAATAATAATCGGTTAAAGAAAAAAAAATCGATTAAGATATTTTTTTAAGGCCGACTCGCACTTGGCTGGTTTTATTTATTTAAATACTAGTGTTCATCAATCAATTATTTACTGAATTTCACCAGCTGTTTAGTGATCTTTACTGAAAATTATGAGCTTGGAGCTCCAAAATTGACCTTTTGTAACATTGTATCATTTCAAAATCCACAACATCAGTGTAAGTAAAATTTTCTAAACAGAACTTTAATCCAATGCACTTTACAATATATATTCAAATCGATCAAGTACTCATGTAAACTTGAATCGATTTATCGTGAGTATCGAGTACCGAGTCGTATGGTTACATCACTATTTACGTCGCGAAGACAAATGTCAAAACGGGCCTTTTATTTTGCGACGAGTTTAGGTACGTAACGTACTTATACCTACAATGATTCTTAAAGTTAAGTATACCTAAGTAAGTAAATGCTTTTCATTTCTCATGCTCTTAAAATGTTACTTTAGTAAAGTTCCGTTTTAAACTCTATGGAATAAGGAACAGTATCTTTTTTAAATATAGGTACCTACTTTGGAAACCCCTAAATAGCCAGTCATGATGTTTGTGATTGTGTAAGTAGGTATAAACTAATTTTAGGGCGTGATAATAACCTCAAAATGACAACTGTGCAAAAATAATTAAAAAATAACGATTTCATTTTAAAAAAAACACGATTCATGAGCTATTTAATTATATTAAGAATGAATTCATTTTATTATTCATGGTCCAATTAATTTTAAAATCATTTTCAAGTTTGAATGGGTTGGCTAAATAGATATGCAAGAAATCAAAGCTTCACTTTACAAAAAAAACCGCAGAGCAATTTTTTTTGCCATTTGAATATTGTGCAAGTATTTCGGATATTAATATTTTTTTAGGTACAATCTTTTTGGCTGTTGCTGTCTGACTGGCGCTAGTCCAATGCCGCGCGCCGCGGCAACGTATAAAAACAAAGGGTTGTCAGTTGCATAGAGTAACTTTTTATATACCTACCTACTTGTTTTGAGAGTTCCTGTAAAACCTTGGTTTTTCAAATTTCGCGAGGCGAGCAAGGTAACTACGTCTACGATCTGCAGACTTAGACTAGGCCACTGTAGTACTCCTATCTTCCTCAATAAAATTCATGTCAGAGACCATTCTTTGTGTGAATGTGGCTTGGATGAGGGTTCTATTCTATTCTATTCTCCCTTAATGGCGGCCGTTAGGCTAGGGCCAATGTCCTACTAGTCACTCTGGTCAGTTGTGCTTCAAAATTGTTGGTGCACGGCTGTTTAGGTTTTTTATTCGGAACTTATTCTTCTTCTTCTCTCCTTAATGGCGGCCGTAAGGCTTGGGCCAATGTCAGTGTGGTAAAAATATCAAAAATCTTGTGACAAAAATGTCGGCAACGTTGTACGGTAATGGTCAAAGACCCCCCTCCCCCCCTGTCGGGATCTTAGCCAACGGATAACGATATCCCTCGGAGACCGCCAGGAAATCATTAGGTAACCGGTGCCCAGGGTGCACCGAACAAGCACTGCACTTCCCCTCGGACGGATCCAAAAACGAACCCCAGCTCTTGATCACACGCGGAGGTAACCCGACTCGCACTCGGAACTTATTCATGTACCAATTCTGCCGTGTCATGCCTATGTCAGTTAACTTGAGATACATGAGATATGCGTAACAAGTCTGCATCGTATTTTTTTGGGTGTCTTTACCTACCAACAAAACATTTTTTTTAATTTTGCTTACCAATTCCTTGTACGAGTCTGTCTCAATAGCCGTGTAACTCAGTTTTGGCCATCTCTATTATGGCTATATACTGTATCTAAACTCGTCGCAAAATAAAAGGCCCGTTTTGACATTTGTCTTTGCGACGTAACTAGTGATGTAACCATACGACTCGGTACTCGATACTCACGATGAATCGATTCAAGTTTGCATGAGTACTTGATCGATTTGAATATATATTTTAACTGCATTGGATTAAAGTTCTGTTTAGAAAATTTCTTCAAATACCTACCTAACAGGTCGGGGAAAAAAGTTTCTTCGCATTCGATGTGAAATCTTTACGGCATGGAGCTCCAAGCTCATACTTTTCAGTAAAGATCACTACACAGCTGGTGAAATTCAGTAATTAATTGATTGATGAACACTAGTATTTAAATAAATAAAACCGGCCAAGTGCGAGTCGGCCTTAAAAAAACATCTTGATCGATTTATTTTTTTCTTTAACCGATTATTAATAGTCTGTGGACAATATGAAAAAATCGTTATGCACAGCACTTAGCCGAGTGGGCGGTACCCATCAATGAAAAATATAATTACCTTCAGAACATTCCGATTAGTAAAAAATAGAGAACTTCATAGGCGTGAACTGTCAAAACGGGCCTTTTATTTTGCGACGACTTTAGTAGTTACACGACATAGCCATGACAATTGGGACCGTGCGCGACGACAGCGCCACGTGATAGGCGGCCATTATGGACAATATTGACACCGCTGTCAAACAAGAAGTAAGTAAATATTGTGAAAAATATTAATGAAATCTTGTGTTATTTTACTATATTAGTTACACAATTTTGGACAATGGTAGTCAGTAACATTATTGCCAATAATATTAAAATTGTTGTTTTCAGTGAAATTTTAGAGGTTAGGTAACTTACTTTTTTTTTCTTACGGCAAATATCCACTTATTTCTTTGGTCTCGTTTCCACCATGGTCTTGGAAATTGGTTAAATTTACAGTCGCTATTCTTCTTGGTGTTATTACAATTCACAACAACACATCTTACCAGGACCATATTTTTATCTCAAAAACGATTAGAAAATGTTTACTGCAATATGGATTTGACAGCTCAAGTCAGCGACAAAAATGACAATTTTAGCCGTAGCGAGCGCTGTGATCGTTTAGGCTACCCCCTTCACCCGCTTTGCACTCTGCCAATACGCATCGAGCTTACTCAGTCAGTTAACACAAGTTACACGACTTAGGCGCGACAAACCTTCTACCTACTACGCTGCCGTGTCATGCCTATGTCATGTAACTCTAAAAGCATAGTTTTCAGTAAAATCTGTTTAAAGTTTTTTTCGTAATTCGTAGTTTATTTTGAAATCAAGCAGCAAAAATAAAAATCAAAATACTCAAATAGATTTGTGTAAGGCTTATGCATATTATGTAATACCTAGATTACTGTTTTGTATATTATATAAGTTATAGGCTACAAAGGAGTTAAGCATAACAGGTTCGCCATACAAAGTCTGTTTTGCGGTGCCCTGTATCTCAAGATACATGACTTAGGCGTAACACGTTAAATATAAATATTTCTTTCGGTTGTCTACCAGTTTACTTATATAGTCGTAATTATACCATTAGCTATATAATTATGTACCATGATAAAAACTTTTAGTAAAAAGGATAAATAAAGACAAAAAAAACACCCCAAAAATAAAAATAAAACTAATGCTTTAATAAAATTGTTCAACATAGGTAAATATAGAGATTTACAGTTGTTTTATTTTTATTTTTGGGGTGTTTTTTTCTTTGTTTATCCTATTTACTAAAAGTTTTTATCATGGTACATAATTATATATCCTTATGGTATATATACGACTATATAAGTAAACTGGTAGACAACCGAAATAAATATTTATATTTAACGTGTTACGCCTAAGTCATGTATCTTGAGATACATGGCACCGCAAGACAGACTTTGTATGGCGAACCTGTTATGCCTAACTCCTTTATAGCCTATAACTTATATAATATACAAAACATTAATATCCAGGTATTACATAATATGCATAAGCCTAACACAAATCTATTTGAGTATTTTGATTTTTATTTTTGCTGCTTGATTTCAAAATAAACTACGAATTACGAAAAAAACTTTAAACAGATTTTACTCAAAACTATGCTTATAGAGTTACATGACATAGGCATGACACGGCAGAATTGTGAAGTGAATTGATGTACTATACTATTGGCAGAGTGCAAAGCGGGTGGAGGGGGTAGCCTAAACGATCACAGCGCTCGCTACGGCTAAAATTGTCATTTTTGTCGCTGACTTGAGCTGTCAAATCCATATACACACAAACATTACACACACACACACAACAACATTACAACACATTTTCTAATCGTTTTTGAGATAAAAATATGGTCCTGGTAAGATGTGTTGTTGTGAATTGTAATAACACCAAGAAGATTAGCGACTGTAAATTTTACCAATTTCCAAGACCATGGTGGAAACGAGACCAAAGAAATAAGTGGATATTTGCCGTAAGAAAAAAAAAGTAAGTTACCTAACCTCTAAAATTTCACTGAAAACAACAATTTTAATATTATTGGCAATAATGTTACTGACTACCATTGTCCAAAATTGTGTAATATAGTAAAATAACACAAGATTTCATTAATATTTTTCACAATATTTACTTACTTCTTGTTTGACAGCGGTGACAATATTTATTTATTTATTTATTTATTTATTTATTTAAGGAGAACCAACAGCATTTAACACAATTTGTGTAGGGGAAGTAGTAAGTAACACAGAGCCAATTACAGGAACTCACAGATAGTGACAGAGTACAAGTTAAGCACAGCTTAACTTAAAATGAGGTGGCGCACACAGCATCAAACGACACACTATGCAAAAAAAAACAATTTACATTGCCAAGCAACAATCTAACACTCAGTGACTCGCACATTCTTAAACAAAATTAATTTTTTCCTTATAAAAATGAAAAGTTCAGTTCACAGTGAAATAATTCTATGCACCTGGTCCCGTGTCTTACAATCTAATAATCTAATAAACGAACAATCACAATATAGCTGAGCCAGAGAATATCCTAAATTTATACCTATTGCTTTTTACAAACTTGAGGCAACGCCGCCCAGCTTAAGGAATTGATGTAAACCTACTTATAAATTAGAATTAAATGTTCAAGCAAATAGCATAATATAATATTGTCCATAATGGCCGCCTATCACGTGGCGCTGTCGTCGCGCACGGTCCCAATAGTGTTTGATGTAAGCTCAGGTTAAGAAAGGCCACTTTTTATTCCATTTTAATAACTAGTCATCGAATAAGGAAAAAAAGATGTTTATTCTTAACTAGTTGCGAAGTTGGACTAAATGGACAGAGCCCAAGGTAACAAGACCTAAAGGCCACGGAAAGGGAAATTAAAATAGTGATGGGTTGCTATTAGCCGCATCGCCTATAATATGATTCCTGAGATTTTCGCCCATTCCCTCGATGGGCTTTTACCATCTGCGCGGGAAGAGAAGCAACTGGTAGATTGTTTTTTTTTTCTTTACTCCTAGACCAGCTCTTCCAAGCAGTAACGAACTAGGTACGATAAAAAAACCTTTACGTCGCCCCGGGCCGTAAGTAGCAATTTACCGCCCTCTACGCGAGTGGAAATTTCCACTTCCTGGCCTCGGGAAGACGTAACATTGTGTACACACCTCGGGCGATGATAAAGAAAGCCTCAGGTAGCATTTTCATTGCCCTCACCTATGGCTCGTGCGGCAAGCTCCAGCGATCTGAGACATTCTTTATTGCACCGCCCTCGGAATGTAATGTACCTACTATTACAGGAGTGTTAACTCGACCACCTTCTGAAATATTCCAGAATAATGCTGACACCTTGTATAATTCTTTACATAATAAAAAATAAAGTAAGCAAAAAATTAAAATTGTTACTGCGCTTTTACTTATGGGTTAACAAAAACTAGAATAATTTTGAATGGCCATTTAGAATCTTTCACGGAGCTGTAATGAATGATTTAAAGATGGTTAGCAACTAGGCGCTAATAGCTCAAACAGTTATAATTCAAAAAGGGTAAAATTAAAACAAATGATAACCTAACTTGATCCTTAGCTCGAAAGCTCTGAAAAAGTAAGTGCAAGAACAAGAAGTTTGTCTAATTTAACTCAAAAGTAGGAAAATAAAAAGACTTGACTATTTTCACTTATATATTTAATTCAATATACACCTAAAACTACCTTGCGGACACAAGAAAATATAATATATCCAATAATAATAAAGTGATATAATGTTAAAAAAAACCCACATAATATATTAAGATACACGCAATAAAACAATACTTCGGTGAACTTTTTCTTGTATCCTATGTAATTGCGATATTCAGTGAAATTATACATAAAATAATAACACTAGACCGTGCTGAGTATGCTCCGTTCGATTCCTCGTAATTTAGGGCCCCAATGGTCGTAAATTATTACAAATACTACTTTATATTGCACCATCTCAGTCATGTGTTATCGGTTTGCGTTTAGATCTAAACTTAATGTTATACAAATGTTATAAAAACGCTACTAGCAATTTTTGTTACAGTCGACGTCAAAATACGGACATTACTATTCTTCAATGTGTTTATTCATGAAGAGACGGAGTTTAGTTGGTTAATTAATTATACATATTATAATACATTTTATGTGCTAAAAATGCCTCTGTTGGAACAGTTTGATCACGAATCAAATGGATTCTAAGTGCATCTCAATACTAGTAATACGTAAACACCTGCCACTACTTTGTACAAAAGTAGTTTCAAAATTTATTGTCATGTTCCGGTTTTAATAATTAAACCATCTAGCTTTAAGAGCAACTCAACTAAAGAATGTTTGCGTCTATTTTATATTTTAACTAACAGTCAAAACTAATAAATTCCTGTAAATTGGCCTTTTAACAGGTCTGGAAGGAAACTCCGTTGCCAAGTTAAAACGTACCAAACCAGCCAACGTACGTAAGCCAGGTAAAAAGTAAACATATTATTGCTAAAAGAAGTTAAATTAATTTAGCTCCATATTCCTTGAGAACTGAGGCGCAAGATTCAACAACTATAATAATCAGTAATTTTAATTGCTTGACGGCATCGCGGTATCCAGACTATCGATAAGTATTTTCGACGTCGACTGCATCACTGCACGACCGACGACAAGCCCACGTCATGCCTCTAATCATAGGAACAGGGAACCAGCCGTCTGTCCACACCAACCATCTGGTCTAGAGTACGTATAAAACATTGGATCACTTACTTACTACCGCGATGCTAGCAAATGCTACTAGTCGGAAAGTGAAAAATCTTTGTATTAGTTGCGTTGTAAATGTAGTTATCATATTGTTTATAAGTTCGCTTTCATCACATTTGCTAGTAAACAGTATCAAAACATACAGGACAACTTGGCCGTAATGTCCCATATAAAACCCTCAGGCTTTTTTCTTGTCATGAAACCCTAGAGCGATAAGTAACGCCCGCGCCCGCGACAAACCCTCCCCCCTGAGACACCCGCGCGCCGCCGCCCACCGCGACCCCCGCCTGGCCAAACGCCGCGTCTCTTTTTATTTATTTACTTGCAAATGCGATGAAAAACATTGTTTCACGGGCGGTACGGGAATTGCGAACCTCGACTCCCTCAGTCTTCGATTTCGGGCTTCTACTAGAGCCTCGATCGTAATTCTTTACTTACCGCCCTTGATACACAATGTACTATTAAATTACACTATTTATGAATTTTGAAATATAAATTACTTTTTAGTATACAAGATTTAGTAAAATATTATAAAGTCAGTTTCGCATTTGATTCCTAGTATTTATAAGCAAACATACTATTATAAAGCGGCGTCAGCAAAAGTAGACCAAGCCCAAGTGGTTTTTATGTTTAGTTATTGTTTGAGGCATTGAAGCAGTTTTACGCTGATGTTTGAATAACAGCTAGGCGAGTCCACTTTGCTCACTGCTTCAGATTATAAACAAAAATGTTGATGGGCAGAACTTAAATATTGTTACTCGTTCATAGTATGAATATTTTAAAACAATGCAAGATTTTAGTTTTTAAAACTCTGTGCGTAGTAATGCTGATGTAGTACCGTGGCATATACAGAGAATGAAGCTACATGGTAGTAATCCCATTTAGATATTAAGCTCAATATAGCATAAAAATGGAAAGAACTAAAATGGAATGAAACAATTTTTAATTCAGTCGAAAATCGCATTGCTTTTGTAATATAAATCAAAATGTATACGTTTTAACCATGGATATGATTCGTGCAATAGTAATACTCTGTATAAAATCCACAAAACTTCATGTGTGTATTAGAATTATTTCATTCCTCTCTTATATGAAACAAAAATGCTTCTTACGCTAATGTGCAGTTAGCATCAGATACTGATGAACAGTCA
This sequence comes from Pandemis corylana, assembly GCA_949127965.1. Lineage (NCBI taxonomy): Eukaryota > Metazoa > Arthropoda > Insecta > Lepidoptera > Tortricidae > Pandemis > Pandemis corylana. Next base: position 23,652,351 of record OX421850.1, read on the forward strand.
AAAAGCTCTAAGATCTACACACCCTCTATTACTTTGGCGACAGAGTACGTGTAGATTAATTTGAGCTTTTCTTCTGTTTATAAAGCTGACTGTACTAGAATTAAATACTGACGAACTTAGATACGATCAGGTAGTTTGTATACAGATTTTACAGGATTATGGGGGGTGGTAAGACTCCCAAGCATCTTGTCACGCAAATACACAGTTCGAATACCATATTAAATCCATTTTATAAGAAAAAAATAAACGGATTAGTTCCCGATTCGCCGGATTCCCGTTTCACCGGGTTCTTGTTTAGTAGAATTCTGGTTTCGTCGGAAATATGCATAGAAATATAAATTCAGTTAGGTAAAGAACGCTTGTTTTTCGAATTTTATCATCGTATGAATTACTATTTCGTTGCCACGATCGAACACAACTTCAATTACTAGAAATTGGTTCGATTCACATAATTTACATTCTTAATAATGTAAGGAATGTCTACCTTTTATTTAATAGGTAGGTAAAGCTGCGTTATTTCAATATAATCAAAAAAATCCGGCGATTCGGGAACAATTCAAAAAACACAATACCTGGTCGCAAATATATTACAATTTTAAAATAAATAACAAACCACACTGAGTTCTAAATACGGCGTGAGGTACTGAAAATGAATGAAGAAATATGGAACCCAAATATCACCTTGAAGCATTCCATTATTTTTAAGAACATCTGGTTCAAAGAACTTAGCCTGAAAATTTTCTCAAATCTTTCACCTCATTTTACAAGACAGTAAATAAATAATATAGGAGCCTAATTTCATATGGAGGACAGTGGACAAGATACTAATTAAGGTTTAACCATACCATTCATCGGTAATATCAGAAACTAGGTTAATTTGAAGTAAATTATGAACCAATTAAATTATTGAACAAATATGGATTTCTGTCTATGACAATTTGTGGGTAAAAAGTTTCAATCGTAAATAATAAAAAATGCATAATCAACACTGCATAGCTAAGTAAATTGTGCATGAAGTTGCTTGAAATTCCAGCAAACACTGCAAAAGCGATTTCATGTTTTCAATATTTAATTACAAAGTCCCTCAATCAATTTACATAAACATTAGTGAAAATTAGTAATACCTACGTCAGACTTTGTAATATTTATAAATAATATTAATTTCTATAAAAGACGTATTGGGTATAAAATAGTCTTCATTACAAATAATATTACATGGAAAACTGTAAAGGCCTGAATAACATATGTCTTAGCATAAAACCCATCTTTCGTATTGTAATATTCATTATTTTTAGTTATGGCATAATATTTAATAATTTTAAGTTTATAAAAATAAGTTGAATATTACAGTGTTAGTTTTATACGTGTGGGCCGCAGGTGCTGGCGGCGCGGCGGTGCGGCGGCGCGTGCGCGACTCGTTATTACAGTAGCATGCATTTCTTTCTCTTCACAGGCTCCGGCGGCTCCAGAGCTGCCAATATGGCTTCGTCGAACACATTCTTCAGCCCTTTCTGAAATATTAAATGTAACCTATTAATTTCAAATACCTATTGGAAAATTAGTATTTAAACTTTTGAGGAAGAGGGTCGATTTCTTATCGTTAAGATCAGCAATACTGTGTTTATTTTTATTTCCGTAAGCTTTAAGGGAAGCTTTTTAATTAAATTAATTATTTTAAGTTAATTCTCCCTGTTTACAAGATAATCAACAATTAAACTTAATAAATAAAATAATGCATGGTATTATAGGTGAAAAACTTAAGTAAATGATCTGTTGTATGTAGTAGTGTACAGAACTGATATGGGACTTAAGTAATTTTTCTAATTTGGAACATCAACTTGTCTATTCGCACACATTACTCACACATAGGTACAACAGGTTTTTTCACCTACACTAGGGCGATATTAATGGAATTGAAAATCAAATCATTTAGACAAAATGTGTACGAAATTACAGATCTTTCAATCCTATTCTGATTGCAGTCTAGTAATAAACCAGTGTGATAGCAATAGCTTTCAAATTGACGCGACATTTACTTATTTTATTTGCAAGAATGTTTAAGTGGATTTGTTTGATACTATTATACTGTTGTTCTTGGTTTGATAGTAATTTGTTATTCTTTTTTGTGTTAATGTTGTGTTGTGTTTACTGGAGAGATTATAATGGTGTGCTGAAAAGTAATGATGATTTAAAACAGGCATTCATGTCAGTTCGCTTTTGCTGATAAGGGGAGGTGAAGAATCAAAAGTTGCAAAAATCTGCCTATGTAATAATTAAGGGCCCCATGAAATGCATGAAAATGATCAATAATTCATTTTATTGATTGAAATTAGTACTGACCTGTGTTAAGGCCGAACATTCAACATATTTAACAGCTTTCAGTTCTTTTGCCAGTTTTTCTCCTTGTTCAAGTGAAACAGGCTTTTGTTTTATTTTAGCCAGCTTTTCCATCGTAACAGGGTCATCTCGGAGGTCAATCTGTGTCCCTACCAGTAAGAATGGTGTCTTTTGCTGATGATGAGTTATTTCAGGAACCCACTGTAAAATAGTTTTCACACTATTAGTCATATATTTGTAATAAAAAACCACAAAATCAATTCCATATTCTTTAGTACATACCTTTTCCTTAACATTTTCGAATGAACTGGGGCTCACAACACTGAAGCAAACAAGGAAAACATCTGTCTGTGGATAACTCAGTGGCCGTAACCTGTCATAATCTTCCTGTCCTGTTCACAAAATAAAAATATATTGAGTATTGTTGTATCATCTAAAATTTCAATTGAGTAACAAAATCAGTGTTGTATTATTATGAAACAAAGAATGAGCTGCTCTTTAAAACTATAAATTTATCTTGAAACTCACCCATGTACTATCAAGTCAACTAAACAGTCCTATGGTCACAAAATAGTTCAAATGTATTTTTGAATCATTGAATTGAATAATTTCCACCCAAAAAACAATTAAGTTTAATTATTTATTAGATTGAAATGTAGCTATTTTGTCTATGTTACAATTAATAACTGAAATTATACATAAATATGTTCAATATACACATTGAACTGTATTACTAACCTGCAGTATCAAAGAGACCCAAGGTGTAAGGCTCTCCGCCAATCATGACAGTCACTGCATAATTATCAAAGACGGTGGGTACATATTCTGAGGGAAATTTGTTGGTGGTGTAGCTGATGAGAAGGCATGTTTTACCAACTGCACCATCACCCACCACAACACACTTGATTGTTTGCATCTTGGTTTACTGTATAACTTACTAATGTATGTATCTACAGAACAATTTGTTGATCATAGCAACCTCTGCAGGTATTTTATCTGCAACAAATAAAAAAGATTTACAGATCTTAATATACATTTCAGGTTCCATTCATACTTGTTAACATATTAGATGAGCACATTCACTGATATTAAGTTGTGATTTAGATAATAACACACCTATGAATAATAACACCAAAACCACTAAACAAACATGACTGATACAAAATAAGATTATTTTTGTTGTTGCTAACACTGACAAAACAAACAGGTTTCTGTTACTACAATTTTATTCATGTGAAATATTGCACCCCTTTGCACGAACAATGTGTTATCTCAAACAAAATCACCATTTCAGTTTAGACTCTGAACCTTATGTTGTAACATTCATAACTCACTAAGAATTATCATGTTTTTCTGGCAAAGGCACCATAGGTATTCCAAAAAGTATACTCAATCAATCCCTTTAACATCGTAAGGTACAATGCAAGTTGGCTTCCTATTTTAACCTAAAAGTTAATGTGACCACCTTATTGTTTTTTTTTCTGATATAGGGAAACATGACAAATAATGGTTAAAAATTAAATAATTGTTAACCTTCTTAGTTGGCTATACACATTAGGAAACCCTCAAAATCCATAGCAGTAACAAAGTAACAAACAAGCCAGGCACTATGCAAAACAATAATTTGAAATGTTTTATATTCATACACACTGCATTACAATATTCATGTGATATGCATAAAGGAACACTGAAATAATGCAAATCATATCATAAACAATCGCTTGAGCCAATAATGCAAACAAAAATCATTCTTAATATCAATTTAGAAAGATAGTTAATGTTTTGTAAATAAATCAATTAACTCAAAAAACATTTCTGTATATAATAAGAAATAAAAAATGGTTTACTGATTTATAGTTTTATAACAGAATACTTGGATTGTTGTGAATCATGTCGTAAAGTTTATCAATACACTAGTAACATTTTATAGAGTTGTATTATAATTGGTAGGTAGAATAGATCAACTCATTTTAATGTTTCCCATTCCCAACCGAATGCTACAGAATAAGAGGACAATGACACTTAATAATGTCATGTAAATAAACTGATGTGGCTATTAATTAGTATGGTCCCCGAATTACCTCATCGGAAGTTAAAAAGAATACGAAAATGTATATATAAGATAATGACAGTAAAATGATATCGTTTCAATAATTAGCTCTCAGCCATGCCGTGCCTCTGTATGCCTATCACAGGCAGATACACGGTCGAAACCAATTTTCGATTGACTACACGTTATTATTAAGTTCTATTAATTACCACAAAGGGTTATCTTTTACACTAATAGATTTTCTAGCAGGGCTATCAATCACAAAGCGTTTTGCACCTTTTTTTACATAACCACGACAAAATACAATTTGACGTCCATTTTGTGTGAAGTCGAGTCAGAGTTAGAGGCAACAGCAAGCATCGCGTTAGGATATAGCCAAATATGAAATTAATACACTGTTTCAACTTACCTTGGAAAGTAGAAAGCGTAAATAAACAAAATATCAACTCCAACTTGCAATATTTAAGATGATATTAGGAAAAAGCACGTAGCGAACTAAAACGTTGACGGTGACGCCATTGATTGATTCAGTTCAGTTGAGTTCGGTTGGGTGTAGTGTATGTATAGATAGATAGAGATAGAGACTACAGCTCGGAGTTCTGTTCATTTGTGTGTTTTGTGTGCAAGTATATTGTTATGTGATATTATTTGAGAATAAAAACAGAATAGTTATTTTGTAAATAAACTTATACCTGTTAATCAATTTTATTTTTTGGCTTACCTTGGATAATCAAATTTGAGTGTTTAAAATTAAGCTATTTATGGTTAGCCAACATAAGCATACTTCAGTCGAAGTTGAAATAAGAATCTGCCACATAAACATCACTAACTTATGCCATAGACTAAGACAAAGACAAACAATCTAACAACTGGCAGGAAAAAAAAGTCCAGTCCAGGTAAAAAAATCAAACTGAAGAAAGTTTGACATTAAGGAAACTCTTTTAATTTTAAAACAAACGAATAAAGGCAACTTATTTAAATTATAATTGCTATTTAGAATTTGATAACTGTATGTGAAAAATTGTAGTATTCCGCGTTTTATTCTTTGTTAAAATCAGTCGATATATATATATATACTTTTTCCCTTACAGTTGGAAGTGGCTGGAACTTGAGGCCGGTGCAAGAGTAGCTTTAAAAATGTTATTGTTGGGAGATGCTTTTCCCGATTTCACAGCGAATACTACTGAAGGAGAAATTAACTTCCACGAGTGGTTGGGCGAATCGTAAGTATACAATTTCATTGTAAAATGTAAAGTAATAAGTTTTTCTAGGCCTAGAAATAGAGTTGAAGTTATTAACCTTGGAGCATCCAAGTCCGCGTTAAGGTACCAGCTGTGGTGATATTTAACAAGGGTGATGTTATGCGGATGGAACAGTCAAAACTGAAGCTAACAAGTACCTATAAATGTAATTTTGTTTATTTTTCAGTTGGGGCATACTTTTCTCTCACCCATCGGACTTTACTCCGGTGTGTACTACTGAGCTTGCCAGAATCATCAAGCTATATCCAGAGTTTACTAAACGTAATGTCAAAGTGATTGGCCTATCTTGTGATACTATTGATTCTCATCACGACTGGTGCAAGGACATCAAGTGTTATGCTGGTAATTAAGACTCATCATAAGCTTTTTATTAACTGGCAAAGTATGTATGTATGTATGTTTGGCCTGGTGGAATCTAGCAACTCAATTTTGAAGCAGATATCTTCAAACGATTGAGCTGAAATTTTGAAATGAAAAAGTAAGTCCGATGACAATACCATAATCTGGTAGTGGAATTCTGGTGGCCTGGTCAGGACCGTCTCCACAGGAGCAGGGCCGGACTTTGAGTTTAGGGGGCCCTGGGCTAGTACTACTTAGGGGCCCAGCTAATTACTCAAAGTATAAGAAAAAAATAAGACAATAAAATATTTGATCTATATTATAATATAAATCAAAGACAGACTTGAATTAAATGAATTGAATAGGTTTAATTAATTGCAGGATTCGCAGGCTGCAAACTTTATGATCTGTTTAATTTAATAAAATTATGAATCTATTTGCATTATCGTCTATTTTTGACTTTGACTTGACTTAGCTGACTTTTACCTTGAATCCACGGGGCCCTGGGCTGAAGCCCAAAAAGCCATATGGTAGATCCGGCCCTGCACAGGAGGGAACTTTTCAACGGTTGGTCCAATTGACTTGAAATTTGGTATACTTATATAGGACGCATGGCAATGCAAGTACAGTCAACAAAAACTACAAGAAGAATAATTTGCTTCCAAAATTATTTTTTTAAGTTAGGTTATTTATTATTCAATGTTCGTACATTAAGGATGATGGTGTAATGAACACAAAATTTTATTTAAACTGTTAGTTAAATTATTTTATCCATCAAACAAAAAATTACAAATTTAAACTGCATAAAAGTTCAAGAGTGTAAGCTTGTGATGACTGCTTTGTAAGAAAAAAATTCGCTAGACAATCAACAAGACATCATTTTAAGTAAAAATATGTGTCCAATAGTTTTCTATAATCTACCTGAACCTGATAGACAGAAAAATATTATGCCTATTGCATCACTAGCAATACATTGCATCATTTTAATATATTCCTTTTTGTTTACTTTAGTTTGATTGGAAATTTACTTGCTGTTTGTTTTCATGTTTCTGAATGATAACATTTTTAATTTATCAAATCCACGTAGGTTTCTTTTTTATTTATTTTATTTTTTTGAATTTTGCGATATAAAGGGTTAAACGTTTTCGAGATGCAAGTGTAAACCAGAATAATCTGAATTGTTAAAATCAAAATGACCAACTACAAAAACAAACTACATACATACATACATAAATCACGTCTATTCCTTACGGGGTAGACAGAGCCTAAGGTAACAAGACCTAAATGCCACGTTTAACATGATTGTGGGTGTATAGTTGGAAAGGGGAATCAAAATAGTGATGGGTTGCTAGCCACATCGCCTCTAACATGATTACCATTTTCGTCCATTCCCTCAAAAACAAACTAAAAATAAGAAAAACAAGCCCTGAAACAATAGCAACACAAATTGGCTTTGAATGAAAAATAACAGATGGGTACATTTTTTTTGAGTTCTAATTTAAGTACATCCAAAGGAAAAGTAAGACAGGTTTTAGGTTAATTCAAAGGAAATTCTGTTGCAAGTGTTTCATACCCTGTTTACCTTCTTTTCACTTGAGTAATGTTTCGCAGTTTGTTTTGAAGTTATAACACTTTGAGCTAACCTAGTGCCACTCACACCGCACGCAAAGTGGCGAGAATGGTTGCTAATCAACTTTACATCCTTAAAATTTCTTCTTCTCGCGACATCAAGACGAATCTGACAACGAGTCATCTATCTATATCTATATATATATATATATATATGTATAATATATATTATATAATACGCGAGGCCGATTTTTGTACAAGCCATCAGATCTACAGTTATGGTCCGATTTTGATAAATTATATGTCATTAGATTCGTCTCATGCTGGAGAGTTGCAAACTGCTCTTCGTTTTTTATATTTATAATACGCGAGGCCGATTTTTGTACAAGCCATCAGATCTACAGTTATGGTCCGATTTTGATAAATTATACCTATGTCATTAGATTCGTCTCATGCTGGAGAATTGCAAACTGCTCTTCGTTTTTAGATTTTTTTACGAAAAACCACTAAAAATGAATTTTAATGAACTACTGTGCGCTACCCGACCAGCCAATACCTATAATGTGACCCGTGTCGTGTGTTTTGACGTGAGATGACACAATAAAAATAACATGTATTGTATTGGACTGAAACATGTTGTAAGTTGTTCAGCATGAGAAAATATCTGTTTTGAGTCGACCAGATTTTATTCGCAACACTTACGTATTAAGATAATTATGCAAAATACAAAAAATATTTTACGATTCTTTGTTTACAATGAATGACTTGCGTCAACTTTTAATTTCTTTTTAATTGGGCTCTATTATGTCAAAATTGATTTGCCATGTTTGTTTATTTCAAAAAAGTACCTATTTAATGCTTCAAAGTTTGATATACAAATACAGGAGGTTCTAATATGGATCGAAAACGAAATGGAAATGGCATGAGTTTTGGCAACAGCAGTTAGGGGGTACCTCCCATTTGTTCTATGGAACTGTGACGTCATAGAGCTGTTAATATTTTTCTTTACCAGCAGTTCCATGGTAGAACTACTGAAACAAAAAATGTGCTATTTGTTCTATAGAACTAAAAGCACCCCAAGTTTCCCATCACAAACTTGAGGTGCTTTTAGTTCTATAGAACAAATAGCACATTTTTTGTTTCAGTAGTTCTACCATGGAACTGCTGGTAAAGAAAAATATTAACAGCTCTATGACGTCACAGTTCCATAGAACAAATGGGAGGTACCCCAGTTAGGTATCTTAGTCACGGATGAGAAAAAAAAGTGGAATTGACAAATGTCTCGATTTCTAGGAATCCGTTTATTTCGCAACTAACGTTTAACAACCTGAGTCACTTCACTTTTAAATATTTGGAATGAAGTTAGTCACATTAAATCTTCTATATAAATAAAAATGAATCGCCGAAATGTATGTACGCGCATAACTTCCAAACGACTGCACCGAATTGGATAATTATTTTTGAATTGTGTTTGTTACTGTTCGGACAGTTTGTGTAAAATAAAATTTTGAAAAAAAAATTGCAGCAGGGGCGAAGCCCCGGGCAACAGCTAGTTCATCTAAATTGGTTGACATATACATACATATGCAGCAAACACTTTTGGGATTGGCCGCAGCTGGGTAAAAAAGGGACCTGTCACCCTCTGCCCAACAGCTGGCTGGACTCCCACCCACATGGACTTAGTTTATCAAGATTTAATCTGATTTTATCAATCCTCCCCTGCTCTGCTAGCAAATATTTTTTTTTTTTTAAATTCCAGGATGTAATGAAGATGAGAAATTTCCCTATCCTATCATTGAAGACAAAGAGCGTAAGTTGGCTGGCCAATTGGGAATGGTGGACAAGGATGAACTAGATGCAACCGGCATGCCTCTGACCGCCCGGGCTGTTTTTATCATAGATACTAACAAGAAGTTCAGACTTTCCATTTTGTATCCAGCTACTACTGGCCGTAACTTTGAGTAAGTCACTATTCTAATTTGAGATTTATGCAGTTAATTGTTATTTTCATATAGCTAAAAGGGATTTGATTTGAAGTAAATGGATTAACTGGACACACAACAGTGTCATGTTGTGTATGGGGGATTTTGAATTGTATTTAACTGAATCTATATTAATAATTTCGTCGCGGGGTACGGTAGACTCGATCGAAACCTCACCTGAATAATAAAATAAAAAAAAAATAATGATTTCGAGTCGACAACACATATCCGCAAAATTCGGATTGTCGAGTATTTTGTTAAATTAAATTAAATTAAATTCAAATGATACTGACATGACAGACAAATCGCAGTTGTCATCTTGAGTAGTTAATAAACGTTCCGTTTTCATAGCAGCGCACAGATACGCCTCGCCACTCAATACGTCGCGCCAAAGAACTGTGACTCATGTGACTGTGTAAAACGAAACGTCTTGCCGTAAACCTTCATTCTTTTAATTATCTTTGGAAACTTTTTCATAGGATATACCTCAGATCAAATACTTTTTATTTGATCTGAGGGATATACTCTGTGTCATGTGTTTTTTCTTTAAACCTGAGATTGGCCGATTGCCATAACAACCATAAAAAAACTGGCCATAACCTTAAAAGTTCGAAGTTGAGGTTCTTTTCGTAAAAAAATTAAAATGTAAATTTTTCAGTATCATAATAGTTTTGCATAGTGGTTTACTTTGTTTGGATTACACGCATCACATCATGCCGAATCATCATTCGTTATCAATGCAGGTTTTATAAAGATAAATCTCTTGATTTGCGTCGGTATAACACACCATCAAATAATGAAGCAGCGGTCATCTTTCTAGGAGAAAACGGCGAACCTCCATTAAACCCCACGCCTTATTATTAGAGCGTTAGCTTCACGTGTCATTGATGCCGAAATTATTTGTGGTAGCCATGTAGGAACCAGAGTTTTTATTCCTCGAATTCGTCTCCAGCCATCTAACAGTCAACTGCCTTTTAAATTTAGTAGGCTTCAGTTTCCCATTCGCATAGCATTCGCAATGACATAAATAAAAGCCAGGGACAAATAAAGACTGATCCCTTATTCATAAACGCTCTGTAGGCCTCTGCTGACTTAGCAATCGTTTGTCCTTATCTGTCACTTTGACATTTACATTTCACAGATAAGGACAAACGATTGCTAAGTTAGCAGAAACCTATAGTGTTTATGAATAAGGGGGTGAGTGCTTAAAACAGAGATGTTTACAGAGAATTAACCTTAAAAGCTATTTGTTTTGTTAATTTATGTTAGTTTATTTTGAAAGTTGATTTAAAATTAAAATAAAATTATTTACTATATTTATTAAACAATGAACGATGCTAAAAAAAACTATGCCTTGCTTTGCCTTTAATATTCCTTGAGAACCGATAACTACGGAAATATCTACCTACATTTTGTACCTAGATATGTATTATGAGTCACATTTCACCCGAGCGAAGCCGGGTTTTCATCTAGTTATTAAATAAACTCCATCCAGTAAGGTGAGAACAAGAACTGAAACTTATTGCTAATATCTTTCAAAAAATGTTAATAAACTAGCTTTTGCCGGCGACTTTGTCCGCGTAGACTTAACTTATCGACAGTTAAATAAGCAATTTTCGAGTATAAAAGTATCCAAAGTTAATAAAAAAGTAATTAGCAATACTTCTCGACATAGTAATTTATAGTTTTTTTTTTAGTTTCAGTGATTGGGCCACTTTAAAGAGAATGTATCCCCTAGCAAATTAAAAAAAAACTTGCTCAAGCGGTACCTCTGTGATCCTCAAGAAATGTGTTTTATAAATACTTAGTACCCGTTCATGTCCGATCCCGTGAGAAATTTAAAAAGCCATTCTTATTGCCCCTCTACTCTATGGTACTCATGGAATATGTCAGTTGAATATTTAAATTCTATATTAGCAATTCAATCGGTCTGCCGCTCAACCCGCTCATAACTGACATCTCCTACTCATTAACTTAACTCCCTGCCAAATTTCACGTCTCTGCTACAAAAAAGCCTAGGACTTTTATACAAATATGCGAAATCTCCAAAATCATCTTAATTCAGCTCTATAACATTTTTTTTTAAATAACGTGGCCTACGGTCTGTTAGCGTTCATGAAAGTTTTGACAGCAAAATTAATTTAATTAGGTACATTAATAGCGTTTTAAAAAGAACCAAATCGTTTTTTTTGTTTACATAATTTTCAGGTTCCAATTTTCAATAAATGTCATTAATTACGAGACGCTACTAGGTTATGTTCTATGGTCATTAAAACTACGAGATGTGGCTATGTACAATTAGGTAATCGGTTAAAATCGCGTATAAAAAAAATTCGGACAACATTTAGATCAATATTTTGTTAGTATTACAACTTATACACTACGTTAGTTAATTAGGCTCATAGAATGTCAAGGAGCGGTGCAGATTAGCCCAGTGCTGTACTGTACTTAGCGACTGTCCAGCCTGCCCGCTACCACGCTCGAAAATCTAAAATCCAACGACAACCTACTAAAATATTAAGTGAGCATTTTACATTCTTTCATACTCACCACACTTGTTGGTAATAAATAGATTTCTTAGAAAATCAATTTTATAATTAAGTTAAGCACAACTTGGCAAAAAACGTAAAATAGGAATTATAATTACTTATTGACACATCTTGGGTGTTATTATATCGAAATAGCATCACTACATAGTATAAAACAAAGTCGCCTTTTCTGTGCCCAAGTCCGTTTGTATGCTTATATCTTCAAAAGTACACAACGGATTTTGATGCGGGTTTTTTTAATAGATAGTGATTCAAGAGGAAGGTTTATATGTATAATACATGCATAATATACCGTGCGAAGCCGGGGCGGGTCGCTAGTTTATTTATAAAATGTAGTCGATGTTTTTATGGAACAGATTGTTGTTGGTACTAAAATATAATCGATAATCGTTGAATATGCAGGGTGACACAAGGAAGCTTCGCCTCTAGATTTGTCAAAGCGAATGTCAGAGCCATACCTTCCTTATTGAAACAGACTGTATTTATAAAATGCCTCCTCAAATTTCGGGTGTCCAGTACAAAAAAATTAAGGACCTTCATACAAATTTGCGAAAGCCCTCAAACCACCTTAATCCGGCTTTATGGCAAAATTATTTCTAAAATGGCGCGTCCTGTCTACAAACCACCTCCGTGCCAAATTTCAACTTTATTGGTCGACATTTCGTGATTAGTTGCGAAAACCCTAAAATCACCTTAATCCGATCCTGTTGCAAATTTTTTTCTTAACTAATGTGTCCTGCCTATAAACTACCTTCTTCCCAAAATTCAGGTCTCTTCAAAAAAAGCGATGACCTTTATACTAACTTGCAATAGCCCAAAAACCACCTTAATCCGACCCTGGGTCAAAATTCTTTTCGCCGCCACGTCAAATACAAGAGACGTCACCCTTACGCCAGACATCTTTATTGCGATGCCTTAAGTTGAACTTAAACCCAATTGAATGAATGTTGCTTTTGCATTGAAGTAATGGACGTGTATATTATATACGTCGTCGCCGTTGAACCTGCGGTGCTGAAATATGTGTAGTTGGCGTCGAAAAGGTTAAATGTGTATTAAATTATATATTCATGCAATGGGGCATATTCATAATTATGATAGAAATATACACATACATACATACATACATACATACCGTCACGCCTCTTTCCCACAGGGGTAGGCAGAGACTACTTTATTCCACTTGCTACGATCCTGACATATTTCTTTCGCTTCATCCACAGTCATCAATCTCTTCATACATGCTCGTCGGTTTCGGGTACTCCTGACTTGACCTTTTTCCAAAACGTCTCCTATTTGGTCTCGGAACGTCCGTCTAGGCCTTCCCCTCCCAACGTAACCATTCACACTCCCCATATAGATCTGTTTAGTTAGTCTACTTTCATCCATCCGCTCTACATGCCCAAACCAACTAAGCATACTTTTTTCTATCCTAGTCACTATATCCTCTTTCACACCAGCACGTTCCCTTACCACACTGTTCCTTATTCTATCTTTCAGTGATACACCTTCCATACTCCTTAACGCTCTCATTTCTACTGCATTTATTCTACTTTCATGCTTCTTCTGCCATACCCAAGTTTCGCTACCGTACATTAATGTTGGAACGAGCACCCCTCTGTGGACAGCCAGACGCGCCTTTTTCGACACCTTCTCACTGCTCACAAAGGCGCGCAGCGCCCCATTTACCATATTTCCTGCATTCACTCTTCTTTCAATATCACTTTCACACTTCCCATCTTTCGTAAACGCCGATCCCACTCCGACTCTTTTACCTGTTCGACTTTCTTACCCGCAATCACAATCGCACATTCAGTCACACTATCGTCTTTTTCAAACACCATAACTTTCGTCTTGCTTACATTAACATTCATACCTTTCGTTTCCAATGCACCACATAAAATATTAGTCATCATCTGCAACTCCTCCTCCGACGATGCCAATAACACTTGGTCATGGGCGTATAGGAGGCATTTGATGGTTAACCCACTCATTCTTAGTCCACAGTCATTCCCTTTCAAATCACTCAGGCATGTATCCATGAATAGGTTGAACAGCCACGGTGACGCAACACATCCTTGTCTAACACCTTTCTCAATGCTAAACCATTCAGTGTACGCCCCGTTTATCCTCACACAAGCACTAGAATCCTCATAGAGAGATTTTAGTGCTCGTATCAGATTACTGTTCACCCCATGCATGGATAATGCTGACCACAACTCATTCCTCATCACTCTGTCATAAGCCTATAGAAATATATGTATTCCTTTATTCACTATCTCCATAGCGACCAGTGAACTGTGCTGCTGCAATTGCAATAATTTTACCTTTCAAGTCTAAGTCCACCTATGTATTGTTAAAAATATTTTTATTTTTTCAATAAAAATTACAAAATTTCCAATAATTCACATTTCTAAAAATAATTCTACCACAAGTTTAACGAAGCTAGTTTGACTACACAACATGCATCTATACAAATAATAAAATCGTTGAGACCAGAAAATCTGTACATTGAAGATTTAAAAAAAAAACCTACCAGGGTGACTTAAAATCGGTAACTGTTCAGTTAAAACAATTTTTAAAATTTTTGTTTGTTTGTTTGACTGAGCATCACGTAAAAACTACTGAACGGATATTGTTGAAATATTCACAAATCTATTTCAATAAATTCAGAATAGGATCTAGGCTACAGAAATTTTGGAATTTTTTGGAAAAAGAGGGTGAAAAGGGGGGTTAAAAATTTGTATGAAAAAATAAAATTAGATTGTTCTAGAATCATGAAACTCAGAATAAATACTTAGTAATAAAAATAAGGAAATATCTGTTTTAGCATTTTTTAAAATCTCACCCAGAGGCGCAAAAAAGAGGGTTTTGTGTTTAAAATTAATTAACTTCATACACCTATACAATAAAAACCAATGAAGTGTAACCTTTTAAAATTGCTAAATAATACTTCCAATTTAATACAGGTAAATATAATTTCTCAGTTTTCTTGAAATTTAATTTTTGAGGTGATTACGCACAAAATAGCGGAACTCAAGAAAATCAGCTTTCCTCGGTATAAGTAGTTGGTAATAATTACAAACAAAATAATACTACGAAGAAAATAGATAGATACGAATGTACATAAGACATATAGCCGGAAAAGTGTGTCAATTGCGAAAAAACATTAATAAAATAATTACATGCTGTACAGGTATTTCTCAATGAAGAGATTTTTGACAAACCTAAATCAACCTAAATTGGCGTCCTAAATTGTGTTCTTTACCTAACACCTAAAGTTCAATATATGCAATACCGTTACGTTTTTATTTATTGTGCTATTATTCACAACGCGTTCGGTTTTTGAACGCACTCTTATTTGAAAACCTGATATTATGTTATGAGGGCGGCGTGAAACGCTTGGCTGTATGCTCTTAATACCTTTGCCTAAAAAAAGCAAAATCAAAAGGCGCGTTTACGTCTGCGATACGAACATGTCAGAATTTTATTGTGAAAAAAGTTTGTGCTTTTAGTATGAACCTGACAGCGAGCGAACCTAAACTGAATCGCATTACACGTCATGGTAAGGCCCCTGTAGGTAATTAATTTGTAGATAAAGATAATAAGTGTTAATAATCTGTAGCTACCTACTTAAACCAAGAAAATAAATTAAAAAAGCTTCTGCTAGAAAAATTTGAGTCGCAAAATAATTAATTAAAACGGATTAGTAAATGAATTGTTAGTCGTAAGGTAAAAACAGGTAAACATTTATGTATTATTTGATTAGAATAGATTTTTTTTTTTTAAATAATCAGGGTACAAATATCGTTATAGTGAGCGCAGTATTCGCCAATAAGCGTCATAGTTCGGCGAAATTAATAGTGATATAGGTAACTAAAACTGTACTTAGCTTTTTTTGAATAAAGAAACTATAAATTAAACTATTTCGTAAAATAAGGTATAAATAAATGTGATGAGTCATTACCCAGTTTACACCTGTTTTTTTTTTCAAGTCCGTGTCACAAATTATTATTTTCATGACGTAATTCTAAAAGTATATTTTCGTACACACTTTCAGTGGTTCACGTGACGAGGTTAATAGTCATAATAATAATAATTTTGATTTCGAGAAAAGCCGTAAAGTATCACAAAAAACACACGCGGACGAAGTCGCGGGCAACAGCTAGTATACAGGGTGTTAGGTAATGAGTGGATAATCCTTGAACTATGGAAAGAGGGCACTTAGGACATTATAATAAAGCTAAAATAGGTTTAGTAAAAGTTGCACGGTTTCCGAGATATTCGGACTTTTAGGTTTTTTTCGAAAATGAACACCCTTGTTCAATGTTTTGATCATAGCACCATTTTAAGCTAACTTTTTCAATTTTTTATTTTTGCTTAATATTCTTGAGTACTTGTATTTTCAGATAAGCATTACTATTTTTGTGAGACTACATTAGATTTTTTTTAAAAAATCGCAAACTTAATTTTTGCCTTTTCAATCGTATATTGATCGAATTTTCAGCTCTCACGGTGAAAAAAAAATACACTACCGCCTAGTTGCCAATAAGCTTAAAAACATGCCGGTTTATTGACAATTGAAAAATGGTAATTACCTTTTGAATTTAAATTCAAAATGACAAAATAATAAAAAAAAATACACGCTCACCCTCATCTTTTCCGATTTACTTTTTGTATCACGGGCGTAGAACTCAATTTTTTTTGTTGCAAAAATAACATTATTGGTCACTTATTTAAATGCAAATGATAATTCCAAATTCCAAACCATTCATAATTCCAAAACTTAACTTTGCGATTTTTTTTAAAAAAAATCTCATGTAGCCTCATAAAAATAGTAATGCTTATCTGAAAATACAAGTACTCAAAAATATTGAGCAAAAATAAAAAATTTAAAAAGTTAGCTTAAAATGGTGCTATGATCAAAACATTGAACAAGGGTGTTCATTTTCGAAAAAAACCTAAAACTCCCAATATCTCGGAAACCGTGCAACTTTTACTAAACCTATTTTAGCTTTATTATAACGTCCTAAGTGCCCTCTATCCATAGTTCAAGGATTATCCACTCATTACCTAACAACCTGTATAAATATTGTCACAGCACTGGCTGTTCTTATAGGTTTTTGCTAAAACTAAGTATAATTAAATTACAGTCAAGCTCAATTTTTTTTCTATGCTAGTAAATATACTGCCTAATAATATATGGGGACCAAATGAGTATGAGAATTCGTTTAGGATTGATCCCTAGGGATCACACTTGAGGTGTGTATTTAAAAACTCTTTTGTCCTTTTCTCCATTCTATTTATAGCTGTACGTGCTGTTGTAACAATACATTTTTATCTTTATTTTCATGTGACTAGGAGAGGGGCCTGTTTTCCCACTTTGAGTCCCTGATATTTGAAGAGTCTGAGATCTGTTTAACTTTTGGGAGTGATTCAACATCTCATTTGACATTTTTTTTTAATTCAGTGAAATTCTACGTGTTCTGGACTCCATGCAGTTGACTGACAAGGCCAAAGTAGCTACACCAGTGGATTGGAAAGTTAGTAACTACCTTATTTAAGCTCTGTCGTTATTTCGCCACATAACTGTTTTTGATATTTTTATTAAAACTTCATATATATCAGTATCTGACAAAAGCTTTATAAAACGGATCTCTGAACTGTAACATGTTTTAGGAAAACTTGTAATGTTTGTGATCAACCTTTTCAACGATACCACTCATCAGGATAGTTCAGATTAGGAAAATAAAATCTTCCCTGCTTTATTTGCTACACTTGACTATACTATTTATATTTATTTTTATGTTGGTTATAAAACCACGCAGTTGGATATGTGTTGCATAATTCAATTGTATTTTATATTCCAGATGGGAGACGATTGCATGGTGCTTCCATCTGTTCCTGAGGACCAGGTAAGTAAGGTGTTCCCTAGTGGAGTGACTGTGGTCAAACTGCCCTCCGGCAAAAAATATCTGCGGAAGACTCCCTGTCCGAAGATCTGATTTCAATGCTTATTCATTTGAATATTATTACTATCAAAAAATGTTTCAATTGCTCTAATTGAAATTATTGTTGTGTAATTGAAATGTTGAAAATGATTGTTAATGTTGCTTTCTCAAAATTAGAGAATAAATTTTAATTATTTTTTCCATGTTTTTCTTTCTTAGTAGAGAACATAACAAACCAGATTTGAAAAGTGTAAACTACACTACCAGATACATAAATCAAGGCACTTTGCAATTCTACTCTTACCTAAAAAGCTAATACGCATTGTTTTCTATAATTTAATACAATAGAAAAGGGGAAATCATGTACACAAACATGGACGAGTGACAAATGCATTTATTGTCTATTGATTGATTGTAAAATAGTGATGGAAACTAAGGTGTCATAGTTAATCAGTCCCATTTGAAAATCGCGATTTTTATTAAATTTCCCGATTTTTTACCAAATTAAAAGTGTATTTGACTACTTCATTGTCATCTATTCTGCATATATATAGATATATATAAAAGTAATACGCCAAATTTCAAGTCAATCGGACCAACCATTGAAGAGGTCCCTTCCGCCGAGACGGTCCTGGTTCGGTCACTAGAATTTCATTACAAGATTATTGTATTTTCTCCGATTTACACATGTATGCAAAATTTCAGCTCAATCGGTAACCGGGAAGTCCATTAATTTTAACTTACAAGATTTGATTAAAGACAAACAAACATCGGGACAGGTAAAACTAAATTTAATGAAAGTTTGAAAAAAAGTATGCGAAATGTGTTACTATTTTTTTTTGCTAATTAATTATAAGTAATTAATTTTAAGAACTTGTGTTCATCACTACAGGTGTCACCGATCTTTTATAATTAACATATATTAAAGCTAGAATTGGATGTAATTACAAGGTTCATGAGTGTAACCTTTTCGCCGCCACGTCAAATACAAGAGACGTCACCGCCATACGCCAGACTTCTTTATTGCCATGCCTTAAGTTGAACTTAAACCCAATTGAACGATGGTTGCTTTTGCATTGAAGTAATGGACGTATATACAGGGTGTGTTAGGTAATGAGTGGATAATCCTTGAACTATGGGTAGAGGGCACGTAGGACGTTATAATAAAGCTAAATTAGGTTTAGTAAAAGTTGCACGGGTACGTATCATAATGCATAAAATTAAAATGTATACGTTTACAATGTATACGTTCAAAATAGATAAAATCATAAAATATAAATGATAAAAGAAATAACAATCAAAATTCATGAAGCACGTTTTACATAATGGTCGAAATACATATGATTAAAATACCTTAGTTCACAATGTATACTTTAAAAAAAATACAATCATAAGATATATTAGTTAAATTAAATAACAATCCAAATTCATAAAGTACGTTTTACATAATGGTCGAAATACATAAAATCTTAATTCTCACTTAAATGTTGACATCCAAAATGTATATTTACAACAGAGATATTATGTCTTTTAATTAAAATTTGTGTGATTTAAAGTCAGTTATGTTGCAGAGTCCACGAAGCTGCGCTTCGCTCCGCTCCTATTCCCGCCCAGTTTGGGCCTTCCGCCCTGACGCAATTCTAACCTAGCCTAATCTATTCACTAAAATGTGTTTTTAGAAGGTGAAAGATGGACCTTTTAATTAACTGATAGGTTAGGTTAGGTTAGAATTGCGTCAGGGCCGAAGGCCCAAACTGAGCGGAAATAGGAGCGAAGCGAAGCGGAGCTCCGTCTACTCGTTCGCGTTAAAAAATTATGTATTATTATTTGGTGTCGATTATATATTTCAACAATTTTACAAAACATGCTTCCTAATTTTTTTATTGTTATTACATTAATCACTAGCTTCTGCCCGCGACTTCGTCTGCGTAGAATTGTACACATAGGTATAAGCCTTCCTTTTGAATCACTCTATCTATTTATTAAAAAAACCCGCATATATAATGCGATTTTCTCAGAAAGTCACAAATTAACAGGATTGTTATAAAACAAACCTAACCTAACCTAAACAACCAATCTATAGATTACGATATCAAAAAAGTTCATTTAGCTAATAGTTTTACAGAAAATTGCGTTATACATTTTGAACCATTATGTATTTTAACCCATTATACATTTTAAACTTTATGTATTTTAATCCGTAACTCATTACATTTTTATGTATTTCGAACGTATTCATTGTAAAAATATTTAATTTGTCCAATATGACTAGGAACCGTTATGCATTAGCACAGTTATATATTTTAACCATTATGTATTATAACTTTATGAATTAGAAACTTATGTCAATAAATAGTATATATATTTTAATACATTATATTTTATGATTTTATATATTTTGAACGTAAACATTGTAAACGTATACATTTTAATTTTATGTATTATGATACGTACCCAGTTGCACGGTTTCCGAGATATTCGGACTTTTAGGTTTTTTTCGATAATGCAAACCCTCGTTCAATGTTTTGATCATAGCACCATTTTAAGCTAACTTTTTAATTTTTTTATTTTTGCTCAATATTCTTCAGTACCTACTTGTGTTTTCAGACAGGCATTACCATTTTTGTGAGACTTCACTGGATTTTTTTAAAAATAATCCCAAACTTAATTTTTGTTTTTCAATCGTACATTTATTAAGGTATTTTTTCCCCGCAGACCCATTGTTCCACAATGGGACTAAGGGTAATTGAAACTAAACTGCTTTTTACCCGTAGTCCACCGCTCTCATGTTAGAAACATTATTTTAGGTTGGATTATTACAATCTCTTTGCACAGTACATTGTTCAAGATGTATTGAATGTTATGTATGTTTTTCACTATTGTTATAAAACTAACCTAACCTGACCTATACAGTTTTATTCATCTTGCCCCGTTTTTTGTTGTGTTTAGGATTTCTGATATCTAGTGCAGTAAGTATACGATACGGGGAAACAAATTGTCTGAGGAATGACCCGTGGGCCCACGTAAAGTGTCTGATTAAAAATGATTTTTATTACACATAAACGGATAACTCACGTATAAAAAGTCGAGTGATACTCGACATGTTTCGGACTATTTCGTAGTCCTTCTTCCTGGAGCGCTCGCCCCGGCGGCAGCGAAACGAACACTGCGCGCCAGCGCTCTGTTCGCGCGGCTGCTCGACGCAACTGACAGCGGCGCACAACTACCCTCGTTTTCATCGTCATTTTTATTACTGTCAAATGTAGGGCAGCACACAACACTGATCACGTCACTCCGTAAAGGTTCGCTCACACTCACCGTTTGGTCAATATTTAAAACAGTTTTCCAACTCGGGGGCACCGACCATCCACTATCCCGGTTGAAATTGGGATACCGACTTATTTCAATGGCTTCACGTACTTTCCGCGGAATGAAAAACTTTTCTCTCGCCAGTACTGACACCTTATCAAACCTGATATAATGCGTCGAAACAGATTCCATCGAATGTTCAGCGACAGCAGACCCCTTGTCATCCTGTTTCTTCATACTGCGTATGTGCTCCGCCAATCTCGTGGATATATTTTTATACGTGAGTTATCCGTTTATGTGTAATAATGATTAAGTCTCACGGTAGTTTCATGTTGAAAGTAAAAATGATTTATTAAAAAATACAACTGAATTGGGAACCTCTCCCTTTTTTGAAGTCCGTTAAAAACAAGAGCAGTGGTTCTATGGGGAAAAAAATACCCGTAGATCGACTGTGGGTCAAAAACTGTGGGCCCACGGTTAAAAAGGTTAATACAACACATTCAGATGGTGGTGAAATCTTGCCGTACGAGCCAAAGGTGAGGGCGATAAACATGCGACCTGAGGCTTTCGTTATCACCGCCCGAGGTGTGTACACAATTTTACAACTTCCTCTGGCCAGGAGGTGGTAGCGGGCGTGCGGTAAATTGCTACTTACGGCCCGAGTGACGTAAAATAATTTAAGTCCTCGAGCTACATTTCAAATTGGTACAATTTCTAAGTGGCCCACGTAGTGGCCAGTTCGAAAACGCCTAAATTATTCTGAAGTTCGAACTAAAAATAAAGATAAGCTTTTATAACTTGTTAATAAATAAACTAAAAAGTTAAAAACAATTTAATTCGGAAAAGAAATATACCTACCTATAAATATAGCTGCTTCTATTCCTGCATTTTCTTGTAAATATTTTTTGATTAGATATTCATTATTTTTTAATTTCCATGTAATTTCTTTCACTGGGCAGTACGTCGAGCACGAGGTACAAGCGCGACGCTACAAAAGTTCTTCTTTTTTTTTATTATGGCCCCGTCGATCAAAAGTTATCTCCGCGAGTTGGTAAAGTCGCGGGTGACTTACCGGTGATACCATGTGTATAAAAAATTTGGCCAAGTGTTTTATTATTTCGTGACAACACCGATTTGGTAATAGACTACAGGCCCATGACCAAAAAATGTGGGTCATATGAACCACCAGGTGACGTATATAGGACGATATAAGAGCATAAAATAATAAGATTCAGCACTATGTCGTCACTTGTAAGCTGTCCAACTGAGTGCTGGTGAGAATTCAAAAGTGCAACCCTCGATTTTTTCCCCTTGTCGCATGATTTTTGTACGGCGTTGCAGAATAATGGATTAGAAGCTGTATTGAAACAGTATGAAACTGATGCCGTACAAATGGTGCGCCACAAAGTCGGTATTATTTTTTTTTATTTTCTGACAATTTCCTGGGTAAATTTGGTCATTTCATTCTGTACGGCATCAGTTTCATATTGTCGTTTAATTGCGGCGAATTTGTCGCATTAAACACTGTCGTGCTACGCTTTTTGAGAGTATCTCGCACTTGGCTGTCATTTGACAGCTATGACATATACCTAATCGCGACGCGACAAGCTATCTCGCTACACGTCGTGCACTGGATAGCGACATAGCATATCTCGCGCTTCTGTCACTCTCGCGCAAGTCGCGCCTTGTTGTGCTACCCATGCAGTAGGTCAAAACTTGACAGTTCTGGAAAAGAGGCAAAATTTATACATACAAACATCTTCGATCAACAATACAACTAGATTCACGGTCCCATACAAAATCAAAGCGAAAAAGTGGCCGTGTTGCTTATGCTTATAGCTATATCTGTTTTACCTTCTTTATTAACGTAAAATAAACCTTAAGTCTAAGCAACAAAGATCCAAATAATTAAAATTGTATATAATACTTACGACGTTTCGTCACAAGACGAGCGAAAGCGTTCGATAAACAAAAGAACTACCTTCGTTTCAAAAAGATGTCATTCTATTTGAGGAACAGGGTAACAATGGAGTCGCAATTAAGTATATAACTCAGATTTTTTTTTATTTGATAGATATTTACAAATACAAATATTAACATGAATTTTAATAATTATGCCCATCAACATTCCACTGCTGAGCACAGGCTTCCTTTAACAACGAAAGGGATTGGGCCATAGTTCCCACGCAGGCCCAGCCAGGCAACAGCCGTAGTAGCCTAGTTGTTCGACCTACCGCCTCTCAAGCAGAAAGTCGTGGTTTCAAACCAGGCCTTGCACCTCCTGAGTTGGAGCTGAGTTGGAGTAAAGTACAAAAATTGTACAAAGAGACAACATAAACGTTTTACCTGGTTTGACATCGTCGATTCTGTTATTGCCGCTGCTTGCACTTTCAATTGTTTGACGTGAATTTGCAATTAACGGCAATATTATAAAATAAATATTGTATGGCTTGAACTTTTCTTGAAGCTTTACTTCTCTTTAATAAGTGATAGCTCCTCTGTTCCATCTCACTATACTTCATCTTATATTATTTTAAACATTTCTATGTAACTATACCTGCAATTTGGGAATCGCCTTTTTCTGTAATCTACGCCTTTGGCTATTTCCAGTTATGTCGAATTTGTCAAAATCAGTCGAACATATAGCAGAATTTTTGTAAGGCCTGTAATGTTCTTCTTCTCTTTCTCTCGCGACAATAGTTATCCATTCTGCACAGCAAAAAGGATCACTAGGAAATCTACAAAAAATACAATATTATATTTTATTTTAAAACGAGAACTACTCCATGAATTTCTTGTTCTAAAACCAGCGATTATTGTCAAGATGGTGGGCCAACATTGGCCAAACAATAAATTATTGATTTTAAAATGTAAACTGCAAATTTTTACGTACTTTAGGAAATACTGACTTGTACTTACTTAAAGAAAGATATTCCTTCCGAAACCTTAGTGTTTCGGTGGCTGTTTTTGCAATTTTTGAACGCACATTGTGGCATTTTGACACGTCCTCACGTTGGCCGAGGTTGGCGCATACTGTCAGAAATAAGGCCACAAATTTATTTTGTGGCCTTATTTCTCGGAGCCGTTTTCAGAGCTATCACCGTGAATCTAGTTGTATTGTTGATCGAAGACAAACATACACAAATCACGTCTTTGTCCCTTACGGGGTAGACAAAGCCTAAGCCTTTGGTACCGTTTTGTAGCTAAAAGTTCGTAACCAGCTTCGAAACGGGAAAAAAACCATTTTGTAACAGGCTACTAAACGGGGCTTTTCCATTACCGATTCGTAACCGCGGTTGTAGCTAGTTGCCAAAATTGGTTACCAAACGGCACTACGCAGGCCCATTACGTAGCTAGCTACAAACAGGGAATTTCAGATTCCCATTTTGTAGCCAACTACGAAAACTGGCTACGAAACGGTACCAAAGGAGCCTGAGGTAACAAGAGCTGAAGGCCACGTTTAGCATGATTTTGGGCGTATGGATGGAAAGAGGAATCAAAACAGTGATGGGTTGCTATCCACATCGCCTAACATGATCCTTTTTTAGATTTTCGCCCATTCCCTCGAATAAAGCCGCTTTCCGCTGTCTGTCTGTCCCCATGTATGCTTAGATGTTTAAAACCGCGCAACGGATTTTGATGCATTGAAGAGGAAGGTAATACATGCATAATATACCGTGCGAAGCCGGGACGAGTCGCTAGTAAAATCTATATCTATCTATACATATAATAAAATCGTTGAGATCAAAAAATCTGTACATTGAAGATTTAAAAAAAAACCGACCAGGGTGACTTAAAATAGGTAACTGAACATATTAAAACCATTTTAAAAAATTTTGTTTGTTTGTTTGACTGAGCATCACGTAAAAACTACTGAACGGATATTGTTAAAATGTTCACAAATCTATTTCAATAAATTCAGAGTAGGATCTAGGCTACAGAAATTTTGGATTTTTTTGGAAAAAGGGGGTTAAAGTTTGTATGAAAAAATAAAATTAGATTGTTCTAGAATCATGAAACTCAGAATAAATACTTAGTAATAAAAATAAGGAAATATCTGTTTTAGCTTTTTTGTTTAATCTCACCCAGAGACGCAAAAAAGAGGGTTTTGTGTTTAAAATTAATTAACTTCATACACCTATACAATAAAAACCAATGAAGTGTAACCTTTTAAAATTGCTCCATAATACTTCCAATTTAATACAGGTAAACACAATCTTGCTAAATGTGGCCTGCAGGTACCTGTTACCTTAGGCTCTGTCTACCCCGTAAGGGATAAAGACGTGATTTGTGTATGTATGTATGTATGTATGTAAACACAATTTCTCAGTTTTCTTGAAATTTAATTTTTGAGGTGATTACGCACAAAATAGCGGAACTCAAGAAAATCAGCTTTCCTCGGTATAAGTAGTTGATAATAATTACAAACAAAATAATACTACGACGAAAATAGATAGATACGAATGTACATAAGACATAAAGCCGGAAAAGTGTGTCAATTGTGAAATAGTAGATTGTATCACAAGGGAGCAAAATTATATTTTTACGACGAGGGTGCTATTTCGAATCCAGAGCGAAGCGAGCGATTCTAAAGTAGAATCGTGAACGTAGCGAGGGATTCGGAGTAATTCACCCAAGGAAAAAATATTTTGCTTCTGTGTGATACACTACTTTTTATCTCCCCCTATAAGAAAAAATATTTTTCCCGCGATTTAGTCGGTAGAAGATTGTGTATCACATTTTGGGCATCATTTTTAACACATTCATTTTCGAATAGGTGGGATGAAAAAACATAAATAATAGTACATTACTGTCTAGGCCAGGAAGTAGGCAGTTGCTGGCTGAGTATTGGTTTGAGCGGACGAGCTTGCAAGACCGTTTAATAATACGAAGCCAGCAATGCTATTCTGGCCGAGGCAAGTATAGTGCTTTTCTCAAAAATCGAAAATATAACAACAACAAAAATAAATGAAAATAAAATAGTGAAAATTGTTTTGCTTTGCCGCCTTTTTCTATCAATGGCATTTGAAGAGTGTATTTTTCTACCCAGAACACCTAAAGCTATTTCAGACACAGATAAACACGTTGTCGTACTAGTTTTTTTTTTAATTTGATGTTTTAAGTCTTGTGCCTTTCTTTTATAATGGTGATTTGCATTTTTAAAAAGTTAATAACTAGACAGTAATGGAATTTGTATGCAACATTACTGTCGAGTTTAGCGCGACAGTAATGTTTTTTTTTTTTTTTAATTTTGGACTGACCGGCAACAATTAACTTCCTGTTCTGATATGTAGTTAACAATGACGACTTTACCGGACATTTTTGAGAATAGTACATTACTGTCTAGGCCAGGAAGTAGGCAATTGCTGGCTGAGTATTGGTTTGAACGGACGAGCTTGCGAGTCCGTTTAATAATACGAAGCCAGCAATGCTATTCTGGCCGAGGCAAGTATAGAGCTTTTCTCAAAAATCGAAAATATAACAACAACAAAAATAAATGAAAATAAAATAGTGAAAATTGCTTTGCCGTCTTTTTCTATCAATGGCATTTGAAGAGTGTATTTTTCTACCCAGAACACCTAAAGCTATTTCAGACACAGATAACACGTTGTCGTACTAGCTTTTTTTTTTTAATTTGATGTTTTAAGTCTTGTGCCTTTCTTTTATAATGGTGATTTGCATTTTTAAAAAGTTAATAACTAGACAGTAATGGAATTTGTATGCAACATTACTGTCGAGTTTAGCGCGACAGTAATGTTTTTTTTTTTTTAATTTTGGCCTGACCGGCAACAATTAACTTCCTGTTCTGATATGTAGTTAACAATGACGACTTTAACGGACATTTTTGAGAAAAAATAATTACATGCTGTACAGGTATTTTTCAACGAAAACATTTTTGTCGAACCTAAATCAACCTAAATTGGCGTCCTAAATTGTGTTTTTTACCTAACACCTAAAGTTCAATATGCAATAACGTTACTTTGTTTTTATTTATTGCGCTATTATTCACAACGCGTTCCGTTTTCGAACGCACTCTTATTTGAAAACCTGATATTATTATGGGGGCGGCGTGAAACGCTTGGCTGTATGCTCTTAGTACCTTTGCCTAAAAAAGCAAAATCAAAAGGCGCGTTTACGCCTGCGCTACGAACATGTCAGAATTTTATTGTGAAAAAAGTTTGTGCTTTTAGATTTAGTATGAATCTGACAGCGAGCTAACCTAAACTGAATCGCATTAAGACGTCATGGTAAGGCCCCTGTAGGTAATTAATTTGTAGATAAAGATAATGTGTTAATAATCTGTAGCTACCTACTTAAACCTAGAAAATAAATTAAAAAAGCTTCTGCTAGAAAAATTTGAGTCGCAAAATATTAATTAAAACGGATTAGTAAATGAATTGTTAGTCGTAAGGTACAAACAGGTAAAGATTTATGTATTTTTAGATTAGAATACATTTATTTTTTTAAATTAATCAGGGTACAAATATCGTTAAAGTGAGCGCAGTATTCGCCAATAAGCGTCATAGTTTGGCGAAATTAATAGTGATGTAGGTAACTAAAAATTTACTTAGCTTTTTTTGAATAAAGAAACTATAAACAAAACTATAAA
The DNA here is from genome assembly GCA_949127965.1 of Pandemis corylana. Taxonomy (NCBI): domain Eukaryota; kingdom Metazoa; phylum Arthropoda; class Insecta; order Lepidoptera; family Tortricidae; genus Pandemis; species Pandemis corylana. The sequence continues at coordinate 23,680,306 of OX421850.1, forward strand.
TTAAAGTATTTGTAAAATAAGGTATAAATAAATGTGATGAGTCATTACCCAGTTTACACCTGTTTTTTTTTTTCAATTTCCGTGTCACAAATTATTATTTTCATGACGTAATTCTAAAAGTATATTTTCGTTGGTTCACGTGACGAAGTTAATAGTCATAATAATAATAATTTTGATATCGAGAAAAGCCGTAAAGTATCACAAAAAACACACGCGGATGAAGTCGCGGGCAACAGCTAGATATAATAAATTAAAAACTGAAATATCACATCTATTCAAGATTATTATTCATTAAAAATAAATGCAAAAACAATCAATTCCGAATATGAAAACTCAGTCATAGTGCAGGTATTTAAAAAAAATAGAAAATTCAAAATTTCTCGTAAACGTTGAGCCTTTTACTAAGCCATTTTTTATATTTGGTAGATAACCTGCCCACCTAGATCCCCCTTATGTTTGTCGTACCACTTATAGGACACCCGTATTTATACACTATCGCGCATTCTGAGGAAAATTCGGCTTAGAGCAAGAACCCAGTTTACACCTGTTTTTTTTTTTCAATTTCCGTGACACAAATTATTATTTTCATGACGTAATTCTAAAAGTATACTTTCAGTGGTTCACGTGACGAAGTTAATAGTCATAATAATAATAATTTTGATATCGAGAAAAGCCGTAAAGTATCACAAAAAACACACGCGGATGAAGTCGCGGGCAACAGCTAGATATAATAAATTAAAAACTGAAATATCACAACTATTCAAGATTATTATTCATTAAAAATAAATGCAAAAACAATCAATTCCGAATATGAAAACTCAGTCATAGTGCAGGTATTGAAAAAAAATAGAAAATTCAAAATTTCTCGTAAACGTTGAGACTTTTACTAAGCCATTTTTTATATTTGGTAGATAACCTGCCCACCTAGATCCCCCTTATGTTTGTCGTACCACTTATAGGACACCCCGTATTTATGCACTATCGCGCATTCTGAGGAAAATTCGGCTTAGAGCAAGAACTGCTATGTGGCGCGTTCTGTAGGTATGTATGATATCGAAATCAAAACCATATATTTGTTAGTAGGTACTTCTAACTTGTATGACGCGTATTATGCAACATCATCTCGTATTGATTACGATTACTTTCGCGTCAAAACTTCAAGATAGTCGTCTTGAGACGGTAGCAGGTTCATTAATAACAGTATTGTAAAATGAAACAGGTGTAGATCCGTATGTAGATTAAGTGGGCTCGTATGATAAGAGTGTTTTTTGAATGAAAATGCGCCCGACCCGTCCGGTGGGTGGCCTGCGTGTGCCGAGTACTAGTGAAAGCCCTCACTTTCATTGGGAGTGGGGCAGTCGTCAGCCGTCACCAGCGTCGTAAGTGCCACAACAAAAGTGAACGTCGTCGCGAGTGTAGACTTGGCGAGTTCGTCAGTCGCTGTCTTGACAGTAGGTCGAACGTATGTCGCGCGTCTCGTGCCGTGAGTACCGTGCTCTCGTGATGTACAGGTGGTGGTTGGTGCTGGTGCTGGCAGCGGGCGCGGCGGCGGCCGGCGGCCGGTTGCCGCGCACTTCGCCGCCCGCGCCCACTCCGGCGCCCCCGGCTTCCTCCACTGCGCCCCGGTTACCCCAGAGGAATATCACCCTCTCCTCCAGGAACTCGGTCCGTAACAGGTCAGTCTCGTCCGCAGCCATATTTATCAACGAATGTTTTAATCTTACCAGCTACACGGAACTGCTAATAAAAATAAATTAGGTACCTAATTTATATGCGTATATCAGGCCTCCAGAAATGCATGTTGTTCTTAATGAGTTATTTTATAATATCAGGTACTATGAATTTATGTTGGAAATCGACAATAATATTCATTGCAAGACTTTATTAGGCTTACTTTAATAATCCCACCTAAAAAACTACCCGTAATATCCATAAAGCCTTGTCAGGATAGAGCGCTCTATTTGCAGGAGTAAAGCAAAGTAAGGAGTAAGCCAAACGACCAGTTTCAGTACATTTGTGACATTCTTCAGCCAACTCTTTACCACGTTTTTAGGTAGGTACTTGTGTGTATTCAAAGTTTATTGTTTTGGTTAAAATTATTGTTATATCTACTTGTTACATTATAATCGGAATTTCATCACGGAAAGGTAAGAAAGTTTCTTCCAGATTCAGTCCAAACTTGGATATAAAACTCAATCTCTGCTAATAAATGTATCGCATTCGAAATACATGAAGAGCTTAGACTAAAACGTAATTTAATCTCACGCGAGCACATGCTCTTTAGGACGAGTTTACATATTAATTTTACTTTCAAAATAGATTTTTCCTATGATTTGTCGAACACGCGATGCAGGCCGGCTTCGTTAAATAAGTAAATATTAAGAATAACACGAAATAATAAGTAATAACTAATAATGGTAGCGAACACGCAAAGTTCGTTTCTCGCGGTACTTTTCCCCACTGACGTTTAAACCATAGAATCACCTAGTGGCACTAATGTTTTTCAACCCATACAACGTAGGGATCTTCAAAAACGGGCCTGCTATTACGTCCCGTAACCCACTTTATGGGTGTCCGTGGGCAGCGGCAATTGCCTTCTAGCAAGTGGGTCACGTACTGTCAGTAAGTGAGTCCACTACCCATGGACACCCGCAACACTAGACGATTACAGATGCGTTGCCAGCCTAGAGGGTTTTAAGACAGAACAGGCACTCGTGTGCCAGTGATTTTACCGTGTTAAGCTTTTCTAATTATATTGAAACCGCAATGTTCATTCTATGGTGAAATCGAGTTTCTTCTAATATTTATTAATAACATTCGATTGTTATAATTTTTTATAGTCAAAAAGGACTTATGCTATCAAAGTGTGGCACATGCGTAAAGTAACTAATGGCATTTATTGCACCCAACGCATTTGGAGTTAAGCGTTTACTGTCGTGAAAAGCAAGACATAATTACCTACTTACTGATAATTACACCCAGCTCAGGCTTATAAGTAACACCAAGGTAAATTATTTCGTTCCTTGGGCGAATACGTATATTAGTCGAAGATATTAATGCTCTGCTCTAAGTAACTTTAAGCAGGTGGACGATAGACATTAGAAATGAGATCAAGGTTACGCGCCGGTATTGTTGCTGCTTAGCGCTAATTATGATTGCTAATATCGGCCGGTGCCCGCGCCGCCGAGTGCGTGGTCCATGCTCTTTACAATAACGTCGAAGGCCCTCAAGGCAGGATTGGCTATTTATGTTTGTTTGTACCTACGGAATACACTAATGACTCAACGACATCAATTTTTCGTGAATGCGTGCTGTTACACACTAAACTGCGTCAATAACAGCTTGGAAGGGATAGTCAATAACCGACCAAGGACGCTAAGCGAACGGACTTATGGCACACGCGTGAACTTTGGGTCTGATTAAAAAGACTGATTTCAGTGCAATCGGCCTTTTCGTATCGAATAAGCAATGTTGCATCTCACTCATGCGAACGTTGGCGGACCAGTGTGCGCTGCTCCACCGCGCCGTTTGCCTAAATGTCAATGTCAACCATGTTAGTGTAGGGAAAATGCCTGAACAATTGTATCAATATCTATATGTTACCAGCTCTAGTAACCTGGTTAATAAGAAAAAGAGCCAAGTGTATTTATTTTATTGGTCTCTGTAAGGACCATAAATACTTTACTAGACAATTTAGGTAGGTGTAGCCGTGAACGTGAACAACTTACTACCATTGTCTATTCGACTCGTCAAAACTATTCTACCTATGTGTTAACTAGCTTTTTCCCGCGACTTCGTCCGCGCAGGTAACGCCAAGGTGACATACCACCTTCATCGAATCATTTCTTCAAATATCAAGTCATTATTTCCTATCTCGTCGTTTTATCTCGTGAGAAATTTGCAAAATCCCTTCTATATGCTCCTTCTAGATCCTCAAGGAACATGTCGGCCAAATACTAAATCTAAATCATATAATAATCCTTTTTATTTCTTATCCAAGGGAAATTTTGCAAAATACAGAAATCAGTTTTCAAATATCATAATTACCTCTTGGTATGCCAAGTTTAAAGATTCTAGTAATAATAGTTACGGAGATAGGACCATTTCAAAGTAAGAATATAAATCCCTTTTACTTCCTAAACCGCGGGAATTTCGGAAAGTCCTGAAATGAATTTTTAGGATTTATGATTCCTTACTTGTGTGTCAAATTTCAAGATTCGAATATTGATATCGACTTCGAAGCAAACCACCCCCAAAACATCTTTCTACCCCTTTTAAACCCCGTCCTTAGGTTCTGTTTACCCCGTAAGAGATAAAGACGTGTTATATGTATGTATGTACGTATTAAACCCCGTCAGTTGAGGTCTCTACGATCAGCGGTTTAGGCTGTGCATTGATCCGTCAGTCAGTCAGTCAGTGATTAAGGACAAATCATTTTATATATGTATCTATAGATACTTAGATTTAATAAGTTCTTGTTAAAGAAATTACTATTTCGACACTCTTCGTCCAGCTTATCCCCTCTAATATCCATCGACTATACACCATCAGTTAGCTAAGGCGTAGTACCTACATTATCATAGTAACGCAATATCGCTCATAGCGGCCCAGTCGAGGGAAGGCAACTTGAGGCCCCGTGCCGTGACCCCATGCGGTAACTTGTCCCGGAACCAACTCATTGCGTTCAACAGAATTTATAAAGTTTTATTGTCATGACACCGTGTGATCTAATATATTTATTTGCAGTCAACATACGGACAACGCTGGAGAAATGATAATTTTGCCACCCTCGGAATGAGTTACGATTGCGTTCAACATTACATAACGGAGAGTTGTAATTTAATGTTTTTATTGAATTTGTGCTCACTGGAACCAAACACCCACGTAGATCGTATTAGAAGTCGGTATCTTGACTTTTTACAAGTTTTTGCAAGTTTTTTTATTAACTTAAAATATATGTTCTTTGAGTCAAATGTTGCTAATCAAATTTGAACCACTTCAAGCAATGGACTTGAAATTTGACGGACATCAATACCTATAGGTACGTAGAATAGATAAAAATGCACAATGCAAGTACAATCAACGAAAAACAGCAAAAAAAACTGGTGTTAAAATGTTTTTTATGTAACCGCTACATAATGAGTATTTTAAGGCCTAATTATGTACAGTTGCAGACATTACTTTATCTTCACACATATCATAAGCACTCTAAGATAGGTTCAGAAGCAGTAGGGAAATGACCAGCATTATTACCACCAATTAGAGAGACAAGAGATTCTGTCTACCCCGTAAGGGATAAAGATGTGATAAGGGTGTAATAATGCTGGTCATTTCCTACGGTTTCTGAACGCATTAGAGCAATGATAATGTGCGTAGATAAACATACTTGGCTAATGTTAATATAGTGTTTAGACAAAAACAATCGTGGGTGTATCATTAGTTCACAATAATATCCTGATCACGTTGAAATTTAGTTAATTCAACTTCTCCATTCACATGAATGAACAGGAACATCAAGGGGCGAACGGCACTTCAAAACTGCGCAGAATTGACCGAAGAAATAAAGAAAAAGTAAAAATACAATCATACCAAAAGGAAAAAACTGTAAGAATAACTCGAAAACTCATGACAGCGGTGATTGCATATGCAAATTGGCCCCAATTCTCAGCAACTCATTCGCGATTATATTAATGTATTTTTGATTTGGAAAGGCTTAGGTGTGAAACAAATGTTAAACAACTTACCAACTTACTCAATTGCCTTTATCAGACACATACAAAACAATACATTTTGCTGTAACAGCTTTGTCACTTTTGTGAATGAGGGGGTTACTTATTTGTTACCTATGTTTTTTAATTACGTATGAGTATTAACTATGAGACAGTAAAATTTGCGTAATTTAGCGTAGATAACAATGACTTGCCCAAGTTATACTTTGACTTCCGTGCTCTTCTTCTTGTTGTGACCGACATACGTTTATAATGAAACTGCCTGCCTGGAGTTGAAACTGGTACAAAACTTTTCGTTTTTTACACTAGATATTTTTGTAGTTGCTTTGTATTTACAGGGCAAATTAAATGCCACCGCATAAGTGCCGAAGTGAATGTTCCAACTAGAGTGTGAAATATGCAGAAATTTTACTTGTTTACAATTTAATATATCTACGTAGGTAGATCAAGCACTGTCTGCTACTTATCGTTACCTAAGTAAGAACTCTATCATTCAGGTAGATAGGTACATAAATTGCTTTACGTAAGTCTGACCGATTGTGGGACGGAAGACCACTTATGATAATATCGACCCCAGAGATACGAGTTATACATCAGTAACGAATTGCAGTTCATAGACAACCAGTGGGTGTCGTCACCTGCTGGAATTAGAATAAATACTTAACCCTGCCTTCTTTTTTTTCGTCTTGACGAGGCACTACCGTCCCCCCAGATAAAATATCATCTGTGACATAAACTGAACTCGGCATCTGCCATTGCAATCGTACCTAAATATAGTTGTAAAGAGACTTGTTACGTCGAAGTTCGATCATAATTTTTACTGTTCCCACAAGATATGTCATATCATGTGATAAGGATTGTTCTTAATTATGCGTTGTTATTCATTATACTAACCACGATCATCGGTTTTTTATAATCTTTTACTTCGTGCCTAGCCTGCTCTGGCTATTGGGAATATTTTATTTCCATGTCAACAACATTTCAGTTTATACTTATCTTTGTTCATTCAGCTTGATACTTATCCTTCGTGTTTGCTATTTCAATAATGCTATTAACAATAATATAGGTACGAAAAGAGATTCCTCGAAATTTGAAATAAACGATTACCTACTCTTTATATAAAACATTATTCACTTGATAATTAAAAAGTACTAATGTACATACTTGCTCTAATATAACTTTTGTTGCGGCTATTTCATACTTTCACAACAATTTTTCCCACCACTCTCTCTGTAGCTAAATGTTCACATGGGTAACAATCAGATGCAAATTGCCTAATAACTACGTACCTAGCAGAATAAACTCAATTTTAATTCAAGGTACGGTCGGCCAAATAAGTGCTCTATCCGTTCTATCACTTTTCATACAACTTCCTATCAAATAAAAATGACGCTAAAGTCGAACTTTTAAACTGACAGCCACGTTTTATCGACATTATATTTTTCTTAGGTTGGTAGACCACATAAGTTAGCTGATGGTACCTACTTTGCACATTTACAATTTAAAAATGACGCATGGAACAATAAATTAATATTTATTCACTTACACTTGTAATAAAAATAAACATTCTGTCGGTTCCCACGACACATAGGTGAAGTTTCGAGCAACAGCTAGTATAAACCTAACTTACTCCCTCTAACAGTTCCAGTGGATTTGATATTTGGCCACCAAAACAGGTTCATAACTGATTTTCAATATTCGGAAACATTTTTATTCCGTAAAAATAAGAGCTTATTAGTTAAACAACGATTTCTGCACTTGATAAAGTCATGCCTCATTTTCTCGACACAGGAGTTACATTTTAACGTAAATTAATAATAATGTTTTATGTTTGCGCAATGTAACATTTGGATACTTTACAACTAGCCTTCGATTACAACTAGTTCTAATAACATGGCGATTAACCGCTCGTGTGACATACTTACAACAAATTAATGTCGTTACTGTTTGAAGCATATTGCTCCAGTAATTTCTCAATGCGACTAGTTATTGAATAGTTAGTTAAACAGTAGGTAGCGCAGCGACCATTATATATTATGCCGCATTGCTAATAAGAAACCCACGTCAATGGTGATTGGTTTTATCTCATGTCTATCTCGAAAATGACTACATGTCACTGACCGACATCTTTGTCTTGTTTAGAATGTAATTTCGTTTACAAATGACTGATGCGGAATATGCCAAAGCGTGAAATATGAAAAGGTACGGCTATCTGGCAAACATTCGACATTTAAGTGCTAGTAACCAAATTAATGTTCAACAGAGGCACTAATAAGAAAATGAATGCATTTTGTCCATCCACTCCACTGGGTGGGACAGACAAGACACTTTTTTTAATTAAATGATAATCACACCTTACTTAAATAAACAAGATTAAAATATGAATATAATTTTGATAGAAGGTCCATAGTTTACTTTACAGAAAATAGGTTAAGTACATAATTTATATGTACTTAGTGGTCTTGCAAAGGCAATGTTCCCACATATGCGCCTGGTTACGTTCCACCGGTAAAATTCTCTCGTTTGCAGTGTATGAATCAGAACTATCAATACTGACAATATAATACAACAGGATCACATAATTGGTATTATTAGATGAAGTCAGATGTGATATTCAATATATGATTCGGACTCCGACACAAAGCATTTTTTATTTGCACCTACCTACAGGCGTGATAAAGCTCAAGGAGATTGAATTTCAAAACTACCGACCTTGAAACATCAGATTCTCTAAACTCTTACAATTGACGGACTATGAAGTTTAAATAGGTAGTTAATAGCAAATAAAGCTGCCCCACTTGCGCAACGCGCAACTGATCTCTGGGTAATATAATGTAGACGAACCAAAAGTCAGTTTATGACAATTATTAGTACGTATTGATTGCTCAAGACCCGCATCAAGTGGGTAAATATTCTAGTACCTACCTATCTAACTACTCGTTGCTCTCGCGCGGCCGCGGCGGCAAATAATTTGCCTAATTGAAGCCTCAAGCCAGAGCCGGCGCGATGTTTGCAACTCCGATGATTTATGGGGTCGTTTGTTTTGGCCGATTCTCTACACTCAAATTTGCTAATTTAGTTACCTACATTACTCAATTACAATACACGATATATCATTACCACTCATTGCCTAAAAACGAAACCCATACGCAACGAGCACAAAAACTAATTAATTCCTCCCTATTGAAGTTGCATTTCTGGCCGTATACTCCGAAATTCGGTTTTCGAAGATCGTTTCGTGCCATTCCGTTCACACTAATAGCCATTAATTTGAGTGTGAGAAAGACGGTATGATATTAACCTCGAAAATCAATTTTTGAAGTAGCGCCCCTGATTTTTAGTGTTTTTTGCTCACAACTTGGCGGAATGTGAATAATTGTACGTTCTACGAAAATCAATCAAAATGCGTGTCAAAACTTCATCAACGTGGCCTTTACAGAAAATCATGTGACTTTCGAACAGACAGACAGACTAACAGGACAAAACTATAAGGGTTCCGTTTTGCCTTTTGGTTACGCAACCCAAAATTTTTTGTTCCTCAATCCTATGGAATGAGTAATTTGTACTGAAATACAAAATTATGAGGCACCGATATATATTTATGTAAGTATGTATGTTTTGATATACGTAAACGGCTTTATGGATTTCGATTAAATTTGTTAAACTATAGCTGGTTTTAAAGCAGAAAATCGAACTACCTAGCTAAGTTTAATTTCTGAGAAAACGCGTTTTTTTATTTTGCAATAACCAAACTAAGCTCGGTCGCCTAATACCTACTTCATATATGAAATCATTTAATAAAAATTGTATTTGGGTATAACTTATTATAACCGCTTTCATGGATCTCGAGTGTGGATGACACAACCTATCTGAACGAATCTGTGCAAGGTCGAGCACGTAAACGACATTCAAAGATAGGCATCACAAGATATAATTACGGCCTAATAATATGTAAGTAACGAGTAGAAAGTTATTATTACTCATTCGTCTCGTGCTATCTGCGTAGGCGGCATATAATTAATTTGCGAAGTTTAACACGACAAGCAAGCCCTGTAGTTACGTCACACAAGTTTGTTTACGATCCCAAAAATAATAAATATAAACTGGGACTTCTAGCTACTCAGAATTCTTCAAAAAATAATTATTTAACTCAAGTAGTATTAATGCCCTCAGAAATTATGTTACACAGAATGCACTTAAATATTTTGATCCCTTGTTCTCTTATTTACTTACTTAACTTTAGCTTTTATAAAATTAGGAATTAGTATTTTCACAAGTCTGGTTTCATAAATCGGCCCCCATAGATGTAATTATAGGAAAAACTATTAGCAAAAACCTCTACTAGAATTTATTTTTGTTTTATTACATTTAAACTAACGAATTAAGCACAAGAAATAAAGCTCCGAAATGTTAACACACTGCTTTATTGTCGATTGGATTCCGAGCGTCACCTTGACTAAAAGTATTCGCGAATTAAATGTGTGGCCGACATCCAAGTATAGGTACGTACCTCTACTAAAACGTATCGTCCGAAGTGAAGAATTAAGTTGTTAATCATGAAAACTGTATTCGATGCCAATAAAAACTTGAAATTAGAGAGTATTATAGAATCCAACATGTTTATTGAATGAAGGTATTTTTATCAACATATACCACTCATCGACCTTCAATGCTGTTTCGTTAGATCTACCATTGACCGATTCGTGTACGCAGTAATTGTTTATTACAGATAATTCTGTTATTACCGTAGTTCCATTGTTTTTCGTTGATCGGATTCAGATACAAGTGGCCAGCAACTACCTACCGGCCGCCTGGCCTCGGGCGCGGGCGGGCGCACGCGCAGATAGATTCGATAACACCGCGATTGTTGGGTTCGCGTTAACACCAACGCCTTCCTATTCTGCGGAAGGTTGCCCTGTTCTCGCATCATAATCACTAGTTAACATATTCTGTATCACATTTTTGCCGATTTTACATTTTTAAACAGTCAGATATTGCTGTTCAGCGGCAGTCACTTTAAATGACCATATATTCCCAAGTTCGGGGTTTTATGATAGTAAAAAAAACATACATATTTTTAATGCTTACATACCTATGTGATAATAATTTCAGTGAAGTACTTTGTGCTTTAATTCAGTTTCGTCACAGAGTGGATGTTTCTTTGTGACATAATTAAATAATAGGTATATAACCTTCAATTGTGTCGTCGCGGCTTCGCATTTTTGGGTTAAATGTTTCAAATAAACTAAGGTTTAGCCTGTGTCTGCACATCTCTATATATTTATACATATAAGAAAACTGTAGAGGTCGAATTTCTGTACATAGAAAAAAATGCTAAAAACCGAGTCAGGGGATATAAGTAATACAAAAGAACATATCCAGATATTTTATTTTTGTTTCTCTGTCTGTTTGTACGGGCTAATCTCCGAAACTGTTAGACCGATTTAAATTAAATTTTGCACGGTGGTACCTTATATCCCCGGTCGCCATTTTAGATACTTTTAATCCCGGAAAATGAAGAGTTCCCGTGGGATAGTTAAAAAAACTATAGTAACTTATAGGTACAACTTAGTACACATGAACGCATCTAATTAAGTACTATTAAATCGTTTAATTAAGCAACGTATATTATAAAATTTATAAAGCCCGTAATAGTGTCAGGTTAACGCGTTCAAGGGGGAAAATCCCTTGGGATGAGTGGTGCTTCTGACGCCACATATTCAAATAAATTGTCCATTGTCACTATTAGTTGAAATTTGGTATACAGTTAGTTTCAGTCCCAGGGACGGACTTAGGATAGTTTTTATCCCAGAAAACAGCATAAGTTCCCGCGGGATAGCCATAAGCGAATTCTGCGCGGATGGAGTCGCGGGCAACAGCTAGTAGGTACTTAATATTTTCTTTTTAATGCATTGTAGGTACAGTTTTGTCAAATCTTAAGTCTAATAATAAAATAAAGCCGATATTTAGCTACAATATTATCTCCCACATTCATACATAGTTACGAACTCGTTACGTGCAGAAAACACTATTGGTAAGCAGACGTCCAAGCGACAGATAAAAACAAATGAGTGTTATACTCGTATTAACAAAAGCTGGGAAAGCGCTAATAAAATAATTTGTATATTATTTTTACCGGGCTCTGAGTAAAGAGACTTCCTTTTCTTTGTTTGTATTAGCTATTGTTTTTCTTTGTTCCGTTTTTCGTGTTTATGTTATAATCGAGTACTTGATTCAAAACATAATTTTACAAATAGGCGGCCTCTTTTACGTGTATTTTTTTTAAACTACCAGTGCATTCCGAAAGACCATCATTGCCAAGAAGAATGCGCTGCAAAAAACTGATTGATTATATTGATTATTCATTGGGCTATCTAGGTTTCAGTCTTTCTGGTATTTTGTTTTACTGTCTTTAGCACTGCAGTTCTGTAAGTACGCTTGTGCTATATTGTTTATTAGTACCTGGATGCCCGAGCTTAGCTCAGTATTTTTTTTTGGTACGTTTTCTAAAAATTTAACCCAGCTAGATCGATTTATCGCCCCCGAAACCCCCTGAATACTAAATTTCATGAAAATCGTCGGAGCAGTTTCCGAAATTCAGATTGTACACATATACATACAAGTATTGCTCGTTTAAAGGTATTAGATTAGATAAGTAGATGTTTATTGTCAATTTCAAATAAAAACAACAATTCCTTAATTATAGTTTATGAATGGTAAACTGAAAGTGCAGTATAAGTGAATGCTGAGCTGACATATGAATAATTAAGCAGTGCGCAACAATTGCATTAATATTTATAATGCGATTAATCTTGTGCATTACAAAATCGCATTTTTAAACTTAAATGTGAGATTTTGTCCGCACTCAGCGCGGGTCAACATATTTAGCTCGTGTCTCGGTTCTCGGTGGTTTTATAAATATGCATAGTGTATATTGGACAGTAGAATGTGAGATTGTTTATCGGGTCACACGATTTCCTTGCACAAGCGTCGGCGTCCATGCAAGTGCAATACGAGCAATCAAAGTTTTGATTTTGCCGTTAATCAATTACATTTAATACTAGCTGGCGTCCGCGACTTCCTGCCATCGTCCAAATACCAAATAAGATGAAACTTGGTTGATGGCGGGGCTAAATAGTACAAGACCATAAAGAAATTTCGATATCGGAACACATTTAATTTTGAAAAAAAATGATAACATTCCCTGTTCTACGAATTTCAAATATCACTTTTGGCATTATTCTTTTGTGCCCTCATTAAACTACATTTAGGTTAAATTCGTAATTTTGTTATATTCGGTCCAGCCATTAAATACGTGAATGATATAAAGACAACGCCTTAAAATGTCGAGTACTATAATCCAGCTAAAGTCGTAATGGCGTTAATCATGAGAGGTGCTAATGCCACCGGCGCTGGAGAATGCGCAACGTTACGAGACCGAGAGTTTTTCTGCGTCCGCGCTGCGTAACCTCCGTGCTCGAGCTCGCAATGAGAACTATTTTGTAGTTCAGTTATTGACAATTATCGAACGGTGGCAACTTACACGCAGCCACTACCATACCACACTATACGAATGAATTCCATACGTTATTCTCTCACGATTGCACTCGAGCCACAATATTTACTAAATAATTCTTCACGAGCTAATAACATTTTAACGACTGATAATATTGAAAAGAACTGTATGAAATTAACTTTTATAATGTTTTTATTTCATTCCCGCTGTAATAACCATTAGTTCGAGACAAATAACAACAAGCAAGACTAGATAATTGTGCAACAGCGCGATTAGCTAATTATTACAGTGTTACCAAGATAGTTCTGACTAAAGATACCGGTTCACGCCACAAAAACTACTTGACTGATATGGATTTGGTGATACGATTATCTAATAGGCTGACAACTCTTAATTTTATTAATCGACTCCAAAAAAGGAAAAGGTACTCAATTCAATGTTGAATGAAAGGTAGTATGGTGGTGACTACTTTCGACAGAGGGCAGGATGGGCTTCGGCGGTTTAACGCTTCGAGTGTTCCCATAAGGATCGAGTGCACGCATAGCTGGCCGCCAACGCATGCCGGTGTGCTCCCGCTGCTCCTCTATGGTTATTGTCCAGTGTTACGAGTAACGAATAATACAACATACATACAGTCAAGCATATCGGAGCTCATTCATTTGATATTTACTTAGCACATGAACCATGCACCTCCGTTTATTGCTTTACTTATCATGATTTAATTAAATGTTAACGTAAACAGGAAGACTGCATGATGCAAAATATCGTCATCGCTAAAGGGACTTCTTGAAAAAGGTGTCCTTGTTTGAAATCAGTTTCAATTCCAACTTTGAAATACGAGTACAACCTGTAGTGTAGATAATACTGATAAGCAATTCCAAATCATTTATTCCTATGTCCAGATTGTCCATTAAGTATGTATAAATACCTACCTATATTGTATAATAACTATAATAAGCTACATTCGATTATTGGTTCAATAATGTGGCGCGATACAAAACCGCCAATATCATCATTAGCTGCGCTAGTCCACGCGTTGGAATTATATTGTTTTTTTTTTCTGTAACATAATGGACACATTGGTTTGTCATTCTTCTACAGAACTTGTAATATTACAGTTACATAGAAAATGTCATGTTTGGTAAGGTAACTAGGATGTGCCTTCTGTAGTATATAACACGAGTCACAAACTGATTGTTGTATTTTACACTTTATAATATTATATTCTTAAAGACTTGAGACTGATAAAATATATCAAATAGGCAGGCACGACTTTGCGCTGGCAGAACTGGAGAGCGAATGAATAGGCAGCTCTGATAGATCGAAAACAAGAAATGAGTTTGAATTTTGAAAAAGGAACAGAATACAAAATATGCTTTTTAAAAAAAGTTAAGTAATAAAAAGGTAAAGGTCTGTACCGAGCTATAACAGCCTCGTTACACTATTATTCCATTACATAAGTTTCTATCAAAATTTTCATTTTGAATACTAGCTTTTTTGCTGACTGTACTTTTTGCTAACTGGACTCGCATTGTCGTCCGTCCTACATATATGTACCAAATTTCAAGTCAATCGGACCAACCGTTAAAGAGTTCCCTCCCACGGAGACGATCCTGGCTGGATCATCAGAACTCTACTACCAGATTATTGTATTGTCATTCGACTTACACAAGTATGCAAAATTTCAGCTCAATCGGTTGAAGATATCTGCTCCAAAATTGAGTCGCAGGATTCCACCCGGACAAACATACTTACATAATATATACATACACACACTTATACATACACTCATACATACATTGCAAGTTAAATAAAAGCTTGTATTATACATAATACAGGTGCACTGATTCATTCGCTGCAATGTAACTTTGTAATCCTATATATTTCCTATACGTTTATATGGTTGTAATCCCAGTTATTTATGCAGTTGGTGCAAATTTTAGTTTTTTATTGATTTATACACTAAACACTAATTGTATTCTAAATTTGAAGTTTCTATGTCTGCTAGAAGTACCTTAACATTTTGATGATCGTCAAGTCAGTGAGTGAGTGAGTGACAAAATTAAGAAACTTTGACTAGTTATAATTCTTAAACTACTGGTTCAATTTGAATGAAATTTGAAATATACAACTGCTTGGTTACAGAAAATTCAGGCTTCTAGTTTTATCCACAACGAAGTTAAAGGGGGGTCGAAAATGGCCTGAACTGCTTCGAGAAAAGGATGGTACGGCCGTGCCGCTTTTTTTGCTCGACTTGGCGGGGGCACTGCCGTGCCCCCAGATATTATGAGATTTCTGAGTTGAGCCAAGCATCTCCGGTGCAACAGACGCGCTGTGGGCAAGCTTTGGTCCCATAAGGCGCAGGCGCAGCGCAGGCTGGCGTTTACGCAGCGTGCCCGATCTCGTCATTAGATAACTGCCATTTGTTTTGACGAACTACCGACCTGTAAAGGCAACAGTCATCTTTGACCCTTTCCAAATCTTTCATGTGACCTGTAAATCAGATTCTATTTCGTGACGAAATTAAACGTGAATAAATTTATGAAGAGCTACCTAACAGATTTTCATGTTTTGTGGATTACGACGTGTTGACACTACTTGCATTAACGTAACTCAAGTCCATCTAGCTAGACAGAGCGCCGGTTTCCGTCAAGGGTGAGAGGGGCATATGCGTATAGGACTTACTTGTATTAGGGAGGTACAGTCGGCCCATGAAAAATATTGAGCATACTTACGAACCTGGTCATTTGTAATAAAATTAATAAAAACATTTGTAACGTTAAATTGGCTTAGTGTAGATAATACGTCAAATCGTAACATGACAAAGTACTAAAATGCTCAATATTTCCGTAGGCCGGCTGCACCTTGGGAAACGTCAATTTATAATTTATACCTACCTACTTTAAGCTCTAATACGCACCCCACCCTCGCAGAGTCTTAGCACAATATGATATTTAAACATTGTGATTTATCCACATGAACATTTCTTTATTTTGTAAATGATTACAAAAACACTGATAAAAATATCAAATAAGGCTACCTTAAAAATAACTTAATAAAAATAAAACTCATGTTAAAAATTAAAATAAATTTGGACCTCTAGGTAGGGTCCCCATCACGCAGGCAACATTCTCGCGTTGTATCGCAATTGCGAGTTCTTATGGCGAAGCGTTAAACAGCCGGAGCGCATCCTGCGCTCTGTCGAGAATAGTTACCACCATACTACCTTTCATTAAACATTGTTTTTCTTAGTTCATTAATGTTACAAAGTTATGATACTGAAATAGTTCATGCGAGTCACTCACACGTCTTATTTACGATACTCAAATTCAATCAATCTTGTCTCGTCGCCGTTGATCTTCACGGCCGACTACAAACTGACCAAATTTCCACTAAAACCAGATTAATCGATGATCATCATTCGCGCTAAACGTTTTTATTTATTTTTACTTGCGTGTGGTGAATTGCGCAATTCCAAGTTATCGTGGTTTAAGTTTTCATTGATAGGGATTTGATTACGGAATTCACGTGGAATCATACGTTGCACTTTGCACGCACTTATTTTTATTTATATTTAAAAAATTACAACGTATTACATGTTCTAACCAATCCTGTATACTAAATCGATATTTTCTTTGTATGGTTTGTTTAATCGATTTTATGCAATGCGTCTGGTCCATTCTGTTAATGGCACAGTTTGCTCACCGCTATTTATTCCGCGTTGTCAGATTTAAGCCCGACCAGACAGCACGATTGACAGACAACAAGGTAATCGGGACAATTCGATCAGCCTACGCGTAAGGAGCCCTCACCGCTTTTTGTAATAAATGGTGGTTTGATCGTACGCTCTAATAATAAGAAAGAGATTAGAAAGGCTCTCATACACGATTTGTATCAGAACCTGTGCCGCCGCTTCGGTAGTAAATACTTACTCCCACTATCTGTAAATAAGGATATGTGTCTACGTTTTTAGGTTAAGGCGTTACCCAAAGGCAGACGCTAGAAATTGACGCAGAATTTTGCTACTTTTTAGAGCCTCTTATTACGTTATTTGAAATACATAAAAGTATATACCTACATCAAATAAAAGTATTTATTTTCTTAGATATTTCAACTGGCTTTTATAAGTGTTAATGTTTCTGATATTGGTATTATTATTTTTTATATGAATAGGAAGGCAAACGAGCAAGTGGTACATGTGATGTACCTGTATGACAAATTAATACGTGATTTTAAAACTTCTCGACTTTTTGGTAATGACATCATAAGCATAATTTACTTTTACTCGCGTCACACATGGATAAATAGGGTATAGTGTGAAACTCTAATATTACATATTTCGAAAGACCATAAATTTTAAAAGTGGTTTTGATTTTTGTATGTACGTCGCCGTTCGCTTCCTACTGTGCGGTGCGTTTTAAGTTGAAGCGGGCGAGGGAGCCACTGCCACGGGTTGAGCAAGTGGCTCCTATCGACACAGCCTCTCGCCGCGGCTCTCTAACGACGCCATTGTCAATTTTCTAGGTCTATTTAATCTTATTTACTTAGTGATCGTATTACATTGTTCTTTTTTTGAGGACAGCTTTTGCTCAATGACACATTGCCGTGTTTGAATTTCTTGTTTAAATATTATTTGTGATGTGCTTGCTCCAGGTGCGCAACTTTTTTCAGTGCAATGCTCGGAATGCACGATCTCGAATAGACAACCTATTATTGCATGACCTGATAATTCATGCACTGTACAAGAATTAAATGGGGGATACGAATTATCAGGTCGTCCAAACCAGACCACGCATTCCGAGTCGTACAAACATAATCGTCATCTACAAACCACTCTATCAGCAATTTAATCAGGGCGGGTGTGTAAATATTTGTGATACTTCAACGGTTTATCTAGAAATGTATGACCATCAGTATCTTTATCATTCAGTGTACATAAATAAGCTTTGCCAAACCATGTAATTAATTAGGGTAAAATATGTATGGTCAACTTGGTGCTATATCAGTTAATTTGGGCGTTTTGAAACTTGCATCTGTAATACCTGTATAGATCTGTCCCGTTACATCACGAGAATACGTGGACATTTTGTCTTAATGGTGATTGGTGAACACTGACCAGTTCAGCTGTTGGTCCATTTTTAAATCATTGTCGAATTTATTTGTCTGAATAAATTTCCATACGAAATGCAGAGCTTGTATTCGAGTGGCGAAGTTCGTATCAGACGTGATCGATTTGATGCTACTTTTACGACTATCATAAACATTTTATTAACTAATCTTTTTGATTTCATTAACTTTAATGTCCCATTTATTGTTGATTGATATTTCGACAAATATGTTTAGACGTTGGGAACGATGTTAACTATTGTGCTAAGAAATAATACACAGAGAAGCTTACCACGATAGACCATTGTTTTATAGATAATAAAATCGCTGCCTTGTGGGTTAGTTTAGCTGACGTTCAACTCAGAAAAACATATCTATTTTCTGACTTTAAAATAAAAAGATCAAGAAATATCGTTGTCCGCAATTTTATTACCAACATGTTGGCATTTAAAATGTCCGTTTATCAACAAATCAAAGCAACTAGCGTTCGTTCTTTTCACCATTGTTTCGCTATTAAAGCATTACTAGCTGTTGCCCGGGGCTTCGCCCCCGCTGCAATATTTTTTTTCAAAATTTTATTTTATACGAACTGCCCGAACAGTAACAAACACAACTAAAAAAGAATCATCCAATTCGGTGCAGTCGTTTGGAAGTTATGCGCGTACATACATTTCGACGATTCATTTTTATTTATATACATAGAAGATTTAATGTGACTTTAACTTCATGAAAAAGACGTGGAATTGACAAATGTCTCGATTTCTAGGAATCCGTTTATTTCGCAACTAACGTTTGACAACCTGATTCACTTCACTTTTAAATATTTGGAATGAAGTTAAACTCACATTAATTAAATCTTCTATATAAATAAAAATTAATCGCCGAAATGTATGTATGCGCATAACTTCCAAACGACTGCACCGAATTGGATAATTCTTTTTTAATTGTGTTTGTTACTGTTCGGACAGTTTGAATAAAATAAAATTTTGAAAAAAATGTTGCAGCGGGGGCGAAGCCCCGGGCAACAGCTAGTATATATATACAGGGCGTCCCAAGACTATGAGACATGAAGGGAAAGTACCTTAAATATCGTAGACAGGATATTTTGCTGAAAGAAGAATAAGTTATTTTTAAAAGTTAGTAATACTGCATTCAAAGATATTCTAAAAATTACTTGCTTTGTCTGGGAATCGAACCGACTTAAATGTGAAAACAAATGACCCGTATATTTATGATGCCTATGACCAAAAAATAGTAATTGTTATTAAGTAACATGTATTGCACACGTGATACATTTTAGGTCGAACTCTTATTTGTGCTCGCTTTTAGTTAGCCCTAATATTACATTTTAGTTAATATGTATCAACAGATTAGTAAAGGTTGCATCAAAATCCGTTTAGCCGATTTCACGTGATGCGCTCGCAAATATACAGACAAACAGATATACAGACAAACAATCAAAAATTCTAAAAACTGTTGGGACATGTTCTAATTTTTTGTCTGTCTGTCTGTGTAAATAACCAATATAATATAACTTACATTTCGTTTAGGAGCACTTGCTGAATTTGTGCGGAACCCTCAGTGCGCTGGTGATTTATTGCCAAGTTTCTTGAGGCTCATTTTTCTTACGTTGGTATTTTCGAAGGCGCTAGTAGATTAAAAAGCGAGTCTCGGCGGACGGACGGACGAACTACAACGTGTATAAAGGTTCCGTTTTGGGCGACTGAGGTACGGAACCCTAAAAAAAGACTCATCAAAGAACATTGTGCGGCCTACTTTCTAAATAAAGCTTCGATTTTGATTTTGCTTGCCAAACGATTAGCTAAAATTTCCTGATGCTCGTGATTTGATCTGAAGAAGATTTTGCTCGTCAGAGGAGAGCGTGCGCACGCGCGTCGTGTCCTGATGCAAATCAGGCGCATCTCCACGACCGTTCCACTAACCACTGCGTTTGCTTTTAAAGGTAAGGTATTGTGAATGACCCTATTAAATAACTGAACACTTTTTAATTTAATCCAAGCAGTACGAGTATTTATTGCTTGACAGGCAAGATAACACTCCGAATGTAATTTTTTATAAGTAGGCGACGGTTGTTATAAAATTAATAATGACTAAGTAGGGTAAGTCAGCGTCATATAGTTTAAAGCATCCAAGTCGGCCAAATAGTTCGGTACACCATAGATACAGTATGGCGTGTCGAACTTTTTGGTCACTGGATGTTTCATACTATATGACGCTCACTGTACCTAACTTGGCACCTAATACCTTGCGTCCTAAGAATGTTTAATATGACCACCTGTAAAGTGATATTGTCTATATTATTGTTTGAGGGGAAGCAGTGAATATTGAAAATAATGAACACGAGGAGTACTTTTTAGACTTATTTTAGTTTTAGTTTAATTGATTTATCTTGACAATTATTATATATCAATAGATCTTTAAGTATAATGTTAATGTTTTTACACGTGTTTATATAACTGTTTTATTATTGAACATTACTTTTAACCTAGTCACTAGCCAGTATTTTTATTATTAGCCATTTTTGAAGTGAAAACTTCTTTAGCGGCATTGTGCACTTTTTTTGGGATGGGTAAAAAATGTTAAACACGCGTCAGGTAAGACGGAGGAAAGTTAAAGTACCAGGATCGCAGATTTACTTTTATTTTGGGAGAGTTTATTTTGAAATACGAAGGAAGCTAGAGTCGCGTTCGATTTTTGAAGTGTTTTTTTTGTTGAGACGCGGAGAAAAAGTACTCTCTAAAATATGTTCGCCTTTGTAGGTACTTTCAGTTAACCTGTTGTTATTCTTCTGTGGAATGTTGCAATTAATAGATTAACATACATATATGTATTTATATTTCGTTAAATCATAATTATTATTATCTATACTAGAACTATTCTCTACTAGGTACTTTTGTATTGTACTAAATTTCTACCCCATTAAATTAATAATAATAAGGTAAATTCAACTACGTAGTGTCATTATACGAGTTAAGAGATTTTGATATACCTATTTAAGTATATGCAACTCACTAATCTATAAAACAAAATAATGGTCATCCTTGTCACTAGAATTAGGTAATACCTGGCAGACATCTGGTGTACCCACTATGTAAATTTAGTAGTTAATCTTGTTGGCCTCCGGCGCCAGTGCCGCCGCGCGCCCCTCTGCCATCATTTGACGAAATCCAAAAGGCAGCTCAATTTAGACTTATATTAATACTTAAGAAATATAGTACTACTAGAATACTTAGTGTAATTTTCAATATTAGGTCAAATCGCAGGTAGAATTCTGGGTTCAACTTAGCTTGATTGGGCCCCCTTTGTTACGGCTTGTGGAGTACCACAAGCCGTAACAATGCCGTGGCAGTAGCAATCTGAGTTCTATACAGGCATCGAATCAAAGACATCCGGTACGTCGCTGAATAATTTATCTTAGCAGGAAACCTATTTCGTATCGCTCATCCTTAAAACTCAATTGGTCCAACATCAGTCGTAAATATTCTATCGCGATCTGTAAATTAAAATCTTGCTGGTTATATTATAGCTTAATGCCAAGGACAACTATTTTTGCGTAGCCCACGACACGCATTTAAATAATTACAATCATTTGTTTCTTGGTCAACCTAGGGATTCTTCGTGAAATATCCGTTTTTGTCATTATCAAGTAGGTAGGTAGAGTGGTAGCACTTTTAGTTTTAAAGATTTAAGCATACATAGGGGCAGACAGACAGACGGAAAGCGACTTTGTTTTATACTGTGTAGTGAAGCTAGATTACGTGAATTACTGTTGCTATGTATGTACATCTAAGCTAAAATCGAAAATGAGATAAACTGGATCGACGGTATAAATGTTACTAGACATGAAAAAAAGGTAATTTAATGATGAATTCAACATTCATACATGCCAGCATGCCACACAAGCTTGTGAAGCTTGCCGGACAATCCTGGGCTGATTGACTGGATAGCTCTTAATTCCTTCGGGATTCCGCAAGTTTCAATAATCCTCGTCAAGTTCACGTAATTTTAGTTGTCCTGAAAGCTCCGATACTGTTGCAGCCACGAGCGAGGAGTTGCAGAACGACGAAATGTCAAATATCTTGATTATAAAAGTGTGCATTTTGACCATGATTTGGCTATTGAAATATTTGCACAATATTTTAATTTATCACTTATTTACTTATTCACGCATTTGATTATCTGCTACAAAATGTGGTGGATCCACAATTCGCCGCAGGCGGAATTCTTTTCATCGCCTGTAGTTTGTTAGTTTTATAAATTGTTTATCAGTATTATACCTTTGACGGTTATAGCCCATTAAATTATGTTTCTCAATAAATTTGCATTATCATTAACACCGAGTATGTGTGCCTTTGGCTAAAAAATGGCCTATCGATTGCTCTCAATTTGCCAACAAGGAAATAAAGAGAAGCATTTGAAGGTTAATATTGTTGTAGGGGACCGGCATTTCAGCTTGAATTGCATTCTAGATAAGAAAGAACCGGACAAACGCTTGTAGGAGGTTTTAATTATTGGTATCACTTATCTGTAGTTTTGTGTCGAATTAGCCTAATCGTATTGAGTTTGATGCTTGGATGCGTGAGCATTCCCGAAGAAGCTTTTACTGATTATCCTGTTTAATACGAAGTTTCAAAAGACAGAGCCGTTTATTGGTAGCGCTGACTAACAGTCAGGCGTGCTGCGGACGTTCTGTTCTTGCGGAACCCTAAAACTCAGCAGTTAATTCATTTTATTAAATTCCTAAGTAGCCCAATAAATTCGCGTCCGGTTGTGTTTTGGACGCATTCTAAGTTGTCAAAAAATCCAATCTAATGAACATGCATTACTAAAAAACAAAGCAAAAACACGATATACATACGTGTTACCTAAGATTAATTTTTAAAATTGCTATAGAATAACCAACTACCAACTATCTTTGTTAATACCTACTGCAAATTTATTTATTTTAGTAAATCATATTCTTGTCATAATAGATACTCAGTACAATCGCTCTATTAGTCGTAAAATAAACAATAATGAAATGACGACTCGTAAATTGATAAGGATATCTCCCCTGTAAGACTTACGACCACTTTGACAAATGCATACCTAATAAATATTTGTATGTACATACATCGTCATTGATTCAAAGCCATATTCATACCAAGCTCACGTGATAATACAATAAAATATGGGCCATAACCACAAGTCATAACATTTTACATGCATGTGTATTATATGAACGTAACTACTCTATTTACGCCCGTTTTCTGTTCCGCACCAAGGCTAACCAATCAATTAAATGCGGCCTGCTCTAGTATCACTTATCACACATCCGCTTCTAAAACGGTCAAGATTTTTCCAAACAAACATGGTCGTGCCGTATAGGTAGACTTAAAAAATTGATAAGTTGTAGAAATATTGAATATTATAAGGCCCAGGGGTCTGATTTTGAAGGTACAATACTCGAAAATATCCTTCGAAAGCGGTAAAAATCTGTGTATTGCGCAACTATAGCTCAAATTAAATTTTTACTAGTTAACAAGATGATATAGTGTTAACAAGATTATAAACAGTTTTTATTTAATTACTGTATATTTTTACCATACCATCTGACCAGCGGTTGACCTCTGTCTTACATGATGGAAAATGCAGATTTCTGACCATAAAGAGCCCAATGAATTGAGAACCTCTTTTTTACCAGTCTGTAAGACATAACAGAATTTTAATCTTGCAACTGTCACTAAAGATTTGTTAGAATTCAAAATTTAAAATTATGGCGACACCGTGCGCTAGTTGTGAAAACAGTCGACGAATTGTGCCAAATGGGGTGTCATAGAATATAGGTCTTTGAAACCCGTTTTTAGGTTCTCTCATTTCATAATTTTGCACTTTTAACGACCATTTAAAATCCTTACCTAACGATAAAATAGTTGGTGTAAGTAGCTACGTAACGATATAGGTAAGCGCGCGTATGGCGGGTGACAGTAGATACTTTTGAATACTTCCAAAATGGGTAAATATATAGTAGTTTCAACTCAATTAAGTAATTTATGATCGTAAATTGATTGAGGTGAAGTCCATCGAGGGAATGGGCAAAAATCTTAGGAATCATTTTATAGGCGATGTGGCTAGCAACCCATCACTATTTTGATTCCCCTTTCCACCTATACGGCCCACAATTATGCTAAACGTGGCCTTTGGGTCATTTGGGCTCTGTCTACCCCGTAAGGGATAAAGACGTGATTTATATATGTATAAGTGCCTAAAAAAATCGTTTTCTTTTCGTGTTTCCCATAAACCAGGCCCATACACGAACTTGAAATAAAAATGCATGTCATGCAACATACATGTGCATAGGTACTTACATAATGAAGTGTTTTATAGTTTAAACTATGTGGTCTTAGTGATTCAATTTTCGATGCAATGTGTTTTAATAATGCAGATATTCTTTCCTGCATGCCTACGCAGGTTGACAATCAGTAATTCCAATTTCATACCCTGTAAAAACACTATAAAGCACCGATGTTAACAAATAGTTACGTTTTTATTTCTTCCTTCCTTACACAAATAACGTGTTGTTTACAAATTAAATTACGCGTGCATTTAATGCGTATTTAACACGACAATACTAAAGTAACTGAATCAAGTTGCGGAAGTAGTAATCGTTACAATTATTAATTGTGGCTTTGCACGGCGCACCATAAGCATTACATTTTTTTGCCCTGCAAGTAAGTAATGTACGGAAAATACCTCGGAACCAATTTACGTTATAAGAATTTTCTAGAATCAGTAGATACTTAGGTAATAAGATATAGGTACCTATTAAACCGTATGTATGAAAGTAGTGTCTTATTAATTATGATGTTTGTTAAAACATACGTACGTACACAAACAGGCTAAGCGCTTGTAGGAGCAAGCATTTAGTAGGGTTACGTATTCTTATTCTAGTCAAAATGGTTTCCAATCTCTAATTTTAGTATCTCTAGTGAGGGTTTTTATAACATTGGGACCATAATACCAACTGTTCATTACTTTTTGCTAAATATTACTTTTTCTGATGCAAAAATGTTAGTTACTTACGGAGGAATTCTCTTTGTAGGTACTTCCTTCATCAGCTCCGTTTTACCATGATTGTAGATGCGCCAGGATAGGCACACCAACGTATAATAAAGATATCAAAAGGGAATGGAATATTTACAATAAATGAACGTAAAAAACTGTATAAGGATATTAAGTTTGAGCGTGATATATGAGGATCAACCGACGCAAACACAAAAGATTGTACAAAGAAAGCTTTTAGCGATATGTCTGAAATACTAAATATGAGCTGCAATGTTCAAATCACTTTTCCTAATAAATATTTATTATTTATCGCGCACTAAGCTTTGATTTTTTAAATATAATTATATTGGTGCCAAATTTCAATAACCTATTCATATAACGATGAACCACGTAAGCACTGCGATTTAAAAAATCTCCCTTGCTTGCATGTACATTTTTCGTATATTAACAATAGACTCCTAGCTACTATATTTTTATTTATACCTACAGCCCTTGATTTTCGAGTAAAGTGCCTGTGACAACAGACAGACGGACAAACTATAAGGATTATATTTCTGGTATTTTGATCATGGAACCCTAAGTAATCGAATTCGTGTATCTATTTATTTTATTATAGCTTTTGCCCGCGACTTCGTCCTTGCAGCGCAGAATCCAAATATGCGCTAAAACTTATTCCTCTCTCCCATCGAAAATGTACTAAAACCAGCCAAATCGTACTTTAGCAGGAAGGATTTCGTACACCTACCTTCCTCAACGAAATAAACCCGTTTCTTGCATGGACACCCACTTCCGCTATTTTTTATCCCATCCTTTTGTTCTCTGGGAAATTCGAAAAATCCCTTCTTATGACGCCTACGTAATCTTCAAAGAACATGTCTACTAAATACAAAGTCTACATTTTCTATACCGTCCTTTTATCCCGTGGGAAAACTGAGAAAATCCCTTTGTAGTGCACCTCTTTGATCGTCAAGGAACAAGTCTGTCAAATACTATGAGACTATATTAGCAAGTCACTTAGTACTCTTTTTTTCTTATCCTACGGAAATTTTGCAAAATCCTGAAATCAGTTTTCAGATATCGTAATTAATTACTTACTGGTATGCCAAATTTAAAGATTCTAGTAATAATAGTTGCGGGTAGTAGTAGAGGCGGGCAAGTAGATTTCAAAGTAATAATATAAATCCCTTTTTTTGTCCCTGTCCCGCGGGAATTTCGAAAAGTCTTGAAATTAATTTTCAGCAGTTATGATTTCATGCAACATGAACGGTGCTTGTATGAACTTGTGTGCCAAATTTCAAGACCCTAGTAATTTTAGTTATGGAGATAGGCCACCTTTTCAGTGAACTTGTACAAACCCCTATTTAGTCCCTATCCCGTGGGAATTTAAAAAAATCCCTCCTTAGTGCACGATACTGTGATACGATACTGAAGCAATATTTATATACGTTGCGACTCTAGGCAGCTGCGACCTTTGACATGTTTATGGCTATACAGCGGGAACTATGCAATTTTCCGGGATAAAAAGTAGCCTATAACCTGATGGCCGGTGATTTTCTCTACAGATTAGTAAAGTTTGCATCACAATCCATTCAGCCGTTTTCACGTGATGGGCTCGCAAATATACGGAATGGAATAGAATATATTTATTTCTCAGAATATGGTAGGTACAAGGTATTATGAATAATAATGATTCATTCACAGCATACATAGCAGACTAACAGATAAACAGACAAAAATTCTAGAAACTGTTGGTACGTGTTCTGTTATCGGTTGTAAGTATCTATAGCTATTTTTTTTAATATCTTCCATGTACAGACTTTCTAATCTCTTCAGCTTTATTTACTTGTATTATATGTATAGATTTTAAATACCGCGGTTACATAACAACATGTACACGATAAATCAATTATTTACTTATCGATATTACTTAAGTAAAATGGTTTAAATTGTGCTTAGTTAATTATTGCCAAAACAATGCATGAAACAGAACGGCTACTAAATTCAAAGGTTTGGGAACCCACCAGCGTGTTATCTAACATCTCATATAAATGTAAGGCCAAGTTATATAATTATTATAGAAGTCTTTGCTAACATCTCGGGTTGATCAATGTTTCATTGTCTTTTGACTTAAGTAGATGTAAACTACCTACTTACACCTTTAAATTAGCAGTTCTGTACAGTTAACGTAGACACCCTTCTCTACCGCAGTGCTGCCGGTTATGTGCAATTACAGTGGGAATAAATCGGGCCTAGTGAGCCTGCTTTTGATGACGTTAATTTAGAAGCAAAATTAGATAAAGGTGACGTGAGAGTTACGGTGGCATTACACGCCACTATTTATAATCAGGTTTAGGTCATTGTATCGTATGCGGTGCCACCATTAGCTTAATTAAATTGTTATTTTACGATTTTGTAATATCGGTTGGTAACTATAAAAATGTGTAATGTACTTGTAATTAATGCTGATTGAAATCACTACATAGTATAAAACAAAGTCGCTTTCTCTGTCCCTATGTCCCTATGTATGCTTATATCATCAAAACTACACAACGGATTTTGATGCGGTTTTTTTTAATAGATAGAGTGATTCAAGAGGAAGGTTTTTATGTATAATTCTACGCAGACGAAGTCGCGGGCAGAAGCTAGTAATATTATAAACCGAGCTCATATTGGTACCCTTTGTAGACGTATGTAGAATCGATTTCTCCTGCCGCTGGGGCAATGAATTTCTCAGCCTATTGTTTAATGAATATCAACTTTCGCTTGTGGATTTTGTCACGATACCTGATAATTATAGTGTTTTTCAAATACATATCAATAACAAATATAAATGGACGAAAACAAATCTAGCAACGGTAAAATTACGAAACAAAATTGAAGTTCATCCATGTACGTAAATCACAAAAGATTTACAAGAGAGACACATTCTTACGTTTGGCTTACGTACCTTATGACGGGAAAAAACTTCCAATCGCTAAGTCTGTCTAGATTGGTCTTAGTTCTGACAAATTATTGACCTATTCCAATCCGATCAGAGGTTCGAGCCTTAAATTAACAAATACTATTATTTAACATCGCGACCGACCCGATCATTTTGTCAACTTCTGCATGAGATGTGATATGATAATCAATTCGGTTTATGTTGCGTTAAATGTAAATATCATTCAACCGATTAGACTAATGTTTAGATGTTTATAAAAAAAACGAGGTCGTTTTCATTTAAATTACATCTCAGTTGTGACGTTTATTATTTATGCATTTAATTATAAATAGAAATAGGTACATCGCGCACTATTACCGTCGATTTTGTGATGTTTCCTACTTAGAGTAAGTATAGGTACCTAATTGCTGCACCAGTGCAATACTACTACTGCTGCTACTACTACTACCTAAGTAAATGGTGGAGTAATTGAAATGGTTAGTCATAGGCAAGCATGTGAATAAGATCGACGGTGTTTATGTAAATATTTCCCGTGGCCGATCAGTGGGCAGGACAGCGGTTGTTTGCCAACGCCGTCCACCCGCAGCCGCGCCGGCATTGCGCAAGCCGAGCTCTACTCGCTTGCCATCGAATTGCACCTACAAAAATCTACTTAGGTACCTCGTTAGTTTCCTAGGCTTGGACCTAGTGAAATAAAAGGACTCATGCGGCGCATATCAATTTGTTTGAATCCGATTTTGGTTTTAGTAACTAAACTACTGTATGGACCTACTTCTCTACGACTGTACATGTATTGACCAACAAATGCCTTCGCAAGGCCGAAAAAGTAAATTTGCACAAAGTTCGTGACAAACTCGAGTAACGTCTAAAACCTTGCTATTTATTGAGTACATCGGACGCGATGTTGTCTGTGATCAGCATAAGGACGCATCTATTTGAAACTAAACTATGGGAGAAATTTAAAGCAACCAATGTCGTAGTAGGTACCTACACGTATTTCGTTGATATGAAGAATAACATAGGCAAATATTGCTAACACGAAGTGCGAAAACATCAAGGTATCCAAATTACCGTAAAACAATTTATACCTACTATGGTCCAGTCATTATAGCAAGTTCACCTCGGAATTCGGGATACCCGGCTGTAAATCGGTAAATACTTGTATATTGACACCCTAAAAGGTGTCTCAAAACCTCATATGGTAGGGTGTGCGCAACTATTAAATTTCAAGGGCAAAGGTCACAAAAATCGGTTTTTTGCGCTTTTTTTGTAAATATCTCATTTCCTATGGGTTTTTGCTATTTGTTATTATTGACGATATTGTAGAATACAAAATTCCCTACAAATTTTGTTTAAAAATTTTTTTTATACGGTGAACCGTTTTCGAGATAGAGGGCGGAGAGCGCGCGGTCACAGCACTTCAGGTCAACCGGTGCCTCCGGTCGAAAACGCGCCATATATAGTTGATGAACTATCGATATATCAATTATATTATATTTTATCATTTTTTTTCCTAACCTATCCACTTTTTATTCAGTACTAGCTGACCCGGCGAACTTTGTTCCGCCTTAAATTTGAAAAATTCCAGTGGTTTGGGCTGTGCTATCCCGCGGGAACTATGCAATTTTCCGGGATAAAAACTATCCTATGTCCTTTCCCGGGACTCAAATTATCTGTATACCAAATTTCAACTAAATCGGCCCAGCGGTTTAAGCGTGAAAAGGTAACAGACAGACAGAGTTACTTTCGCATTTATACACTTTTTATTCAGTATTAATTAACAACACTTACCTGCCCATGTAATTGCAGAACTGTTAATGAAAATATCGGAATTATATTTGAATTTTAACCTAATTAATATTAATAACTTCATACATGATTAAAAAAAACAAATAAATTATGAATTAATCTTTTTATTAATCTCCGCCCTCTATCTCGAAAACGGTTCACCGTATAAAAAAAAACAAAATTTGTAGGGAATTTTGTATTCTACAATATTGTCAATAATAACAAATAGCAAAAACCCGTAGGAAATGAGATATTTACAAAAAAAGCGCAAAAAACCGATTTTTGTGACCTTTGACCTTGAAATTTAATAGTTGCGCACACCCTACCATATGTAGGTTTTGAGACAACTTTTAGGGTGTCAATATACAAGTATTTACAGACTTACAGCTGGGTATCTCGAATTCCGAGATTCTTACCTAATCTAACCTTAAATGACTGGGCCACTATATGAATGTTCAATCATAAAAACAGTTCCTGGAAAAGTAATGGATTTCTTGGAGCTTTTTACTTGGAGCCTTTTACTTGGCTAATGTAATTATTGTCGTAAGTATTGACGCCGTTATGCAACTCAGCATGCCCTACACGCTGTACTGCACAGCCGATATCTTCAGCCGGTATGTAACACTGCTTATCCACGCTGAGCTCACTTTCTGACTAGGTACATTTTAGTTGCTCGTCCAACTTAATCGTATATCGAATTAGCCCTTGAACAGTTGCACGCAATACAAAAGCGACAAACAATATCACAGTAGGTACGTTAATCTCAACAAAATGTCACAGATATTATTCTCTGTCATTGATGACATGTGTGTTAACCGGTATATATCAACATATTACAATTACCTAAGCTTCTAATACAAATGAGTCATATTAAATTATGTTGTTATATTCAGAGGCATAAGTGGGCACCTGGATATTCCTACATAATATAATTTACCTATTATAAATATTGAAAACGAACCTTTTAAGTAATCACCAAATTATAATTGTAATGTTCATTTATCTGCCATCAGTAATGCTAAAAAGGATTAAGTACAAGATGATAAAAACCTTCATTTACTTTAATTGAAGCAAGGTGGTTCGCGGTGCGGGCACTCCGATGTTTCTATTTTCAGAGCGCGGCGCGCGGATAATTAAACCCCTATTGGCGACCTCATGAATGTAATGGGTACGTATTAAAATACATAAAATTTAAAATGTATAATGGGTTAAAATACATAATGGTTTATAATATATAATGCGATTTTCTCAGAAAGTTACAAATTAACAGGATTGTTATAAAACAAACCTAACCTAACCTAAAGCAATCTATAGATTACGATATCAAAAAAGTTCATTTAGCTAATAGTTTTACAGAAAATTGCGTTATATATTTTGAACCATTATGTATTTTAACCCATTATACATTTTAAACTTTATGTATTCTGATCCGCTCCCGAATGTAATATTCACCCACCTGACTCGTATTTGTATGTCAATCATTCTTAATGCGATTGTTGCTTATCTTTTTGAATTTATTGTTCTTTAAGTACATGATTCAAGGGCACATTATCCAACTAAATATGTATGTAGGTACCTGAAAATGGAAATGAAATGAAAATTTATATTTGCAAATTGGCCGCCAAGGGCTCTTTTACATGTATTTTTGAAACTACCAGCGCATTCGGAAAGACCATCATTGCCAAGAAGAATGCGCCGCAAGAAACTTGGCAGAAAGTCTACCTAAATGTATGTAGTGTTTTATGGGTTTAAAGTTATTTTCCGATTATTATTTTTTATTCTTTAATTGTAAATTTATCGGTATCTGATCAATCGGTATAATAACTTTTTTATTGGGGTATTCGGTTATTTTAATAAAAATTTTACCTATGTTTATTTCATAACCATAATACTTAATACTATAAATATATATATTCGGTTATATCCTTACCTACTTGATGTAGTACCTACTTTTTACAGAACATATCTCAATTGCTAAATCGTTATTTATCACTTTATCCGTGAATCGAATCGAATGAGATTTTGGCTGTAGACACGAGCCTTAGGTACTTTCTGCCCTTGTTAGTTATGAGAAAAAATATGAACAATGGAGTTGGTACTTATTGTTAATATCTTCTCGAGATAGTGCAGGGTCGCGGTGCCTTACTCGGTCAAGGCAGACGTTTAACACCCGACCATTACAAAAACACGCATTATTTATAACAGAGATTGTTTAAGGAATTTGCATCAAAGACAATTACTGAAATTGTCCCCGCTCGCTGAGTTACCACCAACTAGCCTCGTTTCGCCGTACTTGATAAAATGCCTTCCCTGGTATTTTATTACGAAACACTTGGAGAGCACATTGTGAAACCGGGCGTTTCGCTAAATGTCCACTTGGAACTTTCACCACGGGGAACTCTTTTCCTCGATACAGATACCTCACATGATGTATTTATCCGAAGGTGGTGGACGGGCAGCGCGGGCGCCCCAGCTGCCCGTCATATACCTACCAAATATATTTTGATTCATCAACACTTATCAATCATTAATCAATACGTTACCGCTCACTCAGGGAAGCTTCGTAAATTTGTTACATAGCAAATATCTCCAAAATACAAGAAATTTAATATCATACAATGTAGCAGTAATTCATTTATTTCTTTTGAGAATGTGCTGATTCGAGCGTGCTGCAACAAACGATTATGCTGCTTTTTTCATCGCCTACTAAAATACAAGAAGGATGTTCTCTTTTTTAACCCCTGACGCAAAAGAGGGGTGTTATAAGTTGGCGTCGATGCCTGTCTGTCTGTCTTCATCCTTTTCTCGAAGCAGTTCAGGCCATTTTGGACCCCCTATCAACTTCGTTGTGGATAAAACTAGAAGCCCGAATTTTCAGTAACCTTGCAGGCGTTGTATAAACACGGTATATTTCAAATTTCATTCAATTTGAACCGGTAGTTTAAGAATTATAACTAGCAAACAGAAACATCACATTTAGAATACAATTCAAGTCAAACAGAATGACTAGGATAACTTGGCCGTCGCATGACAACACAATGTATTTCACAAGTACACATTGTATTGAATTAGATTGTTGAACATAAAAGATTTTTAATATTGGTATGGTCATTATAAGATGTTGTTAGGATAGCTAATTTAATTACGTAATAACTTCAGACAGAAGGCCTCTTAAGTAAGGACTGAATAAACTAACCGACTTGGTATTAGGTAGGTACCTACATGGATCTCACAGCTTTTTACGGTAGAAGACTGAGAGACTTGTTTTTTTACAAGAAGTTATGTTTTTGATGGCTTATCTATACATATACAATGGTTTACCCTTGAAATGTCGAGAAACTTTTCATTGAATATTGGTTTTGTGGCGACTGTATTTTATATAGTAGGTTAATTAAATAATATTGTTATGTGTCATAAACGGACCCTATTAGTTGTAGAACAATTGTAGTTCGGGCCGTCTGCTTTTAAAATGTTATTATTTACATTTTACTTGTTGTGACACCGCGCCGTGCGGCGCGGCGCGCGCGCATCTGTTCGACCGGTTCTTACGTTCGGCAAACCTCGGCTCGCGCCGCGCGCGGCCGCGGAGCGCTCTTTCGTGTATGTTCGGTTTGGCCAGTGAGTTGCACAATTACTACTGTCGATGCTGGACGCTGCGCTCGCGCCGCTCGACTTAACGGTACTTTTACTCGCGACGAACGTTATTCTGTCGGTTTGCTTTAGCGCCGCTTATTATTAGTTCGTAGTGATTGTATTTTGTAGATAACTTTCTTGTTGCTTATCTAAGCTTTCCTAGTGCAGTGCTTGTCTTTCTTTCCTACCTTCCGCTAGTGACTTTTATACTTTATTCTTTTGTAACTCTTCCGTCTTACTTTCCATTTGACAATATAATTAATATATGTGGAACGTGTTAGTTTTCTTTCATTCCTGTTAGTGCACGCACCACATAAGTGGTGACCCCTGTGTTAGTGAACTTTGTAAAGGATATTTTTTTTAATATTAAAATTATTAAGATGCAGACGGACGGTAGCAGTGACTCGTCGGTGTTTCGCGTAAGCGTTAAAGTGCCGCCGTTTTGGCCGGATAAGCCAACTTTATGGTTTGCGCAGCTTGAGGGGCAGTTTGCGTTGGCTAATGTAACGGTTGACGCTACGAAATTCTACCACGTAATTTCTGTGTTGGAACCGAAGTATGCCGCTGAAGTGGAAGATGTAATTACGAGGCCACCCGCTACCGATAAATATGGGAAATTAAAGTCCGAATTAATTTCACGGCTATCTATTTCAAGAGCGGAGCGTTTGAAGCAGCTTACCTTAAAGGAAGAGCTTGGTGATAGGAAGCCGAGCCAGTTTTTGAGGCATATCCGCAATTTGGCAGGACCAGACTTCCCAGACGATTTTTTGCGCACTTTATGGACGAGCCGGCTGCCAAGTTTATTGCAGAGCATTATTGCCATGCAGGATAAATTGTCCCTGGATGAAGTCGCCCAGATGGCTGATAAGGTGTATGAGGCGATGCCCGGTATGGTTTCTTCCCACGTAGCTGCAGCATCATCAGCACCTAATGTGGCGGCCGCATCCAGCTCACACATCCCTTCCTCTGCGATGAACGATTTACATCGTAAAATTGACGCGCTAACTAGGAGGCTTGACGCGATGTCCACCTCCCGGGGTCGCAAGGATAAACCCCGGTCGAGGTCCCGCGGCAAGCGCAACCAGTCGAGGAGTCGTTCGCGTGCCGGCAAGCCCAACGGCAACAGTAAGCGTTACTGTTGGTACCACTTCAAGTTCGCGGATAAGGCAGATAAGTGTATTCCCCCGTGTTCGTATCCAAAAAACTAATTAGTCAGCCTTTAGTGTCGGTCAGTGAATGTGCCTCAGTGTCTACCCGGTTATTTGTTTCGGATATTAAGACTAAGGTGCAGTACTTAGTAGACACTGGGTCCGATCTGTGCGTTTACCCAGTGAGTTTTTTGCGTGCACAACGTCGTCATAAAACTAATTATGAACTTTATGCCGCAAATAATACTACAATTAGTACTTTTGGCTGGTTGAGCTTATCGCTAGATTTAGGTTTACGCCGGGCTTTTGCATGGCGCTTTGTTGTTGCAGATGTTAGCAAGCCTATTATTGGAGTTGATTTTCTCTCTTTTTACAACTTGCTTGTCGATGTTCGTAATGCTCGCTTAATCGACAATACCACCTCGCTAACATCTGCTGCAGTAGTTGCTTCTGCTTGTGTTTGTCCGCAGATTAAAGTGGTTTCAGGTGACTCGCATTACCATAAACTGCTTGAGGAATATCCGGATATAATGCGCCCAGTTGGTAATCCCTTAGAGCGTAAGTGTAAGCACCAG
This sequence comes from Pandemis corylana, assembly GCA_949127965.1. NCBI lineage: Eukaryota > Metazoa > Arthropoda > Insecta > Lepidoptera > Tortricidae > Pandemis > Pandemis corylana. The sequence continues at coordinate 23,715,807 of OX421850.1, forward strand.
ACGCAACATTATATCCGGACTACTCAAGGGCCACCTGTGTATTCTCGACCGAGGCGTTTAGCGCCCGATCGTCTTAAAATAGCGAAACGGGAATTTGAAGAGATGGAGCGTACAGGTGTTGCGCGGAGATCGGAGAGTCCCTGGTCATCTCCGCTACACCTGGTACCTAAAAAGGACAAAGGCTGGCGTCCTTGTGGCGATTACCGCGCACTTAACGCCCGTACTGTTCCTGATAGGTACCCGGTGCGGCATATTGCGGATTTCTCGCATAATCTTTTTGCTTGTAAGGTCTTTAGTAAATTAGACTTGGTACGGGCTTACAATCAAATTCCCGTAGCGCCCGAGGACGTTCCGAAGACAGCAATCACGACACCCTTTGGACTTTTTGAATTCCCATTTATGAGCTTTGGTTTGCGCAACGCTGCGCAAACATTTCAGCGTTTTATGGATGAAGTCCTTAGGGGTCTTGATTTCTGTTTTCCGTTTATTGATGACGTTTTAGTAGCTTCCGTTAATGATGCAGAGCACCAGAAACATCTGCGCGCGGTATTCGAGCGTTTTAACGAGTACGGTATATTGCTTAACGTGAATAAGTGCGTTTTTGCTGAACCGCGCGTAGAGTTTCTGGGGTACCAAGTATCTGCAGAGGGTACACAGCCTATTGGCAACAGGGTTAAGGCGATACAAGATTTTTCACGCCCTAATACCATTAAGGACTTGCGACGGTTCCTTGGTGCCTTAAACTTTTACAGGCGATTTATTACTGGTGCAGCAAAACTTCAGGCTCCTCTCCATGCACTACTAAGTGGTCCAAAGGTGAAGAGCAATAGCCCAGTAAACTGGACTCCATTGCTGGAAGAAGCTTTCAACGCTTGTAAAGCAAGCATTGCAAATGCCGCTCTTCTAGCGCATCCAGACTCTTCAGCTCCTCTTGCAATAGTAACAGACGCCTCAGACTTTGCTATTGGTTCGGTATTGCAGCAGGAAGTTGAGGGACATTGGCAGCCGTTAGGATTTTTCTCGCGGAAATTAACGCCTACCCAGGTTAAGTATAGCGCGTATGACCGTGAGCTGTTGTCAATTTATGAGTCAGTTAAATACTTTCGTTACATGATCGAGATGAAACCTTTTTTTGTACTTACTGACCATAAACCCATTGTTTCTGCATTTAAAAAGTCACTCGATTCGTGTTCTCCGCGACAATTTAGGTATCTTGACTTCATATCCCAATTTACTACCGATATCCGATTCATTGCTGGCAAGGACAATGTTGTCGCGGACGCGTTATCGAGGACAGACGCTATTACTGACGGACTAGACCTCGACGCTTTAGCTAGATCCCAGGCTACGGACACTGAGCTCAGAATGCTACTTCGCACTGGTTCATGCCTTAAACTGCAAAAAGTCGCCTATGCGTCTACGAAGCTCATGTGCGACGTGTCCGGCCCATCCCCACGCCCATTTATAACATCTGAGTTCCGTAGAATTATTTTTAACTCCCTCCATGGACTCAGCCACCCTAGTGCCAGGATTACCATCAGATTAGTATCCGAGCGTTATGTATGGCCTGGTATTAGGAAAGATTGTAGGGAGTGGGCACGGTCGTGTGTTCCTTGCCAGAAGTCAAAAGTATCGCGACACGTTCACGCACCGATCCATGACTTCAAGCCCCCATCAGGTCGTTTCTCGCACGTCCACATAGATTTAATAGGTCCCTTACCCGTGTCTAACGGTTACAAATACTGTCTCACTGCCGTAGATAGGTTCACACGTTGGCCTGAGGCAGTGCCTCTGTATGACATTACGGCGGAAACTGTTGCTAGGGCCTTTATATCTATGTGGATATCGCGTTTTGGTTGTCCTCAAAATATCACCACTGATCGTGGTCGGCAATTTGAGGCACATATTTTTAGCCAGATTTCAGCACTCATGGGCTCACGTCATTTGCGCACTACTGCGTATCACCCGGCTGCCAATGGACTGGTGGAGCGTTTCCACCGTCAGCTCAAGGCCGCCATTATGTGTCACGCAGACGAATGCTGGACGGAAACGCTTCCACTAGTACTACTTGGAATTCGTAGTGCATGGAAAGACGACTTGTCCGCGTCGACCGCCGAGTTAGTTTACGGCGAACCGCTTAGACTGCCTTCTGATTTTTTATTACCGACTGCTGACGTACTGACTGACTACACAGATTTTATCTCCAGGTTGCGTGTTCACATGAAAAAACTACAGCCTGTGACTGTTAATCGCCATGGTACTCACAAGGTCTTCATTTACAAAGATTTGTCGACGGTTTCGCATGTCTTTGTACGTCAAGATTTTGTCAGGAGATCACTACAGCCGCCTTACGCTGGCCCGTTTAAGGTTGTAGAAAGGGCTGAAAAATATTTTGTCGTCGACGTTGCAGGAAAAAATGTTTCCATTTCCATAGATAGGTTGAAACCAGCTTACATCTTAGCTGAATCACCCGCTCCTACTAAAACGTCGTCGACCGTCCCTATTGTCCCCACAACAGTTCCTTCGGAAACTCGAACGTCGCGTTATGGTCGCCGGATACGCTTTCCGGATTTTTATTGACCCTAAAGGTCTCCGGGGGGGCTGGTGTGGCGACTGTATTTTATATAGTAGGTTAATTAAATAATATTGTTATGTGTCATAAACGGACCCTATTAGTTGTAGAACAATTGTAGTTCGGGCCGTCTGCTTTTAAAATGTTATTATTTACATTTTACTTGTTGTGACACCGCGCCGTGCGGCGCGGCGCGCGCGCATCTGTTCGACCGGTTCTTACGTTCGGCAAACCTCGGCTCGCGCCGCGCGCGGCCGCGGAGCGCTCTTTCGTGTATGTTCGGTTTGGCCAGTGAGTTGCACAATTACTACTGTCGATGCTGGACGCTGCGCTCGCGCCGCTCGACTTAACGGTACTTTTACTCGCGACGAACGTTATTCTGTCGGTTTGCTTTAGCGCCGCTTATTATTAGTTCGTAGTGATTGTATTTTGTAGATAACTTTCTTGTTGCTTATCTAAGCTTTCCTAGTGCAGTGCTTGTCTTTCTTTCCTACCTTCCGCTAGTGACTTTTATACTTTATTCTTTTGTAACTCTTCCGTCTTACTTTCCATTTGACAATATAATTAATATATGTGGAACGTGTTAGTTTTCTTTCATTCCTGTTAGTGCACGCACCACAGTTTAAAGTCAAATGTTTCGCGTAATTTCATTTCGTCGACAATTCATTATCGAACGATTATATCAAGTACTATTAAGTCACCGATTTTTAAATTGTGGAAATATTACTTAAAAATTGTTTATTTTGTTTAACTTCATTTCATGTTTTGTTATTAGTGTTATTTTTAATTCTTATAAATTACAAGTCTTATCAATTATGTTATGATTTATTCAATATGGGTCGTAAATTCTATTCTAACCTAATCTAACCTACTTTTCTGGTAACAGATCGTTTCTGACGGGGTCGTAATTCTAACCTAACCTAACCTACTTTTCTGGTAGCATTTCGTTTCTGACGGGGTCGTAATTCTAACCTAATCTAACCTACTTTTCTGGTAACAGGTTGTTTCTGACGGAGTCGTAATTCTAACCTAACCTATTTTTCTGGTATCATGTCGTTTTAGAAGGAGTCGTAATTCTAACCTAACCTAACCTACCTTTCTGGTAGCAGGTCGTTTTAGACGGGGTCGCAATTCTAAGCTATAACCTACTTTACTAGTAGTTTAAATAAAACTGTTTTGTAACATTACATCGAAGAAAAAAAATCGATATCATGTTGCTCTGTTACTTGAATATTCAGTGAAATGTATTTTCAAGCAAATAATAATCCTTGGAAAGTTGTTCTAATAATTGTAAAATTTAGTAATGAATAATCAATTAAACCATATTACTTGAAAAGAAAATATGAGAACTGAATATTCCATGAATCGTTTTCGATGAAATGAAATTCGATAAAAACTTTGTCGACAAAACAAGGGGATCCCATATAAAATGTTTTGTCCTAGGCTGAATGACTGACTGACGGATCAATACTCAGCCTATACCGCTGATCGTAAAGACCTGAAACTTGGTGGGTATGTTCTTTGTATGACGTAGGCAATTAGGCATCCGATTAGAAAGGATTTTCCGAAATTCTAACCTAAGGGGGTGAAAAAGGGGGGCTAAGTTTATATGGGACAACGTGATTCCTTAGTCCGATCTACTTCAAATTTTGTATAAACATTCATTAACGGAATGGATGGAACAACGCGTTTCGTATTTTCTTGAAATTCATCCCTTGACAGGGTTAAAAAGGGGTAAAAATAGTTGTTTTGGGGGTGATTTGCTTCGAAGTTGATATTAATAGTCTTTATAGACTACAGGCCCACGTACAAAAAATGTGGGTCATATGAACCACCAGGTGACGTATATAGGACGATACAAGAGCATAAAATAATAAGATTCAGCACTATGCCGACACTTGTAAGCTGTCCAACTGGGTGCTGGTGAGAATTCAAAAGTGCAGGTAGAGTGAGTACATTTTGGTCATATATTTTTGTACGGCATTTTTACCATCGGTAGATCCATGAAAAATAATAAGAAAGCGCGCAGTGCCGTAAAAAAAATGGTGCGCCACAAAGTCGGTATTTTTTTTTATTTTCTGACAATTTCCAGGGTAAATTTGGTCATTTGATTCTGTACGGCATCAGTTTCATACTGTTTCAATACAGCTTCTAATCCATTATTCCGCAACGCCGTACAAAAATTGTGCGACAAGGGGACAAAATCGAGGGTTGCAACCCCCTCTCTTTCCGTGGTCCGGGGGGTTGACTTTGAAATGGCCCTATGTCCGTAACTATTATTACTAAAATCTTTTTAACTTGGCATACCAAGAGGTAATGGGGGCTATCGCGTGTGAATTTGCCACTAGAGGCGCTAGTGTCGCGTGAGGTCCAATAACATTCACTTTTCACTAGTTTTGGCAGGCTTCGTGAGATAAATTACAATTTCTTTCATTTACCAGTTAAAAAGTGAACTCCTTCGGGAAATTATCGCAAATATTGATTATTTGGCGATTAATGTGAACGCTTTGAAAGCGGATTTATTTTTTCCGAACAAAACGGAACTGCACTACATCGCAGTATAGTCGATATGATGATAGTTATTTATAATTAATAAACTTAATGAGATTCAAGATTTAAAACTTCGGCGCCGATCTTATATTCGCCTTTGACAGCTATACCTCTGGACCTTAGTCAACAGTGGCGCCAACTGGTGAGCAAAGAAACGATAGTCCCCATTGAAATAACTTCATATTTCATAATATTAGTATTTAATGCTTTTAATATTTTCATTAAGACAACGTCAATAGAAAACCATAGAGAAACAATTCAAGAGTATAAAACCTAGATACATAGCATTCGTCCACCCCTACAAACTACGACATCTCTTCGATGAGTCTTCGTGGTCGCGTGGTGACACGTCCACTGCGCCTTGGTGGTTGCTGTGGAATCATTGTACAAGGCGGAGTACTAGGAATGTTTGTGCCCGCTTGTAGAGCTTGTAGAGAAGCATCTACTGCATTTTGTGCACCCGACGAACTTGCCACGGTAGTCTCCGTATCTGGAGTTACACAAAGTGGTTCTTGAGTGGCCTGGCAGGAAGCTCATATTGAGGGTTAGGGTGATGGATCAAGTGACTCGGTCCGACTGACAGGCGAAGGCAATGGCGATGAGCGTCCAATAGGTGTAGACGAAGATGCCGGCAGTATGACAGGTGAGGATGAACGAGAAGGATGTACGACTATAGGTGTGGATGAAGGTAGGAAATTACTGACAGGGATGTCAGAAGGTGCTGGTACATGATCAGGAGCAGCTGGACTGCTGGAGTCGGCTAAACGGGCACGTATTTGATCAGCATGATATCTCCTCTCCACGCCGTCCGAAGTGTGCACTGCGTACGAGTATCTGTGCGTGCGCCTTGCTATTGATGCAGGTTCCCATCGTGATCCATCTCGAGCGCGAACAAATACACTTTCGCCCGATTTAAAAGTCGGTGTTAAATTGTCGGACGCAACATTGGCTTCCATTTGTTTGTGTTGTAGGACCCTTTTAGGATTAGGTCGCGCGTTGTCTAGGGCACAACGCAATTTTATGTAATTTCTTCCCATACTTTTGACCAGGCTTTGAGGTTGACAGATATGCCCTGCCGGACTTAATACAACAGCTTTCAAAGTGCCCTAGTGTTTGACACTCCTTGCAATATGTAGTATGTCCTTGCAGTATGATCTTTAGCCTTACAAACGTCTAATTTGTGTCTCTCGTATGCACCACATCGTCGGCATTGATCTGACCCAAGCCTGCGTAAAGACGCACTCGGTTTATAGTCTTGAGTTGTGTTCGTCTTTGTTTTGACTTTGTGTGTATGTGTAGCAGCAGCCAACCCGACTTCAGTATCCCCTTCAGCAAGCTCTCTAGACTGAGCTACTGCAAAGAATTTGGCAAATGTAACTTCTATAGTCTTTCCGTCGTGAGGCTCTTGTAAGTCAGGCCATTTTTGTTTAAGATCCACCTCTAGTTGTGGATGGTTAAGGCCGGTGGCAAAACGATCACGTAGCGAGCGTTCGAACAAATTGCGGTCTCGTACGCAATTCCAAAATTCTGTTAACGCCTTGTATCTAGTTGTTTTGGTTCTGAATAAGTCGAGAAATTTTCGTTTCACGACTTTGTGAAGACTTTTTTCGAAATCGGGAATGAGTGCTACTTTTAAGTCGTGAAAGCCTTTTGGAGATAAGCATGAGAAAAGAAGTTCTTTCTTTACCTCATCTTCACTCACGTCCCAAATGTCACATTTTTTTTCGAAAAAATCAACAAAATCTTCTACTGAGGTAGTGGTAGGGTTAAATGTGTCACATTTAAAACTTTTAATGATTGTGAGTTTGTTAGCTATGTTTGTCGAGCTGGTGGATGCCGTGCCAGGTGTAGCTGGCGTAGGCGCCTCCGTTGTTAATCGCTGTTGTGTCACAAGTTGTTGTAGGATGTCCGAAATCTGTTGTTGTTATTGTCGCTGAATTCGTAAAAATTCCTGAAACTGTTCCGCGTTCATTTTGTTAGATTAATCCTCGTCGCCAATGAAATAACTTCATATTTCATAATATTAGTATTTAATAATATTTAATATTTTCATTAAGACAACGTCAATAGAAAACCATAGAGAGACAATTCAAGAGTATAAAACCTAGATACATAGCAGTAATTATGATATTTGAAAACTGATTTCTGCATTTTGGAAAATTACCCTGGGATAAGATTTAGATCCTTGGTCTTGGCCGACATGTTCGTTGAGGATCAAAAAGGAACATATAAAAGGAATTTTGCAAATTTCTCACGTGATAAAAGGATGGGATAGGAAATGATTTAATATTTGAAGAAATGATTAGATGAAGGTGGTATGTCACTTTGACGTTACCTGCGCGGACGAAGTCGCGGGCGTAGTTTAACTATACTTAATCTCGTTTGGCAATAGTTATAAAGGATCGAACGAGACGATCAATAAGAATTTAAAATTTTGAATTTGGAATAGGCTTTGATCTAATGAAAGAAGTAAAACTGAAAACAGGTTCAAGATTGTAATAGGCTATTGCAACCTCATTACATAATTCACAAAAAAAAACATTAAATTTATGCACAAAGGCGAACTTATCCATATAAGGGATCAATAGTGTTATGATATGCAATATACATAATGCTGGTCTGGGAGTATAGAAAAAACATAGAGTATACCAGCTGCTTCTCTTTCCGCGCAGATGGTAAAAGCTCATCGAGGGAATGGGCAAAAATCTTAGGAATCATTTTATAGGCGATGTGGCTAGCAACCCATCACTATTTTGATTCCTCTTTCACCTATACGCCCACAATCATGCTAAACGTGGCCTTTAGGCCTTGTTACCTTAGGCTCTGTCTACCCAGTATGTCCCTTGTCCCTATGTATGCCTATATCTTCAAAACTACACAACGGATTTTGATGCGGTTTTTTTTAATAGATAGAGTGATTCAAGAGGAAGGTTTTTATGTATAATTCTACGCAGACGAAGTCGCGGGCAGAAGCTAGTGTTAAATAATATTTAAAAAATGTGACAAGATCATATCGCTTGAAAAAAAATGGCTTACTTTCCTCGCTGTTAAAAATCAAGTAAATATAACTCGTTTTAAAAAGTGGTTTTATTATTTAATAGGACATTGAACTCTTGTGCCCCGAAGATGTTACATAACATACATGTTAATAATTTGTTTTCTCTATCACTGGGTCACACAACTCGCACAATCTTACTCAGGCAGTAGACATAACGTTGGTGTTATTTTAGATCTATAGGTATGTATTATGTACCTTTATACCAAAATTCAAATTTCTAGGACGGCTGGAAATACCTCATAATTTTTGTTAGCACGACGGTAATTAAAAGAATGGAAACACCTTTTCTAATGTTTGTATCTTTCGGTTTCGAGGACCTAGAGGGTTTATTTTTACACAGCTCCAAAGGAACGAAGATCCCAATATTTAGTACTAATTTCAATTTTATACCTCTACGCGTTCCTGAAAGAAAGGGTCGTGACCGACAGACAGACAGAGACAGACGAACAAAGAAGTGATTTTATAGGGGATCCTTTTTTCCTTTAGAGGTATGTATGTAAATAAAAGTGCACTGTAATCGCAATTCTAATTACTAGAATGGTTTTATTCTGTGTAAATCTGTTAAACATAGAATTAAACCCGCGTACCACTGTAGAAACTTCACAGTAAGTAGGTATCTAACTATCATAATGGCATACTTGTAACTAATAGGGGAGCGATGGTGAGATTTTAAGGTGGAGCTAGACCAAACGAGCGAATGCTCATTCTATCAAATTTATTGTCAACAGCAAAAATAACGGGTCACTCTCCATACAAATTTGTATGAAAAGCGACCCGTTATTTTTATAAATAAAAAAAATAAAAATCGTTTATTTCAGACAACTGCGTTTGGTCCATATTTTGTTAGTTAAAATCGAATATTACGTAAGTTTATGTTAGTAGGTATGTCATATTACAATACGGGCAATCACATTGGCTATTTTTGCTCGACACAATAAATTTGGCAGAGTGCATGGGGATAGAATGAGCATTCGCTCGTTTGGTCTAACTCCACCTTAACGCAAAAGTTCTGCGAGATACAGTGTATATAATAATAATTAAATACACTGTTGATATGTACCTATTATCAATTAAATTCATTGTAACGTATATCATTCTTACTCGTGTGTACCTACCATATCATAGATATATTTAAATTTCGAATGTAAGTTTCAGGAATTCTTAGAAATGTACATACATACATACACACACAAATCGTGTCTTTATCCCTTTCGGGGTAGACAGACCCTAAAGTGACAAGACCTACAGGCCACGTTTAGCAAGATTGTGAACGTATAGACGGAAAATGGAATCAAAATAGTGATGGGTTTCTATCCGCCCTTCCCTCGATGGGCTTTTACCATCTGCGCGGGGAGAGAAGCAACTGGTACATTGTATGTTTTATCTTTGTTCCCAGACCGGCATGGAAGTAAATAGAAACGTCTTTTTGGAAATTTAGATATTATTCAGAAAATTCTTAAAAATAAATAGGTACTTAACTATTTCCTATTTGTTATTTGTCGGTGCATTTTATTGCTCTTGTGTGAAATATGCTGCTACCTCTTTTGTTGATTCGGCTTTTACAAGATTAAATGCAACTGTATAAAATTTAAATACGGCAGTGATCCGGTTAATAAAAACATTATATTATAAGTTCTGAGAATATTTTATAAAAAAAAGTTAAACAAACAAATATCAATGTCAAATTATACGAAATATTTAATTGAATACATAAATTAAGCGATTAGAATATTAATACAAATTCTTGAAATATTAATTGCTTAACTTAGTAAAAAGGCAAAGGTTGGTACCCAGATCGTTAACTATTGAGAAATGGTTTTAGAGCTATGTCGGTAGATATTGCGACGAATGGCGAATGTGACGTTTGAAAAGCACTATTAATTTGCAAAGTGTATGCAATACATATAGGGTACTAAGAGCGTCGTAACGACACGTAGCGGGCAGGTCGAGCCGCACGCGCGGCGGCTATTAGATAGTGATCGATATTTCCATCTGAGTGCGACTGCCACTGCGCTCACTACACTACAGCTCGAACGTCGGCTTGCGTAACGTGTAAACCTCTGAAGTCTTGCGTATCAACCTGCTGCTCTAATTTACACCATCAGCGGCTGTCGAACCGACTTGCTAATTTATATAGGCTTCGTGGATCTTGATATGTAATGTTATGCGTTTTGTCGTCATTGCCTGCCTACTCTTGTCGTATAACTATATTAAAATTTTAATATTATTTTCATTTAATACTTTAATTAGTGTCGCTCTTGAAGTTATTTTTTAGGTGAAACGGGTTTTGACAGGCTTCGAGTGAGGTGGCGGTTAAAAACTTCAAATTAAAAGCTATAAATGGTCCAAATTATGGTTACTTTATTATCTGCATTGACCTCCATTCAGATCTATTCATTCTTTTACTGTTCATACACTAATATAACTACATATCACTGCTAATGGTCTGAGTAAGTAAATACTATGCCTCTGGAATCAATAGCAACATACGACCCATAAATCATCGTCTATTGCGGTGTTGTATAAGCTCTCAGCTGTCTTGCAAAGTTATCCGCACACCGACAAACAAGACTCATTCAACGCAATTCACTTTCAAACGCATTCATTCATCATTGGTGGTAAAAATAATTTACTCGCAACTCATAATACAGGTACATTTACATCATTAGAGAAACAATAGCTTTTACGCCTAAATCGCTTTGTCGGATGCGAACCTTCAGCTTTAGATTATGCGGTCCTAGAGTAATGTTTTGCCTGATTTTGTTTATAGCTTTCGCCTACAACTATAAGGATTTATGAGACAGTCTATGCTCACATGGGTACCTACCTAATATTTAATTTTACTTACTCACTCCCGTAAATTAACTACACTAACGTACGTATTTTGTTCATAAAACATTATTAAATCGGACTGGCTCGATACTCTCGAAGATAAAAATAAAAATGACACTACGTACACTACAGATTCAACAATTTATTAAGTTAAATCAATAAATAGAACCAATCAGAAATCCACTGACAAATAATAGGCATAAATGTAAATAAATAAGAAGGCCATAATGCTTTAATAAACACTTGTGTAGTCTTCTACTATATTATATTTAACTTAGTACCTGATATTGTTGTGGTTTTAAAAGATCTGCTCGAAATTTTTCAAATTTCAATCTTTCGTTTCAACTTTGACATAAAAGGCTTACCAAGCAAGGCTTAAAAAAAGCGGAAGCAACAAAAACTTTGGCTACGACTGAACTTAATGAAGACTGCATTTAACAAGCAAACAGTACACGACCGCACTTGGATCGGAAATCGGAGTGAAACAATACTAAACTTGAGTAGGTACACCGAGAACAGCTTTCGATCTCGTATCGTTAAGGTAGGTAGGTATGTACAAACGTAGTAGGCATGTACATTTGTGAGTGCCACTCAGTAATATCCAACCAAATCGGCCAACCTCTTGTGCGTCTCAACCGAGCAAAAGTAGCTTTAACGGCTTGAGAACAAGGCATTTACGCGTGTATTTTATATTAGCGGTGCACAGTTACGAGGCGAGTTGTAAGAGCCGGAGACCTTGCGCGGACGCATTTGATAAACGGCCCATAAACACCGCTCGCTGTGACCTCCGCTGTGAGTTCCGCTCAGAGCTGCGGCGGACGTTAGCTCCGCCCAACATTCGACACTCTTACACTACGAAGTGGTAACGTTACCAATATCATAGACAGTACACCAAACATCAACAACAAGCGTTTACCGCATACAGTATATACACATAAATCACGTCTTTATCCCTTACGGGGTAGACTGAGCCTAAGGTAACAAGACCTAAACTTTACACTGTTGACTGATTAGAGTCAGGTTTATATGACTCTATTATTTCAAAAGAAACGCTAACAACTAAAAGTTCAAATATTTTTTAGAAAGCAAGTAATCCGTTGCCGATTTCTTTAAACGACTAAACAATTATTTTAAAACGTAATCTGAAGCCTAATTATAAAATGACACTAATTAGGTACCTATTGTAATATTTGTATGTTTGTAACCTTCCTTGTCATATTGCCTTGTAAAAATGTTTGTTGGAACAGCCACTTCGCACCCATACGCTGAGTATTACGCTTTGCGACATATACATAATCCACACGGGCGTGACAGCGCCTGTGCAGTCGGATTTTTTGGCTTGGTACATACGTACTGCTGTACTATGACATATTAATGTTTAGCTTTGTTTGTTTGGATGCGGTTATGCCTCTGGAAATAATTAACCGATTCTGAAATTTGTATACTTAGACTTCCTGAATAATTTTTATTCCGAGAAAGTGCAAAATATTTCGCGGGACGCCGTCGAAGTTTACGGGTTACGCTTAATAGATTAAAATAACTTTTGTCTAATACTTCCACAGGTTACATTAAACGAAGACATATAAATATTTACAAAACAAAATTGGATTACTAAAACTTATCTTAAAACCAGACGCTAAGAGTTAATAAGTACCTACAGAACTGATTCGATCATTGCGAGCAAGTAAAATGAAAAATTTGGGTAAATTTTGTTGGTCTCATTTTCAGTACCGCTTTGCAATTGCTATTTTGCCGCTAATTAATAAATAAAACTTTCAGCTTAACAAAGGTCACTCTAAAGGTTTCCGAATCACTGCCACATACCTTTTAACCTTCTTAAGTAACAGAAACGACGTCATGCATTATCGTTATTACTTAAAACCAATGATATAATTACTTAAAACGTTACTTAATTAGATTAGTGGCCTGACACACAATGCAACAAGCGGCGACGGTTATCTAACACACGAGGAAGGTACGCAATGGGACAGTGCCGTGGCTCCGATGTAATGACCCCACTGTCTTACTGAATTGAAGCAACGGTCGCGAAATTGGGGTTCCGCACGAAAATGGAGAAAACAAAACACATTTTGAAAGACTTGAAGCTTTCGCAGTCTCTGCTAGCTATTTAACTCTGCTCTCTTGTGATGATAGCTGAATATGTTCGTCAAGTTCTCAAAAAAACCGTGATCTCATGTCAGAAACATCGCATAATAAAATCCAAGTTTTTTCTGCCATTCCACCAGATACATGTATATGTATGTATATACGATAATATTGGCTCCGTTTTTAGTCTGTTTTAAGTTCAGTTGAGTAAAAATATACTGTAGATGTAAATAAGATAATGTTGTAAATTTTGCGGTGACGACCAATGTTAATTAATGAATATTATCTTTTACAGATTAAGCTCTAGTCATTTTTTCAAGAATTAGTGGATATTTTATGACTCAATTAGGTAGGTTGAACTCTTTTAATTTGACAGCTGGATATCCAAGTGATTAATGAACCTAGTGGGTTCGATTTGCAGTAGGACCAAATCGGGTCACCAGAAATCACTTGACCAGCGTCCTTGTGGCAAAACGTAGAAAATTACTTAATCACAAACTACTCAGATTTCATCTCGGAAAAAATAAGTAGAATCAATGAAAATGAAAAATGAACATCAATCAAAATGAACAGTCGTCATCAGATATAGCGGGCGAGGTCCTCAAATATTTTGAAGCAGCCTTCAATTTCAATAAATTTGTTACACTAAGTAAGGTTAATAACATCAGGACACGCAATTAGTCACAAATATGAGAGCAGCGACTTTTCAATAAAATCGGTACATCACAGATCGTCATCATAAAATCGGTGACATCTTTCATTTGGGCAAGACGCATGCGCCATATTTCTGTGTTGTTTGGAATTCGAATCTATTATTACAGACGTATAGTTTATTTTCTACAAATGTTTAGATCCATATGATCAGCCTGACCTTTGAAAACATATCCTGTCCTTCATGTGCCTGCGTTACAGCACTTTACAACTGGACACTCCGCTATCTCATGAATGCTATTTAGGAGGCGGTTCCATGATTTTTAATATTTAAAAGGTATCCCATTTTTTTCATCCACGTTGTAAAATAACTATATACGAAACGTTATAGTGTCAATAGTAACAAATACATATATAGCGAAGCTCACAAACTTTCGCATTCGCATTTTTATTTTTTAAGATAGCGATTAGCTGTTGATGTCTCATCTTTGTATCCTCATTAACTCGCTGGTTAACTTATTCAAGGACGAATACAAATTCGGCAACGCGGCCGTGTTCTACTCTACTATAATGAATAATTTGAATAATTTGCTGTTTTAACATGTTAAAAAGACGCCATCGCAAAAAAAACTGGATTCAATAGAAACCGGCCACGATTTTCGATTCTTACTAACTACTGTTGAATTACGTATTATGCAAAGCTCAGGCTTACCCGTGATGTTTAGCGTGAGTTGCACAAATTTACTATAACTTTATTAAGTATCCTGTATTTTCAAAGTCCTATGATGTCAACGCGAATTGCTCTACAGTGCATCAAAAAAATAAATGATAGGTATCAGGCAATCGCAGACTGTTGCTACCCTGCGCAGTCGCTTGAAGGCGTATTGGCTCGATGGATCCTCTTAAATGAATGTGATGTGTTTTGTAACTTGTGTGTGTGTATATATATATTTATATATTATGTAGTAGATATATTTTATTTATTGTGTATTAGTTTATCGTATTTATCTATTATGTGTAGTTTATTATTATATCTTACATTATTTAAAATTTAGACATTTAGGATTATTTTAGGTTTCGATCGGTTCTTTTACTTTTTCTTTTTAGGGATAAGTTCGCCTTTGTGCATGTGTGTTGTCCTGTATTCATCTTTTTCTTGTGTTTTATGTACAATAAAGAGTTGTACATACATACATACATACAAAAAAAATGTACGGAATAAAACGTGTGATCCGACTGTTTTGTTTTAAAAAAACATAAAAGGGTTTAGACCGAAGCACTAAGTAGATAATGTACTTCTTTGTTATCAATATTAGGTGCACGTTGATTGTCCGTGAAATTTGTCCGGCGGATCGCTCACGATCATCTGGTGCATTGCACGCTGTGCCGTTCCTTACAGGCCCTTTGTAACCTTTGTTGCACAGTAAATCGCCTTGTTTAAGATATAGATGCGATGTGAGATCGTTACTTTGCCGGCAGCGAGTAATAAATAGGCAGAGATTGATTAAGGCTGATGGCAGACGATATAGGCGCAGGCGGGCTATTGTCGTGCGCAGCCTCCGGACCCACTCACCGGATAATACGAACCGATTTCAAAGAGTTCTCCGCCAAGGTCTCGTGCTATTACGAAATTGTCAGCGCTACAAAATGTAAAAATAATAGGCAGGACCGTAAAAACACGTAGTGACCGTAACAGCAACAGGACGTGCCTTTTATCTTACGAAATAAGCAAAGCATTATAATTGTTGGCGACAACCGTCGGTTACTGTCTATGACCATTGCGGAATTTGGCGGCACCCAACCATTTTGTTAGATCAATGAAGTAACCTTAACACTTGGTCCGAATTTAAAATAGGTATATTTACTCGCCTCCTCTCAGAAGCCTCAGAGGCCTGTGCCCAGCAGTGGTACCTATGTAGGCTGGAGATGATGATGTTGATGATATTTACTCGAAACTACCCAGTAGCAGAGCAGTGTATGGTTACGACTTTTTGTGTCTTATCACTTTTACATTTTGGTACGTGGCTGTAAACGACAAGTAAGTAGGCACAGAAGTGACCAACTGCTTTTGATACTGACTGTACCTTGAAATAAATAAATAAATCTATTGACGATAATTTAGATTCTATCATGAAATTCAGACTATTGTTGAAGTTAAAACTGACTACGCGGGTCACCCACGTATTTGTAGTCGAATTATATTCTACAAGTTTAAGGACCAGTCTGTGGCCTTTTGTCAATTTGTGCACCAACCAAAAACTTACCTCATTTCTATCGTAATTTTTAATAAAGACACGTGTAGTGGACGTATTTTTGTATCCTAAACTTCATTTTGAAAGGGAAAGATTAACAGATAGGTACCAAAATTCTATGTTATAAATACTCGATCGACAGGCGGCTCGTATATGCACGAGTTATCCTGTCTGTAATGCGAAGTGTTGACGAAATCAATTACCTTCAAAAATAAAAATAATCGATGTTCAGCATAATAATCACTGCAATTAGAGTAAACATGAGTGAACCTGCGCTGCGCTGATCCGCCGGCTACGTAAACGAGGTACTTACTTACTCGTACCATTCTGCTACTGCGTTTTTGTATTAAGTGAGTAAGTTCGGTGAAAATATTAAGGGGTTCTAAATCGATTAAATAAGGTAGGGCTTTTAGGCCAAAGAGGGGGTTGTACCGGATCTCATCCTATCTTATGTAAGGGGGATGGGGGTCTCGAAAAATATTAAGTATTTTTTTCTCCGCAAAAAACTAACATTGCGAGAGAAATGTGTTATAATATAAATTAAGTAAAACGAGTTTTACTATTAAAATATGGCTAAAGCTTACACAATTACTACATTTATCGCGTTTATGCGAATAAACAAGGCTGTTTTTTATGAATCTAGTTCAAATTAATGTATAATCTACACTAAAATACCCATTTTTAAAAATCTTACGAGAGACTCACGGTAGTTTCATGTTGAAAGGATCTTACGAGAGGTTTGGGCGAAGGTTGGCGTCAAGCCAAATCTCACTAAATCTCATCAAGGTTTCAAAATATCGCCAAATTCACCTCACGTAATTAATGGACGCCCTAAGTAAAGAACCTGTTGTATGTGGTAGTGTACGGAACTGGTGTGGATCTCAAGCCATTTTTCTAATTTGGAACGTCAATTTGTTTGATTGACTCATATCATTCATATATCATCAATTGACTCATATTATGTTTAGGTTCAATGCTGAGCGTCCGATATTTAGTCGTAGTTACACGCATCACGCGTCAATTAGCATCAATTATCGCGTAATATTTATTTATTTAACATGACTAGAGGCATCCCGTTGTAATAAACTGGTTAAAATAGGCATAATTCACATTTATTTAGCTTTAAAATGTAAAGTTATCTATAGCGCAAATTAGTCGCTCGCCGCCACGAGTAAGCTTGCCTTATTGATTCAAGTAAGTTCTAAATAGCGTATTGAGGTCACTTTAAACCTAAAACAGCTAGCGGCTACTCGAATAGCAAACGCGAATTCAACATAATGCCTTGCTTACCTGGCCATATGTGTGCATGTAATTTATTCACGTCCTTGCTTATCTAAACAGAAATGTAGGTGTCAAATAAATTTAACCGATAGGAATCAAAACATTATATCACTAGCCGGTAGGTAAAAAGTTGTTTATCAATTAGTAAAAAATACTTTTTAAAAACCAGCAAAGTGCGAGTCGGACGCGCACACCAAGTGTTCTGTATCACCGCACCGTACCGACAACAAACGTTACCCGTGTGAGGTAACTCCTTAAATTTTGAGCTTTAATAGTTTTTTTTTTGATAAAGCGGCCATTTTACTATATATTATGTAAAAATTTCAAATAGGTAAGAATGCCTATTATTAAGGCTGAACAAAAAACGTCGGAGAACATACTAGTGATGGGCCGCCTACTTGCCGACTAGTCGGAGAAACCGAATATTCGGCGGTTATTATAGTCGGTGACTACCTAGTCGGCGACTATTCGGCAAAAAGTAACGAGTATGGGGTTGTTATTTTTAAACAAAAGGGGCTCATAAAAAAACCACGATGACTAAATTAAATGTCTTATATACCTAGCGATCATTGTATATATGATAAAAAAAAATTAAATGACAACATGCTCACTGTTATTGTTAGTATTGGTAATATAAATTAAAAAAATAATTATATACTTTAAGTTGTTATTCTTAATCAATATAAAACAATTATTCTGGGCTTTCATAGCTAAAATGCGAACAAGAAACCCTCGGACCTAGGGAACAGTTTAATGCTATAAACGAAGTGTTGACGAGCGCCCAGCCAGAATGTCGGCAATGCCGTCTATTCGGCATTTTTGAAACATGATAAAAAATAGTGGAACTGAGTGTCCATGCAAGAAACGGGTTTATTTCGTTGAGGTAGATAGGTAGTACGAAATCCTTCGTGCTGTACGACTCGTATTTGACTGGTTTTTGTACATTTTCGATGGGATAGAGGAAGAAGTTTTAGCGCAAATTTTCATTCTGCGCGGACGAAGTCGCGGGCAAAAGCTAGTAATACAATATTTGTGTTGTGGTCGCATCGAGTTGCTTAATTCTTTTACGAAGTTTTGAACCGCTGTCCGGAGAGTTTCAATAACATATATCGCAATAATTACCGGTGATCGAACGCTCTATAGTACTTATTAAGCACCCATTTGCTCACACCTTCAAATACTTGCCACTTGGCTAAGTGCTTGCTTATAAATATCGGTAACCGATAATTCATTTGATGGGAACTCATTGAAACTTACCTTTAATAAGATCAAACACTGAATTTTCATTAATGACCACACTGATAGGCTCTAGTTCTTGCCTAATAGTAAAAGATCATATACCTAAGTAATCCGGTTCCCAAAATCGATTATCTACCTAGGTACTTTCTTTTGGAAAAATATGTCGTAGTCTGATTATTTTGAATCTCTTTATTGGTGTATTTTATTCCGTAAGTCACACAATATCATGGCTAAAACATAAATAAATGCTCAATATTTTATGAGTTTAATAAGTGCCAAAATATATCTTAAGAGAAACCAGCTAAAAATCAGTATACCTACTATATTATGATGATTTAACTAGCGACTTTCATTTGCTAATGACTTTGCATCAAATAAATAAAACAGCGGCTGCAGGCTTCCTCGTCCTTTTTACGTAGATCGGCTGGTAGTGGTACCTAATTGGTATGCATACAATTCACGAGCGCGAAAACACGCCTTAGAGATGCAAGTCTTTAAATATCCAAGAAAGTGTGTGTAATTAACAAGCCCTGACGATGCATTTTATGGGTGGACTCCGATAAACTTTCCAGGGTGACTGAGACGTAACACCGTTATCGGCGTATACACGGACCCATAACTCTATGATATAAGGTGATTACTCACAGCTACCATAATTACCAACATCTTCCTAAGTAATTTAAAGCTCGCAAGAGTCACTGCAGCGCCGATTATGTTGCGCTCTCATTGTATCCGACTATTATCGCATTAATTATATTTACTTGGTTCATAAAATTTTACTTGCAAGATTTATATCATGATAAATTAACTAAATACTGCTGCCGAGTTAGCTTAACATGCTAAGAGAACTCATCTGAGAGATCGCGTCTATTCCATCGAGACCCTTCTTAATACAGAGATTACTTATCTATAGATTTTTATCTCGATGTCAACGATATTGTAGATACAATACTAAACTTGTCTCATACTAAACTTGACGATTCTAATAATATAACGTTTATGTAACAGATTATTAGTATAAATACATAGGTATGATGCCCTCTTACTATATTCACACGCAGGTGTTTAAATAACGTGCATTTTAGAGATAAGGAAATCGTGTTTAGTAGCAAATTATGCTAATAACTTTTCTTTAATAGTTGCTCGGTTACTAACAACCAATAAATAAAAATCTGATTCATTAATTATAGTAAAGTTTATTTCAAGATATGCAGTAAAGCATAACACATGTATAACAGTTTGCTTCCTGAATCCATTTAAGCCTCTCACTCCACATAGACGTATAAATGCTAAGTACATACAGTTTCATTCTTTGCGTCTATTTCAGGTAACTAATAAATTGCACAACTAACGTGTAATTGGATCAAGTAGATTTTATGAATTATAAGCATCGTATTTTATCGAAGCGTTCACGGCGTCTGGTTTCCAATTGTTGCCATTTATGTAGCAGTAAAGGATTACGTGTGGTTAGTTCTCGAAACAAAACTGTTTAGTTATAACTATTTTGCAATTCAGAGCCATTATAACATAGACTGTAACGAAATAAAAATGATTTTAGGTAACATCGCTGCACGCCTAGCACGAGAGTGCACAAGAGTCGACCGGCGTGCGATATAGATTGCCGGTCTTTTACTTACTGTTCAATCTAGACAGCGACGGGTAGGTAGTCTATAAAGCGCGTGACGCGACTTTGCGCGCTCTCGTGCGAGATAGATTGCCGGTCTTTTACTTACTGTTCAATCTAGACAGCGACGGGTAGTCTATAAAGCGCGTGACGCGACTTTGCGCGCTCTCGTGCGAGATAGATTGCCGGTCTTTTTCTTACTGTTCAATCTAGACAGCGACGGGTAGTCTATAAAGCGCGTGACGCGACTTTGCGCGCTCTCGTGCGAGATAGATTGCCGGTCTTTTACTTACTGTTCAATCTAGACAGCGACGGGTAGTCTATAAAGCGCGTGACGCGACTTTGCGCGCTCTCGTGCGAGATAGATTGCCGGTCTTTTTCTTACTGTTCAATCTAGGTAGCGACGGGTAGTCTATAAAGCGCGGGACGCGACTTTGCGCGCTCTCGTGCGAGATGGATTGCCGGTCTTTTTCTTACTGTTCAATCTAGGTAGCGACGGGTAGTCTATAAAGCGCGGGACGCGACTTTGCGCGCTCTCGTGCGAGATAGATTGCCGGTCTTTTTCTTACTGTTCCATCTTGACAGCGACGGGTAGTCTATAAAGCGCGTGACGCGACTTTGCGCGCTCTCGTGCTAGCCGGGCTGAATCAACAAATTTACTTTTGATGTTTTTTCCTGCTTAGAAGATTATCTTTTACCAACGGCTTATTAAATAAGTAGGTACTTACATAGCTTTAGTAATTGACAAGCTTAATAAGAGTTATTATTCTTAGCTATTGGAAGAAGTCAAATAAGAAAGTGGGTAAGGATAGAATATAAAATAGAAGGATCACCTAATCTAATAAATAGCCTGACAAATAAAACATATAGCGCGGTTGAGAATTACGGAAACTATGATGATGTTATTAAAAAGAACATGACACATTAGCCCATTTATATCAGAGATTAAACAATCAGTTTCTGTTAATAAAACAATGTAATATGTAAATGAGGCAATTAATTGTTGTATTGGCAGCGTTTTCAATCACCCGAGACATCATACAAGGCTCTAACACTAACACCAGCTTAGCAATATTTCGAGAGTTCAGATTTTTTGTTCAATGCCAAAGGTTATCATTATTATTTCAAATATTGGGATTTTTACTCATTTTAAAATATTTATTAGTTTTATTTGATTGTTGTTTTTGTTGAAATTATCAAAAAAATACAAATAAAAAAAGTATTGGCAATTAATTTAGCACTCTTATATAGACGTAACGCGAAACAATAAGGATTTACCCCATGTGCTTATATTTTTGATATTCGAGTTTTATTGCAGCTGGAAAAGATGTTAAATTGACTGACGGAAAAATACGACGGTACCTAACTACATATCACACGAGATATTATACAACAATGCGCGTGTGATATCTCTTTTCCCAGAGTTGAACACTCTATTTTTCATTTATACTAATTTGTTCCAGCACAATTTTATTGATAAATTCGTGGAATTTGCAAAAGACAACTAGGTAGCTACACCTTTTTATCCCAGAAAAATCATTTATGAGACGAATTGTTTTTGTGTTGGGTTTGGGTTCTCGATAATATGGCTATTTTGTTTCTAAATATAATCAAGAGCAAAGTCGAGACATTTTGTGTATACATTTTAAAACAAATTGACCGGTTTTCATTGCTCCTGAGTGTAGTTGGTAAAAGGTTTTCGACATCAGCTTGTACCTCGGATATTAATTAGGTGTTAATTTACCCAAGGCATCACTTGAATGAAGCAAATTGGTGCCGAAGTTAGGGCGTGGGGGGTTTTTAAATTTTTAATTTATGGTTATCACTTGTCAATACTTTTTTTAGGTTTCATTAAATGGATATATATTTAACTAGCTTCTGCCCGCGACTTCGTCTGCGTAGATTTATACACAAAAACCTTCCTCATGAATCACTCTATCTATTAAAAAAAACCGCATCAAAATCCGTTGTGTAGTTTTGAAGATATAAGCATACATAGGGACATAGGGACATAGGGACAGAGAAAGCGACTTTGTTTTATACTATGTAGTGATTATACTGTTTATACTGACTTTATTTCTCGTACAAAAAAGTTTCAGTAGTTAGCACCTGCACTATTTTCATTCTAACAATAGGTACCTATCGGATATACTTAAACGGAAACTATGTATACCTAATAAAAATAATTCAGTTAAATTTTGCGTAAGTTTTACACACGTTGTTCTTCAAAACATTTTGTAGTGTCACAACTGGTTTGGACGGTTGGACTAATTTGAACATTAACCTACTGCGCTTGAAGTCGCCGAACTTTGAGTTCACTGTTGCGCAAAATGTCGTTTATATTGTAAAAGGAAATTGTAGTGATTCAATTACATACTTAAACTTATTCTCACTTATTTGCGACATAGCGACTTGCGAACTGTATCCGCGCACAATCTGTTTTGTGAAAGGTATTATTCTACACACTTTACTTACTGTCTTCTCAAATATTGAAAACCTGTAAGTACATGCATGATTTAATAATTTTGTTGCTAATGCATAATGTTAGATAAGTTACCTACTCTTCAAAGAACGTAAAAAGATTTGACCACGATTTTGCAAAAAAAACTGATTCAGTAATAATTTAAATACATATTTATTTAATATAATTTTTATTACTTGCCTACAACATAATATTACCTAACCATACCGACAGAATTTTAAATTGCTACCGAACATCGCCCCTTCATTTTAGTTTTAGATATTACCTACCTACCTATTTACTACTTACTGTACGTCTTAGTAATGTCTGCGCATGCGTCCGCAGAAGTTTAATGCATTATTACGCGCGAACACTAATTTAGTGACATTATGTTGAGGTAATGTTGTGTAGTACTTAGGTAGATACGCGAGCGCAGTAGCTGTTTGGTCGCCGTCGCCCGCGCCGACAACCTTAAGACAAACTCACTTGCCACAAGGTCCCTTTGCCGTTAATCGACGCGGTTGGCAATGCACATATCTCGTTAATATTACTCACTAACCAAGTTTTAAAATGCCGTAGTGCAGATTATACATGCAGTAACACAGTATGCCTATACATAATAATGTAGATATTATCGTATTTAGAATGACAAAAAATCCTAAAAATCTACTTATTGTGTTTGATTCGATTAATCACTTTCCTTCACACGTAAAACCCGACCAAGCGCGAGTCGGACACTCACACGCACTCCGAGTGTTACGTACCACCGACTGACACCACCGGATCGGTAAAATAGTACATTGTTGTAGAGGCTGGAAAGTGAGCAACGTATTTTTCACGCCACTGCTCGGAAATGTGGCAAAAGATGGTCAGTAATGGGGCCCCAAAACAAAGTATAGTTGTAGGTTGAATGAACAGGCCAACTATGAATTCAAACAGGCCAACAATAACATTGTTGGACAGTTTCAAAGACCAAAGTCGTCCAATCACATCGGCATGCTGATCCCTGATTCCACCAATCAGAACACAATTTGTGATGCTGTTACACAAAATCGACCAATCAGAACACGTCGTGTGCTTCATTATTTTTTTTTAAGGCTTATCCCATCAGGGAGAGGCAAAGGAAACTAGGTCCATACAGTCACGTCTGACGTAAATTGTTTTGTCTTTAATGTTTAAGTCCTGTCTTAAAGTCAGAGTCGTCAGTCCGTCCTTGTCACGTCATATTAAAACTATAAGCGATTATGGGTGTGTTTAATAAGCACTTCAAAGCGCTTTGCTTAATAAAATAACATAACAAAAAAGCCTTTGCGTGACTGGCCACTAGAGCGCTCTCGTTTTTTTTTAAGTATAATTTGGCGGGAGAGTGAAACTTTACTGTTGTATTTACGCTCAGGTTTTTCGATGCGTTAATTGCATGTTAATTGCAAAAGTTAACCAAAGTTTGATCCACAATGGATTCACCTAGTGACAGTGACTGTATGGACGCGCTCACGCCTACCGAATTACAAGAGACTGCAAAGTCAGTCCTAAATAATTTGTTGCCAGCGAAATCCCGGGCAAATGTTTTTTATTTCCTCGCAGTAGTCGTGAAAAGCACTATGTAATGTCTCAGCCAAAAGTGCAATAGATGGACTCGTCTCGGCCCTCGAACTCACTCGTCCATCTATTGCTCCTTTCCAGCCTCTACGACAATGTACTATTCTTATAATTAATCGTAAACACTTTACTGTACAAAAATGAAGAAAAAAACAAATACAATTGGCAAAGACCTTTACATGTACAAAGGCCAACTTATGTCTTTAAGGGATCTCTTCCAGTCAACCTTTGAGTGGGTGAGAGGAGCGCGTTATATCAAGAACGGTATGTGAAAAGGTAAATGCAAAACTAAAATCTGCCACTTTCATTATTCTTGGCCTTAACTTTTGTTTGTATTATTTTGTTGAAACATTTAGTAAAAAAATATAACACGATTACCGTTGTTTAAAACATCAATCCTAAAGTAAATTGTTTAAGTTAGTTGCAATAACCGGATAGTTGCAATTATACAAGACTGCACCTAGTATTCGACATCCGCTTCAGGGTTCATAATTATAATCTAACTCTTTTCTAAGTATCAAATGAATCAAGAATTTTACTTCTTGGTTTTTTATTTTAATTTTTACGGTTTTACCCGTTAGGAAATCTAGTCCGAGTATAGTCCGTATCTACTATGGGTGGTGTAGAGGTACACGCATCACGGAATGATGAGGATCCGGGATCGATTCCCGACCATAGCTTTACTTTTCGAATTTTTCTGTGTTCAAATTTTCAGTGTCGTTTAGAAATTTAACACTTTTCCATTATCTAATGCAAATTAACTGTAGTTTAGTTCAATTAGAGCTTAACCGGAGCGAATATTCGTCTCACAATACTCTGTGCTTTAGTAAGTAGATACTGCATAACAAAGCATTGCGCGGGCCGAACGCTCGCAATCGAAGCTGCTATACAATACAGTGAGACCCTGAGCCACATTCAAATCGATAGCAAACGAATACCGAACCGATGCTGATGGATTTGCTGCTTCCCTATCCATCGAAATGGACCAAGTCTTTTGCGGAAAAAATCTCTACGTTTAAGATCGTTTGAAGATAAACACGCAACCGCATTTCTGTCGTGAAATCTTAGTTTTATCATCGCTTCTTTCTTTGCCATACTTATTCTTTGTATCCACTGCCCAGTCTCGCGTTTCTGCTCCGCTAAATCCGCGTTCGCTCAGTTTGGCGTTTTCTGAAAATATATCTACACATACATACATACTTAAATCACGTCTTTATCCCTTACGGAGTAGACAGAGCCTAGGGTAACTATGTTTGTATCTAATATTTAATGTAACTATCTAATCTGGTACCTTTGAACGAGCAATTCTTACATGATCTGAATCTCAGATACGGCTCCAACGATTTTCATGAAATTTGGTTCCGTAAGCCGGGGTGACTTTGATCATTTTGGGGCTACTTTGATAGTTTTAAAATTGCTACAAAATCGATATTGTCCACATGCGGTGAATGTTTGACATGTAGACGCAAAGAAATTGATAAAGACTAATTAATTCGTCATTATCTACACCTACTTTTTAAAGTCTCCCCTTAAATCAAAGTCACTGCGGTTTATGGTATGCAGGGGGTTTCGGGGGCGATAAATCGATCTAGCAAAGTTTCATTTTTAGAAAACGTACCGTAAAAGAAAAACCAGGTACTTAGGTACGTAAATATCCGGGTACTTACGTTTATCTGCTGAATCAGCAGCAGCAGTGCTAATACCCAACGATAATGATTTGAAATAAGTTTGTACCTAATGAAAATTCGCATCACGTCACAGTCAAAACAACTAAAATCAACTTTTTAGTAGCCAGGCTCAAAAATAATACACTTTACCCATACCTACATACAATGACGAAATAAAACAATGTGCTTGTGTCATCCATATACTCGTACTTACCTATCTATTTTTCCTGAAAACAGAAACATTTATGGACTACAAAATGAAATGAAATTAAGTATTCAATTTGCAAGAACATATACACAGGTGTTATTTATAAAATTTCACACATGTCAGAAGAATTTTTAGGCAGGTACTTACACTGCCACAATTTGGCATTCAAAATCTTAACCTAATTTATTAGTAATGGTTATCCATTTATACATATTATTTATTTAATTGCCTGTAAATAATCACTTGATTGATATTAACTATATTTAGAGGTGCCAAACACCTCTGAAACGTGATACCTACTTAAAACTTATAATTTAATACCCTATGCCACTTCCAATGTGCAATTGAATTGTGAACCTCTTCGTTTTTTAAAATCGGTCATAAATGAGTACGTTTGTGAGAAAATATCTGTAGAGTAATGGTATCGTTAGAGTAAACGTTCGATAGGAAAAAGCAACAATCCGGGCCCAGTTTGCTCACAGGTGTAAATTTACGGTGAGTTTGCATAATATTTCGAGCGCGGGCGAGCGGGCCTTCTCCAGCATGCTGATCACCATTATAACAATTATTTTTGCTACACGAAACTGTATAAATGTTACAAAGAAAATTTGGTTTGTCTTATTTAATGCCTAAACAGTAGGGCACGACAAACATACATTTTGAGTGCTACATATACGACACTGATCGGGTGATTCATTGACTGATCAACTTCGTTTGATTAAATTTCTACCGCTTAAAGACGTGGGCTTTTTTTTATATAATTCAATTAGTAAGTACCTACTCGACTACATATTTCACTTCGCCGTGAAAGAATAGGAAGGTATGTTCTTTAGTCCGTATATTTGAAAATATATCACTAAAATTGCGTTTTTTAAATTGGTACGTTAAAGACGGCAGTTTTTGTATTCTCACAAATTCGTAATAGGTATTTCAATTATTAACTAAATTGTTTTTGACGGTTTTTAATAGGTTTGCCTATGGTTTGCCATTCTAGCCTTACCTTCGAATGGTGATAGGTAACTTGACAAGCAATTTTCACATTTAAAAAGTTCATATCGTTCTCGGTTATGTAAATAAAACGGTGATTTCCCTCGACAGCATAATTGCCATAATTTGCATGTTAAAGACTATCGTTAAATTATAATTCTCTAACTTTAGGAACATTTTGTGCGATTTTAGCGGCCAATTCAAAAACAAGTTACATGCAAGTATGTCCAGCGTCAATAATTTTCTACATGAAAGTGGCTCTTTAATTTGCATAGAGAATATTAAGTTACTTATTGCAACTACAAATTGTGCGGTTTTGCTTTACAGCCCCTGAAAACGATAGCATTATCCACACCAGATAGTTTTAATATGGGTGAAAGTCCTGATGTGGTCGTTCTACATATTTGAACGATTACATAAGTGAAACTTTGTCTTAAGTTATCTTAGGAAATCGCGTGTACCCCAGTTTATTTTACTTTTCTTTTGTTTCAGGGAGCAATATATATTCAACGTATTCGAAGTCATCGTTAGCACCTTAGAAACGAAATTGCAAAGAATCGAAAACCTTGACAAAGCTGTAGAGCATCTTATGAGGAGAGTTGAAGCTCTGGACTCCAGGGTAAACGACAATATTCATAAAACTGATGCAATCATTTCTAAGCTAGGAAATCTGGATCTGAAGCTATTTAGCCATCTTACAGAAGACGAAGAAAAAACCTTTGCTGAAACTACCACAAAAAGTCAAGCTTCAAATCAAATCAGTGACGCTAAATTATTAGATCAAAAATTGGAATCTTTAGATCAGAAAGTGACTGACATTGATTCAAAATTAGTAGGCCTCAAAAATCAGATAGACAATAACTTCCTACCGGTAGATGATATCAATGCTGAAGCTAGTGAAAAGAAACCCATTAGTCTTAATGTCATAGAAATCGCCAAAGGGTTGAACACCGAAGTCATAACGGAAATTACGAAAGAAGTGGATCAGTTAAGAACATCAATGTCAACGGTCGATCGTAAACTACAGTTCCACATTAATCTCGTTTCGGAGAATCTGGGCAAAGTGTTGTACATGATGGCCGACGTACATGCCGCAATAGTAGAGCCAGAAGCGGCGTCTATCAATGTCAATGGTCTTTTTAAAAATCGTACAACTACTAGCACGCAGTCTCCTGTGACGAAAGGTAGTAAAATAGACACCCTGGTTAATAAAATAATTCCCATGATGAGCGTATCAGAAAAAATGGACGAAGTGTGGGACGTTGTAGTAGGGACGAAAAGCTCAGTAGATGATCTGGTTCCTAAATCGGATGAACTGTTGACTCAAACACAACGACAGGAGCGAGCTATTGGACAAATACATAGCGATTTACGATTAAAAACAAATCTAATAATTGAAAATTTGGATATGGTTGAGAAAAGATTGAAGAAGCAAGAAGACGATGTGGCGACTTTAGCACAACGACCAGTGGCACCAGAACTCTTACTGGATCCAACTATAGACAGGCTGGTGGAGTACGCGCCCAACCGGTACCGCGTGGACGAGCCAATTACTGACCCCAGCACCAGCACCGCCGCGGCTACCACCGTGGCGTCCTCTACTGTCAACAACAGGTGACACATTATATATACTTACATACTTACTTCGGTATTTGCATTTGCGACTTGTATATGAAAATGCTTGCGAATTTGCAGAGCGATTAGTGCGATTGTTTATTACCATTGACTTTATCTGTGTAATTTTATGCATTGTTTGATTGATACGAAGTGCGAGGCTTTGGGCGCGCGTTTACTGTGACTAATGATCGTATCGCACGCAGCCCGAGCACGGCAAGCAACTCGAGCACGGGGCCGCCGGTGACGCCGGCCAGCGCCGGCGCCGGCTCCGGCGCGCGCGCCACCATCCGCAAGGGCGGCATCATCTTCCCGAGCGTCAAGAACAAGCCTATCATCGGCAATAACACCTTCGCGTCAGAGATCGTCGCCAACTATAAAGACGTGAAAGTGAGTCGTCGTTACATAAACTGTTATTTATTATAACTACTCATGGGTAGTAGTATATACTTACCTACCTATTTCTACCTATCGTTGAATCAATCATAAACGTGCCACCATTGAATGTGATAGCCATGCGAATGATATAACAAGGCATCGTATTTTGTTACTCATAATGTCACACGACGAATATTAATTTGTCATAATGATTCGAATGTTTCGATACGGACAAGCTTTTCCTACATAGTACCTACTGTGATATTTTATTCTGTACGGAATACGATATTTTACATAATGACATAAAAGTTCTGTTACATACAACTTCCGGCATTGTAATTATTAAAACAATTTAATTAGGCGGTATAATGCGTAGGTATTGTAAATGTTGTAATCTGTTATTGTTATTGATAAAGTCTGTATATTTACCGCCATTATGTCGATACTGACAGATTTTCATGGAGTTTAAATTTTACTTGTTACGTTCTTGTCTTTCATCATATCATCAAGCAATCATCTGTGCTGTCGGAATCTAAATCAACCTGCTTCCGGCAAACGGCAACAACCTGCTAAATGTCTATTACTACGTACATTTAAGTGCACCTGATTCAGGCTGCCATTTACGTCTGCCACTGTAGCAATAAGGTGATCTTATTCGCTGTGCAATGAGATACCTACTTTCGTGCTGGCACAGGTGTAAGTTAAACGTAATTTAAATTGTGCTTAGACGTTAATCGTAATCTTGATACCTACTTACTAAAGATTCCGAGTGCCTAAATGTATCACTATAACAAACAGTCGTATTACACTACTTGAACTGAAATAGGTTACTGCAACTTAGACGATCGTGGATCTTCATGTCTATATACCCACGTAATTATTCCGTATGTGTGTATGTTACTGAACTCCTCCTAAACGGCTAGACCGACTTTGATGTTTTTTTTTTGTATTTTGAATGTCCTTAGAAATGTTAAATTTACAGTGTTTAACGGGGAGCTGCAATTGGTACTAAGGTAACAGTAGGTCCGCCGCTAGTTAAGTAGGTACTTATACCGTTTAAAAACTAAATCAGGAATCAAGTAAATTTACTACCGAATTATACTTCTTGCTCCACATCTGCTATAAACTGTCTTAACTACAGACGGTATTAAAATCTAGACATTTAATTTTTTTAATTCTTGAGATGTACCTACTAAAGCAACCGAGTAAACTGCTACAAAATGTTAATATCATAAAATATAGATACATACATACATAAATCACGTCTTTATCCCTTACGGGGTAGACAGGTCATAAAATATCAGTATCTTAATAATATTAAGATATTATGTCATAAGCAACCACCTGTTATACTAGTGAATAGGAGTCGGTTAAATGTGGTACATGGGTTCCGCTGTAGGAAAGTTGCGACGAGCTTATTACGTAAATCTGGTTCATGTACATAAACAGTGCTTTCCGTGGCTTTGTCAGTGCTCACGTAAAAACCGGCTGTTCCCACCAATCGACAGTTACCAATGATTACAGCGGGTTTATTGTTCTTAGCATACGAGAAATGCTGTTATGTTTCGCATGATGCAACTCTTGGAACAGGTTTATCCCCGTATGTGTACTCGATAAGCGAATTAATCCCAATTTCAAATGTCGCAGTTGCAGTGACCCGAAGAGCTTTAACTAATTCGATCTTGTGATTAGATTACTTACCTACTTGCCTATTATACCTTTCTAATAAACATTGATTATTTCCGAAGTTTTAACATCGAATGTTGATTACGGTAAATGCCTACTATCTGTTAAGAGATGCGTTGTCATCCTGTTCACTTACGTAGTCGGCTGGCAGCAGGAATCCAAAAATCTATTGCTAAGGCTAATTAAATTGGTTCAACGATGAAAATAACAACAACCACAGCCGTAAAGTTATGTCAAGCCCACCTTTTTGACGTATTGTACACTTGACTAGGTACACGATGAATACCGACTAGGCATTCCTTATTCTAAGTTATAATACATTCTGCCATCCACGAGGACGCGTGGATTTATCAAAATTAACGTTTTTTACCAACACAGTGATGAGAACCACGATGGGTGTTATCGTGAATGGCGCCTAGGTACTATCACTACATAGTATAAAACAAAGTCGCTTTCTCTGTCCCTATGTCCCTAGGTCCCTATGTATGCTTATATCTTCAAAACTACACAACGGATTTTGATGCGGTTTTTTTTAATAGATAGAGTTATTCAAGAGGAAGGTTGTTATGTATAATTCTACGCAGACGAAGTCGCGGGCAGAAGCTAGTAATATATAGTACCTAGGTGCCATTCACGATAACACCCATCGTGGTACATTTTGAAAACTTTATACCTACTTTGCTTACATACTCTCAATCTCAATGCCAATATATCAATCTAGTATACGTAGTATTTGGTATTTCTCTCTAAGTTTATGTTTATATCTTTTAATCTGTTGCTGTCTTATTACTTTCTTAGACACGACAAAAACCTGAAGCGGTATCGAAGGATTTCAACTCAATATAAGCATTGAATACTTTAACTAGTACTGACAAAGACGTCTATATAATCAGGAAATTGAAGAATCGTGACGGCTATACACAGCAATGATGGAAATAAGCCACGACTTTCCTTTTTCTTTGCATTGATAGGTACGCAGTTATTCAATGACAAAAAGTGGTTTCTACTACGCTTAAGTAATTATTATAATTTTATTGCATTGCATACTAAACGCGTATGTATTACCTAAGTACTGGCTCCATTCAACTAAATATTTAAAAGATAAGTAACAATCTCGTAATAAACCTTATCCAAAGCGCCTGGACGCTATCGTGATAAAGCGCTAAAACAATAGTAATATCACACTGTGGTTCAAAATACTTTCTATGTAGACTTGTGCGAGTGAAGATGTAAGTAGTGGTGAGGAAAGCTCTCGATCTTCGCAAACACCATTGCGCAATCTGCAACTAAAGCCGCGAAAGAATAATTATCTCCACTTGGACGAAGTCATAGATACCTCTGACACATTTGGACAGCAAATAGACTATTTAGCAACGACTCACTATTGAGATATTAATGGGCTGTCGCTAGAACACTGCTATAATCGCCATCAGCGCTTAACTTTGAAAATAAAAAACTGGCCTAGTGCGAGTTGTGCGGCTCGAACTACACGAAGTGTAGGGTTCCGTAGTGGCCTGTCACAATACCTACTACTGTCACTTGATGGGGACTTTTTGTTTGATTCTGTGACCATATTGAGATGACGGTTTAACAGCTAACAATTAAGATGACCGGGAGGAGTCGACTCTATTATATAGCACTTAAAGCTTTATTAATATTTTGCAAACTTATCTCTAAATAGAGAAGTGGTTGTGCCTGTCCCTTCATAAAGGTGAACAGGCAGACAAACAAATTGGTTGATAGACGGACATATCATTTAAGCTTTCCCTTTTGACTACGGAACCCTAAAAAATGGTAAATAGATTTATCAGTTACCTAGTTATTACCACAGAGTTGCAAGTTTCTATTCAAAGTTTTGTTACGTAGATTGCGTTAATAACTAAGATCTCTATTAAGTAGTAGGTAGGTGCTTGAGCAATTTATTATTGCTAGGTATTTTGTCTACCAAGTAGCTTTCGCACACATCTTCCACGCTGAATTCATTTGCGGCAAAGCTTCTTCGTTTCATCTCTTGATTAAAGCGAAAACCAGCCGAGTGCGTGTTGGACTCAACCACGAAGTATTCCGTACCACCGTACCGAAAAAGAAAACACGACCCCAAATTTAAAATTTTTTTTTTTTTTTTTTACTTGTTGCTCTATTTCCACATTAATCTCTCTTCATAGTGCTCCTATATGATACTCATGGTAAATCATCAATACATAGGTATGATCAAATTTTCGAGCCTCTAGCTTCAGTGGTTTAACATGCGCCGTGTCTTTCACTCAGTCAGTCACGTTACTCACTTAAAAACGTTATTCAAAGGATTTTCACACACCTTTATGCAGGAACATTAACTTCTTAATCATATCAAAATTCCACACGTTCCAACGCTCGTAGATAATAGGGGAAGTTGACAGTCCGGCACGCAACATGCTTCGGAAGAAAGCCGTTGCAACACGACACGCTTGTAGTTTTCTGCTTGGTCTGATATCGGTACCTATCATTATCACGATCATTTAGATAGCTTACTTACGGGTACGTATCATAATGCATAAAATTAAAATGTATACGTTTACAATGTATACGTTCAAAATATATAAAATCATAAAATATAATGTATTAAAATATATACTATTTATTGACATAAGTTTCAAATTCATAAAGATATAATACATAATAGTTAAAATATATAACTGTGCTAATGCATAACGGTTCCTAGTCATATTGGACAAAGTGAATATTTTTACAATGAATACGTTCGAAATACATAAAATGTAATGAGTTAGTTACGGATTAAAATACATAGA
The DNA here is from genome assembly GCA_949127965.1 of Pandemis corylana. Taxonomy (NCBI): domain Eukaryota; kingdom Metazoa; phylum Arthropoda; class Insecta; order Lepidoptera; family Tortricidae; genus Pandemis; species Pandemis corylana. The sequence goes on from OX421850.1 coordinate 23,749,361, forward strand.
GTTTAAAATGCATAATGGGTTAAAATACATAATGGTTCAAAATATATAACGCAATTTTCTGTAAAACTATTAGCTAAATGAACTTTTTTGATATCGTAATCTATAGATTGGTTTAGGTTAGGTTTGTTTTATAACAATCCTGTTAATTTGTAACTTTCTGAGAAAATCGCATTATATATGCGGTTTTTTTTAATAAATAGATAGAGTGATTCAAAAGGAAGGCTTATATCTATGTGTACAATTCTACGCAGACGAAGCCGCGGGCAGAAGCTAGTGATTAATGTAATAACAATAAAAAAATTAGGAAGCATGTTTTGTAAAATTGTTGAAATATATAATCGACACCAAATAATAATACATAATTTTTTAACGCGAACGAGTCGACGGAGCTCCGCTTCGCTTCGCTCCTATTTCCGCTCAGTTTGGGCCTTCGGCCCTGACGCAATTCTAACCTAACCTAACCTATCAGTTAAAAGGTCCATCTTTCACCTTCCAAAAACATAAAAACACATTTTAGTGAATAGATTAGGCTTGGTTAGAATTGCGTCAGGGCCGAAGGCCCAAACTGGGCGGGAATAGGAGCGGAGCGAAGCGCAGTTTCGTCGACTCCGCAACATAACTGACTTTAAATCACACAAATTTTAATTAAAAGACATAATATCTCTGTTGTAAATATAAATTTTGGATGTGAACATTTAAGTAAGAATTTAGATTTTATGTATTTCGACCACTATGTAAAACGTACTTTATGAATTTGGATTGTTATTTAATTTAACTAATATATCTTATGATTGTATTTTTTTTAAAGTATACATTGTGAACTTAGGTATTTTAATCATATGTATTTCGACCATTATGTAAAACGTGCTTTATGAATTTTGATTGTTATTTCTTTTATCATTTATATTTTATGATTTTATCTATTTTGAACGTATACATTGTAAACGTATACATTTTAATTTTGTGCATTATGATACGTACCCCTTACTTACTCGTAAAATGTAGAGCAAACTGATTCTCACTTGACATAGCGAGTCAGTGACATCACATCACATTCACTTTTGTCACCTACAGTTTATTGTTTAATTAAAACAAATGACCACCTGAAATAAAAGGTGAAGAGCATTTTTATTAAGTAGGTCTGATTGCTACTCTTTCAGTCGGACATGTTGAAATGTTAACAGGGGGTAGTTTTTTAAACAGTAATGTGTAGGATCGATACCTACCTTTAAAATACTCGTAATATTTTTCCTTAAATGGCCAAGCTAAGCGAATAAAATTCTCATATCGTTAGCGAGCGCATATACCTACTGTAATGCAAATTTTGCATTAAAGCTAGAGCAGAGCAGAGTAAATTTGTAATTTAGGGTTGCATCGTAATTAATATGTATTTTGTGATTTTATTATATTATTATAAATGTTAACGGTATTTATGTGCATGCACACTGAAAATGCGAATTTAACACACATTTCACATAACTAGTTATGCAATGTTTACGTACCTGCTCAAGGTCTATAATGCGATTTCTTTCCTTTCACAGGGATATTCTTGCGTCGATCTGTTAAACGCTGGTATGCGGGAGTCGGGAGTGTACTACTTACAAATCAGAGGCACCACTTACTGGTTCCTAAAAGTGTACTGTGAACAAAACGTAGCTGAGGGCGGATGGACTGTAAGTACTTATCACCTGAAGCAGTGGCGTAACTATAGGGTGGCAGGGGTGGCAAAATGCCAGGGGCCCCTAGCTCTACGGGGCCCCGAACTGAGTTGGTTTAGAGCACAGAAGGGACGTTGATGCACTTCTTTAAATTGAGGAAGGAGCCCCATCTGACGAATTTTCCACGGGCCCCAGACGTTATAGTTACGCCACTGACCTGAAGCAACCTTTAATTGAAAACATAACTTTTTTTCTTAGAAAAGGAATATTAGCCGTCATCAAATGTAATAAAATTATAATTAGTGAACCGATTTAGACCAAATTTATATTTCTATTTATAACTGTGAGACATGTCGTATAGAATAAAAAAACATGAAATAAAAAACATACAGCTAAATTTTAGAGTTGGTTAAAAATGCGGTAGTCAATTTCCTCATTTCTATTGACCTAACTTTGCCTTAAGAATTTGTCCGCACAAACACTAAAGATACAAATCTCTGTCATGGACAACGCGACACCTGCCCCCATCATTTAATGTTTTTACGAGTCTATCAATAGACGAAATCGATTTAGTGAATTTTTCAAATGTCGATTTTGTAGTTTATGACCACGATTAGCATCGTTAATTTCGCAACGCGAGCTCATCCCAGTGATTGACAAGACCGATGTCCTCCAAATGTATGTTTGTTTACGCAACGTGAAAATGAATATGAATGCTATATATTAGTAAAGTTCAAGACATTAGTCTTTGTGTGGAGACTCCGCGAATCGTATGTGGGTACTTATATATGTATGTATTACATACCTTTAGGTTATACATCGTCGAGATGACTACGGTGCACTTGCCGAGAATTTCAACCGTGACTGGGGTGACTACAAGAATGGATTTGGCGACCCCAGCAAGGAGTTCTGGCTCGGCAATGAGAACATCTACATGCTTACTAACAACGACGATTACATGCTGCGCGTCGAGCTTGAAGACTTCGATGGAAACAAAAGGTAACACCAATAAGATAACTACGAAATGCTATCATGTAGACCGCGTGAGTGCGGGTCGGGAATTTTATAAAACGTTATTGTTTCGGTCCGTACAATTTAAAAATTGAGTCCGTTCACTAGAGTACCTACGAACCCTCGCTGTAGGTTGTCTAGTTATTCTAGTTAGTGTTATTTTCTTAAAAATTATACTATTCCTGTAAATCTGTACCTACCACGTCAGACTGACAAACTGACTGACGGATTGACAACGAATAGCCTAACCTGTACCTAGAGATTGAAATAGATATGAATTTGCCGGATATATTTGAGTATCATAGCGATACACTAAGAAGGAATCTTACAAAATTCCATTAATGTTTAATAATAAACAATTAATGAACTAGCCCATTTTTATTCGTCCAGGGGGGGTGAAATCACGCGTGGGATGTAGCCTTTTATCTTCTATATGTTCTATACATCTTCTATAGGTACGTAGGTATAATAAGCTGAAGAGGGTCGAAAGGGTGTACATGGCAGATATTCAAAAAAAATTGGCTGAGGATACTTAGAAGCGATAACAGAACACGTTCCAACAGTTTTTAGAATTTTTGTCTGTTTATCTGTTTGTTTTTAAATTTGCGAGCGCATCACGTAAAAACGGCTGAACGGATTTTAATCCAACTTTACTAATCTGTTGAGAAAAACACCGGCCATGTTATAGGCTATTTTTTATCCCGGAAAATTGCATAGTTCCCGCATGATAGTGACACAATGTCACAAGTCGCAGCTGCCTAGAGTCGCAATGTCAATAAATATTGCTGGGAGTCCATGCAAGAAACTGATTTATTTCGTTAAGGTAGTAGGTACGAATCCTTCGTCCTGAAGTACGACTTGCATTTGGCTGGTTTTTGTACATTTTCGATGGGAGAGAGGAAGAAATGTTTGCACAAATTGTGATTCTGCGCGGACGAAGTCGCGGGCAATAGCTAGTATGTATAGTAAAAGAAAAGGCCTGACTGACTCATCAACGCCCATTCCATGCCCTAGGACCTAGAGAGCTGAAATTTCACATAGAGATGTAGACTAAGACAGGGTGTTCTGTAACGGTAGCGATACCGCAGTCGCAGGCTAATTCTGAGTGTTTTGCACTCGGTCGTTTATACCGTTTCCATCTAACAGGGGTATAGGTGAAAACTTACGTAAATGACCTGTTGTATGTGTGAGTAATGTGTGCGAATGCAGTGCCGTAAATAGGTCGGTGCCACCGGTGCCCAGGCACAGGGCGTAGACTCTGGGGGGCGCAAGAATTAAATGGCCAGACCAGGCTGGCCGGACAATATTAGACAATTGGTCCACCAACACCAAGTTCCTTGTGCTTTACTTTATCACCCGAATTAAATAAAGTAGGCCTATACATAGCATTGCTCTAGGGTACCTATAATATCTAAAAAAAAAACAAGGGCGCAGTTATAGAAGCTCGCACAGGGCGCAGAAAAGGCTATTTACGGCACTGTGCGAATGGACAAATTGACGTTCCAAATTAGAAAAATGACCTAAGTCCCATATCAGTTCTGTACACTACTACATACAACAGGTCATTTACTTAAGTTGTTCACCTATAAACGTTAAGGATTGTCAGAAATAAAAGTGACAACTATTGTTCACACTTAGTAAAACTACACAATCTAATGTCACGTATGCTAGGTTGGCAGGATTATAATAAAATAATGTAACTCAAAACTTTCGGTTACTATTAAAAAACTCAAAGTCAACCAGTGGTAATTTGATTGTCCGATTGATAAAAAATTGGCGGCGACAATACTCGTACCTAATGATAAAATAATACGGGTGGCCGAAACGATTAAAAAACAGCTCAATTAATTACTTATTGCGAGGCTACTTTAAAACACTTCCAATCTGATTAAAATGACCTCTGTGATAAAAGTGAGGAAAGTTTATACGTATAATTCTACGCAGAAGAGGTTGCGGGAAGAAGCTAGTATATTATACCTATACTTAAGTAGGTAATATGATTCCAAAAACATTGTTTTCCTGCTCAAAATCCGATTTTTCAGATTTTTTCTGAGACCAAAGATCAGACATTTCATTATTTTCTGAATTTAAGTCACCTTCGGTGTTCCTGTCAAAAAAATAACTCCCATGGTGGCCTTGGCCCATGCTCGTAAAAGATACGGTCCTGTTTGTATAATGTATGTTTTGTCTGACAAAGTGACATATTAAAGACAAACTTCTTTTAAGTTAACTTAAACTAACTAGGTATATATTGGTGTAAGTAGGTAAGACTAACCAAATATGAATAAGGGGGTAAAAGTCTTGTGTGGTTTATTTGCAGATACGCACAATATTCGCACTTCAAGATATATTCCGAAGGAGAATACTACAAGTTGGAGATCGACGGTTACGAAGGCAACGCTGGTGATTCTCTTAACGACCCCTGGTACGGCTCTAACAACAGCCCGTTTTCTACTTACAACAGGTATGGCGTACTTCCATGATTTAGCAATCCTTATTAATTAGGTACTCAAAGGGCCTAGCACGCTAGTGTTCATCAATGATGTAAACATCTATCTCTATAGCGTTAACTGGTTAGAAAGAAATGTTATACATACAACCATAAAACATGAAGTGCTTGGCCCGGCCCTCAAGTTCATAATAATATGATTATTTACAATGTTTCCGAGAACTGTCCTTAAATTATATATCGAATGACTTATTGTCGTAATGTGTTGCAGAGACAATGACAGATCGTCCCTGAACTGCGCGTCGATGTTAAAAGGCGGCTGGTGGTGGAAGTCTTGCGGGCGAGGCCTCAACGGGCTCTACCTGCACGATCCACAAGACCTCACCGCTAGACAAGGTACGAACTGAACGACGTCTTCTAACAACGTATTCGTCGATTGCGGCTTTGCAATGGTTGTACTCGTATACTTGTGTTAAAGTTGTTAGGCGAATAGTTCTATACCTATTATTTGTCGGGACAACTTCGACGTGATACCCTGAACATCTAAATGTAGACTTACTTAATTTGAAATTTAGTATTTGAGTCGTTTTCAAAAAAAATTACATAGTTAACGGCTTAATCACTACAAAAATCAATTGATTCCTTTGTGTTACGACCGTTGTTTCACCTTTATTCCATTGCAATAATGGTGAAAACGTCGTAACACAAAGGAATCAATTAACTTTTGTTTTAATTAAGGTCCTTAACTATGAACATGTGTTTTAAAAACGACTTATTTACTATTTCAGTTTGATGTTAGTTTATTTTTTACACCTTTCGAAATGCAATCTTACGTGAATGCTTATAATTTTCAGGAATCGTTTGGTTCCGCTGGCGAGGCTGGGATTACACGCTGAAGCGAGCGTCCATGATGATAAAGCCGAAAGGACTCTTGCCAAACACGTGATGTAACCTTGAACAGTGCTGTTTTAATACTTGGAATTAATATTATAACTGCCAACTTATTTATACACATATAATGTAATATATGTTTCGAAGTTGATATCGGATAACAACTTTTAAAATGCGCCAACAAAGAAAATATTTACCTGCTCAAGCATGAGTTCAATTTATAAAATCAGATGAATTCTTGCAGTGTTGCTAATAACTAGAAAAAAAATTGCGTCACTTAAATTAGATACACGCCTTTAAGTATGCGGTGCCGTAGAAATTCGCTCAGGAATGAGCTAAGTTTATGATCTGATGCACATTCGTGTGATCATGTGCCGCCTTTGAAAGTAAATCATTTAGCAATTGGATTATTGTAACATAATTATCATTAACTATCAGTGAATCAAATAACGTATCAGTCTGTGATATAAAAAATAAGAATTCAATTCCCAGCAATGGTTACAATAAAATTGCCAATTTTGCAAATAACATCATATTTTATAAATACTTAATCCAAGTTCTTTAGCAGAACTCCCGATGTATACGCGACGACATAGATTCAAAAGGCAGTTATTCGCTCAAATGAATCCTATTTTACTTAATTCTGTACAATGTACATACCTAAATTCTTCATGATCATTCATTTTTTTTTTCTATATCAAACATATTTTTAACGTTGAAGCAGAGAAAAACTTTTGAATTTGTGAAAACCATGTTTAAAATATTTTTAAAATCTTATTTTAAAAATAATTTAAGGACTTGAAGTTTGTTTTATGCTTATTTTCTTATTATTTTAAAAACAACCCCGAAACTTTAAGAAAAAGACATATATATAATGTATATATATATATATATATATATATATATTGTTAATCTTAAATGTTTTTCTCGTTGTAAATAACAGATCAACGTGCCACATTACGATTTATATTCATTAATTTATTGTTCATTTTAACTTGATACATGAACTGTTTCTTTACACATCATCATTATTAGGTATTAATTTAGATGTAAGGTGACATTGTAATTAAGCTGTAAATAATTATTTTAAACAATAATTGATGAAAACCACAATAGGTAACTAAAAGAACTGCCCTTCACTTCATGTTCTTTTTCTGGAGTTACTGTGTGTATAAATAAAAGAAATATTTTATAAGACGCATGTTATTTTATTTTAGCCTGTAGTCTATTACATTAAAGAACTACTACTATAAATGATAAATTAATAATAAAATTGTACTTATTATGCATGAAGGAAAAAGTGTGGGCTGATTTTTGAAATGACTTGTGTGAAACAAAGGATTCAGACAAACTAAGAACCTTCTCCTTTTTTTGAAGTCTGTTTAAAAAGTTCTGTTTGGCCATGGTAAATTTCAAATGTAATTTTATAAATTTTCAAGAAACAAACACGACTCTGCTTTACTAGGCCACCACGCCTTTTTTTCAGGGTATCCACGGCTGAACACAAACGCAAGTACCTACTGCCGCTTGGCAACAGGGTTAGTGGATAACATCGAGTAATCTCGCACAAGCAATAGGTGTAGGTATCTAAACACTTTTGTCATAAGCGCCCCTTTTTTCCACTGACTCTTTCTTTTGCGTCGGACCAATGGACTACCTAGTTTACGAAGTTACTTAATTACGCACATGGTTTTACTAGTATTTGTTACACAATCATGAATTCATGTTTAAGCATGAGTATGGTACGGTCAGATAATCATCCTCTGGATACTTAAGTTAGGATACCGACTGTACTTTCTTATAGGTGTTAACCTCGACCCCCAGCGTTAAAATGTAAATTAGAACAAAATAAGTCACCGAAGTGAAAGTTACATTTGTGCCCTGAGAGTTCCGTGCATAGTAGCGTAATATTGGTAGGCACCTAATATTCGGAAATGGTTTTATTATACACCAGTAGGAATTTCTTTATAATACACTACACTAGCTTCTGCCCGCTACTTCGTCTGCGTAGAATTACACACGTAAACCTTCCTCTTGAATCACTCTATCAATTACCTATAAAAAGCCGCATCAAAATCCGTTGCGTCGTGTTAAAGATCTAAGAAAGGGGCAGGCAGACAGCGGAATGCGATTTTGTTTTATACTTTGTAGCTAGTGATTACAATAAATTAACCTCATACTTAGTGCCTCAAAAATAAAAATAAAACGGCGTCGGCTAGTACTTGTCCTAGCTTGTCGAAAAGTACACAATGAGCTACTCTGACTGTGACAGGGTAACAGGGCTCATTAAATTATTTGGAATTTAATTATACTCATAAGAATTGGCTATATCGGCTCAGACCCATTTTGCCTAAGCGCGTCGATTGACAATAGTTATTTCAAAATTTTTAATTTCCATAAATCAAAAACCATTTCGAGAAACGCATGTAGGACACAAAAAAAATATTTTTAGATTTTATTGTACAGTATTTTTTGAAAAAATTAGCAAAATATGTAAAACGGGAAATGACGTCCAATGGCCGGTCCAATGCTGCCATTATGAAAAACTTTGTCTTCCGCTTCCGGGTTTCCGTTTGACATTTTACAACTTTCACCACAAAACAACGCTACTGACAGTGACAGCTTTTTGTTGCCATCGGGAAGCGGGAACACTAGATAACTGTTTGCCGGGCAATAATGATGTGTTTTTGCAAGTTTTTATTTAAAACCATATTTTTTTAAAGGTATTCTGTTTGAACTTGTTAGCTTTTTTTGACTTCATCGACATTGACAACTGCATTCAGAGTCAAACTATTAGTACGAGAGCCCACGACCAAAATTTTTGTCTCATAGCAATACGGCCAAAACCGCATCAAATCGATAGATACGATTATCCTGAACTCGAAAATACCAATATCAGACATTTTCCGCGTAGCGTTTGATCTGACCGAATTTTCAAAATTGTCAAAGAATTTTACCGAACTGCATCATAGCAATATGTCTGATTTGCAGACTGTAGTTGAATGATAGTTCTGAGATACCGGAAACATATTTTTCAGACGTTAGTGGTGTAGCGCAAACCCGTAAAATCACTTAAAAAAATTAAAAATGAGACAAAAAAAATGTCTCATAGCAATACGTCTGAAAATCTTTTTTATTAGTAAATTTTGGTTATTTGATGCGAACAAAACAATTTTCAGACGGAAATGTGAACGCATTAAATTTTGAGACCGTTTTGAAAATGTTAACAAATTTTACCGATCGGTATCATAGCAATATGTCTGAAAATTGTTGGACATGATAAAATAAGTTGTCCACATGTGCAAAAAATTTATATCAGACAAATTAAGTGTAGCACCTTCTCTATCAGACAACTTTTCGATACTCAGATATCATTTAAAAATCGTATTGAGGCATCTTGAATTCTCTGTTACAAACCAATGAATACGTTGCGACCCTGAATTTATTAGATGATAATTAACAAAGAATTTACCCGAAACCGTAACATTGAAGTTGAAGGACTGAAATAAATCGCACAAAAGTTATTTTCGTTTTTGGGAGTATATGCTACACTTAAAGTGTCTGAAAACAGGTTTTTGGTAATCCTGGCAGCAATACGAAAAGTTTAAAAAAAAAATTATCCGTATTGCTATGATACAGGTCGGCTAAATTTGTTGACATTTTCAAAAATGCGCTCAGGCTATATGCTACGCGCAAAATGTCTGAAAACAAACTTTTTCGTAATACAATTATAAAATCTATGTACATTTTCACTATCAGACGTATTGCTATAATACCGACTGCCTTTTTTTTTTGACACAGCAGAAATGGCCTCCCACGCTGTTGCTACACTTTCGACCGTTACTACACACCTAGTCGGGTTCAGAATCATACAATCTAACGATTTTATAGGGTTTTTGCCGTATTGCTATGAGACATGGTTTTGGTCGTGGGCTCTAGAACTATATTTACGCACAGGATTTGTCAAACAATTAATGTAATTATTTCAACGTTTTGTTAAGTTTACGAAACAAAGCAGTGGCTTCATTTCGCTAATACTTGACGTTTGTAACTTTTCTCTATACATACATACATAAATCACGTCTTTATCCGTTACGGGGTTGACAGAGAATAAGGTAACAAGACCTAAAGGCCACTAGAGAGAAAACATGCGAAAATGCGTTATATTACCTTAGTAACTAAGGTTTAGTTTATTATTATAACCCCCAAGTAGCCGCTAGTTGCTCCTCGCCGTAGCTCGACGTGAAGTGAAGTACACTATCAGTCTATCACTTTACGGAAGGCATGGGGAGCTGCCGGACATAACTTAGGGCCTGTTTCACCACCGTTCCGGTTGTCTTAAGTATCGGTTATCTATGACGCTCTGTAGGAAATCATAGGTAACTGATAGTTGTTAAGATAACCGGATCTTTACAGAGAGTGGTGGGACAGATCCTCAGACTAATACAAGACAAGACAACTCTCATTGCTAATTACGCAAGACTTTATAACTAGAACTAAAAACAAAACATTTTATTGACATGGCTGTATGGACTTTAACCCCTTTGGCTTTCCAGTGTGGTGGAAGTTTATAAAAAAGTATATTAGAAAACGTGACTAACTTCATGCTATTGCCCTCTTAACAATTTTCTACTGTGAAGACAGCCAAAAGTGTTTTGCGTCGTAATGTAATAATAATTATGCCTTTAATTGAAAAAAAAAAAAAGTTTTGTGAATTGTCATGACATGACATGTGTGCTGTGTCAGGGAGGACACTGCAGTAATAGGCATCTGGCATAGCGTAGGCACTCTACAAAACAGTAATATAATAGGACCCGTGCTGCTTGACTTCATTCTGTTTCATAACAAGAACTTTATGTATTTTCGTTGTTATTGTTTCAAGCGATATCGAGTGTTTTGATTCATCGTTGTTTTCAAAGTATAAAGGTAAGCATTATTACAAAAAAAATTTGCGTTATTTGTGTGAATAATTGTTACTTTCTCCATCGACATCATTGTGGAAAAACGCTGACCTAATTAAAATTAAAACAAAGTATTTCTAGCTTTGTACTGTTTTGTGTACGTACAGTTCCTATGTGAAAGTTGGTCCATTTATTAAGCGTTATTACCTCGGTTTTAGCCAAATTTTGTTGAGCCATGGCTTAAAATAAAAATTAAAGAGGACAGGAGGACGTAATTTTTATGAGCTCCTCAACCACTAGTTCAATTTATACAAAAAAGTTGCTAAAAATCTCCAAGTTTAAAATATTTTCCCTTAATTCAGTGTTTTAAATCAATGTTTCACCAGAATTCATTTTTTGTTTACAAATAAATTTGCACCATCTTCTCACAATGATTAAACACCTGAAAAGATAAAACTTGACACTTTATTGAATGCTGTCAACATTTCCAGTTTCCACCAAACTTTGACCTTACTCATGTGCAAATGTTTATGTAAGAACACTTCTATTTTATTCGATATATTATCAAGCTATTTTCTGAACCAATCTCAATTTCTCCATCCTCTAATACCTATAATTTTCCTGACCTTTTTTATTTTATTTCTCATTACAACTGATATGGCCCTGGATCCTGATGAGGAGTCATCTGCAATCAACTTTGACACTTGTCTAAAGATATCACTTAACTTTAAAAAAAAATTGAGTGATTTGTAAGTTTTCATAAGGAACCAAATTACAGCATTGTTCTGGATGCCATAAAATATGTTGATAATTCTCACATGAAGGAGTTTGTCATTGCATATCTCAAGCCATAATAATACAAATAATAATATATTTGCTGTTTATCAATTACTGTTTAAATGTCTTTTCTAGTGGTCAGTATCATAAACACTTTTTGACTTAGAACTTTTCAGCTGCCCCTTGTATCCAAAACATACTACAATCAGACTTAATAAAAAGTTAAGATGTTGCACAGTCATGCTAAACATGGCCTTTAGGTCTTGTTACCTTAGGCTCTGTCTACCCCGTAAGGGATATAAACGTGTGATTTGTGCATGTATATATGTGTAGGATGAGGCTCTATGAATTGCAAAGTGTCACCAGTTTAAATTTTGTCACACTAACTGTAAACTAAAGTCTATTCTTTCATCTCGGCACACAAAAATGACATTACTTGTGTTGCCTGTTGTTTGCAAATCAAAAATAGTGATGTACCACCACTATCGAAAGTTAAGGATAAATTAAATGTAGTACAGATTTTTGTAAGCTGATCTGTCAAATATGTAAATACAAAACAAAAAAAATAACAGGTTTATTGTGCAAAATAAACAATGATAAAAATACCGAAACAAACATATATATATAAATACTAATATAATACTAATACTAATTTTAAACTGTAAATAATACAAAATTATTCACTGAGTACCTATATGTATAATACTAGGGAAGGAGAAATTGGGTATGTTTAATTTTTATGGTACTCTAATTTTAAAACGATTTATAGTCAGCACAAAGTTAGTGTAATAAACTAATAAAGCTTAAAAATTGCTTGATTATTGCTTGATATGTATCCAGGCCACAAACATTGTTGATAGTTTGGATTACACCACTAAACAATAAAAGCTAGTATCATTATATCTCTTGTACAAGGTATGGGTATCGGAAGTGTTGATTTCGTAAATCAGTATGACCTGGGATGTGTGCCTGGTGACAGCCACCTCCGTAACTCTGTAACTGGCGTCACTGAAAATCAGCGTCACGATATTATCCTGGATCTTATCGTGATACATAGCTGAGTGGCGGCCATTTGGCTGGTTGGAATAAGTATCCATGTGTAATATTCTGTTTGTGTTTCTGTATCAGCTAATAAAGTTTTCTTATTCTTATTATTATTTGACAACTTGACATTTGCACTGGGGCACGATTTTTGGAAAGCACATGTGTGAAAATACCACTCGAAAGTGGTGAAAAATTGTGCTGAATTTGAAATACGAGTAGCTTAGAAGATAGTTACGGCTCTCATTAATCTTGTGAACTAGTCAAAAATTTGATTAGAGCTGTAGTTTTGAAGATATAAACAGATTTATACCACTTTCGAGTGGTATTTTCACACATGTGCTTTCCAAAAATCGTGCCCCTGGTCAATTTAGTATCTGAGATGATAGACTAGGTAGTTTGGTTGCACTTCTGTGCATGGACTGCTGTAAACACACAGTGAGGTATAGCATGCAATATTGTCTAAACACCACTTGCACAATCTAGGCTTAAATGAACCCCTTATTTAATAAACATTTTTCAACCTTCCTTTTGTCTTTATCTTCCACTTTGACATAATATTTGCATCTGCCAGACACAGACAAAACATGTGGCATTGTAACAGATCTGTGTAACTTATTAATTAAGGGGTAATTGTTAAACGCATAACAATAACATTGTGTGACTTAAACTCTTAATTATCTTTGCTACTGTAAAATAAGGTTCTTTTTTCTGTTTCCAGATAATGTGGGGCCTGGCACTCTCATTGCTGGGCTGGGCAGGTCTCAGCCCAATTCCATTATTTGCTAGTTTGATAGGTTCAACTGAACCAGCTATTAAACTCCTCATATCAATAGTGATGGGCTACCCTCTGGCGATTGTATACCACAAGTATATTAGGCAACACAAAGATTTGCGAAACATTTACTTTGTCGTAACTGGCTTTGATATGGCATTCTACAATTTCGGCTTGTCAATGTACCATAACCTCATACCAACATTTGCGATTTATATAAGTACAATGGTGCTGGGTCCAGGAAAGACAAATGCGACTGTAACCTTTGTGTTGAACATGGGTTACCTGCTGGCTGGATATATTTTGACTGAATCTGAAGACTATGACATCACATGGACTATGCCTCACTGTGTTTTGACTCTAAAACTGATGGCATTATCATTTGACATGTGGGATTACCAAAAAATGATAAAAGGAGAAGAATTGTCAGCTAATAACAAGAAAACTGCTATTCAGAAGCCTCCTACTTTACTAGAGTTGCTTGGTTTTGTGTACTTCCCATCCTGTTACTTGGTTGGACCACAATTTTCATTCCGACGATACACTGATTTTGTATATGACAAGTTCCCCTTGGACAAAGAAGCCGGTGTCTATGAAAGTGAAGCAATCAAAAGGCTGCTGCAAGGTTTCCTTTACTTGATAGCATTTCAGCTCGGAGGTAAGTACTCTGAAATCCTGCACCTATAACATTTTATTTTTGTTGTTAAACATTTTTTCGCTACTTCATTTTACTAATATTACTTACTCTGAAAGAACAACCTGTACTGATTTTCAAAACAATACGAGTTTTTTCGGCTGGTGTTACAAAGTTAGTGGTGTTTATACTTTATGTAAAAAAAAATATGTATGTGGGTATATTTATCAAAACTTAATAATATAAACCTATAAAATTTAAACCTTCCTGTTGTTACAGTCTCTGTATTCAGCATGAAGTATATGCTGTCTGACGAGTTCTGGGAGCGATCAATTTTCTATCGCCATTTGTACTGTGGACTTTGGGCGCACTTCGCTCTTTACAAGTACATCTCCTGCTGGCTACTTACCGAAGGTTTGTATATTAGTAAAGTTTGTTTGGGTGTCATGATTCATACTAATAAAACAACATCTGATGTGCTGCAGATAAGGCTTTCAGATAAGACTCGCATCATGTCGTAACTGACTGGCTGGACGCCTATTATATTTAGTATTAACTTTCTGTAATAATTTAAGTATTCATTAATAGATTCAACAAATTCTTAAACTATGTCACTTTAAACACCATTCCATTCAACATTTGAAATTAGTTTGCATAAGCGTGTTAATCATAATCCTACTAGGCGAATGTAAACAATTAGTACTTAGATACGTATGTCGCAATATGGGTTCACTGTGTCGCAAGTGCTTGTAGGTAGTGGCGAGGAGTTGATGAGCTGTTTGTTTGGTTTCAGCGTCGTGCATCCGGTTCGGGCTGTCTTACGCCGGCGAGGCGCCGGGCGGCGGCTCGCGCTGGGACGGCTGCAGCAACATCAAGCTGCTGCGCTTCGAGTTCGCCACCAAGTTCCAGCACTACATTGACAGCTTCAACTGCAACACCAACCACTTCGCGGCCGAGTACATCTACAAACGGCTCAAATTCCTCGGCAACAGGAACCTCAGCCAATTCTTTACCCTCCTTTTCTTAGCACTCTGGCACGGAACCAGATCGGGCTACTACGTAACTTTCTTTAACGAGTTCATCATCATTTATATGGAGAAAGAATTAGAATCCATCCTCGTCAAATCCGACGTCTATCACAAGATGTGGTCTAACAACATAATACAATACATCCTATATGCTATGCTTAAACTGTATTCTATAGTGTTTATGGGTTGGAGTTTAGTTCCGTTCGATCTAAAAGTATTTTCTAAATGGTGGGGCATATACAGCAGTCTTTATTTCTCGGGTTTCGTCCTGTTCATACCGTGGGCGTTTGTTTATAAGCCATTGTTGATTAAAGGGCTAAAATACCTAAAGACCAAATCTGAATAAAACTGCTCAAAGAAAGTCAAAACCCAAATTCAGACTCGAAAAACACTATAAATCATGTTATATGTATGTGTTTGCACCTTTCGAATGTGTTGAGTGAACAGTAAACTTATTAACGGCTGTTATTTCCGATCAGTTTTAATTAATGTATGGTTTATATTACGTATGACATTATATTATGAAACAGATTAATCTAGAATTTTTCATTCAAAATTGATGCCATGTTAAACAGTTTGATTTAATTTCTACTTTTTTTTGTTGAACTTTACATACCATTGAACCACTTCATAAAGTCGTTCAGAATGTGTAGAATCATCTTTATACAAATTAATATTTAACAATATGGCTTATTGCAATACCTATCCAATAGCATAACTCGAACAACTTGTGTAGTTCTAGAAATGTGATAAAGTACCTAAGCAAGGTTTAAAAAGAGTTTGCGCTTATAAGTTCTCAAGTGTATATAGGTGGATTGGTAAATTATGAGTAAATGTATTATTCTTAATCTCTAACTAATGAATATCCTTTTCGCATTATTTATTGTGACCTTCGATCATTTATACCTACGATACAACATCAGCCGATCGATATAACAAGTTTCAAAATTACGTTGAGATCTGTTTTTTGCACAGTAGAACGCTGATTACCGTTACGAGACAATTCCAAAAAAAACATACAAGTAAGTAACATAATTTTCGGGGCAATGCATTACCAATTATCAGAATATGTAGGTATAAAAGATCATAGACATTTTAGGTACCTGTTATATTTTGATTTCCTCTTGCTACTCATTTTATTCAAGGAGTATTTTATTTAAGGAGTACCTTATAAATAAAATTTAATTTACCTCAATGCATATTAAACAGCCAGAATACTCTTGCCCATTTAATTAGTATAATACATGATGCATATTAGATGCACTGAAATTTCTTCTTACACTTAGCATATTAAGGCTGTGAGGCAGTTTGCACAAAGTTTAGATTTAAGCTATCTTTTCTTCAGTCTCTTGTACTTCATGATCAAAAAAATAGTCTTAACGTTAAGGGGAACTGTTTCAGATTTATTGTATAATTTGATTGTACAACTAATCCAAATTGGTAGCAAGTACATAGTCAAAGAAAACTACATTAATATAAGTCACGTACACAGTCGAGACTACACTAGAAGCTAAAAGACGTGCTTAAAACTTACTCAAAGTTACTAATTTGGTCCTACCTTGGTGCTAGGTAAATTTACTTTACAGCTACCTAGCACGAAGCTTACAAACTCTGCTTCGTTGACGAGATAAATATAAGATGAGAAGAATGTTTGAATATATTTTAAGGTGTAGGTATTAACATTAAAAGTTGCAGTAAAGTACCATTTACCATAATGTACTAAAAGTACTCAAGTGCTATTGTACATGTTTGGAGGCCGGATTATGTGCGACATAAAAAGCTTGAAATATCATGCAAGTCTGCATGTGAAGTTATTAAAACATGCCTGAAAAGGTCTAAATAGGCATGGAACATTAAGTTTAAAACCTAACTGCTAGCTACTAGGATACAATAAAATAATGATTAATGAGGAAAACGGGGCCCTCTAGGATTTGGTGTCATGGAGAACTTGTTCTCTGTTATTCTGATGTTTAGAAGAAACTGGGGTAGATTTAGTTGCTTTATAAAATGAAATGATTGAATCGAAAAGTAATTAGTAATTCCGGTAGGGAGGAATTTAATATTCACTTAACCTGCATGCTTTTAAACAGCTTTCGTGGTGAATTATTTAATTATATTTTGTTTATTTTCAGCGAACCGTAACCGTAACGAAAAATAAAGTCATCCAACGTAACTAAAGAATGACGTAAAATATATTCTTCAATGTGTTCCGCTAAATATGCCAGAGTTTATACAAGTGTGGCCATCATCCTTCACCAATACCCAATTAAAACATATATGATATTTTTTACTTACAAAATACGAATTTAGTTCCAGACAGTGCTAATTCAGAAGTAGTTTTTAAACTATAAAATTATAACTTGTCTACAATACCTACCTAAAAAGTTCAGTCATTTTTGATTGAACTATTACGCTGACTTGAGAGTGGGTACCTACCTACATTATAGTGTGCGACGAGCTTGCTAATATGAATACTACAGAATATGCTCTAGCACTCTTCATTGTGACAATTTGTTTGATTTAGTTAAATTATGTAATTATAGTCAATGTAAGTACGACCGTAGTAATGAAATATAACATGAAAATACTACAAAAACGGAATACTCGTAAGGCTTTAAGCGCCTGTAGCTGTCACCAGACCCTGTACATTTGGTGCGGCTGACCTGAAAGTGATTTATTTTCACGTACAGATGTTATTTTTATATGTATATTTTATTACTACAAGTAATTTAATTGACCGAATCGTTGTTTTTTTCCATTTACTGGGAAGGGTAGATTTCGGGGTTAAAATTTTATAACAACTACCTAGAGCAAAACACATTGCCGCCATTTACAATTAAAAACCGATATTTATTACAAAACTCCTCTAAAAATGACGTTGTGATAATTATGATTACCTAACTATTTCAATGGTTACAAACGTAAATCACAATTCCAATAACACATTTTTCAATTTACTATGTAGATGAATGACAATCATTCCAAGTCAATCACAGACGATTTGTATCTTATACAGACATACTTACGGGGTAGACAGAGCCCAAGGCAACACCTTATCTTTGCTTATTTTAAATATCTGTAACGGTTAACTAGAGGATGATAATGAGCCTAATAAGTTATTACGAAAAAAGTAAATGAAATCTGCTTATCTGCAGCGTGGCGTCGATTTTATGTCAGCGGCACCAAATGTACGGGGTCTGGCTATCACATGCACTTACTTACTCATACACTCATACATACGTTTAACCCTCCATCTATTTACTTAGAATACGAACCATGTAGGACAACCTAAGTAAATTAAACTGTACGATAACCATACGTTTTTGAATTGAACTTCTGAATACTTTCTCGGATTAGTAATACCTAGTTTATTTCATGTTATTTTAGAGAAATTCTTGATTTAAGTGTCTCGTTAAAAGATATATTTTATGCAAATTGTTCCATAAAATCGCGGTTCGCTGGGATAGCGCATGCAGGATTTAGCGACTGTGTCGTGATCGTGACGTTCCCTTGATTTGGCAACTTTCGGTAATGTATTCTAATATTCTTATCCACATACGGTTACTTACTATTATCAGTGTTAAGATTGAACTAATAAGCTACTACCATAACGGTGTATCTAGTCTAGATTAGCAAATAATCGAAAGTACATAATGAACTACCCATTGCCTACTTTTACTACATACCTAGTTACCGAATGTTGATTTAAGCAAAATGTTTCATTCATAACACAGTACCTAAAAGTTGGTTTTTAATAAAATTTCTGAATAGATCTAGTGATTTTATTTACTTGTTGTACTATTTTAGGTAACGCTAAAGCAGCGCAGAATGAATAAATTAATACCTATTTATTATTTTATCTACACAGCATCAGTCTTATACCTACGCGCACACAAATGCCTACCTGTAAGAAACCGGTCAGGTGCGAAATTTCTGAGACTGAACCGATGAACTGTGAATTCCTATACAAACTTGTTACTTACGTAGCTATATAAATGGAATTTGAATACCTAAGTTGGCAAGCAAAAATAACGGGTCACTTCCCCTACAAAATTGTATGAAAGATGACCCGGTAAGGGCGGTAAAGTATGTATTTTAGCTCGTCAGTGCATAAGGTGTGTGATCAGAACGGATCTTGTACAAGGTCATTAGATCATTAGACCGGAAAATTTGTGAAATTTCAGTTAACTACTATTCACATTATATCATACCTATCGCTGAGTATAAAATTGGTAGCGCTTTGCGCTCCCTAGACATGAAAAGATGTTATTTACTTCCATTCATAAGGCTACATTGACGTAGCTACTAACTTTTAGAGCATGAAAAGTAAAAAAAAAATGTTTACCATAACAGAGATATATCCTCGAGGACAATCGTTAAGCCAGCTTGGAACCTTGGCGTAGGTATAAAGTAATATTGCCAATCCATAACAACGTGTTTGTAAACTCTAAAGACTACAACTTTCAGGAAATACGTCTATCTAACTGTTACGCCACATGCACGTCATCGTACAATACTTAAGTAACTACGTATCTAACTTACGTAAACGTGATTGAACGGTAAATCTGAATGAACATAGTTACGATGCATTTCTATTCTAATTATAGTCCTCACAGGGTCCTAGATTTAAATGTTTAATGTATAATTTGCAATCCTACAGCCGGCGTCCACAGTGGTCGTTAGGACGCAGCATTTAATTGAATCCTCGCCGCCAGGAGCACGCGACGTGCGTGGGAACGGTCACCTGCTGTACCTACTCTGCTCGAGTATTGATCCGGTTTCGGTACAAAGCCTAGTGGGTTTCAGGGGACTATTCCGCCCGACTACCTATTCGGAAAAGTAATAAAGTGGCGACGCGCGAGACAAGTTTTTCAATGTTACTCAAAGCATAAAGGTGATAGACTGGTCTGGCACATACGCATATAATAGAAGGATTATCTTGAGCCTTTCCACCTATACGCCAACAATCATACATATTCATAATCAACAATTATAGGTGGCCTTTAGGCCTTGTTACCTTAGGCTCTGTCTACCCCGTAAGGGATAAAGACGTGATTTATGTATGTTATCTTTAGCACCAGAAGTTAACGCCTAGTTACTAACTATAATGTAGATAATGATGTGGTTTTTAATCTCTTTGTTTACGAGTATAATATGCTTGTCCTTATTATCTTACAGGACACAATCACTAGTTTTATTGATATCTCTTCAATTAAAATTCAGGGTATAAATGATAAATACAAAAACCTGACTGCGAAAACATTTAACTGAACTGAAGAAAAGTAGGCCTGAAACTCCGGCAACAGAATTTCTTTAAGGATACAGCGGACAGTCATTTTTTTTGGGTTCCGTGCCTCTAAAGGAAAAAAGGAACCCTTATAAGATCACTTCGTTGTTCGTCTGTCTGTCGGTCTTTCTGCCAGTCTGTCTGTCTGTCTGTCTGTCTGCCCGTCAAGACCCTTTTTCTCAGGAACGCGTAGAGATGTAAAATTGAAATTGATACCAAATACTGAGGGGTCTGCTGCAGCCCTTGGAGCTGTGAAAAAAAGAAACTCTGAGTCAACTAAATCAAAAGTTAGTCATTAAAAAAGGTGTTTCCAAAAACCTTTGGGGTACTTTCAGTTGTCCTAGAAATTTGAAATTTGACATGAAGGTAGCTCTTATAGCACATCTAATGCAATAAGTCTAAAAACCTGATTTTTTAATGTCTGTCTGTCTATGTGTAACAAATATAAAATGATCTCATTACATTTCGCTTAAGAGCAGGGCGGCTGCTAACACTGGATCTTCTGATAGCTTGTCGAATTTGTACGGAACCCTCGGTGCGCGAGTCCGACTCGTACTTGGCCGTTTTTTTTAATTTGCAAGTAATTTTAATTGTTGCCACCTGCTGTATTTCCTAAGGAAATTCTGTTTCCGGAGTTTTAGGATTTGTTTTTCTTCTTTTCAGTTATCTTCTTCGCAGTCGGGATTTTGTTTTTAATAACTTAGTTTTGTCCAGTTTAATAATTTAGATTAGGTATAGGTAGGTACTGCGATAGTAATTTTCAAAGACCTATGCAATCCCTTAAAAAATTCTTTTTCGGAATTTATATTAAATCATAATTACACAACCAGATAACTCACTTATAAAAGTCGATTAATGCTGTAGACAGGTACATGTTTCGGACTAGTAATTCGTAATTCTTCCTCCTGGAGCTTTCGTCCCAGCGGCACGAACACCGAGCGTAAAGCGCTTAAAATCCGCCTCTATATGATTATTATTAAGGATTTGATGTTGTGATGATAAAATGCATTGTCACTGTCATTGTGTGTCATGTAGATTTTTGCTAAATAAAGCCTAACAAATATCAGGCTTTCCTCATTACAATTTATTTAGCAAAAATATTAAATGCAATGGATAAATACTTACGCCCGGACCGCTTCGAGGCAGATCCCTCATCAAACACGAACAACGCTGTTCCATGGATTCACTGGAAAAGAACATTTGAAAGTTTTCTGTCAGCGGTAAAACAAAATCAAGAATCGGTAGGAAACGATACGAAATGTGAGTTACTGATAAACCACCTTGCTCCGAACGTATATAATTATATAAAGGACGAAAAAGATTACGACACAGCTATCAGGAAGTTGGGTACACTTTTTATCAAACCGGCAAACGAGGTATTTTCAAGACACAAGCTTACTAAACGCCACCAGCAGCCTGGGGAAACGATAGACAAGTACATGCAAGAGCTGAAGTTGTTAGCAAAAGACTGCGCATTCAAAGCAGTGTCAGCGGAGCTATATGAGAGTGAGTACGTGAGAGATGCTTTCATAGCTGGCTTGTCATCTGCCTCCATTCGGCAAAGACTGCTTGAGAACACGACTCTAAGTCTAAATGATGCTTATACTAAAGCTCGCTCTCTTGAAATGGCTCAAGTCCAACGAATCCTATCAACAACCTTCGCCAAGTTTTATCAACGCCGCTTCGGCCAAACAAGCCACATCAAACTATGATATATGCTACTTTTGCGGCGCTAAACGTCACGCTCGACGACTCTGCCCAGCTTTCAACGCTACTTGTCTCACTTGTGGTAAGCGAGGGCATTTTGCTAAAGTGTGCAACCTACACAGCTTAACGCTTTTGCCACCAACGACGAAGAGACGCCCGCTATGGAACCACCAACTAAACAAGAAAACCTGTCATGCATAACAGCTGCGACAAATGATCTAAGCAAAGCAACCATACCAATCCTTTTCAATGGAAAAATTACAGCTAAAGCACTTATTGACACTGGCAGTACCGGAAGTTTCATTAACAGTAAAATTGTGAAAGATTTTGAGTTAGAAATAACGCCAAGCAAACAAACAATAACTATGGCTGCCGACCACCTCGTCTCCAAAGCCGATGGCCGCTGTACTTTGAACATCAATATAAAAGGAAAAGATATACAGGCAGAATGCTTAGTACTGCAAGGATTATGCGCTGATGTAATCATAGGACATGACATTCTTCAACAACACATACATTGAAGTATATTTTGGGGGACCCCAGGCCCCACTGAAACTGAACGCCTTCGCTTGTGCTAACATAGAACCCGTTAGCTTGTTTCCGAATCTCTTGCCAAACTGCAAACCGATAGCCATTAAATCAAGACAACACACCGCCGATGATACTACCTTTATAGTCAAGGAGATCCAGAAGCTATTGAAAGATGAAATAATAGAACCTAGCCAATCGCCATGGCGCGCACAAGTTCTAGTAACTTCTAATGAAAATCACAAGAGACGTATGTGTATGGATTATTCGCAAACGATCAATAGATATACTCAACTCGACGCGTACCCTCTCCCCGCAATTGAAGACGTTGTTACGAAGGTGGCAAAGTTTCGAGTATACAGCAAGATTGACCTGCGCAGCGCCTACCATCAGATACCGATTTTAGAGCATGAAAAACCATACACGGCATTCGAAGCTGACGGTAATCTATATCAATTCCGCAGAATACCTTTCGGGGTCACAAATGGAGTAGCAGCATTCCAGCGCGCAATTAACACTAGGTATAATCCACAATGAAAAGCTACAGGGCGTTTACGCTTATCTTGATGATATCACCGTGTGCGGACGAGATCAGCAGGATCACAATAAAAAACTAGAGCAATTCTTGGATATCGCTACGCGCTATAATTTATTATTATTATTATTATTTAAAATAATACACTACCAGCTCTTTGAGCTGATACGTGTATATCTATCACTGCACTTGTGTTCTCTGACTCTTTAAATGAATATCTAGTCTATTTTTAAAACTGTCTCGTCTATTTGACTCTCAATCTTGAAAAGAGTGAATTTTCAAAGAAGGAAATAAACATACTAGGGTACAATATCTGTAACGGTATTATCAAGCCGGATCCTGAAAGACTACGCCCACTTCTAGAATTACCGATTCCTGAAAACACAGCAGCCCTGCGTCGATCCTTAGGGCTATTCGCTCATTATTCGAAATGGATCCCAAATTTCTCCGATAAGATTCATCCCCTAGTTATACAAGACAAATTTCCTATGACTCAAGAAGCTATCAATACTTTCAAATTGTTAAAAGAAGAAATAGCTCGTTCAGCTTTACATGCTATCGAAGACAACGTACCTTTTACTGTAGAGACCGATGCTTCGGACTGCGCTCTAGCTGGAACCTTATCACAAGAAGGTAGACCAATTGCATTCTTTTCTAGAACGCTTTCTGGCAGCGAACGTAATCACCCTGCTATAGAAAAGGAAGCTGCTGCTATAGTCGAATCCCTAAGGAAATGGCGACAGTTTCTAGCTGGTAGAACATTTCGACTTGTCACCGATCAGAAGTCGGTCTCCTACATGTTTGACCAAACACATTCTTCAAAAATTAAAAACGATAAAATTCTTCGCTGGAGATTAGAACTGGCCATTTATAATTTCGATATCATCTACCGTCCAGGAAAAGACAATCAAGTTGCAGACGCTTTATCTCGAGCTCACAGTCTAGCTTCAACTACTTCGATGAGCGGTCTGCTAGAACTTCACAACACTCTCTGTCACCCAGGGATTACAAGAATGGTACACTGGGTACGGACTAAGAATCTTCCGTACTCAATTCAAGAGATTAAACAAATGACATCTACTTGCCAGATCTGCGCCGAAATAAAACCCAAGTTTCATTCAATAGAAGGGAAACTTATTAAGGCGACGTCGCCATTCGAAAGAATTTCGATTGATTTTAAAGGACCTCTGCCAACTGAAGGGACTAGTAATAATCGTTATATTCTTACGATAATTGACGAATATTCGCGTTTTCCCTTTGCTTATGCGTGCACAGACATAAGCACTGATACAGTGATAGCCAAATTGACAGACCTTTTTGCAATATTTGGCATGCCCACATACGTCCACAGCGATCGTGGAACATCATTCTTATCTAATGAACTAAAACAATTCTTGCATGGCAAAGGAATCGCTACCAGTTATACGACTCCGTACAATCCACAGGGAAATAGTCAAACGGAAAGATATAACGGTATTATTTGGAAAACCATACAATGAGCACTAAGAACACGTAATCTTCCAATCACCAAGTGGCAGCTCGCACTGACAGCGTCACTGCACTCCATCCGATCACTTTTGTGCACGGCTATTAACTGTACGCCGCACGAACGCATGTTCTCCCATCCCAGACGCTCCGCCAACGGTCAATCGATGCCATCGTGGCTGACTAGCGCAGGGCGAATACTAATGCGAAACCACCAACGTACCAGCAAATATGAACCCATCGTCCAGGAGGTAGAACTGTTGGAAGGCAACCCACAACATTCTCGAATCCGATTACAGAATGGAAGAGAATCTATAGTGTCTAACCGACACCTGGCTCCAGCAGGAGGTAGAGCTTCCGACGACGAGTATGAGGACGCTGAGGGATCGGACAGGGGGACGGACGACGAAAGAGGGATGGATGGTGAAAGGAGGACGAACGATGAAAGGGGGACGGACGATGGCCCCGCCGCAGAACAGGTTGAGCCCGCCGATAGCCCTGCGGTTCGCCGCTCTTCTCGACCACGCCGGCGTCCGGCGTATCTCGAGGACTACAGTTCTTGAACGGCAGGGGAGAATGTGATGATAAAATGCATTGTCACTGTCATTGTGTGTCATGTAGATTTTTGCTAAATAAAGCCTAACAAATATCAGGCTTTCCTCATTACACATGTACATCTAGGCACCTTTTGTCATCAAGACGAATCTAATGACGTACTTATCATTTGTTAAAATCGGTCAAGCCGTTGAGTAGGTATGTACTTAGGTAAGAGCGGACATAAGAATGAACATAACATAGGTAGGTACGCGGCAAAAACATAACCCTAGATATATAAGCTCTTTTGGGCATCGCCGCAGCCGGGTAAAATAGCCCGACCCAGCCCCATCAACTTCATCATGATCCTGCCAGTGTCGATATTAGATGTACAAAATCACTTTAGATCATTACAAAAATAAGCAATAGAAATAAAGCACATAGCTAGGTACTCACCTTCAGATTCATAATTTTTGCACGGTTCAACGCAACTACGAGTACTTACCCCTTTTGTTTAGCTCAGTCAGCTAGAAATTGTCTTACCAATTCCAGTTTAACAAGATATCATTTTAAATTTTAAACTTTTTTTAATAATAGACCAGGGTCGATAATTTTTGAGACCAAAAAAAATTATAGTAGGATGAAACCCATTAGAAAAGGTAGAGAATATTACACAAATAAAAGGAAAAATAATTTACGGGCAATCTGAGGTCGGGAAGGGGAAGGGGGTGTTTTTAAGGGTGAAAAACGGTTTATCTCGATTTCCGGCAAAACTACAAGTCTTATGAAAAAAAGTTAAATGGCAGTTGTAGTTAATAAAAAGATCTACAACTTATTTTTACACTTTTTCACATAACCTCAAAATTTATGTGAAAAATTCAAATAATCAAGTTTTTGGTTTTTATTTTTTATTTTGCAAAAAAAAAAAATTCTCGAAATTTGGTGAAAACTTACCTTTTTATGTCCCAAACAGTATTTTTTTTTATTTAAGATTCATTTTTTCATCTTATTTTGACTTAACATCGAAAAAGCACCCTGATTTTCAATCGAAAATTCTCACGTCAAAATATCTGCTTTTTTTAAAAAGTCGGTGGCCTTTTTGTTCGCTGAAATCACTACTTTCTGATGGTATATAAAAAAATATACATTACTATGGCAAATGTTCTCAGAAAATGCAAATAAACGAAGAAAACTCGAATCTGATTTTTTTTTTGTATCATTGTTCAATTTTGAGCTATTTATTAAAATTTACACTAATTACTCGAAAAACGTAAGATTTCATGTTTCAGTGATAAACAAAAAAATTACGAATCCATAAAACATAAAGATTGCAAAAAACATGCGAAAATAGTTGTTCTAAATATTTAAAAAATAGGATTTAACGGGGATTTCATCAAAAAAATGTGACTGCTGCATTTTTTTCAGTAATAAAGTTGATTTATTAAATTCTAATTACATTTATGTCATAGAAAATCTAATAATAATATATACATGTAAATCGTACTATTGAATTTCGACTTTATACTGATTACGTTATTCATTATAATTTTCTTAAATACAAAAATCTTGTCATTCATAAATACCTTTTATCTTGCGGTCTAATCACTTCTCCATTAGTTCTTGTCTCTTTGATGGCATTCTTCATCGTTAAATTCGACAAACCTTCCCGATTCTAGTGGATTTTCGAAATCTTCAAGACCATCACCGTCTTCGTCTCCAATATTATTTCCGGTCTGCATTGATTCTTCATCCACAATTTCATCAAAAAAAATACTGTGTTTGGGACATAAAAAGGTGTCTTCACCAAACTTCGTGAAAAAAAATTTTTTTTTTTCAAAAGAAAAATAAAAAACAAGTTTTGAGGTTATGTGAAAAAAGTGTAAAAACAAAAGTTGTAGATCTTTTTATTACCTACAACTTTGCCATTTAACTTTTTTTCATAAGACTTGTAGTTTTGCCGGAAATCGAGATAAACCGTTTTCACCCTAAAAAACACCCCCTTCCCCTTCCCGACCTGAAATCGCCCGTAAATTATTTTTCCTTTCATTTTTGTAATATTCTCTACCTTTTGTAATGGGTTTCATCCTACTATAATTTTTTTCACTTATACCATTTTCTAAATTATCGACCCAGGTCGATATAAGGCTTATATGAAGTTGATGCTTACATACCTTTTATATACAGGCTTCTGTTGACTATTCTTCAGCCCCTTGGGAACGGAAACATCTGGTTAATGCTTGCAAGGGAGGACTGTTATGATTGAGAGCGAATTATAGGTAGGTATGGTATACACTTGCGTAATACAGGAATGCTACATATAAGAGCAAAGTTCATTCACGACTGATGCGGTATGGAGAGGAGCACACCGAGACCGAGATAGGTCGGTATCAGGCCCGCAGAATGTCAAAATTAGAGAAGGACGGGGGTCAGAAATTTCTATCCAACCCGGCCATTCTGGATAAAGTATAGTATTTTTTCTATCTGTGATTTATGTAATCGCGAGCACCACTATAAGAACACTCATAAAAAGACTGGATAAGTCTATAATATATTGTCTGTTCCCTTTAAAATCACATGTTGACTTATGACTCTAAAAGTGCTCCATCGTTAGGTACCTACGTAGGTAAATTTTTTACTGCCAATGAGTTTTTTTTTATTTGTCCATCTATTTGGCTATGGTCAAAAACCATTCAGGCGTTCAGGACCAAATACGCAGTGGTAGGTACTTATTTAGAAAGCAAACAAGTTGAAATATTTCAATTACATTCAATATTTCAGTATATTTCAATTTGCCAATTAATGCTTAGGATTCAAGATGGCGGACATAATTTGACACTTGAAACGAAAATGGATATGGGTGTCGTTTTCAGGTAATTTGTTGGCTCTGAGCTCAAATTTAGCATATTTTTTTGGATCCAAGATGGCGGATGACATTTTCACAAATTATTAGACAAAATGTTGATGGATGTCGTTTTCGAGTAATTAGGTGGCTCTGATCACGAATTTGGATTATTTTTTTGGATCCAAGATGGCGGATGATAACTTGACACTTTTGACATAAAAATGTTGATGGGTATCGTTTTTCAGTAATTTGGTGGCTCTGATCACGAATTTGGCATAACTTTTTGGATCCAAGAAATCGGATGACATTTTGACACTTTTTACACAAAAATGTTGATGGGTATCGTTTTCGGGTAATTTGGTGGCTGTGAGCACGAATTTGGTATAATTTTATGAATCTAAGATGGTGTATGACCTTTTGACACTGACACAAAAATGGTAATTGGGTGTCATTCGGGGCTAATTTGGTTTTTTATGTTTTATTTACAGTAGCTACATAGACCCCGTTCTAACGGTAAACATCTTTCAGCTGTTGATGACGATGATGACGGTCGTAGAAAAAGTATTGTATGCAACGTTGTATAATTGAGTCAAAAAAAGCTCGTGGCGTCTTTTCTTACGATGTTCGCTGTGTTATTCACATCGTAACCCTCACCACTCGCCCTCTTATACAACTGTTGCATAAAATACTATAATTGTGGTATGTTGTTTAAGCTAATGGTACGAGTTTTTAATATACCTAGGTACGGAGTAAAGGTCCAACCACACCGGTGCGTAAAAAATGTTGACGGTGCTTTTATGCAACAAAATGTATGGAAAAACGGTGAGAAAACGTGACGCCTACGACACGTCACTGCGTATACGCAGAGGTGTGGTCGCTCCTTAAGCAGGAGGGTAGACCTTGGTCTCCTATAGGTATGGCATGACGGCATGAGGTAGTAACAAACTTTGCTTAAAAAATAAAATAAATCATGGTAGAGAAAAATCCTTTATTGCGTCATTGTGTTTTAAGATTATGTATAGTACCTAGTTCCAATCATTTATTTATCTCGATGACGGATCTAGCTTGATAGTTATAGTGTTGTGACCAAATAAGTGATCAGTAGATACGATATCGATCCAATTTTATATATCTGATGAGTAGTACTACTAGCTGGTATAAGAATCAGAGATGATTGATAGCACTACGTAAAATTTATGCGCTATTCTACTATTCTATTCTCAGCATCACGGGTTCGAGGGTTTTTAATTTAATTTTATTATGGTATTTGTTATAGTCGTAGAAGATTATTGAGACGAGCATTTGGTTTGGAAGCAGATTTAATATTTTAAGACAAATTACAAATCATGTTATTAGTACGTTACGAGGCTGACTGTCAAATATAGTTCGCAGGAAAGCCGCCTGAGGGCGCTGCGTTTCCAAGCACGCAGACTACGTTCCAACATCTTCCTTTTTTTTTTACAAAAACAAAGCTAGACATTAAACAATTATCATAAATTAAAACATTGAGACATTCCATAACAAATAAGACCCATTATCAAAACAACCATTATTCATAGTCAATTATTAGTCAAATAAACAGATTCACATTATATAAAATTGCAGTAGCTTTGTCAGACATAAAAATATTCAATTAAATACAGCAAAGTCAAGTCATTATCATAATCATTACATTACATTATCATACATTATTATTCATTATTACATTATTATTAGGTACATTAGTCATTTTCAAAATTAAATATTCTCTTAACAAGACCAAGTTCAGAACAAGTATGTTTTCACACCACCTGCTCGACAATGGCTAATTATATATCATGTAAACCTTACTCAAAGTAAGTCATTATAGCCCTTGGCTTTCGCCGGGTAGTAATATTGTACTGAAATTCATTATAACCCGTAGGTTAGTAATATGATTCTCACTTTTCATAGTTCTTATTACTAGACGCTTAAAGTCCAATTTCGTAAAAATCGCACGGCTCCGAAAATCGAGATGGCCACGCCACGGCAAGCGGCGTTCGATTTTCGAACGAATGAAACAAATTTCAAATAAAACAAAAGCTGCCAGTGTTTGCCGACGCTGTAATATTACACGCATAGAACTGCTAAGATTCCAAATAAAAATATGCTGTATCATTACAGAACTGGACTAATTTCTCAAACTTAAATTTTTACTTTTAATTTTGTTTTAGTTACTGTTGTTTTAATTAAATAATTTTTCTAGTTACCTTGGTTTTTATTGTCTCGCAAAAGGTGAGAAAAGTAGAGTATACTCCTCGGAGATAAAACTGTATATGTCTTGGGTGCGATTAAATGCTTCGCTCCACTCAGGACTCAACCTTAATTCCCTCGCTACGCTCAGGAATTAACTCATAACCCCCTCGCTACGCTCGGGAGTTAAATCTAGAGTCCTTTGCTGCGCTCAGGATTCAATATCGCACCCGTGACATAATACAGTGCTTTATCCCCTCGGTGTACAATCTACTATTTCCTAAGACGGTAGGCGATTTGACATCAGCAATAATAAACAAAATATTTTTTATTACATTATGACCATTGTGACTATATTGACAATTAATATATTGTTGACCCACTATATTGACAGAATTTCCTGAATATGATGTAACTTTTGCATTACAATGTGACATTTTATTTGACAATTTTAATGATTTATAGACATCACAAGACATAACATTAGCATCACTGCCTGTATCTAAAATACATTCAAAATTAACATCATTGACATTTAAAACAATAGTCCAATGAGAACTATTAAATGAGTTGAGATTTCCTATAAAAAAACTCTCACCTTCATTTTCATTATTATTTGTTACCTCCACAAAATTTGTAATCTTATTTTTACAAAATGCTTCATAATGACCTATCTTGAAACATTTTCTGCACTTCGCATTAGTTGCTGGACACTTATGACGATGGATCTGGCCACATTTTCGACATCCACTTCTTGACTGACTTGCTGACCGATGGTAACTATATGACTGTGACTGACGATCTCTTGACCTTGACTGATGACTATCTCTTGACTTTGACTGATGACTATCTCTTGACTTTGACTGATGACCATCTCTTGACCTTGACTGATGATTACTTATATTGTTTGATGATTGACCTTTGTAAATGTGATTCTGTAGATATTGCTTTCTTGACTGACTTCTGTTCTGACATGCTCCACTTACTCTTGACTTGTCTTCTTGACAATTATATAAGACCTGTTTTTCTTTATTAAGTTCAGCTGCCTGTGACTGTGTTGTAATTAGCGTTTTAGCTAAATGTAGTGCCTTTGTCATTGTTAAGTCGGTTTCCATTAGTAATTTTTCTCGAACATGTTGGTAGTTTTCATTTAAGTTGCATATAAAAATATCCGTTATTAATCTCTCTTTAAGTGTGCCAAATTCACATGTTTTGCTTAAATTAACCAAATCTGTCATGAAATCTTCTATCGACTCATTTTGAGTTTGTTTTCTCGTAAAAAATTTAAATGATTCGTATGTAACGTTCGTTTTCGGTACAAAATATTGTTCGAATTTCTTGACTAGGTCGCTCAATTTAATAGTATCTTCGTCCACTCCGAATGAATTAAATATATCTAGCGAATCCTGTCCGATCATATGCAAAAATACGGCTACTTTTCTTTTTTCGCTTTCTTCTGACAGTTCACTTGCGGTCATGTACAATTTAAAACTTTGGTACCATTTCTTCCAATTAATGGCTAAGTTTCCTTGCAACGAAAGTGTTTCTAGTTGACTATTTATTGTTATTCTTCGCCTTGAGCCATTATTATTCTGCATTTTTAATTTCTGACTTCGTTGAGATAATTTGAATTTTAATATGGATGGACTGACTGACCTGGAACCGTTGACTTGGCTTCTTTAAATGTTTCTTTTTCTTCTGTCTTCTTATTTATTTATTTCTTGTTGACTTCTGACACCACGACTTCTGACACCATGTTATAGTCGTAGAAGATTATTGAGACGAGCATTTGGTTTGGAAGCAGATTTAATATTTTAAGACAAATTACAAATCATGTTATTAGTACGTTACGAGGCTGACTGTCAAATATAGTTCGCAGGAAAGCCGCCTGAGGGCGCTGCGTTTCCAAGCACGCAGACTACGTTCCAACAGTATTCTGGACAAAGCGACTTTTCGAATTGTTTTGGCGGGACAGTTTCACGTTGAGTATAAATAATCGATGGGTATCCAACTACAGTCACTGTATCACATACCTCTCTGTCCTTTGGGGACGTTAAGGTGTACAAAATTATCTGAAATCGCACTAACGGGGTTACAATTACAATCATTTTCATATATTATTTATGAGCATGCCTTAACTTCTTCCTTATTACATGCATACATAAACCACGTCTTTATCCCTTACGGGGTAGACAGAGCCTAAGGTCACAAGACCTAAAGGCCACGTTTAACATGATTGTAGGTATTGTATTTGTATTCCTTATTAGGATGTTTAATAAGGTCAAATGAATAAAAATGTAAGCAGTCATGTGCTTAAAGTTGTACACTTTGGTAGTTGTATGTCTCATAGCAGTCATAGCTAAAACCACGAATGCAAGCGTGAGTTACATCAAGTTAATTAACCGACTGCGCCAGAGGGAGGGTTATGTTTTTCGAGTGTATTGTAGGTTATATAGATCTACGAACTGGCTGGTTCGTCGGTGCGCTCGAGGTTTGTAAATCGAACACTCGTTCGATTTATTACAAGATTTTTGTTTTGCATCTCGAGAGCAGCGTGGAGATCTGCTTGAACCGGGCTTGATAAAGCATCCCGGCCTAAATATTTGTAACAATTTAGGTATAAACATAAAATAAAGCAGTTTATTAAATGTGATATCTGAATTTCCATTCAGTAGATTGGCCTTAAACAACTACAGTTTGCCATAAATACTTTAAAATAGATCTGTTTGCCATAAATACTTTAAGTATACTTAGCAAGTGCTCCAAGAGCTTCTCTGCAGTATGTATGTATGTCTATTTCTTTGGCACTTTCTAGAGCCTAAACGGCTTGTCGCATTTGAGCTTGAGATGTATCATTTGATTAGTCTTAGTCGTGAAAGTGACACTGGGTAGCTAGGGCGACGGCACCAGTATTGGACACTTTCAAGCTGGCAGGCACCAGTAATGGACATTTCGATCTTAATTTAAAGACGATACGGTTTAAAATTGACTATTGTAAAATAGATGACTATGCCTAGTCTTTTAAATATGAGTTATTGTGCAATATTGGGTCCGTGTCCATTACTGGTGCCGTCATTTTGAAAATTATAATAACCATAAATTAAAAATTTAAAAAGCCCCACGCACTAACTGCTGCACCAATTTTTACCGAACATAGCTAAGCATCCGCTTGAGAGCTACGGGGCGACAGACAGACACATACACACACACACACACACACACACACACACACACACGCACAAAGTCATGGTAAAAATTAACGAAGCCGAGTTTTTTTAAGAATTAATTTAATTGTTTTACAATAACCGACGATTTTGACTTACATTATATTTCATATCTGTCACATATCTATACGTCAAAACCGTTAAGTTATTGTTTAAGTAACTTTACTTGATGCAACTCGCACTGACTATTCGGTCTTCTATTACGTATAACAGCAACCACAACCTAAATAGACAGTCAACCTCACAAATATGTATTAGTATGTCGCAATAATACATAATGGTTGAACGGAATCTGCTCCGCGTCATCGATCGCGCTCAAAAAGTATTTCACCAGATTAGTCTAGTAAAATTGTTACGTTACCAAAACGTGCTCGTATTTAACTATTCCCCTATGTAGTATGTATCTATACCCCTAGAGATGAAACTACATTAAGTACATCATGACTTTAACCACCTTACTGCGATATATGTATGTAAACACAACATAGTGCCAAAACTATGTACCTAGCTACCGTAAAATCGGGTAAAATTAATCCCGAAGGGTAATAAATACTGAAAAAGTTGGATTTTTACAGGCGGACAAAGCTACCCTCTGTAGCTAATGTAACCTAACTTTACGGTAGGTACTTCAGATCTTTTCACCGTTTATGCAACTTTGAGCAGATATGTATTTCTGACCCTGACTGTGCAAGTGCAAGTACTTACCAACCTATTATGATTATGATAAATTGTTTACATATAAACCACTATAAAATTAGACTAAACAAAATTACTGCGGGCCTAATTATGAGATCAATATAATACCTACCTAATGCTACGATTGATTAAATATGAATGATTCTCGGGATAATAATTTATCTGAGTTCTTCCTTGTCATTTGTTTTTATAATAGACCTGGGATCCTCCGGGATCCAGATTTGCGCGTGGAGTGTGCTGCCAGGCGGCCGCTCTCCGCGCCGTGACCACGAGAGCGAGTGAGACTGGAAGTTCTTCCCTGAAATTAAAAGCTTTGTGCAATACATTGTTACAGAGTATTCCTGCCCCCTCTTTGAGGCGGCTTCCTGCCACCAGACCTTTAAAACGTTATGAAAAAAAACGATTTGATACGATATTTATGTCGTTTGTGTTAAAAATTTCGTTCAAACAAATTCTATATTCCTTCATAACTTTATATCATATCATATCGAAAGAAAACCATAACGTTATGAAACTGGTTATGAACTGCTCGCTGTTGCCGCTCCGTAGGTATTAGGGGACGTAAACCGGGATCTCGGATTTCGAAAATACTGGGATACCGGACCAAATTAAGAACTTCAAAATACCGCCCTTCATTTGATAAAAACCGGTATTTTCGACATTTTATTAAAAAACGCTATTAGGTAATATAAGGTTATGAAAAATAGCGTTATGCAAAAATAACGGTTATTAACGGTCTGCCTGCCACTGCCACCTCATTAGTCATTACCTGGGATATGTAGCTAGGTAGAAAACAAAATTATAGTTTAGTTCTGCATGAAATCGGAATGCATGTTGCTCTCGTTTGTTTCGAAGTCATTTCTTTGCCACTGACAATATTTCAAGCGGGCAAAAATAAATTAAGTAAAACATTACTTTCTTTGATCATTTTGCACAATACAAGTATTTTTAAGAAAATGTCTTCGAGAGGACTTATGTAGGTACGGTTTTATTTTATTTTACTATATATAAGTAATTTGGTAACGCAATAAGCTCAATACGCAAAAAAACGATAAACGAACAAAATATTTAGTACCACCCCAACTCCCAAACACTTAGAACCGTAAAAAGGCTAATCTCTAATAGCAGTTCTTTAAAAATTTTAATCGAATTGGGGCACCCCTAACGTGAGTAAGTATATTTAAGGTTTATTTATCTACAATTATTTAGGCAAGAGCGCGGAGTGCCCCCAGGAGACAATCGAACTATTCGCGAATGCGGTATAATGCTGGGGTGTTATTCTTTATTCGTGGGGTGTAATGGGAGGGTCGGTGCACGTGCGCGCTGTTACGCGGCCTTCGCCCCTCGATTGAGTGATAGGGTTTGACCTGCCCATGTCGATTACTAATAGAATAGCTGTTTTGATAACGTACGAGTGATATTGTTCTATTTTAGTATCAAGGTTACGCTCAATATGTGTTTTTCTACTCCGGTAATCACGAGCACCACTATAAGAACACTCATAAAGAAGACTTTGGATAAGTCCATAGTATTTATTCCCTCTAAAAGCACTTGTTGGCCTGTCGCTCAAAAGTGCTCCATCGTCGTTACGTAGGTAAAACTTTTACTGCCAATGAGTTTTTTTTTATTTGTCCATTCAGACAGGCTATGGTCAAAACCATTCAGTCGTTCAGGACCAGTACGGTGGTAGGTAGTTACTTATTTAGAAAGCAAACAAGATAAAATATTTCAATATATTCAATATTTCAGAATACTTTTAATAGTTTGTATATTAATAAATTCCATATCAATAAAAAAAAATGTCATTTGACAATTTATGTTTAGGATCCAAGATGGCGGACATAATTTGACACTTGAAATGAAAACGGTGATGTTTGTCGATTTCGAGTAATTTGTTGGCTCTGAACTCAAATTCGGCATAATTTTTTGGATTCAAGATGGCGCGCCGGATGAACTTTTGTCAATTTTTTAGACAAAAATGTTGATAGGTGTCGTTTTCGAATAATTTGGTGGCTTTGATCACGAATTTGGTTTTTTTTTTGGATCCAAGATGGCGGATGACAACTTGACACTTTTGACATAAAAATGTTGATGGGTATCGTTTTTGAGTAATCTGGTAGCTCTGGTCACGAATTTGTCATAATTTATTGGATCCAAGATGGCGGATGACATTTTTTTTATGTTAGAGAGGCCAGACAAACGATCTAGTGGGTTACCTGATGTTAAATGATCACCACTGTCCATAGACACCCGCAGCGCTTTACGCGATGCCAGTGCGTTGTCGGCCCTTTGACACAAAAATTATGATTAGGTGTCATTTTCGGCAACTTTAGTGACTGAGCCGAAATTTGGCATTATTTATGTTTTATTTACAGTAGACCATAGGCGCCGGTCCAACAGTGAACACCTTTCAGCTGTTGATGATGACGACGAGGATGATAATGTTAAGAAAGTCGTACCGTAGAAAAATGTCGTTGTATAATTAAGTCAAAAAAGCTCGTGGCGTCTTTTCTTACGATGTTTGCTGCGCTCACATCGTAACCCGCACCATGTTTCCTATTTCCTATGCCAACAGCATCAACCTAAAATAAGAAGATGAGATAAATAAACGAAATTCGTTCGTACATACCTACGCTGCTAATTACTGCTAGAGCTCTCGAGGTTTCCAACGTCGCACACCCTTACTAACCTAACCTACCTAAAATACCCGTAGCTTACTACAGTAGAGCAGCTACTACGGTCGAGTTCAGTTTAATCGTCACTTGATGACAGGTTGATTCAACATTGGTAATATTTGATAGTAGTTAGGTCCACTGGAAAAAAAACCAATAGACCTAGGGTGACGGCATCAGTGTTGGACACTTTAAGCTGACAAGCACCAGTAATGGACACTTCATTCTTAATTTAAAGATATGGTTTTAAATTGATTGTTGTAAAATAAATGACTATGCAAGAGTTTGTGCATTACTGTGTCCATGTCCGTCCATTACTGGTGCCGTCACCCGTACTAGTAGGTCAACGAGGAGGTAGTAGGTCTGCGGGGAACGAACTGCACCAGAGCAAAAGAACGAGCTCTAACTATCGCATGTTTTCCAAGTACGTACAGTTTGTTCGTTTGATTTTATATTTTTGACTCTATATGCTATGCACCATTCTAGTCATACATTTATTAACAGTTATCGATGAATGCGGCGACAGCCCTACTCATGTTTCGACAAGTGCAGTAATAACAGTTTAAGCGATCTCACAATGGACATAATGAGTATTTCCTGTCATTTGTCCGGTTGTCGCGTACGGCTGTCCGTACGGATTTGTACCTACGGTAATTTGGAACTCCTATACTTAACATGAAACTGGTAATTTCATACTAATGTATGCAGACTTAAATAGGAGATATGTATATGATATAAAAATACACGAGGGATCATTTCTGTAACGTTGCATTATCTGAATGGTTTCTTAATTATCTACAGTATGAAGTAGGAACCACTATAATAAAAGCACGTTAAGGTACCTAATTTACAAAATCATCGAAAAATAAGATTCAAGAGTTAACGTAGGTAGGTAAAAGTAACCCAGTTAGTTTAGGTTAGTAAGTATTGCATAGGTGCATATAATAATATATTGTGTGCTATGGGCACTCAAGCAGTCAGAT
Organism: Pandemis corylana; assembly: GCA_949127965.1. Lineage (NCBI taxonomy): Eukaryota > Metazoa > Arthropoda > Insecta > Lepidoptera > Tortricidae > Pandemis > Pandemis corylana. Next base: position 23,787,230 of record OX421850.1, read on the forward strand.
TCGTTGAAACAGGTCAGAAAGAGCTGTAAAAAGAATTTAATTCAATTTGTGGTTCTTTAGTGCTCTCATAGTTGTGAAGATGGTATGACTGTCAGATAAAAGCTATTGGTTGCGGAAGTTTTTGCCGGCAAATTTAGACAGGGCTCCCAGTTCCTCCTCGATTCTCATGATCTGGTTGTACTTGGCGATGCGCTCGCTGCGCGCGGGCCCGCCACATTTCACCTGGCCGGCCGACAGCCCTACCACCAGGTCTGCCAGGAACAGGTCCTCAGTGTCTCCCCAGCGGTCCGTCACCACACAGCCAAACTGATTCGCCTTCAGCAACTTATAACATTCGATTACTTCAGACATTGTTCCCGACTGATTAATCCGCAACCCAATAGTATTACATGCCTTTTTCTCTACCGCCAGCCCCACCCTTCTTAAATTTGTTTGTGTCAAATCGTTGCCATATAACTGAGCTGACGTGCGTGCCTGTAATGTAGACCATGCGGCCCAGTCGTCGCAGTCGAAAGCATCTTCGATAGATATTACGGGAAACTCTTTAATATTATCAAGGTACGTCTCGGCCAGTTTATCTGAAGACATGTACTCCTGGGGGTTAGAATTAGGATTTTTAAATTCCAAGTCATAAGCACCGTCCTTATATAAATCGGACGCGGCCGCGTTTATAGCCAGTTCTACTTTTCCAACGTAACCGCACTGCTTGATGACGTCGTTGAGGAAAACGAGCGCATCACGGTGGCTCTGTAGAGGAACAGAGAACCCGCCGTTATCTGCCACGTAGGTGGTTTCAGAGGAATACTTATTTTTGACAACGTCTTTCACGTAATGATACATTTCTGTTCCCATTTTCATTGCTTCGGCAAACGAAGAGGCACCAGTGGGCATTATGCAATATTCCTGGAACGGTAATCCATTCGAAGAAAGAACACCACCAGTCAGTATAGTGAAATGTGGCACAGGTAGGATTATTGTCGTGATGCCCGCCATGTCTGATATGTGCCTATACAATGGCACTCCTTTCTTGGCCGCCCCAGCTTTGGCAACAACTAGCGATACCGCCATCATGGCATTAGCGCCGAGACGCGATCTATTCTCAGTACCATCGAGGGAAATCAAAAATTGATCAATTTCTTTTTGCATCGTCACTTCTAAGTTTTGCTTGATGAGTTCAGGAGCAACAATTGTGTTAATATTTTTCACCGCATTTGAAACTCCCATTCCGCGGTACTCTTTCGGGTTGTTGTCACGCAGCTGCACAGCTTCACTTATTTTTTTGACATCAGTAGAAGGTACGCCGATCCGGAACAGTCCAAGTTCGGTAACCATGTCCACCTCTACAGTTGGAACACCAGTCGAGTCAAATATTTGACGAGCTAATAGTAGTTTAATTGGCATTTTAATTCTATAATACTCTGTATAAATGTAAATAAGTATAAAACTAAAAAAACGCACGAGAAAGGATTCCAAAAATGATAATGACACAATCAGTCGGTGACTTTTTTGATGATTTCAGACATACTTCAGAGGCAATTTGATTTTATTTGCTGCCAGTAGTTTCGTAAATAAGTAAATTACTAAAAAAGTTTGGTCATATTATTAAGTTCCTTTCTAGCTCGGAGAAATAACACTTATTCCTCCGAGCTTTCTAGTCTCGGTTTCTAGTACTCGACTTCAATGTATGTAAATTAAACTGTTAAAAAAAATTGAGAATTTTATAAGGAGAACAGCGTACAGAGCTACAAACCTTGATTTCGAATAACTACTTAGTGAGAAAGAGAATATGTTTTAACAACACTGTCAACACTCAGGCGCCGACGGAACGCCCCCGGCCCGGGATGCACGTGCATGATAATCTCTACATTATTCCGATAAAGTGTTTTTTAATAATTGAAAAACGGATTAAGTGTGTGTGTGATTTATTTTTTGCATCGCAGAACATGTAGAGTCGAGCAGCGTCACATAAGCGTTCCTTTGGATTTATTTTACTTACTAAAATAAAAGATGTTAGAGCTGAGGAGGCTCAAGTCAGTCCAGTATGACGGTATAAGTACTTTTTAACCGACGAAAAAACAGACAGAGGAGGTCCTCAATTCGACGCGTTTATTTTTTTATTATCGGCTCTAGTATTTACCCGAAAATTTAATGGACAGTCAAAACAAAAATCAAATGACAAAACAAAGAAAGATTATAGATTTCATTTCGAAAACTGACATTAAACTGTGTATTAACAGCGATCTGAACGTAAATATTAAGTGCGTAACAAATAAAGGGGTGTGAGACCATTGAGAGCATAATAGTATTCTAATACAGTCCTCCTAACAGTTTATGAAACGAAGGGCGATCTCTCAATTTGCTACGGTGTGATTGTCAAACACGTCGCCTCTCCCTTGTTTACACTTTCAGGGCCCCGCCGCGCATACAAGTGCATAAAGTACATCGAATAGCAAAACGCGGAGAAAATAATGAATTTAGTATGAATAAATGAAATTAACAAGTGTCATACAGGTCATAAAAAGGCACAGCCACAGACGGTCATCCCATTCGCACTCGCCTGCAACTTAGAAAAGAATAACTGGTTATTGTCCGCGACAAAAACAGGCTTGCTAGGCTTAGCAGGCGTCTTACCAGAGTTTAGATTAGTCTCTATTCTAACTATGGATATTGTACGTTATGGATGGCTGGCTATAGAAACAACAGATAACCGGTTTGTCGCCACCGTGCGAAAGCATTTGTTTTATGCTGTAGAGCATAGGTATATGGTCATAACCCCATTGGCATGTTTAAATTAGATGATATTAATTGTTGCGTGGGAGCATCCTGGTCCCACGGCTGGGCAGTGGGATGTGCATCACGCGACGAACGCGTGAGAATATCGCGCGCGCCGCACCTGGACCAATCGATTGTGAGATATGATAATGCGCGCCTCATTTGCGGACACGCAGAATAACAAAACTAGTATTGAACATTACATTACTGATCTACCTAACTTCATATACCTAGCTTGCGTTGCGTTGTTGAATTTAAGAAAGAGGTAGTTTTGATCTGACCATTGTTGGTTGATGGTAGAATCAACATACATGTTAGACGGTAGCTATAAATAAATTAAAGTAAGGACCTCTACGCGTAACAAAATTGTTCTTAGTGGTGTTAGACCAAATAAAAAAGTCATGACGCTTGGCAAAGTTTGGTTGCACTTGTGTGAACTGTATGCACACACAAGGCGTAGTTTAAACCGGGCCCGCTTTGCCGTTCGCTGGATTACGCCTTATTTGGTATTTTTCGCATCTCAAAATCTCAAAATACGAAAAATATTCTTAGTTTAAGTTGCACCAAGTTCTTTTAACAATAACTTTAACCATAGTCGTCGATTTTGACACATATTTCACAGGTTTTCTGTAAATATACGTCAAAATCGTCGGTTACGGTTAAAGTTACTGTTAAAGTGCAACTCACGCTCGATGACAGCTATCAATACTATATGGAATTCTCAGCCGATGTCAGTTTTTCCGGAACGCTATAACGTAGACATCTTTAAGGCCAAAGTGAACAGACACCTTCTAGGCAAACGTGTAGGTGCCATTTTACGAATAGGCCTCATCTTCGCCTTCCGTCAAGCGAGATTGAAGTCAAACGTAAGTCTAATTTATGTAAAAAAAAAGAAAGAAATTACAACCGTGTTGATTATTTATTTTCACAGCGAGTGAAGCTGTGGGTTGTGTTGACTATTTGCAATTGTTTAGTTCTATACATGAATGTACAATAGGTACAACTGTTTGTAATTGACGAGTCCATTAGGGTATGTTATCGATCATTAAAAGGTGTACAACAAATTGGAGAGCGTAGTGCAGGGGTCACAGCCTGGCACGGTCGGCCCGGCGGGCCCGGGCTCTCGCTTGCCACAATTAGTTCACGCTTAATTAAGTCTCAGAATTTAATCTGCTTTCACATAATATCGGGTAATATTTGTATAAAATGTTCATCTATCTACACGCTACTTTCAGTGCGAAACTGGTAAAATTCATGACAGCCCTTAATCGTAAATTTTTGAGTTATTACTTTTTTTATTAGTCCAGGAAATAACATCTATAAAGTCGTGAATACCTATTTTAAATCCGGTCAACAACACTCCACTGTTCGTAGGTAGGTATTTTTGTATGAAATATGGTGGACAAAGAGCAAGTGGGTCACCTGTTGGTAAGTGAGCACTACTATAGTCTTTTCATTTATTTTCTCGATGACAGATGTAGTTTGATAGTTATAGTGTTGTGACCTAATAAGTGATCAGTAGATACGATATCGATCCAATTTTATATATATACGAGTAGTTGAGAAGTATTCAGCTATGGAGCCAATAAAACAACCGACTTGAATGCTAATTTATTACTAAGCGTGCAAAATGGCGGAATGACAGTATGTTTGTAATGAATAAACTAAAAACTACTGGACAAACAAAAAATATTTCACCATTAAAATGCTACATTATTCCTGAGTAGCATAGGCTATTTTTTATCCCAGTAAAAAATTACAACGTGTACAAAGTCGCAGGAACACATCTAGTTCAATATATACAATACCGATACAATATCGATATTTCAATCATAACATCACTATTTGCATTCCCATAGAATGTAACTTTATTAAAACGTTTATTGTTTATCGTACTTTAAAAAGATATTACTGCATATCTGGACTCAATTTGTCTTAGATGCATATTATATGGGATCAAGGAACAAAATCAGGCAGTCGTCATATTTTTTATACCTCGCATTTAAAAGTTAATTTTGCGTAAAAAGCGCAGTTACATTCTACGGGAGCTGTCATCGAGAAAATAAATGATTGGAAAGACTATAACGATGGACACCCGTAACACTGACGGATTCCAGGTGCGATACCTGCTTAGAGGGCTAAGACAGAATATCACACGGGCCAGCTATTTACAAGCTGTTTATGGCGGTTCTTTGTATCGAAACCAAATTTCAGAAATTGAGAAAATATAAAAACAATATAAAGTGCGAGCATAACAGAAGTAATTATTTGGTAAAATATCTTGTCGGCAGTTTGCCATTAAACCCCTTGTAAATTTTCATTCTAATAAAATTTTACCATTTACAGCTGAATTTAGTTTCACTTCATACTAAATTCAGCTTGTCTAAAACTGATAAGGGCATAGGTACATTTTTAAACGCATAACAGTGCGTTTTCAATGGTGTGTGTGAAGTTCCTAAGGAACTAAATATAGCCCAAGCCTGAGAGGCCTGTGCCCAGCAGTGGGACGTATATAGGCTGGAGATGATGATTATGACGAACAGTGCGTTTCATTTTTAACGCTTCCGCACAGATCTAGCACCTTTAGCAGTTAATCCCACTAGACATAAAATCGCTACTTACGCGGCGACCATCGGATTGCTTTCGAATACCTAATTACATTCCCCATGCTACAGCAAATTTTACAACTTAAGAGGCCAGGACACTAGGTTGAATCGAAGCGGCACCAGTCAGAGAGCGGCTACAAGTCTTAAACGTTACCCTTCACGGAGCAAAGTTAAAAACTTACCGCGTATGATGACTTTCTTCTGTTCGTCTTTGTTGTGCATCTTGCATGAACCAGATAGCATGTTACTTGGGGAATTTCGGTCCGCTCGCACCTGCCACAGTGGAAGATCGTTGGTAAAGAAAATTCAATCAGAGCGTCTAGAGTAGGTAAGTTTTGGTTGCAAACAAAAATAATTTTGTCAAATTTTCTCACCAGTTCTCCCAAAAAACTGATGTATCCTATAGCCAGTTTCAAAGTGTCAACTTTTGATAGGCGTTTTTCGTAGGGCAGGGTGGGAATGTGCGCACGCAGGCCTTCAAATGCGTCGTTGATGGATTGCATGCGGCGGCGCTCGCGCAGGTTAGCCGCCTGCCGCTGTTGTATCTGCTGCTGCGGACAACGGGAGCGTCGCTTGTGGTGACGACGGAATTCGGACCTACAAAGGTTATATAATGCAATAGAGGCACAGCACAAATAGGCAACAAAATTTGGGTAGCCAACCAAATTTAAAATTTAAGGAGACACAGAGAGCAAAAGCGGAGCAGTTACAGTTTCGTCAGGTTAGTTTGTCTTTTAGTCGAACCGTGGCTTAGCTCTGAACGAAATAGCACCAAAAATCTCTTTTATTCCATCCAGTCCTACTAGTACTTCGATAGTCGGACTGTTTGGACTTCTTTTCCAAATAGTTAGACTGGCGAATCGAACTATCTCGAAGCACGGATTTTATTCCAAATAGAACTACTATAAATATTATAGTACCCTCAGAAATGGAATACCTAGGTACTTGAAATGTATTCGTATCTTGAGAAGGAATTTGTCCTTTTTGTTATGACTCATCATCAATCATCTGTGAAGGATCACTTAAAACAATTATGATTTATAATTACATGTCACCCATTTTATTTGTCATACAAATTCAAGGTTTACGTAAGATGCATGAGTGGTAGGTACACGAGTAGCAGAGATGGAAGTAAGTGAACTCACTCACTCAGTTGGAGCACTGGGACTAGTGTATACCCCGTGCTTCACCCAGGTGAAACAGCGAGGTGAAGCACGGGTCTGTAGGCGTTTTGTTAAAATTATGCACCGTCCGTGCCGATCACTGTTCATAATAATAGCATTAATATATTTAATTATGTGTCATTATGAAAGGGCCTTTATGTTATTCATTTTACTAAAAGGGGATCCATGTGGAAGTAATACAAAATAAGGTGATGTTCTTTTTTTTTGCATACTTACTGTACATCGGAAACAGTAGTTCTATTTGGAATAAACTCCGTGTTTTCAGATAGTTCGATCCGCCAGTCTAACTATTTAGAAAACAGTTCGACTATCGAACTACTAGTAGGACTGGATGGAATAAAGGAAAAATCTGACCATTTCTGGAATCTAATATTTCTTCGTAGGTGTCCTTTGCTTTACCAAAATCAACACATAGTATAATATCCATCATCTACCTAAAACTAATTATGTACCCCGCCACCAAGACAACCACTTTCACCTGTCGCGAGATTATTTCATGGACATATTCGTAGATATTGGTAACAAAAAATATAACGCGGTTAAAGAGAGTCGCGGCCTTAATACCAACCTACTGGAGTAATAATCATTATTGTAGAAAAAAAGGCAAGAACAATTTTGCATACCGTCGTAGCTACTTAATTTTCAGAAAGCATTGTAGGCAATTATACCAGGGGCCTGATTTTTTTAAAGCACATCACTGACAAGTGGTACAAGTCCGTGAATTGCTACAAAACAACATCTCATTATATTTTCGAAATTTTCGATTCGTTGACTAGACTAGATTAATGAAATCCGTAATTTTCTTCCTATCTTACTCGTATTTCAAATTCAGCACAACTTTTCACCATTTTCGAATGGTATTTTTATGAATAATGTGCTTTCAAAAAAGGGCCCCAGTTACACGTGAAACAATCAAGAACACTCGCTTAACGCACGTTACTATGCCTGCCGTAGTGGTACAAATAAATACATAGTATTTATAAAACAAAGTCGCTTTCCGCTGCCTGTATGTCCCTATGTATGCTTAGATCTTTAATACTACTTTTTTTTTAATTGATAGAGTGATTCAAGAGGAAGATTTATATGACGAAGTCGCGGTCAGAAGCTAGTTTACAACTTAATTAAGTACCAATAAGCAATAAAAAAATACGAAGCTTTCCTATTTATGCTTAATAATAGGTAAACGAACGAAACATAATGTAATGCTCACCGTTTCCTAGGTATAGACAGGTTCTCTTGATCGCTGGCATACAAACTACCGTCGGACATAGATGAATCGTCGTAAAGAAAGAGATCGGAGCTATTCGCTGATGTCGGAGACCCGCCCAGGCTCACCGGCACCACTCCGCTGCTCTCCACAGGTGGACAGCGATGGTCACCGTTCACTCCGTCCATGTTGAACATATTGCACGTTAGGTGAAGCACTTTCCTGACCACTGTCACGTCACTTAACTCATAGATATCATCATCACTCATTGATTATTTTGAAATTAAAACTAGTTACGAATCGTTTTATTATCATCAAACACCGAATGGTGAGTTGTAGTTGCAACAATATAACCCGTAGTGAGGCCCGGGAGGGCTTAGAAAGGGAGGGTTAGAGACGGGGTGGCACCGCCCATTTGTTGCCTTACGCCCACATCACAGCCGCGGCCGTGGAAATCCAGCGACAAGCTAACCTCTCCCTTTGTTCGACAATATGGTGTGAAACAGAGAGGGATGGTGGAATAGAAGTAATGAAAATGGTGCGTGGTTTCACCCATTTTCGCGCAATTGAAGGAAAACTGTCTTTATGCCTGGTCGGTAAGTGCCACATATTATTGCGTAACAGAATGTAATAGCTGGTTTTTCAGGAGCTTAATACAAAGTCTGGGACTACATATGTATTTTTTTTTACTATGAAGATTCTGAATAAGAAAAATTAGTAAGAAAAACTTGTCATTGGATAGGTGTCTTTGTCTACTATGTCTACCTATCCACAATGTACTTAAGCTTAACCAGGGCGTTTCGATTTTAGCGTCGGGTACCTAGTTACCCATTCGCGCGAACGAAATAAGAGACGCACTTATATACAAATGCCCAATGTGAGCGACAGAGATGAATGCAATGACCAATATTCGAAACCCGAATACGAAATACAGCGCCAGTGAGTGTGGCTCTGCCCCGCTAGCACGAGAGCGCACGAAAGTCGCGTCGCGCGCGAGTTGGACTACCCGTCTCTTTCTTGTTGGTACAGTAAGAAAAGGACGGGCAATCTATCTCGCGCGCGACGCGACTCTTGTGCGCTCTCGAGCTAGACGTGCTGGACTGTTAATAGGAGTACCTAGGTATATAGAAAGGAGGCAACGTGGCATTTATTATTTAGGCATGATTTGCTAGTACGACATGTTTTGAGGTAGGTACTACGGTAAACACTCATTACACCGCGGGCTTTATTGTTGTTGAAATGTTAATGTATGTCGGTTCCAGTAATGAAAATGAAAATGAAAATGAAAATGAAAATGAAAATTTATTTTTGCAAATTGGCCGCCAGGGGCTCAGATTACATGTCTTTTTGAAACTACCAGCACATTCGGAAAGACCATCATTGCCAAGAAGAATTCGCCGCAAGAAACTTGGCAGAAAGTCATTTTTTCGAAATAAAATACAAATAAAATACAGAATACTTAAGTTCTACTTAAATTAAATACATTTATAAAAGGGATGTATAAGGTCCCCGAGTCTTAAACTATATTAATCTATAAATAGTAGAGATGTATAAAGTCTCTACTGGTCAAAAAATAAAAAACAAAGAAAAGAAAATAATAACAATAAGTTCAGTGGAGGTGTAAAACGCCTCTACCGTCAAATAAATTAATTGGAGATGTCTCCAATGTCGCAAGAAAAAAAAAATACAAAACAAAATTATGAAATATACATTTCATGTCAAGTAAGTAACCAATAAGCTTTTGGATTCCGAAGGCAAGCTTGCGTCTGCCGCCCCCAATGTTGGCTTCCACGCACTCATGTCCTGCTCTGAAAGCAGAGCGGTACCGAGGGCATGTCTCGCTTCCGTCCCCACAAGCACACTATGGGAACGTTTTAGGAACTTCGACGTCGTTAGCCTGCAACTAAACAGTAAAAGAAAAAAAAAAAAAATGAAACCGGAAATCCATAAGCTTAACAATATACCTACCCAATACCTAGCTTAATGCACATACGACATAGCAATAATCAAAGTGTATGCACTATTTTGCTACTGGCTAGAATGATGTTTAGTAAATGTTTTACAAGCATTACACCTTGCGATAAGTCCTATAATGGTATGCATCAGCATCACTAGCATATTAACTACTCTTTCAGTGCGGCTATTAAATCAACACAAAATATAGTGGGTAGTACTAGTTCTAAATATAGTACTACTTTTGAAACCTAGAATAAAATCACGTCTAATCTACACGTGAGATGTGGCCAGAAGTGCGGTCTTCAGTTACAAGCCTAGAACATAATTGAAATCTTAGGCTTCGTTTTGCCGTCTCGCGATTGCAGAATACTTTCTTTACTTGTTTGTATTTGGTGCGAGTTTCAGGCACAAGTGAACAGGGCGTCATTTACAGTCAATATTCCTTCATGGTTTAATATATGCATAAGGGCATGAACACAAAACCAAAAAGTATAAAACATTGAAACGATTTAAATCCAATACAAATAAAAACTTTATTACCACTACTACTCGTAGGTAAGTATAATCGAAACATAAAATGACTTCTTAGAGGCTTGTTCAGTCTTACAATAACTTTAAAAATGTTATTATTATTATATGCAGTCCTACATATCGGTCGGTATGTATTTTCTAATAAAGTTATCAGAGTACGGCAATAATGAGTAGAAAACGCATTCATCATCATGTTGCAACATTTGACATTAAAATGTGCTAGTTAAGAAAGTTGCTCTCTCTTGATGACTACTCTTTACTGTCGTAAGTAGGTAAGGTACCTACTTTATTGTTAACGAAATAAATTGGTTGATCGGACTAGAATACCACTGTGGGCATATCTGTCGGTAACATTAAAGTATAAAATGAATTGTAGGCATGCGCCATTTTTCACCTTCTTTACTCTCTTTTAGTGTAAATATGTATGTTTAATTAATCGGCGGTATACTTACCTTAGGCTCTGTCTAACCCATAAGGGATAAAGACGTGATATATGTATGTATGTATAATTACTGTTGTTATACTAGAGATTATCTTTTTTAACAACTCTTACTTGTTTAAAATTAGAGCCTATACGCTAATCAAATTGATGTTATAAAAATACACATTTGGTCTGTTGTACCTAGACCTAGAGCAACTACTTTAAAATAAAAGAGTAGAAAACAAATGAAAGAACTCAATATGCCCATACAAAATGTTGCCATATTCAAGCATTTCAAGACAAAAGACCAACCTGTTTCAAACGTCTCTCGGCAAACTTCGTTTTTCATATGACTGACGTGTGAACTGAATAAAAACGAAAATTGCCGAAAGACATTAAGAAACTAGACGCACTGTAAGTAGGTACCTGAAAAGTGGGCTCTTCATTTAATTTCTAGTAGGTACGGTTTTATGTGGAAGTCTGTTCATCACACCGATTGAAAGCGTCGGGTTGAACCTAAAAAATACAGTGGGAGTACCTAAGTATCTGCGCTGAAAAGAACTTGTTCGAATGGAAATTCCTGTAAAACCTGTGACCAGACAATAATTTTCCGCACAGATTACATGCAAATTGGCATTGTTCATTTTTTTTAGTATGCTCCAATTCGAAAACCATTTCGAGGAAAACCGTCAATTATCCGATTTGTCTTGTCCGATTTCAAAAATACTTTATGATTTCAGATATTTTTGTAAAAGTACTTTGAACCTTTGTTTGACCGAACGACCGGGTTTTTAGACAGAATCCAGCATCGAATGTTTGCCACAAAAATGAAAAAAAAAGTTTGGCTATGGCAACTGTCACGTGTCACTGTCAAATCTAACAAAACCATAGACAAAGCCGTTTTTTTTATAGCCAGTCGAACGAAGGCGATTGGGATTCTGTCTAAATTCACGAATTATCAAACAGCGAAAAAATATTTATTATTAATTAACAAAGCTACGTAAAAGCATAATATTCAAATTAGTTGCTTGAAATAGTCCATTTTATCAAATAAAGGTGTTAAAAGCACAGCTTAAAAAAATGAACAATGCCAATTTGGATATTGCCTGTACACCTACCTACCTATCAATACAATATCTTATGTAACTTTGTACGAATCTGGGGATTAGACTTACAATCAAGGGCGTTACCACGACGTCTTAATGCGATTTAATTCCGAATTGGATCGATCGCTGTAGGTAAGGTTCATACCAGAAGAGTCAAAAGTGACAGCTAAATAATTGGAATTGAGACCTCATGATAAGGCCCTAGGTTACAACCAGGTCATAACTACAGTATGTTTTGTCCGTGTCTGGCAAAAGGCGAAAATGCTGTTAGTTTAAATAATGTTAACCCAACAGCGGCTTTAACTAACGTTTATGAATTAGATGATAAGCCGTTTTGTTTGATTCAAGAACACTTGGAGTAAAAGAAGAAGTACAGCGATTCTTAAAAGATGACAACTATAAACCGTAAGTGTATACCTGCGTAAGTATACAACTAAACGTAGGTACAACTCTTTTGATAAAGAAACTTTAATTTCAGACCAATATTCGGTTCCTACAGTTTCGATCCAATACAGCAGATATTCGAGCCACCTGACCGCCCACTAGGTTCAAATGAAAATAATAAGAATATTGTAAATTACAATGAAGGTACGAAAATGTACGATACGAGCAAGACGGAGGAAAATAGCAGCTCGCCGCTTCCTCCATACAGAAAATATGTTAAACCAATGACGAGCCTACCTGCCTACCTGCCTGGAATTGATCCTAACAAAACCGCCCATTTGCGTTACAGACCTAAGATCCGCACCATCACTTTCGCAAATCTTACACTAGAGAATACAATATAACTAAAGGCGAAGCTTTTATTTCACCACCGCACAGCTACGCTCGCACTTCTTCGTAACAGACTATTCCTAACTGAACTAATACAGATGACTACAGTCGCCATTAGACTGACATATTAGGCATGAACAATGACTATGAGAGCCGTCAACGAAATGGTGCTCAAGAATATCTTGATAGTTGTTGATGTCCTTGGCCAGTGTGTATTCCTATTCATTTTGTAAACCTGACAGGAGTGATGGTACAGTACAGGATCAACTTAGTACTTATATGCTGATGTCTACAGACCAGTGAGTCAAGCGTGGAATGGTCAATCGACCGAGTAACGTAATATCGACAGCAGTGGCGTAACTATAACGTCTGGGGCCCGCGGCGAATTCGTCAGATGGTGCGCCACAAAGTCGGTAATTTTTTTTGATTTTCTGACAATTTCCAGGGTAAATTTGGTCATTTCATTCTGTACGGCATCAGTTTCATACTGTTTCAATACAGCTTCTAATCCATTATTCCGCAACGCCGTACAAAAATCATGCGACAAGGGGGAAAAATCGAGGGTTACACTTTTGAATTCTCACCAGCACTCAGTTGGACAGCTTACAAGTGACGGCATAGTGCTGAATCTTATTATTTTATGCTCTTATATCGTCCTATATACGTCACCTGGTGGTTCACATGACCCACATTTTTTGGTCATGGGCCTGTAGTCTATAACTGACATCTCTTATTCATAACATAAATTTAACTCCCAGCCAAATTTCACGTCTGTGGTACAAAAAAGCCAAGGACTTTCATACAAACTAAAACTACCTTGATCCAGCCCTGTGACAAAAACATTTTTTAACTTCCGTACCCTAAAAAATACAGTGGGAGCCTGCCTACAAACTACCTTCTCCCCAAATTTCAGGTCTCTAGTAAAAAAAAAAACAAAAATCTTCATACGAACGTGTGAAAGCCCTAAAACCGCCTTAATTCCGCCTTGTGGAAAAATTATTTGCCGTTTTCTACCTATAAACTACCTTGTTTCCAAATTTCAGGTCTCTTTAAGTACCTAGTACAAACATTAAGAACCTTCATACACATTTGCGAATGCACTCAAACGACCTTTAGTGACTAAGAGTGCCTGAATTAAGCCATAAACAGAAGATGTTTTTTGAAATTTATTGCGGAACCCTATAAACTACCTTGAACTCATGATAGTGTTATATTTTAATTGGTGTGACGTTTCAAGTAAAATGCCCCGTGACAGTGGCGTAACTATATAACGTCTAGGGTCCGTGGCAAATTCGTCAGATGGGGCTCCCTCCTCAATATAAAGAAGTGCATCAGCGTCCCTTCTGAGACTACCCACCTGCTATGGGTGGTGTAGGGGTATAGCACGCGTCACGGAATGACGAGGATTCGGGTTCGATTCCCGGCCATAGCTTTACTTTTCGGATTTTTCTATGTGTTCTAATTTTCACTGACATTTAGAAAGTCCCTTCTGTGCTCTAAACTAAGCCAGTTCGGGGCCCCGTAGAACTAGGGGCCCCCGGCATTTTGCCACCCCTGCCACCCTATAGTTACGCTATTGCCCCGTGAGCATTGCCTTACCCCTTTGTCATACAAAGTCTATGTAATTATTTCTTGAAGTTGAAGCGATTCCTATTAATTACGGTAAACGACAATTTTATATTGAAATTGCTTCAATTTTCAGTAGCTAGACCACAGACATACTTTATAGATAGACGCGAGTAGATAAGTTCATAAAAAAGACGAACGCGTAAAATCAACTTCGAGAATTTCTAGAGCGTTAATTAACACGCGAAAATAGAAAAAGAATAGGAGTATTGCCTTGTATTACATAAGGTAGTTTTTATTTCAGGCTGGGTTTTTGAACAAATGCTTTATGTAGTTACTTTAATTAAAATATAAAAAAATAAGATTCATCTCATTTCATGCAGGGTAAAATGTAGCATGTCCATGAACTTGAAGAGTCGAAAGGAAAAAACAGAAATGCGTGATGCATAAATATCATCCACTAGCGACCACTTGCATTGCCTGTTTCGATAATGTGTCTGTGAACTAGACTCTATCAAGTAATTACCTATTTGAGAATAATAAATGCCATAAAATTTTTTTCATTGCTGGCTCGGGAAACGTATCCATTACAATTTAATTCGCGTGTCATATTCAAAGTAACGACTTATTCAAGTATTTACTGCAGAAGTAGAGAAACAGAGCAGTATTTTCAATAAACTTTTCAAAATTATAAACCAGCTACCTACTTAATCGTAACGCGAATAAATTATGGCAGATTATAAGGGAGTTATAAAAAGACTAACTTTATCATAATAATAGTATAATATAGTAAGTATTATAAAACTACACCTATCTCAGCGCGTCAGGCCAACTGCTAGTCTGTGACCCGCCTTAGTGCCTTCCCACACGGTGCTGTGGTCCGTTTCTCGAAGCCACTAGTCACAATTTTCCACATGTAAACAGGCAAAATTGGTCAAAACAACCATTTGATTATTAATTGGACTAATGTTGCTAGTTTAGACTTGCAAAGTTGTAACTAGTAGCTCCGAGGACCCAGTTTCTTCTAGGATATGATTTTTTAAAGCACATTCATCTCTCGAAATTAGCTAACTACCGTATGAGCCTGGTAAAAATTTGAAACACGAATAGAGTAGAAAAAAAATACAACTCTTCTTCTACTTTCTTCCTTTTATGCAACGCAATGCACTTAACCCTCCAATGTCATGATTGTCTATTATTATTACACAGAAATAAAAAAAATAATCTTATTTAATTTGAGCTGTAGAAGATTGATTTTTACCACTTTCGAATGGTAGGTAATTTATGAGTGATGTGCTTTAAAAAATCGGGTCCCTGGTTACCTGTGGTGAAGTGTATGGCATGAAGGGCAAATTTGACCAGTAGGTAAATGCTACACCTGTAAGTGCGATACCATACACTTCAACAACCAACACAACACCACATATGACAAGGCACTTGAGGTAGTTATGCTCGTGCCAGACGAATGTGTAGTTATTGAAAGTCGCTCTAGGGTTCTCTCTTTCTATTGCATGAACCCAGTGTTCGCTGATGCGCAAAGATACTACGAGTATGTAGGTAGATACCTACTAACAAAACTTATGTTTACTGACTTAGATTTAAATAGATAATAATTTTACACAATCACCCTTTTGTACATAATATGTGACTACTACCACCAACAAAATTTAATTATGGTAACTACTTACATATGCATAATTCTCCATAATCTACTATATAAAAATAAGTCGGGTTTTCCTTCCTGACGCTATAACTCCAGAACGCACGAACCGATTTCCACGGTTTTGCATTCGTTGGAAAGGTCTCGGGCTCCGTGAGGTTTATAGCAAAGAAAATTCAGGAAAAATTTCAACAGAAAAGCGGGAAAATCTTTTTTCAATCTGGTGGCGAAACGGAGTTCGCCGGGTTTGCTAGTGTATTATAAAAAATCTTTCGCAGTGCAATTGAATGAAATAATACAAAATATAAAAATAGCACAAAATATGTCAATTAAGACATTTAAGACATTACAGGACTAATAAAATATACACACAAAAGGATATTATAAGTATTATCAAGGTCCAATTTCAATGAGCTTAAATGTAGGAAGTAAGAGTTAAATTACCAGTCAACTTCTCATTGCTATACAGGCCATATGGCTAGCTCCACAAAATCAGGTCCTTTAGCGTTGACTATCCCATCATAGACAATGTTATTGCGTAATACATGTTTCATATTATTATAAATTTAACTAATTTTAAACATGCATATAAAGTGGGTAAAAAAATCGCACAATAGATTAACAGAAAAGTCCTATCGACTTTATTTTATTGTTTCGAGTAATACTAAATTTACAAAAATATTTTAATAAAATAATCCCGGATGCATAACCATTTTGGAGATACAAGTTCTACAGTAGGGTTTTTGTTTTTAAATAATTTAATTAATTTAACCCTTTTTAGCTATTTGGCAATAGGTATAACTGTTTGAGCTGGTGCCTCCCGCCGCCTGCCACCCGCGCGCGTATGTATAATTATGATACTGGTTGTTAACCAACTATAATACGTTATTAGATCCTAAATGGCTATTCAAAATGAAATATGACTTGAAAATCTTATAATTATTTCTCCTATTCAATTTATCCTATTCAACAATACCTACCCCGCGAAAATTGTTTTCTGCTTGCTCATTAAATCGCATGAAGAATTTTATATACCTAGTTACACTCGCGTTATCAAGACAAATCTATTCTACCTACTTAATGACATAGGTATTTTATTTATGTAATCGGTCAAACCAAATTAGGAGTTACAACCGGACATAGCCGGACATACCCTTCTTTTGGGCTTCGCTGCAGACGGCTAAATTATATTTATAATTATATTATTTGATACACATTTTACCCCAGTAACCCATAATTATGTCACACTGGTATACAAAAAAAAAGCAAATTTTCTCGATGGCTCATGATTTAAGCATGGCCAATCGTTGAAGAGTTCGCCTTCAGAGACGGTCCTGACTGGGCCACCAGAATTTCACTACCAGATTGTTGTGACAGATATTGCAAGTTAAATAAAAGCTTGTAAAAAATAATGAAATTGTAATGTATAATTCTAACTAAATAGAAATTACACAGGAAGACTGCATCGAATGAACTTATTATTAACATGGAGGTAATTCAAATAAAGTTTCAATATAATTACAAGTAAAATAAAACTACATGTACTGTCTCAATATGCTGAAATAAGTTATTCCGTGGAGTCCTGTATGGAGTGAATGTGAGTAGAGCATAGAATTGGACATCCATTTAAAACCAATTTCTCATGATTGTGCAAGTATCACAGCTGAATATGAATCTTATACTCTTCTAAGGAAAAGTTGTACTAACCCATAGTATGATATGAGCTCGGTTATAAGGGATACTGTTATATATGTACAATGTGGGTAAACTGTGGATAGTGAATAAATGTGGGTAGATGAGAAGATCAGTCTGCCAACGAGATTCCTACTTAGCTTATGTGCTCAGCTCCCAAAATAGTAAGTTATAATAGTGGCGACGACGTAGACTGGACTAAAGCGTGCAATTATAGTGCTAAAGTGGTTTAAAGTGATAAAAGTGTGGAATATAGAAAAACATACTAAGTTAAAATGGGTATTAAATTTGGCGAGTTTGATATAGCACATGGCTGTTGGAAGAATTACTTGGAAAGGTTTTCTTTCTGTCTGCAAGCGAGTGAAATTACAGAAGATAGTAAAAAAAAAGCAAATTTGCTTGCTGTATATGGTCCTGACTTATTTGATTTAGTGATTTCTTTGATTGCCCCAGTTTCGATAAGTGAGGTTACTTTTTCAACGATAACAACTAAGTTGAGTAATCATTTTCATCCGAAACCAAATGAAATTGTGCAGTCATATAAATTTCATAGCAGACATCAAGGGGAAGGGGAAAAGTTAGAGATTATTTGGCTCAATTAAGGAAATTAAGCATAGACTGTAACTTCAAGGAATTAGACCGAACTTTGAGAGACCGCTTGGTATGTGGCATAAGGGACAAGGGGGTGCAAAAACGATTATTACAACATAGCTCTTTGACATTCGATCAAGCTTGTGAAATTGCACTGGCTCATGAAGCTGCAGGGATTGATGCGAGTATCATTGTGACTCCTTCAAGTAGGTCTGTGTTAGATGAAGAAGTACCAATGGAGTTAAATAAATTTATTAATAAAAAAATAGACAAGCAGACTGAAAGACTAAATTGTTTTCGGTGTGGTAGGGCACACCGTGGGGGATGCAGATTCAGATGGTCAAAATGCAACTACTGTGGTAAAATAGGGCACATTGAAGCAGTGTGTTTGTTAAAGAATAAAGGAGAGTTCACACCAAAGGCGCAGGTAAATGGATTGTATGAGGAGACAATGATCAACAATATGAGACAGGTCACGACCGCCCCAGCCTATTCAGTTAAAGTTAAGCTAAACAGGGTGGCAATAGATATGGAGGTGGACTCTGGTTGTGCTTTTACCTTGATAGGTGAACTCACTAGACTGATACAATACATTTACAGAGTCCAGTGGACTTTGCATGTGGCATCAATAAATAAAGACTAGCTCCACATTATTGTATATCTTGGACTCTCGTTTGGTCTTAACTCCCATGTGATAACATCATCAGTCTTGCACTATTTCGCATTGGAAATAATTCCGAATACATGCGTAAGTCCAAAAATTATTGATAAAAATGTAATTAACAGAATTGACCGGAAATACCTGAAAGCAAGATATTACAATAATTAGTGTTTCAGATGTAAGGAATGAATTCTTTTATATATGTATTATATATACAGGGTGGCAAATGTATACTAAATATTGTATGACAAATCAAGTCAGCATTGAAATATTGTTTTGCACATAACTTACCAAGTGAATTTTGACTTTTTCAATGTGCGGATAATGCATTCAGTTTGATGTTTCGTACTGGCTATCTCACCGGAATTGTCAACAACAAAATGTGAGTTAGCCATTTTATGTTCTAGTGGCATTTGGCAGTCTATACGTTTCTTAGCAACTACTATGGAGTAGTCATTGCGCTTGCACAACCGCTTCAGCTGTTGGTGGTCTTCACTGCATACAGACAACACAATAAACTGTTAGTGGAATAGCACAAACTCACTCAAATGAGTAATAAATATCCCATAAGTTAGTAGAAAACCAGGGCTTTTCATCACTAATAAGTAATGAGTGGACAGTGAGAAATGCAAAATGCAGAATGAGACTATCCTTAGGCATACAATCCTGGCTTCATGGCCCTGTATTTCAGTAAATGATGCAAATCAACCTACTTTTCATGTCATAAAATATTCTCACTTTGATTTTATTCAACAGTTAAGTTTTCCTAAAACAGCTAGGCACACATATTGCCAAGCAGTGATTATACATACAAAAGCATGCAGCAAAGAAAACATAGACATTCTCAACGGAAATGTTTAAAAAAATTAAAAACTCAGTTATTGAACATTTCACTTTCCTTGTCATCTACTTTAAATTAGGCCCTGTGTAGGTTCCTGGACCTGAACCAAGGAGAGAGTATAATTATATGTGTTAAATTCATAAGTAAGGCTTACCAGACAACAGTGATGATTTTATGCATAAATGTCAGCATTTTGCCAGTTTCAAATAACAATGGCACCTCCATTACAATATATCTGTGCCCCGAGAAGAAATATGAAATCGCCATCTTTATCATTGCACTCTGAATCCTAGGGTGTGTGATTGCATTAAGTTTACGCCTCTTCTCAATGTCATCAAAAATTATCTCCCCTAGCTTTGCCCTATTTACTCTTCCATCTGGATTCAAAACTTCATCTCCAAAATATTCTTTCAGTTCTTTCCAAGCTTGAGTACCTGGGTCTAAAACTGCGAAATATATCAAAAATATTAGGAATGTATCTAAAATTTATACATTATATATTTCTAAATATTAGCGATACTGAAAACAAGAACACATGGAAAAAACCGAAAAGTTAATTATAATGTGATGGTACATCTCAAGTTGTATTTAGTAAAGTCATGGGTAGGTACCTCTTCTAGCAACCTCATCGGCATCAATGACTGCTACTCCGTTCTCTCGGAAAATTGATAATACTGTGCTTTTGCCCGTAGCCAGCCCTCCAGTAAGACCGACAATGAACATTGTAGTAATATTTCTAGTTATTCAGAATCCTACGAATATTGTAATGATCCAAATCCAATATTATGGAATTAGAAAAACATCAACATAAAAACAATTAAATATTCTTTTGGTTTTGTTAAAATAAACTCGCTCAGCAAAGCAAAAAGCAGAGAAAGATGAAAGGAAACTTGTTTTTGAGTAGTATTTTTGACAGTTCGTTTTTTTTAAGTTTACGGTTTCAATCTCCCTACAAGTTGTTTCAAGTGTCAAAAAGTCACGTCACTTATTGATACTTGAACCACAAAGTGTGAGAGTGGCTTTATTTAGCAGATAACAGGTAGTTAGTGGACAACTGGACGAAACATTTCCATACAGAATTGATGCCATGTTACAGTTTTACGCATTGACAAAAATACGCCAGTTATATAAACACCGTCACAATTCTGAGGCCTGCAAATCTACTCTGAACTTTAATTAGCGCTGTTTCGCCCGTACTAGATAATAGTCATTAATTGGAAAGTGAGAGACAGATACCATGATACAAACTTCGAACTTCGAGTGTACATACATAAATCACGTCTTCATCCCTTACGGGGTAGACAGAGCCTGAGGTACCAAGACCAGGTTTAGCATGATTTTGGGCGTATAGGTGAAAAGGGGGATCAAAACAGTGATGGTGCTAGCCGCATTACCTATAACATGATTCCTTCGACTTCGAGTGTGGTTCTATAATAATAATAATGTAAATATACGGGGTTTTTAAGGCTTTTAAAATGATGTTAAGTTTTCATTTCACGTTTTTCTAACTTTAAAATATGAAAAATAATATTTTTTTGGAATAAATTCATATTTTGTTGTGAAGGTTAACGCGTAGAAAGGAATGGATTGGTCAGAACGAAGCACGAACGAAAGAAAAACATTTCACTGTGGTGCTGTCTGCTGTCATTTAGTTTGGTTTATTTTCGTCATTTCATTCATTTTGTGAAGAGTGTTTATTGTGGACTGTTGTAGACTTACGAAATTCTTGTATCCTTGAACATAATACCTTGGATTGAAATTAAAATGCAATGTAGTGTAATCTGTTAATTACTGTCGATAAAAATATTCCCGATCGATGAAAATCCTTTGTATGAATTTCGCGCTTTGTTCTTACAAAAGTTATTTTTACGTTAATGCAACAAAGTCAAGAATATGTAGATGATAGTAAATGACCTCTTTGATGCAAAATTAGGCGTAGAATATAAAAATAGTGATTAGGTATAGAAATAAAAACAATATGACTTACTTCAACCGACGCGATAATTATAGAGCTCTAAGCAACGAACCGACTCCGCCACTCGGTAATTTGGCGGAATCTGCCAATGCCGTTCCTATGATGCTTACCCTGGACCACGAACATGAAGACACCACCAACGTTATCATCCACAAAGTACCAAAAAACAAAGGTAAGCCACCATTCAACAATTACCATAATCTCTTGTTGTCTGGCTTGCTATGGGAGTCTGCAGGAGGAAAAATTATTGCGAATAATCATGTTGCATCAAAAATAATACAAATTTGTAAAAATTACTTTGTGGCTATGATTTTGCTGTTGCTTGACATGTGTTAATTTTTTATTCCAAAAATACCACATGTTATTGTACAAAATCAACATAAAAACATTTTCATTCCCAATATGTTTTCCTAAAAATTGACAGATGTCTATTTCTATTTTATTTATGACTTGTTTATTCTTTTAGGGGGATGGACACATATAGAGGATTTGGATTCCTTTTTTACAAGGATGTACACATATTACATACGAGGAGGCTTTTATCCTATGATTATATCTGACTTCTTTTACCTGCTGCAATTTGTGTTCATCATATGGTTCTCCACATTTTTAGTTCATTGTGTGAACTATCCAGTGTTATTTAGAAATGATCCCAATGCAAATAGGAGTGAGAAGCTCAGTTTTAATGATGTGATTTACCCCTGTTCAGAATGTGTTGGCTTTATATCATGGCACTGGTAAGTTAAACAAAAATAACCTTTCTTTATAATGTAACTATTGTTAACCTCTCAGAAACCACCCTCACAAAATATAAGATTGTTTTTTGTAAAATTACATGTTTATTCAGGAGACAATATGTTGTATATGTTGTGCTATTTCCTAGGACAACCTTTGTAATCTTGATTATATGTTTACAACTTATAATCCTGTAAGGTCTGATCACAAAAGGTTTAGAAATGTGTTTGGTTTAGAAGTGTAGTAAATTCATTGGAAGGTAAATAACTCCTTTACTAATTATGTAAAATTAAATGCAAAAATAAAACTATGTCATAGTAATTTTTGTACTCCCTTTATAGTTATTTGTAAAACTATTATTTGAGACTAGCTTTTGCCTGTGATTTCAAATTAATTTAATGGCATGATATGGCGCAACAGTTGTAGGCATGGATTTTTTTTCTCATTGTTGATGTGCAGGATCTGAGGCCATATTGTTTAACACAACACACTCAGATGAAATTTACCATTCCTGTCAAATGGTATGGGAATCATGTAAAAAGAGATTATGAATATGACCATAAACAATATGGCCTATGGTTGAAGACTCTTAATGAACTGTTATTTTGCAATATTTAAGTCATGTCTTTTTTTAGGTGGTGTCTCATCTTTTTGTGCTCAATTATTTGGCTGATGAGATTAGTTTTTTTAGTATACCATTTGTATTATGCATTTGATATGAAACAATTTTATAATAATGCACTCAAAATCCAAGATGTAAGTAACTTTTACTGTACAAAATTTAGTTTCTGTTTAGAATTTAAAGCATTAATAAAACTTTGTATTTCAGAGTGATTTAGTTTGGGTAAGTTGGAGTACAGTTCAAGATAGAGTAAGGGAAGCACAACCTGAACACCATATGTGTGTCCACAAACAAGAAATCAACGAATTAGATATATACCATCGTATCCTAAGGTGAGTTTCCTCAAACATACAACCACAATACCTATAACTGAATGCTGCTTTATTATAACTTGTATTTCATTGCAGGCGCAACAATTACATGGTGGCAATGGTTAACAAAAGCTTACTACCGCTACAAATACATGTACCATTTGTAGGAGATTTCCACTATTTGTCTAAAGGCTTGAAATCGAATTTGGAATTCCTTTTATTTTGTAAGTTTTGGGTTTCTTAGCAATGTTCCAAAAAACTTTGCTTTTATATTCTAAATCTTTTGTCAGTTGTCTTTTCACTTTAGTAGATTGATTAATGCATTTGCAGCCAGCTGATAAGAGGGCTCAAAACAGTCAAAACCTCTCGAGGGTTTCAAATTTTCCATTTGGTGTAAAACTTGTATTTTATTTTCAGCCAGTCCTTGGAGCCCGTGGGAAAACTGCTGGCAGCTCCGCGAGTGCTACAAGGACCACTCGAAACGAATGATACTGGCCAGGCAGCTGGAGAGACAAATCATGTTCCTGGCAATAATAAATCTACTACTGATACCTCTCATACAAGCTTGGCAGATTCTTTATTTCTTCTTCAATTATGCTGAGGTCAGTACCAAAATGATTATTGGAAGCTCTATCATTAACCTAACGTAAATAGTCCCTTGCGCCACATTATTCGTGGTAATTATGATCTTTCTGAAATCGTTAGTATCACATAAATTAATTTGCAGGAAGTGTAATTTTGAATATTTTTTTAGCTGATCAAGAGGTCGCCAGCATCGCTAGGCCTTCGCACATGGTCCCTGTACGCAAGAGTAACACTGCGCCACTTCAACGAGCTTGAACACGAACTTAGAGACAGACTTAACCGCGCCCACAAGCCTGCAACTAAATATCTAGCGAGTTTTTCATCACCTATCACAACTGTTATCGCCAAGTAAGTTACTGATTCTACGGTTTTTAAGAGCTTAGGATTTTGCATGTTGGTATATCTATTCTTGCAATTTCCATAGGAAATCTTCAGTCTTTTCATGATCCGTAGATAAGTATACTGATCAGGAAACTATTACGAATTAGCATTGCTTTTCGTACATAGTTTCTTCTTCTATTAATTATCTAACAGAGATGTAGCTGCCGTAAATATGATGACAGCAAGTTTTAATGAGGTAATTAATTTTGTGATAATTTTACTTGATTAAAGTAGCAAGGAAATTTATTACTCGTACATTTAGCCATTAGTAAGCTGTATTAAAAAAACCGGCTGTTAATAAAATTTTGATTGGTTCGCTTTGTTGCTATTTTAGAATTTGGTCAATATGTGTGTGTGTGTGTGTGTGTGTGTGTGCGTGTGTCTGTGTGTACTAGTTTTGTGTGTCACTTGAGATCCTGAAGTTTAGGTATTAATATAAACTTCTACTTTTCTGAAGTTGTAGACAAAGGAACACTCATAGTTCATAGTTGTTATCGTAGTAGCTGATCGTAACAGCGGGATTTGCTTTCTATACTATAGTTAAAAAGTTCCTTTCTTATTTGGTGTGTCGATAGACGTTCCTTTATTTATCTTTTGAACCATTGACAAAGGAGTTTCTTGTTGCAGGAACATAGTTTTTCTATCAGCGAGCGTGCTCGGCGTTCTGGTCGTGCTGTCGGTTTACGACGAAGACGTTCTCACGGTAGAGCATGTTCTCACCACTATAACTATCCTGGGATGCATATTGGCTGGTGCTAGGTATTTACCATTTACACACATCAAATATGTGAATTAAGTGAATTTGTATTGTCTGGTTTTAAACATTTCGTTGTAATTCTAAAAGGCAGCAATATTACCAAACATGGTAAAGATTTAAACATTTTCATCGAAATTACATGCAACAAAGCCTGTAGGTTACAATTATTTTCTGTATTAGAAAAAATAAAGAGTTGATCTTTGTCCTTATTGAAAAAAGCTTTTGAAAAATTAGTACCTGTTAAAGCCAAGCAATATAAAGAACAATAAGCCATTGTTATTCAATTGTCACGTGGTGTTACTTATTTATTTAGTAAAAGGATTTTTTGTGGAACCAACCGAACTCAACTAATCGGCAGGGCTCCACAACCCTAGGGATTTATTTTACAATGTCAACTATAGACTAAATTTTTTTTGCATCTGAACTGCATAAAGCCTCGGTTTCTCGTCAATGCCACAGCGTTTGTTTTTTAATTATAGAAATACGTATAACTGCTGCTTTTGTCTCGTGACACGCTCATTTTATGTCGAGCATCCCATCGTATATAAGCGCATTAGCAAAATAGTGGGCACCTAAAACTTTTCATGTCACTAAAAATTGCAGCAGTTATTTCAGCCAGAAAAGGCCACGCTCGATGTTAATTTTCTATTTTATTGTTTGTATCTTTCACTAAATAAAGGAGAAAGTCAATTGAAGTTGCCTCATTTTTTTGTCAAAATGAGCAATTTCTTAAAAAACAAAATAAAACAAAATTGTCTGTTTTTTGTGCAATGGACATTATGTGTACTTAGTACGGCAACTGACAACATTTATAAGATTTTCCGAAGTTCGTTTCGTGTCGATCTACTCACACTAATACTTATTAATGTGAGAGTGACAGGGATGGTGTGATATTTCGAATTTCAATCAACGTTTTTTTGTATTCAACATGTACTTGTGTGTTAGGGCGTTGATAGGCGAGGAGGAGCGCTTGGGCGGCGGCTGCACTGGGCCTGCGCGTGGCGAGGAGCTGTTCGTCCAGGTGCTCGGGCACGTGCACTACCTGCCCGCGGCGTGGCGGGGCCGGGCGCACACCAAGGACGTCGCCGCGCACTTCCAACAGCTTTTTCAGTTTCGGGCGGTTAGTGCACCACACGCTCATAGAAACAGAAAAAGCGCTCTGTTTACACACTACCGATCGATGGTCATTACTGTTGTCAAAACGCGATTCTCCCACTGATTTTGTATGGCCAGTGCCAACTCACAATTGAGTTGATTTAACTAACTATACCTGTATAGGTATATTAATCAAATCTTGCTAATTGAAAATTAATCAAGTTTTCAGACCTAAAATAGAGTCGAGTCTTTGAATTTTTCGACTATCTGTTGACCTTAGGAATAAAGCGAGATGGTATCATAGATATCTATCACTTAAGATATTATAAACTTAGAGCGTGGTGATACAAGCCCTTAAAATTTGAAATATTGTTACTACAAAATCGGGCGTTAGTGTTACTACAACAGTGACGTCATTGTCATTGCACAGATAGTTTAGAAACCATCGTGTCGGATTACGTGTCGAACTTTAGAGTTAAATATTTTCCCCCATTATTCATAAACGCTCTGTAGGCTTCTGCTAACATAGCAATCGTTTGTCCTTACCTTTAGCAGAAACCTATAGAGCGTTTATAAATAAGGGGGTTATAGTTTTCTTTGTCTCAAAAAATTAAACTTTGTTTCACGTTCCCACAGAATGATTTTTAACATCTCAAATGAAAAAAAACTTACCTATTGCCGCCTTTTACCTAGTATTTAAGCTGAGTATTGACTATCTGCTTAGGTATACATATTGTTCGAGCTGCTAAGCCCGCTGCTGTGCCCCTTGATCCTGTTTCGGCTGCGCACGCGCGCGCTGGACGTTGTGGACTTCTACCGCAACTTCACTGTCAGCGTGCTCGGTATCGGCGACGTCTGCTCCTTTGCGCAGGTACGAGTACACATGATTCAGATGAAGATGACAAACGTTCGGTTACACTTCGCTGGTCCAATATCACAAGGTTCTTGTTTCACTTTTCTCGAATTGAAATTTCAACATTGTCATAGGGACACTGGGTCTAAATTTCAATTCAAGAAAAGTGAAACATAGAACCTTGTAATATTGGACCAGCGACGTATGTACAAGTACTACAAGTATCTGTAAAAAAATTGCTGATCGTACTTTTCGTTGACTGTTCTTTCATTGTCAATCCTATCTACAAATCGCTGCATACGTGAATATACCTAAACGAGTAAGAAGCTAAAAATGCCACTACTCTAGTGATCATTAACAACTAGAAAGGTAAACCGAATAATAATAATTAGACACCATCTAGTATTTGTAAGTATATTTTGAGAATGACAATGATGACGATTTAATTATTAGGTACTAGCTGACCCGGCGAACTTTGTTCCGCCTTAAATTTGAAAAATTCCTTTGTAAGTGCATCTTTATACTAATCAAGGAATAATGTGTAGGCGTGCTAAATTTAATGTCTGTAGCTTTATTAATACAACATTTCGGAATTTTCCAATCCCGTGGGAAAATCGGGATAAAAAGTATCCTTTGTCCGTCTCCTGGTTCTAAGCTACCTCCCTACCAATTTTCAGCCAAATCGGTTAAGCTGTTCTTGAGTGTATTTTTATCCCGTGGGAAATTTGAAAAATTCCTTTGTAAGTGCATCTTTATACTAATCAAGGAATAATGTGTAGGCATGCTAAATTTAATGTCTGTAGCTTTATTAGTACAACATTTCGGAATTTTCCAATCCCGCGGGAAAATCGGGATAAAAAGTATCCTATGCCCGTCTCCTGGTTCTAAGCTACCTCCCTACCAATTTTCAGTCAAATCGGTTAAGCCGTTCTCGAGTTATAAATAGTGTAACTAACACGACTTTCTTTTATATATATAGATTAAAGAAATTAACGTTTTCAGTTGGATATCCGACGACACGGCCACCCCGATTGGCAGACTCCTGGCAAATACTCCGAAAAAGCAAAAGGCAAGAAAACTACTTACGTTTCTGAATAAGGAGCTTAATACAACTTAATCCTACAAAAATGATGTTAATAACTCAGTATTTTTTCAAACTGTGTAGTGAAGCCGTAAAACCGTAAAACCTCTGGGTAGCACTAACTTAAAACTACGCTCATTATAAAAATATATGTTATAATATTGTTATTGTAGCGTAAAGAAATACAAATTACAAAATTGGAATTAACCAGGGGCAACTAAATATTTTCAGAAGGTTACATTATGAAAAACACTTGTATAAATGTACACAAGCATCATTGAGTGGTTGTTATTCGCAGGCAATACTCAATACAACCAAGGCGAAGGTGGCAAGACGGAGCTCTCGCTGGTCGCGTTCTCGTGCCGGCACCCAGGCTGGCAGCCGGCTGAGATCACGCAGCGGCAGTTCCTGCGCTCGCTGCGACAGAGCATGCATCACGCTATACCGGCCAATAACGCGCTCGTGAGTACCATACCCACATACCATGCTCCGAGAGTAGGAGCAAGTTCACGTTTAACCGCGTTCCTTTCCTACACTGCTTCAAGTTTCAGTGTCCATAAATGACGTTTGTGTGGTGAGGGAGGAGAGTGGGTAGGTGGGGGTGACACTAGAGACTGATAATCAAGTAGCGCCATCAGATTGGGTACCTATTTAAGATAGCGTAAAAACTTGTACAAAGGTACGAAGCATTGTATATATCTGATACTACCTACTCTTAACCCGTCAAGCGTCCAAGCGACTACAGTAGTCCCTAACTTTTTCGGGCGGGAAATGTCCTAGGGACTGCATTATGCATTCACGCCACTCGCCAGGTCTTCCTCCCTTGGAAGAGCCAACGACAACTCGCTATATATGCTTCTCGCTCTCTCTTTAAGCCTCCCGCCCGAAAAAGTTAGGGACTACTGTAGTCGCTTGGACGCTTGACGGGTTAAATGTCTATCGGCTTTCACAATACTAACCCTATTCGCAGTGTTACAACGAAAACCTAGGAGTTTTAAAAACTGATTATAGACATATTTATTTAATGTTTTATTTATTTAAGTCATGCGTTAAATACATATCTCTTCCGTTTTTAACTAATAATTGTAAATGCACAAGAGGCTAAATAATAATAAACGAGGTACGAAGTGCAGTGACCTTCTGACCGACAAGATAAAATTGTTATTAATCCATATTCATGTGCAATGTCAATAAATAAGTTCAACAACACGCAAAATAGATACAGAAGACGTCGACTTGCGGAAACTAGCCCGTTGCTAACTAAATAAGTTCAAATATAAGTATTTGTCAGCGTTTACGATTGGCAATCAGTTTGGATAGACCAACTCACTTTTGACATTGGAGCGGTGGTATGGGAGTGGTTTGGGATTGATTTAAGCCTACGAAAAACCACGTAATTTAGCGGAAAAATACTAATGGTAAGTATATATGTATAAAGTATGTCAACATAGATATGTTTCGAAGCGTACATGCTTAGGTCACTTGTCTAGCCACGCTGTACTTCCTATTAGATCTATTCTACAAATTGTGACATAAAATCATTATCTACGTTAATTTACTGTACGAAATCGATTTGTCACTTTCAGTATTCTGTACCATGCGTGTCCGAACGTCTAAAATCTCGAAAGTATTCATGTATATGTTTTTATAACACGGCTTTATTTGCAAGGGCCAACATAGACCCTGGTAGGGTACAGAAGCAACAATTTAATCAATAATTCCATCTGTTGCCGACCGACCAATTAACCTTTTTTACGTATTTACTTGTTACTATTTTTCAAATTAAAAAAGATATATTATTGTCTTTGGTCTTAAAATGTCAGATATTCAGATTTATACAGAAAAAGTGTAATTAAAAGTATTGTTTACGAGTTCGTGTGCTTATTCATACGTTTCACCATCCTTTATGACTATGAAATACGCGTTAAAACTTTTTTCATACTAAGACATGTTGATGGTGTGTTTCAGAATAAAACCATGCTTGGATCGTTCATACAGCAGAGCATTTTCGGCACAAATACACCTTTGCCAGCTGTTTTGTCGTATTATCAACAGCGGCCACTCTACAGATTACCTGTAAGTACAGTTTGCATTTACTTTTCCTTATCCGCAGTTCCGCACTAGCCCAATATCAACCTGACCAATATAATAAGAAAGCAAAGTTGATTTTTGGTGCGAGTGTTGATATTGAATCCTGAGTAAGCGACAGATTCTAGGTTAGAATCCTGAGTGCAGCAAGGGATTCAAGGACACGAGATTCAAAAACTGGTCTCGTGTGACATACAATTTTTCACCTCAGTAGCGAGAACATTTTGTTTTAAGTGAAAAAATACAATAAGGGAAATTTAACCAAATTGTTTGTTTTACAAAATGTAGAAAATATACTAAAAGTAGGTAGGTATGCTAAGTATTTTGAAAATAAACAATAAAAAAAATACGAATTGTAAAATATGCAGGAACTGAATTGCGGCGCATACATTATTGGCAATCCAAAATAAATTCCGGGACGTACAAAGGTCGCATAAGAAAAAAAAAACCCGCAACTTTTTAAAAAATCGTCCTAAAAGTACACGGAATTCTGTATCTGTTACAACATTAAGGATTATAAACATTGAAAAATATTATTTAGGTGCAATATTAATATCAGCATTTTTGAAAATTACATTATCTTTATTTCGTAATAATAACATGATACTATTATTTGAAAAAAAAAAAATAGAATTAATTATATATTTAATCAACAGATGAATAGCAATTTTACGGCTAAATGTGCAGGTATCCGAACGTTTTAATGTTTTTTTTTGGGCTTACTAACACGAGACATAGAATTTGAAAATCAACTTGATTGACAAAACGACTTGTTTTTATGTTTCGATTTTTTTGTATCGAAATGAATGTGGCATATTGAAGGGAAGTTCGAACTATAGAATTTTGTGAATACACCCAGCACTGACCTCGGAATTAAAAAAAATATATTAAAAGTTACTTTGTCTCACGCTCGAAGCAAAATCGAGTTTTGCTCACTCTCTGGAATGAGCAAAACCCGCCTGTTTGAGGTGCTGGCTGAGGTGAAAAATAATTTTCGACCTTTGCCAACTTGAATTGTCAGGTGCAGCTCGAGTTATTTGTATCAATAATGTTATGCTGCCGCTTTAGGATATGGACGAGACTAGCGATGAAGACGAAGACGCAGAAACCCAGGCATCGAGTAGCACCGGGCCTCGCTTGCTGAGGCCGTCGTCCAGTACTGGGATCGGCACGAGCAGGCTCGGCGCGAGCGCAAGCGGCCCGAGCGGACTCGGCACAAGCGCGCTCGGCCTCGCTCCCGACGCGCCGCCGGATGAGTCGCGCGACATGTCTGTCAGCACGCTGCATCTATACGACCTGCATATATCACATGTGAGGACTTGATTGATTTCTTTTACGAGTATGTTGGTAGTGTCATAGAGTACTAGTTTCTCATTAGTTGAGATCCGACAAAGTTATGCGAAGAAAAAGTAGCACAAGATAATGCGAGGTTTTTGTCAACTACACTCTTGCCTTTGTTCATTTTTCACCTGCAGAAATGACGCGATTTAAGTAAGAGCTGTCGTCACTTAAAGTATCTTTGCATTAAATGAAAAATGACGAGATAATAAATAATGAATGGAATCGTTGTTGCATTTCAGGATCATCTCATTGTATATTTATCTTCCATGCTTACGAGTTCCAGAACTCCTGAGTAACCGACAGCATTAGTAAATCCAGTTATTAGTTAATCTGGGGTCTCCTAACAATGGTCCGCTGTAGTAGAAAACTATCTCTTAGCACATAACTGTAACATGTTGGTAGGATAGTGGAAGAAAATCATGACCTGTTTAGTGTTTCACTATGTATCAGTGTTCTAAAGTTAGGGTGACGTATTGGCGTTTTGTCGCCTGCCCTAGCGTGAGACTTAAATTGTGGGGTATTTTATAAGTCTTATATTACAGGCTCCACCCACGGAGTCAGCATGCTGCGTCAACAACTGCAGCGAGCGGCAGGCGCGCTGGGGCAGCGGCGAGGAGATGCCGCTCCTGCACCGCCCATAACCCCGGCCGCCGCCCCGCGCCCCGTGCCCGGTCTGGGTATAGACCCCCGCCCTCAATACTCATACGTCACCCCGTGGACTGAACTGTTTTACACAAAATTGTAGTCCTAACAAGTTGCATATGGGAATTTTTGCCATATTTCGTATAAATATTCCGATATTTTCGAATCACAAATTGTATGGACCTTAAACACTATTGTAATAGTCGGATCACTCACGTTTGTATTGAACGTCTAGTTTAGCCCGACTTAATGTTTCGGGCTAGTTCGCAGTCCTCCACGGAGTGCACAGAATACGCAAGTGATCCGTTAATTTTATTATGTATTCGGCTTTTCTGTAACTAATGACGAGCTTCACAATAATAATAATATTAGAGGGTTTTGATCAATACCTTTGTAATTTTTCAAACAATTCATTATTCGATTACATAATTATCAAGATATACTTTAATTCTAATATGTATACGTTTGTCTTAATTTGTCACGGAACTCATAATCCATATTCAAATAGTTGTATAATAGCGCATTAAATTTTGATAAATAATAAATACTTATATGAAGAAAAAACAAAACAAAAATTAACTGATATATTTGGTCCTGAAGCAACAGTTATTTTACTATGCTTATTTATACTTATTAGAGACAACTAACCTCTATTTACCAACCATTATGCGATTATACAAATAGGGGTTTTATAGCTTTTTGGCAAGTAGTTCACACCATACCAAAAAACCCGCCTACTATTATAAATAAATAAGCAATAATATTATGATCATTTATATTGTAATGTATTGCAATATCACCATATCATTAGACTTCGGTATTGAGTCATTGGTGGAATTGATGGCATGTTTATTATTATGTAGTATGACTGTGTAACTTTGATTTTAAATTTACTGTGTACTTGTCATGAGGAAACGAGCACTCGCCTGCCCCGCAGACACACCGTGGAAAATGGCGCGGGAAAAGTTCGAAATTATTGAATTGCAGGTTATGCACCGCGCTCAGGCCTTTTCACTAAAAAACGCAAAATTTATTGAAGAAATGTATTCGTACTAATATCATAATGTAGGCGAAGCCGTCGAATATGCGACAAAGTTATTTTATACATAATATTTTTACGTTCCGCGATTGCGCTAAAGGTTGTTTATATTATATCTACGCTTACATGTACTGTATTCTTTTGGATTTATAACTTATACACAAATGTAATGAAAATTCATTAGGATAGAAGCGTGGCTAGTTTCAATTGGTTCAATGGTTAAGTCATTTAGGGTATTTAGGTTTAAGTTTTAGGTAGCTTACATGTAACAACACAGAGATAAGGCGTAAGATAAGAAGGGTACAACTATGTACCGCCTCCGCACGCTGTCTTCCAGCGAAAGAGTTTCCTACTCACTTATTCTGTCAAGTTGATCTAAAAGGCGGCCGTCAACAATAGTACAGGTGTAGTGAATGGGTACCTCCCATTTGTTCTATGGGACTGTGACGTCATAGGACTGTTAACATTTTTCTTTCCCAGCAGTTCCATGGTAGAACTAGTGAAACAAAAAATGTGATATTTGTTCTATAGAACTAAAAGCACCTCAAGATTGTGATGGGAAACTTGAGGTGCTTTTAGTTCTATAGAACAAATAACACATTTTTTGTTTCAATAGTTCTACCATGGAACTGCTGGGAAAGAAAAATGTTAACAGTTCTATGACGTCACAGTTCCATAGAACAAATGGGAGGTACCCGTAGTGAATAAAGTTTTCCCATACCATTTCGTTGAATTCTATCCGGTTTTCAACTTTAATAACATGTTATTAAAGTTGTGTATAGAATGCAGTTGCCAGATTAAATTGTTTTATATATAAAAGCTTTATTCAAAAGTTGTTAAAGTTGAAAAACGCACTGCATTCATGGAAGTGTCATGGGAAAGCTTTATTCACTACACCTGTACCTACGTTATACACTGTAACGTTGGTAAAAGCTGCAGCATGACCCAAGTTTTGGGATTTGTTGCGGCTGTCGCAACCGCGATTAGTGGCTAGGTCTAGTTATTAGTATATTAATACTACGAAAAGGAAGTAATTGCACCTACTACTGTGTAGTAAATAATTAAGTTCGATTAATATTTGGTTTGCTACTTTCTGTTTATGTTGGCAATGAAGTAACGACAATTTATCTGAAAGCATTTCAACAGCAGTCGAGTTTACTGAATAACTGCGTTATACTTGCCTTGAATATTCCTTTGGTTTCTGGCAGGGCTTGAGTTACCAAGTACAAAAGTGTAGCAATGACGGTCGTTGAAATACTTTCGGAATCATTCTGTACATGTACACATGTGTATGTATACACATATGACTGTGTAATATTTTTAAATAGCTCAATAGTTTCTACTTGTGATCGCTTTATGAAATAGGCTAAGTACATTTATATTTTTAGATTGAAATAATTAAAAAAAAAACAACGTTTACACCAAAATGTTATATTATACCCACTTGCCACCCGATATTGATTGCAATCCTTAGGTCATTGGTAAAACGTATGTTTGATTGCTTTAATGTGTATGTCTCAGCCTAGCAGCATGCTTGTAAACGACGACTTGCTAAATTTCAATTGTAGGGTGTGCTACAGTAAAGTTTCGAAAACAGATGAAAGAGGAACAGAAATTGTTGCTACATTACGTAAAAAATTTCCTCAGTTAAGAAAAATGTGACGTACGTCCACGTAGTCGTCATTAGAGGACACTAATCCTGTATCCTAAAAATATTCCCACTTCAGTTTTAGATCTGTTTTTGTAGTACAGTAATTTCTATATTATCAAACATTTTATAGTGATGTCTCTGCTTTGGACAATGCAGTATTGCGGCCATTTGGTACGCAAGTTCGTACCGTACTGAGGAAATTACAAGTCCAAATCTGCTTTAACCTGTCACAAATAAATTTTAGTCTACTGCAAACACGGAGGCTAAATTGAAGGCTGTTGGAAAAGCTATAACGATTAGCTTCTTTTGAATAATATTATGCTGTTTAAAGGAATCTCGGGTGTTGGAAACTGTAGCTGATGCAAGCCACAACAAAGGCTTCCAATAGGATAACAACTGCGCAGGTTCATTTAGGCTGAAATACAACAATATACATACTGTGAAAATAGAAAAATCCACAAAGATTAAGTAGCAAATGTACATAGACTAGATCGCACCGAATATCATTACAGGAAGCAGGATTTTGTTGAAAATGTTATTATAAGGGCATGTTTCACCAATCTCTGTTAAGTTCTAGTTATCTTAAGTGTCAGTTATCTACGACGACGTATCTATCTGTTTCGTAGTAATATTAGAGCCGGAATCAAAGATAACTCACACTTAAACAGCGAACGAATATACGTGTATATTCGTTCGCTGCACTTAAGATAAACTTAATGGAACTTAACAGAAAGTGGTGAAACAGGCCCTTAATATTGTATTTTTGTACAATGTTTTGCCTGTAGGTACATAGCCTTTATTTGCATATCGGCCGATAATATAAATACACTTAATGCTGCAATGCATTATATTTAAAGGAATTGATATCCATTTATGCATGGTGTAATTCATGTACATTTTAAGTATTATCATACGTTACATTTAGAATACTCACATAATTCAAATACAAAAAAAAACTATTTGTTTTGGTCTTCAGTAGAATTACTATTTAAAGTTTAATTGATAGACAGGACAGCAATAATTATTCAAATAACTTATCATTCTTTCATATTTAGAGCAATCAGCAGGCTTATTACCTAACTCGCTCGCAATCGCCATCGTGTTCATTTTGACAGTTCATGTATGGGATGACAATTGGTATTGGAATCAGCTAGCTGTCACATTCATACAAGAACTGTCAAAATGAACACGATGGCGATTGCGAGCGAGTTAGGCAATAAGCCTACAGGTTTCAATGACACATCAATTTAAAAACCCAGCCAATATGATTCGTCATCGCCAATGGGAACACTGCTAGATAAAGTCCTATAGGTATTCAATATTTTTCTCCTCTATCCTCGTAGCCAAACTATGGGTATTCGTTTGTAGTGAACTAAATTGCTCGAATTTATATTTTAATTTAGTGTTCTCAGACTTGAACAGCGTATTAAATCTTAAACTAAAACTGGACAATTACGTTTCAAAAATTTCCCCTTGTTCCCAATTAATAGCCATGTACGAGAAGTATGAGAACCTGGTTGAGTGATAAATAGTTACATTAACTAGTCTTTTTATTTTGTTTTTTAAGGATGACATTTTATTTACATGACATGTAGTTAGTTCTCTAAATGAAATAACACTTGTCAGTTTTACATTTTCTTTTACTAATTCATAGCTAATTATGTTATGCCTCATGTAAATGTCCGCTGTGATTAATGAATGAATTGTGTCATTAATATAATATAAAATATTTTGTACCTACGTCAGAAATGTGTTCCTTGCATAATTTCGGATATTCTTAATAATTTTGTACTAATAGGTAGGAATATAGGTACTTACAATATGTTAGTAGGTACCTAGTAAATATTTGTGTGTAGTGATCGAGCCTAATTTGTTTTGTTAATTGGTTCATTATTTATCTTGTTGGAACGGTTGGAACGTTTAATTAACATATTCAGGTAACTTCCACTACACAAATAAATGCCTTTCGTCAGTTACACGTATAAAATTTTATTATGTATGGCATTCATGATGCAGGGAATGAATTTTGGCTATTTTCTGCCATCTTCAATCTTCACTGCATCACATGTAATAGTCGAACCGCAAATCTGTTCAAATGATTCGTTACTTATCTGGGTCCATAAATAATTAGAGTACCTGCTTAGAAGTGGTTTGGAACGGTGAAGTAGGGTTATTGACGACTTGAAGCTTTACTGCGACAGTCTGTGGCATGGGGCAGGCTTATTTATTGGGAAACACAATAAAACTCAACGTTAAGCTCAATTGGCTTTTTTATACGAACTCGTCAGCCTGATATTGTGTCATGTCTTTGCTTTTTGGAAGAATTTTTGACGTTTTACTTACCCGACGTTGCTGCCATGGCCCAGTTTATTGCACACAGAATAGTTTAACGTTCACAGGGCTACGAGTGCTTAAAAATTCTTTGCGAAAAACGAAGAGGCATTTAAAATGGGTTAGGTTCGTAAGGACTAGATTACATAACGACTCTATAAGCAAAACATCTTAGTTACATAAGGTCTTGGTAAGCAAAATGTATTTTTTGCAGAATGCCCTAGTGAGTAGAATGTCTTAGTTGTTCGATCGGCAACTATAGCATAACGCCCGAAGTTGCAAAATGACTAATAGAGTTTACGTCCAAGTTATTAATAAGTCTTGATTGTAAAACGACGCATAAGGAAAAGTGTCTGGATAGCATAATGGTCTTGGTAGCAAAACGTCATGATTGCATACCGGCTAGGTAATATTAGATGAATTTAATCTCTGTAGGGACGACTAGTTATTGCCTAGGTTTTTATCAAAGAGTTCCTTCACAAACTACGTTTGAGTTTTTCTTATCATTCAACCATCTAGTCGTTATGCCATTTAGACGTTATTAATGTTTGACGATATGCCTACCTAGTCGTTTTGCTATTACAACATTTTGATATTAGGGCGTTATACAAACAAGACGTAATAGAACTAAGTCCAATCTTAAACCCGGGCATTCTACTATTACGACGTTTGTACAATTAGACATTTAGCTACCAAGACCTTATGTAACTAAGACGTTTTGCTTATAGAGTCGTTATGTAATCTAGTCCTTACGAACCTAACCCTTTAAAATGTGGTTAATTCCCTATTATTAGTCGACACGCAGCCACAAGCGCATGGTCGATTTGTAAATATTTAGTTCAATTTCATATTTGGTAACTATTTTGATAACAGTATTGTGATGTATCCATTATCTGTTATTGTCAACATTTATATTTTAAAACGTTAAATCTCCCGCACGAACGCTAAGCCGAGCGTTGGAAGTTCGTGTATAGTATAGGTTGTCTCACTACTGATCTCAAAATACTTCCCTATTTTGTATGTTTTAAAAATATCACAGAGATGAAGGTTTTGAAAAATATGAAAATGCCTTGTTGCTCAGGGCGTTATGTTTTGTTTACATATTTTCAGTGACGATCTGTATATCTGACGCGGAATTTAAAATAGGTAAGTACATCATGAGTGACAGCCTTTGATTTAAGTACTTATAATCCCAGTTAAGAGTTTGAACTTCGAAGTC
Source organism: Pandemis corylana (assembly GCA_949127965.1). Taxonomy (NCBI): domain Eukaryota; kingdom Metazoa; phylum Arthropoda; class Insecta; order Lepidoptera; family Tortricidae; genus Pandemis; species Pandemis corylana. The sequence continues at coordinate 23,825,504 of OX421850.1, forward strand.
CTGAGTACCGTCAACCGGGGTGTCTTTGATTTACGGGGTGGGGCGACTTTAAAAAGTACTTATAATGACGAAACCATTCATTTTTACTTGCTATTACTGCTTCCAAATGATGTCTTCATCGATCGCCTTTGCGTCTACATGCCAAACATTCACCGCATATGGATAATATCGATTTATAGCAATTTTAAAACGATCAAAGTTACCCCAAAATGACCAAAGTCACCCCGGTTGACGGTATCTATTTAAGGCGCATTCTTTTATTCGAATATGTGTCTTGGACGTTAGAGCTTTGAACATAAAAATCTATGTGTAAATCGAAAGTACTCGTGGCAAACTTCTTAAATAGGACTAGCGCTCGTGTCAGTCAAATTTAGTTAGGTATTTTCCAAATCGAAGATAGTCACAAGATTCTATGTCTAATCACTATGTAATTCAATCCACTGTCGTTTGTAAACGTATTACCAATATTTGCTAAGAAGAAACATTTCGCGCATTGTAAATAAAATGTTTTTAAATAACTCATCTCTTCTTATTTTATAAACCTTATTTGCAACTAGTCTACTAACCTCGTGGTAGTAACGCACCTCGTGATTTGTTGTTGTTTTAAATCACCTATACTTAAGTGTTAACAGTTTCAACAAAAATGGCATTAAAACATACAAACACCTTTGTTAAAACTTATTTTACGTCGCCCCGGGCCGTGAGTAGCAATTAACTGCGCGAGCGGAAATTTCCACTTCCTGGCCAGGGGAAGACGTAAAATAGTGTACACACCTCGGGCGGTGATAAAGAAAGCCTCGGTCCGCATGTTCATCAGCCTCGCCTTTGGCTCGTGCGACAAGTTCCTGCGACCTGTAACATTCTTTATTTCACCTGCGTGTAATATACTATTTTCGTTAACAAAGTAAATAGGTACAGTCGGCGTCAAATAGTTCGTGACATCCAAAGTAGCCAAATAGTTTGCAACATGTCTTTGTTACAGTTGAAATAAGGTCGTGTTGCTAACTTTTTGGCCACTTTGGGTGTCACAAACTATTTGACGCTGACTGTACCTACATCGTTAACTCGGAATTAAATTTCAATTAAGTCCTAATTAATATTTGGCCCTCTTGACATCAAGACTGAAACGTGTTGGTGACCTCTATATAAAAAAACCGGCCAAGTGTGTGTCGGGCCACGCGCAGTAGGGTGCCGTAGTTGCCTGTCACAATATGCGGATACTATGAACTTAATTATTAAAGATTTTTCATTTTCATTCGATACTATGAACATAGTTACATTTACATTTTGTAAGTTGGTAGACTATTACTCGTTAAACTGTAAAGTCAACCTAGCTGTGATAGTTTTCCTTTAAACCTCGTTATACAGGGTGTTTGGTAGCTAGGTGCAAAGCTTTAAGAGGGTGATTAATTCGTTGCGAAATGGCAATAATCATTACAATCCATTTAATACCGATTTTATAACTTTTTTAATTGTCTCTAGACATGTTTGTTGTCCTAATATTTTTCAAATTAACGAACAGTCATCCACGTTTGAGTTTATTTCGTAAAATAACAAACTTATGAGGTAAACAGACACGTAACGAAGGTACCTACTTCTAGCTGCCCTTTTTTATATTATGAAAGTATGAAGCCCTTTGTGTATGAAAGACGAGAAAGACACAATCAGAAAGTGAAGTTTTTCGATTTTGATAAAACGGAGATGGTGATTGCGATTTTCGTGCTTCTTACTCAAAAACATAAACGTAAAGAGATGCAAAAACCAAGACGTGATTATCTCAAACAGCCATATTCAACCTAACTATTTAGAGTTCCGTAGTCAACAAGTTTCTACTCCAATATGTTCAACTATCTGTTCAACCAGTTGAACATATTGGATGACTTCTCTCCAATTTTTTCAACTTCAAAATATATCTAGTTGAACTCTGGACTAAAAATTACAATATTTTTATTTAATGAAACAGGGTTGTATCGATGCTTGAAAGGTGAAATGTCATACATATTATGTAGTTTCGCCATGTCAGTCCATCTGTCTGTAAGTATATCCAGGGCTTAACTCAAATATTATTAGTACTAGAAAGCTGTAATTTGGCATGGGTATACCATACTATACATATTAACTACGCCGACCAAGTTTAGTGGTAAAATAAAATCTTGAATATGATACCTCCCCTATCTACATGTAAATGGGGATGTTTTTTTCATAGTGTCGGGTGTCGTTGGAAAGGTCGTTCAAAAATATTGAGGGCTTGGCAAAACCATATTTCGATTTAAGGATCCGTTTGCGAAATATTAAGCTTTAAAATCATAATTATCGTTAAGAGTCAAGTGTCCTCCTCCCTCTTGCCAGCTAAATGGTTGTATTTGGTTTGGATAGGTGAAAAAATGAATGGTAATATATACAGGGGTTTGATAGCTAGGTGCAATGCTTTAAAGAGGTGATAGCCGAGGTATTTAAGGGAATTTTTAGCCATATATGTCTTAGCCGATATTTGTTTTTTTTTTAATTTAAATTTAGAAATTTTAAGATTATACCCAGAATTTGATAGTCACGAGTCAATATTGCCCAATGAGCGTTACTTTGTGAACAAAATCTTTTATTTCGGATAGTTTAATGTGTATTGGACCAAATGAAATAATTTTTAAGTGTGTTTCTTACCAAAAAAACAAAATGGAGGCATAATTTCGATACTAAAAATGTCTTAGGTTGGAACAGAGTAATTTTTCTATGCCATAAATAAAATCTTGAAATGTTCAAACATTATTAAAAACATTCTTGTTTATTGTTCTTTCTTTTAAGAAAGAAAGAAAGAAAAAGTTTATTTATGACAATCACAAGGTAGGTTAAGGAATCACTCATTCACATTGCTTGCTAAATCTGAGATAAAAAGAAAAACCAAACTCAGGGAGCACTCGCTAAGAATGCACTCGTCTTGGAATTTCAAGTTAAAGGTTTAACTAGTAAATAACATGAAAAAAAGTAAAAAAGAATGAATTGATTTACTTTTCAAATCACAACAAACTGGAGTTTAATGATTTTTTTGTTAAACAGATAGTTGAACATATTGGAGTAGAAACTTGTTGACTACGGAACCCTACATAGGTAGAATATGGCTGTTTAACATAATCACGTCTTGGTTTTTTCATCTCTTATGTCTTCCCATTTTCAGTAAGAAGCACGAAATCGCAACCACTATCTCCGTTTTAACAAAATCGAAAAACTTCACTTTCTGATTGTGTCTTTCTCGTCTTTCATACACAAAGGGCAACTAGAAGTACCTTCGTTGCGTGTCTGTTTACCTCATAAGTTTGTTATTTTACGACATAAACTCAAACGTTTGTTAATTTGTTCGTTAATTTGAAAAATATTAGCTCAACAAACGTGTCTAGAGACAATTAAAAAAGTTATAAAATCGGTATTAAATGGATTGTAATGCTTATTGCCATTTCGCAACTAATTAATCACAACATTTTATGGTTTTGTAGTCAACAAGGATAGGATATTTTTATACTGTAGGTACATGATTTATTATATTATTGATGCAAAAAGCAACATTTTTAGATTTGTCTATATTGTTTGCCAAATTTATTAATTAAATTAAATGCCTTACCTCTCCAATGTCAACCATGCGTCACTAGGTATTCAGTAGGTAGGCATATTTTAGCCATGCGATAAGAAATGAAATAATAATTGAAGATATGTACATGAGTCCTGATCACTCATTAACATTTTCGCGCGGACGGGATTCGGTTTTTTAGCTACTGATGATGAGAGATTAATTTATGTTTACTTTTTTTAGGGTTCCATAGTTAAAACATGGTTAAAACGCCAAAAACGAAACAGTTTCGCCATTAAAATTCCGTTTAAAATCTTGTGTATTTAAGTGTACAAGAAACTAATTTGACATGAAGGTACATAATCATGCTGACAAAAAGTAAATAAAATAAAATATTTTCTTTTTTAAGGTACAGTCAGCGTAATGAAACACGCAAGTCGGCTAAATAATGAGCGCTTTTTAAGAACAAGTCTACATTATTTTTTTTCCAGAATTTAACTATTTTGGGTTTTTACCCGACTATGGCAAAGCGAAAGGAGGCTTATGATTTTGACAGGCTATGTATGTATAAATGTTCATCTGTTCCCTAATAGCTCTTAAACTTCTAAACAGAACTTAACAAATGAGGTAGGTATCGTTAGAAACGTCTTGATCGCCCGCTGGTTCTTACTCTGAATCGTTTAGGTACCCTATCGATTATCTTGCAAGAAAAACCCTAAAAATGTGTCCCAGATTTTACTATGGGTTTTTTACTGTTCGTCACGTTCCATACGTATAAAAAAACCACAAACAAAAAGTAACGAACTGAAATAAAATTTTTGAGACACATTTTTTCTTGTACGAGTATAAGGATCGATAGGTACCTAGATAAGTCTTTTATTTAACTAGGTAAATTGCAGGTTTTTGTTTCGTTCGAGAAATATAAGCTTTAAAGTACTTAAATACAAACAGCATAAATAAGTGCTAAGGACTATACTAAATAGTTTCTTTAGATACGCGTGAAAGTACGTGAACATTTATCATCGATGTAGGCTTTGTAAGTTAACGAGTGTCATAGACGAGTCAACCGAAACTCAATTTCGAATATTTGCCTAATATTAGATACATAATTCTACCTACACTGCGCGTGGCTGTACACGCACTTGACCAGTTTTTTACACATAAGTAGGTAGATACGTTACAGAGTGTAATAGTCCTCCACCGTGTATAGGGAAATATGATTAAATCTATTAGCAAATGCATGAAGCAGTTCCGGGTAACAGCTGGGGTCACTAAAATGGTAAATGCGCTCATACTAGCTCCACGGTTTTACACCACTTAAGCTCCAAGTTTTTGGAGTATGATTCAACTTACAGAGGGTTCCTTTTTTTAAAAAATTAATTAAACAGCAAAGTAGCCAGTCTTAAATGTTGTTGATTGCAGAGTTAAATATTGAGTTTGGAAATAGTTAAACAATTATCATTGATTGATAATTATTACCTAAAACTAATTGTCTACTAATTACATACTTCATGTACTTCTATTAAACGTAGGTATTTATGTTAAGAATATCCTAAATAAAGTGAACCTACCTTGTATCACTCGCTAAAGGTTTAATTTAAGTTCGTTGGCGAAATATTCTATAATGATCCTATATTTCAAAAAGATTGGCTGTAGATAAATCTCTATACAATCGCCTTGTGTGGTTTTAACTAATTTGATTGAAACCCGAATGGAGAAGATCGAGTTTGATTCCTTGACATTCGCGGCAACCGTGCGAGTGGACGCGATACATAATGATAAGGTCAAGCTTAGATTATTATAGTCAGGTATTTATACGGTAATTCAATCCTAAGAGCGTTTTTATATTCATCCGATTCGATATCGATATCAAACGCCCATAATATAAGAATACGTCAGCGCACGCAAGTGAAATGTGACACCAAAATCAAATGAACTTCTTCGACTTTTTTGTCATACCGTTGTTTCCACCGACTGATTTTGATGCAATTTAAATAAGACCACCTTGAAATTTACCTTCAAAATTATTTAGTACCTAGTGGGCCGAATTTTGAAATTAAATCTGTGAAAATAAATACTATCCAAAAGCGGAAAATCTATGCAGAATCAAGTAGAAAGGCGAGTGGAGCTGGTAAAAAATACCAACCTTGTCCTTTTTCACGACTAGTAAATTTGTAGCACCATCTTCGAATAGTTTTTCTACCGTTGTGTTTAAGTCATTGTAAAGTTAGTTTACGTCGCCCCGAGTCGTAAGTAGCTACCTACATAATACTGGTAGCCATTTGTGAGCAGTACCTATGTGGAAACGCATGGGCTCAAGTACAACTCTAAAAAGAGTGAAGTGCTCATTTTTAGGGCTAATAAATTTGACCCTACTAATGTGCCTTCGGTTGTGCTTGGTGGATCTGTTTTGCAGGTGGTTAACAAGTTCAAGTACTTGGGTCACATTATCACTGATGACCTAAAAGATGATCCTGACGTGGAGAGGGAGCGTAGGGCGTTGGCAGTGAGGAGTAATGTCCTGGCCCGCAGATTTGCTCGTTGTTCTGATGGAGTAAAAGTCTCTCTCTTTGAAGCTTACTGTACTTCTTTTTACTCCAGCGGTCTGTGGTGTCGGTACACGAAACAAGCTTACGACTCCTTACGTGTGCAGTATAATAATGCCTTCAGGATGCTGTTGGGGCTACCGCGCCACTGCAGCGCGTCTGGAATGTTTGCTGCTGAGCGCACGGATGGCTTCCACGCTATCTTGCGGAAAAAAACCGCCTCGCTTCTCCTTCGTGTGCGCGGTAGCAGCAACGGCATCCTGAGGACGCTCGGGAGGCGTTATGACAGCTCTCTCTTAAGGCATATGGTGAAAATTGCTATAGGTGTCACTAATTTTAAATAATTTTAAAATTTTAAATTTTAAGTAATTACTAGTAAGTAGCTAAGCACTAAATGTACCTACTAACCAAAGTATAGATCATTGTAAAAAAATATCTGAGATAAAAAATTATTATTATTCTGTATATTTATTTTTATCTCAAGTTAGGTTTTTACAATATTCATATAAAAAGTAATAAAACAATATTAATACAAAATATAAACACACACACACACACACACACACACACAAATCACGTCTTTATCCCTTACGGGGTAGACAGAGCCTAAGGTAACAAGACCTACAGGCCACGAAAACCTAAAATATAAAAACATTATAAAAACCTAACCTAGGGTGCCGCCGGCAGCGAGGCGAGGCATAAGCTACCGGTGGTCAGGGCGACAGAGAAAGGAACCTCCTGACTATCCGAGCCGTGTCCAGGAGTACCGCTTTCTGTATCTGGCCCTTGACCCAACCACCTAGCGAGAGCCTTTTAAGGTGATGGTCAAGGCTCTTCGCTATTAAACCGTTTGCCGAAACGACTATTATTATTATTATTATATTTACCGGCCGCTGCGCGAGCGGAAATCTCCACTTCCTGGCCAGGGGAAGACGTGAAATTGTATACCTACACACCTCGAGCGGTAATAAAAAGAAAGCCTCAGGTAGTATGTTTCGCGCCCTCGCTTCCTTTGGTTCCTGCGATCCTGCGATCTAAGACATTCTTTATTGCACCACCCTCGGAACGTAATGTACCTACTAGTAAAAATATTATAGCAAATTAACTTAATCACAGTTAATAAAAGGTTTTCAAGAAATATCGTACCTACCACCCTTTCTCACTGAGGCTCACTCCCCACTTTCGAAAATCTTTGGTCATAAATTATATATTTTTTTAAATGCTAGGTTTGATTGCCTAATTTTGTCAATACATTTTTTTTTATACGACATAGAAAACTAACGAGTAAGTGGGTGGTAAGCGCGAGCACCACCACCCATGGACACCCGCAACACTAGAGGATTGCAGATGCGTTGCCTGCATAGAGGGTTAGGATAGAATACATCTTGTGCCAGTAATTTCACCAGTTGTCTTACTCTCCACGCCGGAACACAGCGGCGCAAGCACTGCTGCTTGCCGGCAGGATTAGCGAGTAAGACGGTGGTAGCGATCCGGACGGACCATGCACGAGGTCCTACCACCCGCAAAATGTTCCTAAGCTAAAGTAGCATTTAAAGACATTTTTTAAAAACATGGGTACCTAAGAATGCAAAAAAAACTCGAGATAGTTTGGTCCTAGACAATTTTCTGACCATAATGTTATTGATTTATCTTTAGCCTTTTTGCAAGCCGATTGCGGGACGTATGATGCCTTAAGTAAACACGTTCAATGCGCAATCGCAATAACAAAAACACAAAGCGTTATATCGAAGCTTATGACATTCATCCTCATGGGCTTTCAACCTGTGACCTCCGCCATCCCCGTAGTGAAACGGTGCATTGTTAGCGTATTGCACAGAAAATTCTTTACCTACCTAGTTGTCACCCGTGATTCCAATCTAAGGATTCGTAAGCCACCCAGAATTCTCCAATAATGAGTGTACAGGTAAACCAGTTTGATCAGAAAGCGACAATGTACCTACAGTGTCATAATGGTCGAGCCCCAAGATTTATTTTACTTCCTCTTACAAAGTCTGGCAGTGGCTTACAAATTCGTTCTACGTATTATAACTATGTTGTGCGTTACAATTTCGCTTTTCTTCGCGTCGTAACCCTCGGGCCTTGGGGGTCAGGCGCGGGAGACATCGTCAAAGAAATGTCAACGCTTCTTATATATATGCGTCGGGTGACCTCAGGACTAGCACAACTTATGTTGACAAAGAATCAGCATTGCGATTCTACGTGGTAGTGGTACCTAATCCTGCCAATATTTTCGTACTAGCTAGGCTTAGAATTAGTTTGTACATATTTGTATTTGTTTTGTTTTTGGTTCTTAAAAAAAATGGAATGCTGTTTTTTAATATAAAGTTGACATATACCTACAAAGACGTAGAAAAACTTACATACCTACTTCTTGCAGCTGAAGCTAGGTTAGTAATGTTACGAGGGAGTCTTGAGGATTCCTCACCTAGGGACCGATTATTGATACCATATCTATGAAAATACCACTCGAGAGTGGTAAAATGTCTCACTTGTGTTGCTAAAATACAGCTAAAATTAGATTTTTGACTAGATAAGGACCTTTATGTGTCAATATCTTGATGCTCAGTGCGTTTAGTGTAAGACTTCGCTGTATTAAACGTGTCAAACGCGTTGGGGTTGAAGTATCAAATAATATGAGAAAATTTGTTGCGCTGCCAATTTGCCCGTAGGTAGTAATTGAAACGTTTACGGAAATTCGTTCGAGAGATTACGTTGCATCAAAACTTATACTAGAGGCTGTATGCTTAGTGTAAGTTTTCGGTCACAAAATTCGTTTTGAACACGTTTGCCTTAAAATGTTAAATACTATTATTTAACTTGCAGCGTACTCGTATGTAAAAGTACGTTTGTCCGGGTGGAATCTTGTGACTCAATTTTGAAGCAGATATCTTCAACCGATTGAGCTGAAATTTTGCATACTTGAGTAAGTCGGATGACAGTACAATAATCTGGTCTTGAAGTTCTGGTGACCCAGCCAGGATCGACTCCGCAGGAGGAAACTCTTCAACGGTTGGTCCGATAGACTTGAAATTTGGTACACATTATGAAGGACGGATGACAATGCAGTACTCGTACAGTCAGCAAAAAAAGCTTGTATTGAAAATGAAATTTTAGACAGAAACTTATTAACATGGTAATTGAGACGTTTACGTGAACGCGTCTGAAGTGTTTTTTGTGTGAATACTGACTCTAGAGGCTCTTGGTTTCCAGGTTCGTAGCAACGGATTCGCGCTTCCTTGTTGCCCAATCATAGAGCGCTGCGCTGGCGCCTCTGCTGTCGTTACCTCATTGCTGTGAGTTCACTTATGAACTCAAGAGTTTCGATTGCATTGTAAATTATTTTCCCAATTGATTTTAGCTTCATTTGTAGTTGTGTATATTTGTACTAGCTATTGTTTAAGTAAGTGAAAAATATTTAAGTGATAGTATGAAAAAATTTACAAATTATGTAGGTGTAGGTACTTTGTTGACCCATTAATTGCCATTATCATAATTTATAATTTAAAACTTAAAAACCCTTCTTTCAACAAAGACAATGAATTTTCTTGCTAATATATACCTAAACTCGAAATTTGTGTAAAGTAACTTAACGGAGAGGAAATCTTTATGGATGCCCTAGGCACGCGGAGATGCCTAGGGTTATGTGGGACTCCCCCCCGAAGGGGTATACCCGAACTAAAAACTCTCCGGCGTTGCCTCAATCCGGTGTGATGGGGACGCAGTGGGATGCCACTAGGGTTTCAACCACAAACGCCCCCCCGGTGGCCCCGGCTTTCGCCAGGACCGCGCCAAGAAGGGGAGGGCCCGTACGCTGGGCCCGCATCCCTTAGACAATAAGACGGTGCAATGCAGGTAGGTAATGCCCCGTTACCGTTCCCGCTGGCCTCAAGGGATCGGGCGATCGGTGCAAGCACCGAGTTCGCCTTTTCCCCCCTCGTCTGCGCAAGGAGCGGTTGCACGTTGAAACGAGGTCAACGTGAGTCCGCCCCCCGAACCTCTTACGAAGTCCTCCCGAGAAATAGTGCCCAACGACGGCCTCGCCGCGGCCGTTGCTTCCTCCTTGGGGCTTAGGGCGCATCCAGGTATGCCTCCCATCAGCTTCCCCTCACCCCGAACCCTCATAAGAGGTACGACATTCCTTCAGGGAGCTACCCCCTTCGGAATCTCGTACCCCTTCCCCTCTCTCAGGGCGTGAGGCGCATCCGGGATAGGTGCAATACTGCCGCACTTTTCGCCACCTCCAGGCCGTGTGGGGTCACGGCGGGAGGGGTTACTTAGTGGGCAGCTGCAGAGCTAACCCCATCAGCTTCCCCGCACCCTGAACCTCGATTGCCCGAAGGCCCCTCACAACGCCCGAAGGCCCCGCCGAAGCGCCGCCACATCCCAAGTACCCTCTGCTATGCCCCTAGAGGCCAGAGGGATACTGAGAGTAGCACTCAGGGTGCCTAAGCACCCGCCGCAAGTCGGGCACATGACTTGCAACAGGTGGGCCCCATCCCTCGGTGTTTGGTTCGCGGGGACCCTTGCGGGCCCCTACCTGCCGTAAGGCAGGCGTTCCCTTATCCACCACCCAGGGACGCGCCACGTTAGAGTACACCTCTCCACCCACTTAGACACCTAAGCAGGTCCGTGGAGATAATTTCACACCTGGGTATCAATTACTTTTGCATTCAAGAAGAGTTATGTCCATTATTTAAAAGCACGTCAAGTATTTTTCCTACATCCTATTTATGTAGATATGTGACTACTTGAAAATTAATGGCATTTGCAATATCGTCACTACTTAAAAAAAACTCGTATCTGAAAAACTTCAAGTTTCTAGGAGGAACAATAAACATCCTGTAAATTATTGTGATTGATCAAATAAGTTCTTGTTAGTTTCATGAGATACTTTGATAGCCAGTCATTAATTTTACAAATATTCGAATAACTCACGCCAACACTTTTTATTAAATTGACAGTTATTCGTAAGATACAAGATTTTTGTTTTAGTATTGACTGAAAGTTGTTAAGTTACGATAATTTTGTTTAAATTTTATGGTACAAAATGAAACGAAATGTATGTTTTTATGTTTATTAAATTAACTAAGTAAACTCTCTTAGAGTAACAATAGACAAACTTGAATAACAACGTGTCTTCGTAAAAAAAAGATTGAGTCGAATTATTTTTTCTCAACTATACATGCAATAAACTATCGTAAAATGCATGGAAGTCTTTTGGCAAAATCGGCTTTAGAGATTGCAAATCATCGTACTTTCGTTTTTTAATAAGGACGGGTCCAGAATATAGCTGAGGAATCGCTTGATCTTCTGAACTATCATTGAATCTTTGAGGTAGAACAGTCCAAATGTCATCAAAGCGAAGTTTAAACTCAATCGGACTGTGAGGTGTATATTTTAAAGCCCTCAAATCTACCACACATGGGTCACCTGCTCTCTTTCCAGGTCTAATAGATGTATAGTGCTTAAGTGTGGTATAGTTTTTGAAAAAACTCCAGTGTAAATATTTTACATTGTACTTTTTACTCAAAGATGCCTTTGTTATTACTTTTACAACATCGGCAGGCACATAAAGTTCTCTATTTTTTTTTGTCTCTATACGAGAATGCACAGTGTCACATTCCATCTGTGTGTGGCCCTTAATAAGATATTTTTGATAAGAAGTGAAGGAAAGAGCGGAATGTTGAATAAGCTGGAAATTATTCTACCGCAAGAGCCTAGCTCTTAAATATATTATGATGATGACCAAATAAGTACCCATACTTTATGAAAAATAAATCAGATACGAGTTTTTTTCAAAGTAGTGACGATAATTTGTTTAGATACGATATTTTTGAACTAACGATTACTTACTATAATGTCGATTTATCGACGTTGGAGTTTGTGCAGCATACGAGGTGTATTTTTATTAGTTTAATGAGTAAATAAATGAAAAAATGGAAAAATCAGATACGAGTTTTTTTAAAAGTAGTGACGATATGTAAAAAAAAACATTTAAATTTATTTATGTGACAGTGGAAAAGTGTAATTCGCGTCGCACGTTGATGTCTTTCGTACGCCGGCTCTGCCTACGCACGTGCTAAATAAAATAAATACACGGAACGTACATTCTGCGATATTCATAAAACTAACATTCAACTGAACCCAATCCAAAAATGCAACAACAACTTAAATAATTAGGTCTCTGGACTGTGATTGGGTAGTTCAGCACTAGTCGTTGAAGGGTTGCAAGAATAGCACCCTGTCTGGATTGCAGGTTGGTGCGGGTATTGGGGCGGCCGGCGGCGGCGCGGCGCAGGCGCAGGCGCCGCTGGAGCCGGGAGCGCCGGCGCGGTGGGCGCGCAGCTATAAGTAGGAGCGCCGCGCGCGGAGGCGAGGTTAGTCGCCGTTCGGCAGCGCGTCGATAGCATCGCCCTCCCCCTCCGGTGCGTCCCCCACACACTCGCCTTTCTCACACGACCGGCGATCCTCGCTTGCGCAACCCCACAAAGGTCGTCGCTATTGGCATTTAAACGCTCTCTGACATTAACGTTGCATTTAAATGTGCGATGTAGCTTCCTCGTTGAGCTAAACTGTCGCAACTGTGTTTGGGAAAGGCGCGTGTGCTGACGTGAGTTTCTGTTGCAGCCCCAGCCCGACCGAGCCGGGCAGGCGCGTGCGCCACCACACACACACCGCAACGCAACGCAACGACACCACCATGGTCGCCCGGATTACGCTGTAAGTCATAGTTTTAAGGACCTAGTAAGAGTAACAAAAAAGCAATAATTAATTTACATCGACAGAGTAGATATTTAATCACCAAATGCACATAATTTAATGATCCGAAAAGTTGATCACTTTCTAATAGTGCCGAGTGCAATTATACATAATCGAAACGCCAATAATGATCATTATTTAGCACCACAAACCTGTCAGTTCGTTGTCACTTTCGTCGGATGTTTGTATAGATGATTGTGTGGCGACATGCAGCGGCGCCTCCGGTTTACGCAATATTTTCCGGGATAGATGTGTCGCATCATTCTCGACACCACGAAAATATGATCTGATTTGTTGCGCGGAAATCAGGTTTTCATTGCTCAACAGCAGCTGGCTGACATCACGAATGAGGGCAGTTGTTTCTCAATGAAGGCTGCGAAACATTTGCTTTTAAATATGCACGACTTCGCGAGTACATTGTCTCCACGACGCGCCGCCCTCGCGCCCTTGCGAGCGGCGCCGGCGCCGCGGCGCTCCCGCCCGACAGTGTCCCAGCTAACAGACCTACTCGTATGTGTACCTAAGTCAAGCCTAACGCATTTTATGAAATACGTAGCCTCAAAACTAATATAAATACATTCTTTAGGTATTGCAGCAACTAAATGGATGCCTTCCTCATTTCTTACGAAACGCGCAGCGTCGTACCGCACCTACTTAAAATACAAACATTATTAATTTAAATTAGAACTACCGAGGTAAATAACATTAGAAAATTTCCAAATCAATTATTAAATAGCAATGAGGGAAACAATGAAATTACCACAAATGAGCGGCACCCGGGTGCAGGTCAAAGTTAACCACCGTGAAACTTTCTGCTGTCGATGTCGCGAGAAGCTCCGGCGCAGTTTCCCTGCGCCGCTGCGTGAATGTGACGAGTATTTTATTGCCATCGCATGCACCAGAAAGTAGATAGACTTGTCCCATTTCGCAAGAGAAAATCTTTATTAGTTATTCTGAACGGAAGTTTAGCATATTATAGTTAACTGGGTACGATCGAGTAACTTGCTTAAGTAAACAATTCTTTTTCTTTGCTGCTGACATGTTCAGAACTATTTATTGATGAATAACCGTCTAGTCAATTTAACGGGTTCCATTGTCAAAGATCTCGAACCGACAGCTTGCGACACGAAGTGTTAAGTGGATGACGTGCTATAACGTTATAACACAATAGCAGAAAGTTATGTTTGCATCTTAACATTTATAGTCATGTAATAAGGCTCTGTAGAAAAGTGATGACCAGAAAACAACACAGTTACATAGTCGCTAAATGTTTGTGGGATGATTTGTTAACGTTAGAACTTTTGCGGAGCAAATACGTTGGTGTATATTATATGTCCATGAATTGGGCATTAATATTGAAATGTTCATTTAGAAAATCGTCTTAAATAATGTGCTTTAATTGAATGATAATGCTTCTGTGGTGGGCATGTGCAAACAAGCTCAAGATCCCGAACTGAATAAAATAAACCTTTTATTTGCTCTGAATATTGTAATAAAAATTTATTTTGTGTTGGTAAAGAGCCCGCAATGCGCAAGTCCAACTTGCAGTTACATTATATTGTATTCTAGTTTTGCTTCATTCACGGTAATACTTGAACTAGGTGCAGCAAAAATACCAAAATATATTTCTAGATAGAATTTAAAAGATAGCCATTTATAACAAGTTTTTAGTCTCGGACATATTAATATATGGAACCATCACCATAAATGAAGGGGTTCTGAACAAATTAGACGAAATCCGCCAAAGGCGTCAGCTTGTCCTTCCATCTTCAGTCTGTCGTATTTATTATACTTATGGTAAAAGTTCAAAAACATGTGTTACACGGCGAAACTTTTTTAATAGACCGTTTTTCTTTTTCTCGCTCATAAAACTATTATAATGTATAAAAGCCTCAAATGTCTAGAATAATGCAAGTTACAGAGTACCTATATTTTATTTTATTTTAGTACTTATGTGCTTTCTTACATAGTAACACTCCAACGGAGGAATAAAGTAATTTAACTATGTTGTTTTTCAATTTCATAAAAAAATTTACACAGAAGTAGGAGTAATAGCATCTAATGAATTTGTAGCAGTCTTTCCAATTTTACCAGGAACTTCGATACTCGTTTATGAGTTACAGAGAAGTAAACTAAGAGACCGTAAACAAAAGCCGTTCATTATTTTTAAATTCAAGCTCAAGTCGTGACAGCTTAACTTCGTCACATTGAACTCGCAGCAGGTATTGAAAGCGACAGTTGGCTGTTTTTATGACCTGAAATGACCTTCGATTTAAATAAGTGGTTCCCGGCATCTGCGCTGTGTATTATATGTATGTGTTTTCCTTAATCCTTGATCGTCCGGACTGTCCGAATACTGACAACTTTGTGGTCAAAAATCTATAAAGATTTGTTGAAATAATACATTTCATATAAAGTATAATTTAAAATTTACCTGTTAAGCAAACTACTTCTTAAATCCGATTAAACGACGTGATTAATAAAGTAATGTTAACTTAAAGAAAACCGCAGTCTTATGAAGTTTAGATCAAGTCTTGAAAAAAAAAATGAAAATAATATGTTGTGGTCGTGGGAATTATATCGAATGTTCGAATTCGTGTGTGATTTTTCGTAAACTTATAGTAAGGCTAAGGCTAATTACTTTTTGTTTGTTTTGATACCAATTGTGGACTACCGTGGACGATTTATTTGAGTCAGAACCAGACTCAATGAGAGATCTCATGAAGTTTCTGTTTTATCATTTTGGCATCCTATTTTTATTAAAGGTTTACGATAAAAAATGATATAGGTGAAATAAAATCATAATTCGAATGGCCTTTAACAAATATATTTATCGTAGAGAGCGGTAGGTATTTATATGCCTTGTATTGTATAGGTAAGTGTAGGGTTTAAGCTACTAATCATTGATCCGTCTTGTCAATCTTTAGTCACAACTATTATCATCAAAAATATATGTAAGTATATACTGACTCTTTAGGATCGTAAATTTATTTTGTTGGGTTTCCAGACATTTTGAGATCTATGAAATTCCTGCGTCACTAAATTATAATCTTAAAAATAATTATAACAATAGGTTCTTGTATACGATATGCTTTCATTTTACTACAGTAAAATAAAATGGTTACGAAATAAAATAAATGCGTACATAAACACATTTTTATAGATAGTAGACACCTGTTCTACACGCAGAGTCAGGCTTACTATGTGCAATCTCTGAGGACCACAAACAATGACGCTTCATCAAGAGCGCAAATCAATGTTAGGAATTACACACCGCGAAAGAAATTTAAACATAAAGTCAGCGCCCCAGTATCTGATGGTGGATCTCTAAGTTACGTGTATATACGTAAGCAAACAATCGCTTTAGTTGTTATTGTTCGTGACACTTCCTAATTAGGCAATTTAAGCCACCACGTCTGTATTACAGAATCGTTTTACTTTCGCCGGTATAAACCAAACAGTGGTACCCACTGCACTTTGTAAAGCTAATGTAAAATTCTCAGCGACACTTGTTTTTGAATACAAATTAGCGAGAATTTCACCACGATACAGATTTTCAATAAAGAAGTGACGCGAAAAGCCACACATAAAAAAATAGAAAGTGAATTAAACGTGACGAGCGATATTTAAACCAATTTTAATTTATATTAGTCACGACCCATTAAAGTGTTGGGCTTGTTAAATGGATTACAAGCTCTTTTGTCAAGAAATGTCTGTTTTATACACGCGCTTTTAAATATAAAGCAATTAAGTATAGGTACGAAGAAGTATCGTAGAGAGAGCTTCGTTTTGTGTCCAAACTTGGTGATTGTAGTACGCATTGGCCGGTTGTATTGTTCGTGCTTCTTGCATAAGTCAGTCCCCTTCCCCAGTTACTAGACACGTCGCCCTGTTCGTTACAGCGTGGGTGTAGTTGTATTTAAACGGCAGTTTTTGTTTTGTTTCCCCATTGAGTTTTAGCTGAACATTCAGTTGTTGACTGTGCACGCGAAGAAATCCTTTGGCACCACGTTATGCAGGAATTTGATGGTATTGCAAGGCGCCCCGTGGCCCGCGCCGCGCGCTGCGCCCGCGCCGCGAGATGCGTCTTCGCGCGACCTTCACTTTCGCTTTTACGCGTAAGCTCCGAGCCACCCAAGACCTGCTTAAAAAGCTGTCGACGTATACAAGCATAATAGACTTTTTCTGCTTACATAGAACAGTAGATTACACATAAGTACCTACACAGTAAAGGCGAAATAAAAAACAATGTTATAAATAGCATTTAACAGCAATAACACCGCAAGCTCTTTGTGGGTAAGAATAATTACTAATTTATTGTGGATAATACATACCATGTCGGTCACTTGGTCAGTTCGGTAACAAGCGTGACCTAAATTAATACGTTTTTGGATAACAAGATTACTAATAAGCATCGATTAAGGCAAAAATACGTAAGAGTACCTACTGAAAATTATAAACAGAATAATGTACCTACTATGTAACGTGTCCCCAAAAAGCTCGCATTATTTCGTATTACTCGATAAAGTCACATAGTACAGTGCTATTTAATGGATATCGTGATAAAATTCTTTTAAAATTCGTTTTTGATAATTATGTCCAACCCTATTCAAAAGTAATCTTCTTCTTTTTGCTTAATTTGGAACATTGAAATTGATGCAAGTATTTTCAAATGAGTTTCAATTATTTTGATACTTGAAAAATTCGCAACTTCATCACTGAATGCAGACGTTCCATGCAAGGCATCAATATTTAAACATCAAGATTCCAATTTGACACCTGATCATCAAAAGCAAGAAATAAATACTTACCTACCCTAAAAAAAAATATCTTCGTTTGGAGAAATGGTTACCTAAGCTTCGAAGTAGTGAGTGACAGCAAAAAAAATTGGCTCTTTTTATCATGTGGTGGTTACGCAATGATTTGTTCATATAGAAGACTCCCGTGGCCGGCGCAGATGGCCGGCGGCGCCTGCGCTGCGTCGTGATGTTACGGCGCAGCTTTCCCTCTCATGCTTTCAATAACCACGAATCATCTGTTCCATTACGCATGAGGAGCATTAAGATTCGGCTTGTCTGACTTACATTTTTGACTACAGTAGGTACCTACTTATGTCAATGTGGTTTTCGGTAGGTAGCGAACGCTGTTCTTATTCCATCGATAGATAAAAAATGATAATTGAGCTCCAAGATTTCCAGCACAGATGTGTGAATAATTTATTGAAAAAAGCTTGATTAAGTAGGTGTACGTACCTTAATTTTTTTTTATTAGTTATTAACACGTATTCGTGCTAGATACAATAATAATAAAAATCGATAGGAGAAACACACAGTAGGAATCTTAAATCGACAGAAGAATTTTTAAAGCTATATCCTGGTCTCAAACAATCGGTAGGTATCTTAATCTTAATTCATAATTTGAACTCATTACGAAAATGAAACTGATTTTTATAGTGTTTTCCGTGTGCGTTCAGTACGCTTCTGACAAATTTATTTGAAAAATTTTGAATGCGTGTGGAGAATAATGAATTTCTGAATAAAAAATATTAATTCAGTTACATCCTGCCGTAGGAGATCAGCCTAATCTGATCTAAATCATTTATGATACTGTATAACGGGGTGAGTAGGAACAACATTGAACTTCAAACCTCGATAAAAATATTTTCATATGTGGCAAGTTGATTTTTATGGATAAAAAAATTTCCGATGGCACGAATTTTAGTTTAATAATGATAAATATCTGTACTTTAAATAATAAACACAATATTTTATCCCGCCGCATCGCCTATAACATGATTCCTAAGATTTTCGCCCAATTCCCTCGATGAGCTTTTACCATCTGCGCGGGCAGAGAAGCAACTGGTACATTCTATGTTATTTCTTTGCTCCCAGACCAGTATGGAAGTTATTATTTTTTAATAAAAAGTATCCTATGTTACGTCTAATACCTCCAAGAACACGTGTACAAAATTTCATGATGATCGGTTGAGTAGTTTTCGCGTGAAACCGTAACAAACAAACTTACATTCGCATTTATAATATTAGTAGGTTAAGTAGGGATAGGGATGTAACTTCCTTCCAAATTCCATTAAAATCATTGTTTTTTGACTGTGGCAATCAAATAAATATCTTTTTACATGCCATGAATTACCGAAATTACTAAAACCTTACGCCAACAACAATGGGACAAGTTTCAACCGCGTGGGAGCGGCATTGTCGCTACAAGTGAGTCGGGAAAAAGTTTTTGTACGGCAATGTAGGTACCTACGTTCAGTCCAGACAGGGCAACGGCGACTGCGTCACTCAAGGCTAAGGGCCTCAGTGTTTCGGCTCATTGCATCAAGTTGTGGTGTGAATATGGTTTAGGATGAACTAGGTACCTATAGCGCTGTTAAATGAGCCTCTTTGGTGCTGTCTGAAAGAAATAGATACATATTTCGCTTCTCCAAGTTTTATATATTTAGTGCCAGTCTCATGTTCTTATTGTCATAGGTAGCTTTGTCTTAATCGTTATTATTAATTCTCAAACTTAAAGAGCAGAATAATAAAAAAATGACAAATTAGAGCGGTCGAGTTTGATGGTTTGCACTTTCTACAATGGACCGATATGTCAAGGGCAGCCGGTGCGGGCGCCGACAGCGGGTCACGCGTTGACCCAACGCTCGCTAATCGCTGCGCTTACGCAACACCCAAAACTCGTTGTTCAAATGACACCCGGAGCCTCGCGGAGACGAGTGACCTATGTTTAATTAGCATAACTAATACTTTTATTATCATTATGTATTAGCTAGTGTTGACGAGGACTTAGGAGTCCTCATTTCTTAGATTGAATTGTTCATAAGATTGCATCTAAAGAGCCGCCATTTCTGAATGGAAAGTTAGTCTGCCAATTACCAAGAAACTATATTAGCAAGTCATATCAGTTACTCTTTTTTTCTTATCCCACGGGAATTTCGCAAGATCCTGAAATCAGTTTTCCGATATCATAATTAGGTACCTAATCGTATGCCAAATTTAATGATTCTAGTAATAATAGTTACAGGGATAAGAACATTTCAAATCCCTTTTTTCCCCGCGGGAATTTTCAGCAGTTATGGTTCCCTGCTTCTGCGCCAAATTTAAAGACTAGTAATTAGGTATAGTTATGGAGATAGAGGCTCCCCTTTCAGTGGACTCATAAATCCACTTATTCCCTATCCCGTGGGAATTTTGAAAAATCCCTCCTTAGTGCTGAAGCAATTTTTTTTTGTGAATTGTGTACGGTTTTTTAATATTTGTACAATAAAGCATTTACTTACTTATTTACGTTGCGACTCTAGGCAGCTGCGACTTTTGACATGTTTATCGCAATCCCGCGGGAACTACGCAATTTTCCGTGATAAAAAGTAGGCTAACCTGGCCGGTGATTTTCTGAACAGATTAGTAAAGTTTGCATCAAAATCCGTTCAGCCGTTTTCACGTGATCCGCTCGCAAATAAAACAAACAGATAAACAGACGATAATTCTAAAAACTTTTGGAACGTGTTCTGTTATCGATTCTAAGTATCCGCAGCCACTTTTTTTAAATATCTTCCATGTACAGACTTTCGACCCTCTCCAGCTTTATTATATGCATAGATTTGTTTAATCATGGCAAATTACCTACATATTAACTGAACTCTTGAAATACTCACAAAATTCACAAAATTTTGTTAACTGTTTGACTTTACGTCGAATTCGTAAATTTTTTACTCCAAAAACAAGTCGTGACTCAGGCGTGATTACCAACACTATAGTATGAGCTTAAAGGACTTGAATTATATAATATCTATACATGTCTTCGTGACAGGAAATAAAATATCAGTCCGTTCTGCGTATCAATTACATTGTGTGTAAGAGGAAAAACGAAATTAGTGACACTGTCACGGTTTGTCTCTTAATGTGTTCCATCGATTGTTGATAGAAAATAAATTTGTGTTGATAAATGCCGGTACTTGACCATAAATAAATATTGACGTAACTTACCTACTTAATAGTTTCAGCGCGGTCAAGCTCGTAGCGGAAAATTACAGGGGTATTTTTCTCGGCTCGTGCTCTCCCCCTCAATAGTTGCAGTAGCCCAATGATAGAATCAATGCAGTTAAGCAACAGCACGCAACTGCATCGCAGCTTGCCAAGAATGCGGTCGGACCGTGCCCCAAATAAACCAGCTATGCACATTTGATGTAATGCGTCTATCTGGAACACTATATACAAAATCATCCTTACCCAATTACTATGCCACTCTTTTTAACGCAGTAAAGTGACGACATTGTTTGTTTAGGGTTTGGGTTGAAAGGATCGTATTTTGTTTGTGAATGCAGCACCTGTAGCTACTGAAGAAAGTTAGAATAGGGTACGTATGTGCTCTCACACGTAGCACGCATATTATGTTTCGCCATGATATCGTGACTTAGCTGTCAGTGGGCTGAGCTGGAGAGCTATAGTTAATTGTCTTACGACTACATTATAAATTGATCGACATGGTGAAAGAGAAAGAAGCCCAATCTAGCCCAATAACGAGAAGCTTGGTCTCTTATAAAGTAATAATGTATTGCGTACCTATAAACATTTTGAATGTACCTATACTAATTCAATAAAAACATTCAAATTCTATTTTGAATCTTATATCTCTAACCAATTTTGGAGTCAATAACAGGTTCTTGATTTCTAACTTAATGGAAAATAACTGGCCTTAAAAATTCTCAAATCAGAATGCAACCTGTACCTAATGCAACTGTGTGCTCATATTATGCAATACCAAATATCGTTTGATATGCTCCTCTCATTCGGCAAGAAAATGCCATGCCTATCATATTTATTATTCCACTTAGTTTCATCAGATCGTTTTGATTAAAGGCTACATAAAGTCAGAAGTAAGTGACATTGAATGGAGCGTTGCATCAGTGACATTAAGAAGCTGCGCGGGCGCCGAGCCCAGATCATCGTAAGCGGATATTTATGTGCGTCTTCATATTTTGTAAGCGTCACTTTCGGTCTCAACAGTTTCACTTTCCTGCCGATGACCTTTAGAGGAATGTGCGAACGAATTAAGTAAATCGTTGTGGACTATGTGCCCCAACAAATCACTAAATACCTTTTGCATTTCATTAATTTGCTTTTGGATTTTCTGATATCTAGAACTTGAGCGTTTTTCTTCGTGGTTAAAATCAGCAATTGTTTGTCAGGACTGAATATCATCCGTATTTTATTTTTGGTCAATTACGCCGTACAAATTTGAGTAAGGAACAATTTGTACTATTGTACGCCAGTCCGGTGTAACTAAGTACTAGGCGAATGATTAACGTGACACATGTCACTGGCTGGTCATGCGCACTGGATCGGAACGATATTTCCCGCTTCGCTCTTCCCGCATCCGCCGGGGCATGTTTTGCTCGATTTCTTCGATTCGTCGAACCGATACTAAGCTCTCTGTCTGATCAATCTGATTATCTCCTCGTGTGCATTTGGTTGTATTAGGATGCTCTTTCACTAAAGCTGAGCGGAGCAAAGAAATGTAGAATCGACAAATTACGTTAGTTGGAATCCATGTCCCGCCCGGTTTCATCTGTAAAGGTATAGTTTGTGGCAGATTTGAACTAATTTGATTTGTGAATTCTGCCCATGTCCGGTGCCCTAAGTGAAATCCTTGTTAAAAGTCGTGTTTACAGAAATAAAATGTAGCTATTTTTAAATGAAGTTCAGATGTACAATTAAGCTTAAAAAGCGTTACCTAATTAATTTAATTACCTAAATAATTTTTTTTTAATAATAAACAATCGTTTCACATTTACAGGTTTTGTGAAATAAAAAGAAAACAATTATCGCAACATTTTATCGAGTAGTCGTATTTGGACTGTTATGTAACTTACAAACAAAAAAGATCCCGAAGAATTGAGAACTTTGTCATTTATTTGAAGTCAGTTAAAAATAAAATAAGAGCAGGTTCTATTTCAAAATTGGAAATGTAAACACATATTATCATAAGATAACCGTCGAAGTTAGTGTTGTAGGTATCAGGATTTTGCAACGCCTCATTTGCTTAATGGAGTTTACACGTTTTATTAATTCCATATTATATCTTATTCGTAGCGGTAGCTAGCTCGCTATGCCAGCGATTTATCAATACATAGTCAATACTTACTACGAGTATGTATGTATGTAAACTCTTTATTGCACATAAAAATTTAAAAAATACAGAACCCCTAACCCACCTACGAGTATACCTACATACAGGGTTAAGTTCGCCTTAGTTTTTGTTTCTTTATACAGACACACAGATACACACACAAATCGCGTCTTTATCCCTTACGGGGTAGACAGAGCCTAAGGTAACAAGACCTAAAGGCCACATTTAGCATGATTGCGGGCGTGTGGAAAGGAGAATCAAAATATTATATTTATATTTGTACAATAAAGCATTTACTTACTTATATTATAATTAAGGGCGGACGACGGATGCATTATGGTGACGAAAGCATAAGATGGATAAAATTATGCAGTTTTTCTTATACATATATCAGTAAGCAAATGTACTGGTAAAGTATCACTTTACGAATAAGCACTTCTTACATCGGTAGATGTCATTCATGTACATGTATTGTGTAGAGAGGTCATTTTCCCTATATAAGTGGATAGTGAACAATAAAATGAATACAATGAAAATATGTAATACAGAGATAATTATAATTGTTTACTACAACAATAAAATTATGTAAAAAAAAAACAATTATGTTCTTTTTAAAACTTATTGTAGTCATATCCATAATATGGTATTTTGTTCGGCATGATTTTGACGTAAATTGCATCCGCCATCCACCCACTGATTATAGTACATACATACATAAATCACGTCTTTATCCCTTACGAGGTATACAGAGCACTGATTATTATACTTTGACAAGGATTTTTTACTGTGAGGTATTTTCTTTAAAAACAAATGTATGGTATTCAATAAAAAAAATATTTAACCTACTTTGGTTATGCTGAAATACTATTTAATAATATTTATCTGATTTATAGTAGGTTTACTTCTCCGATTTCAAATGCACTACTAGCACTACTTTGCTAGAGATTCGCTTCGTAATTCGATTCGATTGACCTGAAAGGTGACAGATAAATACCTATTTATAAAAGTCGATCTCATCAGTCGCCTATTAACTAAAAAATGGAAGTATCGAACTAGCTTTGTAAGAAAAGGTGTGGTAGGTGGCTCGAATCAAGTTAGTTCACGCCGCTGGTCCGTCGGCGGCTGCCTGCGCACGCACAGTTCCTGCTTTACGAAACATGTTCACCCGGCATTGTGGTAAAAGTTGATTTTCCGCTCGGAGAAGCGTATTTGGCAAGTATCAAGGTGCTTGCCACGTGGGCAACAACCCTTAACGGCTGTAAACAATTATTAATTGATGCATGACGTTGTTTCCCAGTCGTGTTGCTTCAGCCGGAACTCCATTTGTGGCTGCTGACTTTAAATTTAACAGTTACTAATTGGTTAATTCATATGTGAATTAAATGTCGGTACTTATATACATAGGTACTCAGTATATTCAAAACTAAATATTCATCTTCCCCTAAAAGATATCACTGAGTACCGACATAGCCGAAATATTTATCGTGTTAAAAAGTCCAACCGTATTATTTGAATCACCTCTGCTAGCAGGAGTGTCATAACATTTTTACAGGCGAACAGGATGTTAACAAAAATCACTGAAGAACTTTTTTTAATGTATGTACAAAAATTAAAACGTTGCGATGTTTTTATCTTTCCATCGATCATAGACCGTAAACATTTCAAACATACCACCGTGTCACTAAAGGAATGCATAGTAATTCGTAATGCTTGGACCGTTCCAAAGTTCGTCAACCTAAGTCGCTATATTACGGTCACGTAACAATTAACACCGGCCCGTGATTAGAACGATAATCGAATAGTTGTAATGTGGCCCATCCTTCGGCACGAACGCGTGGAAACTAAGTCAATAATGTAAAATATGACTGCCAACAATTCCATCAAATAACCTCTCAGAAAGCCAGAGCGTACACCTGCTGTAATAAGCGAGTTGTTCCCTTGTTCCCTGCAGATAACTATGGCCTGATAATTGGTTATCTTTTAAGATTTTTTTCCTCGGAGATAATTAGTTATCTCTAAGGATTTTATTTTCTTCACAGGTAAATGCGTTTTAACAGTTACACGAAAGGAAAATCTGTTCCTCTGAGATAACTAGTTATCTCAGAGGGCATCGGGCATCTGCTAAGAAAGGATTTGGCGATAGGGTCGGATTACGGCGGTTTAGGGAGGTTTTCTACAAATTTTATTTCTGTGCGAACACAGTCGTGGAGTGGGCGACAGCTAATTTCACTATATACTAGCTGTAGCCCGCGACTTAGTCCACGCAGAATTAAACATAGCAATATGACACTCAAAAAATGATGTGGCTCTCTATTGGTAAAAGAATTTTCAAAATCGGTTCAGTAGATATCCAGAGATTACCCTCTACCACCTCACAAAATCACAAACTTTACCTTTTAACATTAGTATGGGTGAGTTAGTGAGTCCCTCATTAAATTACTCAAAATATTATTATTTAACACACTCGGGGCTTTAATTGTGCTCAGAGGCGAACTCGTTTTATATCATAAACTGCAGATTGCATTAGGTATACTGGTAGCTAAATTAGGTATCTGTAAATAATTACAAAGTTACACATTAGGATCAGTGGACGATGTATCTATTACAGTTCACAAGGTAACACTTCCTTTAAAAAGAGTCCAAACTGGAATTAACAGATAGATGTAAAAATGAGTTATGTACATTAATTTATAAGTATAATGTATGTAAACTATTAATAGATTTCTATCTAAGTAGGTGTTTTAATTGTAAATAAACTTCCGATAACTGTATTGATTACTTAATTGAAACAGTTTGCGTCTATTTAGCAGCCTTTTCCGAGAGATTTAGCCTAAGAAGCAAGTATGCGTCGATATTATGTAGGTATTCGGCTAGCACCCGCGCGTTATGCGCGGCACGCACGCCGCCGCCGACATGAAATACAGCCAACGCACCGCACAACTACAGAATTTTTATTACATCCTCTGATTCATAGGTCATTCTTACTTTTTATTTGAAAGTAAAAACAACGTACCTAATCTAACAAACGCCCTACAACAAGCACCACCAACTTCCATTAGAGCAGTCGGTACATAGTAGTGCATCGGGCGTTTTCTAGTGCAACGTATTAACATTATTATAAATAATATATATCTCTGCTCAATTGTATCTTTGGCGTATGGAGCAATTAACAGTTTTCTCACAGCGACTCTGTAATGACCAGTTACGTTAATGTGCACACTCCTACCTACCTATCACGTTTATATTACGTACATTGTCTTATGCTAGACAATCGCAGGAATTTTCTCTTATTATTACACTGCCGTGATAGAATTAATTATAAATAAAATAAAAATGTATTATGATTAGTTATATAAAACTTTCCCGATCCTTTTTGTTTACATTAGCTGTGATTATTTATGTGTCATTAATCACAGATTAGAAAATACTTTCATGTCTGAGCTAAGTTGTAAGGAACTGGTGCAATGAAAAAATTAGGTTTACAAATTAGCTAATTTGACCTCACTAAAATCGGTTAAATTTTTCATAATTTGTAAGTAAATCCGGGAAATAAGTATAATCGGTAGTTACTTTGCCACGTAATTGGTGGACCGGGCGGTACGTTCACCAGTGGCCTCGCCGCCGCGTGCCTGCTTCGGACCTTGTCTCAGGACACTGCTTTACAGTTATTGTCTCCAACCGATACATTACCTTGATAGAGAGATACCTATTCTCGGAGACAGGAAATGCTCGGTCAAGTGTACCATAGATGCCGGCCTACCTTTACTGTACGTAGATGAGGTGACCTTTGAGACAGTTGGAATGGACAGGTTACGTACGGCAGCTGATGGGACCTTCGTTGAACTTTTATTCATTTGTTCAAAGCAAGTGGCCGCAAGGCACTGGTAGAGAGGCCGCATGTAAAATTAGCTTACCTACTATACTTTATCAAAATTTGTATGATACTATTTCCAATGTACCTAACACGGGCTCCAACTTCAAAGACTTCTCCGTGTACCATTAGAAGTTTGGTTCCGCCACCAACAGTAAGCTCACGATGGGTGCGGAAAATCCTAACATGACTAAGATCCAAAGCGTCGATTGAACAACACAGCTCAAGAACTTACGAAAGCCACTATTGGGAAACCTTTCTCAATAAAAATTTTGCCTTTTACAAACCTTGAACACTTTGCTAATCGACATAATCGGACAATAATATTTCATACAAAACAATTTTTATAAAATAATCATAAATGTTAGATTTTGCAACTTGCCAATTGATTGAGTTGACTAACCGATTGGCGTGTCATACGGTAATACATTTAAACCAGTACACTTTTAAATGTAGATTAAATTAATCTGTGACACGAATACTGTTATACGTAATTTAAACGAAAATGTATATCTGGCTGCAAGTACTTTCGTCGACTTAACAAATATTTTAATGACAACCAGTCGATTACATAAACTTGACATCCGGATAGAGAAATTATTCAGATCCGGGTTTCTCCAAGTGACAATAATTATGTATAGGTATGATAGGTACTTATTGTTGATCAGCTAATTCAGAATATAGATGATGATATCTCGTGAGCATTAAGAAACATGTTTTTTATTAAATAATTTTTAATTCGCAAATTGGAATGAATTTAGTTACCGTATTAAGTTAACTACGGCACGGCTGTTAAGCACAGGATTAGAAATAATAGGTAGGTACCGAAGTTCTTAATTAAACAATGTTGCGTAGCCGTTTATTCTACAAAAGTCATCAGTTACCGACGTCAATTGGTTTATTGTTTAATGATACTTGCATAAGCTATATTTCAAAATGACATAATACAGCATAAATCCTAGTGCATATTATATTACAACATAATCTGTTGGATAATGTACAAACAGACTTAACAACCTAATTGTCCATTAGTGAGCTTCATCTCAACTTGACAAGTAGCTTGAAGGGACATATAGGGGATGCGGATCTCACGACAAACGGCTCTGCTTTATATTGTGTGAACTGTGGCTCTCGTGCCTTTGAGCCACGCGGAGCTTCTTGTACTCGTATAGCTAGAGAAAGGAGATTATAAAATTAGGCTCTAGCTGCTGCCCATAACAAGGACTGCGTCTCACTCAACAGCGCCACCTATCGGGTTTTTATATACCGAGAAAATAATATTTTTTGAGGCACGACGAAAAGGTCTTTCGAACGATTCTGAAACAAACCTAGCGCTTCGTGTAGCGATTGTGCTTCCTCGCGTTCTACTTGTCTAGACGTATAGGTTAGGATGTCTTATTATTTAGGAAGGAGTAAGTACTCTTAAAACAATCATTACTTGACCGTGAGTAATAACTACCTACATATTATTATTTTCAACTGACAGCCTCGTCCTTCATCGGCAGAATGTAATTAGATAACACATAGAGTTGTTGAACTAACACTTGCCAGCCTATGCACCGTGTGAGAAATATGCTGGGTCCTTGATCTACTGGCGGCTTAGGGTAACTGCTCTCCCACGACCAACAATCGGTGTTTGATTAAATAAGTTCGATCGTGGCTTGAAATCAACGCCGTTTATACAAATATTCCTACAAACCTGTTTATAGTCATTGGTTCGTTATGTCACCTCTCTGAATAATAATTCATACCTAATATGAACGAAATGTGGTTTTTATACCGGTATATTTTTAGCTCATACAGACATGTTGTCTTATCTTTGTAAAGTTTAAAAGTTTAATATGTAAAAATATGCATTGCTGTACATATACATATACTCGATGGTACCTACATACAAACAACTTCGAATACATCAGTGTAGGAATGACAAATTGTATCACCTAGAATATGAACTGCACAGCCTCCATCCCTCATATGCCGTCCCAGGTCCTTGTGAAACGCTTCAAGCTTCATAACGCACTAAGAGACGATTATCTTAACAATGTGCAACTCAGATGCAGGAAACTAAGTCGCGCCCTGTGAGGAGACTGCGACCCTGTCCGGCCTCTTTCCATCGGCGCGACAAAAACTTAGGGACTAACTATAACACAAAGTAAACTTTAATACATTAGGATATGGTACTGTAATTCTTGCAAAGTAATTTAATGTATGCTATCCTGTACGCCTGCTACGCTAGGAGGGATGCTACGAGACGAGAGTAGCTACAATTTCGTAGCACTACAAATTGAAAACAGGTAGAAGGAAACGAATTGATCCCATAGTATTATTAACAACAAAAAGGTGAGCGACGTGCCGTTTTTAATGTTATCGCTTCGATCAGTCTGATTGAAATCTTTTCATTTAAAGACTGTTTCATGGTCGCTGTTCGCTAACAATGACATAACATAACCAACGACGCGTACTTTACCAGCCGAACGAAAGAATAGTCTAAAACGATCATTAAGTGGCTGAGCAAGTAACTTAATTAAGAAGTATAATGAGCTTAGCCTTGCGCCTACTAGTACTCAGTGCATTGGTCAATCTTTGACGTCCTGTGTTGGTTTGTTTACACGTAACATTTTTTTAAAGTAATTTACGAAATGCGAACGCGCGTTTTTGGTATGTGGATATTACGATCCTGATGTATTATTAATTACCTTTATTCAAGCAATAAAACTTAACCGATATAAAAAAAAATAACGTTTGTTTACTTAAAATAGGTTTTATAATACAAATTGATACTTACTTATATCAATGAAATGTTTTTGCATTTTAATTGTTACATTATCTAAGAGTGAGTGGATAGTTAATGTAAAAATCCTAATAGGTGATGTTAAAATACTTAACTCAAAATAATCAGCACTGTCACAGATTGGCATTGCATATAGGCGCTCCTAACATTTATGATTATGACTCCCTGGGTACCTACTCTAAAGTAAAGGAAGTTCTTCTTATGACCTGAAACTCCGAAGATTCTAATTTACATTTATTATTTTCTTGCACACAAGTTTACACTATGGATGTTGTTATTTTATCATATGCCAGTCCTTTCATTTGAAAGAAAAATTCAAATTAGGCTCCAGCGCCTTGGGGGAGAAGCACAACGGTGACATGTGCTATTACATATCTAGCAAGCAGGCACGCTGAAACCGGGAATCACTATAACTTGGTAATGACATGTGTCTGTACGCTCACATAGCCTTGCGAGCGGTGCGACCTTACGTCTAGTGAAATTGAAACTCTTGAAACCGGTATCACGTATACTGGTCCGCTGGCACCGGCGAGATAATTACCAGCGAGACTCATTTCAATGCCTAATTTCTACATCTAGGCTATCAATATCGATCTGTGGTCGACCAAGTATAAAAATAATATATAATTTAAACTATGAAATAAACTTCTTTGTCAAATATTTCTATTTGGAAATTGCTCAAATCACGGTTTGTTATCCCCGGCGTCAGTTCCGCATGCCGCCGCGAGGCTTGCAAGAAATCGTACGGAAGTTTGGTTCTTCCGACTTCGATAATTAGATTAATAATCAAAGTGAAGTGCGATATGAATCAAAAAACTTTTTAATCGATTCAACTTTACTGCCAATCAGTAAATTTAATACTTTAGGAAATACGACACGAGGACAGCCATTAGGTTTGCCGCGGAAGCCGTGCGGGCGATGCCATTCGTCGCGTGATAATCTCTCTATGTATAGGCGAAAGTGCTCGCGATGTTGCATTACCTCATCGATTTGCACTTGTGCGGAATTCTTAAGCGTAATAAACACCCACGCTCTGGTTTTCGCCAATACTTCTCACGACCACATCACTTTTTTTGCAACGGCGTATTGCAATGTTCGACATTGTTTGTGTTCTAGACATCAAGAAACATTTCACATAATTTCTTAACATTCAATACCGCAGCAGTGTAAGATATTTATTGATAGATGTAGGTATGCAAATGTGTTGAAGGTTTACGAAATAAGTAACAGTAATAGTGTTGTTTCACTTGTATGTAAGTTGTGCATATATTACGCCGTCTGCGGCGCACTTGACAATCTGTTGGAATGCTAGCGAAATCGCGCCGCGCGCCGGGACCGCGGTGATGAAACCCGTGGATGAGTCAGAGCCTTTGTCTCGAGTTGCGACTCGCGTAGCTGCAGGCCACTCGTAGGCGCAGCAGCCAGATGTCATCTGGCTGACTCATAAATCGTTGGATCTTATCGCCCTAATGTTACTTTCTCAACGTACGTGCACCAAAATACGCGGCAGTGTTTCTACCTGCTAAAATAATATTCTAAACCAATTTCTAACTCCGATTTTTTTGTTACAGGTGTTTGCTAATTTGCACATTCTACCAAGCTATTGCTGAGGTACAGATTATTACAGAGCCACGACAAGGCGAGGAATATGTCATAGTTAGTTCTGGCCAACAAATTCCATTAAGAAATTTTGAGACCTCGCATAAAATTCCCGAAAAGCATCCGCAACATCGAAATTTTAGGCCAGAAGATGACAAAATCACCAAAAAACTGCACAGTGGTAAAGTCGGAGGCAAACACGCCTCAGAAGGTATTGTTTCCATTGAAGAAGATAAGCGAATAATACACAAAAAAGTACAAAAAGGCAAAATTGCCGATTCGATTGAAATTGATGTCCCAGTATCCAAAATAGAAGACATCAAAATAAAAGAAAACGTTAAAAACGAGGATATCAATCCTAAAATGAAAGTGGCATTAGAAGCTATGTCTGAATCAGGAAAACTTAATGATAGGCCTGGGACTACGACACAAAAACCTATTTTAACTACAACCGCTGCTGCTAATAAGGGTTATGATTATATTCCTATCAATTTTGATACTATTGATGATATAAATAGTGGCTTATTGTCATCGAATGTTAAACTGGAAACTGCTGGCTCAGAACAAAAACAACATTCACGCATCCAAGTTAAGAAAGGACCAAATGGACAGGATTACGAATACGAATACATTTATTATTATTATGATGAGGATGAGGAAAACAAAAAAGATGGCAAAGAGAAACCTTCTTCAACAACCGCTGAGCCAGTTCATAACTCTCATGACGGTCCTCAAAAGGTGGAAACAGATAATCAAATCGGCATAGAAACCAAAGCAAAAAGCAAGTACAGTTCCATTGACAGATCCGGCGTTACAACTACGACTACCCCGGAGAAACAAAATGAAGTATTACCAGCATCAGGTAGAGGACGGCAGCGGGGCCGTACCATTGCACCTGCTCCTGTCGAGGAAGAGATTGTTGAAGACAGGTACTAAATAAAAAGTCAAATAGCTATTTACATTTAAATATATTTCATGTTATTCGTATGGCTGACGTAGA
This sequence comes from Pandemis corylana, assembly GCA_949127965.1. Classification (NCBI taxonomy): domain Eukaryota; kingdom Metazoa; phylum Arthropoda; class Insecta; order Lepidoptera; family Tortricidae; genus Pandemis; species Pandemis corylana. The sequence continues at coordinate 23,857,793 of OX421850.1, forward strand.
TATTCTGCCTCCTTTAGGTTACCATCAAGTACGCGTTTCCCACCTCGTGGTCGTAACCTGGCTCCATCTAGCTCAACCACGTATGTACCAGAAGTATCATCGGAAACGACTAGACAGCGCGGACGACCCCAGATCGACAATGTTGCTGACGAGTCCATTGGCCAAACAAGGAGCAGGACCCGAGCACATATCAGGTGAGTACCATAATATCTGCGTCGAGCAAGCCATACCTAGTCAATTTACTGAACAGTCACTGTCAGTTTTTTTTTTGATATATTTAAGGGCCTCTATGGGTGGACTGCTTAAAGCAGTCAATGCCTACAGCTTCAAGCAGTCGCTGTCGGGTAATCTGCAGTTTTGATACAAAATTCAGAGCTGACGGGTTGAAGTCGACTCCAACCGCAACACGCGCGCTCTCGTGTCGAGGTCCGAGTGTTCTAAGCTGTCCGTCTATAAAGGCTCCAACAGTGATAGGTGTCCTTAATGACGTGAATTGGCAAACTAGTAAAAACGGTTAAATCATTACCTGAGATAAAACATAAAACAAAAGCATGTATGTATGAGCATGTAAAAATGTGTTTTGTATAAAATCTCAAAATTATTGAATGAGAATGATAAACACTACACAGAATATTTCATTTCAATTTATTGTTTTTCAGACGCCCCGCCTCCGAACTTGTTGATTTAGACAGCTTCAAAACAAACTCAGGAGACATCCCTCAGCAATATAAAGAGTTACCGACAAGATATTCTTCTGAAAGCAAAACAACCACAGACATACCAGAGGCACCATCTACTACTGAACTGTCGCAAACCAAAGATTCAGCACGAGAGGGCCACAGCTTGTCAGGAGTTATTCGATTCCAAGAAATTCTTGATGATTCGAAGCTTCCCCCAGACTACAAACAAACGACACCTTATGACCAAGAAACAACTGAATACACAACCATGACTGCCATGGAAAAGGTTGCTCTTGACCTTTACGCTTATTTGGCTGGCGAAAATTTAAACAACGATGTTAATCCGACAGTAGACGAGCTCAGTTTTGAAAGTTCCACTGTGACTGAGGAGGAATCTTCCACGACGGAGGCTTTGAGCACGACGGAGGAGGTGACCACGACATCGACGACGACCACCACCACCACCACGACAACTACGACCACGCCAGCGCCAACGACCACTGCGGCGCCGACGCGCCCTTCACGGTTCCGCGGCCGCCCCGGCGCGCGCGCACGCGTCTCCACCACCTCCAGTGCGGCTACCGAGGCGCCACAAGAAACCTCAACCCGAGCTAGAGGTAAATTTCTCTTTGAGAATGCAAAATGACTTTCTTGAATTGGCGAAAGCGGTTGATGGCTAAAAGCCAGTTTTTAGATAATTCTTTTTTTTTCTAGCTAGTGCAATAGTGGTACGATAATTTTATTGCTATTGCGATGTTAAGTTCGAACCAATTTTCTTGCTGTGCGAATTCACTGTTGTGCAATGCTAATACCTACTTAGTCTAATTATTCCAAAATTCAGTCAATGTCATGGACAAAATTTTCTTGATTTCGTCTTTTCTGTTCTCAAAACTTTGATAAAGCAAAATTGTTTTTGTCCTGTATCAACAAATTAGGACACACTCGTCACTCTTCTCAGTAACAGGCATAACTGAATTATTACTAGGCTTTACAATTTTTATGACTCTGACAGAATGATGTGATTTTCACATAGGTACTAGTTGTTCCTTTTGAAAAACATTAGGTACTGTTCCAAATTATTACAGAAACGTTCTTCTTACTGGTTTTCTATGTATATTTCTTAAAAGCGTTTCTGTCTGTCGAGAGAGGTGACGAGTGAAATAATGGCGAAACATAATTATTCACAAAGAACATGTTGTTTTAAAGCGTTTTAATTGTTAGCATTAGTGGCCAGTGGTAAAAATGAAACCTTTAAATTGTCAACAGGTCGATTCAGTAAGCCTGGCGGCGTCCGCAAGACCACTCCCGTGGCCGCTGAGTCCCCTACGCCTTCTGCAGCCCCGGTAGAAAAGCCTGCTTCAGTACCAAAGGTACGTTTACAATCCTTTAAATAATATTTATTACATTCCACATGTGTTGATATGCTGAAGCGATAAAATGCACTGCGAATGTATTGTATGACGATTTGGCTTATGTTATTAATCTGACCTAGTAAAGGCGACAAACAGTGTTTTAGGTAAATGTCTTAATTTTAGGAAACCATCTTTATTAAAAGGAATAAAATGTATTATACCGCTTCCTTTCTATCTATCTATCCCAAAATCCTACTAATACTGTAGCATTATTTTTAAGTACTTATGTAAATTTAAGTATTTATGTTTGTTTTAAGACCTAGAAAATGGCTATTAAAATGACTTCGATATAATTTTGTATGTTGGGGTTTTTGATGACGAAAATCTCTGAGATTTTCCGATTTCGCAAAAACCGAGAAAAGCTCCTTCGCCTTGTTAGTTTTAAAAATTGATAAATATGTACCTGAAAGCAATACTTACCTAATCACTGTGGGACTCGGACTACGGCACTAGAAGATATTATACTAGAAACTGATGTTTGCATGATGACTAGGATGTTTTAAGTATTTCTTACCTACTTATCCGACTCTTAGATGTTACAAGAGTATTTGTGTAAAGGCAGTTGGTGGAAAAACTGTACAAGGATTCTTTAAATAAATAATCATAGCATACTTGCAATCCGTTGTTACTAGAGTTGGTGTTTTGTTTCAGGCATTCGGTAGGCGTGGTTTATTCTCAGGCAGGACGCGGCCGAGCACCTCGACAGTGGCGCCAGCGCCGGAGGACGGCAGCAGCGCCGCCACCAACGAGACCCCAGCGCCCAGGTATAAACAATTCTTTCTTTTCTCACCTCTCATTCAGAAAAGTAACTTTTCTGTTCTTTCTTCTAAGTATTTTTTGCAAAAGCATTTTTTTTGTAGTTGTTAATTATAAAACCACACCATTTTCTATGCTGTTTGTTTTTTAATTACATTTAGAATTGCTTTTTTTTAAGTTTCTTAATGCTCCCTTGAAAAGTTGTATAAGCCATTCGCGAGCAAAACTATTTTTATCTTGGGCGTTAACACTTGAATCCCTCATTACGCTCAGGATTCTACTTTAGAATGCCTCGCTACGCTTAGGCTTCTATTGTACAATGCTTCCTTACATTCTGGATTCAGTGTACCACCCTCGTCGTAAATATATAATTTTGCTCCCTCGTTACACAAATAACTATTTATTTTAATTCGGTTAGCTACACAGTAAAAGATTTTTGACATAATAATAATGGATAGAACTAATGTGATTTCTATGCGACTAAAAAGCAACCAATTTTTTTTTATTTTAATCACTTTTACTTCAGAGCCTGAACCACTAGAGTTGTGATGCTTACTTGTTGTTGTATGACCGATTTAACTTTGCAGAGCTCGCCTGCGCCCGAACCTGCGTCGCGTCAGCTCGACCACCAGCGCGGTCGCGGAAGACAGCACCGCGCCCGCTGACTCCGCTGAGACCACTGTCGCACCCACCAGTGTCATCGGGTATGTATGCGATTATTGAGCTTGGGATACAAACTAACATGCTCCTGCAGTACAGTCCAGGGCGCGATTTTTTTAAACATATCCCTCGAAAGTGGTATAAATCTTGTACAGCTCAAATAAATTTACGACTACCTAGTTGACTAGATTAGCTAATCAGAACTGTAATTTTCTTCTAATCTACTGTTATTTCAAATTCAGCTTAGTTTTTCAGCACTTTCGAGGCGCATTTTTACGTACGTTCTTTTAAAATAAGGGCCCTGAAGAACCATAGAACAGTCACGGCTCTGTGCCATATTTAAGTTGGACGGACGCCAGACGCCAGCAGGCCTGTCTTGCGGGTCTCAAGCGCGTTGATTGTTGGATATTATTAAGTTTGCCAAAACCAGCCAGTCTTCGCCACGCGTTAGTCGTGCCACGCAGTGGTAACGTTGAGCAGAAGTTAACTTCAAGAATTGTGCGAATTCAAGTAAAAATACGTGATGGCTTAAAGAGTACCTGACCGACGCGGTTTTTGAGTATTTTTTTCAATGTTGAAATCGGGTAAGGGTCGGATGACTTTTCGTCTCGTAGGTGATCTTATAGCAACTTATGTATTCTTCAACTCGTACATAAATATGTCATCACCACCAATGTGTATTCATTAGATTAGAATACTCATAACGAATCTAGGCAGCTTTCGATATGCTTGTCGCTTAACTGTCACTTTGGGCGAAACATAACTAGTTTCCAGGACTTAGTTAGCTTATCATATTAATGATTCCCTTCGATTACAGCCGTGGCCGCCCCGGCTTGCGCCCTGCGTCGCTCCGGCCCGGCCCTAGACTGAACCTCCGTCCGAATGTTCGGCCTAGACCTGGCGCTTCAGTCGCTCCCACCGAGGCCCCCGCCGAATCCCCCGAGACCTCCGCGCCAGACGTAATTTCCACCGACTCTGAAGCTGAGGTAAGACTTATTCCGAACATTGAAAGGGCCACTTCGAGGTATTAAAAAGACAATAATGGAGTGAAAAGTTGAGATGAACGGTTACATACAGATTCAACTCAAAAACACTAAAAAAGGGGCCTATTCATAATATTAATATCAATTAATATTCAGCTTATGTTTACCTTGTTCTGCCTCAGGGCTCGCCAGCAACACCAGCGCCCGAGGCACCCCGCGGCGGCCTGCGTGTGCGCAACCGCTTGACCGTCCAGCCGTCGCCCAAGCCGCGTGTCGCTGTCACTCCGCTGCCCAGGCGACCCAATCCTCTACTGAAAAGAAAATTGCCCTCCACTGAGGTACTTTATCTTCCATACTTCTAGTCTAGACCGCAACTAACACAGAGAGAATAGCTAAAGTGAAAATAAAAAGGTTTAATATTGTAAACAGTAAGAAAGACGCGGGTTGCGAGGCAATAAAACTGCACTGAAAAATCAATTGTAAATATGACTTTTTCTTGCATCCAGGCAACGACAGAAGCTGCCAAAAAGGTAGAAGAGGAGACAACGGAGGAGAGCACAAGTGGTGAGAAGAGCGAGACGGAGTCAGAAGTAGCAGCGGAGACGACGCCGGCGCCGCCGCTTCGCGGACTGGACGCGCTGTTCGCGCGGCGCCGCGCCGCCGGCGGCATCGGCGCGCGCCCCGCGCGCCCCGCACGTGCCACGCACCACCCCAAATAAATCTACCTATCATAACAAACGCAATGACATTAACTCACGGCGTACTCATCATACAATGAAACAAAAGAGTCATAATTTATATCAAGACGTGTAAGCAAAATAGAAGAAACGTCTCTTATTTCATGGCATATTATGTCAATTATGATAACATTCTGAATGCGATGCTTATTTTTTGCGAATATAGCACGACACTACGTAATCTTGATTTTAACACAGAAACATTTTGTTTATTGTATGTTGGATTACATAACTATCAAGCTCAGTGAGAAAAAATGTCATTACTTTTAGTCAATTTAATACCCAAATGGTAGTAATGTTCTCGCATTAAGTTACTACGAATTTTCAGTTTCTCATGTATAGCTTAATTAGATTGTAATAATTTCTAGACATTCTTTTCCCTATCATGACGTCTGTCAGGGTAGTTCTCTTACTTCAGGGAAATGGACGAATTTAAATAACTCGACCTTCCATAAACCCTATTTATACGTGTTATGTACATATTAGACATAAAGATAAATTGTTACGAGGGAGACAATACAATGTTGTTATTTACCTAAAGCAGCAACAGGATAATATCAAGTTCAATGTAACAATTTACAATAATCCCTTTCTTCTTTATTACGCCACCTACTTACACACACCACACACAATAATAAAGATACAGTTGAATTGTTTTTACGTAGGTACATCTTGTAAATGAACTTAGAAAGTAAGACGCGCAAGATAAGTAAGTACAGTCATTTTGCTTCAAATGTTGGGATAGGTTGGATAGATTTGTTCCGACAGCAGATACAAAAAGTTAAAAATGTTTTAACACCATCGTTTCACAATGGTTTGTAAATGAATGCACGCATTTCATTCTTTCAAATACTTGTGTAAATAAACACGGGTAAATATCAAGTGAATACTATCTTGATTAATACATTATCTCAAAATTTTACACATAAAAAATTATACTCATTTAGTCTTTATTTATCGGTATTGTTAAGATTTTTAGTAACGAATTCGTTGATTACATGAAATCACCAACAACCATCGACACGACATCGATGTGATTATACGTCTGAAGCACTGATAGCTAGTGCCATCGTGATATATTTTGTATATTTCGTAAGTGTGATAATAAACTTATAATAGAATATTCACCTTGTATTTTTTTAAACATAATACTTACTAACACAATGCTTTACTTAAATCAATTTTAATGGCTGCATTTATGTGAATGAAAGAAATATCTTGCTTCTTATTGTTATCGTGCGACAGGTATGCACATAATATGTTTGTACCTAAATAGCTATACTTATACATAAACGTAATAAATTTCTTTTGATCTGGGGCCATTACTTAAATATGATGTAAAAGCCCGCCCCCGCTTTCCCATAAAAAATTGCATCGCATAGACTGCAATAATAATTACCAACACTGAACGGAACCAAAATGGAACGGATACAATAAACGACTGCGGCTAGGGCGGCGAGATTTCTGCTCAAATATAGCATAGGTATTTCCCAAATCTTTTAGGCCTTGACATGACAGGGATAATGATGAACACAATAAGTATAGATCAACGATATGTGCTTTTTTAGTTATCTTAACACTTTTCCTATTGCTTTAACAAATTTTATTCATCGCGCCCATGCCGTGTGCCCATGATATCTATAGAGTTCGTTCCATCTGTTAGGACTCTTTGCTCAACAGGACTCATTTTGATATTTTTATCTAAAAGGAATTATAAGAAACAGACTCCAATACACCCTCCTTGTTTAGATGACCGTTAAAATCACGTAACTTATTCAAATTATAAACATATGTTCAAACCAAACGTAACCCCAATCAACTTAACAGGAAAGTCTATGTATGCAATAGTTACAACACCCGGGCGTGGCCCATAAAATTATGCACATAATTCATTGTTAGGGTCAGTTCAACTCAATACCTATCTTGTATCTATTACTGTTAATGCAAATTACTATAATAGCGTGGATGTGTCACCATAGCGATATAGTTATGGCTCGCAGAGATATCTGTGAATGTCGAATGAAAGGTTTGATGACCTTCAAAAACATTTATTTTATTTATTTATTTATGAAAAACCATAACACTATCATTACTGGAAACCCAATGCAATAGTGTGCAAAATTAATTAAATTATGTCTGCTTAACGATTACTTAAAAAAGAACAAAAATAATTTATACATTCTATATTGTATTTGATTCTATAGCATAAAACACTTTAGTGAATAGATTATATATCAAAACATTTAAATAAAAACGCTCCAATAAATATTAGTACTTAAACTGTGCTAAACACTAAAGAAATGGCAATTTAGTACTCCACCGACAAGAGCCCAACTCTTAAATAGTGATGTGATAGACCTATTTAGAAAAATCTTAATCCTACTAATATTATAAATGTGAAAGTTTGTGAGTATGGATGTTTGGATGTTTGTTACTCTTTCACGCCAGAGCGGCTGGACAGATCTGGATGAAATTTGGAACATACATAGATTATCGTCTGGAATAACACATAGGCTACTTTTTATCCCGGAAAATTGCGTAATTCCTGCGGGATAGCGATAAACGAATTCTATGTAGACGAAGTTGCGAGCAACAGCTAGTAAATCAATATAATGATTAAATTAAGAAATTTATAAGGTTAGTAGGAGCTTACAGACCTAACTTTTTTGAATAAATTGTAAATTTAAAGAGAAGAGTTTACAAGCTCCGAAACATGTAAAAACCGTGGTATCAAAAATATAGAGAAAATGAATGGTTAAAAAGAAGAAATACATAGGATGAAAATACGTGGGTCTAGATTTTGGTAGTAGGGTTGAATTGGTTGTTTGGTTTTCTTCTTTTTAACCATCGTTAAACATGTCCGCGGTTAATTTTAATTATTTCTTTAAAAATAAAGATACTGTTCTAGTGTTTGTGTAACGTTTCATTTCTAGTGTTAGATCAAGATTGAAAGAAAAATTCAACGTATACAAAAGCCTTTTTTTAGTGCTGCAAAATTGTTAATTAATTCTTCTGTGTATTGGTAGATGGCGCAACTTTAAATCTGTCATTACGATTGTACTTCTCGCCAACAATCGAGAAACAGATCTTCATCTGCAGTATTTCGTAGTCTTTGACAACTTTCAGCTGTCCGTCCCCATTTAAAATCTAATTTAAATTTAATTTAATTTAAATCTGTCATTGGATTTGAAATGGGTATTGGTACATATTAAGTAACGTTACCTTTTGTTTTGACTTTGTGGTCCCTGTTCGGGCGCCAATTTAGCAGCACTAAAAAAAGGCTTTTGTACACGTTGAATTTTTCGTTCAATCTTGATCTAACACTAGAAATGAAAGGTTACACAAACACTAGAACAATATCTTTATTTTTAAAGAAAGAATTAAAATTAATCGCGGACATGTTTAACGATGGTTAAAAAGAAGAAATACATAGGATGACAATACGTGGGTCTAGATTTTGGTAGTAGGGTTGAATTGGTTGTTTGGTTTTCTTCGAAGATCAAGCAAATCAAATGAGGGAGCCAAAATCAAGGAGGCCTACAAGGGCTTTTTGAATTTAGAAAAAAAGATTAGTTTAGCTTGGACTGCATACAATTAAATTTTAGACGACGAAAACAGGAGATGAAGTTATTAGAAGGTCGCTATGCATATGGCGTCGTAGTTGTTGTGTGCACAAAAACCAAGTAAAAAACTATAAAATATAATCGCCACATGCAGAACTAAACCTATAAAATTAGGCGAAAATTCGCTAAGGCTAGTGACCTAAAAACTTAATTTATACGCAGCTGTTCAACAACAAATTTATATAGATAGGTACTCAAGTGAAATAAGATGTAGGATTACTTGAGGGAAAATGGTTTAAAAGTTATTAGAATACGTAAATTTGGACGTGGAAACACGATGTCCTAGGTGTCGTGGCGTGGATCTCCCGTCACAAGATCCAAACGCGCCGGCCGTTATAGGCGCTCAATGGTGTAATGGTTGTAGTGGCGAGGGAAAAGCACGACGTAGGTGTTGATATTAGGAGATCTTGGTCCGCAAATAAATCCATTTGTTAGTCCTTTACCTTAAAAGCATAAATTCCGTGTAGCGATTCACCGAGTCGCATTTCACCTCGAACGTATATTTAATTATCGCGTTGTGTCTCGATCGTCTGCTTTTTTCCTGGCTATAAGTTTTCGTCGCATTTCACCTTGACAGTGCATTTAACTCTCGCGTTGTGTCTTAATCGTACTTTTTTTTAGTCGATACTAGTTTTAGTCGCATTTCACCTCGATCGTGTGTTAAATTTTCGCTTTGTATCCTAATCGTTTATTTCAGTATTAGAGAATATCTTTAATCGCAATGTACCTTTTTCGCTTATATTTTTATAGCATATCTATTATTTATTACTCACAAAGATAATATTTCAATGAGTTTGCAAGCATTTAAGATATGAAACTACAGGTACAAAACACGTTTAAAAAAATATTATACAAAGTTTTCGTGCGAACATTAATTAACGCGTCAAAATAAATAGAGTCCCAAAAAAATATCGATCGCGACGAAATGCGTCTAGGGTAAAATACTACATGAAAAATGAAATGCTACAAATTGATAATACTAATGTAAAAAGCCACGCGAAAAATTGCTTCAAGTAAAAGATTCTATTGAAATTTTGTTAATTCGAGGTGAAATGCGACTCGGTAAATCGCTACACGGAATTTATGCTTTTAAGGTAAAGGACTAACAAATGAATAAATCAATGTAGGTACCTAAATCGTACGGCGAAAACTATACACCGTACGGAAAAGCTGGAAATAAAACTTGCAATGAAATGTAATGCAAAAGCTCACACAACCCTAACCGAACAGCCACCAAACAGAATACATACCCGAAATTAAAAATCCGGCTTTTTAATACCAAAATTTATGGCGACCCAATACAATGGTTTTGTGTAGAGCGAAAACAACCAATGAATAAATTAGGATCTCTGCAGCACAATAAACACCACAATACTTCGGTATTTAAGAAAATTAAAACTCGTATCAGGATCTTAGCAGATCCAGGAAAATATTCGCCTCTTCAGCAGAAAAACACAAATCTGAATGCCTTGTTTACCTAATCTCAATTTTGATTTTTCCATAGAGAACATCAATTTAAAATTTAAACGTATCTGCCCAAAAGAATAGATAGTAACCGGTAAGAAATACTAAAGAAAGGTTATTAATAAAAAACTACACTAAAAAAGCTGCATCACCATGCAGCAAAATAATGCTGCACTACCTACTACCTAGTACTTTCTACAAATATGTTTTGATCAAAGCAGTTCTCATAATTTCGGGGATATAACCGAAAAACTGCTCTTCTTACACAAAGGATTATGGTTGCCCTGTAAAGAAACGATTGTTTGCGTGAGTAGGTAGAGCTACTCGGTGATCATTGCGGACTTAGCCATTGTTACTTCATTTAGCTAGGACTAGAATGTTGTCAGAATTAGGTCCAAATAAAAAATTACGAATTATTTTTCCTCTGAATTTGTTTTAGTTATAGAATTTCTTTATAAGTAGGTATATGTATAGACATAACATAATATTAATGATTGAAAAATAAAGAAATATTACAATAGAAACTATAAAAAGAGTAAATAAGGTCATAACACCAACGATAAGACGGCGTCCCCGGGCCGGTGCGATGTTTGTTGCTCCGCGACAAATTGCATCACATCATACCTAACGACGGCACTACTACCTACCACGCTAAGTTAAAACAAATTCTTTGCAAGAAAAACATAGAAATGACTACAGAATAAACGTGTCGGCTTTTATATTTTGGGCGACTCCAACGGGAGCTACGATCCCATCAATTTGAAGATTTATGGATAAGCGCAAATTGTTCGCGGTTCGCGGTATACTCTACTCATCGGGTCTTAGAGTTTCCAGTCATCACATCTCAGTGGATATAACCTTCCACCTACCTAATCTCGAGCAACAAACTTACCTTATTTCCCTAACTAATTTATCCTTACTTTAATATAATAAATGCGAAAGTAGCTCCGTCTGATTCACTTAAACTGTTGAAACAATTGAGATTATATTTGGTAGATACCTACTTAGTTACCTACCTACTTGAGGAGATGTTTTGAGTCCCGGGAAAAGTTATGAGACCGTTTTATGTCGGAAAATTGTGTAAACTTTTCTCACGGGATAGTAAAAACGAATTATTTGCAGTTGAAGTCTCCGGTGACAGCTACTAATTACTTGAGGTTATAATAATAATTTATAATTATGTATACCTACACATTAGAGTAGCGACGTCATATAGGTACCTAATTGACTAAATTTGGGTTCACCTGCAAGATTTGCTCTCAAAGCTTCGTGTGCAAATCGCTTGATACATTGATAGCAACTGTAAACATCATTTTTATTTCTAATAATAGTAAATTAGTACATTACCTTTGGTTACTTAATTTATTTGCTATTCCCGCTTACTTTAATTAGTTGGTCATAATATTGCTAAAAATACAATAAATCAAGTATTAACTTTTACGTTACTGGCTAGAAGTATGTTTTTGATTAGAAGAAACTGGTATCATTTGTGTACACTATGAAAACCAAACCCCTGTTACCCCTTATACCTAATAAGTATCTGGTATCTGTTTGAACTTAAAATCCTTTAAAATCTGGATATTTCTGGTAATTTTAGGCTGTTAATATCTTTGACTTTTGAATGATAAGCACGATAGCAACAAACACTGACATAGCGTAACTCAATTGCACACGATCGTGATAAAAGTGGTCTGACAACACAATAATAAGTCTGATGATAAAAACGAAACTGCCAGTTTTAAAATGCGGCTGTTTAAACCGTACACTTATCGAATTTGTATGGATATAAGGTCGTTATTCGGTTGGTCTTGAAGGCGTTTAATTAAAGTTAACGAGAGAGCCGTCGGCAAAGAGCCGTGGATTGTAGTATCCTGCGCAAGCGACGCTGGCGTCAGTCACTGCCGAGCCGTCCGACGAGTTCCATCACGATCTTCAAATTATTCAACTCCACATCACGGGTATGTATCTTTATGATAACCCGCTTATATTTTAATCTCTTTCTAAATCAATGCCCGGAGTTTCGCAAGCCTCATTGTTTATGCCGCGAGGTGAGTTGTTACTCATAACGTTATCAGGCCAACATTGTTAATTTACATTGCAGTTTGCGATTGAAATTATGTGTGTAAGTTAGCTGCATGTAAATGTTATGGCTACGTAATTTATAGCACTAGGTACTTAAGTGAATAATTAACAGGTGGATCCATTTGTCGTTGTGTAATTCTAACTCAAGTTTAATAATAAATAACCATTGGTCATTTAACCTTACGAGACGAACTTGACCCCGTGTTATATAAGTTAAGTGACTACTAGTGTAAAAATCAGTTGAAAACTACTATTAGTTTCAACCAGCATCAGATGTCTACATTAGATTGTGATTGAGTGAGCAGATCTAGGCTGCTGCATTTTATTAGTGACTGTTTAGTAAATAATGGCTACTCAGTACGCTAGATTCACGCGAGTCGTTACTCCTAACTAAACTATTTGTTTCTAGGTAAAAATGGGCTTAGACATAAAATCGGTGCTAGTTGTTGATGGAGTAGGAGCCAACTGTCAGGAGATCCTGAACTCCCATGGCATCAACGTCGTCACGAAGGCTAAAATTACAAAACAGGAATTACTTGAAGAAATCCCTGTAAGTACTCGTTGATCATTAAAACAAGTCAAATAGCAGTGAAATAAATGGATCACTCACGTATCAAAGTCGACTTTCGGACTAATCCGTAACGGAGTGTTCGTGTCGCGGCCACCGAGGCAATCACTCTTTGAAGGAGGACCACGAATTACTAAGTCCGAAACATGTCGAGCAGACTCGACTGTAGTACGTGAGTGATCCATTTATTTCACTATGTATGTATCTCACGGTAATTTTATGTTATAAGTCTAATTATAATGAAGTTTATAATAGGTGTATGTACCTACATATTGTTTTTATTTAAATCAGGTCGAGAAAAAACAAAATTTTGACCCAGAGGCACGTTTCTTCCTGCACAAAGGAAGCAGAAAAGAAGATAGTCTAAAACCAATTTTATCTGTCAAGACATTAGCTACTTTTTTATGTTTATTTTTTAAGAACAACAAGGAACTCTCGTAGTTTTACTAGACTACGACTGTCTATCTATTTTTAATGTCTTTCCACGGCCCATTGCAGCTCACACACTCTTAGTACATACTATGACTATCAAGCTATAATTTTAGCATTGGTTTATAATCTCACACCACAGGTAAAAGTTGGTTTTTGTCCCCTTCTGCCCTTGTACCATCGACTTGGAACCTTAGGATAGAGCAAGCTGAAAGCAATTCCATGGACGATTTTTGAATTTTATTGCGAAACGGTGCAATTATAATCTTTTAATTGACAGTCTTCTTTTACCTTATTATAGAAATACGAGGGATTGGTGGTTCGGTCAGCGTCGCAGGTCACAAAAGATGTCCTAGATGCGGGAAAAAAATTGAAGGTAGTTGGCCGCGCCGGCGCCGGCGTCGACAACATCGATGTCGCTGCTGCCGGCAGCAAGGGCATCGGGGTCATCAAGTAAGTAACCCTCATCTACCTACAATAAAAGAATATCACTTATAGATAGGATAAACCACGCAGCGTTGTTTTAATTAAATTTCAGTGCACTTTACGAAGAACTTTTTTTTCGTTTAGTTTTGACTAAGTAATATTTTAATGCTCAAAGAATCACACCATTTTAATGAGTAGGTAATGATATAGTAGGTACCTACTTAATGTACCTACATTCGGTGGCATGCAAACTAATGTTTGCATACTGTCATGGTACCACTACTGCGAAAACACAAAAATAAAGGTCATACTTACTTAATCATAAAAACTGAATCCCGCTGTTTCACCTATATATACCAACTGGCCGTTGAATCTACTTACGTATACTATACATTGAGCTTTTTCCAGTGCGCCAGGCGCCAATGCGATGAGCGCTTGCGAACTGACATGCGGGCTAATGCTGGCTCTGGCGCGGCATGTGGTTCCAGCGGCGGCGGCGCTACGGGCAGGGCGCTGGGAGCGGACGCAGCACACCGGCACAGAGCTCGCCGGGAAAACCCTCGCTGTACTCGGCCTCGGCAGAGTCGGCAGGGAAGTAGCTATCAGAATGCACGCGTTCGGAATGACCGTGAGTACTTTGGTCCTAAAGCAGTCCCTTTTCCTTTAGCCACTCTGACTCGGGCCCTTGATCCGTGGGTAAAGAATAAAAAGAAAATGATTTTTTATTTATTTTGCTTTTCTAATCTACCTAGGTAGGTACTAAGTAAATCACAGACAACTGTATGACCCCCCTTAAGCGCACAGGGCCTCAGAAATTAAAAGATGGCGTAGTAACGAAATACCTAAAATAAAACAATATTCAGTGACTTCTTGCTCATTTTTCATTGAGTGTTTTTATATAGATCGAAAACTTGGAATTTTAATGTTGCTAACAAACATTCATGCAAAGCGAATGGATGCCTGCCTATAGGTAAGCATAAAATAGTGATCTGCAGTCGCCCCGTTGTCATCACCGGAAAAGTTACATTTTGTAACGTCGTTGGGTGTAGGTTAGGTAGGTACCTGTAATTTATGTTTTAATTAAATTAAAGTCACTCATTTAAGGCTTCTCATCTCAGATCGTGGGATTTGACCCGTTCGTGTCAGCAGAGCAATGTCAGCAATTCCATGCTACTAAAATGGAACTCGACCAAATCTGGCCAGTAGCGGACTACATCACCCTTCACACACCTCTCATCGAATCCACGAGAAGTAATTATTTTTGGTTGTTATTGTGGGCTAACGATGCCGCGTCACTAACGTACTTACAACTTGCTCTTGGTAGCTACATGTCTTTTGATTCTGTACCACTTACGTAGGTACCAATCAAAATACAACGAATGCACCAATAACTGCTTCATAATATTCTGGAATCGTCTGAGCGTATTATTATGCCCAGTTTCAAAAGGTTATCTTATCAGACTAAGTTACTAAGTGTCTTTTATCTGTCGTTACTGTCTAATGTTAATATGGAACCGATATGAAAAAAAAAATGTAATAGAGGTTGTAGATAATGATGTAGTTTTACTTATACATTTTGATAGATAACAGATTGGAACTTTTCTATTTTGCCAAATGGGCGTAATATCAATGAATAAAATAAAATGCCCCGATCAAGAAGTGTTCGTCGGGCGAAGCGCAATGTAGCAGGGTTCCGTGCCTACTTAATTGGTTGTCTCAACACGCGAACTTAAAACGTGGCTTATTGTTTGATACTGTCAACAAAGCAGGTAAATTATGGGTCCATGGTTTAACGGCTAAGGTCAACTCGCAGAAGTTACATCTCAATTTATTCGCTAATTTTGGTTTAAAACCTGACAGTTTTACTTTTGACATTATTAAATCGAGATTTTACTTTTTCCTGGAGGATGGCTATATTTTAAAGCAAAACTCTTATTAAGTATTAGAGTCACAACTCCCTGGGAGCTACAATATCTTTTAGCCAGTAAATCGGTTACAACCACAGCACGCCTGCGTGTACTAACTCTGCTTCAAAAATACCGAAATTATTTTCCATTTATAACCCTTGACCATTCCGGTGTATTCGGCTGCGTCTAATTTAAGTAACTATTATACAAATATGTAATCAAGTGATTCATAACTTTATTTCTTTCAGACTTCATCAACGCTGATGTTTTGAAGAGATGTAAGAAAGGCATCAAAATAGTGAATGTTGGTCGCGGCGGTCTCATCAACGAACGAGATTTGCTAGACGCTCTCAATGCTGGACAGGTAACCAATTACTACCTGGCGGACTTGATATTTAGTTACCAAAGAAAAAAAGAAAACAGACCACCTACGGAAAGAGATTACCGCTGTTCATAATCCCTCATCAGAAGGATTTTTTTTTCATTACACTTATTTGTAAAATTTGTTTTTCCATAGCTACGTATACGAGCACATACCTCATCTTAAAATAAATATTGCAGGTCGGCGGAGCAGCCTTAGATGTGTTTGAGCAGGAGCCCCCAACGGATCCCCTCACTCTTGAGATCATCCAGAACCCAGCAGTAATCGCAACCCCGCATTTAGGTAAACTCAAAAATATTTATTTTCACAATTGAAACTTTATAATAGTCTGTCTCCATGAAACGACCTTCACCGAGCTGGTTAATGGATGAACAGTATTTTAAATTCAATTGAATATGTCAATATTGCAAATGAGTTGTCGTTAATGAATTAAAATAAATATTATTTCATTACGAAGACGGTGGTATAGGGGAATTCCGGTTGTCGAGTTTTAAAAAGTTAAATATTGCTGCGAGTGAATACGAAATTGCAAACTTGTCAGTAAACCCCTCGTTGTTTTTCATTGATACCAAGATGAGAGTATTCCCGGCAGCTTCAATACTTTTCTAGGAGATGTATGGAGTATATGTACTTAAACATAATTCTCTTATTTATGGAATTAATTTGTTCTACGCAGGCGCATCGACCAAGGAAGCCCAGGTTCGCGTAGGCCAGGAGATAGCAGAGCAATTCGTGAACTTAGTCAAGCCCGGCACCTACCCCACTCCCCTTGCAGAGGTCACTCGCGTCCTCAACAAGTGAATCTGTGAACCGTAGTATACGGAAAAGTTTTTTTTAACTAGGTACTAAACTATTATTATGTTCCTAGGATATATTAACCTTAAATAAATATGTCTGACCGATATTTTGCTTTGTTTTCTCCGTGGTAGGTACTTTCAGTCTCGCCAGGTTCAAACACTTGTTAAATTTTAACTTAGTAAATATTTTTTCATGAAGAACTTAGGATAATTAAACCCTTTCAATTTCGGACATCCTATTGAGAAACTTGATCGAAATTTTCCTCCACATCTTTAGACTAAATTGAGACGAGAACACACAGAAAAATAAACCTTGGATTAGGTTGCTAGCCATACACCGTCCCGAGTGATTTCCACCTTATAATAAATAGTATAGGTATGTAGGTACGCCGAAATTTTCTGTTTTCTAGAATCTGTTATTTTAAAAATAAGAATAAAACCGAAAATAAACTATGCGATGTAGAGAAATAAAACCAACAAAATGTGTTTGTAAACAGTTTGTTTACTTTAAAAATTACTTAGTCATACATAATTTACAATTATTAAAAGTATACAATCCCTCGATAATTGATGGGGAGTTCCGTCATTGGTAAAAACTGAACTAATTAACTCTGATGGACTGCTGCGGCTCGAGATAGTTCCCGGAGTGGTCCCTGCGGCAGTATGGTCTCTTAGGATGGAAAGGTGGGATAGAGGAAAGGTTATCGAAGGGATAGCAGAACTGGAGGGGTGTTAGTTGCCCCCTCGCCGGGAGAAGGTCCGGCCGGTCCTGGTGGGAGCTGCGGCCTCCTGTTCCTCAACCTCGTCTTCTGGAATTGACCTTGCTGCCGCTGCGGATGGTAAAAAAAACTAACTATTGCACCATAATTGTACTGGAAATGGGTTAAATCGTCAAAGATTTTAGATAAACGAACAATACTAATTTCATATACCTTCTTCTATAGAATAATAAATATTTGAACTAAGTCAAAACAAAAGATCTTACGTCTTCCGAATCGCCCCCTGGCGGGCTTGGCTGGCTGGCTCGCTACCGGCGCATCCTCGTTGTTTGTCTCCCTAGTAGCAGTGTTGAATCTTTTCTTATCTGCATTCAAATTAATATCGATTTTTTTAGATAAATTATTACTGAATAAGGTCTCAACTAAGTGGAAAAATCAAGTAAGCATTATTTGTTATTTCTGCGCAAATCAGAGTAAATCAGCTCTACCAGTACACCCACTACAGTACACAGCACTTTTCTTAGTAACCCTTTGTCTGAAATAAACAGGTAGGAAACGCGAGAACTTGCGATTCAAGCGAGTCAAGCACGGGCGTTGGGCTCGTTCCTTTCACTCAGAACTGAAGTGAAGTGACAAACCTTGACAAAGCGCTCAGAGCAGCCCTGCCTCTCAATGTATGAATAGTCTTGAATTACTCAGCGCCAATTCATTTTCCTCATCCGGAGGCCGTTTAGTGACTTTTTTATCAGAATCAGCCAGTTTTCTCACATGCATTCACCCAATATTTTATTAATTAATTGTGATAATACGTGACGTTTTAATTTGTATCCATCACAACTTCACATTGGTTATATTTAATATTTTATTATTATACTAGCCTTCCGTCCGCAGCTTCGCCCGCGATAAATTAATTTTCCCGCGGTAAAAAGTAGCCTATATCACTCAGTGATAATGTAGCTTTCTAACAGCAAAAGAATTTTTGAAATCGGTCCAGTAGTTTCGGAGCCTATTCAATTCAAACGAATAAACAAACAAACAATCAAATCTTTCCTCTTTATAATATTATTATTAGTATAGATTATATTATTCATCAGTCACAAGAATAAGCGACCACGAGTAACGAACTAAAGTGCTTTAGGCTAAAGCCACTTACTGTAACTTGACTTGGCGGGAGCCTCGACTCCGTCCTGGGACGCGGCGGCCGGGGCGGACGTTGAATGCCCGTTCAGTTTAGCTGTAAACAAATATTCCAGGTTTCATAATGAACGCAAAATATACCTACAGTAATACAAAGAATAGGAACAACAATAATGGCAATAATATAATGATGGCTTTTAATATTCTGTATTTTGGTTGTTATATGTGGTGTTCAATAAAGAGTTATTGTATTGTTGATTGCTTCACATATTTAATTTTATCCATTCGTTAGTTCGTAGTCTTCGCTTAACAGCAATATTTACTATTAAGTAGGTAAATCTTTGATTTGAGTTAGATAAATAAGTCTACATGTGGTATAGCTGCCACTTAACTTTAATAAAGTAACTATTCAGAGATCTGTCCAATAATTGATTAGGCGAGTATTTCAGTAAATAAGGCTTAATTATATACAAATCCTTAGACAATGACTGACAGAGCAGAAGTGGCTCTACCTTAGGTGTACACAAAGATGCAAGAGGTGCAATGATTCCAAGCACTAAGGTTTCAAAGGACAGCTTTAACCATATGAATGAGTCCATAATACGACTGTTAACAAACTGTTGGAAGGACAATTAATCTAAAATGACATTGTTGTGAATTGGTAATAGAAAGTGGTTCGAACGTACCGCACACTTGTCATTTAAACTGACATTGGCCCAAGCCTCACGCCGCCAATAAGGCTTTTAACTTAACTTAGGGTAGATAAGAGGACTACCTTCAGCAGCTTGCGCCCTTCGCCTCTTGAGTGCAGCGAGCAGGTCGGTGTTGCTGCGGAAGGGCCGGACACCGCCGGCGACCAGCTTCTTGCCTTCTGTGGAGGACGGTGGCGCCTCTGTCGACGGTTCTTGCTGCTCGCCCTCTGCGTATTCTTCATCCTCGTACTCTACATCTTCCTGACGAACAAAAAACACTAATCATTGTACGGTTTACGCTAATTGAACTGATAAATTTCATAGCGAGATCTCGTCAGACTTATTTAAGTCTGTTTGGTGATCTTATCTAAGATTTTATTCATTATCTTTTGTCTCGTTGACATTTTATCATAATTATGACGATTTTTTTAAATAATCGAGAAAATACTTTTACTCGATAAGTACCAACCTACTACATGAATGTCTGAAACACTTCATCTTAGAAATGACTGGTTAGATTTCAGAACTACCTAGCTAGCTAAGTTAAGAAAGCATTATTGAAACTTTGTTGTTTAAGTCATATTTTTCGAATATACGCTTTTTGTTTATTTATTTCACTGCAGTAGGTCTAGTTAGGATGGCTGACTAAGTTATAATCTAGCTAGATCCACGCTACTTATGCAGTAGATATTAAACTAATCGACCTGTCTGGAAACAGGTCCGGCTGTTTCGAATGCATAACCACTAGACGTTGCAATGTATAGAATTCTTATCGGTAGAAATTCCGCCGAGGAAAGGGAATCTGTAGAGGTCGCTGCGAAGGTGACTGCATCATCGGATCAGCCGCGCGGCCCACTCGCCTTGAGCCAGATGGACCTGATACGAGTCATCTCATTTGCGCAATATGGGCTCCGAAAAGATATTATCGCCTCGATCCATTTAAAAGTAAATAAGGATAACGAACGATAAAAGGTACGTAGCGCCGAATACGTAAAGGTCATCAAGGCAGTTCTTGAGCAAGTACTTACTGCAGGTTCGTAAGAACGAGCAGTGCAAAAACACGTGGCTTTCGAATGCCAAACAGCTAACCACGTGAAATACCTTACGCAGTATCGATTTTGGACCCAGTTCGAAGTTGCACAACGTAATTGTACACAACCGCGAAAACATTAGGTCCAGTGGTTTAGATTTCCGCGACAATATTAACTATTATTACACCTGCACAGGGCCGTTAACTAATATGTAAAGACCAGATTAGTACGCTTTCTAATCACTAATTGCACGTAGTCAGCATACATGTAATTCAATTGAGTAAGAAAACGTTACGTAGAAATATCCATCCGTTGAACTGGCATCCGACAACCATGCCAAATTGTCGCATTATGTGGCAGTACATTGCAAATACGTAATATGTTCGATTACAAAACTGCGCTGAGTCACTTTTGAAGTTGGACAGGTTCACGAGAAGTCACGAGAAAAACTAAGTTTACTTTTATTTAGAGTGTTGCTATTGCTTAGTATTAAGTATTTCCTACCATGTTATTGTTCATGTCTTACTTGAAATATGTTTTCAGAGTTTTCGGTAAGTACCTACTATGTATTCCGAATCTCGAAGAATAGTTTTGAATGTCGGAAGAATGCATGGGTAGAGATATAGCAAAATCAGTTTCAGACAAATACTCAGTACGATTTTTACCTGTGGTGCTGCCGTTGTCGTAGTACTAGTCTGTTTGCCTTTGGCCAACAATCCACGTTTGAGAAGACCGCGAGATGGCGCCGCCCGCGCCTCACCGTCATCCTGCGCACGCGCCCTTGCGGTCGCCTGACACGCCAGGCAAGCCAGCAGAATTATCCTGGAAATAAAAATCATGTTGAACTTATGAATAAATAATATATGTACTTAAATATACTTATTAACTCAAAATAGATAAATATTAATACAGTAAGTATATTTATGTAATAATGTCCTGTCACTGTCACTGTGGAAGCCTCATACAAAATGGCCCCTTATTTTTTTTCGTCAAGTGTAGGTAGGTAGGTAACTAAGTAGGTACCTACGTATTTATTATGCTGGCAGTGTGGCGTGCAAAACAATTTGTTAATAAAATATAAACTTGAATGATATTTTAAGATTCGTTCTTATTAAAAGCAGGTTTCTACATAATATTATTAAGAACAAGCATTGAAGTCTTGTAAAATATTCGGCAAGTTTTTAAATGTCAAGGACATTGAAATTATATCGAGAGTCTTAGGCCATGCTTGGTTATGAAACTATCCAGATAAATACTTAGTACCGTAAAACGGGGAGAGTAAGGACCAAAATGAAGTTCAAACCTGGATTAGAAACATTTTCATGTGTAGCAAGTTTATTTTTATAGATAATAAATGTTGAGGTGGTATGAATTTTAGTTAAATAATTATTATCTGTCGTTTAGTTTCATAGTTTAAACCACAAACACTAAAATATAGGAAAATCCCAGCTCACCCCATAGCGGGGTCAAAGGGATAGGAACAAATAAAAAAATAAACTGCGTTAAGAGCAAGTGAAAACACAAAATATTAGTCCTAACTCTTCTCACCCCGTTTTACATACAGGTTGCAAATAAATGCCATACCCAAGCCAAAACTACTTAAGTTTTAATTATATCGATTGATACTTTATATATTATACCCTTAACAAAGTAACTTTATAACGTTGTTTAAAAGGAGTGTTTATGTTGCCAACAATTCAGTTCTTTATAGGACTGTTGTATAGGTAATTGCTATAAAGTGAGATATGAATTCAAAATGTATACCTAACATTATTTGACAAAAGTATTGATGAATTCATAATCACACAGTCATTCATAATTATTTATTCAATTGCGATAACGTTCGAATTATTTAACCTCTTGTTTGTAAAGATTGATTTATTTAACATTTAAAGTCTAGATATCAAGTCCTACTTAAAATTCAACCCTTAATCTACAATTAAAAATCTAGAATACACCCATAATGTGACAAGACCAACCTCCTATTTCTAATCAAGTAGTTTATGCCTTCAACTTTAACGCAATGCTAACCTAACCAATTTACCCAGATACGTAGAGCAGATCGCTTTTTTTCTTGTGTTTGGGAGATATGCTTCCTCCTAATTTCGAACAACAACATAAATAAACTTTATAAACAAACTAAACATGAAAGAAATATCCTAAACTCATTATAATAAATAAAATAAATACTGACTATGACTAAAAAACATTATTAAATGGAGCCCCCCCGGCCTGGGCATGGTGCCGAAGATGATGGCAGCATTTCCTCCTTGGATGGCTAAGTTATCATTTGCTCGAGGAAGCTGCCAGCTCTTCAGTCTCTGGTGACGTAAACTAACATTTTTTGTAATTTCTTCAAGTCTTATATTGCTAGGACCTCACTGATCGAGGGTCTAGACACGGGAAATCGTATTAGGAGCCTAAACTCTTATATTTAACAACTTAAAATATATGACTGTGTTTGATACCTGAACTACTTAAATGAATGATTTTGTATTAATCTATGTATTTATGCAGTTTTTCTTGTCAGTCAAATAAATGGCATGGTTCCTTAGAAGATGTTTTGTATTTCTTATAGTTACAGACTTGCCCGATCTAGATGTGCCGCCCTGTACCTATGTCAATTATTAGTATTTATGGCAAACAAACAGTTAAGTATGGATTTTGAAACTATAGATTAAGCATTCAGTTTAAATAGCAAGTAAGGTTAGGTGGGTATAACTCCCCGTTACTATGGGTACTAAGAACGTGACTAAATACTACTCATGTATATTGCAAAATAATTTCGTTAGGTATAGGTACCAAGAAATAGTTAACTAAGCAAGCAAGTTTACCTATGAATAAATTAAAATGTAGATAGAGGGTACGTATTTCGAGCAATTAAATGATTGTAGAATGTTCGGTGTCGCAGAATCTATAAAATAATAAGCATATACAGTGATTTCAAAATCAACCAACCCACAAGAGCATCAGATCCCTAAGGCGAAAATCACTATGTGTGTATCTAAGTCTGTTGTAATTAATCAATCACAAAGTAGGTGGACGTTACAGAATAGAAAGCCTGCTGTTAGTCAAAAGCATTGAAGTTCAAGGGGCATGTCAAAGCGAACTCCTACGCTGAATAGTTCAATGACGTTAAATGTCAGAATGTGTCTGCGTCTGGGTGAATGTCGAGACAGAAGTCATATATTAGAATACGAGTGCACGAGAGCCTGTAATCATGCGCAAGATCACGCGTTCTCGCAACACTGTACGCTCATATTGCTGTTCTTTTAGCTAGTGTTTTACGGGATCCCTTCTCTCTTTGCGTCACGTAGTTAGTTATGTACATACCTATCTATTGAGGTGCCGGATTCTGGCTATGACGCTATTGCGAGTGCCGTATGTGACAAGGGCCCATAACTATTTTTAGGTACTTTACGTTCCTTCGTACTAGGGATTGTTTGTATCCGGTTCAATAATCAAGCTTCGTAATTTACTCGAGAATAATCATTTCACACATCAATCATTAAATTCATCATTTAACACGATTAATAATATTTTGTCACAATTAAATTTTAAAATTAAAACCAAATCACCCATTCGCGTAAACATGACGCTCGCTACATCGGAAAATTATTTATTAATTAAAATAAAATACGCCAACTTGTTTCTTGACTGTTCCGGCTTTGGGATGACCTTGCGAATACATTTTTTTGAACCCAATGCAGATTGTAGGTAAGTATGCATTCAATGTCTTGTCTGACTTAAAATTCGTGTTGAGCGACTGATGGAGGTGGAGCGAGTTACGCAGCAAAAGGTCAACCTGTCGGTATAGACTGTTGAATAACACCGCACCCCAGACCCCAGGGTCAGGTCAGATGGACAGCGATTCCGCATCCGCTTCCGACTTTGCGACACCTTCCCTTCACGCTTTCTCTATTTCATATTTCCTAGATGTTTAATTAATCAAATAAATGTATTAATATACAAACTATTAAAAACTAAATAACATTAAGGAACACTAAAACTAGGAAAGTTGTTTTATTTTATGTTAGAGAGGCCAGACAAACGAACTAGTAATTAAAAGTAAATTAATAAATAAAATTAGTAAATTCCATTAATACATATTGTAATGGCTTAATCAAATCTTACTCATGCGTAGTCACGATACTTACTTTTGTCAAGGTCCAAACAATGCATTTTATTGCAGTATTCATTGTGAAATCAAAAATTTAACTACAGCTACATTTGCGTTGCAAGATAAAATTACTACACTACACAATACTTTGTACATATTGTTCAAACGGCACAGTAGAAATTTAAAATTACCTTTCTGATCACGTCGGGAAAAGTTCAGCTTTCTACGTTTGTGTCGTTTACTGTCACGCGTGTGTAGGGCGCTTCGAATTTGTAATTGTAACCTCAAATCACTTCAAGGTCAGTCGAGCAACACCCAGAAGTAAAAAATGACCTCGCGGTGCAATGCGGCGGCCGGCGCGTGCGCCCACTGTGTTGCGCCTGCAGCGACCGCAAACCGTTACTCTTACGCATGCATATCTTGCAGGAAGAAGGCATAACAGCCTTGTGAACAAAGTGTTTAAAGATCTACATAAATATTTTTCTTCTAAGTAGATACATTTAAGTTTTATTGCCACGTTCACATGTCACATGTGATAAATACAATTTGGCCATATAGCAATCTTTGCATTTGTTTAGTACTGAAAAACCCGGATGAGAATGTAATAATGTATTGAAACTCCTCCACACGTTATGAGCGATCATTCTCACACGCTATAATGATGTGATGTAACTGGGTATTGAGCAACCATCGAATATTGTAAAAAATAACAATCGAACGTGATTATTATTATAAACAGTAGAGTTATTTGAAGATGTTCGCTATATAACACAATGTTTCAATTTTATTTTACATTACGCAACCCAATAAGACTGGTGCAAAAGAACTATGAAATACCGAAGCTCCAAGAGTTCCTCCATCTTATAGGCAAATGTCAATCGTCTCGTTGTGCAATTTTGTTTTATTACCAAATGTTCAGCGAGTGCAGGTAAGGTGGGTAATGCTGATGTTGAGTAAGTGGTATTTTTGATCGCGTCTTCGTTGCGCTTTTGTTTCGCTTAAGACAGACGATACAAATATAAATATACACTTTCGTCAGCCAAATCCACCTTCTAAACTTAATAATTAAATAGGTAGGTACGTATTTGTTCATAAATTGATTTGATGCTTACCTAAGACATTCGGCTGTTATCGACGTGAATCATGAGGGACTCTAGCTAGACTTAACACATAAACATAACGCGAGTTACGACATTGTGTTTATTAGCACGAATATAAAACTTAATATTTTGTATCCTTTTAAATAAAATAGACAATATAAAACTTCAAAAAAAAATTGGTTACTTAATTAATTTGCAGTATTATTGCATGAAAAAAAAACTATGAATTCATAATTTCACTGAAAATTTCGTGTATGTACCTAACCTACTTTAATTTGCTAAATACGTCATAATGTATTTGTTATAGGCACTCTTATCAATCTTTTTGATTGAGGTCTAACATTTGCATTTTCTTGTCTCCAAAATTAACAAAGACGCTGAACTTTGACGGTAATTTACAGAAAGTTGAAAAAAATACAAGTTTTTCAGTCTTACAACATATGGAGCCCTGTGGCCCAATTGAATAGAAAAGAAAGCGTTGAAAAATTGTGCTCAATTTGAAATACTTGAGAGTTGATTGGAAAAAGTTACAGCTCTAATTAATCTAGTCAACTAGCCGAAAATTATATTTGAACTGTAGTTTTGTAGCTATAAACTGATTCCCCGACAAATCGGGCCCCCGGATTAGATTGAATGACTGCTCGAATTACTTGCTGGAATTAATTTCAATCGGCTTAATTTTAAGTAGATTTCAGAGCAGCGATTCTGCTCTAAACTCTCACTGAAACTGTGGCGATCCTAATCGTGCGAGAGCAAAGGTAATATTTCATCCTACATAACATTGTTGCCTAATCGTAGGTCGCGAACTAAACTTTCGACATGGGACAGACTCATTTTATCAACCGGTTCTTGATTCGATCGTTTGATGGAAAATTAATTGGTTTGTTGTATCAAGTCGGCAACGGTCCAGATACTGTAGTATGTTTTAATCCATTTTATACGAGTTTGTAAACAATCCAATTTAATCTAAATTCCCACACAATCATGCACACGTTGTACTATACAATTAGCATTATATCCACCGGAATGTTGAAGGACCATACTTGATATCTCACGACATTTTGTAATAATTAGCTATGCTTACAATATGTCATCTGAACCTCGGGAGAGTTGTTTGTTTACAAACCCGTATAAAATGGATTGAAACACACTACTTATACCGTCCGATTGGGTGTATGAAAGGTTTAAGACACTACCGTTCTAAACTATCGTCGCAATTTTAAAATCCCAAGTTTCGGTGACATGCATGACATTCTCAGTATAAATTTACACGCACGAGATGAATAGAGAGACTAATTGAATTTATTTTGTGAATTATTCAAATAGAAGAAATGCACATTCTAGAAAACGGAAATAAAATTAATACTTCCGTAAGTACCTAGGTACACAAATAATTTTCACAACAGCCTATTTTTATATCTAAATCAAAAGAACTATGCATTTTGGAACGTGTGCGATTTTCTAGATTTCTGTATTCTTCAGATTTTTGATGTTGGTTAAAATAGAGTTACCTTTCTACTTATTTAATAACGTACCACTACTGCTATAATAACTTTTGATACATTTTATTAATTGGACAATATGACTTTGTTTCAATAAAAATAGGCAATACAATAACTGCTCCGGTTAATTAGAAAGAAAGCCGCAAGTGACATTTATGCAAAAAAATATTTAAGTATAGTGCCGGAATCAGATGGAAATCAGACGGAATGGAAGGAATGATATGGGCAATCTGCTAAATTTCTCTATGTAGCGGTACGATTAGAAAGTAGGGCGATAGTATGGACTGAAACAATCTGGACTGTATCAAATTTCCAACAGGTAGATAAATAAAAGACGCAAGTCACATTTTCCCTTTTTGTTCTTACTAAGTGGGAAAGACGCAAGTTGGCAACCAGATGAAAAGGAAAAACGTTAATAATTAATACAATTTTAGCACATAATAGTAAAATTAAACTTCATGTGTTGTGTAAAAAGTTTGTTTACACATAACTAACTGCGTTTACAAATCGCTTAAAATATTTGTCTTCTTGTTGGGCGACAACACATTTTAGTTTTTTTGTCCGTTTTGACTTCATGTCACATAAGTATTTCTTCGAACGTATTTTCTTTGGGTAAGCAATTTCTTAACTCAATAGGCCAATTTGTAGTACAGACTAGTTGAGCGTATACGGTAAGTCAGAACCATAACTTGGCTGATATAACTTCTGCCAAAGTAGGTACTTATGTAATCTTGAATAGTGAAATGTAATTGGACCGTTAAATTATAGAGGTAGGTATTGAACTTCAGAAATAAAATTTTAGGGTATATTTGATTTATCTCATTAGTCATTAGCTACCTACCTACCAGCAAGGAAACGACTAACAGTAAATCTAGTTGTTGGAAAATGGAAATGCAAGCAATCGTAACTTCGAGCAAGATCATTACGTCAGGTAAAAGGAAACCGTAGACTAGTATGCATAAGGGTACAATTCCTTCCTCGCAGATAATTATGATAATTGATTATGAGGGTAATGTGATCCATTTTGACGAACGCGACGATTAAATTGTGCAAGGTGGAGTTGGTATGCGTATAGTAATTATTTGCCGCGTTTTACCGATAGCCGGATAAAGTGGGTGATGTTGTAAATGGTTAGTATTTCGTAATTAAGCTGCCGGTTCTTCGCGTTCTTACTTATTCACAATTACTTTTCTAAGGCAGTCTTACACCAAAAAAATCTGAATAGAAAAAATGAAATAAAAAATAGTGAATAGCACTGTTTACTAGTGTCAAAATGTACCTATGCACAACTGTAGAAACAAAAAACAGGTATACAATGCTGCAAGTGGCCCTAAGTACACTAGCTAACACCAACGTTTTGAATTAGAAGTGGGTAGGTTAGTTCCGTAAAAAAATAAATTGAACTGGAATTTTTGCTGGTTTCGTATTTTTAATTTTTAACTTGTTCCAATTATACACTCAAAGTACCTACCTACGTATACATAATAGCGATTGACTTGATCTGAAATTAACAAAAGATCGCGTTTCTGTTGTACACTACCCTTAAACTTTGTGTTTAGTTACCTAGAGAATAAAAAAGTGACTATGTATTTAAATCACACTACAAAGACTTCCGCACTCAAATATTATAATCCTGTAAGTAGGTACACAACATCGCAATAGCAATCGCATAGCACGAGCTTTAAACTCCTTCACGATCAAATGGAAAGGCAAAACTTTGAAAAATAAGTATGTCTTGCAATAAATTCCTAAAAGGAATTCAGAGAAATAAAAGGGCGGAATAAAATATATGAAATCACTTACAAGGGTAAGATCCTCATCGTTCCTTTTCTAGTTTCGGATGGTGCAAGAGGGTATTCCGGACGGTCGTTTCGCGGAGCGCCTCTGAGTAGGTCCTCAGTGGACGGAGGCCGCGCTTGATCTGCCGGTCCTGAGGCGGTAACCCCGGCAAGTAACAAGTACACCTCGGCTTGTGGTGCGGTCCGACCGCCGCGCCCGCGCCCGCGCCCCAGCCAACACTACTGTCGAAGGTGTTCGGTATGCGGCATGCGCACCGAGAACAATGTCTACATAGCGATGTGTGCTGGCATTTAACAATAAGAGTAAATCCTGTTATATACATTTGACGAGGAACTAAAGATTATACATAGCTATGTAAGTTTAGAAACTTTTGAAAGTCTTGTAAAAAACAGCAAGGAATCACCTGTAAATTGAACGATATTTAGTTAAGTCGGATATAGCTATATCTAAGTTACAACTATTCGTATTACAGGATATCAACGAAGAGTTGGCTTTAAACTCCCATATTAAATAAGTACAAGGTACTGAATTTACTTTTTCATAATAAGTATTTAAGCTTCTGTAGGGTCAGACAAGAACAGACCATGAAAAAGCGAGATGATTAAAATAATTAGGTATTACCTAGTTGTGTTTTCGTTTTTTGATACAACGAATCATAATCTTAATGACAAATAGATGTACTTACGTACTTTACCTTAGACTGAAGAGTAGGGTACCTACCTATATAATATTTCATACTACCTATACTTATAAGCCTATCTACTCCAGTTCTACTGACAGATTACTTGTTACTTCATTGGGAGATAAACATGCATTCTTATGAGCCTTTGTCAATACTTATACGTACCTGCTTAAGTGCTTACAGATAGACCTAAGTACTCGTATGTACCTACTTAACGAAACTTTAGCTTTTGCTTAAAGTCAAAGTTCAAAATACATCTCCGGTATTTATTGGGCAACGCTTCTTCAGTCAACTAAGGTAGGTACATTATGTACCTACTTGTTTCAACTTTCGATAGTTGAGTTACCTACTTACTTAGCTATTTACCTGTACATACACACATACTTACATACACAAATCACGTTTATATATATATATATATATCCCTTAAGGGTAGACAGAGCCTTTTTTTTTAACGGAGAGGAAATCTTTATGGATGTCCTAGGCACGGGCATGCCTAGAATTATGTGGGACTCCCCCCCGAAGGGGTATACCCGAACGAAAAACTCTCCGGCGTTGCCTCAATCCGGTGTGACGGGGACGCAGTGGGATGCCACTAGGGTTTCACCACAAACGCCCCCCCCGGTGGCCCCGGCTTCCGCCAGGACCGCGCCAAGAAGGGGAGGGCCCGTACGCTGTGCCCATCTTCCCTTAGACAATGAGACCGTGCAATGCAGGTAGGTAATGCCCCGTTGCCGTTCCCGCTGGCCCCAAGGGATCGGGCGAGCGGTGCAAGCACCGAGTTCGCCTTTTCCCCCCTCGTCTGCGCAAGGAGCGGTTGCACGTTGAAACGAGGTCAACGTGAGTCCGCCCCCCGAACCTCTTGCGAAGTCCTTCCGAGGAATAGTGCCCAACGACGGCCTCGCCGCCGCCGTTGCTTCCTCCTTGGGGCTTAGGGCGCATCTGGGTGTGGGTATGCCTCCCATCAGCTTCCCCTCACCCCGAACCCCATAAGAGGTACGACATTCCTCCAGGGTGCCACCCCCTTCGGAATCTCGTACCCCTTCCCCTCTCTCAGGGCGTGGGGCGCATCCGGGATAGGTGCAATACTGCCGCACTTTTCGCCACCTCCAGGCCGTCTCCCCACACGGCGGGAGGGGTTACTTATATAGTGGGCAGCTGCAGAGCTAACCCCATCAGCTTCCCCGCACCCTGACCCTCATATGCCCGAAGGCACCTAAGCAGGTCCGTGGCAAGGGTAGACAGAGCCTAAGGTAACAAGACCTGAAAGCCACGCTTAGCATGATTGTTAGGCGTACCTATAGGTTGAAAGGGGAATCAAAATAGTGATGGGTTGCTTGGTAGCCGCATCGCCTATAACATGATTCCTGAGAATTTTGCCCATTCCCTCGATGGGCTTTTACCATCTGCGCAGGATGAGAAGCAACTGGTACATTCTATACCATGGTCTATTTCTATATACCTGTAATAATAATTATCTAATTATCTTATTACAAAGAGGCGCCAGATAATGTAATCTTATCAAAATATAAATACATCTACCTACTTATTACAATATACGAAAAATAAAGTAGATTAACGTGAATTTAAAGTTTAGGTGTTAATGTGATCCCGAGTTGCCCTTTGTCAGAAAGCGTAGTACTATTGTATAAATTTGTAAGACACGCCTTTGGCTCCAGAGCCTCGGACTCTGTGCAAGGCAGAGTTTGATGTAGGTACCTGTGGTTTCCCATGAGGCTGACATATTCAGCATTGGTGTACTCACAAGCCTCGCTAATATGTAAAAAAAAAGTTTCTATGTCACTTTGGCTTGGATGTGGTCTAACTTTCTTACAAGAATGAGTCAGTGAGTTATTATACTAATAGTGCTTGTAGACATTTTCAGGCGTCGTTATCTTCTAAAATGGTACCTACTTAAAGATTTTCGCATTTTTTTTTACTTTATTCTTATTTAGTTCTTATTCTGTGCAGAAGTTCTAGAAGCTTTAATGGACATTACACATACTGAAACGGATAACCCACGTATAAAAAGTCGAGTGATGCTCGACATGTTTCGGACTATTTCGTAGTCCTTTTTCCAAGAGCGCAATGCGATGATGATTAAGTCTCACGGTAGTTTCATGTTGAAAGCTTTAATGGAGATTATATTTTTTTTTAAATAGGATACAAGGAAAGACGACTGAAAACAAAGACAACCGAAGCCATTTTGAGCTAAGTAAGATGCATTGGGGTAAATTCGAATCAATCAATCAATGCACTAAGTAATAAAAAAAAGTCAAACGATCGAGGGCGCCAAAAATACATGCATTTTGATGATGAGAAAATTATAGCAACGTAGCAACCATATTTTGATGGTAGAGAAACCATGTAGTTAGAACGAGGTTTTGTTATTTGTTAACCTTATTTTTTAACAGACTGGCCGGTACGATAAGACGAATATGAGGTGACGATTGTTTCCTTTCCATGGTTCTGGTTTTGTGTTCTGATGTTACATATCTAGAGGGAACAGCTTTAGCTTTTGTTATTTATTATTTACTAGCTTCTGCCCGCGACTTCGTCTGCGTAGAATTATACATAAAAACCTTCCTCTTGAATCACTATCTATTAAAAAAACCCGCATCAAAATCCGTTGTGTAGTTTTGAAGATATAAGCATACATAGGGACATAGGGACATGGGGACAGAGAAAGCGACTTTGTTTTATACTATGTAGTGATGATAGTGACTAGCTGTTGCCCGCAGCTTCGCCCCCGCTCCAGTTTTTTTTTCATTAATTTAATTTATACAAACCTTGTCCAAACAATAACAAACGCAACTAAACAAGAATTATCCAATTCGGTGCAGTCGTTTGGAAGTTATGCGCGTACAATCACTACATAGTATAAAACAAAGTCGCTTTCTCTGTCCTCATGTCCCTATGTCCCTATGTATGCTTATATCTTCAAAACTACGTAACGGATTTTGATGCGCATTTTTTTAATAGATAGAGTGATTCAAGGGGAAGGGTTATATGTATAATAACATCCATTAAATAGTGGAGAAGTACTGTCATTTTTGAAGTTTCTAATGTGATGTCGTAAATAATTACATTTTTTCCGCTTACATAGCAAACGCAGGCTGAACCCTACGAGATTTATCAAAATAATGTACTAAGTATTGTACACATTGAAAAGGTCTACTACGTCTATGTTATACCTAATACCTTAAATACATTGTTGATTTAATATAGAACTATATGGCCCTTTACAGCATAATATGATTTAAATGAATATTTTCGAAGATATTACAGATTTAAAAATTGCGGGATGTAGCGTTTGCGGCGGTACCGGCCGGCAATGTCCCTATGTATGCTTATATCTTCAAAACTACACAACAACTTTTGATGCGGTTTTTTTTAATAGATAGTGATTCAAGAGGAAGGTTTTTACGTATAATTCTACGCAGACGAAGTCGCGGGCAGAAGCTAGTCATAAATAAATTTCGACGATTCATTTTTATTTACGTGCTAACTATACAGATTATCATATCAAATCTGTTTCTAGGATAAATGTCATGCTAAAGGGGTGGGCGTATGTAGGGTAACCTTGGGGTGCGACGTTGGAAATCACCTAGAAAGCTGTAGCGTTACAGTTCCCTTCTGGTCCGGGGGGGGAGGGTAACGCTTAGGCCGGTGCACCCTGGGCAACAACGGTTAATTAATTAATTTAGTAGTATGCTGTAATTTTTATTGAATGAATAAATAATCGAAATCTAAATCTAAGTTAGTTAACTGTTTGCTTATATCCGACTTGTGGTAAGGTGAACCCGCAATTCGTTGCGAGGGATCTGAGCCAGCGTGTCCAGAAATGGACCCGCAGTGAGGGCGTTGCCTTTGGGCGCCTTTTTGACGGAGGCGAACCTGAGCTAAGTACAGTCAGCGTCATATACTATGAAACATTCAAGGTGACCAAAAAGTTCGACACCATACTATTTCTATGGTGTACCGAACTATTTGGTCGACATGGATGCTTCAAACTATATGACGCTGACTATACCTGCAGGGAAACCCTTATTGGACGGGGGCACAGTAAATAAATAGACCAGTATGGAAGCTAGGCATACTTTTTGAAATAAATACCTACGCTCCGTTAGAGCGTTAGGGTTGTCGATTTAATTTATATAAAATTGTAAAGATTTTTGTTTAGTTAGCGCTATAATACCAGCTAGTAACGCCTGTTTTAAAGTAACTACCTACACTTAATTAAGAGTAATAGGGTTGGCACCCTTAATTTGTCTAAAAAAAAGACAAACGTTTATTTGGTTTCTATGATGGACACGGCACTATAAAACTGTTTTTTTTTCTAATTCTTAGTAAATTAATAAAGCTACTTTGCAATTTATTTGTTGTCTCTGACAACAACATCGAAAAGATCCAATAGGTAATTAAAAAGTTAAAAATGGCGGCTACTTTTTTTCATTTCGTTAACGGATTCGATGTCGGAGATCAACCATATCCCCAGATATCGATTTTGAAAGCAATCGGTCGAATAATTAAAAAGTTCAAAATGGCGGCTACTTTTTCTCACTCCGTCCACGGATTCGATGTCGGAGACCAACCGGATACCCAGATATCGATTTTGAAAACAATCGGTCGAATAACTAAAAAGTTCAAGATGGCGGCTACTTTTTCTCATTCCGTTAACGGATTCGATGTCTGAGACTAACCATATCTCCAGATATCGATTTTGAAAGCAATCTGTCAAATAATGAAAAAGTTATGGTATGTAAAGTACGTATCGGTATTTGGCAAGACATCCTTCAAATGTAGTCCTGTATGCTTAGTGTAAGTTTTCAGTCCCAAAATACGTCTCGCACGCGTTTGCGTTAAAATAGCAATTACTATGAAAACGTGAACAGCGCCTCCAGCGGAAAGTTTGCACAACAAAGACTGCGAGTATAAAGTTTTCGTGAACGCGCTCACCTTCGAATACGTTAACGCGGAACTCATCGAGCGCGTTTACTCGACAGGCTATGTTAAGTTCCAATCAGTGTTGCCAATTCTAAAGCAATTACCGTGATTTCATAATTATAAATAAGAAACGTTTGTTTAAAACTGTGCTATTTTTATTTAAAACGTATTATGCTAAGCAAAAAAATAAATCTAAATGTAAACCAAAAATTGGGATAAAATTACTTGCTTGCTTACCATCAGGTGACTCACTTGCTCGTTTGCTTTCCTTGTATAAAAAAATATGATTTTTATGAGTCTTAACGGTATGTCCATTTCAAAAGTACAATATTATAATTAATGTTAGTATATTAATTTATATTTGTTAAAATAATAATTATCATCTTCCAGCCTATATACCTCCCACTGCGGGCACAGGCCTCTCAAAACGAGAGGAATTTTGCTATAGAATAGGGCCCAGTGCGGATTCAAAACTCAGGATATTTTTCTTCACCGAAAAGCCTTCAGAAAAAAATTTTTCAGTACATGATGTCGTCACTGATTTTGTTTCTAGATAAAATCCCGTAATTCCATCCATTAATATTGAAGAGCTTGGGCTATAGTTCAGTGCGGATTGGGAACTTCACACACACCATTGAATTTCTTCGCAGATGTGTGCAAGGTTTCCTCAGGATGTTTTCTTCACCGGAAAACTCATGGCAAATTTCAAATGTAATTTTGCACTTAAATTCCGAAAAGCTCAGGATTTCATTCTACGACTCTCTGCTAGAGAGGCCACAGGTCAAACCATTAGACTATCACGGCATTTTTGTTAATACAGTGAAACTTGGTTAAGTGGGACCTGGATAAGTGAGAAACCTCCATAGCTGGAACTCATGCTGTGGTCCCGACACCTTAGCACTGGATTACCTCTGTTAGTGGGACAAAACAAACCTCTATATCTGGGATTCTTGTTTCGATTTTATCGTCATTGTTACCTCTATAACTGAGACATCCAGTGTATTTTACCTCTTTTACTGAGATTATATTTTAAGGAACAATTTTTCTAAATTGTTTCCTTTAAATTTCACTGGCAATAAATAACCTCTGTAACTGAGACAAAATTTTATCACCTCTGTAACTGGCACTACATATTTTAATTTTCGTTTTATTTACTAAATTTAGCTAATTTTGTGCCTCAATGACCTCAGGTTTTGTTTTGTTTTGTTGTAATCGGCGTCTTTTTGAAAAATGACGAAATTAAGGCCGTAATTATCTTTACGTGCGGTTTTGTACTATTTATATTAAAAAAAACTTTTTGATTATTCTTGTGAACTACCTGTTTTATTTACTCATGTAGGTATGTATATGTTTTTACTACACATTATTTTATTTCATTGTCGCACCTCTATAACTATAGTAACCTCTATTTTCACCTCTATTAATGGGACCCTCTGTAAATGAGACATATCAATTTATACCTGGCTATCTGAGACACTGGGTATGTGGAATACCTCTTTAAGTGAGACTATTTCGCAGGTCCCTTGAAGTCCCAGTTATCCAGGTTTCACTGTAATTTATATTAATTCTAATAATTCTAACGTGCGCTGTGGTTTTTTTATCTTTGTTTTTAAATTTAGTCTACTAGGTACTGCAAATCGTGATGTCTCTAGTTCAACCAGGGAAAAAACTGTATCAGATTGGCTCATGGCTTCCGCTATAAATACTTGAGTAGGTTCTTGTTATTATTAATTTTGACGATTTCATCAGAAATACTTATGTTTGTGACAAGCATGTTTTTATACATAGGTACATACACAAATCACGTCTTTATCCCTTACGGGATAGATAGAGCTTAAGGTTGTAGACCTACAGGCAACGTTTAGCAAGACACTGTGGGCGTATAGGTAGAAAGTGGAACCAAAAAAGTGATGGGTTGCTAGCCGCATCGCCTATACCATAATTTCTATGATTTTCGCCCATTCCCTTGATGGACTTTTACCATCTGCGCGGGAAGAGAAGCAACTGATGCATTCTTTGTTTTTCTTTGCCCCCAGACCAGCATGGATGTTTTTATACAATTTATTTTTTGTTGAGTAAATAAATAAATCTAATATAAATCTATAGTGAGCCAATAGTAATTAAAAGCTATTAGTAAGCGATAATGTACACCATAATATCCGAACTTTAAATCCTTCAAGAAAGATCTTCATTGAACACGGCAATTGAAAATTGGGCGCTAGCAACACTTTTGAAATATTTTGACGTTTGACGTTTAATTTCACTCCTATAATATTTTTATTATTTGTTGTACTAACAAATGAGAATGTGAGAATTATTTTGTTGTACTGGGACAAATAGTACAATAAAAGGAAGCATACCTAACAAACAGAATAAAGATGACAATCGTACAGAGTTGAACAACAAAATGGCTCGGCTGCATCGTCGCAGAACTAACCTCAAAGAAAAGGTTTGTGTGTTGGCTGATGCCTTATTTTCTTTAAAAAAACAGAACTTGATCAATCAGTTCCTTTAGAGTATAGGTACTTATTCAATTCAATTACCAAACTCAGAAAAGAAGTTGTTTTGATGTGACTACATCAACTACTGTTTTATAGGAGAATAACATACTTACATACATGCATACATTAATCACGTCCTTACGGAAAAGACAAAGCTAAGGGTAAGAAGACCTAAAGGCCACATGTAGCATGACATTTTACATAGTTTAAGTAATATCTTTACAAACAACTCAAAAAAGTTATACGAGTTCTAAGTTGCCTATTAGAGCTAATGAACGTTTCCGAAAATGCCTGCAAGTTGTACAAAGAAGATTTTCATTGAACTAATTATTTTATGGATTTTGTTTCAGATTATTTTAGACATTGAGATGTTCATCAAATCGTTCAGATCAAAGCTGGCATAAAAATTGCAATAACATTTCATAACTATGACTGAGGCCCATGCTATACATATTTATCAGGTGGAGAGTTGAGAGTTGAGGACCAATAGCATTTTGCCCATCCTGCAACCCCATTTATAAGCCACTGCAATAAATTAGCAATGTTAAAATAATACCCACACCAAAATAAATGTTGTTGCCTATTTTTATTTAACCGTGTGCTTTAATTAAGTTTTGTTTGTTTTGCTCTTCTCTGTGTACTATGGAACCAATTCCTGACTCACTGTGAAACATTTTTACAGTAAATATCATAGTGATGGTACATTTAATTTAAAAGGACAATCATTATGACTTTTGGGGCTTGATTCACCACACTATGTTAAGTTTCTGTTATCTTAGATTCCATCTCTATTTATTTGCCACGAAACAGACAAGAGCCAATTTTGTATGGGAAGTCCGGGATTTCTGTCTTATTGGTTGTCTGATAGTGATTGCTATTAAGCGATAAGACCACATATTGTGCACTTTATATTCCAGACATCTATACATACATGCATGGACATATTGAATAACATTTAGTTATTGCTTTCATGGTGCTTGATATATTTAGAAATTTTAGAATACTAACTGCTGTGAGATCTTGCATTGACAATCTAGTAGTATATTTTAAATCCCTGCGACATAAAATATAGAAAAATTAAAAGAATTGAACTAAAAACAAAATCCTTTTTATTCAGACCAAAGTCAGCATCCATTATGATTTGTTAGTTACAATGTCATCATACCCTTACTATTAAAATGGTTTGAGTTTACATAATATTCCTATGAAAAAAAAACACTTGAGTTATATACCTGTCATACATTTATGCCATGTTGCCATGTGCCTCATCCAAATCTATAAGGAATAATAATAATGACATAATACACATTACAACACAGTAGGTACTCATGTCATGCCAATAAATACATTCATCATTTTTTATTAGGTACAACCACACATATAAATCACGTCTTTATCCCTTATGGGGTAGACAGCCTAACCTAACAAGACAAAAAGGCCACGTTTAGCATGATTGGGGGTGGAGTGGGAATAGGTACAAGTTTTTAATTAATTTGCAATATATGTACCTATGTATGGTTGTATGGGTGGAATCTTGCAACTCAATTTTCAATTGAAGCAGATGTCTTCAAGCAATTCAGCTGAAATTTTCTAAACCAGGACCGCCTCCGCAAGAGGGAAATCTTCAACATTTGGTACACACGCTTAGGATAAAAATGCAAGTACTACAGTCAACAATGAGTAAAAAAGCTTGCATTAAAAATGTTTTTCTTTTTAAAAAAATCATAATATATCTATCTTAACTTATTGGAGGGTTCTACTGTAGTGTTGTTTATTTCCAGTTCAAATGTAAAAAAAATTTGAGGCGACCCATAATTAATTTCCTCATGACATGACATTTATTTATTTATTTCTTACAACACAACATATCTAACTTTATAGGTACCTATAGGGCCGGATTATCTATTAGTCGAGCAAAGCAGGCCACTTGCTAAGGGATTGAAAAATGGAAATGACAATTTTATCTGATTGGTATCATAATTGTAAATGTTATTTAAGTAGGTAGTATAAATATAAACAAAATTACAATGTGCCAGAAATAGTATGTGGTTAGGTTACAATGATAAAACATTGCTGTTTAAAATTTTTCACCCCATTGAGACCATCCAATGCGAGCATGTATTGTAACAGAAACACATGAAGTAGAAGTATTCTGGATTTAGTTACTAGACTTCATTATTTACTTCTATGGGTGAACCTATTCGGTTTCAGTTTTTTTATTTGAATGCAGGTTTTCTAACAGTGGGTGGGTCTTAGACATGTATTATCAAAACTAGTTCAACTGTTTGCAAAAGATTTTCTATAAATCTACACAGTTTAGTTACTAATGTGTGTCCCATTTCCCTGATAACACAAAGAACTTAAATACAAATACATTGTATTTATCAATAATATAATTAGCCATCAAGATCTAGAAACCAAAGCACAGGACTGCAATGATTGGAAGTTCCTACTTCAAATCCTTCATTAACCTTGCTGTGGGACCTCAGGATATCATCATCATCATCATCATCAGATTATGTTAACACTTCTTGCTAGTGTTGTTTTCATGCAGCCTTCTCCTAAAAAAAAATACTAGTAGAGTAGCGGAATAGCAAGGTAAATGTTTTTCGGTGATTGAAATAGACCTCTGCAAGGTTATTTCTCAGCACTTAACAACTTGGAAATTGATAGAAGATAATGCTTGGAAAACCTATTGGGTATTCAATAAATTAATTAAAATGAAACGTCAATTTTAATTACCTATTTCTATTAAACTAATGGTCAAGAGTGGCTGCTTGCAAGTGGGAACAGCGACAACTACTAGGGCCCTTTGCCAACTGCCAACCAGATGCAGAAATATAATTTTAACATAAATTGAAAAAAAAGGGGAATAACCCCAGTAATCAAATAGTCTCACCAGTTTTAGCTATATTAAACCCGTATTTAGAGTCGTTTGCCATAGTCTGGTTAACATGTACGTTTTTAGGTTAAATTTTTGTATAGTCTCCGAAAATTACGATCGAGGTGTCATTCGATTCGGAATATTATGTAGAAAGTTTAAGAAAAAGATCCAAAAGGGGCCGATAGAAATTGCAAAAGTTATAAACAATTTAAAAAAAAAAAAAATAGGGCTTTGGTTTTTTTTGAATATCTCAAAAACTATCAAAGATATTCAAATTTTAAAAGAAGATCTGAAAATAAGAGGACATTTCCTAAAAAAAAGTCACACCTTCCGGAACTGTATCTTTAATATTTATAATTTTTACGGAGCCCTGAAAATAGCGCTAAAAGGCTTCCGCTCGTGATTTGTCACCCGGACACGGTAACAATAAAAATGATTTTAACACATTAAATATGAATATTAAAGAATAAAAAAAATTTAGTACTATTGGGATATATAAATAAACAATAATCCGTCGGCGAAAAATTTTTATCCTCATTTTGCCATTAGTTATGCATTAGTTAATGAAAAACTTTTTCTGAATAGAATATTAACAGAAAAAACCTGATTATTATTAAACTACAACCCTAGAATTTTTTTCACTTCGTGGAGTTATTCTTAAAAGGCATAACAATAGATCCCCGTTGGAAAAATTCAAAAATGTTAATTTTCCACTTTTTTATTAACAATCGAAAACATAAAAAAATTAAAAACTGCATAAAAGTAATTAAAAATTATTTTTTTTCAAATATTTTAAATGTTATGATTTCTAACGGTTAAAAGCTACATGAAAATATATTTTTTTAATTTTTTACCGCGATTGTTTAAATAATTGTTATAAACAAATGCATTGTTTATAAGATAATCAACCATTTTTTTTTCCTTATCTACTTGTCGATATAAATCATGATTTTTAAAAAAAATATCATTCCTAAAAAAAAATTATTTCTTGCTATAAAATGAAACAATCGTTTTTTACCACAAAATATAAATATTAAGGAAGCATTTTTTCTCTAAAAATCATAAATTATATTGTTCTTAAAGATTCTGGAAAAAAAAATATTTTTTTTTCATTTTTTATTTGTTTATTTAATAAATAATTTGTTATAAACAAATGGATTTTCTTAGTTTATTTTTTATTCATTCTTAATTTTATTTTAAAAACAGCTATGTATTATTTTTTATGAATTTTAGGACATAAAAATATTTAGTTATATAAAAAATAGATAACATTTTTTTTTCATAAAAAATAATACACAGCTGTTTTAAAAATAAAATTAAGAATTGATAAAAAAATAAACTAAGAAAATCCATTTGTTTATAACAAATTATTTATTAAATAAACAAATAAAAAATGAAAAAAAAATTTTTTTTTTTCCAGAATCTTTAAGAACAATATAATTTATGATTTTTAGAGAAAAAATGCTTCCTTAATATTTATATTTTGTGATAAAAAACGATTGTTTCATTTTATAGCAAGAAATAATTTTTTTTTAGGAATGATATTTTTTTTAAAAATCATGATTTATATCGACAAGTAGATAAGGAAAAAAAAATGGTTGATTATCTTATAAACAATGCATTTGTTTATAACAATTATTTAAACAATCGCGGTAAAAAATTAAAAAAATATATTTTCATGTAGCTTTTAACCGTTAGAAATCATAAAATTTAAAATATTTGAAAAAAAATAATTTTTAATTACTTTTATGCAGTTTTTATTTTTTTTATGTTTTCGATTGTTAATAAAAAAGTGGAAAATTAACATTTTTGAATTTTTCCAACGGGGATCTATTGTTATGCCTTTTAAGAATAACTCCACGAAGTGAAAAAAATTCTAGGGTTGTAGTTTAACAATAATCAGGTTTTTTCTGTTAACATTCTATTCAGAAAAAGTTTTTCATTAACTAATGCATGACTAATGGCAAAATGGGGATAAAAATTTTTCGCCGACGGATTATTGTTTATTTATATATCCCAATAGTACTAAATTTTTTTTATTCTTTAATATTCATATTTAATGTGTTAAAATCATTTTTATTGTTACCGTGTCCGGGTGACAAATCACGAGCGGAAGCCTTTTAGCGCTATTTTCAGGGCTCCGTAAAAATTATAAATATTAAAGATACAGTTCCGGAAGGTGTGACTTTTTTTTAGGAAATGTCCTCTTATTTTCAGATCTTTTTTCAAATTTTGAATATATTTGATAGTTTTTGAGATATTAAAAAAAACCAAAGCCCTATTTTTTTTTTTTTTTAATTGTTTATAACTTTTGCAATTTTTATCGGCCCCTTTTGGATCTTTTTCTTAAACTTTCTACATAATATTCCGAATCGAATGACACCTTGATCGTAATTTTCGGAGACTATACAAAAATTTAACCTAAAAACGTACATGTTAACCAGACTACCAGCCTGATCTCCGATTCTAAGACTCCTAGTAGACTACAGGGTTACGAAATCCATTTCATGTCACATTTCCGCACATATCCTTGCTATTGCTGTCAGCTTCGCATCTAGCGGAGACTAGTACTGAATGGAAGAAGATCTTAAGCATCCTTGGCGTAATTCCTGTTCGTCCGTAAGAACGCCATAGTTAGAAATGAAACAAAGTCCTGGTATTTCGGCCGAAGAATTTGATAATTTTTTCGTAGTTTTTAGATTACTAATAGATTTCCGCGGCTTAGAATGGCGTAGAGCAGGAAGGATCAATCATAATATCACTTTTCACTGTATTTCTCCAACAATTTAATTCTTGTCTGTTTGCTTTGACAGCTGTAGCGGCAGCCATTTTGAATTAAAAAAAACCTTAAAAACGTAACGTTAATCGATGTGAGGAAACTCATTCGAAATAGTTTTTCGAAACGCGGTGAGTATGACGGTTTTGTGAACATACGTTCGTCGCATTCGACAGCTCCCTGCGACAATCGTAAAGTTGGACGCTGTTATGCAATACTATACCAACCCTCAAGATGTCCATTTTAAGAAAATCGTGTTTAAATATGACATCAACATATTTCTCAAAATGGGGCCTCTGATAATATAAATCGTCGATTTCATAAATGTATTATAATAGTTAAGTGATCTGTGAAGATGTTAAGCATTTGTAAATATTGGAAATAAATACAATTACCTATTTAATAAATCGCATATTCGGTTTTAGAAAAATGTCGAATCAGCAATATTATATGACATAATGATTTGTCTCGTGACACGTCAATATTGCAAAATTAGAAAAAGTTCTTGAATATGACCTGATTCATTTTAATACCTTGAAACATTATTGCAAAATTCGATACAAAGTACTATTTGAATATGATCTGATGAATCTAACCAATCGATTATTTAGAATATTGAATACCAAACGTTAATCAATGACGTTTACAATTTATGAATGTAAAAAAAGTTTTAAAATTAAGATAAGTTTTTAAAATTTGAAGGTTAACCTTACAAGTGGTTTGATAAAACCCAGTAAAATACGCAAAATTTGAACTCTCCTTCAATGTGTGCAGTAGACCATGTCATCCAAATTGATTTTTTAAATACCTAGTATTTATCCAACTAGCCATTAAAACACTGTATTAATTAATTATTTAAGCCAACGTCCGTTACTGCCACTCGGGCAAATATCCACACAAATTAAGCAATAATGTGTCAAGCCTCATAACTCATTTTTATCAAAACAGATGAAACAATTACGCAC
Source organism: Pandemis corylana (assembly GCA_949127965.1). Lineage (NCBI taxonomy): Eukaryota > Metazoa > Arthropoda > Insecta > Lepidoptera > Tortricidae > Pandemis > Pandemis corylana. The sequence continues at coordinate 23,901,555 of OX421850.1, forward strand.
GAATATTTGTGTTAAGGCACTTGATACAGTATTGTAGATTATCCCGTACAGGATTTTGGCTATGCGTCAACAGTTTTTTTGAATTATTCAGTACTAAATTGATTTGAGTCACTTAAAACATTTTTGAAAGATTTAGTTTAATACCTAAGGAAGCGGATGGTATCAATATCTCGATGTTTGACATTTTGTGGGTTGACACAGTACTGCATAACAGCGTCCAGTTACTTAACGTTCAAATGGATCGAAACGTCAAACCCAGCAACTGTCAGCCAGACAACGTCACTCATGCCATGTCGCAATGCAACAATGCCGGCAAGAACAAGAACCATATTTTGGAGGTATTAGAGCGAAAGTAACAAGAAATAGTGGGTAAAGAATACAAAACAATATGCTCAAATACAGGAGAGAGTTACACATTATGAAATACTCGAAAGTACATGAAGAAAAATGTGACAAATAAGTGAAGTGTAACATATCTAATTATGCCGCGGCCTTCCTGCCTCTCTTGGGCCGCTTCCGCTGCACAGCAATACGCTAGTACTCTTTATTATGCAGTGTTAGCAGCCTCTGCAGACATGACCGCGAGCCCACTGCCCCGGGCATGACATTCGGAATCCCGTGTAACTTAGCGAGTGATACGATGCGATGCTTCTCGCCGCCACTATCCAGTACTAGCACAATGACCACACCATCTCTCATCCAACACTAACTTGTCCACTTCGAACGTTTTCCTCGTAGCCATGAACGCGTAGTAACGGAGTTGGGTCAGAAACTCTGTTACTGCTACAACCAAACCAGGAGTGTGACATCTTTGAAGTGGACCAAGATGGGCCGCTTCTTGCCGGTCTGAGGACGCCCAGTTCAGAAGCTCCTGCTCACATCGGTATCAGACACATGGCACTTCACCAGGCACTTGCAAATAATCACTGCCAGCGCAACAGTTTTCTCATAATATCAGCGAGAGCCTCAGGAATGATCCTGAGGAAGTGTATAGGATAGCTTTTATCCTGGAAAATCACATAGCTCCCGTGCGTGAAGCTAAGTAAGTGCTAAGCGAAGACTGCGCAGAGTCGCGGGCAACAGCTGGTGTACAATAAAGAGTTAAACGTACAAACATACATACATACTTTGGAAATATGATTAAGAAAATGTTTTATACCTTTACTTTCACATTGGTAAACTGTGGCTCATATTTTACAAAAATAACTCTTTTTTTTCTGTATTTACTTTGTAACTATTTAATTTTAATTAAGTAAGAATGCTTAGGTATGCCTTATTTTAAAGGGTACCAACTATTACCGACCGCTTAAATGAGTCCCCGCAGGCACACTACCCGCCCGCTCCTCTCTCGGTCTCCTTTGTCGTCCTACCCTGCGCCCCTGTGCCGCGCGGGCGAGGACTCAGTTAAGAAGTCGTCCTATAGCACATCGTTTATTAATATGTTTTTTTTGTTTCACACGCTTATGAGCGCGCATTAAGCTGAGCTACCTACAAAATGTAAAATATAATGTAGGTAGGCAAGTAGTTTGTATAAAGCTCTTAAAATAAATGTTCAAAAAAGTGCCTTCTTCCTTATTAACCTCCTACTTGTAGATCATTTTGGTTCGTCGCTTTTAGACTACAAGTCCACAGCGCAGCATCTATCTATACATCTATACATATAATAAAATCGTTGAGACCAAAAAATCTGTACATTGAAGATTTAAAAAAAAAAACCGACCAGGGTGACTTAAAATCGGTAACTGAACATATTAAAACCATTTTTAAAATTTTTGTTTGTTTGTTTGTTTGTTTGTTTGACTGAGCATCACGTAAAAACTACTGAACGGATATTAATGAAATGTTCACAAATCGATTCCAATTAATTCAGAATAGGATATAGGCTACAGAAATTTTGAAAAATTTTGGAAAAAGGGGGTGAAAAGGGGGGTTAAAGTTTGTATGAAAAAAGAAAATTAGATTGTTCTAGAATCATGAAACTCAGAATAAATGCTTAGTAATAAAAATAAAGAAATACCTGTTTTAGCATTTTTTTTAAATCTCATCCAGAGATGCAAAAAAGAGGGTTTTGTGTTTAAAATTAATTAACTTCATACACCTATACAATAAAAGCCAATGAAGTGTAACCTTTTAAAGTTACTACATAATACTTCCAATTTAATACAGGTAAATATAATTTCTCAGTTTTCTTGAAATTTGATTTTTGAGGTGATTACGCACAAAATAGCGGAACTCAAGAAAATCAGCTTTCCTCGGTATAAGTAGTTGGTAATAGTTACAAACATAATAATACTACGAAGAAAATAGATAGATACAAATGTACATAAGACATATAGCCGGAAAAGCGTGTCAATTGTGAAAAAACATTAATAAAATAATTACATGCTGTACAGGCATTTTTTTAACGAAGAGATTTTTGTCAAACCTAAATCAACCTAAATAGGCGTCCTAAATTGTGTTCTTTACCTAACACCTAAAGTTCAATATTCAATACCGTTACTTTTGTTTTTATTTATTGCGCAATTATTCACAACGCGTTCGGTTTTTGAACGCACTCTTATTTGATAGCCTGATATTAATATGAGGGCGGCGTGAAACGCTTGGCTGTATGTTCTTGGTACCTTTGCCCATAAAAAGCAAAATCAAAGGGCGCGTTTACGCCTGCGCTACGAACATGTCAGAATTTTATTGTGAAAAGTTGGTGCTTTTAGTATGAATCTGACAGCGAGCGAACCTAAACTGAATCGCATTAAGGCGGATGCTCGCGTTAGCTCATTGAAGAAGTCCCGTTAGATGGCGCTGTAATCAATGATGTGTGTTTTTTGTAGTTTTTAGAAGATTCTTAGAACACTTATAGATTATCAATTGATTTGCGCACACAGTTTAATACGGCCGATTTTTTGAGACTACACTCAGAAGGTAACAATGCACCAATTCGGAGAATAGCTGCACAAACGCTGGTGTCACTAACGGCCCTATACAGATACTAGTCTTACACACACATGCAAATAGGAGGCGGCAACTGGCGGAAAAATATTACAACACTTGCTAAGCTGTTAGCGTAATTTTTCACGTTATATTTACGTTTTTATATCAACTTTACTTTTACCAGAAATTTTACAAATCTATACGTACAAAACTTAAATCGTATTATTTCAACCATTTATAACTTTGGAATGGCTGCACGGATTTTTATGATTTTTGATTTGTTAGCTTTCTCTCTTCCTCGAATAGCCAAATATCTTATCATAAATATGAAAAATGCACAAAAAAAACTCTTTATTTTTTCGTATACAGCGCCATCTCTGACAAAAACTGACTTTAAGGCGGAATATTTTTTGCCAGCTCGGCTAGTTACAAATACAGAATAATATTATATATGAGTCTAGCAGATGCAAACATGTGAATCAATGCCACCTTCAACCCTTTTTTAATATTAGGGAGTATTTTTTTGTACTTTGTTTGATAGAGGGCTATCGTATTTGTACTCACTAGTTGGCGCCACTGTAGAGTAAGGTATATCATATCAGATTATTCAGGATTTCTTTTAATTTATCTTTAATAGCAAGCTATTTATTACCCACAGTGTTGCACAGTCCCGTTTATCCTCTAAATTAGCTGTCATTTTATTTGCCTTCTTAGTTTGGCTCCTACTTTTCATAGCTTTTCTTTTAACATTTTAATAAACTTGTCGTATGTCTGCGAAAATATTCGGAAACAATGTAAAGTAAAGCCGGAATATGCAACTTGTAGGTAGTACTAATTTTACGTTTTACGTTTATTTATCCTCAAGTTACAATAGCGCCTCTAGCGGCGAATTCATATGCCGTCATTGCTAGTATCTTGAAATGTCTTTGAGTAGTATTTAGTATGTAGGAACCCGCGATTCATATCTGATATTCGCTCACACGTAGAGACATCATCATCACCATCGTCTGTCATTTTATTAATACTCCTATGCATTGCATTATAAACGTTTCGTCTGGGGCATCTAAACAACTAGCGCTGTACTATAGGTATTGTCGTTTCGCGTCATAGGCTTTCGTAAACAGGTAACTTGAGAACCAGCCTGCTTACAACAATGAGACGAAGTCATTCGTGCTAGCCATTCGGATCCTTTCCTTTCACCAAAATGCATTGGAGTATGGGATCACATAAAGGAAATTAAATAATAACGCATAGCGCGTAGGGACTACGTCTGACTGCTTTTTGGCTAGGGATTTCGATAGTCATCGGTCGTGGGCCACCTGCCTAGTTCACCTGGGTGGACCACGGGCACATTTTCTTGCCGATATTCCACCTCAGAACACCTAGGTGAACCACGGGCAAATGACTATGGGTCATGGTCCAAAAAGTGCCCATGGTTCACCTAGGTGTACTGAAGTGGACCATTGGCAAGAACAATTGCCCGTGGTCCACCCAGGTGAGCTAGACAGGTGGTTTTCGGTTAGATATTTGTTCCGGAGTTGCGACCTGCCTTTCTATGTTATGTCATCATAATTCATATCACTAATTCATGGTACATCGCATAAAAGGAAAAATAATATTAGATAACTAGTATTAGATAATTATGATGACTTTGCAAGGTACGACAAATAAATAATGACAACTCCAAAACAAATTGAATCCATCTGAACTCACTTTTACTTACTGATACTTACTTACTTCCACAAAAGTCGAACTTCATCCATCGATGGTTTTGAGTAGCGTTACCAACAGTAGGATAAAGCAGATTCTCACGGTGTCTAGTCCACACGCGAAAAATAAAAATTGCAGCTCGACGCGAATTAGATCAGCGCATGGACCAACTCTATATGCACAACTGGTTGTGCCAATAGGAATTTCGGGCTTATAAAAATAAAAATTCTCATTAGAGATAGTAAAATTAGGTTAGGTTCATTAGGCATCTTCAAATGCCCGAAGGGCAAACCGAATAGAAATAGGAACCCCGCCGTCAATCTTACGGTGGAGTGAAATTCCTAATGGCACAACTAGTAGTCCATAATATAGAGTAAGCCCAGGAGAAAAGCGTCATACATTTAGGCCCAAATCGTGTGCATAAAAATGACATAGAATTTAGCTAGCGTCGTGCAGCAATAGCGCCTGTACTATACGCGTGTCGACCAGTGAAACAGTGAACAGAGACGTGCTAAACTAAGAAACTCTCTAGATATTTTTTTCGGTCTGTAACCATGATCCACCTGCAGTTTGGCCACCTGGTTTTTGACAGAGCTCCGCTCCTGGGCGGAGCTCCTTTTTCTGGGTATTGAAATTTCAGTGGTTTTCTGGGTGGACAAATTAGGTGGGCTACGGGTAGACTGCAAACAAACTGCACAGTCGATTTGCAGCTAGCTTGCAATTCAAATGCTGACCGTCTAGTTTATTATAGGCGTTAGATAAGATCCCACAATAGCTAGGCCAATACGCCACGCAACACGTGGTATGCGCACAAAGGGTTGATTTATCAAAGCACTGATAGTTTAAAAAAACCTCGATATTTTTTAAATAAAAGTTAATACTTTTTTAAATGAAAACTCTTTTATGATGTATGTAATCAATGATATTGGCAAAATTCAGGCCATTATTATCAGGGTATTTAAAAGGAAACATTGACATAACTACACACTTCAAAGTCAAGAACATATATTGTAATGATTAGATGTTTTCTATACCAGGCGTCAGGCTCCAAATGAAAGAGATGAGACGATCACTGACAAGTTAGTACTCTTCTCGGTGATTGTCAACGTCAAGAGATGAGCTTCGCTAGAATCAAAAACACGTCAGGCCATATTGAGTCTTATGACGTGTTTATTTATTTTTCACTTGACACGAGATTAAATCTTATACCATTTAAAATAAAGCTCAGTTTTCTAGTATGTTCCATACTTTTGGCTACTACTACTACGCTACCAGTGGCGGTTTGGATGTTACGGTACTAATGTTGGCTTGAATGTTACTAAGTATTTGGCGATGTGCGTGCTCCAGTATATTTGTGCACGATGGATGTCCCGAACAATTTGACCGCTTTGGTTGAGTCACTGCTAATGACCATTTTGGGTGTTTCCAAGTAAATGAAGGTCTTGACTTCTACTTACTATATAACGCTGACTGTACATACACACATAAAACACGTCTTTATTCCTTGTGTAGTATATACAGTGTAGTTATCACCTAAGAAAATAAGACGAAAAATACAAGCCTTTCCAAATACACGAGTATCTCGATACGAAACTCAAAATATTTATTAAATTATCAAAGGATGTCACGAAATTGTAGTTTGTAGATCACTCAACATACTCAATTCATAACTCAATTCATAACTGAATTACATGTAATGGAAATTTGCCACTTATTTATTGTTCACAAAAATATTTTTTTACATGCATACAAGAACAATCATAACTTATTTTACTACTTAGAATTATATAGGCTGACTTTTTTTATCACCGTCAAAAGAAACAACACGACGAATACAAGCATTATTTTTAAGTTTGGTGTTAAAATATTGCAAATGGTATCATTAAATGATACCTGTCATCATTATCATCCTCATCATATCAGGTGTGTGACGTCCACTGTTGGATATAGGCCTTCAGATACCGCCCATAGAACTCCAGTTGCCTCGGTTGGAAGTGGCTTGCATCCACCATGAACCCGCGACTTACGGTAACTATACGGTTGCATAAATGATACCTAGGTCAACCTAAAACTTGGACGGTGATATTAATATCATTCTGTATCATACAGTTTCCTTTTCCTTCTTTCTACCGATCATAGGTAATGGGAACATGAAAGACGGACTCAAAGTCTTCAAGTCTTCAGAACAGGGTTGACAAATCTCCACTGTTGGACATCTGAAAATTCACGGTCTTGATAATTTCCCTAGTAACATAAAGTAATTAACCAATTAGAGTGGTAATAGGGGTTACAAAATTTTGCAACACCGCACTATGGATACATACATACATACATATCACGTCTTTATCCTTTACGGGGTAGACAGAGCCTAAGGTAACAAGACCTAAAGGCCACATTTAGCGTGATTTTGAGCGTATAGATGGAAGAGAGGAATCAAAATAGTGATGGATTGCTAGCCACATCGCCTATAACATGATTCCTAAGATTTTCGCCCATTTCCTCGTTGGGCTTTTACCATCTGCGCGGGAAGAGAAGCAACTGGTACATTCTAAGCTTTCTTTACTCCCAGACCAGCATGTGAGAACATATATTGATAGTTTGGATGAAACGAAAACAGAACATATCGATAAAATCGAGAATTTTACTTCCCAATACTGTAATTAAGACTTTCTTAGGTTTTTCTATGACAGTTATATAGATATGTATACATACATACTCAGTAAAGCATAACGAGGTTTTTACCTCGTAACGTTATTACAAATTACATCAATAAAAATCAGTGTTTTAGACCCAACCAATTTTTTTGTCATCACACCAGCAATAAAGTTCTTGCTCTTCTTGCACAATAATAGCAAGTAAAATCTCGCGTCCAATGGATGTATGATTCACTTATTTCCTGTTAATGCACAAAAATTACCTTCCGAATCCAATGTGAATCTGAAAAATTAACGTAGTCAGTACAACAAACCCACTTGCTTGCTCGTTTGCCTTCCTATTCACATAAAAAAAAAAAAAATGGATAAATAGATATTTTTCAAGCTTGCATACTATGACATGATATTTCACTAAGAATTTAAACTCAATTCAAACGTTTTCTGGATACAAAAATACTTGTTTTGCACATTTATAGTTATATTACTAGTTAAGATGATTAACATAGACCAATTGAATGCTATCTCACTCGCAAAATAAAAATAAAACAATTGAAATAAAAATCAGTTCACAACATAGGAAACCAACAAACGTACATACTGACACTCACAAACATAAACAGACCACATAAACTTCCGCAAGTTAAATTCAAAGATTATACAAATTTATCCCCACTTTATAAACACTCAGAAAAACGTAGGTAATCAAAAAAGTTACATGATGATAAACTGCTCGGCCCGAAAATTCTTGAAAAAATCATTAAAAATTAATTACTCGAAAACTACAAAAATCGGCCAACATGCATGGGGTATATTCGGATAGCCCCGGATGTGAGGCATGTAAATTTTTTTTTAGACGTCAGTCTTTGGACCACCCTGTATATAATAACATTATATTTATTGTTGAAAACCGCATGAAAATCCGTCCAAAAGTTTTGAGTTTATCGTAAAAAACACACAGACAGACAAAACCACGCGGCAGATGACTTTATTTTATAATCATACTATTAGCGACAGGCAGACGGACAAACAGAAAGACAAACGGACGGATGATTGGACGTACAGGTTAACAAGCAGACGGGCGGACGGACGGATGGTCGGAAGCATAGACAAACAGACAGACAAACCAACGGATGGACCGCCGGATTGATAGTTGGACAAACAGACAAACTGACAGACAGACAAACATACATACATACAGACAGGCAGGCAGACAGATAGACGTACGGATGGATGGACTGCCGGATGGATGATCGGACGCACAGACAAAAAGACAGACAGTCAGAAACATTTAAAGAATTTTTTTATTTATCACAAAAGAAGTTAAAAAAACAGAAGTATCTAAACATAAAAAAGCTAAAAATATAAAAGCCACTGATAAATAAATTGTCGCAAAATGGCCCAGAAGACTGGACAGACGGAAAGATAGGCCGACAAACGGACGGACCTACAAAATATATGTGCTTCTAACAATAGTTCCTTTTTTCTATATGACGTAAGAAACCCTAAAAAATCAGACAATACAGTCATGTGTGTTTATTTCACCTCTCTTATACCTTTCAATGTACATACGTAGTTTTTAATTATCATTTTGACTTGCGTTCGCCGATTCGGACGTAAAACATACATTCATACACAAATCACGTCTATATCCCTTACGGGGTAGACAGACCCTAAGATAACACCTTAAAGCCACCAAGAACAAGCATGACTGTGGGCGTATCTACAGGTGTAAAGCGGAATCAAAATAGTGATGGATTGCCCCTATCGCGTATAACTTGATTCCTAATATTTATGCATTTACCATCAACGCGGGAAGAGAAGCAACTGGTACATTCTATGTTTTTTTTTTACTTCCAGACCAGCATGAAAGGGAGTAGAAGATAGCTACCTAATATGGGTAAAAAGCCATAGTTAGACAGACGGACAGATAGACAGACATAGACGGACGGATTTGAACAATGTGGCCATGAAATAAACCACGATACAGCGTGAACTTGGTAATAGATAAGCTCCTTTGTGTTCCGAATACCAAAACCTGGCCAAGTGCGAGTCGGACTCTCGTACCAAGGGTTTCGTCCAAATTCGGCAAGTAAATATAAAATCCAGTGTTAGCAAAGCCCTGCCAACTAAGCAAATTGTAGGCTGTGTGAGGTCATTTTATATCGGTAACTTACATACTTAGACAGACAAAAATATTCTGTTTTTAGTATTTGATGTTAGAGCGGCCACAGAGAAACGTCATTTGTGAACTGTCGCCAGACAAGCATGATAGCTGATAGCCATATCACGGTTCATAAGATACAGCTTGGTGACAAACAGACAGACGGACAGACAGACGGACAGTGGCTCCTAAATGAAAAAAATATAGCTACGTAATATGGATAAAAAAGCTACAAAGTTAGGACAGACGGACAGATAGACAGATATAGACGGACGGATTTGAACAATGTGGCCATAAAATAAACCACGATACAGCGTGAACTTAGTAATACATAAGCTCCTCCATTGGTTACTTACATAGACAGATTGACAAAAATATTCTGTTTTAGTATCTGTCTAGCGGCCACAGAAATACATCATCTGTGAAAATTTCCTTTATCACGGTTCACGAGATACAGCTTGGTGACAGACAGACGGACAGACAAACACATACACACATACAGATGAACAGTGGAATCTTAGTAATAGAGTCCCGTTTTCACCCTTTGGGTACGGAACCCTAAAAAAACTGGTCAATAGCAAGTTCGATTCGAGCACTAAAGATTCCTCTAAGTTCTAAGAGTTATAATTAGATGTAAACGTAATGTATGGTTAGTTATTACTCTTTCTGTTGATGAGTTTCCAACTGCGGAAGCGACCCTGGCTGGGTCACCAGAATTTCACTTCAAGATTACTGTATTGTCATCAGACTTATGCCAGATTTCACGTCAATGTGATCAATTAGAAATGGGTCAAAATTCACTTGCAAGATTTGATTACATGCAGACACCGGGACTGAGCACTTCAATTGCGTTTACAAAAATAATTTGTACCAATCACACAAACGTTGGAATGTTGTATCTTACAAAAATTTATTATGATTAATTGATAAGTACATACCTGTACGTACAAATAAATGTCTACGCTGCGTCCAATATTGTAGCTTGTAACGTCTTTTACTTCCTTCCTTTGACTTCAATTAATTACGAATAAAATGAATAGATTAATTTTATTTTGAGACACCATGTTCTGTCAACCATTAGTTTATGACAATTCATATCATTGTTTTTTTTATTACCTGTCTAACCAGCCAGGTTTTTGACTCGCATGTTTTTTTTTAATTGTTCTGCAATTGAGAAAACCTATTTACTCGGCCTATTTTGTATTTAGCACTTGTCGGATTTCACGAATCATTGCCGTGGTATATGGCCGTGATTTGATGCAGAGGGTTAGGGTTCGATTCTCGTGAGAAGCATTAGTGCAAAATTAACTGGAAGCCTTTTTTATTTTTAAATTTCTGTGGTCGAGTACTTTTTTTTAATATATAAGGCAAAACGTGTTTTTAAGGCGGCAATATGACTGGGGGGCGCCACCATCTATGCCAAATTAATAAGCACGTGATCCTAATACTAGAGAACTTACTAGGCATGAAAGCTTTGCCAAGTTTAGGACTGGCAATGCCACCCGCTAAACCATTCAAATTGGCGATGCCTCACTGCTACAAGGTTATAAAAAAAAAAATACGAAACTATGTGTTAGTTTAAAAAAAAATCTTGGCTAGAGTAAGTTTACCATCACAAGTGTACATTTTATTTTCAACTAATTGATGGTATAGACCATTTATCGTAAACAGTAAAATCTAACTAGGGTAAGCTTGTGGTTGTTTAAAAACCACTTAGGTAGTACTTTCTTTGGTTTGATTTGACAAGAAAAATATTGAATTTACCATAAAGTTTTCTAAATCTCATCGAGATAGTATTACTAAGTAAGTAAGTTATTAAAAACAATGTTTATAAAATTAAAAAAGAATCGTTCACGGCCTCGAGATTCGAACTTGGTCTCTAACTATTCAGTCCTTTAAGTCACGACCACTGAGCCAGATTGGAGGTCACGTGACAGCTCGAAATAGCCGATTGGTTTTTACAACATGTTTTATTTGACACTAGCTACTCACACTATTGTAAAATGCATCGAAATTTACTGCATCATACTGCAATTTAGGTATGATAAATGCACTCTGTTTTGTAATTTGCGCAGACAATATATCCATAGCTAACTATCCTCAAAAAACCGCATTGAAATTAAGCCTGTGGACGAAATGCAGCTGCACGGAAGGTTTGTATGGAAGAGCAACCGCCTTAAGACATCATGGCAACTATGGCAAGGCCCCTGTAGGTAATTAATTTGTAGAATGATAATAAGTGTTAATAATCTGTAATTACGTACCTACTTAAACCAAGAAAATAAATTAAAAAAGCTTCTGCTAGAAAAAATTGAGTCGCAAAATATTAATTAAAACGGATTAGTAAATGAATTGTTAGTCGTAAGGTAAAAACAGGTAAACATTTATGTATTATTTGGTTAGAATAGATTTAATTTTTTAAATTAATCAGGGTACAAATATCGTTAAAGTGAGCGCAGTATTCGCCAATAAGCGTCATAGTTTGGCGAAATTAATAGTGATGTAATTAAAACTGTACTTAGCTTTTTTGAATAAAGAAACTATGAACAAAACTATAAATAAAACTATTTGTAAAATAAAGTATAAATAAATGTGACGAGTCATTAACCAGTTTGCACTTGATTTTTTTTCAAGATTCCGTATCGCAAATTATTATTTTCATGACGTAATTCTAAAAGTATAGTTTCGTACATACTTTCAGTGGTTCATGTGACGAAGTTAATAGTCATAATAATAATAATTTTGAAATTGAGAAAAGCCGTAAGTATCACAAAAACACACGCGGACGAAGTCGCGGGCAACAGCTAGTCGTTAATAAATTTGCTAAAGAAACTTGAACCTTATTTTTACTAAATTATGATAAGGGAGAGCCTTCTCACTAGTTCTGAGACGGGTCTGAGTTAAGTATGTACGTAAACTTTATCATAATCATCATTCACATTTGACGCCTTATTTCAATAGCACACACACAGCGCGGTTGCTACACATATTTTTTAGTGTAAATATATTTACCCAGTTGTAAGTATAGAAGGTGTCATTCACAGCAACGACCAACGTGGCTCTTATTATTATGTAATTAAAGGGTAATTTTGATAAATATCCAAAGATGACACTAGAGTAGCGGATACCAATTAACAAATTCAATTAGACTTCTAAAGTGGCCGTGGTCCAACGGATTGCCCGGTGGTCTAAATTGAGTACGCATCTCTTCATTTTCGCGTTCAAACCCCGAGTTCGGAAGGCGTCATTTTTGCTTTTTTTTTTCCTTTTTACATACACACACATACACATATCCCTTATGGAGTAGACAGAGCCCTTCCTTTTTTCCTTTTTCCTTTTTATTTAATTGTAATTAAGAACGTTTGGGCTTCAATTTTAAGGAGTTAGCTCGGTAAGTCGTTGTTTTAGTTCACACGTATTCGTGTGCGCGCATAACGCTTCCTACATGTAAAATATGTAAGTAACTAGGTAGTTTGTAAAAAGGACTTAAAATATATATCCAAAAAGTGCTTAGTTCCTTAATTAACCTCCTTTACGCATTTGCGAGCCATCACAATGTGTAAGAAAGAGATACAAGATCGCAAGCACTTTGGTGCGCCGCGTTTAGACCGTTAATAAATTTGCTAAAGAAACTTGAACCTTATTTTTGCTGAATATGAGGAGTGAGAGCGTTCTCACTAGGTAAAAACATAGTGACAAACTTAACTACTGCGTTCACGAACGTTAACTGTCACGAAAGTGACAGTTGGAACTTATACTCGCGAGGAACTTACGCAGTCGAAGTGAACAGTGACATCTGTGAGAAACGCAACGCGAAGTGAAACGAACTCACCGAATTTGTATGGAATACGCGCCGCGACGTGACAACGTAACAGCGTTCGAGCGCATACTATTGTGACGGTGAAAAGAAACGTATCGTTATGAGTTAGCTCGTTTAACTATTTCGAATAGTAAACGAAAATTTGTTGCAAAACTTACACTAGACGTACTGTATATATAAAATAGTAGGTATATTATAGATGCAAGATGATACCGACGAAAGTCCGTAGTAGAATTTTCACCAAAAACGCGCTCCATAATATACGGCTACTACTTTATCATTTAAACAGCCTAACGTTTTACTTAACAGAAAAAGCATTTTATTTAATAATAATATATTCTTATCTTTCAACATCAGCAGGGAGTTTAAAAAACGAAAGCTCCGGTTGTGAAAAAGTCGGGTTCAAGCAGCCGTACACTGCGCAATACGCTCTTGGCATGTTTAAAACGAAAAAGATCGCGGACTGTCTGGGCGCATGTAACAGACAACCGCTCGACTCAACGCGGCACTCGCGACTGACGGCACCACGAAGTCCCCTTAGGGGCCGTGTAAAGCGCGCGCCTGTGTGCGTGTTTCGTTTCAACCGATTTGTTCGTAGTTTCCTTACTGCTTTAGCTTATATGACGGGGGCGAAAGCTCACCGTCGGAGCGGTGCGACCTACGGGTTGCGATCGTGGAGCGGAGTGACTTCGGTCACTGCCGATCGACACATAACCCGGCCCGTGGGATCGAAAAGTGGGCCGCTTGTCTTTTTCAAGACAGGGGGCCGCGAGGAATAAACCTCTAAAAAATCTAGAGGGTCGCATCCGCGGGTGCTTTTGGTGACGGACGCGACTTCAGTACCGCTCTGCTTTCAGAGTTGTACATGAGGGTGTGAGAGCTGACGTGAGGTTCGGTGGGCATAAGCCTGCCCCGTAAGAGACGCGATCGCGGAGCGGCGTGGCTTCGTCCATTGTCGTTCAACACGTAACCCCGTGCCGTAGGCACCGGGAACGTGGGCCGCTGTCTTTTTCAAGACGGGGGCCACGAGGCGACACCCTCTACAAAAAATCCCCCACTTAGGGTGGTCGTGGGGCGTCGCGGTGAAACCAAGTGCACTCGTAACGTCTCACATAAGACCGAATAGGGAATCCGTGTGGTTTTCAGTGGGTATGTCTGCCGTTACCCCCGGTAACCCCGTATCGCGCGGATGCATAAGGCGCATTATCAATAAAATAAAAAATGTCGGATAACCTTACTACTAGTGTGCCTAAGAGCTGCAATTTTGTCATAAATGACAAGTCTTTGTATATATGTATTTAAAGTTTTATATAGATTCCTATCAGATAACAATATTAAATTATATGTAATATTCACTAATACGCCAAGAGCCCGAAGCTATATATAAAAAAAGCTGCAGGGGAAAAGTAAAAAAAAAATAAAAAAAATGGAAAGAAAATGAAAAAGCATTCTTGGGCTGGTCAATGATTTCCTGGCCCTTACTTCAAAGACATTCGACACGCCCTAAGAAAAAGTGTGTATCTGCCCGATACTTAGTTATGCGACTATTGCATTTTCGTAGTCTACGGTATCGACTTTATCATCAACATTAAGAAAAAAAAGAAAACAGTGGTCCGAACATATTTTTTCCCAAACGTAGAACTATCTATTTACATTCATTGCTAAAAAAACTCCAGAGCAAAACTTAATATTTGCCTCTTATACAATATTACGCGGGAACCCATTGAGCGAGTGGATGTCACGTAACAAGTATGTATTTGCCATTTACATACTTCTTTTGGGAACAATTGCTTAAGGTAAGTATTTACTAGTCACTTACCGAAATAGCGTAAAGTAAGTCACTATGAACAAGTGTGCATCTGCCATATACAGATTACTTAATAAGGCAGTAAATAAAGATAAATGTGTATCAACCACTACCAGTCTTTATCTTGGAAAGGCTGTACAATATCTGTCACTTGATTAATCTAGTGTAAAATTTGGAACTACATATTATATGTATATCTGGCAGAAACTGTTTCGTCAAAGTTAAATATACGTAGAACAAGTATGTATCTGCTACTTGCACGTCAGAGTTGACGAAATATTATCACGTATAAGTGAATAACTGTAATTATTAAGAAACTACCGTATTTAATAATATATAAAAAATCACGAATACATTATTGTCACAATATTGTACTCCATGCCAAATTTCAATCCTCTGGTATATATAGTTACCACGCAATTGCGATTTAAAATTTATAGAAACTTTAAAACGCTGTCCTGTAAAATTTGTTTTTTGTAGATAGACTTTTTCTTAGGGTGTGTCGAATTTATGTTACCGAACAAGTGACTGTGACAATTTGAAATACATTGCCTTCTTGAGTTGAGAAGATCCTTGTTGAAGGTTTCACATTAGCTACGAAATGTATGCCGAAATATCACGTCACTGTCAGTGTCAAATTTTGTGCCGCTGAGTATAATTTGTCTCTCACATTCACATTAAGTGTACAGGTTAGTATGAAATGAAAGTGCGCGCACGCAGGCGCGTCGCTTCGCTACGTATTAAGTATTAAGGTGGAGTTAGTCGGTCTAACTCCACCTTAATACTTACGAGCGAATGCTCATTCTATTCCATTTTTTCTGTACAGCAAAAATAACTTTCCATACAAATTTGTATGAAAAGCGACCCTTTATTTTTGCTCGACACAATAAGACCACTTTCCCATGGTCGTGCAGAAAGGCGTTGCGTTAGCGGGGCGATATCGCAACGTCAACGCCTAGGAACCACAGGTGTTCGCATCGCATAGACGTAAAAAAATCACTTGTCGTTTTGTGCTCACACGGCGCGGACGTGTCATGAATTCGGTCGAAATCTTGGCGATCGCCGTTTGATATATTAAGAAAGGAAAAGAAAATAGAAGGCAGTACTGAGTTCATCCTATTCATTCAGAGAGATATCTTAGTGACCAATTTTACAGTCTATACCGCAAGCTTCAACTATTTCCTCAAAAATTATTTGATTATATGAGAATGTCAATTAGTTCTTCTTCTTCTCTCCTTAATGGCGGCCGTGAGGCTTGGGCCAATGTCAGTTTAGCTTGGCAAGTGTGCGGTAAAAAATAAAATTCAAAAATCTTGTGACAAAATGTCGGCAACGTTGTACGGTGATTATGATCAAAGACCCCCCTCCCCCCTGTCGGGCTCTTAGCCAGCGGTCAATGATATCCCTCAGAAACTGCCAGGAAATAATTAGCCGATGCCCAGGGTGCACCGGACCATGCGCTGCTCTTCCCCCGGACGAATCCAAAAACCTTGAACACACGGGGAGGCAGGGCCGGATTTAAATTTGTGCCGCCCTGGCCCCTGAGGCACTGAAGAAAATGCCGCCCTATGACTTAAATTTTATTTTAATAGTTTTGATATCTTATTTCTTAAAAATAAGAATAATAAAAAATTACAAATTTTGCCGCCCTGGGCACTAGCCCCGACTGCCCCTAGTGTAAATCCACCACTGCGCGGAGGTAACACGCACGACTCGCACCCCATCAGTTAACCATGAAAATAAACCTAACCTAACCTAAAAATAGTTTGACACTGACAGTAGATAGCGTTCAAAAATCGCTTGTATGAACGCCAATAGGGCTGCCTGTAAGATGTATTTTCACCGCGTCCGTCGCGTCGCGCGCGCCGTCAATCGGGCGGTGTGCGATAAAATTACTCTGCGTAAAAAAATCGCACGCGTGTTAACGGATTTGGGAAACTCCGTATATTTTGTTTCAAGGCGCCAAAAAATCACTTCAACGCGCGATAATATTACGTCCGTGTGGACGTGGCCTAAATTTGGCAGTGGGGATAGAATGAGTATTCGCTCGGTTGGTCTAACTCCACCTTTATACAAGAGCGCGCCGTTTCTCAAACTTACAATTTTACAATTCTATGCTAGCAACATTGCTCAAATTCCGACGCTAATTGGATTAATTGATTGAGTCAATGTAGCTAGTTTAAGACTTTCCTATGAAATCGTAACTTGTAACTTCGAGAAACGAGCCACAGGACTTAATTACTAAAATACAGACATGGCTGTATGGGCTTAGATCCCTTTGCTTGTTCTAAATGAAAGATTTAAAAAATTGTGTGGTGCTGGTGCACAGTGTTGCCGTTTGCTTCCGTTTCTTCCGTTTTGCGGAACTTTTGACACCCCCGCGGAACTTTGTATTTTGGTACAATTTTCGGAACTTGTAAGGTCCCGGCATAAAGATACGTGGTAAAAAACTTTACATACACACTAAAAAATACAGACTAATTTTCCTGTTATTAACACAAATATTATTCTATAGCAAACCACATATTAGTGAGACAGCCACGGTCGTCCCGCGGGCAGTTGCCAGCCCGATACAGAGCGGGAGAGTAGCGAGATATATCTCTGTCGCGCTCTGGCGGGTGTGGTGGAGCTTGCGGCACACAGCCGTTGTGTAGTTAGTTGCTCCGCCGCCATCGCAACGGTGAGCCGAGGCTCCTCTCGCTGATACTTTTGCGTTTTTGTACGCGCACGCGCTATATTCGTACCGTTGTGAATTTGTTTTACTTTGTTTTCTTTGTGAATTTAATCTAAGGGCTTAACCTGCATTAAAGTGTTTTTTTTTTGACTTAACTACTTATTTTCTTTATCCTTGAGGTGACGATCCCTCATAATTCCTAATTCCTATGATGAGGTAAAAAAAAAAGCTCGTTCCCCAAGATTTAAATGAAACTGGAACTTTTCTACTAAAATTGGAACTTTTTAGGGATCGCAATGTATTTTCAAGGGAAGTGGCCTGGCAACACTGCTGGTGCATTTGCATTTTTGCAATGTGAATAATGACAGTTGTATTGTATTGTACAGAAATTTCTCCACCCGCGTTGTAAGAATACCGGGAACCTATTAGATTGATTGACTTGAGCAGGGCGTGCGCCTGTTCTACGCGTAATATTTATATTTATACCCTCTATTGATCTATTGATCCAGTGAAAAGTGTAAGTTGTGTCTAGTGCAACAGTTGCTACGAAATCCATCTTAAATGTGCATTTAAAATGCAAGCGAATTTCTTTCGCTAATAATTGTTAACGTATAATGGCTACGAATATGATTTCGCTTGTAATCATCATAACATTATTAAGCATATCACTGTGTCAAAATCCATCAGACGACTTAGTTCTACAATATGCAGCAGTTATATTTAGGCACGGCGACAGGACTCCCGTCGAGCCGTATCCCACCGACCCGTATAAAAATGAATCTTTGTGGCCGGTAAGATTCGGTCAGTTAACTAATACTGGCAAAAGACAACATTATGCGTTAGGAAAATGGCTCAGAGAGCGATATAGGGTAAGCAACTTGTCCTAGATTACTTGTTTTAATAGTCATTCTAGCTGCATATTGAGTTAATTTATTTGATCTTTACAGCACATGATATCTGAAGAATTTGATCCAGTCCAGATTCGTGTGAGATCGACTGATATAGACCGTACATTGATGTCAGTGGAAGCCAATTTAGCAGGTAGGAAATGACAATATATGTAGGAATTTTTCAGTTTCAGTTTATAAGGATAAAATTTGGTACAATTATGTGTTAAGGACAAGGACATGTTGTATGAGAAGATAATTCTTTAGGATTTAAAAAATAATTACTTATCTTAATCCAGTAAGTTTATGAAGAAAGACTGTATTATAACTACTAACACTAAATCTGTTGTATCGTCTCCCACTGAACATGAGGTACCTATTATGTTTTATTACAATTAATAATGCAAAAAGTCAATATGTAAGTATATTAAGAACCTATATTTATAAATGGGTTGGAGGGTAGGTCAAACTGCCAATTTCAATTAGTAGCTCTAACTTTTTCGTGGACTAGGAATAAAATCTTGTTTTAAAAGATCAGTTACGATAATTGAATTTGAGATCAAAAATATAACCTATAATTAGACAACAATATAACAATAATTAAATGGCATTAAAAAACATCTCGAGTCCATAATCAAATTTCAGATCAAAAAGTAAAGGAAAAATCTATACAAATGTATGTACGCGCATAACTTCCAAGGCACCAAATTGCATAATTCTGTTTTTTGTGTTAGTTACTGTTTGGACTAGTTTTATAATTTTTTTTTAAAGTACTGTAACAGAGGAGAAGCTGCGGGCAACAGCTAGTCACTACATAGTATAAAACAAAGTCGCTTTCTGCTGTCTGTCTGTCTATCCCTATGTATGCTTCGATCTTTAAAACTATGCAACGGATTTTGATGCGGTTTTTTTCAATAGATAGTGATTTTCTGTACCTGTTACCTTGTAATATTCTGTATACCTTTTTTCTGTTTTGGTTGTTGTATGTGGTGTTCAATAAAGAGTTATTGTATTGTATTCAAGAGGAAGGTTTATATGTATAATTCTATGCAGACGAAGTCGCGGCTAGAACATACATACATACATACCGTCACGCCTCTTTCCCACAGGGGTAGGCAGAGACTACTTTATTCCACTTGCTACGGTCCTGACATATTTCTTTCGCTTCATCCACAGTCATCAATCTCTTCATACATACTCGTCGGTTTCGGATACTCCTGACCTGACCTTTTTCCAAAACATCTCCTATTTGGTCTCGGAACGTCCGTCTAGGCCTTCCCCTCCCAACGTAATCATTCACACTCCCCATATATATCTGTTTAGTTAGTCTACTTTCATCCATCCGCTCTACATGCCCAAACCAACTAAGCATACTTTTTTCTATCCTAGTCACTATATCCTCTTTCACACCAGCACATTCCCTTATCACACTGTTCCTTATTCTATCTTTCAGTGATACACCTTCCATACTCCTTAACGCTCTCACGCGCCAGCCAGAAGCTAGTTTTAAATAAATAATAGAACCACCTTCAAATGTAGCCTAAATCTGCCTATAGATTTCATATTTTTTTTTTATTAATTAGGCTACTTTAGAAATGTTGCAAGCATATTATAGTAAATCCAATCCCTGAATTACTTATTAAATGACCATCTGTGGTTTTCATAATCAGTTCCAATTCATCAAATAGTGCTTTCCGGAGGCAAATGCATAGGTTACATTAAATTATACCTAACTCGCTATAGCTATGCCTATAATATTTTAAGAGTTCCTTTACTTTCTCCAAGATTTCGTCATCAGATCTTAATTTGGTGTTAATGGGACCAAACTGGAAGTAGTCCCTTACCAACAAAAAATAATTTTCCAAATATGTAGGTCCACAACTGACGTCTGCATCTGAGTTCTGAGGTAACAAACATAAAAATAAAATAGCTGAATTGTGAACCTCCTCCTTTTTTTGAAGTCTGTTAAAAACAGTTTTATATTGCAATTTGATTGATTGTATAATTGTAATATTCTTGCCTAATTTTTGTTTATATTTATGATCTCTAATTTGATCACCAACTTTACTTATATTTCCCTTCTTTGTCGCTTTCTCAAAACAATGGAAAATTATTGTTCATACCATGCCAAATAAAATGAATTATACTATGATTATATATTATACTTTCAATCCAGTTGAATAATGGTACTATCAAACAAGTTGATTCCTGATCCACCATAGAATATTCTAACAGTAAAAAAAGGCACAAGATTATTCTTGTTGACTCAATGTGACATCACATTTACTGTTAAGGGCTTCCACAGTGGGTAAGGAATCACTCTGTTTGATGGTACCTGCCTGTTAACATTAAACCTTCTACAAGTTAATTTATATTATAGTACGAGAGCCCACGACCAAAATTTTTGTCTCATAGCAATACGGCCAAAACCGCATCAAATCGATAGATACGACTATCCTGAACTCGAAAATACCAATATCAGACATTTTCCGCGTAGCGTTTGATCTGACCGAATTTTCAAAATTGTCAAAGAATTTTACCGAACTGCATCATAGCAATATGTCTGATTTGCAGACTGTAGTTGAATGATAGTTCTGAGATACCGGAAACATATTTTTCAGACGTTAGTGGTGTAGCGCAAACCCGTAAAATCACTTAAAAAAATTAAAAATGAGACAAAAAAAATGTCTCATAGCAATACGTCTGAAAATCTTTTTTATTAGTAAATTTTGGTTATTTGATGCGAACAAAACAATTTTCAGACGGAAATGTGAACGCATTAAATTTTGAGACCGTTTTGAAAATGTTAACAAATTTTACCGATCGGTATCATAGCAATATGTCTGAAAATTGTTGGACATGATAAAATAAGTTGTCCACATGTGCAAAAAATTTATATCAGACAAATTAAGTGTAGCACCTTCTCTATCAGACAACTTTTCGATACTCAGATATCATTTAAAAATCGTATTGAGGCATCTTGAATTCTCTGTTACAAACCAATGAATACGTTGCGACCCTGAATTTATTAGATGATAATTAACAAAGAATTTACCCGAAACCGTAACATTTAACAGAGGCGTCGGCCAGGCGACTCCGAAACGTTATTTTCGTTTTTGGGAGTATATGCTACACTTAAAGTGTCTGAAAACAGGTTTTTGGTAATCCTGGCAGCAATACGAAAAGTTAAAAAAAAAATTTATCCGTATTGCTATGATACAGGTCGGCTAAATTTGTTGACATTTTCAAAAATGCGCTCAGGCTATATGCTACGCGCAAAATGTCTGAAAACAAACTTTTTCGTAATACAATTATAAAATCTATGTAGATACATTTTCACTATCAGACGTATTGCTATAATACCGACTGCCTTTTTTTTTTGACACAGCAGAAATGGCCTCCCACGCTGTTGCTACACTTTCGACCGTTACTACACACCTAGTCGGGTTCAGAATCATACAATGTAACGATTTTATAGGGTTTTTGCCGTATTGCTATGAGACATGGTTTTGGTCGTGGGCTCTAGAACTATTAACTTGCAACACATGTATGTTTGTCCGGGTGGAATTTTGGAACTCAATTTTGACGCAGATATCTTCAACTGATTGGGGTGGAATTTTTGCATACTAATGTAAGTCAGATGAGAAGACAATAATCTATTAGTGAAGTTCAGGTGACCCAGCCAGGACCGTCTTCGCAGGAGGGAACTCTTCAATGGTTGGTCCGATTGACTTGAAATATGGTACACATTATGTAGGACGGATGACAATGCAAGTACAGTCCAGGAAAAAAAGCTTGTATTAAAAATGACGTTTTTGTCAGAAACTTATTGCTACAGATAAAATTGAAGTTGACAAACAAAAGAAAAGCAGTTTCATTAATTTCTAACAAGTGACTTAAGTGAACAAGCTATTAACCCCCCTACACACACATTCATAATTGATCTCTACGAACGGTTCTACGAACATACCCGCTGACTTAAAAGTGAACGTTCGGATGCAACGTTTGGACGCCGACTTAAAAAACTTCTGTTGGATCTGTCACTGTACTCTGTTAAAGAGTACAGTGACATTAAACTTGACATTTAATTTTGAACGTGTGTATTATGTGTGTGAAAATTATTCTTTGTACCATTGTAGTACCTCATTTATTATTATTATATATTTTTGTTATTTAGTTATGTTCTGACAATATTTCCACATTTTGTGGTTCTATATTTATTATTTGACATTTTAAATTGCTTTTAAAAAAGGTTTTATTTAAATTATTATTGTTTTCTCTTTTTATGTACCCATGACGATCTTTTTGTGAATTTACATTGACATTTCATTAAGCTTTATTTTTGTTTGTTGTTATTTTGTTTTTTATTTAATTTCAGTTATTATAATTATTATTACTATTTTATTACAATTGACGATCCTTTTGTGAATTACTTATGTTTGACATTTAATTGTATTTTTAAAAGGATGATATTAATAAATCTAATCTAATCTAATTAGAATTGTTATTCAGTAACATAAGAAATATTGTTTCAGGTTTGTATCCACCTGTGGGCAATTCTATTTGGGACAAAAATCTAAAATGGCAGCCTATTCCAGTCCACACAATGCCCACCAACCGAGATGAGGTACTAGCTATGGAAAGAAAATGTCCAGCCTATGATGATGCTCTAGAAGAATTAAAGGAGTCTAAAGAGTACACTGACAGACTGTCAGAATATCAAAGTTTAATGGAGTATGTTAGTTTTAATATATGTACTTATTAGTTATAATATTTGCTATATTTTTAAATTAGACATTGGTCTTTGCAAAAGATTTACACTTTTTTTTTACGTCCAATCAAGGTTAATTAAATAGGTTTAGTTTTAGAGATTATTTATTTTCATTCAGAATTTTACAATTCAATTAATTAATTATATCAAAATCATCATAGTTCTCAATGACTCTGGCCGAAGTGGCCCAGAGGCCTTATTATCAAACGCATTCACCAACTCTTTCATCCTTACCGTTTGACTGAAAGGAACCGTGTATGTTTCCGTGATTCAAAGTGTGTTGGGTAAAAAGCTTCAAGTCAAACTGAATATAAATAACTAAGTAAATATAATATTTTATCTATCTTTCTATCTAATCTAATACTAAACGAGCAAGTCTTTTATATATATAACATATATACGTACATATAATCTGAATCCAACGATTTTCATGAAATTTAGTATGCAGGGGGTTTCGAGGGCGATAAATCGATCTAGCTAGGTTTCATTTTTAGAAAACATACCAAAAGAAAAATACCGAGCAAAGCTAGGTCATCCAAGTACTTTTACTTAAGTAAAGAAACCAAACAACTGTCACAAATTATGATACATGTATTCACATCCCTTTAAGAGAAATCTACCAGTTACACTTTCAGTGGACGAGTGGGACACTTAATTAGGAACAAGGACTGTTGTTGTTAATGAGTTACTTTATTAAGTTAAACAAAAACTACTTCATTACATTATGCACCTCAAAAAATAATGGTCCGGCTGTACCTGCCAATTTCTGTGAAGGTCACTTATAGCCTAAGCAGTATGTAGACTTCAACCTGAATTAAAAAGACATGGTTGTTTATGAAAGTTCAATACTTAAGTACTTAACCTAATATTTTGCTTTTTCAGCTATTTGACTGCATACACTGGAGCTAAAATAAAAGACTATAATGATATTTCTTTTGTGTACAACACTTTATACATTGAGACATTGTACAACTTCACATTGCCAAACTGGACGCATACAGTGTACCCTGATAAAATGCGAGAGCCATCCTGTTATAGGTAAGACATATGATTAATTTATATTATAATAGTTGCAATGTACAACTGTAACACTTGTCATGTTAGATTAGATCGAGTATCAGTTTGTCATTAGGGTATTTGACACCACCAATCAATACTTTTTATAAACTGTAAATACCTACAATAAGCCCCTCATCATACCAACTTTATTTATGGCAAAAGTATGACATTCGCGTTTCGGGTACGATCGGCCTATTCAAGTACCAAACCCATAAAAGTGAGTGAGACAGTATCGCACTGCATATATTTGCCAACTCAATTCAGAATGTTAACTAATTTTGATTATTAGCACTCTATATTCTCTGTCAAAAATAAAAAATACTAGTGAAAGAATTACTTCGATACGTCAATTAGTTTCCGATTTAGAAGTAAAACAAGTTGTAACCGTACGACGCGGGCCGCCGGTTACGGTGTGACGTCATCGTACAACACGCTCAGTCTGGCTCGCAGTCGCGCGCCCGTGCCATCGAAATTATACCTAAACTAGCTTCTGCCCGCGACTTCGTCTGCGTAGAATTATACATCCTCATTACCTTCCTCTTGAATCACTCTATCTATTAAAAAAAACCGCATTAAAATCCGTTGTGTAGTTTTGAAGATACAAGCATACATAGGGACAGGGACAGAGAAAGCGACTTTATTATTTTACTAGCGACCCGCCCCGGCTTCGCACGGTATGTTATGCATATATTATACATATAAACCTTCCTCTTAAATCACTCTATGTATTAAAAAAACCGCATCAAAATCCGTTGCATAGTTTTAAATATTTAAGCATACATAGGGATATTAGGCCAGGGTCGATAATTTTTGAAACAAAATAAAATTATAGTAGGATGAAACCCATTAGAAAAGGTAGAGAATATTACAAAAATTAAAGGAAAAATAAATTACGGTCGATCTGAGGTCGGGAAGGGGGGGGGGGGGGGGGGGTGAGTTTTTAAGGGTGAAAAACGGTTTATCTCGATTTCCGGCGAAACTACAAGTCTTATGAAAAAAAGTTAAATGGCAAAGTTGTAGGTAATAAAAAGATCTACAACTTTTGCTTTTACACTTTTTTCACATAACCTCAAAATTTATGTGAAAAATTCAAATAACCAAGTTTTTAATTTTTTATTTTTCTTTTGCAAAAATAATATTTTTTTCACGAAACTTGGTGAAAACTTACCTTTTTATGTCCCGAACTTACAGTATTTTTTTTGATTTAAGATTCATTTTTTCACCTTATTTTGACTTAATATCGAAAAAGCACCCTAATTTTCAATCGAAAATTCTCACGTCAAAATATCTGTTTTTTTTTAAAAGTCGGTGGCCTTTTTGTTCGTTGAAATCTCTACTTTCTGATGGTATAAAAAAATATATACATTACAATGGTAATTTTTGTCAGAAAATGCAAATAAAGGAAAAAAAGCATTATGTTCAATTTTGAGCTATTTATTTAAAATTTACACCTTAATTACTCGTTAAACGTAAGATTACATGTTACATTGATAAACAAAAAAAATACGAATCCATAAAACAAAGATTGCAAAAAACATGCGAAAATAGTTGTTCTAAATATTTAAAAATAGGATTCAAATCCTATTTTTATTGTATTTAAGAAAATTATTATGAATAACGTAATCAGTATAAAGTATCGAAATTCAATAGTACGATTTACATGTATATTTATATATTACTAGCTGTTGCGCGCAACTTCGTCTGCATAGAATTCGTTTATCGCTATCCCACGGGAATTGCGCAATTTTCCGGGATAAAAAGTGGCCTATGTGTTATTCCAGACTATAATCTATATATGTTCCAAATTTCATCCCGATCTGTCCAGTCGTTCTGGCGTGAAAGAGTAACAAACTTTCACATTTATAATATTAGTAAGATGAGATTTTCTATGACATAAATGTAATTAGAATTTAATAAATCAACTTTATTACTGAAAAATATTGCAACAGTCACATTTTTTAGATGAAATCTCCTTTAAATCCTATTTTTTTAATATTTAGAACAATTATTTTCGCATGTTTTTTCCAATCTTTATGTTTTATGGATTCGTAATTTTTTTGTTTATCAATGTAACATGTAATCTTACGTTTAACGAGTAATTAAGGTGTAAATTTTAAATAAATAGCTCAAAATTGAACATAATGATTTTTTCCTTTATTTGCATTTTCTGACAAAAAATACCTTTGAATGTATATATTTTTTATACCATCGGAAAGTAGAGATTTCAACGAACAAAAAGGCTACCGACTTTAAAAAAAAAACAGATATTTTGACGTGAGAATTTTCGATTGAAAATTAGGGTGCTTTTTCGATATTAAGTCAAAATAAGGTGAAAAAATGAATCTTTTAAATCAAAAAAATTACTGTAAGTTCGGGACATAAAAAGGTAAGTCTTCACCAAGTTTCGTGAAAAAATTATTATTTTTGCAAAAGATAAAAATAAAAAACCAAAAACTTGGTTATTTGAATTTTTCACATCAATTTTGAGGTTATGTGAAGAAAGTGTAAAAGCAAAAGTTGTAGATCTTTTTATTACCTACAACTTTGCCATTTAACTTTTTTTCATAAGACTTGTAGTTTCGCCGGAAATCGAGATAAACCGTTTTTCACCCTTAAAAACTCACCCCCCCTTCCCGACCTCAGATCGACCGTAATTTATTTTTCCTTTAATTTTTGTAATATTCTCTGCCTTTTCTAATGGGTTTCATCCTACTATAATTTTATTTTACTTTTTATCATTTTCAAAGGTATCGACCCTGGCCTATATAGGGACAGAGAAAGCGACTTTGTTTTATACTATGTAGTGATGATACTTTTTAAAATGTCCAATCCAAATACTAGGAAATCATGTGTTGTGCCTAAATGTAAAAATACAACTACCAATTCGTCGGAAAAGTTGTTTATTATTGTTCCAAAAGACGTTAAAATGCGAAAAAAATGGATAAAAGCTATGAAGAGGTTAGATCCATTTGGAGATAAAAGTACAGTTTATTGTTGTGAAGACCGATCTGAAATAAGTTTCAAATAAAAATAAATGGCCTTACGTATTTTGTTAGTAAAAAAAATAGGTACAAATAAATAAAAAAGGTTTAGTGGGTACATCTGTTCAAACGTCTATATTTGCAATAAAAATTTAATTAAATTAAGTAAAATGGCCTTACGTATTTTGTAAGTCAAAAAAATACAAATAAAAAAAAGGTTAGTAGGTACCTACATCTGTAACGTTCAACCCACTACATCTACATCCTAAGTACCTATCCTACTTCCTACTAATATTATAAATGCGAAAGTTTGTGAGTGTGTGTGTGTTTGTTAACTTTCACGAAAAAACTACTGAACGGATCTGGACGAAGTCTGGATTAACACATAGGCTACTTTTAATCCTGGGGAAATGTACAGTTCCCAAGGGAAACGGGGGCGAAGCTGCTGGCGGAAGCTAGTTTGCAATAAATCAATGTATGTATTCATTTAAATTTACTAAGAAGAGCGGTACCTACCTATATATACATACGTACCTACCAATAGCTACAAAAGTATAATAGTACATATTTGTTGTCTTCAACGTAAAAATTTAATGGTAGGTAAGTACTTCTACTATTTGAGTTACATTAGTAGCACGGAAAGTTCACTCACCTTTGCATTTTTATTCCTCGCAACCATTAATCCATCTATTTTAGGTGGATTATCCGATTGCCCTTTTCGAATCCTTCATCCATTTTATTAATCGAATAATATTTACAATTAACTTAATACGCGGACGAAAACACAACAAAATACAACAAATTGATACTAAGCGGGCCGCGGCCCGCGCGGCGCGTTGTGACGTGACGTCACAAGCGGTCACGTGACTGTTAGCGAGACTCGATATTTTTCGAAATTTTAAATGCCTATAAAATCAAAAATACTAGGTATTTTTGACTACAACAAAAACTAGTGTATTTGTATACATACAGGCTTTACTGAGACAACATTTCAAGCGATTTGGCATACCTAGTAACATTCTCAATTGTCCAAATATTTTGAAATAATATAATTGTAGATAATGCTAACGGCTAGTCACTTATTTTCCTCCATTTGACTTTCATCAAAGCTAACTATTACTTTTATTACATAAAACAAACTACAATTTTTTTTTACGAATATCTAGTACCTAATTGGGATTGTCTATTTTTTTACAATGTATAGTCAATCGAAAACCATTTCGAAATAAATGCTTTTTAAATCGTTTTCTGTGTTTACTTGATTTTATTTTACTATAATGAATTTATTACATGAAAAATAAGCAATGACCTTCATTTGACATTCCCAGACATGACGTAGACGGTCCAAAATGTACTTTATTTGCAAATGTTACAAATTCTATGCTATTTACGCGTGGATTATACTATGGAGTTCAATTTGGACCCGAAATCTGACATTTCATTCATCTTATGACAGATGACAAGCTAAATGACAATCTTGTTACTGTCCTTCTTGTTTTTTCCACTGATTACTTTCATATTGTTGTATTATAGTTTAGATTTAGAAGCACTTTCGGTAGATAATTATGCAAGAGTGTATCCGCACAGCGATGTGCTTCGCTCACATGAAAGATTTTCCACTAAATATTTTAATGGATAGCGAAATATTACGTTTTTCGGTTTACTTTCGCCTACTGAGTTTACTGTCTTATTTCCGGGTCCTGTTTTGTCTCGATCATACCTGGTATGTGTTTATGGACCTTTCTGCTTCGCGCAGAATGTTATGGTATGTGTAACGGCTGTGAAAATATAAAATTCATAGGAGAAGATCGCGTGAATCTTCCTGTGTTATTGTTGAATCATGTTGACATTGATACTAATGACAGTTTGCCAACTTCACCACAGATAGAAAAGACGTTAATGGCGGCGCTTCACACACGTTTTATGATCAATTTATCCAATAAGCAGATGTGTGGCACCGGCAGTGGAAACTCTGACGTCATCAACCAAAATACTTTCAATAATTAATAGTGAAAAAAATACCGAGTTATATGAGAAAATATTGAAATTGGTTTCTTATAATTGACTATTCTGCACAAAAAAAATATAAAAAGGATAGGTATTTTTTTTTAGACAATCCCAATTGATAAGTATTTGGCTTTTACAATCGTGTATTGAAATGATTATTGATTAACGGTGTCAACTACCCTTTTATGAATGTTTTTCCATTGGTCCCAATGTACACATGAGTATATTTTTCAGTTTTAAAACTGCAACAATGACACCATTCCTAGCACGCCTGAAAGTTGGTCCGCTGATACAAGAAATAGTAACGAGAATGGCGAATACTACGCTGACCTACCCTTCTGGCTATTCCAAAGCTGTTAAACTGTCAATATACAGCGGCCACGATATCACTGTCGCGAATGTGCTTAACGCCCTTGGCATGTTTGATGGCAACTGCCCTGTATACACAGCTACTGTTCTCTTCGAGCTACTTTACTGTAAGTATGTGTTGACAATGGTGTGCAAAGTATAATGTGAGCATCATAATATGACCCGTCTTACTTAAAAAGTTCGAACTACCTAACTTTTATGCACTGTGTTTTTCGTTTACAAATTGCGTTGCACATTTCCAATCTAGTAAATATTTTTTGTTATTTTTCTTTCAAAAAAGCATGCATTTAACTAGATCGATTTATCAAAAAAATACTTCATAGCTACTAGAAGGATGCAGAACAAAACCCGAGCGCCCAGAAATATCTTATAAACAGTACTAGTTAAGTTAAGATACTATTGTCTTGAAAAATTCACTTTGTTTGATCTGGTACATAAACAAAAACATGAAGATAGGTTCCAAACGAAATACTACTTTTCTGTTACAGCTCAAAATACCAAAGAACATTTTGTAAAGATCTCCTACAGGAACTTCACAGGGATAGCGGAACCCTACGTACTGAAAATACCGTATTGCGGGGAAGTGTGCAGTTTTAATCGATTTGTCACGCTGTACGAAAAACTCTTGAATATCAACTGGGACTTTGAATGTGCGAAAAAGGTAATGGTTTCGATGGTTACACAACAATAAATTACATTTTATTTTATGATCATAATATAACCTTGAGCCTAGCAATGTCGCGAAATCGCTAAATGCTTTATGAAGTATTAGCACGCGAAGCTTAAAAGCAGTTAGCAATTGGATGTGCTGGATGAACAAAATGATAATGTGTAGTTGACGCGTGCAGGAAAGATCCCTCAGCCAACGCAATATGACGTCTATTGTGCGGCCACAAGCTACTTTTGCAGAAGCGTTTTTGAATTGCTCAACTATCTAATGATGTATGTGTAAATTAAAAAAATATTTATGCATTTGTAGACCATACAATAGTATGTTAGTTTCAGTATGCCTTTTTATTAACACGCTTTATCATCAATTATCACTTTTATTTCGTAATAATAATTTTAACACAGATCATGATAATTTGTTTACTGTCTTTGACCTGCTAACACATATACAACTGTTGTCTGTCTGTTATAATTACAGAATATCCCAATACTTGGAATACCAATGCTGTACAGTGTGGGTATATTGGCTGCATTGTTCGTCGCTCATAGAATTATTTTTAACAGGACGCCGCGTGACAGGTAGTACCCGAACTTAAATACAATCGTATCACTAAAACAAAATTTAATTAGAACTATTGCACACTAAGCCACCCGTGGCTGGGCCGCGCGCAGTTTATACCCCCAGATGGCACTATGCAGTATCCGTACTACACTATTATCACCGCAAATTGTATCTATAACGAATAATCGCAGTGAAATTTTTGTTTCAGATTAAATATATTGTATTCAAACGTTGACATTGACACCAAAATTCTGAACAAAGTTACTGAGGCCCAGAAGGACTAATGTTGAAAATATAAAACAGCTGCAAGACCAACCTGATAATCCTTTCTGACGACATAATCCGGCTAAATGTTGATGTTTAGATTATTGTTTGATAGGTATTTAGATATAAATGTTGATTGTGACCATTGCGCCTGCAATTAAAATTATTTCAAATCATGTATTCAAATCAATCACATTTCTTTATTCGATCATTTCATTGATTCACTACATGGGTTTTAAGATTAAGTGCTTGTCGGACCGCGGATAGCGAAGGGCTTCATACTCATAAATGAAATAAAAGTAGTTGGCACATACCTCTCTAACGCTAGTAACACTATTGCAATCTCGGAGTCATCTTAAAAAAATATTTCAGAAACTGTAATATCTGCAGTACGATCCAAGTTCAATTAAAAGTACGTAAATGTTAAGCGCTATTAGCTTGGTTACTTTCTCTTAAGATCGATAATAATAAGAGGGGGACTTCTTTCGCAGCTCATTGTTCTGACAATAACAAATTGATCGAAAACCGTTAGTCAATTTCAAACGAAAAGCTGAATTTCTTATAAGATATTTTTTTACTGGTCCCTGGAGTCCCGATTTTTGATCATTTTATGTTTAACAAAGTTTTGTCACCTTAACCGCACTGATCAGCACACAAGGCAGACGTTATTAATAGTGATATTTATGCCCTAAGAAACATCAAGCACCTTGTCTGCCACCATGGTGGCGCTGCGTTGTAAATTTACAGCGTTTCAAAAATGTTTAAAAAAAGGTGTGCTATATTATGCGCACACGTCTGCTTCTGGGGCTGATGATCACAGTCATCCTGGAAACACAAAGAATCGAAAAGGCAGACATCCAGGGCTCTAACTTTTGTAGTATTCAATTTTTTAATTTATTTTTATTATTAAAAAACTGTTATATGAAGTGCACACTTGGCCGATTTGAATTGTTCGATCAAAAACAATGAGAAGAACCACGGAAAAATAGTCTGCTAACGTGTTGCCTCTGCGTTGTCTATTGACAGTGCTCCAAAAATGTAAAAAAAGGTGTGCTATATTATGCGCACACGTCTGCCTCTTGGACTGATGTTTGAATTCCTTATGAAAACCAAGAAAATCGATGAGGCAGACGTTGAGGCCTCTGATATTCCAAAGGAAGGCAGACCGTTTGATTTTTTTTAACCCGACGCTCGCGCCAAACCAAGCAGGTATAAAATATCCCCATAGTTCCTTTCGTGGTGTCTCTCTTATTTGGGAATATGAGTGAGAACGGTATAACTCAGTTCCGACGTTTTCCGTATTGTGAAACTAAATGTATAGAGCGAATATCTATATACAGCCTCCCCTTTTATTTTGCACGTTTTTTTTCTCTCTCTCTCTCTCTCTCTCGCTCGATGACGACGCTTGCTAAATAGTATCGTTTTATTTTTAATTTTTCATTGCAAAAAAAAATAAACAACTGGAGTCTTGGTTAAAAATCTACGTATTTTACACAAATAAAACGTGATTTAAAAAAGTTAAAGACTTCCTATCCAGATCCTAATCCTATTCAGATTACATTCACGCATGCAATTTAAAAAAAAAATACTATCTAATAAAAGTTCTAAGCGCATTTCGTTTCTGGTTGGCATTGAGAAAAAATATGATTGCATAGATTTCAGCTCCAGAAGTTTAATCGTTATCGTGAGTTTAGAGGATAATATTAAACAAAATTATAAGAATAAAACTAAAAAATAACAATAATCCCATGCAATACCCGCTGTCCCTTGATTCCGTGAATTTCAAACAATTATACAGCTGAAAATCAGTGAGCAGTGTCTTGCCACATTTTTTTTTCGAATCCACGGAGTCATAGTGAATCGAATGGGCGCAATGAGAACCGCGTGCAAATGACTTAGTAGAGCTTTTTTTTACATTTTTACAACTCCGTCCCATGATAATGCAGTCCTGAATGTCTGCCTCTTTGATTTTCTTCGTTTTCAAGATGATTGTGACCATGAACTCCAGAAGCATACATGTGCAAATGATTTAATACCCCGATTTTTTTAAGCAACTTCAATCCGGTGTAACGCGAAAACGCAGCGACATAGGACCTTAATTGATTGAACCAAATCAATTCGTAATGATTTAAACTGCAATCCACCTCGACGTGAAACGTGTGCAAATCATATACCGAAATGCTCGCCAGCTCCCTAAGTATGTATTAGATCTTATATGATTCCTTCATCCTTCAACGAATGACTTACACGGACGTCATGATCCTTGGTATAATTTTAAATAAAAAATATATATTTCACACATTTATTTAAATTACCATTTCAGCGCTTTACTACGCAGTAAAATTATTTATTTATCCAAGTACAGTCATCATATGTTTGAGTAAGTCTAAGTTTTCGACATATATTTTGCTGTCCTAAAATAATTACCAACATTTAGTAGTTTAATTATTTCTAAATTGGTAAAATGATCCTTATTTGTAATACAATAATTTTTAATTGAATATTTTCTTATGGATGGTGCTTTTTCGACTTCGTTTCAACCGCTTTATCTGCGTTACCAAAATTGAATACGTCCAAGAACTAAAATTCAATTGAGTTGCCAGCTACCTATCGCGAAGTATAAAGTTAAATTAGTAAGGGGCGTGGTTTGTCACGTATGGATGGTCCTGCTCAATTTAGCGACTCTACTCACCTCGCCACTGGTAAGCTGGTTGTACGAAAGCCATCATCACTAACGTAATAAAAAAAATTGGTAGCGCAGAATAATACGGCGGTTGAAATGTATGTTTAGCTCAAATCATGCAAATCCTATTACACCCAGTAACGGTTTACAAAACAGATTGAATGACAATGTAAGTACAGCGAATCAAAAATACTGTCCGTAAAAAAGCTTATATCGAAAAAAAATACTCCTTTTCTATTCATTATTTATAAGTTTTATAACTTAGATTTTATTATGCGTGATTAAAGTTAGACTATAACAAAATAGGTGCCTATAATCTTTAGCAACAATAAATAAACAACTAAAGCCATTTCAATAATAAATCACTTAGGCATTTAACGGCACGGCACAGAGAATAGAGATCTCTCCAAACTTAAACCTGACTGTTACACCGCTTCCAAATAAATTCCTAATACCACAATTAACTGATATCTGTGATACCATCGCTGTTTCATAGTAACCATAGAGTAATATAAAAAAAATACAATTACAAAAACAACACTTCTAATTTCATACAATTTTACAGAAACATGAAGAAATATATTTATTAATTTCAAATTAACATTATGCCACGCATGACTAGTCTCTTAGTCCTGTAAAGAACCATTACCCTCTGTTCTCTTCAAATATAAGTAACTAATAAAATAACAAGAACTATTTTTGAGCGTCCATCCTTTCAAATCGAAGCCATAGTAAAAACATAATAAATAAAAAATATCATAGGAAAATTAGATAAAACACGCAATCTAATTTTAATAAAATAAATAGTGCGTTTTAACGCTTGTTTTTTTAATAATTATTTTCTAAATAACTTAATAGTGTCTACTTAATCATTTCTAGTGCTTTGGTCTGAAGAAGTATATATGGTGAACAAAATAGAATACAGAATCTGAATATCAGCTCCGCACCGCAAGGACATTATATGCCGCGTGCATTCTCATTATGATTCAACCTCTATATTTTTACTATGTATAGCCGACCAAGAAAGTGCTTTACCATTTTTATGCCAGTTCCTTTATATCACAGAGAAAACCAATTCGTTAAAAAAATAATTAAAAACACCCGACCGCGTCGCGACTAAGATGAATCTAATGATACCTCTCAAGCTCATGCGATCAGCCGCTGAGGCTTTAGAGCGTGCCAAAGAAATATACATACATACACACGAAAAACATAACCCTCCTTCTGGCGCAGTCGGGTAAAAAGTCATACAAACGACATGGAACCTTTGCGGTGGTAAAGGAATTGCTTGGCCGATTATACCTAACCTAACTGTTTTCCACGGACCTACCTTTTTTTGTTCCTTTTGCATCCGATTCAGGTCTATAAAATATTTCTAAGCTAACTAAAGACTAAATATAAATGAGATCGCAACTTAGGAAGAAATATAGAGCAGCGCTCATTCAAACTACAACCACAACTGTGTTTGTATTATCGCTTCACTATCAATTTGACAAGGAGCTTGCGTAAGGCCTTATGTATCAAATATCACTTCAAATTGCCTTGTCAATTCAGAGGTTATTAAAAACTTCACGAAAAGACTAGCTAGATAGATACCAACCATCCAACCCAAGTGATTTTTAAGGGTCTATATTAAAACGTATAAAATTAATCTTCTTAATTTGAAAACCCATAACATGAATACGCATGACTGAATGTGAATACAAGTATTGTAAATACGCATAAAAGTAAATTGCCATGACTAACCTCCCCTAACCTATTTAATTAACTACATGTAAATAAATTCCAATAGCTACATAATCCATTTTTTAAAGCAGTCATCTTTTTCGCCTTAAATTTTGTTTTAGGGGACTTACTAGTTATGCTATATTGATAAGGTTATGTGTATTAATTATTATGAGGAACAAGCATTATGCGAACTTACTAAGTTTGTTATGCGTTTGCAAATTAAGATATTTAATGTTATGCTAATTAAGGGAGATCCGATTTTTATGTCTCTTTGGTCTCTTCATGCTCGGTTTGGTATGTGCTATTACAGTATGCAGATGGAAATAATGTAAATTAGCCTACACGGTATCTTACTGCTGCGCAAAAGGCATCCCCGTTTTATTTCCACTTGTCTCTGGCTCCGTCTTAAAGGAGTATTAGAAACTAAACATCACGTAAGCGGGTGACTCAAAGGTCTAGCGGCCCCATTTTAGACTGGCATACGCGCCATCTGCTAGTACCTTCTCTTTCATGCCCGGAGGTAAGCGGTGCGGAAAAAATGCCCAATAATAAATATTACTTTAACAGTTCGCTTGGCTACAATGTGACTCCCTTTTCCATGATTCTAGTAGGAAGCAGCGGCGCAGCAAGCCATTTTGTTACTTCTTTTTTTTGACGTAGTGTTGAAGGCGGGTGGTGACTGTATGTACGACTACGATAAAATTCAAATTGGTATATGTCAAATAATCTTACCGTCCAGAACTGGATCGCAATGGAAAAGTTATAAAAAGAATAGTTAGTACATGACGTTACGTTAGCTATGGTCCCCCATATTCATAAACGTTTTTTAAGTTTATGTTAACTGCTAGTTGCCTTTGCGAAGGGCATAATGAACAACATTTTGCTAAAGCAGGTTAAAACTTTTTATGAATAAAGAGGTTTGTTTTGTTATTACTCGCCCGCTACGAATACCAAGCTTAATATGAGGGCATGCTGTGCCAATAACCCTAATTCTGCATACAATGTACATGTATATTATAAATCGTGATGCCCCGACAGTACCTTGAGTACCACATGATAATACATTTTTATTTGTATAGTTATAAATAACTACAATTCAACCTCTCTCTGAGGGGAGGCCGGTGCCCAGCAGTAGGACATAGGTAAATAAACTATACTTAGAAAAGCAAAGAAGTATGTCCAGATTAATCATTTCTTTTTCTAATTGTTCCGTCCATGCTGTGGACGCTGTAGTAGAATTAATCGGAAACAACTTTTAGCTGTACCTATAATCTTACAAAGTTATATGTAGATGTGCCACAATAAAAAAATCAAAATATACAAAAATGACTAGAACCTCCACCACATGCAAATTAGTTTCACTAAATACATGTTTAAGGAAATAATGATAATGACTTACGTGACTATGTTTCGCTAAACGCGATCTAAGAGTTAAAAAGAAAATCGCTAAGCAGTTAATTAGGGTTATACAGACGAACCATTTGATTCCTGAGACACCGTAGAACGTTCTCACAGTAAACGTTACATGATTTTCCTTCTTAAATCAAATGTAACGTCACTATGACATTTACTGTGAGAGGGTTCCACAGTGGGTCAGGAATCAATTTGTTCGACGGTACATATAGGTATAGTAAACTCTAGACCGCGCCAGCCCGACTAATTGATTAATAGTTTAACCCTTATACAAATAATTAAGAAAGATACCAGTAGCAAAAATGACCTCTTCTGACACGATCAGTAATTAATTGAAATTGAAACTTTTCTTTCAGAGCTAGATATTACTAAAAATTTAAAGTAATGCCTTTTATACTATTTCACAGAAAAACCAGAACCATTTGGCGTTTTTTGATATCTCAAAGTTTTTAAGCTGCTGGCTTTAACATTTAGAACGAAGTCGACATCATTTGTACAAGGGTTACTTGAATTAATGTATTCTAAAGAATACAACACCACAAACAATAAATAATGAGTATCACTTATTATAATACTGATTAACGTCATAATTGTTGCCGATATAGCTTAATGCAAAGTAAAAGGACTTAAGTACATGGAAAAAATTTGGGTCCATATATTTCCATGAGCATCATTGACAGCGGAGTCCTGGGGATACTTACCGGATTCTCGTTTGTGTCCTCTTCGTCAGGCTCTACTTCAGGTTCTTCTGTGTTCTCGGCTTTGGGATCTGGAAATGAAATTAGTATAAAGTTGGCTTGCAGCGACGTCTTAGACCATGTAACATTTATGGTTCGAAATCATTTAAAAACAAAAAAAAAAACAATAATATGAATCCAAGGCCTACGAGGAAAAAAAAAGGCCTTATTTTAGTGCATTGCATAGTGTGTCCATTATTTATTAGCTATCACTATTGAAACGAATCAATTAATTACAGCTAGGCATCACAACGCGTCGTAATTACAGCTACACCATGTAATACAAGGTGTGGTAAAATTGTTCTGGAATTTATTTGCGCGGCCTTTGTTCGTGACTAAAGCAATCTACATAGTAGTAGTTGGCAGAAATGCTAAAAAGTGAACATCAGAAGCCAGAAGAGTGGTCCGAACATGCACCGCAAACCCGGCAGTAAGTCGGATCCCACCAAAGCAGACGGTATCATTACCTTGTATATGTCCTTAGTTAGCGAAGGCAGACTCACCTTCAGCAGGCGTCAGGAGCCAGAAGTTTTGATCCAGTATCAGCTGCAAGCCCGGTGGTACCTTTTCGCGGACTTCGGTGCTGTTGTCTAACAGGACCTTTGCGGCATCTACCAGCAGCGAAGCGCGCCAAGAGCTGGCATATATGAGCCGCATGACTGACTGGGCCGCCGTTGAACAGACTATCGGGAACAGCTGATGATGCTGGCGGAGGTCGTAGAAGGATATACCTGAGGAACGGAACTGATAAGTTTATATGTGGGGTTTTACCCCCTTATTCATAAACGCTCTATAGGCTTCTGCTAACTTAGCTATCGTTTGTTCTTATCGGTGAAAGGTAAATGTCAAAGAGACAGATAAGGACAAACGATGACTAAGTTAGCCGAAGCTTACAGAGCGTTTATGAATAAAGGGGATAAATAATGACATTGTATGGTATATTATCTTATAAATAGG
This sequence comes from Pandemis corylana, assembly GCA_949127965.1. Lineage (NCBI taxonomy): Eukaryota > Metazoa > Arthropoda > Insecta > Lepidoptera > Tortricidae > Pandemis > Pandemis corylana. Next base: position 23,940,396 of record OX421850.1, read on the forward strand.
AAAACACTTTAGCACAGCTTCCTGTTGCAGTGGCTACGGTAGTACGGTCGTGTGCCGTGCCCACCCGGCCCTCTCTCCTTGCTCACCTTGTGGCTTCCTGTTGAGATAAAATTCCAGCGTGCCATGCCACATGTCGACGCGCACGCCAACGATGGTGCCGCGGCAAAAGCCGACCGTCTCGCGGGCGCTCGCCAAGCCGTGCCGCACGGTTCCGCGGTACGACAGACCGTAAGACTGGTCGTCATCGCCGAGGAGCGACGAGAAATTGAAGCAGGACTCCTCTATGTCCACTTTGTCCGTTCCAATGCCAACCATCTGTGGACACAGGATATTATTAATTTTAGCAAGCTTTCAATGTAACACAATTGTATGCTATTTCTTGCACATAATGTAAACCCTATCTACCAGTGACCGACTGATAGACAACACACAGCCTAAATCATTACTGAGCTAGAGATTGGAAATCCAGCAGGCCCATACCTTGAGTATTACAGTAGTGCACTAAGAAGGATTTTTTTTTAAATTTCACACAACAGACAACAAACTCATTTGTTATTCTTCCACAAGAGTAAAGCCTAGTAAGATATTAAGTCAAGGGGCCTGATGGATATTTGTTCTGATAAAAATACCTATTCAACAAAAATCAATGAGCCGACGAAAAAACGCGAAAAGTGTCATAAGTAGAGACATAATAAAAATTTGTAGACTAAGAAAAACTCACAATATCAGTTCCGTATGTGTCGGTAAGCATTTTGATCTCCCAGTAATAATGGCGGTCTCTGATGAAGGCTGTGTCACCGCGCACGGCAGCTGCACCGGAGCTATATGATGGGTTGAACATCACTTGTTTATGGTCATTCTCGAAAGCCACGCAGTCCTGGCTGCGGCCTACAGGCTGCTGCCAGCGCCATTCACAGACTGAAATGAAAAAGTCAATGCTGTTAGAGGAAATGGAGCAACAATATGATTGACAAAGAAATGTGGGTGTGCTATTTTCTGGCAGCCATACCCGTTGAAGACCCTACTTTGAATCCTTTGTCCCTGTTGAAGGACCGCAGAATTTCATCATCATACTTGGGCACTCTTTGGTTTAGGAATTCTAGCTTTTTATTATTCGCTACTATTACTACTAGAAGTTATTTTTATAATATCGTCAATAAAAGCATATTTTTCTGAATATTCAGATGTTTATGTTATTTATAAAATCCACTGAGTAGTTAGTCCCGCATAAACGTGGATAGTCAATCTGGTTAAAATTCTAAGGCTTTTTTATAATTATTTTTATAAAACAACAATAGCTTTTCTGTGCAGGTAAGTCTTGCAGATAAGAAGTTAGAGAAGAAGTTGTGTTGCTACAAAAGTCTTCTTTTATAATAATTATTATTATTACAGCTTTATTTTGAATTTGGATAATCAAGGTTCTACCATACCAAGTTTCTTGGTGAGTTTCCACAGAAAGACATTTTTTCTTGAAGCGATTGGACACAATGTAGTAGCTTAACACATTTGCTGCCATCTATCAGACAGAAAACTTTGACAGACACCTCAAACACATATGTTCAATCAAATGGACACTAAATTATGAGACACTGGGTGAAAATCACTAAAATCTATATATGCGTTCCTGCCAGTGAATGTGTTAAGTTAGTATAATGTTTAATTCTACTCAACCTTTTTTCTAAAAACAAACATCAGGCTTCTATATTGTGATCTATCTACATAATATAATAAAGCTGGAGAGGGTCAAAAGTCTGTACATGGAAGATATTTAAAAAAAATTGGCTGGTGATACTGAGAATCAATAACAGACCAAGTTCCAACAGTTTTTAAAACTTTTGTCTGTTTATCTGTTTGTCTGTATATTTACGAGCGCATCATCTGAAGACGGCTTAACGGATTTTGATGCAATCTCTTCTAATATGTTGAGAAAATCACTTTTAGGCTACTTTTTATCCCGGAAAATTACATACTTCCCACGGGATAGCGATAAACATGTCAAAGGTCGCAGCTGCCTAGTCGCAACGTAAATAAATATTGCTTCAGTATCATAGAGGTGCACTAAAGAGGGATTTTTCAAAATTCTCATGGAATAGGGAATATATGGGGTTAAGTCCACTGAAAGGAAAGGGGAGCCTATTTTTATAACTATAATTACTAGTCTTGAAACTTGGCACACAAGTAGGGAATCATAACTGCTGAAAATTAATTTCAAGACTTCGAAATTTCCATGGGATAGGGAGAAAAAAAGAACTTATATTATTACTTTGAAACCTTTCAAGCCTGGTCAACTGCAAGCAGACCAGAGGCGCTCCTGCCGATCAACCCCGGATTGGCCCGCAAACTTCGCGGGTATGGAGACTACAGCTCCAATCACTAATCGGAGCCCTGACTGGGCATGCCTTGCTTAACAAACACTTACACAACTTAGGTGTTACAGAGAGCCCCCTATGCAGAGCGTGCATGGAAGCAGAAGAAACGGTCACACACATCTTGCTGAAGTGTTTCGAAGTGGCGAGCTACAGGGCACAGCACCTCGGGTCACCGAGGACACTCCAGGAAGTCTTCGGCAACGTAAAGGGTCTGCTAGGCTTTCTTCAGGAGCTGGACTGACACGATTAGTGCTGCAGCCCACCACGGAAAATAGGCACAGTTTATGGTCATCGAGTTGCAGAAAACAGGTTGTTACAACATGACATACTTTGAAATCTTCTTTTCTCCGTAACTATTAGTACCAGAATCTTTAACTTTGCCATATCAGTAGGTAATTGGCATTGGCATTCATTTTTTTTAAGCTGTACTTTTAACACCTTTATTTGATAAAAAAATAAAAATAGAACCTTCAAATGTAGCCTAAATCCAGCTATAGATTTCCTAATAAATTGTATTAATTATGCTTCTTTAAATTCTTAAGTTTTCTCTCTTGTTGTTATTTGTTAAGAATGGGCATGTGTTGATCTGTTGATACATTTACCATGTAAAAAGCAGCACCACTGAAGTGTTGTATTGTATTGTACTATACCTTAGCTTAAAATTACAAATTACAATACAACCAAGCAAGCAAAGTTACATAATTACACCAATTCTGTAAAATCAATATTTGCGACATTTTCTATATTTTTCTTACTGTATAAAAAAAACCGAAAAGCTTGAAACATCCGGCACTCGTCAATTGCACTAAAACTCGAAAATCCAGGTTTATAAAATAGGACCTGGTTTAGATGCCGTACGCATGACGCAGACGAACTTTCGGACCACATCTACTAATAAATAATTGTAGTAAATTAGTAAAATATTGTCCAACGAACTCAAGAGATTGCTATGTCTAAATTGCCAGAAATAAGCGAAAACGTTCACAAACACCTGAGGATTTATAAATAAATAAAAGAGGAAGAGTAGTTGTGACCATACCCTCAACATCTTCTCCGCAAGAACAAATGTGCATATGCTGCACCAATGGCACGGGGTCGCTGCGAGGAAAACACTTGCAATAAGGTTTTGCGTTCTCCGTTTCTTTAAGTTTTGATGGCGTAATTAACTTATTGACTGCATCCATATTGTACGTATTGAATAAAATCAATACTTTTATTTTACGTCGTTACTACAAGGTGTATAGATAGAGATAGATAAGAAAATGTCTCTCAGCTCGACACAACTGGGACTACTAGCAAGCAATTTTAAACTGATACTGATGATAACCAACATAAAAACAATAAGCTAAAATGACGACAGCTAAAATTTATTGCCATAATATAATATTCGGTCTATGGCATCGTAGACCGTGGGTGAGCATTTCTCAAAAAGTTTGTACATTTCATAACGACTCCAGTTTGCAAAAAAAATTGCAAGCAGGTAGAGTGAATGAAACTGAGCCTAAACGAAATACTCTCCCAAAATGTCCGAATTTATTTGTATTGAGACAACCTTTTTTGTCACCACAAACCTATCTCTCCAGCCCTATACTCGGTCTATACAATTAGTAACTTACTTACCGAAAGAGTTTTGGTAACAAAAAAGGAAGTTACCATACTAATAAATTTTGACATTTTAGGAGACTATGTTATTTAGCCTGAGTTTCATTCACTCTACCTAACCTATAGCCCGACATAAAAGTCAAGAAATTAATAGGGGCGCCACTGTCGCACCTGTAGCAACACCATATAGTACGACGAAAAAATATTGATACTTTACTTAATGTACTAGCTTTTGTTTTGCCCGTGACTACGCTCACTTGGATAAAGCCCCTCTTTAAGGGATATGAGTGTTATGTTTTAATAAATCCTATACCCACCAAATTTCAAGTCAATCTGATCACTAGAAGTGGGACAAACTTAACTTGCAAACAAAATAGCATACATTTTTAACAAATAAAACGACATTTTTGTCAAATAACTTATTTTATTCATCATCAGCGTATAAAAAACAGCATTATTCTGCACCCCTTCTTTAACAATTCTCCTCACTGAACTGGCCGATTTACCTGAATATCACATAAAACACCATAAAATATTTTAAAAGTCAATATGTAGCTATCTAAGTGTATACAATTACAAATTAATCGAAATATTTCCGTAATACATTGTATCACATAGCAAGTATCAACACATCTCACAAACGTCAAGTGCACCCTACGTATTTTGTAAACAAAATTATAACCTCAACTTTTTCAAATTTAACCACCAGAAACAACACTGAATTACTGAAAATTTTATATTTGTAACTACATAGACTATTTCAAAAACATCTAATTCTACTCAAAATACTAAAAATAAACCGTTACCACCCTGTCATATCGGACGTTCTTCGGTAAACATCGTCAAGTGAGGTCAAGATAGTTTTTGCTTCGTTTTCTGCGAGACAACATCTATATACGCTATAAATTAACTCTCTAGCACCACTACGAAACGTTTTGCTCATTTTCACACACTATTCGATGAAAAAACACTATTAAGATGCAAAAATAATAATAAAATGAGTTTCAACCCTCAACTTTGACATTTCTTGTACCGGCACTGACAGCTAGTAGTGTGTTGCAAGGAAAAAATAAAGTTAGTTCCATTTCTTGACTTTTATGTCGGGCTATACCTTCAATTTTTTATGCAAATCGTAGTCGCTAGTGAAAATGTACACAGTTTTTGAGAAATGCGGGTGTAGATTTGCGAATTCGCCAAAAAAGTTATTCCGGCCAATAAAAATTACACATTGCTTTTTCAATATTTTTTATTCTTTTAGAAAAAGCTAGGGTAAACCAGGGAGTTATTGCCCACTGACAATGATTACCCACTGTACGTAGGCGCTTTGATAAGTAACTTGTTTCGGGCACTAATAGATGGCTTTACTGGTATCTTCGTATTTATCCATAAAGTTTGATATCTGCAGATAATTAATCTGTGGCATCAAGTGTTTTTTGGCGGGAATTTTAGATTTGACTTGACAGCAGTTGACAGAAAAGTCGTCGGGGTAGTGCGGAAAAATGTAGAAAATTAGAATTTGTGATGCAATTCAATTCTTTTTTTTAGAAGGTACGGAGGTAGGAAGGACACGAGTCACCTACATTGGGTGACTCGTGTCCTTCCTACGAAACCGTTAGACCTTGGGTTAACGAGTTTTAGCGTGGCAGGACCAGCATTAAAGATGCACCTCGTACTGGCGCTCCGAAATCGGTGGTTTTACCAGAAGTCATCGATAAAATCTATGATTTAGTTTTATACGACCGACGATTGAAAATACGCGAGCTAGTTGATTGAAGTGACAAACATATTCACCGAACGAGTGCATTTTAATTTGCATAACGAATTACATATGAAAAAGCTTTGTGTATGATGGGTGCCGCGATTACTCACTCCAGACCAAAAACGCATTCGCATGCAAACATCTGCTGGAAATTTTTAGGTGTTTAAAAAGAATCCAGCAGAGTTTGTTCGCCGTTTTATTACTATGGACGAAACCTGGATTCATCACTACCTACATACCAGGGACGAAACAACAGTAGAGGCAATGGGTTAGTCATGGTGCAGCTGGAAAAGTGATGGCATCTGTATTTTGGGATGCAAAAGGAATTATCCTAATTGATTACCTGGTTAAGGGCAAAACCAACACTGGAGCACATTATGCCTCGCGTTTACATCAATTAAAGGTAGCGAGCTGATAAACGTCCAGGAATGGCAAAAAAGTGATGTTTCACCACGACAACGCTCCGGTGCACTCGTGTCGTCTCGTTGAGCCAAAATTTACTGAATTACAATTTGAAATGCTTCCACATCTGGCGTATTCGCCAGATTTGGCCCCTTCAGACTATTATCTATTCCCAAAGCTCAAAAAAAATCTAGCAGGGCGAAAATTTCAGTCTAATGAGTAGGTGATACTGGAAGTAATGCATATTTTGAGAACCTGGAAGAAACCCGTTTCCGAGAAGGCATCGAGAAATTGCAGAAGCGTTGGCATAAGTGCGTTGAACTTGAACTTCGGGGAGATTATGTAAAAAAATAAAATATATAGGTAGTTACAACCCCCAAATTATTTTTTTATCATAATATCAAACCGCATTGTAATAAAATTGTTTAAATAAATATGCGGTTAAAATATAACGTACTTAAGCAAAATATTATTTTTATTATAAGCAGCAGTTTTACCTACTAATTATAAGCAAAATAACCCAACGACATTATTCAAATTTTGGTTCAGTGACTTCAATGATAACCCTCAGCAAAAATGACCGTTACGAATCAAAATTTAACACGTGATTTACATCAAGAACTGCGAAAATACTATTTATCTTATCACATTCATGTAAAAAGAGCAGAATATCAAATAACTAATATCAAAAATTACCCTTCATGCAAATAAATTCTTTTTTTGTGTTTTGATCTTGATCTTGCAATCAGTCCTTCCTTAGACTATAAGCAGATGAGTTGAAGTAAGGTTGACTTGTCGTAGAGGATACCCATTGGAATCCTCAGCTCCATTAACATTCACGCTTTAGCTGTCATTACGAGTTGCTAAATCCATTATAGCTGGCATTAAATAAAAAATAAAAAATTAAATTGTTAAAATGTTTACCTGTTTGAGTAACACACTTACCCCTGTAGATAAAGTCCCCCTTACTGTTTTTTTATAAGTGTTGTGTATTATTATAGGTATCGTTGTGGCGCTGCATTGCGCAGCGCACAACACGAAAAGCTACGCCCCGCACTATGGCCTGCGGGGGAGGAGCGGAGCGGGGGCCGGCGCGGACGCCGCCCGCCCGCACCGCCAGTTGCTGAGACTACGCCTGCGCGCATCGCACGTTACCAAAAACTAACTCGCAACGCTACGCTTTACTAACCAATTATCTCCAATTCATTTCATTTAACTAATAATATCTCTTTAACTTGTAAATCTGTAATCTAAATTCATTTCACAATTAAACCTGTTAAACCTAATCTTCAATCTTTAAATCAAATAACCTATAGGTAACGATAACGAACCCTATATCGTCAATTTTAAATCGATTGTAATATTAATTAAAGACCGAGCTAGTAAATTCTATTCCAACTAGAATGATACAAAGCTAACATCTGGCAACGCTTTGTTTACGAGGGTGGTTTAAAAAGTAGCCTATAGCCCGACATAAAAGTCAAGAAATTAATAGGGGCGCCACTGTCGCACCTGTAGCAACACCATATAGTACGACGAAAAAATATTGATACTTTACTTAATGTACTAACTTTTGTTTTGCCCGTGACTACGCTCACTTGGATAAAGCCTCTCTTTATGGGATATGAGTGTTATGTTTTAATAAATCCTATACCCACCAAATTTCAAGTCAATCTGATCACTAGAAGTGGGACAAACTTAACTTGCAAACAAAATAGCATACATTTTTAACAAATAAAACGACATTTTTGTCAAATAACTTATTTTATTCATCATCAGCGTATAAAAAACAGCATTATTCTGCACCCCTTCTTTAACAATTCTCCTCACTGAACTGGCCGATTTACCTGAATATCACATAAAACACCATAAAATATTTTAAAAGTCAATATGTAGCTATCTAAGTGTATACAATTACAAATTAATCGAAATATTTTCGTAATACATTGTATCACATAGCAAGTATCAACACATCTCACAAACGTCAAGTGCACCCTACGTATTTTGTAAACAAAATTATAACCTCAACTTTTTCAAATTTAACCACCAGAAACAACACTGAATTACTGAAATTTTTTTATTTGTAACTACATAGACTATTTCAAAAACATCTAATTCTACTCAAAATACTAAAAATAAACCGTTACCACCCTGTCATATCGGACGTTCTTCGGTAAACATCGTCAAGTGAGGTCAAGATAGTTTTTGCTTCGCTTTCTGCTAGACAACATCTATTATACGCTATAAATTACCTCTCTAGCACCACTTCACACACACACGAAGCGTTTTGCTCATTTTCACACACTATTCGATGAAAAAACACTATTAAGATGCAAAAATAATAACGAAATGAGTTTCAACCCTCAACTTTGACATTTCTTGTACCGGCACTGACAGCTAGTAGTGTGTTGCAAGGAAAAAATAAAGTTAGTTCCATTTCTTGACTTTTATGTCGGGCTATATGTGCTATTCCAGACCATACTCTATCTACGTTCCAAATTTCATCCAGATCTATCCAGCCGTTTTGGCGTGAAAGAGTAACAAACATCCAAACATACTTACAAACTTTCACATTTATAATATTAGTAGGATTTTAATTTGTGGTTAACCACAAAAATAGCAACCAAGCAGGAAAAAAACAGATATTATGATGCAAATTCAGAACGCGCCCCATTTTTTTTTATTCAGTCTAGTTAGTGCGATTTTTTAACTTTCTTTTTGAAAATATATCTATGATTAGAAAAAAAAAAAAGTTTTTAGAAATTGCTCGTCGGGAAACCGAAAAGTTGACCAAAATTGTTGTTTGGTTCATGATAAAACAGTAGGTAGGTATAATACAAAAAAAATAAAACTGATTTACTATTAGACTGTTTTTCTTTCATCCACCATTTTTCTCGCTGTAGTGAGGTGAAAAATTGTGTGTTTCGCTCGGCAGCAAAGTTGTTTAGTATCTCGTGCCTTGAAACCCTCGCGACGCTCAGGATTCTTCTTTTGAACCACTCGCTGCGCTCGTGGCTCAATCATAGAATCCTTCGCTTGCTCGGGTTTCAATTCAGGCACTCGCGCCAAACAAAACACTTTGCAGCCTTGCATAACAAATAACTATTGTCTTTCTATGAGTTGTCTTATACATACATACCTACATGAATAACGCCTTTATCGCTTACGTGGTTGACAGAGTCTAAGGTAACAATTGTCTAATAAAGTCTTACAACAATCTCGTGAGCGTCTTAAGTGTACCTACCTATTCAAAGTTATTAGCCGCCCAGTTCGTTATCCGCGCTCTATGTAAAATCCATTAAACTGTAAAAAGAATCATGATAGCAAAATTTGCGGAAATACTTTGTGACCTATGAATTTCTAATAGATGAAAATATTACAGAAAACATAACAAGCAAGACATTTGCTATACCTACTCCAGCTTTTGTGACTTTTTACTTTTGAATATCTTACGATGTGGACACGAGACTGGATGATACTTTTTGATAGCTTTGAAAATACGACATAACGTCGTGTGGTGCCTCCCACTGATTTGAAAAGATAATTATTATATCTTTCGATTTACATCTCAAAGCTCAGCTTTCCTAAACAAAAAGAATAGTTAAAATAAATTATAAAAATTAAAAACGCGAAACAAACCGGGGTAATCCATCCCAATATTAAATTCAGAGGGACGATATGACCTGAAGCTGAATTTTTAATTGGTAGTAGACCTTGACGAATGTCTTAATAATATTTCCGATGGCCAACGGCTTTCAGAGCCAACGTTGGTTTCATTGGCCTTGTCTGTACGCAGCATTACAGTCATGCATTTTTTGTTGGTAGTCTATGGTTATCTTTGTAGTGTTTGTTATGCTAAAAAAGGCCCGAACCCGGGCCGCAAAATCTTGTTACGAAATAAAAAAGAACTCTAACTGACATCAGTTGTCAACTGAAGTGTTCCGTGTGAGTGATTACAAAATTTTACATTTTCTAGTAATTATACGTAAAGTTGTACGCTTACTAAACTGCTACATTTAAAAACGTGTATGTGGATGTTACGCTTGTGATGGATCTCTAACTGTGTTAGTACTAAGTTTCGTGTATGACGTTGATGTGTTTACGGTTCGTAAGTACTGTAGTAATTAATTGGTCACGTCTCCTATACGAAACATAAATTCCTAATAATCGTACTCCTTCGTTGACTAAGTCCAGATATTTTTATAAGCTTTATAACGGTTCCAAAACATTGTAACATTTAATTTAAACAGCTTTTCTTATGAGATCTAAACTTTCTTGTTATACACTAACTACAAAGAATTAAAGTATGTTTGACTAAATGTTGGCAACTTATTTTTCCAATAGATAATTCAGACAGTAGTTCCTATATTAGAAAACAAGGTAATAATCACTTATTTTATTAATCTTTGATTATGTTAAGATATTCATATCACTTTCTGTAGTAAATCACTTGAGGCAATTTTTACTACCACAAATCTCAAAATTACCAAACTAAAGATGTAGTGTTCTGAATATTATTAACACTAACTTTTATTTCACAACAGGTGGTTGTGTACATTTAAAAAGGGTAGGTTGCCACTGACTTAACAATAGGGCTAATACAAACTAATACATTTGATATTTGATGCATGACAAAATATCACTAATGATTGTTAAGAAATAAATGAATTAAGAAAGAGAAGAATATAGAAAATATTGTGATTTCTGTAAAATATCATCTAAATTTGCAATTTCAAATATTATCCTTGTATTTGAAATGTTGTGACATAAATTCTAATTTTCACACAACTTCACATTTAGTTCTTTTATACCAATGTAGGTAAATACGAGGGTCACTCCGAAATGATTGGGATATAAAAAAAAACTACATGCATATTGTACCTAAATTATATTTCATTGTTTTTAAAAGTATTCACCCTTGCAATTAATGCACTTTTGCATTATCTGGAGCCAATGTTTGAAACAATAATTCCAATCAGAAGTAGCTGCTTCATAAATGGCCGATTTATAAGCATCTACTGCTGCTTCAGACTGTCACACAAGTGCACTTAAGCCTTGTATAAATATTAGATAAAAAAAAAAAACTGCCGCTTCAGGGTCTTTAAACGGTTGACCACGCACCATATCTTTAATTCTGGGGAACTTAAAAAAATCTTTTGGACTCAGGCCGGGGCTATATGGAGGATGAGACATCAACTCAAAGTTTTCCCCGTGTAAAGTCTTTTGTCTTGCAAGCAGTATGGGAGATTGCATTATCATAATGCAAGGTGACTCGATGAGTAGTGTTGCCTCCATGGAATTTGGCTAACATTTCTGGTAAACAAACCGAGGTATACCAATTTGGTGTAACCGTTCTGGCTTCCTGTGGTGGAATTGTAGTCACATGACCTTTTTTGGAAACAAACAATGCAATCATTTTCTTAGAAACTCTATGGGAATGCATTAATTTCGTTGGTTTCACCTCATCTTTGAAGACCCAAACTGCCAACTGACATTTTGTTTCGGGTTCATAACAATAAATCCACGTTTCTTCACCTGAGACGATGTTCTACACGGCTGTGAAAGTTCCTACATACAACCGTTTTAAAGTAGAGCGGCACCAATCTACACAAACCGCCTTTTGCTCTTCAGACAAATTATGGGGACCTTCAGACATAATTAGCGGGAAACAAGCTTCCTGACATTTCATTGTACAAAATCTTTTGAATTGCAGTCATTCCAATGCCTATAGTCGCCCAGATCTGCTCATAGGTAATATGTATGGCGGTCTTCTAATATAATTTTTTGCACGGCTGCCACATTTTCAGCCGTTATCGCTGTTTTGCTCAACCGGTAGAAAGTATGGTGATGAGAGAGGAACAACCTCGCCAAAACTCTAAATACCACCGATATATTGTTGTTTGCGATAACCTGCGACGAAAGTTCTGGTAAATTGTGGCGCGAAAATTTTCCCGCGCGAGGTCCATTTTGCTTATTGACTTGTCAAGTTTAAATGGGATTAATAATAACGTCATTATGATCTAAAGTGGCCAGTACTTACGTCACCAAAAAGGTTTTACGCTAACTCAGTCCCGGTTTCTCAATTTCCGATCATTTCGGTGAGCCCTCGTTAAATTGTTTATTCAATTATAATACTTTTAATAATATTATACTATGTATTCTATAATATGGTTTCTAGCTATGTAATAGATCTTTCTTATTGTGATATGTGTTGTACAAGTATAAGCATACTTGTACAACTAACAACTGTCTGTGTCTGCACACCTGCTAGTAATCAATACAATATGTTAATTGAACAATGTATTAATTGATGCAAATTTATCATTGCCGACTATAAATTGCATTACAAGTAGCATGTTGATCTCAGTTCCTTCTGGTCCAAGCTTTACAACCTTTGTGTGTGTGTTTTTCTAGGTCAATATTAAAATTTTGTCATAATCATTTATGTATGAAATCTTTTTTAATTTTCATTTAATAGCCACAGAAAATCAGTGGCCAGTATTATTGTTTTGCACCAAGAAGTTTTTCATGCTAAATCCGGAGCACAAACCTAATTTCAGATTTGTACTTGGCCTTATTAGAAAAAGTGAAAATTACGGATGAAGTACATTAAGATAATTTTTTTTGGCATGATCCCTTAATGATAGATCAATAAAATGAATAGGGTAGAAAGTCAATAAAATAAGGCAGTTTTTAAACATGGTTTGAAAAAAAAAGTGATGCTAGTTTTTTTTGTAATCTGCCTTCAATCTGAACTACAGTCAAAATTTTGTCACTTTTTGTGATTCGATATTTTTTTGCCCAAACGATCAACGATGTTGTTTTGTTTTTAAATAAAATACATGCACGTACTATTCAGCTACTCATTAAAAAAAACCGGTCAAGTGCGAGTCGGACTCGCGCACCGAGGGTTCCGTTTCATTATCTATAAATATATAAAACCAGTGTAAGCAGAGCCCTGCTCCAAAGCAAAATGTACGCAGTGTGGGGTTACTTTATATTGGTCACTGCTATATACAGACATACATACACATTTACGGTTTTCGCAATTATTCTTTAATCTGTGCTATAAGACCTACCTTCATACCAAATTTCAAAATTCTGCGTTCACGGGAACTACCTTGTAGGTTTTGATTCCCTTGAGAGTTGAAAATTTGCGGAAATTTGCGGCATAAACGGCTGTATCTTTTGATTGCGTTGGCTTAGAATTTTGATTTTTTCACAGCTCCAAGGGGCAGTAGACCTAAGTATTTGATATAAATTTCAGCTTGATACCTCCACGCGTTCCTGAGAAAAAGGGTCTTGACAGACGGACGGACAGACGGACAACAAAGTGATCCTATAAGGGTTCCGTTTTTTCCTTTTGAGGTACGGAACCCTAAAAACAAACAGCCAATTATCTCAATTATTGCAGTCAGAGTGAGCAAAACTGTCTCCATGGTCGTAGATTAATAGAAAATGTGAAAAAGGCCATAACTCCTAAACTACGAAAAATCGCGGAACATACATAGGGGTGATTCAGATGCCCCTTGAGTTGCTCTACGTCAGGACTTTCGCTTGACTCTACTTTCTGGGACACCCTGTATAGGTGTAGGGTCGACTTGATGTACCTTATGCAAATATTGAAACTAAACTCGTTACTGAACTGGCTCTGTCTACCCCGTAAGGGATAAAGACGTGATTTATGTATATATGTATGTAAGTATGTATTACTGAACTGAATGCCTGTACCAAAACATCTACAATCTTCAATGAAATTGAATCACATGATCCTTAAATAGTTGCTTAGAGTAAGGTCAATAGAAACGTGTACAAACAGTAGTTGGTATGTGGCACTCTATTAGTGTCCACAATAACAATTATATATTTAGGTATAAATAAACTTTATGAAGGATGCGTAGCGACTTATTGACGTATGCTATGCTAGAGCAATCTATGAGTAGAGAATGTATCATAAAACGCGATATTATCTAATGATCTATACTGAGTCAGGGATGACCATTTTATAGTCAGCATCAGATATAGAGGCGCAAGTGTCACAAAGTTTTATGTTAAGGGCTTAGTAGCGTGTTCCGATATTATTTGACCACTTTGGTCGCTACGATATAACTGACATTGACTGTGTCTACCTGAGATCATAGAAGTAGTATTCTCTATTGTGTTGGATCTGTTTGGTGCATTTCAATTGTTGGTCTCGGTGCTCCGGCGCGCTCCGAATTAGCATGTGTGCGGTCTGGCGACCGGAAATGTGAGACCTAATTTCTTACTGAAATTTGTGATAACTGTGCCTTGCGTTATCTTAATGTACTGTCGAGCAAAAACAAAGTAATTATGCTCTTCAGTGCAGTTCCAATGGCCGAAAAATGGTTATTCGCGTGTTACGCACTTCGTACAGTTTGACAACAAAAATAATGCTCCACTATGTACCTGCGCAGTAGACCAATTTTAGTAGCGCGGGAAACTCTGGCGCTGTTATTGGTCGATCGATTTCGTACCAACAATGGCAAAATCGTGTAAGCGGGACAGAGCTAAGAATGCAAAGCAAGCAATACTCTGCCAGTTGCGCTTGCAAATAAAGTTCAATATAGATTATTTATACGTTCGGCTACCATCGGAAACTGGTCTGCGCTTCTCTGCGCAAACGAATACTGCCGATGCGCATTATATTTGTTGTCAAACTGTACCTCTAGCTCCCATAAGTAACGACACAGTACACATTTATTTTTCATAGATACGCGAATGCGAAAAGAATAAGATTCCATAAGAGAATTCAATTACTGAATGTATATCATTAGTTTAACAAAAAGTAGGCTTAACAGATGCTTACAATGCGGTAGGCGCTTCCCATGTTTGTGATTACGACTATTACGAGTGTTGTGCTTGTGCATATCTCATCCAGCTCAACGGGCGTGTGATAACGAGCCGTTGGTTGTAACTCGTACCCCTCCAGCTATCGCAAGTTTATACAACTCTGAATTTCCTTTACGTACGATAACTACACATATCGCCTACGATCCGTATAAGTACGGGCAAATATGTAGGTAAATGATTAGGTAGATACGTATCGGTCGGTATGAGTTGCTAAAAATGTAATTTTGGTGCCTACTTGTTAAAAGCTGGAACAGCAATATTCTATAGCAAATACGTAGCTACAGATGTCTCCATCAGTCACATTATTATGGAACGAAGAGAGTAATTAAAATAAAAACAAATACCGCAATAACCTAAGACAAAAAAATAATTTTGAAGGGAAAACTTCTTTAGCGGGTTTGTGCACTTTTTTCGTGATGGGTAAAAAATGTTAAACTCGCGTCAGGTAACACGGAGGGGGAATTAAAGTACCAGAATCGCAGACCTTCTAAGAGCTTATTTTGAAATACGAATGAAGCTAGAGTCGCGTTCGATTTTAGAAGTGTTTTTTTTGTTTAGTTGCGGAGAAAAAGTACCAGGACATCAGCACATTGTTAGAGGGCTGTCCATATAGACTCTATATTATGTGTTCTGAGGTTCTTTGTATTGTGCTTCCGAACTTTTATTTGAATTTATTTAAATTTGGAACGCCTCCCACGTTTTCAATAAAGAATAATCGCGTCTTGAAGGAAGTGCCAGGACAGCAGCCTATAGTAAGAGGTGCGTATGTGTAGTTTTCACAACTGCCGGCGCTCCTGGAGTGCTACCGGTCGTTTTTTATCATTACAAGTTTTTTGCTGGCTGTACTTTTTGTTTGCGTTGTCATCCGTCCTACATAATTGTGTACCAAATTCCAAGTCAGTCGGATCAGCCGCTGAAGAGTTCCCTCCTGCGGACACGATCCTGGCTGGGTCACCAGAATTCCACAACCAGATTATTGTACTGTCATCTGACTTACAAATGTATGCAAAATTTCAGCTCAATCGGTTGAAGACATCTGCTTAAAAATTTAGTTGCAAGATTCCATCCGGACAAACATACATAGTTAGATAGTTACATATTATATTGCAAGTTAAATAAAAGCTTCAAAATAAAACCTCTGTAATTAAGATCAACCGTATTGCCAACAGGATTATTTACATATCTGACGCATTGATCACCTCTTTGTACTCCAATATGCCGTGTGACAGAAAGAAATTTGATTGCGATTGTGAAGCCGAGTGCTTTAGACAATATAGCTTTGGCCTCAGGTTCGCGGTTCTGAAAATAAACTAAGTATTTACAAGTAAAGTAATCTTATGTGTAATTTCGCGGATTTTCCACGAGAACCTGTACTTTAGAAACGTTCCAGAGATTCGCTGCGTTTAGTAAAGCGTCTCTAGATATAGTATGACACGTTGGTATGGTGCGCTGTTTTGGATAGAGATAGATAACAAACACAGATGCGCGTCAAGGTGTATGGTCTGTCTCTATTCACAATCTGCTAGATTTGTTAAGAGAGTTAGTGAATATCAATACTCAACTACTAACGCTCAATTTTCAAGTTAGTCTTATAAGTCACTGAAACTCCTAGCACTTAAATAATCCACATTATAATAGTCCATGGTCCAAGCGACTATGATTAGTACGATTACTAATGAACTAATGAACAAGACCTGCTAGAGCGGTCGCTATAGGGAAGTGAGAGTGCAAAATCTGAGGACAACAATCTTTCATAAAACAGGGCAGTTATTGAGGTAGTTTCTAGGAATTATTATTTATTATTATTAGTTTCTAGGAAAAACACACACCAAATGTGGTTGTAATTAAACAAAATACTTAAGTTTGCAGCTTTTAAGACCCTGCTATCCCACTATCCCAGACTAAATAAAAAGTAAAGATGGAGTACCGCGAACGGCAAAGTGAGTCCGATAACTACGCTTTCCCGTATATACTGCATACAGTTGCACGCACACAAATGCATCCAAACTTCGCCAAGCGAACTAGTTGCGTTCCACATATTAGGTGCACAATACAAGGAGTATCTTAAATCGTCCTTACTTTAATGTTTGTCCCTACCTTTTATTTGGTCTAAGGCTGCTATTAATAAGAAAAAACATTGACTTTATATTAATAATTTTGTTATCGTTATCATTTATCATACTATATTTCTTTTAACCACAAGGTAATAGGGTTATATATATTATCCTTATTACTTATATTATATCAATTATATCAATTTAGTCTTAACGGAACAGTGTAAAATATTAGCTGGATTTATTAAGCAAAAGTTCGCCGCTATACTAAAGGTGAGTTAGACCAAACGAGCAAATGCTCATTCTATCCCCACTCTGCCAAATTTATTGTGTCGAGCAAAAATAACGGGTCGCTTTTCATACAAACTTGTATGGAGAGTAACCCGTTCTTTTTGCTGTACACAATACATTTGATAGAATGAGCATTATTCACTCGTTTGGTCTAACTCCACCTTAACACTGGCCGTTTTGTAAAATAAATTCCCTTCATTGCTCATTAAGTCATTATTAATATTAAATTTCTTCTGTTTCCAGGTTTATGAAATGTTTGTGGGTAACGGTTTGCGCAATCGCAACACCGCCATGGTGTATGTTCGGTGACGAGTATCACGAGCCTATGTACGATATTACCTAACAAAAGCCTTCAGGTTAAAAACACTAACATGTGACTTTAATGTGATGTGACTGTAACCTACCCTCAAAGTAACAAGTGCCTTAGACTTTATTTTATTTGCCTAAGTAAGTTTTGGCTACTGCAATATAATATTTACGCATGCTGTCCAATGGATTCCAAAGCAACAAAAACTTGTGATGTAAAAGTAAAGAAACAAGGGCGCAATAATGAAAAGAAAAAGAAAACGGAAAGCAAACAGGTAGACGAATCTTTAGATGAAGTTTGCCGTCAGATGAGCAAGCTGTCGCATGAAGAGAGCGCCTCCGGCAGTTCCACCGACAGCGATGACCTGGTCAACGCCATCAACTACAACACCATCACATCTCTCGCTGCTCTTAAAGACATCATTCAGGGCGATAGCAATGATACGCCGGAAACAGACAGTTTTTTTCAGCATTATTTTATGAACCACTGCAATAATCTTTCAAGTTTAAACCCGAATTCGAACTCTCCGTTTCCATATTCGGAGCGACGCCGCTTGTCTCAATGCCGAGAAGAAGATGAAGATGATGAGAAAAAAGATAACGATTTGCCCCTTTTGGCTTGGCCTTTAGATGAATGTCCAGAAGCGGCCTTCGAAGGCAGCTTGAAATCACCCAAAGGTCAAGATTCAGGCGATGGGGTTGAGGAATCAACCAATCAGGTGAATGTCGACAACCTACCACCTAAACGCAAGCCTGCGGCAGGTGAAGCTGCAAGCCCACCGAAAAGAACTGTAATGGGAGCGCGTCACAAATTCTTGGTAACGACCACAGAAACGCCGTTGGCGACTCCGGTCGTAGAAAAAGCTCTCCGTTCTCAAGTGCATAATGCTCACACTGTACATTTTGGGACCAAAGGGGCAGAAGAGCAAAGGCCGAGTGTGCGCTCTATTTTTGTGGGACAGAATCTCCATCTTGACAAAAAATATTTTGATAGCAGTCTCATAGAAATTAGATCTACCGTAGATGAAACACCAACTAGTTCTGAAGACATTTGGGTGAAAAGAAGTGATGAAAGAAAAGTAAGTATAACTTGTGATTTATTCGATTAGTCGATGGTTTTATCTATCTATCTATCTATGTATACAATGTAAATAAAATGATTTGTCCTGAATTACTGACTGAGACGGATCAATGCACGGCCTTAACCGCTGATCGTAGAGACCTGAAACTTGGAGGGTGTGTTCTTTATATGACGTAGGCATCTGATAAGAAAAGAATTTCCTAAATTTTACCTCTAAGGGAGTGAAAACGAGGGGCTAAGTTTGTATGGGACAACGTGAGTCCTTGGTCCGATCTGTTTAAAATTTTGCATAGACTTTCTTTAACAGAATTGATGGAACACGTGTTTCGTATTTTCTTGAAATTCACCCCCTAACTGGGTTTAACCCGTCAAGCGTCCAAGCGACTACAGTAGTCCCTAACTTTTTCGGGCGGGAGGCTAAAAGAGAGAGCGAGAAGCATATACAGTAGAATCCGATTATAACGACGGCCAAGGGACCGGTGATATTACGTCGTACTAACCGGACGCCGTACTAAACGAACAGACATTTTTGTTTTTTATTTATCACAAATTAATGTATTTATTAATATTTAGGTGACTTTGTACGCGTACTCGTTACCCGCATATTAAGTACTGCCGTAAAACAAACAGTCGCATTCCAATCAGCTATGTGCAGGTAACG
This sequence comes from Pandemis corylana, assembly GCA_949127965.1. Classification (NCBI taxonomy): domain Eukaryota; kingdom Metazoa; phylum Arthropoda; class Insecta; order Lepidoptera; family Tortricidae; genus Pandemis; species Pandemis corylana. Next base: position 23,959,792 of record OX421850.1, read on the forward strand.
AGGGTGCGCGGGGCGGAGATAGCTTCTTACCTACGATTTATTTGTAAAAACGTCAACGCTCGTCGTTGTAACCGGACAATTGTTTGAAATTCCGTCGTTAAAAGCGGTCGGTCGTTGTAAGCGGATTCGTAATAAACGGATGTACTTTCATAGTGGTACATATTAAAACCAAACATATGCCTATACTTACGTCGCTAAAAACGGTTGGTTGTTAAATGCGAAGTCGTACTAAACGGACTACACTGTACATATAGCGCGTTGTCGTGAAGTGGCGTGAATGCATAATGCAGTCCCTAGGACATTTCCCGCCCGAAAAAGTTAGGGACTACTGTAGTTGCTTGGGCGCTTGACGGGTTAAAAGGGGTAGAAAGTTGTTTTCTTTAGTGCTTTTGATTTAAATTACATTTTATTTTTACATAGTCATGTTTGATAACTCAATCCGATTTTATTGAAAAAAAAAGATTGAACTCACATAAAAGCCTGGTATAAAATGTTTCTTTTAAAATGACGAAAATGCAATTAACGCGGGATTTTACAACTTCTTTTGTTGCTGAATATGAAAGGAAAAAATAACAAAGAGACGTAAAAAAACTGACCGCAGTATGGCACGTGTACTGGAGTAGCTCAACCCTTCTTGATCTTTGAAAATAAAGATTTTAATTTTTATTTAAAATATGATTATTAATACACAAAAATCAACACTTATACATATTACATATTCTTATGGCTAACATTCAATATAATTTCAAATATGATATTATGATTATATTACCTAAACTGGACCCTTTTAAGTATAATAGGTGTATTGTTTTCCAAATACAATTACAGTGCGGCTAACACTCAGGTAAAAATGTCTTATACCTACTATAAAAAAATTGAAAAAGTGATATTGATTTTATACACGGCAAATACTCTTTAAAGTTGGAATGTCTCGAAAGTCACCGTATTATATTAGTAGGTACCGCATTTTGAAGGTTTCTAAACTTTAGAGAGGTCATGCGTATTTTAGAAATTCCTTCGAGGTAGGCGAAGGCGCCCTATCTCTGCAACTATACTTACTAGAGTCTTGAAATTTGACACACAAGTACGTAGTCATAAGTGCTAAAAATCAATTTCAGGACTTACCGAAATTCCCGTGGGTTAGGCGGTAAAAGGGATTTATATTCTTACTTTGAAATGGTCCTATCTCCGTATTATTATTACTAGAATATTTAAACTTGGCATACCAAGAGGTCATTATGATACCTATCTGAAAACTGACTTATGTATTTTGCAAAATTCCGTTGGGATAAGAAATAAAAAGGATAATTATATGATTTAGATCCTTGGTATTTGGTTACATGTTCCTTGAGGGTCAAAAAGCAGCATTTAGAATGGATTTTGCAAATTCCTCAAGGGATAAAAAGACTGGATAGGAAATAATGACTTAATATTTATAGAAATGTTTGGATGAAGGTGGTATGTCACTTTGACGTCACCTGGGCGGACGAAGTCGCGGGCAAAAGCTAGTATTTTATATATTTCATTTTGTAATAATGCTTACAGAAAGAAAACTCAGCGAATGCTACAGAGGGTGAGTCTACCAAAGACGGCATCACACATTCATCTTCTGAAAAGAATAATTCACAAGTGCGAGATCGGTCTGGTACGTGGGGCTCACAAGAAACTCGAAACCAGAACTCTACGAAGAAAACTCAATTCATCAAAGAAAAGGAGTTTCGACGTAGTAGTGATGACAGGCGACAGAAACGAGGTGAGTGGCTCCTTGTGTGTATAAACTCATTTAATTTCGCGTTTTAAGAAGCGTTTTTATTATTGAGGTCTAGTGAGTGTTTGTGTTGTAAATATATTTATATTTACCGAGTCGTAGGAGTACCTGTGCGATCTCGCCGCTATTTGGCAAAGTACCGAGCTTTCCATTATATGGGAGCCACGCGGCCGTTGCCGCCCACACTGGCGCGGTGCCAAAGCTAATGCTTTGTTTGAAGGGCCGTGGCAAATAATTTATCCACAAAAACAAAAATAATTCAACCAAAATTTTCAACTGTTTGCATCTCGTGTTACGTATATGAAGCGTTGATTCTTGTTTAGCAAATGCTTTCAGCGCTCATCTAGCAACAAGTTGCCTATATATTACGTCATTGGCAGTGAACTTTATTTATAGAAATGATTACATCTTCCTTCGGTCAGCTTGTCAATAAACGTAGTTGGGTTACCACAGCAGCTGATTTGAGTGTTAAAGAACTGAGTACCTACACTATTCTGATTTATTACTTTTATACTGTTTTCAACTGTTTATTTTTGTAACTTTTAAAGATGTTCTAAGTATTCAAAATATGTTCGATCTCAAGAGTTTTAACTTTAGTTTTCCTTTCGTAGACGTCAGCTCAGAATTTATACACGTTATACATTTATCGTTAAGGTTATTAGGTTCATAACTAGCTTACCGACATACTTACCGATGTTAATGCTTCCGTGTTCTGTAGTTATTAAACTCGACTTTGCATGCAGACTATCGCTTGTGTTGTGATATCTCTAGCAAAGCAAAACCGATGTACATAATCATGGAGCAAAAACATCGCATACATTGTGCTCACTCCGATACTGGATTCAGTGGCCACCATGTGAAAACTAGTGGAGACTCTGGGAATGCGTTTTCGATTTAAAGTTAGGCATTTGATAGTAAAAGGATTTGTTACTATGGTTCAAAATGAAGGTAAGAATTCTTGTACCCCACATTACAACATGCGATAGACGAACCTGATTTGCAGTGAAATCTTGATAAATGTGCAGAGCTACTAATATCGTAATAGCTACGTAAATTGACGTATTTTTAATGAACTGCGTTTTTACACAACTATCCAAGACGGAGAGGTATCAAGTTGAAATATACTCAAGAGCAAAGAAATCGGGACTCGGGTAGGAGACAGTTGTATGAAAAATGATACGATTATTTTGCTCCCTAATATATTAATGGGCTTTTAGACCTCAGTGAGCTACTCCGACTCACACTTTCTTTTATGTATGTAGTTCTTTCGCAAAACATTAATAGCTACTTGACTTTTCATATTTGTGAGACAAAAAAAGTGCTGTAGGAAATTCGCGTCACAACCATCTTGATCGCATTTTGATTATAATTGATAATATAACATTAAGATTCAATATGCGGCGCAAGACCAAACAAAAATAATTTTAATTATATTCGGTTGATAAAGTGTTGCTTATGTTTACTATGTTCTATTATTACGAGGCATGGGGTTAAAGAAAAGTAGGTAATGATTTTTATTATATTTTTGAAATGTATTAATGATATTTTTTATTTCAAAATCCACTTACATTATGTGCATATGAGTGTGATAGGATAGCATGTAGAGATACAGACCTGCGGAAAAAATAAGGCCTGGCTAAATGAAACCAAGGTCAGTCTTATCGTATAATTTGTAAAACATATGAAAAAAACAATATCAAATGCCTGACACATAACCGCGGTTAGCAACCAAGCCTTATATGCTAACGTGAGGCTTTACCATGCGAGTACAAATTATACACGATTTTATCAGAACTGAGCACGCTTAACAGACTTAACATGTCTTATCTTAATTTCATTCGTTCTAATGTGATTGCGAAGATTTACGAACAAAGAAACTGAGTCGAACTCTCGGGACTAATCATATAATAATAATGTTTATCGACTTCCGTCTTTTAATTCCTGTAGAGAATTAATAATTACAAAGATTATTTATTATTGCTGAATCAAAGTCTATATTTAGTCAATGGTAGGTAGGTACTGAATCGAAAAAATACACGGTTCTGAACCTAAACCTTATCCAAATAGGTTCACCTGTTTAACAGCTACGGTGCTACAGAAAGATGTATACATACACAAAGCGGTCAAACTTATAACACCCATCTTTTTGCGTCGGGGGTTAAAATAATTTAAAGATTCTTTACACGCTTTATTGCGTTCCCGAACATAATATAATAGGATGTGTCAAAGACGGGCGAGGCGATATCTTGTGCGGGTTGCGGGTAGTTCGGCAAACTCACTCGGCTAAACAAACGTGACGCCTACGCTTTAGTCTGCTCGTGCCGATGAACCGCAATATGGCTGAAACGTGGAGGTAAACATTATTATACGCGATATAAGTCTCAAGGGTTAGTGAATTATGTTCTGTCATCCATTATCACTCGGCTGTTATTATGACGCGCGCACGCGGAATCCGTTGCAACGGTACAAATACATAACGTATGCCGTTTCTATGCATCAACTGCTCGCCTTCTTAACACTGTAACACTAAATAAGTAAAGCTGTATATACTCGACTTAACACTAAAGTAACTACGTAAACCATGGTGTTGCGGGTTTGGTATACAGAACTCGAAGAATCAAAGTTTTGCATATTTTGCGTGGTGTTATTCCTAAACCATCAAATCGACACGTTGCACAGCACTATGGCCCAAAAACCCTATCCAGCTGGAAAAAAACGGTTAGGTACTGTAATTCTATAATAGAACAGTAGAGGGCATAAATATCGTTACAGCCATCGTGTCAAATATATGTGTCATCAACCTTATTGTTTGCGGCATAAAGGTGTATAGATGTTTTTGACGTGTTGGCATTGCATATTCATATATTTATGATCTTACCAGCAGAAATGATAACAGATATTGCTAAGGTCACGATTCCATTTATAATTTTGTGTAAGTACCTACCTTCCAATAATTAATTATTAGTCTCGAAATGTCAATTGTCAATAAGAGCATTGTCGCTCGTATGAAAATCATTCACTATGGTATTTTACAATGTTTGTAAGATTAAATATTTAGGTTGTTAGTCATGGATTGTTTAGTTAATGGTAAGTACTTTTTTTATAATTGTTTTAGTTGAAAGGACTTTCGCTTATGATGAGAAAAATGCTGACGAATGTCATGGATATCATATTTTTAGTACATATTTTGTTTCTTAGACCAGTAACTAGGTACTGTATCATGTTGTAATATGACAGTAATATTTTTATGTGGTAGTCTCATTAATAAAGTATTCGATTAAGTACATTACAAACTGGGGATGTCTGTCGAACTCCGCTCCATGAAGCTAGGTTTTTTTTAGAAAACGTATTAATTGTAAAATAACTTAGGAATGAGTATATTAATAAATAAATATCGTAGTACAATTAACGCCCATTGACCCAGTCCCAAACCAAGCTAAGATTGTACAAGATATGGGTACCTACCAGGCAACAGGTTTAAACATACTTATATACCATATACAGGGTGTAACGATCACCCCGTAATTAACCCCGACGATAATTCACTGGGGTATAATAACCATAGCTATAGAAACTAAAAAAGATGTTAAAAAGAAAATAGCAGTTATGAAAAAAAACACTCCCTAAAAAATAATAAATTATTTCTATGTTTCTCAAAAGGTTGTGCGCCTCTGACTTTACCTAGGGTCGTATTCGTAGTAGTAATAAAAATGTCGTCTCCGCAGTTATTCTTCCTGTACAAGGGTCAACTTACATCTGGTATATGTATTTTCCAGTTGATTATAGCGAAAAAAGGCAATTATTATTAATTTGTGTGTATTTAGACTAACTATAAATAAACGTTTTTGGGCCATAGTGCGTATGGCCAGTTTGCTATCATAAATTAGGTAGGTACAAACCGATACCGAGTTAGATTGTTACGCTTGCTTAGTGCATTTGCGCTACCACTATGTTGGTTCCAAGAGAGAACTAATTTGAATGTTCAGGAGTTACGGCCAGTACCTATTATGATCTGTATGAACAAGGGCAAATTCATTACTCATACCTCTACGTCATCCATTCATTCATCAATTAGGCATCCTCTCTTCTAATTGTCTAACCAAAACATTCAGAATTTGTATTTAGCATTTCGTAACATTATGGTTAAGTATCTTATGGCCGAAGGCAGCTAAAAATATTTCATTCACATTTCACATTTGTAACTGAACTTAGTACTAAGTAAATTCCAATTGTTACAAACGGCCTTAGTTAGATTCTGAAAGGATTTGAGTACTTAATTAAATTAAAATAGCGCTCATTCAACGGAAGCGGTGCAATCGATAAGACTCATTCACCTCACAAATCAGATCTATCATCTACACGGTGTCACTTTTCATACAAAGTTGTTTGAAAAGCGACTTGTTATTTATGCTCGTGAGTATATATCACTAAAACGTAGTGGTTATATTCTCTTTATATATCACTATCTAATAAGATCTAGTTACACACGATAGTTTAGCTAACTAATAATCAGTAAGAGTTAATTTACGCCACAATATAATATGTAATCACGGCGTGCGCTGTAATTCATGCCACATTTTCGTTAAAAATAAACCATACTTTAATATACTATGAACTACTTTTGTGTTTTAAACGTTCGCAATCAATTTGTATTGTGCGACATTATGTAATGATGTCCATGTATTAGCGACGACCTGACGGCTGCTCCGAGCCGTCCGCTCGGCCGCCTCTGACCATGTAGATTGTGTATGACACAGATACCGCGTTCGAAATGTAGCTTTCCTTGTGGCAAATGACGCGTATTGTTTTGATCAGGCGTATTGGTAGGTACCATTAATTTGTTACCACGTTCAACACTAGTCACTTTTAAAAGGACATAAGAAACATCAGAACACATTTTACTACTCAGAACGGCACTAAAATTCTGAAAATTATAGGTAACTAGGTATATCATCTTTATTGGGAGGTGCCGGATTAGTTGGTAGTCTGGTAGGTGTGTGCTCAATTTTAATAAAAGTCCGACTCGGGAAGTAATACGACTAGCTCATTATCAATAGTAGATAATTTCTTCTCTTAGATATTGATTATTTGAATGACTGATAAGATTTTAATAACGTAAATTCATGTTAGTTAGTATTAAAATTAAATGAACAGTTTTAATTATTTTCTTAAGTATTTAACATGAACTTGATATGTACCTACCTACCTACCTATTATTTGTTAAAAATACGCATTCATAGTTCTAAGCATATTTTTGTGTCTACCTATCGTTAGTCTTTAGATATCGTAGAGGTACAGTGCTATGATATCCGGAGATTTTGCCTTTTGTCAATATTTTTATTTTTTATTTATTTATTTAAGGTTTACCAACAATTGTTAACACTAATACATCAATCTTGCTGCTTGCATATACATTTTGAATAGAGTATCACAATCACTTATAGGTAAACACCGCATGCGAAATAAAAGTGAAGCTTAACAACTAAGTTTATTAACTAATTAGGTTTGTTCTCAAAACCAAATAATTATATACAACCAAACAAACACAACTCTGGCTGGATAAGTGACTTAGGTTGAGTTTAAGATGGGTCTGATCAGTGCAACGGGTGGGTCAAACTGAATATCCGTCATATCGCTGCATCTATTGGCAATGCTCGCTAGCCTACAAATGGGAAAGTTCTTACCAGATGCCGACCTTCTGAGCGGTGGACACAGGGGGGTAATGTGATTTCGGGGGAAACGTAAACGCGCACGAAAACGCAGAAGCGCCAGTAGCTGTGGACAATCGATATCGCACATTATCTTTATTGATTCAAGTAAATGGCTGTTGATTAAATAGCATCTTCACCCATTCACTCGAAGGTTGACCGGAAGAGATGCTTACGTGTAATTAATGTACGAGTATGCGCAATTGTACCCATATTGATACCTATGTGTGTATTGTGATACACTTATCGTCATTACTGAGTTACGTTTTATGTTTATTTTTTCTAATCCTATCATTCACATTCATTATCAGTATCACACACACACACACAAATTGAGTATCACGCAGAAATAAAAAGACGTATGGTGAATAGTAGACTACAAGCCCATGGACAAAAAAAACATGTGAAATGAACCAGCGTGAAACACGCTTAGAAGGCTGTTACTATATCATAAAATAACTCTGAGCGCTATGCCGTCATTTCTGAGCGGGCTTGTAGTCTATAGGTGTCCCTAAATCAGAAAAAAACACCATTAAAACCAACATTAAAAAATCCCACCATAAAGCGTGACTTGTTCTTGACCGCTTTTATACAATACTGCTTTTGCCCGCGACTTCGTACGCGTAGACAATGATTCAAGTAATACAAATACTGGTTTTTAATAGAAGAAGGTGATGTTGCGTTGCTATCTTTTACTCCGGGATGCCGAATTTGAAGAGTCAAGTTATTATAGTTACTGAGATATATTATTATATAAGCCTTATTTATTCCCTATCCTTTGGGAATTTCAAAAAATCCCTTCTTAGTGCTCCTCTGGGATACTCAAGATATACGTCTGCCAAATTTCAAGTTAGTCATTCAGTCAGTCATGGTACTGTTTTATGGGTCTAGATGTACCTACAATACCTACATGCCTGTGTAGTCTAAAGCGACAGAACTTGTATTGAATAGCAAACGTTTTTGAAATATGATGTAGGTATAAGTTTTTGTGATACATGCTCCAAATCATTCGATATTTAGGGTTCAGGTGTTATATCTTGTAAGAGTATCGATATTTGGAGCTAAGTATCAGGAGTTTGTAAGAACAAAAAATGTGATAGAAATGTCGCCTTTTTCAGAGCAACGTCTCGATGCGGCAATTACGCGCAGCACGCAATCGGTCGGCGAGCGCAAACGACGCGGATCTGCCGACGATGGACAGCCGCATCCGATGTACCAGCAGACTATACATGGTAACAACCTTGCAGTCGACTACACACCTAACTATAATAAAATAATATACCTTGCTAAGATAAAAATAAAGTTATAGAAAAATAGTGTAGTAAATCTAAGCACAGACGATTTTATTCCGTTCCGAACTCAGTAGTCAGTTCAATAGGTTTTAGATTGAAGAATGAGCATACATCAATAACTTAACAATAATCGGGTTTTGTAATAAAAATTGTAACAAAGTACAGGTGGTTACTAAATGGTGAGTAAGCACCATCTGTCACCGACAATGGTGAGTGCGATGTAAGAACTCATAATTCACAACATTTCAATTTTAAATAATTACTAAAGTACCGACAACCATTTCGAGCTTTGTGTTTAAGTATTCCATTCCATATTTTTTTTATTTTTTTTATTACTTATTTAACGTAATATTCACAAAAATCTTCAAAAAAATCCGAAGTAAGGCATCGTCGTAGTATACCTTTGCCTTCCTAATTATTTATGAATAAAAATGACAATGTCAAAAAGGTGTCAATGTCAAATATCAGTGTTGTTTGCCGATCGATGTTGGGTGCGTTCCACTAAGCGCCCACAACGATCAAAATGCTCCTTTAGTCGTTCCACATAACGATCGCGGTCGTTGTGGTCGCGGCGAAAACGTCACTTATGACGTCATGACTTACGCTCACGCGAAGCTCACGACGACCCATTTAAAAAGGTGGGTCGAAGTGATCGTTGAGAAAATTAGCGGTATTTTCAAAACTCAAAGTATCAAAAATGGCGACCGTATCCAAGTGCCGCCGTAAAAGACATTTTAATTACATTTGAACGTAAATTAATTAAAGACACCGCTAATATTAAATATAAAAAATAAATTATATTTTTTTTTCAATATAAATCGACTTAAACAATAATTAAGTTTATTTTCAAGGCTTACAGGTTATAACCGAACCTCTTAAATCTTTTGCTTTCTTTTTACTAACTCGCCATTTGTATTATTTACCTCCACGCTCAAAACGCTCTATAATCCATTCCACTTGAGTTTACGACAGTAACGCTCACAAGCAAGTGGAACGGGAAAAACTGCGGTCGTGAGCGTGATCGTTGTGAACGCTTAGTGGAACGCACCCGTTGTTTGTTCGTTTTGTTTTGAAAAAGCATTGTTATATTTATTAAATTGATTTGATGAAAGTTTCGGACGGTTATGCCATGGCAGACAGCCGAAACCTTCCCAAGGTGGATTATATGATGTTGTTGCAATACATGCGTGAAAACGACTCGTTTAACGTTGCCGAAATCCGGGGAGCTAAGGTTTTGTTGTCATCAAGGGATGCTTACGTTGAAACTTCTGTAGGCTATGTGGAAGTGAAACGAGAGAATGCTGTGTGTTTTATCAAAGGCAGAGTAACTCCTGAGCACCGAGTTCGTACTAAAATGTACTCAGTTGTCGCAAGCGTTAACGAGGCAGAAGAAACTGTATTGGATGTGAAATGTGAAGACTGTGCTGCAAGTCAGGGTGGATGCAAACATTCAATTTGTTTTATTATGTAGCTTATTTTGTTGTCAATTATTTCCAATTCAGTCCAGAAAATGCGAATAATTAAAATCCAATAAAAACCAATATCAAATCACCAAACGTCAATCAAAAACTCTTCTTCTTCTCCCCCTGTCGGGCTCTTAGCCAACGGATAATGATATCCCTCGGAGGCCGCCAGGAAATCATTAACCGGTGCCCAGGGTGCACCGGAACAAGCACTGCACTTCCCCTCGGACGGATCCAAAAACGAACCGCAGCTCTTGATCACACGCGGAGGTAACCCGACTCGCACCCCAATCAAAAACTCAAAATGACAACCCGTTGTGACAACCAGTAGACAATGTAGACATCAATCTTATCTTATTTTTTTATGACCCAGGCAAAGGTAATGTGTAGATTCAACCTTACAAGCATTTTTGAAATATTTTTGACTAACTTAGAATACAAAGGGCTTAGCAGGCTAAGGAAGGACGTGTGGCCCCTGTCAGGAATATTATACGAAGTAGTCAAAAAAGTCTAGTCTTTTGAAAATTCGCTTTAAGGTTTTGCTTATTGCTTAGCAACTAAGGGTGTATTATCTTGAACGTATAGCTGTTTTAGGTACACGGGAATATGATATAAATTCAAAAGGAAAGACTCCTTATATTACTTGAATACTTTCGTTATTTTTTTTGAGTATGTTCCACCAAATATAATTAACTGCTTTTGCGTATGCTAGTAGCTAATACTAGAAGCAATACATATGATTTTTTTCATAGTTGTACTTTGAAAAAAACTTGTTGAAAAGAGCTGTCAAAAAATAATTTGATATTTATTTATTTTATTTCTCACGTATAAAATATTAATAAAATTATAGGGTATACTCCCACTAAACCTACATAACTGTGATTTTGTTTCAATGCTCTAGCTGGTATGGATCAGAAGATAAAAGAGTTTGAAAAAAAATGGGATAAAAATACATTTTTGACATTATCTCTGTGACAGTTCAAGATAGAGGGCTGAAAGTTGGAGTGATTACTAGTTATGAGGCCACCAACAATTGACATTTAATAATTCGAATATTCCTGACAGGGGCCACACGTCCTTCCTTAGCCTGCTAAGCCCTTTCGCGAAAAGAAAAAATATGGGTCTCCTAGTTTTCAAAGTACTATTTATTGAGCATAAGAAAACACAAGGTAAAAAAATTGAAATGTTGTGAATTATCGATGACAATGACAAGTGACAATTTGAAATGCTATGCGTAGTTAATATGAAGCCAAATGGGGTAGAATTGTCGGGTTTGTGAAATCGGACCTGGTAACATATTCATAACGACACATATATGTAAGACTACATAAAATGCAAACTGATTTGATAATATTCATTATTTTTAACGCATGCGCCTCCCTCCTTGAATTGCCGATATTACTAATCAATCAGATATTGATTCAAGTGTCGTAGATGTTTATTGTTCATGTAAGTGATATTACTGTTAAAAATATTACAGCCATTAAATAAAATACAAAGCCTCTTTACTTCGTTTACATTGGCACTAGTAAGTTTAGATACAATAATGGTAAGGCCGCGAGGCGTTTTAATAGCCGCCATATCCTGTGTGTTACGAATGTGACCAAGTACCGAAATCAATGACATTAATTACCTACTCTACGAGCGCGTCCAGTGTGGTGCGTATGGGTCACATTCCATGGATACATCAATCGATTTTCGTATCACACGGGATACGGCATTTTAGACGCTTCGCGTCCCCCAATTTGTCAGTTTAGAACGGAAATGAACTCGGCTGGTCAACTGTGGATTTTATCTTCTCTCACGCATTTTTTGGATCTATTGATGAGCGGCCACTTTTGTAAAGCAGAGCCTTAGAGTAAAAAATCTAATGTCTGCTATAAACTTCCTATGCTATCTCACAGTTACATCTGTTGTGGATAGATGTGGATCAATGTTTATTCAATCTGACTAATATTTTTGCTTCCCATAGGAACGACCGGGGTGAGCCGAAGGCCTGCGCTCTTCGATATTTTCAAAACTCGGCCGCGTGGAGATACTAAAAAGCAACCTTCGATTATGAAACAAGTCAAGGCTGCAGTGCAGGTAAACTTCAAAAAAGATATCATCAGACATTGACCAACTGTATCTATAATATATGATTTCTCAATGTCTTGTTTCTGTTTATCAACAAAAAAAATATTCAAATCGAATTACCAACGCCACTTGATATCTTAAGTGTCAGATATTATAGAAACATCATAGATATCTGACATTTAAAATATCAGGATCTTAATAGAGAATGAGGGAACCATGCCTTAAATATGGGCTAAGAAGCCTTCAATGTTTTTTTATGAACGCAGTAGAAAATATACTTTTGAAGAGCGAGCACATACATAGTATGTAAAGTGAGCTCTGTTTTTAAACTGCTTGATAAGTTCAAGTAATTTATTTTTACAGAGTATGACCAAAACTGGTGCACCGAGTAAAGATTTACCAGGGAAGCCAGATGAAATGAAAACGGAGGTCAAAACCGAGTCTGGGGCTTCGACCCCGGTATCGACCGCGGGGGCTCCTACAGTGAAAGCACGAGATGGGTCGGCTCACCGCCACCCAGGAAGTGACGCTCGGGTAAAATAATACGTTGTTGGCACAGTTCTCGAGAATAAGAAAAATATACTCGTCTAAACTAGTAAATTAGCAGCTGTGCTTGGTTTGTTGTGTTGTGTCCCGGCAAGAAAGATGTGACACACAGTTGGCGTTCCGACTTTCCAAGAGATGGCAAAAAAAATCTGCACCTAGAGGCGACGGCGATCTATCCCACAGGTGGCCTGATTGGTCGTATGATTACGTTCTTTAACTTGGGACCCAGTTAAGGTTGAATAACTGTCATCTTGTATGAGAATTCGAAAGACCTGACCGTATGTCTGCCTTCTCTATTTGCTAAAACTAAAAAATATATATCTGCAGTGCCAATGCACTGTTTTCTGTTTTTTATCCTTGAGAACTGTAAATATTGAATGGTCGTGGGCAATGACCAAGGAGCACAAATATCTAAGACTAAGATGAAATCAACTGCTGACTTTGAAAAGTTGCCCCTATGCAATTTTAGAACAATACTCTATTATTCTTATTATGGCAATGTATACATATGTAGTTGCCAGTTCAAATTTTAGATGTTATAAATAAATACAGATGTCATTCTGTCCTTAGTTCGGAACTGAATCTATCTATATTTCTATTTAATACCTTTAAATGAGCAATTCTTGTGTATACATATATACAATCTGAATCTCGGAAACGGCACCAACGATTTTCATGAAGTTTAGTATGCAGGGGGCTACTACTAATTTTAATACTGACAAAAAGGTACCTACCCAACCCACATCCGAATAAAATTCTTTTGATGTGTAAATAAATAACAAATTTGTTCCTTCTAACAGTATTATCACACGATGACAGCTTCGTCGACGAGGAGGCCAAGCGCAATGACTAAAATGATGGAGATTTTCCGTGGCAGAGCCTCCATGCCGGGTCAAGGGTTGCCGGTAGAGGGCGCTGAAAAGAGAAGAGCGGTGAGTACAGTTTTTATACACTCAAGCCTAAGTGGCACCACTAAACCCGTTGTATATTGTTAGAGGTATTGTAGTGTTTGCTTCTACCGCTAGATGTATCTGTAATCAAAATCATGTTTCGTGACGTTTTTGCGTTCCGTTTATTCAGAACTAGCTGTTGCCCGCGACTTTTTCCGTGCAGAATTAAAAAATAGAGCCTATGTTGATGAGATGTAGAAATCTAAGAGTGAAATAATTTTTCAAATCGGTCCAGTAGTTTTCCTCTTTATAATATTAGTATAGATTAATTACTAGGATCCGACTGATCCCACACTAGACTTCTACGATTTCATTAGGATAAATAATCAATTAGTAATAATTAAAAATATCAGAGAACAATGACATTCACCCATATATTGACCTACACCCAAAGCAAGCTCGTAACGATTGTAGAAAAAAATAATTATAAAATAAACTAGATTCTAGTTACTAGAAATTTAATAATGGGAAGTGCGAATGGATGCATCCGGATGGGACGGCCTAGCTAGACGGACGTTCCGGGACCAAATAGGGGACGTTTTGAAAAATGGTCAGATCAAGAGTACCCGAAACCGACGAGCATGTAATGAAGAGATCGATGAATGTGTATGAAGCGAAAGAGATATTAAATGGCAAATTATTGAAAGTACTGGATAGGTAGTGGGGTTTTAGATGTATATCTTTTCTAAAATTAGAGCGAAACCGTTTTTTAACCGACTTCAAAATAAGGAGGAGATTCTCAATTCGGTTGTATTTTTTTTAAGTTTGTTACCTCAGAACTCCGTCGAGAAGAACAACAAACCAATTCAATTGATACCCACCATACAAATGAATAAACCAGAGGGCATCTCTTTGCAGACCAAGGCCAATGTCGTAAAAACACAGCCAATTCTTTTTATACAGATCCTTCGAACCTTAGAAATTGGATTAATTTACCGTACAAATGTTATGTGTAATGTTGGCAATTGAAAGTAAGTAAATGTATGCCTCGACGTACGCATAGCTATTGAAATCTCTCGTATGAAGTATGTAGTATCTTCATGTTGAATATCAATAGCGACATCACGACTTGTTTTCATTATAATATGTGTTTTTTACATTTGTTTCCAATAATGTGAATAACTATACATATTTACTTTCACGAAGCTAAGTCACGGTTAAAGTGAATTAATCATCTGTGTGTGGTAATTTTTCTAACTTACTTGAAGCAACCTATATCCCGCTCTATACTGCTCACCTATACTGTGACCTAGGCCCCTCCTCTCTTACTAAACATAACCACAAATTCTTAAAGTTCATTAAAAGTCGAAATATTAGCGTTAACATGTATTGGCATAAATATAACATACTTTGATCTCCACTTTTACACATGACTTCATGCTCGTGACTAAGCTACGAGTAAGATTCAGATAGTTTATACGGTTTATAAGTACTGTTAGTAAAAATATTTCGCTTCTGCGTAAGTTCGTGCACAGGCTAACTATATCCATACTTACGCTAATAAAAATAGATAAATACTTGCTGTTGCTCGAGACCTCTTCCGCGACGAATTCATTTATCACTGTCCCTCGGGAATAATACAGTTATCTGGAATAAAAATCTTATGGCTAATTCTGGTTATTAGTTCTATCTCTGTGCTGATTTTTTGTATCATTAGGTAATCCATTACTTTATGATCATTTTAATTACTGTCACTATTTTTACGTGAAAGAGTAGCAATAATTTATCTATTTGTCTGTGAAAATGGGTGCATGAAAATAACTTCGAAACGGTTTTGATGAAGTTTGATGCTGAGGTGATTAACACCCAAGAGGTATTGAATCCTGAAAAGAAAAATCACGTCGACTTGATTTTTTTTAAAATTGGCATTGTTCATTTTTTTAGTATGCTCCAATTCGAAAACCATTTCGAGGAAAACCATCAATTATCCGATTTATCTTGTCCGATTTCAAAAATACTTTATGATTGCAGATATTTTTGTAAAAGTACTTTGAACCTTTGTTTGACCGAACGACCGGGTTTTTAGACAGAATCCAGCACCGAATGTTTGCCACAAAAATGAAAAAAAAAGTTTGGCTATGGCAACTGTCACGTGTCACTGTCAAATCTAACAAAACCATAGACAAAGCCGTTTTTTTTATAGCCAGCCGAACGAAGGCGATTGGGATTCTGTCTAAATTCACGAATTATCAAACAGCGAAAAAATATTTATTATTAATTAACAAAGCTACGTAAAAGCATAATATTGAAATTAGTTGCTTGAAATAGTCCATTTTATCAAATAAAGGTGTTAAAAGCACAGCTTAAAAAAAATGAACAATGCCAATTAAGTTTGTGGTATCTCTTTGCTCGCACTCCCTCTAGTCAAATGGAGGGAAGGAGCACGCCAACTAAACCACACTAGCGTTTTTCTGCTCCAACGTTAAACGTTATATGGAGGCAATGGGATCGCGGAAATTTACAACTCATCTATGTTAAATACACGTAATTTAGGATTTTTATTCGTCTTAAAGAATTTTGTCCAATGAAAGTCTAACTTTTGATGATTTTTATGAAATAAATATTAATAGGTAGGTTAGGTATTTAACAACAATACAATTGTGAAATAAATTAATGTGCATGACATATTTCGAACAAGCAGTGACATCATGATTTTAAGAAATCGTAAACATTGTTCACCGATAACGTGTATGTTAATGTCTTAAAGTCGTGCCTATTGATGAAGAATCCATTCTTTTGTATTTTACATTTAACTTTAATTAACATTTTTCTCTTAAAGTTATTACAGACTAAAAATCTAAACTCGTATTAATTTGATCGCCTAGCGGTATATCGCGTTTACAAATAAACTGTAAAATCATAAGCACTCAGTCTAACGTTACGTGCCCCTGCTTAGTGAGAAGCGTTTACGGCACGAATCCGCCAAGTGAGGTCGGCAAGACTACCTACGCGTTTACTAATTACTTTACTTTTCAGATAAAACCAATTCTAATCGTGATTTCGTTCCTAACTATTCATCACTAGTAAAATAATCTTTATTTAAGATTCCAGCATGTGACAAGTACCTACCTAATACCAAAATACGAAAATATTTTTTCCTAAACAATAAATAATTTCACTATTTTTTTAAATAAGTAATTACTTACCTACTCGACTAACACCCACCAAGTTTCTTCTCTTCTTACAACAGAGTACATTTTAAATAAAACAAAAATTTTAACAAAAAAAAAACCGACTTCACTACGCACTAAAAAGAAAAAAATAATTGCATATTCTTCTACAACTTAATAATCAACTTACTTTTTCTACTTATCAATATATAGGTACGATCTAATGTTGTTACAATTATTGTTATTTCTGGAGTCGGTGTCAGCCAACGTAGGCTTGTAAATACATAGTTATAGGTGAGATGTGCTTGTGTATAAAAGTTAATTTGTGAAAAAGTATTTGTTAAAGTATTCTCGTATTATTATTGCTAGGTATATTGTAGTGTTTCCTTGGCTGACACCGACTACAAAAATAACAATAATTGTAACAACATTAGAGAGTACCTATATATTGATAAGTAGAAACAGTAAGTTGATTATTAAGTTGTAGAAGAATATGCAATTATTTTTTTCTTTTTAGTGCGTAGTGAAGTCGGTTTTTTTTTGTAAAATTTTTTGTTTATTTTTTGATTTTTAGTGAATCTGAAGTACCTACACTAACACTTTTTTCTGAATATGGGTAGACCTACTAAACGTGCTGCCATTTCAATTTGGTCCAGTTCTGACAATGGCACCCCTGAGAAAACCGTATAAGTCTGAAATTAGCATTATTAAGTATCTATGTGTGCGACAAATCGTCCGTTTCATCTAAACGGCGCTGTCTCATACGTACCCTCATGGGTACGTATTAAAATACATAAAGTTTAAAATGTATAATGGGTTAAAATACATAATGGTTTATAATATATAATGCGATTTTCTCAGAAAGTTACAAATTAACAGGATTGTTATAAAACAAACCTAACCTAACCTAAACCAATCTATAGATTACGATATCAAAAAAGTTCATTTAGCTAATAGTTTTACAAAAAATTGCGTTATATACTTTGAACCATTATGTATTTTAACCCATTATACATTTTAAACTTTATGTATTCTGATCCGCTCCTCTCATATGAGCAGCACGTTTAGTAGGTCTACCCATATTTAGAAAATAATGTTAGTGTACTTCAGATTCACTAAAAATGTATCAAATATTATAAATAATATAAAAGTCGGTTTTTTTTTGTTAAAATTTTTGATTATTTTTTGATTTTTAGTGAATCTGAAGTACACTAACATTTTTTTCTGAATATGGGTAGACCTACTAAACGTGCTGCACATATGACAGCGCCGTTTAAATGAAACGGACGATTTGTCGCACACATATTTAACGCTAATTTCAGACTTATATGGTTTTCTCATGGGTGCCGTTGTCAGAACTAGACCACATTGAAATGGGACCACACGGGAAGCACCAGGTTTCAAACAAAAAAAGAATCATTAAAATCGCTTCGCCCAGTCGAAAGTTATGAGGTAACAAACATAAAAAAAAACAGACGAATTGAGAACCTCCTCCTTTTTTTGAAGTCGGTTAAAAATATTGCGCCAACAAATGTAAAAACCTACCTACAGTGGTTTTGTTAAATAGTAATGAAGTAGTACTTAACTAAACTCGTCCTTTTTAATACTTAAATGATAAGATACACCTCCAGGGAAGTTGATTAAATAATAATATTGTAAAGTAGAATTGTCATTCATTAGGTTAACAAGTTATTGTCATTGTTGACGTCAATGTATATAATTTACCTATACGAGTGTTACATACGCTGAAGTACTCGCCTTGAACCAATCACAACATTATGTCGCAATTTAAATATCATTTCTGATTTTCATAGTAATTTCACCTTAAAAGAAAAAATTGAAGACACTGTTCATAGCATACTCTGCAATGTACCGACAGTGAACGTAACCACAATATTTTGATAGATGAACGATATGAGAGTGGCGCCTGCACATCTCCCGCGTTCACTTCCCAGTTCCGTGTCGGAAAGGAACTAAGCAAAGTCGGAAATCGTACGTGTTCGCACTCTATCGTTGCATAACGATAGTCGTCTCGTGACACCGACGTTATCGCTCAGTACTTGCAGAGATGTCTGCGTGCTATAACCTCGCGGCTAGTGCGACAATGTGCCATCCGCACCTACACTTGTGTTAACACAGTACGCGGTAAACATGTGCTAGTAGAGGGTGTGACAGAAAGTGTGCTGCGATGTCGAATTACTTTAGGTGGAAAAAAGGGAAGAGAGATGAATTTTATTCGGAGAAGCCTCGCAGCAGATCGCTGGACCCTCGATCCTTGGAACTGAGTGGAATAAGGATCGTGGCTCAAAACCACCAGCAACAGCATCAGGTACCTACTAAAAAGTATGCAAGTCGTTTCAATAAGCGTTTCATTAGATTTGCGAATGGTAACCTCAGTAATGATCAAATGATCACAATCAAAATTAGCTCTTAAAGTCGTTTGTTTGTGTCCAATGCAATGCGTTGTTATCGGGTTGGCGTTGGCCATGCGCGACGATGATTCGCGTCGACTACCCACTGTGATCTCGCTCGGCTAATTGATAAAATTTGTGCGATTATTTAATGGTTCGTGATTTGATGCTTATTATTTAGTCCATGAAGAGGTATCGTGTAATTAAGTCATTATCATCTGCAGTTCTCGATATTTGATTTAAAACGGTGACGGCATGACTCCTTGTGAACTACCTACGCGTCCACGTTTAGTTAAAAGTTGCGATACGACGCAGTAGCGAGGCCACATAATAACTGGAAGAGTTAATTTCAAAATGATCGCGCGTTTACTCTGTGCTGTAACTACCTATTTCCACGGCTTGAATGTTTCGTAGGGGAATTGGTACAATTATCGCTGCTAATTAAATGTGTTTAATGTTTCAAAAATGGTGTTGCGATAATTATTGTGTCTGTTTCGTGAACACAAATATATTGTATCTAAAAATACATATTTGTTAAAACAATATTATTATAATTATATATATCGAAAATAAATAAGAACATCTTATGATATGGTTGGAAATGGGTATGTTAAGATTTACCCGTTGTAGAAAAGAAAAGTTTGCTGCCATGAAAATTATTTCTATCATAGGCGATTAGCGATCTGGCTATGTTTTTCGAATGTACATAGTACCTCGCCATCCACTAGCGAACACTTTTGAAAAAATCTACTTATTTACCAATTTTACTTTATTTCGACATCACACACTGACGCATCACAGAAAAGTTACAAGAGAGTGTACATTGCTTCCATGACGTACCAACCGTGGGGTGTATGACCTCCAGTCAGACATTTGAGAACACAGTTTTTTTCTGTAAACAAGTGATAACTTTGAACTATACGTTACTCTAAGGGGAATTCTCGATAAAACATTTTTTTATATTGTTATCAAGTAACACTCTCCAAAGTATTTTTATGTCACATACTTAATTGTTAAAAAAGGTAAACTACGCCCCTATCTATTCTTTTAAACTATTAGCTACCTTGTATTGTAATACACTGTAAAACATACTTTCTTGCTATTTATCAAAATCGGCGGTTTAATTTTGGCTGCATGTCATTTAAATAAATACAATAGGCCATAATAACACATTGAAAAGAATAGATTTACTCTTCACAAAATTTGACAACGTAACCCGTGAGATTTAGTTCAGGCCTCTTAGATAAGTACCTAATCGTCGCCATCAGATACATCAGAGCGGTGTGAGTGCTCAAAATTATCTGAACACGCTCTAACGCTCTTGACAGTAGGGTCGTGTTTGCATATTTTTGATACCCTTCACTGCTCAAGTAGGTATTTATGTCTGAAGGCGGCTGAACAAAGGCAATTTGATTTTGAAATGCATAACATTTTAAATCATTATTATTTATAACAGAAATGACACTCTAATTTAAAAGTACTCTGAAAACATGAAAGGAATATAACTACATCTTAGATACAATTTTTGTGATAGTTTTTATCTAATACATGCAAAATACGGTGACACTATCTACGCGACCCTGTTGATTGATGAATGTAGTTTATTTTTAGCAAGTTAATTTTTACTGACAAATTTCGTAACGTCATTGACGATTTTTTTTTTGTAAGTGAACAAAAAGCTCAAATAAAAACTATACGATATTGTTTTCTGCGGTTTCGTTTAAGTACGTAAGTAGTGCTCCTCTATGATCCTTAAGGAAGATACCTGCTACATTGTAAGTCTTGCTCCAGTGGTTTGGGCAGTTCATGGTCTGTCACTCAGTCCCCAGTAAGTCACGTTACTCATTTGTGTAGGTACATTTTAGACATCCCGCTGTAGTTCTGTATTATATTTCTTCTAAGTAAAAAATAGAGATAGCGTACAGAATAAAATAGAAGGAAAGATGTAAAAAATTAGAGAAAGAAGAATAAAATAAGCATTATAATAGTAGGGGCTCCTCGAGAGTTTATTACCTGTTAATACTTATTAAGTACACGTTATAAATGTCCGTTATTACTAGTATAGTCACTAAAATATCGTCTCTACTTAAAAAAAACTCTTATCAGATTTTTTCAATTTTTTCATTTATTTACGCATTAAACTAATAAAAATACACCTCGTATGCTGCACAAACTCCAACGTCGATAAATCGACATTATAGTAAGTAAGTAATCGTTAGTTCAAAAATATCGTATCTAAACAAATTATCGTCACTACTTTGAAAAAAACTCGTATCAGTTTTATTTTTCATAAAGTATGGGTACTTATTTGGTCATCGTCATAATATATTTAAGAGCTAGGCTCTTGTCGGTGGAGTAATTTCCAGCTTATTCTACATTCAGCTCTTTCCGTCACTTCTTATCAAAAATATCTTATTAAGGGCCACACACAAGATGGAATGTGACACTGTGCATTCTCATATAGAGACAAGTAAAAAAAAAAATAGAGAACTTTATGTGCCTGCCGATGTTGTAAAAGTAATAACAGAGGCATCTTTGAGTAAAAAGTACAATGTAAAATATTTACACTGGAGTTTTTTCAAAAACTATGCCACACTTAAGCACTATACATCTATTAGACCTGGAAAGAGAGCAGGTGACCCATGTGTGGTAGATTTGAGGGCTTTAAAATATACACCTCACAGTCCGATTGAGTTTAAACTTCGCTTTGATGACATCTGGACTGTTCTACCTCAAAGATTCAATGATAGTTCAGAAGATCAAGCGATTCCTCAGCTATATTCTCGACCCGTCCCTATTAAAAAACGAAAGTACGATGATTTGCAATCTCTAAAGCCGATTTTGCCAAAAGACTTCAATGCATTTTACGATAGTTTATTGCATGTATAGTTGAGAAAAAATAATTCGACCAGATCTTTTTTTTACGGAGACACGTTGTTATTTAAGTTCGTCTATTGTTACTGTAAGAGAGTTAACTTAGTTAATTTAATAAACATAAAAACATACATTTCGTTTCATTTTGTACCATAAAATTTAAAACAAAATTATCGTAACTTAACAACTTTCAGTCAATACTAAAACAAAAATCTTGTATCTTACGAATAACTGTCAATTTAATAATTAAAGTGTTGGCGTGAGTTATTCGAATATTTGCAAAATTAATGACTGTCTATCAAAGTATCTCATGAAACTAACAAGAACTTATTTGATCAATCACAATATTTACAGGATGTTTATTGTTCCTCCTAGAAACTTGAAGTTATCCAGATAAGAGTTTTTTTAAAAGTAGTGACGATATGTAACTTCCCGGTGCAGCATAATGCTTGTTTAGTTTGTAACTAATTTAACAGAGTAACCAGTAAATCCAATCGTGATAGGTTTCTCGCATCAAGAAATACCTTGCAACAGTTGCAACCTCGATGAGATTGTTCACCCAGCTGACATTTAAATGCTTCTACTCGATTGAATTTTGCTATAAATAAAAAAAAAACAAGAAAGAAATAAAATAAACCAGACCAGGAGGGCTGTCAGCTCAGCTACGCTGTAGTTCCATAACGGACGTTGGGATCCATAATGTTCATTTTCAGCTGCAGCTCGAAATCCCTACAAATTTTATAAATTCGAAAGTAACTCTGTCTATCTGCCTGTCTTATCTGTTACGCTTTCATGCCTAAACCACTGAACCGATTTTAATGAAATGTGGTGCAGAGATGGTTTTTATCCCGGAAAAACAAATTCGGTGAAGACGGAATCGCGGGCAACCGCTTGTTGTTTATATGCCTAACGAAAATGAAAAGTAAAATAATTAGAGGAAGTCTTGTATCGTGTTGGTGATGGATGTGTCTAAATATGCGACTTGTGATTTATGTGGGAACGTAGGAGGGCGGGTTTTCGCAAGGAGATAAATAGGTACATATATGTTGCACAGACCTAGTTGTACCAGGCAAAGTAACGCTTCTTCTCTTCTTCGAGTACCTCTTTAATACTGAAGGTTTGCTGTCAGCTTTCTGCACTCGGCTATATTAAAGCAGCTCTATGACTATGAACCCGCAGGAACAGCTATTCGACAGAGAAAATAACGCTTGGTTCAAAGAATTAAATAAACTGTGACGTTTCTGGAATGTATTTGTACCTATTAAAGACTATTCAATTAAGAGATAGCATTAGAGAACGTTGATTGTGTCCTAATCTTCCGAATTCGAATTGTCAAAACTCAAACGATCACTTGAATTCGTTAATTTCACTTTAACTCTTAATGTGGTGATATTGTAGGTTTTGACACAGTAAAAATGTCTCAACGCGTTGCCGTAATGACGCAATTACTATGAGCAAATTTGCAGCACCACTAGCGATACATAATGACACTAAAGTAGGTACTTGATACTTTAACGCGATATCATTCGAATCGTTTGTTGCGGCGACAAACTTGGAATAAAGGGTATGTTGTGTTGTAAATGAAAGCGTTACGGTGCGGCTTCACTCTTTAGTAGTTATTCTCGCTTGTTTTTGAATCTCTTTCCTAGGTATAATTAAAAAACAATCACAGTGTATTCTCTATTATTCGGTGGATAGAGGATATCAGCGTGGAGCCTAGCGCATTATTTTAACACTATTTCCGCCAAGCGACAAAGCACTTTGTTCCAGTTTATTGTAATATTTTCCTTGAATCCATCATCATTCTCCTATCTATATGAGAATGCCAGCCTGTCATACTAGAACCACAGTGAGACCTCGTTTTAGGTACCTACGCTAAAATTGTATTTGAATCGAGTGGATCCGATAAAGATATCCAGTTTGTTACCGTGAATGTTTTAAATAACTTAGTATATGATTAAGAACTATAATGTGGCATGTAAGGTACGGGTTAAGGTACCTATTTCTTTATAGCGCCCAGTAAAGCTTGTGAAAAGGCAATATGATTATACTTTTTTTTTAAATACCTTACATAAGGCCTATTGTTGAGCAAAGGCCTTGTCTTATTGTGCTTCGATCTCGCTTGTATACGCCTGCACTTGCCAGCCTGCATGGCATCGGTTTACCCTTATTTGGATATCCATCGGAATTTTTTCGCCAATTTTGGCTCAATTCTTCGGATTTATTCGGCAAACATTTCCAGCCCATGCCCACTTTAACTTTGCAGCCTTTTTTTAGTTGCGACCTTTAGCATCGTGAAGCGATTTGATTTTGAATGGAGGTACCTATAATTCAAGGCGGGTTTCTAAAGATGTAAGTAATATTGGAATCCATGAGAAAATTCCGAAAATCGCCAAATATCAGTTTTATTTAAAAATAATACAAGCTTACATTTAGGCAATCAACTTATAGATTGTTTTAAAACAATTAGACTTTATTATGTCCTAGTGCCATCACTGCCGTCACAGTCGTCACCGCTAACGACTTTGATCGTTACTCTGTAGAATGCGTCTATTAAACCGTCCATATTTACCTGCCTTCCGTGATGATTGAGGAGTCGATTACGTGACTGACATTTTATGGTCGCCACCCAGGGTTCCTTCGATTTGTAATTTAAAAAAAAACTACCTAATCGTTTATTACCAGTATCCAAATAGAAATTGGTTCTTAACACAAGCAGCTTACTTATTAAGTAGTTGTTTGATCTTGAGACACTCTAGTACACTATTGTTTCCCGCTACAATAAAACAGCTATCCTCTTGACATGCGTTTATTGGTTAGGATTGGATATCTATTGGCTTTACGTCTGCTTACCCTGCTAGGCCTCCAGTAGAACATTTAAAATTGTAAGTTGACATTTACACAGAATATCCGTCGGCTGCTAATTATTTTACTGTTAAAGCCAAAATTAAGCGTGAAATAGTTGTATAAACTACCTGTTGAATTTGTTTATACATTTGACAAACTTCATAACTTTTTTAATTCCTGACTCAAAATTGTCCCACAATAAAATTCATCACTACATAGTATAAAACAAAGTCGCTTTCCGCTGTCTGTCTGTCTGTCGCTTTGTATGCTTAGATCTTTAAAATTACGCAACGGATTTTGATGCGGTTTTTTAATAGATAGAGTGATTCAAGAGGAAGGTTTATATGTATAATACATGCATAATATAGTAGAGAAACACAGATTGCACCCGTGCGAAGCCGGGGTGGGTCGCTAGTATTCTATATTTTAACACGTCTTTCACCCGCAGACGCAAACAAATACCTAATGCCAATTATTTTTTTAATGAGAGTTAGCCATTGTTCTTAATTTTATATAACAATTTAGTTACGATAATATTGCAAATAATGACAATAATAACACTTAAACTGTTTTCTTTGTTTCAGAAAACGATAGCCCACCAACAGCATTTATCAGGTAGGTTTGTTTACGCTTTGCCTTGTACAGTCATCGGCATATTTATCGACATGGGCAGCTCAAATACGGAGCTCAGTATTACTTATTAAAATTTGCTCCAGAAAAAAAGTAGCAGATCAGATTATATTTTGCCAAGCCCTGGAAGCGAATTTGAAAAAAATAGAGTGCAGTATTTATTGTTTTCAATAATAAAAGCGAGAGTTTTAGCGCAGAATTGGCTATTTCCATTATTTAAGGTAGGTACGAGTAGTTGCCTTTCATGGATGTTTTTTTTCCCCTTTTATACAAAAACTTTTTTTTCGCTTTAGAAATCCAAACGAAAAATGTTGAAAAAAATATATGTAATAGATTATAAAATTGCGTATATTATATAAAAATATGGTAGGTGTCGCTAACTCGCAAGTAAAAAAAAAAGAAAAACTGAAACAGCAAAAATTGTGTACCTACTTCAAAAAAAGCTAGGACTTTTATTTTCTTAAATCGTACAGACACATCATTCAAACATATGCCGCTTGCACAAATATTCGCATAGTTGCACGCATCACGGAATGAGGAGGATCCGGGTTCGATTTCCGGCCATAGCTTTACTTTTCGATTTATTCTATGTGTTTTAATTTTCAGTGTCGTTTTGAAATTTAATTTCTAACGGTAAAACCGTAAAAAGTAAACATAAAAAATCAAGAAGTAAAATGCTTGATTCATTTGATAGTACTTAAGAGTGCAGGATGAAGCCGGGATCATGAAATTAATAATAGAAGATCCTATTTTGTCAAAAAGACCTGTGAAATGTATTTACAACGTAAGTCTCGATAAAGTTTGGAGAGTTTGGAAGCGGTACGGTACGGTCTACATCCATATCTTTATCGCGTAGTGCAAGGCTTTTGCCACTCGACAACTTTTCACGAATTCCATTCTGCCAACGAAATCATCGGTAAAATATTGTGGATGGACGAGGCACTATCTAGACTTCTTCTCTTTCTTCTTGTTTTTGTGCTGATTGTTTTGATCCGTTTTTTATATACAGTTTTAAGTAATGCTAGGTCTACTTTTGTCCTTTTAATAAATATATAATGATAAAATGCCTGACTGTAGAGTTTTGTGCGACCATTTATTCTACATTCCTACTTCTCTACTAATATTATAAACGCGAAAGTAACCCTGTTTGTCTGTCTGTCAGTCTCTTACGCTTTCAAATTAAAACCACTGAACCGATTGTCATGAAGTTGTCCAGACCATGAATGAACAAAGGCTACTTTAAAAAAAGGGTTGAAAGGGTTAAAATGAAAAGGGTGAAAGTTCAACACAGTTGAAGATAAAACCATGAAACTTAGGATTTAGGCTCTTGATATGAAGTAAATAATTATGTTCTAGCGGTTTTATACGGTTTGAGTGCATTTAGAATAAAACTTATTGAACAGTAAATAATGATATCAATTTAGAAATAAACGCTGAATTTTAAAGCAAAAAGTTAGTGACACCGGTGACCTCTTACACAGTAAACATGACACTTTTACCGCCGAGCCAAGCGATTACTTGTGTGTTTGTCCCGCCAACATGCCCCTTAAGAATGATCGAAGATACAACATTTAATTACTCTGTTCTAAAACGAAAAAATAAACAATATTTTAAAATCGAATCTACCTACCACTTACTTTCTATGGATGTACCTGTTGATGCATATTACTATAAGCCGAAGTTATCGTAGATTAAAAAAGCACGTGTATATTATAAAGTTGAATATGGCATTTACATAAATTATTATCAAAACTTGAACAGTTGCCAGCTTTGCTGTTAATTTAGTTAATGTATCCGTCACGACGATACTACGTCATTATAATCGTTTATGCGGTGCTGCGAAGCAAGTTTGCTTAAAATACGACAAGAAACTATACCCTTATTAGCCATGTCTCATGCCATCCAATCGAGCTCACGAAATACAAAAAGAATTTGAAATTTTGCTTTACTTAATTAGATCGGTGTGTGAATATACATATACTAAGAAAAGAAATGTAATGTAACTGCGATGATGAAAATTTATATGCCTTTGCAGTTTGTTGGTATGTATATGTGGCATAGAGGAAAAATTGTGTGTAACTCTAATTATAAGTACAACACTTTGAACTTTGCGATTCACCCAACGAAGTTGACTTTAGAACCAAATGAGAATCGCTTACTGTCTAAAGTCGGTTAAAGTCTCGATTCGCTGCGTGCCTCCGAAGTAGGGCACAATTTCCGATGCGATGTTGGACGTAACTTTGACCCAATTTCATCTGGATCAAAGCGATGAATAGGCAGCGGATTTTCTACTACGCCTTTACTACTATGCCTTTATATAACTTTAATGTATTTAACGGATACTTAACTCTGACCATTTATTTTGTTCTTGCGTGAAATGTACTAATATTTTGTGGCGATGTTAGATAAATTCTTTAAGACCTATTAGTAAATAACTATGGAAAACAAAGCTATTCTACGTTTCAAAGCTAGTTAATCTACGTACTTATATCCGACTTACTGTTGCCCGGATTTCGATTACGAATTGCGAACCTCAGTCCTCGCAATAGATTCAAGCAGCTGCTATTTCATGTAGGTATACATATAACATGGTGATGGATTTTGCTACCTACGTACTATAAGTTTACTTAATGCAAAGATAACATTGATGACATCACGTAGGTACTCATGATTTTTCTACT
Organism: Pandemis corylana; assembly: GCA_949127965.1. NCBI lineage: Eukaryota > Metazoa > Arthropoda > Insecta > Lepidoptera > Tortricidae > Pandemis > Pandemis corylana. The sequence goes on from OX421850.1 coordinate 23,988,148, forward strand.
TGCCCCATGAAGAAAATAATACAAAATGAGTTAGGTATTCATCAACATCAACGTCGATACATGCACAACAATAAACGATAATAATATAATCTACAGCCAAAGAAAAATAGTTGGTAGGTGAAGTTCATAACCTCTGTGTCAGCTTTAAATTATTCACGCTCTAAAAGTGAGTATGTGACAGGCTGGGATTCCCAATGCTGCAGTTACGGGCCCAAGCTCGGGGACTATTGGCAGAGTGCAAAGCGGGTGGAGGGGGTAGCCTAAACGATCACAGCGCTCGCTACGGCTAAAATTGTCATTTTTGTCGCTGACTTGAGCTGTCAAATCCATATTGCAGTAAACATTTTCTAATCGTTTTTGAGATAAAAATATGGTCCTGGTAAGATGTGTTGTTGTGAATTGTAATAACACCAAGAAGAATAGCGACTGTAAATTTTACCAATTTCCAAGACCATGGTGGAAACGAGACCAAAGAAATAAGTGGATATTTGCCGTAAGAAAAGAAAAGTAAGTTACCTAACCTCTAAAATTTCACTGAAAACAACAATTTTAATATTATTGGCAATAATGTTACTGACTACCATTGTCCAAAATTGTGTAATATAGTAAAATAACACAAGATTTCATTAATATTTTTCACAATATTTACTTACTTCTTGTTTGACAGCGGTGACAATATTGTCCATAATGGCCGCCTATCACGTGGCGCTGTCGTCGCGCACGGTCCCAATACCCTTTACGAGTTTGTTATGATGGTATGGTAAACTCTCCTAGTCGTATTGACATGTCGTACATCTGTCAAAGAAGTCACTGCAAAATTGTTTGTAAATAGGTTCCACAGAAATAGTAGGTCCATTATACTAGACATCTCGGACGGCGTCAGAGATTAAAGTACAATGGTTATTAAAATATAATATAGATAGCTATTCTTACTCGGTGTCGTAAGTTTAATTACATTAAAATAATGCTGGAATAAAAACCAGATACATTCCAAGGCACGGTGTCTTAGAGGGTCGTGTTGTTCAATCAGTAACAATGGAAATATCGACAGGGATTTGTAACAAACTTTTCATAGCAATTGACAACTCTAACGTCTTAGAAGTTTCTTTATTATAAAAAATGCAGTCATAATATGTACTCTTCGGGAAACCATGGACGAGGGTTTATGTTACTCAACGTCCCGTCCTACTTACGGTTGCTAAGCGCTCATCATGGGTGTTCGTTCCTTCCGCACGCACTTATGGGTTAGAATAACACATTTAATTTATATCGGTGATAAAACCTAGCGTAACTACTAGACACTCATCGTATGTTCCATAATGGAGTTGAGACATATCTAAGAGACTACAATCTGCATTCAAATGATACATCTAGCTAGTGGTTGTAAAACTTCCAAAGTGTGGATTAAGACAGATTCTCGTCTACTGGGAACTATAACGGAACATTTCTCCAAGACTATTTAATACCTTTAAACGAGCAATTTTAATTAATTAATTATATTATAATCTGAATCTCGGAAACGGCTCCAACGATTTTCATGAAATTTAGTATGCAGGAAATTCGGGGACGATTAATCGGTCTAGCTAGGTTTCATTTTTAGAAAACTTACCAAAAAAAAATACCGAGCAATGCTCGGTCATCTGGGTACTAATTAAATAATGTTCGTAATTCTGAAGTACAAATTAGGTATCTATTATGCAAATATAAGAAAAAAAACAAAGATGAGTCATTGTACATACCTAATAAACAATATCAATATTTAAACAAGTTATTTCGAGCAATACCCATTTGAATCCATCACATTTATTACATGTATTGCAAAATAAAATTTTATTATTTCAAAATTTTCTGCCATTTTTTTCTATACTTAGAAATATCTTAATTTTTAGACCAATTTAACAAATACGGTTCTTAATTAAATCCATGCCGCTATCTACAATAACGACAAAACAATGAAAGAAAAACGGTAGGTACTGAAACAATAAAAAATACTTAATTGAACACCGTTATCAAAAAAACACGCAGAAATAAACTGGTTCTTTGTGATCCCGAACTATGAAACACTAGAAGCATCTAACCTGTCAATTATCCAGAGAGACAAATACCCCGTGGAAGTAGCCCATGAACACACGAGTGAATATATAATATTTTTGGGTGTCCCCTTATTTTGTAGACAGAATTTTCACAATTTCATTTCATAGATTTTTTTTAAAAGAATGTACAAATATTAGACTATTAAATCCCACCAAAAACATTCTGTAAAAAACTAGCCAAGTCTCAATGGAGCTGCTTGTTTATCTCTAAAAAGTAATGAAATCTAGACAAAGTCCTGCTAAGTCTAAGGTTCCTTACTGCGATTTCTTTATTATTATAGTTAATGTTGTGTCATGACACCATTCCACCAATCGGTCGCCAGAACCGCTACCCATTGACGATGGAATATGCCTATACATAAGTATTATTGAAATACGCAGCTTTATCAAGCCTACAATTGACTGGTTATTGAATAAACGTTTTCCAAGTGGCAATTTTCCATCGTCAATGGGTAGCGGTTCTGGCGACAGATCGGTGCAATGGTGTCATGGAGCACCTAGTTTTGTACCCTTTGTACCCTTCAACGGCCAAGTCACACAACATTAGCTATAATAATAAAGAAATCGCAGTAAGGAACCTTAGACTTGGCACGACTTTGTCTAGATTTCATTACTTTTTAGAGATAAACAAGCATCTCCATCGAGACTTGGCTAGTTTTTTACAGAATGTTTTTGGTGGGATTTCACTTGTTTTTGTAGAAACGTGGGCATATTGATTTATTTTATTAGATTTTCTTATTTGACACATTTTTTTCTTTTTAGGTGTAGTTTTTTTCAAACATCAAATGAAGCGGCCCACCAAGTTGAATATTTTTGTAAATTCTGTATGTTGATCTCTAATAGTTTGGTTGGGCTCTTGTGTTTTCTAATCATGGTCACCAGGTACTCCAGATCTTCGATTATCCTAGTTTTTATAGTTTTCCCGTTATGTGGCCATTAAACCCTAACTCTGTACCAAATTTCAGCTCTCTGAGTTTATGGGAACTACTACTTCTATTCTGATGATCATGAGTGAGTGAGTGAGTGAGTGTCACAAATGCGAAACTTTGCTTTCGCTTAACTTTGGAACTAAATGACCTACAGACTTGACATTTTGGATTTTAAGTATGTGATTATAGCTTACTGGATGACGAAAATTTCTGCGTTCTGGTCTTATCCAGAGGTTCTCAAATAGGGGCCTGAAAATGCGGCGAAATGGTTCCAGTAAAGGATGGTACGGCAGTGTTTGCTTCGCGATCGACTTGGCGGGGGCACTACCGTGCCCCCAGATCCAATATTTTCATTTCAATCTATACAGTCATATAAAATGCTTTATCTTGAATGACTGACTGACTGACTGACGGATCAATGCACAGCCTAAACAGGTGTGTTCTTTGTATGACGTAGGCATCCGATAAGAAAAGATTTTCCAAAATTCTACCTCTAAGGAGGTGAAAAAGCGGGGCTGGGACAACGTGATTCCTTGGCCCGATCTATTTCAAATTTTGCATTAACATTCTTTAACAGAATTGACGGAACACGTGTTTCGTATTTTCTTGAAATTCATCCCCTAACGGGGTTTAAAAGGGGTAGAAAGTTGTTTTGGGGATGATTTGCTTCGAAGTCGATATCAATACTCCTTAGAGCTTTTGATTTTAATTAAATTTTATTTTGACGCAGTCATGTTTGAAAACTGAATCCGATTTTATTCAAAAAAGGTTTAACTCACATAAAAACCTGGTACAAGGCAATAAATAAAATACTCTTCTAAAGTTGGAATGTCTCGAAAGTCACCGTAATATATTAGTACCGCATTTTGAAGGTTAAACTATAGAGAGGTCATGCGATTTTTAGAAATTCCTTCGGGATAGGGAATAAATGGGGTTCATAAGTTCGCTGCAAATGCACCCTATCTCCGTAACTATAAATAGGTACTAGAATCTTTAAGGTAATTATGATATCTGAAGACTGATTTCTGTATTTTGCAAAATTTCCCTGGGATAAGAAATAAAAACGATCATTACATGATTTAGATCCTTGGTATTTGGCCGACATGTTCCTTGAGGATCCAAACGGAGCATTTTTAGAAGGGATTTTGCAAATTTTTCACGAGATGAACGGGATAGGAAATAATGACCTAATATGTGAAGAAATTATTGGATGAAGGTGGTATGTCTGCGCTGACGAAGTCTCTGGCAAAAGCTAGTGAAACATATTTTTAAGAAAATCTGTTCAATGAATTTTATTTCCTAAAATAGTTTGTTCAAGAGATGAGAAATGGTAGATTTATTATTCACATATTTTTGTTTCTAAGATACCTACAGGTATTATTATATAAAAAAAACACTTGACTATTGCGATTATAAAATAATACTTATAAAAAGCAAGTTAGTAAGTTATGTTAGTACTACGACCGCAACAAAAACGAAATGCTATCAGATAGTAGGTTAGGTTATACATAATTATGCTAGCTGCTGCCCGCGTCTTCGTCTGCGTATAATTATACATATAAACCTTCCTCTTGAATCACTCTATCTATTAAGAAACACCGCATCAAAAACCGTTGCGTAGTTTTAAAGATATAAGCATACATAGGGACAGAGAGACAGCGAAAAGTGACTTTGTTTTATACTATGTAGTGATAATAGGTTAGAACTGCGACCACAACAAAAACCAAATTCTACTAGACTAGCTTTAGCAACCTTGTATAAATAATCACTACATAGTATAAAACAAAGTTGCTTTCTCTGCCCCTATATCCCTATGTATGCTTATATCTTCACTGACACGTAACCAACAGTAATTATGGTATTTGAGACATGCAAGACGAGTATATTATACATTCCTGATGTTCAAAATACGTACTTTTTTGACCAGTTCGTCACGTTATAAAACGTTTGGAAGACAATTCAGACTGGTTCGCAGTCGCATGGCCGCCACGCGGAGCGTCTGCGGGCCGCGGGCCGACGTGCTCATTTAGGCCTCGCTACTGCCCTCTCGTTCCCTCTCGCTTTGCTTATTTATTTCACTAAGTTAGTGCTCATACGACAGCTGCGAGAGCGTGGCGTGTCGCACGCCGCCAATCGTAGACTACGATAAAGTGTAACATAACATAACAATGAATTGTAACTGTTTATTTGCGGAGAACGCTAGTGAAATGATAAAGTGTTAATTAAAATGTGATACTAAGTTGCTGATAAGGCAAAAATTAATGGATTTTCCTGCGGTTGTACCTGCCAGACGGTTTGTTTACAATGTAGCATATAGCACATGGTGTGCACCGCTCGGTAGCGGGTCCCACCTTGCGCACTGCGTCAGTTGTAGTAAATAAAGTTTATTAGTTGATCTCACTCACATCCCATTGACTAGCCGAACCGACCTCGCGTATTGTCGCGTTCTGACTCAGAACAAGAACGTAAATTATGTTGCTATTTTAGGACGTTGTTAAATCTCATCTTCCGGGTGGAAGCTGTCAGCGTCATTTAACTGAGAGGGATTATCTTTGTAAATGCCAACAAACAATGCTCTTTCGAACATAATTATAATTATGATACCAAGTTCTTACCTACTTAGTCATAAATTGTGCTCCTAACCTAACTTAACCGCATTAAAAAGTGAGGCGGTAGATTGGATATCCTTAAATTTATTTTGTTAAAGCATACCCAACTTGAAGCTTTATAGTGGAGGCAAAAAACGTGAAATTTCACTTAAGTCAGGAAATAATTCTAAGAACTGATAAAAACAATTGTTTTTGATTTGTATGGGTTGAAATGAAACCTAATACAGCACTTGATATACTCACCCCCCCAGAAAGGGGGTTGGTTGGTTGAAAATGATGTAATAGTAATAACTAAGAAGAAAAAATAGGTGGTCTGTGCAATTTGCCATACGTTTTATTACATCTTAATCTATATTTGCACCCGTTATTTAGCTCAATTCAAGCTACGGAACATACAAAAAAAAATCATATTACTAAAAATATACTTTTTGGCATTGCGGCCCCGGGAAAAATACAGAACGCGGTGCAAATTGAGGAAATTATGAGAAAATATATCAAAACACAATACCAAATTTGCACCAGGGTGCGACACCCGGAAAGTAGTTTTCTATGTTTTACTGTCTTTGTACTTCGGGGGAAATTTTGAAATTAATAAAAATCGTCACAATCGTCTTAACTTGGTTTGATTTACAATCGCACCCCATAAAAAATTGACATTTCTACAAGGAACATGCAGTTCTGTAATACTACCCGCTACCTAGCGTTCGCTGCTATTCCTTGCGTTTAGATAGAACTATGCTTACCAAACTTCCAGTTAAAATTTTCTTTTTTTATTGAGTGCGAATGTAGTAAATATATGTTATTTATAAATTTTCACAACTATCTTAATTTCCCCTGAAGTACAATCTACAAAAGAGTGAAAAAAACATATTCCATACTTTGCACGGGGGTGCAAAGTTACCTGGGTGTTTATAATACTTCGAAAAGCTTAATGTAAGTTTGCACCAACCGTCTGAATTATCCTCGAGCCGCAATCAGAAAAAAATATTTTACCAAGATTCTATACCTACATCGTACACCTTTTTAATTAACATACATTATGTACCAAACGGGACCCTTCACGTGGCTAAACTTGCTCCTAATACCTTTTATCATACTCCAAAATAACGGCATTTGAAGTTTATACCTAATATTTTAAAGTGTTCCGTACATGATAGAAACGGTGCAAACCGAGGGAAACCATCTAGTCGTGCCCTCTAACGATTCCACAAAAAAACACGACTACACGAATTACTTCCATACTTTTCCGTAATTCGACTAAACTATTACCCTTTTCTTCACAGTGTTCATTATAATCAACATACCTACTTTAAGATCGTCTTCATGTAGGTATTTTTGTTAATTAGTTTTTTTAGTTTTACAGGAACCTAATGAGGCTTGCCACTTGGTCCGACTTGAAATAAAGGGTTAATGCACCTTATAATTATTACTAACTTATTTTGAATTGGTTATTTAGGCTGGTTTGTTTTTACCCACTTCTTGCATGCGATGTAAAATACGGCACGAGACATTTTATTGTCAACACAACAGAAACGTTAGATGTTTGATAAAGGCGCAAATCGTTATTAAGTCCAAGATCTATTTGTTGCCATAAACTTAATGTACCTACCCAGATATTACCTATTATAATATTATCTTCTTTCGAGCTCAGATAGTATTTCGTTACGCCTATTATCTAAATATTTAAACCTGGTACGCATTTACGAGATAGTACGCCTCCAAATGATAACTGTAAAAATATATTATAGGTACCTACTACCGCTGCTAAAATAATGATGTGGTTGTTTTACATATATCATCATATTCCTTCGATGGAATTCATTTGATATACCTAAGTCATTGTACTAATGCATAATTGATTTTATCATATACCTACCTATTATGTATTAATCACCTACGTTTTCCTGTTCGTTAATTTAACAGAAGTATTCTTAAGAGATCGATCAAAGTTGTCGTCTTCTCTTATCTCTAATTATATAATAGACTGCCTGTATCTGAACGTCAATCACTTATTCGTTCGATTAGAATTTCTTATTTTTATGGTTTGGAATATACTCCTCGCTAAAACTACCAATGTGTTTGTGTTGCCATTAATATGAAGTATTTTTACACCAGTAAATTGGTACATTTTTAAGAATTAGTAATTGTAAAGATAACTGCCGGAAAAAAACAATCTTATCTAGACACGTGGCAGCGTGTCAGCCAAGTTCAAAGTAAAAGGAACTGGCGACGCTGACGTGTGTATATTTACAAGAACCATTTCGAGCTACTTTTGACCCCTTCACAACTCGAAACCTATTTAACCTACATACATGAAATTTGGCACATTTATTTAGACCCTTAAGCTTGCATGAAACAGATAAAAACCGGCGATTTTGTGACTGACTCACTAACTTATAGTAGTAAAATATTGACCTAGAAAAGTCGTCATAGAAACTTGATATTTGGCACTAAGTAGTCTATCATGTGTATATACTTATGAAACTCTGAAAACGGAAAATTGTTTGTGTTAAAGTTAGATAGGAAGTGTATATCTGAAAAAAGGCTTTGAATAGGTTTAGTCAACAAAAAACAAATTTTAGAAAAGTAACAGACAAAGCTTGTAAGTAAAAACTAGCCAAGTCAAGAACTTGGCACCCATATACATATCAATTCTTTTGTCGACGAAGTCAATAACAATGCATATCTTTAATATTGAACTTGGCTCTCATTTCACATTTATGTTTTTGATGGGATTTAAATATTAGTCGCACCAATTGATTGCTATTTTATTTAATTAAACACTTTCATGGAGGAAAAGTTCATATTATAATGGCAATGTGCCTGGTTAATAGGTAAATTTTGATTGGTTACATCAGGAACGTCACAATGATAATGACATTTGTGAGTTTGACATTCAGCCATCTTTGATAACTTTTTTGAATTTTAACCAGTCCATGACCACAAAGAATCACTTTATCTGGATACCGTGACAGCGGACTGACGTGCTTTGGTTTGGAGCGGCGAAAGCACATTATGCTGTGGGGTAGTGACGATTATGAAGTAGATTCGTGGTCCAGTAGGCTTATTACCTAATTCGCTCGCAATCGCCATCGTGTTCATTTTTACAGTTCTTGTATGAATGTGACAGCTAGCTGATTCCGATGCCAATTGTCAGCCCATACATGAACTGTCAAAATGAACACGATGGCGAATGCGAGCGAGTTAGGTAATAAGCCTACTGATCCTGAGAGCAAACGTTGTGAACCTAAAGTGCTAACATCCCACAGTACATTAGGTAGATTATCATAAACCGAATTAATAAATCAAAGGTAGTTTACCTAATGTGAAACAACACCTGACATACATACATAACGTATATCACGTCTTTATCCCTTACGGGGTAGACAGAACTTAAGGTAACAAAACCTTAAGGCCACGTTTGGCATGATTAAGGGCGTATAGGTGGAAAGGGAAATCAAAATAGTGATGGGTTGCTCGCCGCATCGCTTATAACATGATTCCTAAGACTTGCCCATTAACTCGATGGGCTTTTACCATCTGCGCGGGAAGAGAAGCAACTGGTAAATTCTATGTTTTTTCTTTACTCCCACACCAGCATGGAAGAAAGCGTCTTTGGTCAGGGTTCCGTTTTTTCAGCAGAATAACGGTCCCGAAATATTAAGCGAAAACCGTACTTTATAGCGTGGTTTCAGCGACGTCGCGTCACTCATGTAATTCCTACCTGACTAACTCAATCATCTGATCGTAACACAATTGACCTTGTTATGGATGGTATGCGGGACGGGAGACGTCTTGCATTCAAAAAGCCCCTTAAAGAAAAAAGTTTCTCTTATCGACTCCATTCTCAGACGTTGCCAAACAGTAAATGCAAATGGCTTTGTGAGAAAATAGTAGATTGGGGTGATTGATTAACGTGGGTTTATTGAAGTGAAAACTTCTTTAGCGGCGGCGTTAAGCACTTTTGGGATGAGTAAAAAATGTTAAACTCGCGTCAGATAAGCGTAAGACGGAGGGAGTGTTGCTCGTCGTAATAAAACATACGTTGATTTCGTCACTCGCTCGTAAGCTACGTTTGGCCTAGTGGTATAAGGTGTGAAATAGCAGTGTTTCCGGTGACTGCGGTTCAAATCTCGCGAAAAAATGTTTTTTTTTTCTTTTTCTTGCGTGAGGGTGTTAGTTTTTAAAGTAGTTATAAAATCTTTTTTGGATGTTTTTGAGTTTTGTTGCTAATATGATAAATAATAATGTAAGGCACATGCAAAAAATAGTGGGACATATCGGTTTTACTTCCGGGTAAACATTTTATAAAAAACTTGAAAGGTTAGCTAAGTTCACGTACCTAAAAGACGTCTACTTTTTTAATTTCTTCATTTACATTTCAAGCCAAAATTCATGTAAAATTCCCGGGCCACATATCAGAGTCGTAAAAAAATGTACATAGTTCAAGGCTTAATCACAACAAAAATTAATTGATTCCTTTGTGTTACGACCGTTTCACTCATTCCATTGCAATAAGGGTGAAAAAGTCGTAACACAAAAGAATCGATTAATTTTTGTTTTAATTAAGGCCGTTAACTATGTACATGTGTTTTAAAAACGACTTATCTACCCAACAACATGAATTATCTTCCTAAGAGATATCACTGAACATTTTGTATCAGTGGTTCATTGTCCATCACTTCCTTAAATATTGTTAGTAATTAATAATGGTATTCATCTGTCTATCTAATCTAATACCTTTAAACGAGCAATTCTTACACAATCTGAATCTCAGAAACGGCCCCAACGATTTTCATGAAATTTAGTATGCTGGGGTTTCGGGGGCGATAAATCGATCTAGCCGTACCAAAAAAATACCAAGCAAAGCTTGCCAAAGCTCGGTCATCCAGGTGCTAATAGTGAATAAATAATTCATTTGACCTACTTATGCAGCCAGAGACAAGACACATATATCAGCATCGAATCGCATTTAGCTGGATGATTTTGGACACACTATACGCAACGGAAGTTAAAGTATGCTGTTACATGTGTTCAGGTGCTAAAGGGAGCTAACGCACGTTTTTAAAAGTATCCTATAGCAAGCTTTCATCCGCTAAAGTATGCGATTTCTTTGTTTGGTGCGAAGCCTTTCTCATTCGCAAGCTTCCCGGCTCGCGCTTAAGCAGCCGCAAGCGTTATGTCTCACGCGTAATCAAGTATTCTCATTCGCAAGCATCTAGTTTCACGTCTTACAGATGAATAAGCATTCTTCAGTATGTTAAATGGATAGCTACACTTATACGCATTTAATGCTGAAGCTGAATCGCTGCGGAAGGGTGAATTGATGCGAACGCATCTTCATACAATATTGCGTTTTTGTATTACAAAATGCGATTCGATGCTGATATATGTGTCTTCACCCTAAATAGCTTTTGCAATAATTTTCAATCGGCAGCTCTGCGCTGTCGGAGACGATTGATTAATTTCATTATGAAAGCAATTTAATTTACTAATCGCATAGCAGTAAAATCTTCCCTACGGTAAATTACGTAATTACGTACCATGTACGATATAAATCCATAGGTATTGTCTCCATCAATTATATTATTAGGCTGGAACATTTGCGTAGCAATAAATACAGCTATAGGAAATACTCAAACGCATGTACCTAACGACGTTTATATTACTAACATATTTTACAGTTTTCGTTCTTGGTTTTTGTAAACGCAATTACTGGTTTGTTTTATTTTAAAAGTGCGTATATTCCAGCACTGCAAATCTGTTTACTCCTATTTAGGCTCAATACGCAGCACAAAAAGTTCTCGTGTCGTATGATAATAGGTATAGGTATAGGTACAGAGATTTTGTTGGAGGCCAGTCTTTATTGCGCCTTATTCAAATAAATACATTTTGTTTGTTAGCTCTCGAGTCGAGGCTCAGTAGTCAATTTTGATTCATCAATGGATCCAGTTTTAGTTTTTTGATTTAATCTGGCTTAACTTCCGTTCAATTTAAATTGTGTTTCAGATCTAAATTATGTATCCTGTGATATACGACTATATCAGTGTCAGTTAGTCGCTGCGGGTCCGAACCCAACTAAATATCTAATGTGTTCCTGCATCAGGCGCCCTTTGTATTTTGATGATGAAACTTGAGCTATGGTGTGAATTTGTAATCTAAGTTAATTTTAACGTAGGTACACGCTTCAAAGGTCATAAACACACGTACAAATTTTCATCCGCGATTGAGCTCTGAACGATATTGAGCTGTCGTTTTAAAAGGTAAATCACTACATTCCATGTAAGTACATACCTATAGGACACGAATTTATTGCTCTGGTATGCGAGGTGACAGTAATCAGGCACCAACTTGCAGGTAGTAAGGTGTCCAGTATATATACTTATGTAGCAGAATAATGGGCTTGACTGGCTGTAGGATTAAAATGAACTATCAAGTAACCCTCTGTGGCTCCGTGGGATTGCAACGCTTCTATAAATTAGCGTTAGTAAATTTGTTTACGTTTCGATAGTGAGCTCTTGAGTTGGTTTCAGTGATAGGTTCATAGATAACTATCAAAAATGGATCCAAAATAACCATCGACGCTAATCATATTCGCATCCTCGCTGGTTTTTATTAGGAGTAATTAATCTCGTTGTATGATTTGAGCTCCCGATTTAATGGTAATGTGAAGGTGACCCGGAGTGCGCATGCGCTTCGCACGAGGGGCGCCCCGGTCCGCCGCACTGCTTCCCCGTCTGCCACATGATCGCACTCCCCAAATAATCGTCGACCTTGAATCTGCAAAAAATCCAAACCAGCTTCGAGGCCCGAGCGAGGCGCGGCCTTCGGGCGGGTTAAGCGTTGCATAACCCTTTGCTCCGACCGCGATCACCCTCTTTTAGTTAGTACATGTTTATGGATGATTTATGAATATAAACAGGAATCCGAATATGGTAACCTTGAAAAATAAATCTTTCGGACGCGCTTGGTGGCTTGGTGCCGTATTGTGGGTCAACGCACCAAGGATAGTTTAGACTTAAGACATTAATTTGTCGAATACATTGATTTCGTGATTTTCGTTGCTGAAGTTCGCAGCTTTGCCAGTTTGAATTTATTGTCTAGCGGGAATATCGAAAAATCCGTTCTTATTCTATGTCTACTAAAGTTAGTAAATTTTCAGCAGTCTAGTGTCAAGGTCTGTGTGTTAATGAGTCAGTCAGTAAGACAGAAAGGTCTATTTTTTATACCTCTTATATAATATGTATAGACGTCGGTTTGGCCACGGATTATAATATTAAACTAGTTATGATTCGTATACATTTTGTTCTTGTATTAAATTCAACGTTAATAATATTTATGATGCCTTTGACTTAGCAAAGGCTTTCATACTTAGTTATTCACGAACTCATCGAATTATTTAGGAAATTAAGTATACTTATGGGTTGACAGAAAAAAAATTTTCGTCGATATGATGTGAGTTGAGATTCAATTTATTAAAATGCGTAATTTTCGCACATTTTAGGTATTGTAATTTAATAATGAAGAATTCATAAAGCCTATTTGCTTTTTTACATTAAACATTGAATGCAGAATTGAAGAATCATGCACGGGCTTACACATTTTTTACATAAACACCACTCCCGGGAATCCACACCCCCACTGGAAAAAGAAGATAGCACAGAAAGCTGGTATTCTAGTTTGAGTTCACAAGATTCACGTTCTACTTTACAGCATGACAACCATACAAAATCTATTTCTATCAATGCAAGAGGCTCTTTCGCCCAGCGAAGTCTTCGGGGACCGTCAGGAGCGCCTTTCGAATTCGCTTCAAGTCCTCGTGATCGATACCCTAACTTTGCAAGTTATTTTCGCGAAGTAATGGAAACTCGCGGTTCTTCTACACAAAACCATTACCACACTCACCATGGTGATTACATGAGACAACGCAGTGACGGTGAAAGGTATCAAAATAGTGTAAACACATATCAAGGGCCTCGTCAAGATTATCGGCATTATGTTTCACCTCTCTATAACGATGTCATGGACGATATACAAGAAAATGTCTATAGCAAATGCGAGCGATACGGAGAAATCTGCAGCACCAAAGTAAATCATGTTCCTTTTAAAACTCGTTTCGACAATAAGAGTTTTGCTCAAAAACTAACTGAAAGTGCCAGCAGCTCTAAGGAGCAAATTCATTCGCATGAAAGACGGGGGTCGGGCTCCAGCTCTAGTGGTAGTCGACACAAGCCCCACTCCATACAAGAGCTAATTCGTACGTTCGGCAAGAAGGTTGGTCACTGGCGGCACGAGTCTGGCGAAGGGCGGCGGGGTTCCTGTGCGGTTCCGACAACAGGCACCAAGGAGGGCCCTGTCGTCGATCCTGAAGAGTTTCGATCTCGGTCCAAGTCACTTGACGGAGATCACTTGCATCGCGTCCTCAAAAAACCATTATTAGAAGACTGCGGTGCTACGTATCACATCTATGACACTATTCTAAAGGAAGGTAAGTGATATTTCGAAACAGGAGAGACATAATTATCACATGGTTATGTCAAACAATGACCTGGCTTCGTTGGACCCTATTTTTTTTAGTTTCAAAAAAATTGCTTGTGTTGGTAACTTGTGAAAAACATCATTACTTTATAGTTAGACAGAAATTTTAACTACATTGAACCGAGCAAGAAAATGCACTGAAATGGGTCGAATCAGTTCAGTTCTCATAAAAAGTGGTATAAGTAGTTACAAACTTTTGATCAAAAAATCCAGGTTTTAGATATTGGTCGCGGTGGATAATATAAGACAACGGAATAATAAATACCATGTTTATTTTATGTATTTGAAGAGTTAGCTTGACTATTCACAATCACAAGAGTTATCATGTAACGGCTAAAACGTTTAATTACTTACTTACACTGTCTGCAATTTCACTTTTGTGGATTTTTGTGTACAACAATTACTGGCCATAGTCATGTAAATAGACATGTGGCAAACAAAATAGCAAGTGTCTAAACCTTGTGATTGGCAGACGGACACGCAACGGAGCCTTAGCCTTTCCGTATCAGGTAAGAAACCCTTATAAGATCTGATAGATAAAATACTGAAACAAGCTATCTGTAATTCGTGCAAGAGAGCTATTTTGACGATCTTGTATCAGCTAAACATATTTAGAATATTTTAATATTGGACTCTTTGAGAAGTGAAGACGTGCGTAAAATAAATATCTTACATTTGCTTTGAGGTCATATTCGTTTATAATATACGTCATGTAAACGGGAAGCTACTTGTAATATTGCTAAGGAAAATAGACAGTAATATATTTGCTGAAAACCATTATGTTTGATGCTTATATATTATTGTTTAATTTCGTATAAATAATCTGAGCAACTAATTGCCAAAGGCTATGCAACTTCTGATTGATATTTGGTGTTCCGTTTACGATTTGATCCTTTGCATGTCGTCATAGTTCCAACCGAAACATCTGGTGAAAAAATAATAACTTTGGGAAATAATTGAGTATTTTCTTCCAATACCATTCAACTTTAGGCCTTCTGTGCCGTCTTTAAAAATATTCAAGTGATATTGAGGAAACCTTAGACAAATAGTCTTCAACACTGTTATCAATATTAAAGTTAACCGCAATTGGGCGTATTATTTCCCATACAGCAGTTACTTTTCCTTATTATTGAAACCGTAATTCGTTTTGATACATAGTATGAATGAAGAAGCATTTTAATCGCCCTCGCTTAACCCTTTTTGTGGCAATTTAGATAATTCTCTTTTCTCGAAACCAACGTTTTTTGGTATAGGTACTATCGTATACTAAATATGGAAATAACAAATGAACTCGAAGGGTTTAAGCTACACTTATTCACAAAATGTTCTAATGAATACGCCAGATTTACTTTTATGCGCACGCCAGGGTGAACAGCGCACTTTTGTACCGGCAACGAAGACACTTATGCGGCGAACCAGGAAGTTCCGTATTCACACTGTATATTTTTGGAAGCATTTTGTCTTGTAACAATTAACAAGGCAACCGTCTCCATAATGCATGAATTTGGATACCTTTGCACTGCAGAGGCGGTGGCCTTATTGAAAAAGAAATGTGCCGATGCACACTAATGCTCTGAGTTGAGTAGGTGACCTAGCCATCTGCATGAAAGAATAATAGTACTTAATAGCTATACTTAAAGAGGTAGGTAATTATCATGCCCGTTGTAGTTGCCTGCGCATTTTTAAAAGTAAAATGATGTTACTCATGATTTAATCCACTTTTTTTAGCATGTTGATGTAACAATGAAAATTTTAATGAATTTGTTTTTCGAGTCCTATTTAATCATTCGAAGTATGGGAAAGCAAATTGACTTTGCCGTGAAGTAGGTATCTTAGTCGTTAGGTGCGACCATTGATCGAAGATCCGAACCAAGGTTGCTACGTATAGGATTGAAGTCATTGTTAAGTAAATAAACTTCTGCAAAACTAGCTAGGCAGTTAAGTACAACAAGTAGATATATTTTATTATCTTGGATTTGCAACCAGTGCCTCGTTTCTCAAAGGTACAAGTTACAATTTTACAAGTCTACACTAGCAACATTGGTCAAATCCCGATCACTGATTAGTTGATTCAGCCAGTGTTGCTAGTTTACACTTGTATCTTGTAGCATCGAGAAACGAGCCACAGTTGAATGTTTTAAGGTACCTGCAGGTTTACTGTCTGAAGCTCTTTTTTGGTTAATTTTTGATTAGTTTTTTTTTATTTAATTCTCATTAAATAATAGGTTACACACATTAGTCCTGGCAAGTTAATTATTTGCTAAAACTTCATGTCAAAAATAGTTTAACTAAGTACTTAAAAATCTTTAATTATTTATTTCGATATAAAATAAATAAACAAACGATGGTTATCGATATTTGAAGTTTTTGTAGTTGCTTGCTGATCACGCGATCCGTTCATGATAAGCCTTAATATCTTGACATATGACAAATCAAGTCATGATAAATTTGGATTGGGTGAGATATGGTTTCTGCTATCTAAAAATATTCATATAGCTTAATCAGAACGTGATAATACAATCAAGGCCTAATAGCACAGCACCAGCCAATTATGCGCGCTACAAAGGCCGTGTAGGTGTTTCTTTGTCTCACAACCCCAGTGGAGCTCCATTTAATTGAAAATTGACCTCAAAATCTGAAGCTATAGCAGAAATCGCCTTGGATGTTATCTTACATCATCATCAGTTCTCGTTACCATAGTTATCAGCTGTCCGTTTACTAGTATTTAAGACCGGTGGGTACGATTTAGAGTTTGTGTACATACATGGGTAGGAATTTTCGAGTTTTCGCTCATAAGATCTATGTAAACCCGTGGTTATTTCCTTACAGTGGAATTAGGTTGAATAAAACTATTTTTGAGCTCTCCGTCGGTGTAGGTTTACCTGGTGCAAGCTTGTGCTTACGGCATGTTACTTGTACTGATTTAATTATTTGGGTGATTGATTAATTCACCATCTAGTAGACATTTCTACTAAATACGGTTTCGTTTTCTTTTCCAATTTTTGAATACGTAATGGTCATGCTTTCAAATTAATTTACTGAGTTCATTGGAAATTATGCTTCTGTAATTTGAGGCCCTGATTATATTAACAGACGAATAAAATCATTGCTTCCTATTGCTCGTTGTAAAAGAATTGACATGTTTATAACAAACAGGACATGCGGTATCTTTAATATGTAAATTGTTTTTTTTTTCGGACTTTCCCATACCATACCAATATGTCTCGCTGTAGGTACAATGTGCTTCTGCTTTTATCATCCTAACCCATTTGATTAATGGTCATGAGTTTAAATACGTTTAAAAGGTTCAGAGGGTCAAGTGGTATTATTTAGAAGATCTCTTTAGCATATTTCAAACAGTCTTTTCATTTGACATTAACCTCATTTCAGTTGATATAATTCTGCTAAAGTGATGCCTACCATTATAAGTAAAATTATTTTATTGATTTATTATTGTACATTTATATTTATTTCGTTAACGGCGATTGAATTAACCGTAAATAGCGAGTCGAGTATTTAGTAATTTACAACTTTATAGCATTTTCTATGCCAATTGCCTGTTAAAACTTACTCGTGAACTCGGAACTCAGAAATTTCTTTAGTTACTATTTGGCCTTGTTAACTGTAGAGAGGTGATTGCTTTACTTGTAGAATTAAAAAAAATACCTATTTTTGATTGTCAGGAGCACATTTGCGGCATGCGGCATCACAGGAGGCAGACAAGCGGCGGGCATCGCTGGGGCACGTGCCACCCGCGCGGCACCGCGCCTCCGATGCCTTCCTCGATCCGCATCACGCCGCCATGCTGTTCCGAGACTCAAGGGGGGTGAGTAAACACTCCACTCGGCCTATTTATCTCAAGTCGCTTACCTACTAGCGAGTTGCAACGTTCAGCGTAACATTAATAGCGAGGTTCAGTAATAGGTATCAGGAGAAAAAAAATATGATGAATTTTAACCAACTCCTAGGCGCTTGTGCGTATTTCGATAGCAGCATGTAGCTTTTATAATAGTAGGCGTAGGAGAGGTTAGTGACGGCGCGGTGTTTGCAACGTGCTACGTTAAGTACACCTAGCGTCTCGATGTTCAGGGTCGCATTTCGAACTTCTTTTAGTTCATGGCAACAATCTCTATGGGCACGGTGCACTTTACTCGTGGCAGGGTTATTTTTGGTTACTTTGGTAACATGTGCGGTCATACGTAGTTGCGGCTCCTGCGTTCGCATTTCAAGCTGGGATTCCTTGTGTCTGATCTTTTCGGATCCAAGGAAAACTTAACTCGAACGTTATTAGAAAACTAGTTTTAGCCATACACTGTGAGGTAGGTACGGTCAAGTGAAAAAATAAGTATTGATATGAACTTGTCACAAATATGTCCCCCGACCTTATTACGCCGGTGTAAGAGCGTATATGATACTTATTTTTGAAACTTTGACTAGATACATATTATTACACTTGACGTACATGGAGCATACAAAAAGTAGCATCTAGCTAGGTACATGCAACTTGTTCTGCGAATTAGTACAAACTTTTTTGTTTGATATTAGGCTATTAAGTAAAAGTATTTCGAATTATTTACTATTATCTATAATATTGCTCGCCTTTCACTTTAGTTTAAGTTTTTAACAACTGAACTTAATTTCAATTGTGCATTATTTTTATAACATTTGTATTTTGAAATTGGGACGATAATTTCGTATTATTTTGTTGTTACAGTTACCAGTTGCAGATCCATTCTTAGAAAAAATCAGTCTCTCCGATTTAGGTGAGTTATGCTTAATTAGGCATACTCTATTTTGAGTCGTATATAGATGTAGTTTTTTTTAATGTGCTAGACTAGAGCAAAATCATTTTTAGATACCTACTATCGAAGATACTAACAGAAAAAAGAGGTGTTAAATAGCTTGGCTTTAACTGAATCTATATGATTTAAATAGGCAATGAGTTTTTTAACATAGTTTAGAAGCTGAAACATGAATCGTGTTTTTCATTTCCAACGCTATCTAAAAGCCTGACATTTGACTACCCAAAAGCTTTCGTAGAAGACAACGGTACGATATTCCAAAAAACGGGACGGTCCCATTCAAAATGAAAATAGTCGCGTTAGGCATAGCGCCAAGCGCTGGCGCAGGCGATGGCGCGTCGGTGACGATGGCGGGCTCGGTAGCGGTAGCAGCGCCGCATGGTGTCAAGTTCGCCGCGTCTCAGGCGTCCGCGGCCGCGGCACGGCGCGCCTCGCCGCTTATAATTAGCAGTGAGCCGTGGGAGGCGCGGCGGGCCGCACCGGGCGATGCGCGGCCCCGTGCATGCTGCGTCTACACTACTTCTCGGACAACCCCGCCCTCGCCGACGGCGAAGGCG
Organism: Pandemis corylana; assembly: GCA_949127965.1. Classification (NCBI taxonomy): domain Eukaryota; kingdom Metazoa; phylum Arthropoda; class Insecta; order Lepidoptera; family Tortricidae; genus Pandemis; species Pandemis corylana. The sequence goes on from OX421850.1 coordinate 24,007,676, forward strand.
AAGAGTCCGTCTACTCTATTGAACTCATCAAGGAGTTTGAAGAAGTCGGTCGCGCGTGGAAGGCGTTCTATGCTGAGTGGCTCTTGAAAGGTGCCGGCTTGTTTATAGCACCCACGCTGAACGCATGTGTTGCCCGCTTTACCGTTCATGACGTTTACCTCCTCATACGCTCCATTATTGTGCAGCCGTCGGTGTAAATATTTACAGTTTTGTTGTGTTGTGGTAATGTTTTGACATATGTGTAAATGTAGGTATGGTAATTTCTATGAAATACCCGAGGTTCATTCTGATGTGGACACCATTATACACAGTTTTCTATAGTGTTGATAAAGATACCTTCATGTGATTAATTTAATTAATTAAGGCATAGGAGCAGCCTCATGCTCTGAGCCTCCAGTATGTTAGCGCAGGTTAGTTAGGTTAGACTGCAGCACCAGTGGACGCATTACCTACTTACTTTGTTTATATTTTACATTCAGGACGGATCTCGATAAGTTTGGATAGTAGTTTATGTAGCTAATTAAAATCCGTGCGTCATCCCTGATGCGTCTAACGCTACATTAAGCGTCCAAATGAACCGACAGGACTGTTTGATCTAAAAGGTCGATTGATCCAAAATAGAAAGTTTTATATTAGGGATAGGGATAGTTAACTGCTAATTCCAAAGTTAAGTATAGTCAAAATGTATATAACTATTAACTCTGGACCCTGATTTTAAGTTTTTATTTTTATTTTCTGCCGCACATACAAGTGGGTACTTAGCCAGCATCATTGGAAGCAATAAATAAATACTCGTAAATTAGCTTTACATAGTATAGGCAAACCTGTAAATAGTAAACAGGTAATTTATCGTCAAATTTCAATTCGTTAATAATCAAGCTGCACATCTCAGTTATAGTAATAGATTTCGCGAGGTTCCTCCTGACGTCACGGGCATGACCTTAGCGGCACTTGCGCAAGATGGACGCACAGCGTAAATAAACAAATGTATAGACGACGGGGCGACGTCAGTATGCATACTGGCTAGAAAATTATTTTCAGATATTTTATCAAGTGATTAATCGCATTGTTCATTTTTCTAACTTTCTTTAGTTTATAGCGTGTGTGGTCGGCATTTAAATGTAATGCTGGCTGGTTCTTGCAGAAAAACGCACGTTAACACAGTATTTTTTGTCAAGACCAGACGTTTAGTAACGTAAACTAGAAAAAAAAGTTTTTATGCGAGTTTTATTTGCTGTTGTTTTTGTTGACTGTCCTTTAAAAAATACAATACAATACAACACAAATGATCTTCATACATCTAATTTAAAGTGGGTCAAGTTCAACTTGCATGATTTTAAGTACTTAACCATACCATAAGTAAAGAACTAACAAAAGAGAGCACGTGAAAAACTTCCTATAAGAACCATACTTTGTAAACTTAAGGAATTTAGAAGTTAAAATCTGCTGCGGTCGTTTCGAACAATATTAAAATGAAGCTTTAGGAGTTTTTAACGGAGAGGAAATCTTTATGGATGCCTAGGGTTATGTGGGACTTCCCCCCGAAGGGGTATACCCGAACTAAAAACTCTCCGGCGTTGCCTCATTCCGGTGTGACGGGGACACTGTGGGTTTTTTTTTTTTTTTTTTTTTATATGAATAGGAAGGCAAACGAGCAAGTGGGTCACCTGATGGTAAGTGATCACCACTGCCCATAGACACCCGCAACCCCGGAGGGATTGCAGATGCGTTGCCTACCTAGAGGACTAAGATGCGATGCCACTAAGGTTTCACCACAAACGCCCCCCGGTGGCCCCGGCTTCCGTCAGGACCGCGCCAAGAAGGGGAGGGCCCGTACGCTGGGCCCGTCTTCCCTTAGACAATGAGACCGTGCAATGCAGGTAGGTAATGCCCCGTTACCGCTCCCGCTGGACTCAAGGGATCGGGCGAGCGGTGCAAGCACCGAGTTCGCCTTTTCCCCCCTCGTATGCGCAAGGAGCCGGTTGCACGTTGAAACGAGGTCAACGTGAGTCCGCCCCTCCAACCTCTTGCGAAGTCCTCCCGAGGAATAGTGCCCAACGACGGCCTCGCTGCCGCCGTTGCTTCCTCCTTGGGGCTTAGGGCGCATCCGGGTATGCCTCCCATCAGCTTCCCCTCACCCCGAACCCTCATAAGAGGTACGGCATTCCTCCAGGGTGCCACCCCCTTCGGAATCTCGTACCCCTTCTCCTCTCTCAGGGCGTGGGGCGCATCCGGGATAGGTGCAATACTGCCGCACTTTTCAAACTAGGATTTCAAACTAGACCGAATCGAGTCGCGCGGGTGAACGCTGCAGTGCTTAAAATGCCGAATTGTTCAGTTTTCTGCTGTAAAAAGAGATCTGAGACATCAAGCTTGCAAAAAGATGGTGTTACATTTCACATGTAAGTAAATTGTTATGATATTATTGCTATTTAATTACATTTAAACAACAAAGTCGTACATTTTATCATAATATTATTGTCGGATTCGTTTACCAACATCGAGTCCGTTCACCCGTACAAATTTAGGATCGGTCAAGCGATAAATCCGACTTCTCGCCTATGAACTACTTAGTGATGTTACCTTAACATAATATTATGACTGTGTTGATAAATTGAAGTAGCGATTGGCAGCGTAATATTAGGTCAAGCGACAACATTGCTTTGCGATATCGAATAGTAAAATATAAACAGGTCTTTATTGAAAATAACAGTAAATGGAATTAAAACAAATTAAACTAAATTAAAAACGAATTAAACACTAAACTAAAACTAATCTTAAAATAAAATAATTAAAAAAGGAGGGGCCCCCGTGGCATAGTTCCACAAACGCTGGCAGCATTACCCCTTTGGACAGCGATACTAATACGCTGTCCAAGGAAGCTGCCAGCTCTGCGGTCACCCGTAGCGTCTATTAGCCTCTTCGAAATATCTTTGAAGAGGCTAATAGCGCTAGGACCCCACGGACCAAGGGTCTCAACACCGAAAGGGACAAAGTTATATTCGGTGCTGAGACCTCTATATTTATTTATCTTGCCTGATTCGGCCGCTTCTGCAGCCGCGCCTGCTCTACTCATGGTTCCGCGAAGGTGAGACGAGGCTAGTGTGTCTACGCACGTTGCATCCCACACCGGCACACGTCCCACACTCCACGGAATCATAGACATACCGTCCGGTCTCTTGCGTCGTCCCTAGCGATGCCCGTTGGTTCCAACAAGGCAGGGACATTGGCAGAGGCAAGTGACCTGCGGATGATGTCGGTCAGCGTGGCGTGCCTCGAGAAGTGGCCAGCGCTCTTTACGACGCATCGTATTTATTACAAGATTTTCACACGTCACGTAAGTTAAATTGCAATTTAAATTTGACTCACTTCCCAGTGTTCTATGGAGCTGAAATTTTGCTTTCAGTCGGTTAAATATAAAACAATTATTTGATTATCACATAATACTAAAAAGTTAAAAATAAATATACGGAAAAAATAATAATCCATATAATTAAGCTTTTACTATATTGCAAAGAACTAAAAAGTAAAAAAAAACAGATTAAATTTAGATATTTTATTTATGATTCGAGTACAATAAATTAAACGGAGCAAAAATAATATATATCAACGTGTATTGAATTTATAAAATTTATTAAATCAATAATTAAAGAATATGAAAATAATAATATACCACGTACGGTCCTTTTTTATTTACCAGATGATCACATTTTAACTAGATCAAGGCTTACGGCGTGTCACTTATTTAAATGAAATTTGTTATTATAGTTACATGATTTTTCATAATAGCATTCGAATTAAATTTGAGCGTTGTGGCTTGGCCCTTATCCTAATTCAAGAAGGTGATGTTAAGTAACTACCTATCTATATAATAATATTAAATTAGCAATTCGTTTTTTTTCACATTTTGTGTTTACAGCTCTCCTAAATATCCCAAATTAAGAGATGTATGGAAGACATTTTGCAATAACACTCGAACCTGGTATCCGAAGAGGACAAGTGTGATTTGCTCAAGTCATTTCCAGACATTTGATTTTCAAGTCCTTGCGAACAACAGTTTTTATTATTTTTATATATTAACAATTAATCATCCAATAATAAAGACGATATTTAATACTCTCAATGTTTCAGTTCGTCACCCATAATCCTTCCTACTTAATACGATAAATTCCAAAATTTATCGATATTGCTGTATCGACAATTGAGACACCCCTGTAGACGTTGAAAACGTGTCAATGTGTGATTTTTGAGTCATCTGTACACGAATTATTAGTGTATTGTTGGATTGTTTATGTGTTAACGTCGTCATTACAGTCAGTTGGCAGTTTTGTTTTTGCATGTAAGTATGCGGAACTGCACTTGTGTGCACATTTCCCCCAGCAACAGACGCCAGAACTATTTTAATAAAGGCTACTCCCTTCCTTAGGAAACCCGTGTGAAGTTAGAAGTTAGGCAAAAATCAAAAGCATATCGTCACTACTTTGAAAAATCTGGTATCTCCAAATCGCTAATCTTACGAAGTGAACTTTATTTAGGTTCAGTTTTGTTTGAACATTAATTTAAGATACAAGATTTTTTCAAAGTAGTTACGATATGGCTCATTTTTAGGTGATAAATGTAATATTTAATATGTTTCAAAAATATAAACTCTTAATTAAACCGGATGCAGAATATAGAAAAAATTAAAACCATTTAAAATGCCAGTCGTGCCGCTCGTGTCGCTGAGTCCCTTGAACTCATCGAAGGCCCATTTGCCACGGTTTTTCATTTGCAACTGATTTCAATAGTCCACCGTAAGGCCACACTCGTTTCGCTGCGAAGTTGATTAAGCATGCAAGTAAATCTTTTGCTTTGAGCATTCTTCTCAACAAAATATGGTTGCATTCAAAATTTCATTCTTCTTAATGCGAACATGTAATATTACAAGACTTTTTTAAAGATGTTAACTTACCTATAGGTTTTATGAGTGTTATCTTTGATGTACAAAATATTGTCTTCTATTAATAGAATTTTATTATTGTACGATGAACTCAATGCTCACTTAAATGTAACAAATATGATGTGACATTCATTTCACGGCTACCCAAAACCTGAATAAACATATAGCTTCATTTATTGTTCGCTTGGAAAAAGAAAATACGTACATAAAGCCGATCCGTATGTAGTCGTAGCATAATAATACAATTAATTAAGCTTTCGAAAATGTATGACAATAGATACTCGTATATGCCATTTTTTTACCAGTCTTACCTTTAGAAATTAGCTGCAATGAAATCGCACAACGTGCACTTGCTTAATAAATTAATAAATATCTTGGATCAATTAACACCTAGTAACCTAGTCCTAAACTAAGCAAAGCTTGTAATATGGGTACTAGATAACGAGTAAACATACTTATATAGATTAATGCTTACTTAAATACATATTAGACATCCAAGACTCGAGAACAAACATTCGTATTTTTCATACAAATATCTGCCCCAACCGGGGATCGAACCCGGGACCTCAAGCTTCATAGTCAGGTTCTCTAACCACTAGCTAGGCTATCCGGTCTTCAAAATAATAATAATAATAATAAGACACCTGCTCTATAGTACGCCGCTTTCTTAACCCAACTTCCCTACCGATACATAACAATCAAGAAGACATACACACATACACAACCGACCAGCGCAACATTTACACAAACACACACACTCAACATGACATTCACACTAACTTCTAAATACACAATGGTACCACGGTACTTGGCGTACGCCCGTATCATGGACCAAAAAAAAAAGCCGACAACATTGTCGAGATCAAAATTCATTGAATAATAATAATATAATAATCAGGCGTTAACTACAAATTTCCTTGAACTACCTATGAATTTTTGTTTCTACTAATTTTCGTACTTACGACTGTAAGAATACAAATTTTTCGGTGAATTATACAATTGTAACATGTTTATTTTTTTGTGATTTTCAGAAGAAGATGAGTCTCAGATCTTCGTTAAGTTCTTCAAGTTCCATAAGTGCTACGACCTCATCCCTACCTCTGCCAAACTCGTGGTGTTCGACACGCAGCTGCTTGTGAAGAAGGCATTTTTCGCGCTAGTCTATAACGGTAAGTGTAATTTTAGAAGCATCGTTAATATACGGTGGTTAATTTATGCCGTAAAACTATAACATATCTGTTTCATAAGATTTGTACTGTCAATGTCAAAATAAGTTTCACTCCAATGCTCATCAGTATATCCAAGGTTACGACATTACGGTTGTATCGCATTCTTATTTATTGCGAAGGTGTCTGTGTACATAAAATGACAAAAAATCTACTTATTTTTAACACACTTCTCTGCTTCTGTGTTTACTTACCTAGGTTGTATTAACCACTCATATATCAACCAAGTCATCAACCAGTACAACCATATTTTCACGTTTGAAGACTGACACGTATACAGTTTGTTCAAATGCTAGAAATTTTGTTATACAGCCCCATAATGGCATTGAACAGCGTTACATCTTTGTAAATAGGTATGATAGTATTTTATATTCATCTCGATCTATGTACGAAGGTTAAAAAACATTGCTACAAGCAATATTAATTCTGTTATACTTTTTGAGTTAACTCGTATATTCTGCTAAATATAAATAAATTAAAGCTGATGTCAGTGTATATCATATTACGCAACATCCTCGCAGCCTTATTGTTGTAATTTTCATACGCCGATCGAGGCCTTTCAGCTTATTTTACTGCTTAGTTTTCGAAGAATGAGCACGTAATTCCTATGTAATAACAAAGTGTTAAAACCATAACAAATTTGCAACGCTAACGTACCCCGACTTGTGATCGTTTTTATGACGATAACTAAGTAATAGGAAATGCACAAGTCTCGTTTAATACATACTTTTACATCACGTAGTTACGGTCCTAGCAAAGGCAACGGATTTGTATTAGCTAGTTTCAGCTCCCTATGCCAGTAAATTTCAATAAAATGAATATGGAATGAGTAATTATTGTTACATAGTGGTGAGTATAATTCTCGGACTTGGCCATAATTATTATGCCTACGGAAAGTTTCATTACAAAGAGCGATGTTCATCTCTCGGCATTCCCATTTGATGTAGGAATAAAAACTAAACAACAATACTCCCACGATAAATGCAGCTCCGTGCCTATCTGATAGACTACCTATGATATTATGGAACCCTGCAAAGTAACACCTGATTCAATAAATAATGCGATCTATCTATGATGCTGAACATGGAAAAAACGTAAAGTTAGTTCTAAAATACCTGATATTGCTTGATGAAAAGAACTTGCTTGTACAGAATTCATTTACTATTGCGTAGGTGCGAAGTAGCTTGGCTAATGGATCAAATGTGTAAGTAAACAATCATTTATATAAAAAAAAATACACGATAATTTTTAAAATAAGCTTTAAGGTGCTGTATCTAATAACAACACGACTTTGTTTTTCTCAATAAATATGGAATATTTACAAACTTATATAAAATGTGCTGATCTAACATTTGCCTGCCCTATTGAATATGACTCAGCGAATACTACACCTGTCTTACTGTCTAGTGTTTGAAGCTTTGCGAATAAAATTACATTCATATGCATATGCGGCGGATATGTAATCGGCCCAAGGTCAATACTAGTGTAAACTGCTAAGCGAACGCGAATGTAAATGAAAGTCTAAACATTTATATTAATATACGTTATATTTTTTGTTGATACAGTTGCCCAATCCATTCGGACTACGTACCTCCGTAAGAAACAATATGTATCCGTAATCATCGAAACAAAGCAAAGGTGTCTATCGTTCCATGTGAAACGTTAATGTAAAGTATTACATTAACGTTTACAATCATTTTTAAAACGAAAACCTACAGTATGTTTTTTTTTGTTAAAAATGTAGAATATTTTAATAGACCTCTAGCTTTAAAATGCGGCACAACAAAGCATTTATTTGTACAACTACACTAGTTTATTTTAGTAAATAACGCAAGTATGTAGTTATGACTTTTCAAAATTTGAAATTCCCCTAAATATTGAGTGCTGTTAAAAAGATACGTTGTCCTGTAGTACTTTTGTCGCAAGCGGCGGTAGGAGGTGTGGACATTCATTGGAATAACATACGATATGATTTTCGAGCACGCGTTGGCCACTGAAATGATACATAATAGTGGTTTTTTCACATAATTTTACTTTAAAAACAATAAACACACGGCTTAAAATTAAAAATAGTACATATAGACTACAGGCCCATGTCCAAAAAATGTGGGTCATATGAACCACCAGGTGACGTATATAGGACGATATAAGAGCATAAAATAATAAGGTTCAGCACTATGCCGTCACTTGTAAGCTGTCCAACTGAGTGCTGGTGAGAATTCAAAAGTGCAGGTAGAGTGAGTACATTTTGGTCATATATTTTTGTACGGCATTTTTACCATCGATAGATCCATGAAAAATAATAAGAAAGCGCGCAGTGCCGTAAAAAAATGGTGCGCCACAAAGTCGGTAATTTTTTTTGATTTTCTGACAATTTCCAGGGTAAATTTGGTCATTTCATTCTGTACGGCATCAGTTTCATACTGTTTCAATACAGCTTCTAATCCATTATTCCGCAACGCCGTACAAAAATTGTGCGACAAGGGGACAAAATCGAGGGTTGCAACCCCCTCTCTTTCCGTGGTCCGGGGGGTGATTTGAAAAAGTACGGCTTCGGTTCCAAAACATTATCTAGCACTCAAAAGTACTATTAAAAATAATGCCGTCAAAAAATTATTGTTCATTTGAATGTATATTAATAATTATCTTAATTTCATGGTATACTTGATTTATAAAGCTGTAAAATCATTTGACTCTGTACGGCAACTTTTTTTTTAGCATGATATTGTAAAATACAATTGTTATATATATAGTATTGGCGTTCAAAAGAAACTGTTCTAAAAAAAATATAGAGAAATACAAAAACTGAAATTTGCAAAAGTTTAAATATTCATAGATTAATAAAATATAGCAATTTTCTATATTTTTCCCTTGTTTTAAATAGTATTAAGATAAATAAATTAGGAAAAAATGATGCCGTACATTTTAATGCAGACCATTTTTTTCTTACATTTCGTTCTATGGATTTTTCCTTGAGTTTGTTTTTCCCTACAAACTTTTGGACCAACGAAAATGTACGGCATGTAAAAAATATTATCTATGCATAAAATACTTTCAAAATAAATTAATTCTATGTTGTTTCAAATCACCCCCTGGACCACGGAAAGAGAGGGGGTTGCAACCCTCGATTTTTTCCCCTTGTCGTATGATTTTTGTACGGCGTTGCGGAATAATGGATTAGAAGCTGTAATGAAACAGTATGAAACTGATGACGTACAGAATGAAATGACCAAATTTACCCTGGAAATTGTCAGAAAAAAAAAAAAAAAACCGACTTTGTGGCGCACCATTTTTTTACGGCACTGCGCGCTTTCTTATTAATTTTCATGGATCTATCGATGGTAAAAATGCCGTACAAAAATATATGACCAAAATGTACTCACTCTACCTGCACTTTTGAATTCTCACCAGCACTCAGTTGGACAGCTTACAAGTGACGGCATAGTGCTGAATCTTGTTATTTTATGCTCTTATATCGTCCTATATACGTCACCTGGTGGTTCATATGACCCACATTTTTTGGACATGGGCCTGTAGTCTAATATTCTCCATTGTCATTTACTTTAGAACGTGTTTTGTACCAAATGCTCATCCGTTTCTGTATAATCGTGCCAGTAATGCATATTGTTTCTTAACGAGGAATTAGGTTTTTTTTTTAAATACCTATATTACTTTTCTTTCTTAAGCGGTCAATTAATCTGTTTATGATAAAGTGGAAGCTGGTGTTCAGTCAGTCGTACAGGATTGTTAGGGTTCCGAACGTCAAAAGTAAACGGAAGCAAATAATATCCTCGTGTGTCTTTGCCCATCTGTCCGTTTATAACAGCCGGTTTAATCGGCATCTAATGAACTGATTAACTTGAAATTTGGTACACAGCGCACTCTTATTATTTCTCTTTGGATTTATTTTTAAAGTAGGTTCTATACTTACGTAAAATAGAATTTTCTTAGAAACAGACATCATATTTATTGTAAGAGATTTTGTTTGACTTCTATAGAATTTAGCCTAACCAGTTGCTAAAACAAAAACAATGTGGGGAATTATCAACAATATAATGAACAAAAACAAAAATCGTAACTACAAAAACACGACTATTAAAACCGCTGATATGCCTGTACCTACCGAATCACCTCAAAAGGTTGCAAACTTATTAAATGAATACTTCGCCTCTGTGGGCGAGTCACCGCCGGCGGGAGCTACAGCCCCGCGACGCGGCCGCCCCCGCGCCGCACCCACCCCCTCGATAAATTCTATTTACATACGACCAGTTACAGAATGCGAAGTAATCAAAATTATTAGACAGCTAAAAAATAAAAAGAGCGTTGGCACAGACGAATATGACCAATAACGCTCATAAAACTATGCGAAACGGAGCTAGTGATACCATTAACACGATTAATAAATCAATCTCTTTCAGAAGGCACATTCCCAGAACTGCTAAAAATATCTAAAATAAAACCAATCTTAAAACCAGGAGGTGACGTCACAAACCCAAGCCAACACCGCCCCATAGCGATTTTACCATCGATTTCAAAAATATTTGAAAAAAGCATGTCAAGTCGTGTATACCACTTTTTAGAAAAATACAACCTGCTAGATAAAAATCAATACGGATTCAGAAAGTTTCATTCTACATCCCTAGCGGTCTATAAATATGTACAAAAAATACTAGAACATGTAAATGTAAAAAAATATGGCGTCGGATTACTCCTCGACATGACAAAGTCATACGACCGAGTACCTCATGATATCCTTCTGACAAAACTATATAGCATGGGGACACGCGGTTCCGCACATAAATGTTTCAAATCTTATCTTCAAAATCATAGGCAGTATGTGCAAATTGATTATTATAACCAATGCACCAAAGAAGTAATGGCAATCACATCACAAATGCGGAAATGCGTCATACAACCTGCTCGATTCTGCAGGGAAGTGTTAGTGCTTGTCTCCTGTTTCTGGTCTACATCAATGACCTGTCCAAGGTGTTAGACCAAGACACGGAATGCGTCATGTTTGCTGATGACGTATCGCTATTGTTTAACGGCACAAATGACACAGAATGCAACCAAAAACTCACTTCAACACTAAACACTGTAGTAGAATGGCTTAATGACAATAATCTAGATATTAATTTAAAGAAAACGACGATCGATTTGGTTCAATCAATTAAGGTCCTATGTCGCTGCGTTTTCGCGTTACAGCGGATTGAAGTTGCTTAAAAATCGGGGTATTAAATCATTTGCACATGTATGCTTCTGGAGTTCATGGTCACAATCATCTTGGAAACGAAGAAAATCGAAGAGGCAGACATTCAGGACTCTGCATTATCATGGGACGGAGTTGTAAAAATTAAAAAAAAAAAGCTCTACTAAGTCATTTCACGCGGTTCTCATTGCGCCCATTCGATTCACTATGACTCCGTGGATTCGAAAAAAAATGTGGCAGACACTTTGCTCACTGATTTTCAGCTGTATAACTGTTTGAAATTCACGGAATCAAGGGGCAGCATGCATGGGATTATTGTTATTTTTTAGTTTTATTCATATAATTTTGTTTAATTATTATTCTCTAAACGCACGGTAACGATTAAACTTCTGGAGCTGAAATCTATGCAATCATATTTTTTCTCAATGCCAACCAGAAACGAAATGCGCTTGGAACTTTTATTAGAAAGTAATTTTTTTTAATTGCATGCTTGAATGTAATCTGAATAGGATTAGGATCTGGATAGGAACAGTCCTTAACTTTTTTTAATCACGTTTTATTTGTGTAAAATACGTAGATTTTTAACCAAGACTCCATTTTTTTTTTGTTATGAAAAATAAAAAAAAGATAATATTTAGCAAGCGTCTTCATCGCTGGTATCCGAGAAAAAATAATTAAATGATAATAATAATAATAATTCAATTCAATTCAGAAAACAAAATTCAAACGGTCTGCCTTTGGAATATCAGAGGCCTGAACGTCCGCCTCGTCGATTTTCTTGGTTTTCATAAGGAATTCAAACATCAGTCCAAGAGGCAGACGTGTGCGCATAATATAGCACACCTTTTTTTTAACATTTTTGAAACGCTGTAAATTTACAACGCAGCGCCACCATGGTGGCAGACTATTTTTCCATGGTTCTTCTCATTGTTTTTGATCGAACAATTCAAATCTGCCAAGCGTGTACTTCATATACAATTTTTTAAATCATAAAAATAAATTAAAAAATTGAATACTACAAAAGTCAGAGCCCTGGATGTCTGCCTTTTCGATTCTTTGTGTTTTCAATATGACTGTAATCATCAGGCCCAGAAGCAGACGTGTGCGCATAATATAGCACAGCAGACCTTTTTTTTTACATTTTTGAAACGCTGTAAATTTACAACGCAGCGCCATCATGGTGACAGACAAGGTCCTTGATGTTTCTTAGGGCATAAATATCACTATTAATAACGTCTGCCTTGTGTGCTGATCATATAGAAATTTTGCTCGCCAGCTCCCTAACTAATTGAAGAAGTAACAAATTTTAAGTTATTAGGCATAACAATAGACTCGAATATTAACTGGCAAACACATATTCAAAACTTAAAAACAAAACTATCAAAATTTGTGTATGCACTAAGCGTACTAAAAGTGAACACCGATCTTGATTGTGCACTATCCGCTTATTACGCGTACGCGTTCGCCTGGCTCCGGTACGGCGTGGTACTGTGGGGTGCTAGCCCTGATGCCCAGCAAATATTCATAATGCAAAGCAGTGCATCCGTATACTAGCAAATATACGTATACCAGTAAGCTGCCGTCAGCATTTTATAGAACACAAATTGTTGACACTACCCCTAATCTACATATTAGAATCGGCACTTTTTGTACGTAAACATCCTGGCTTATTCAAGGCAAAGATAGACTCATGTACAACTAGAACACAATATAAAAATAAATTGTTGTTACCTAAGTCCAATTTAGCGATGTTCAAAAATGGACCACAGTATAAATGTACGCAAATAGCGAATAAAATCCCTGAATACATTAGACAAGAACCCCGAAACTATATATTTAAAAATAACTTAAAGACATTCCTAATCAAAAAATGCTATTATTCTGTTAACGAGTTTCTAAATGATGAAACTGTGAAGTAATTTAAATGAAAATTATATAAACATTGACATTTTAAGCTACCTATTGATATTCCTTAAATTTATATGACATTATAAACCATTGTATTGATTCTTAGATTTAATTGACATACCTACTATTATACTGAAATCATCTCATTTTATTAACAAATAATTAACTAGAATAGAATAAAATTAATTAATTTGATAATGTCAATGTATAGCTTTAATGTACTGAATTAATTTGAAGGCATGTTTTGACGTTATATTACAATCCTAGATCTAGATATTAACTACTATTGTGTGCCCTTGCAGGGCGTCATGGACTGACTAAGAACAATGTTAACATCTTCGTATGTATGTACATGACTTGACAATAAATAAATAAATAAATAATAGTTGTGCAATCTGAAACCATCCTACCGATACTTAATATGAATGTGATGGATTCGTGTGCACGTGCGCCACCGCGTAATATCGCCCAGTAATTAAGAACAGCCAAGAAAGACCACCTGATAATAAATATGTTATACTTAATGCTGAATGTACAATATAAATAAGAGGTCGTTCAAGTATTACGTAAGCAGAAATGTAGCAATTTTGATATTATGATATTTTGAATGACAAAGATTTTAGAATTGATGAACAATTGAACATGATATCATCCGTTTCAAGCATATTATTGAAATCTACGTTCTGTATTTGTACAGTTAAGCCTTTGACACATATGACGTCGTACACAACACAGTGATCGAGACTACCTCAGTCCACCTATACGTACTATATGTGAACAAGACTTATTTCAGTTATTTGTTAATATTTGACGCAGGCGTCCGCGCGGCACCGCTATGGGACTCCCAGCGACAGAAGTTTATCGGGATGCTGACCATCACAGACTTCATAAAGATCCTGCAGATGTACTACACCAGTCCCAACGTCGCAATGGAAGAGCTTGAGGAGCACCGCCTCGAGACCTGGAGACGTACGTATAACTTATAATTAGCGCTGTACCTACTAACTTCCGCTTTAAAACGCCCTTTAATAATATGGGAATAAAAGTACCTAGAAAATGTTTGATCACAGACTGAAGGGCTCGTCACGTCGATTTTTCCAGAAATACTAACGCGATCTTATCCGTTGTTGTGTTATACATATAAAGGATTAATACTGTGTACAACACTCGACGCAAAATATAAGAAATATTATATAATGTAGTCTTGTAGTTGGTTATTTCGTTTTCATGGTGCATTAGTCGTAAGTCTGTAATAGAGTTGCCACGAATAGTGATTTGGCCGAATACCGAATACCGAATATTCGGCAACGCTGTCGGCCGAAGCGCCGAATATTCGGCGGCCGAATATTCGGCACAAAATACGTGCTTGTCTATAGGCTGATCCTTACAAATGGTGGTCAGCAAACGTAAAACAATACCCAATTCTCTCGAAATTTGCTAAAGTTTATCTTTCTTCTCCTGGGAGTAGCGCGTATGCGACGAAAAGCATAATCGTTTGCTACCAACAAATGCTAAAAAGCTTGTTTTTATCCATCACAACTTAACACTGATTAATTTTACTTACTAAAGTATTGTAATTTGGTAATGCACACATCACATATAATCTTGAGTAATATGAAGTGTATTTTTTTCATAATTCGGTATTCGGTATTCGGCCGAATAGTACGTATTATTCGGCCGAATACCGAATACCAAAAAATGGGCCGAATAGGCCGAATACCGAATAGTAGCCGAATATTCGTGACATCTCTAGTCTGTAATGCCATGTAAATTCTTTGACAATAAATAAATAAATAAATGATTTCGTCAGGTTGAAATTCAGTTCACTTGTACAAATATACATACATAAGAACGTACATAAAAGTATATAGGCTTCTATTTGTTTGGAAATGTACCAAAGTTCCCACGGGATAATGGTAAATATCGCTTAGGTAGTCAATTATTATTAATGCCGCGTGCAGTATTGATTCCATTGTTTACACAAGTCTCTATGCTGTCTGAAATAAGTATAATTAATCCTGAACCAAAAAAGGCTTGTCATCCGTCATAGTTCCTAGCGTAAGTGCGTAAAAATGCGCTGCGTCAAATTAAAATACTGAAATGTGCACCCATAGGTATGCGAAAAAATTAAATTGTATGGGTGAAATTTCGAAGCGCAGTGGGACTCCCGTGGCACCTAGAGCCTAACTAAGAGGCCACAAAACAAACACTCATAGACGACCACTGAAATACTATTCTATAAATAAATTTTATTTTAGAAACATTGCTTAGTTTTCGTGATATCCAGTGATAAACGTATTGTTTGTCCACAGAGGTCCTCAAGGGGTCGTCTCTAGTGTCGATCGGTCCGGATTCGTCGCTCTACGACGCGATTCGTATCCTTATCTCAAACCGCATCCACAGGCTGCCGGTCATCGACCCCGACACCGGCAACGTACTCTACATACTAACGCACAAGAGGATACTACGCTTTCTTTTCCTATATGTGAGTCGGGTATCTTTGATAGGATGTATGTTATCAATAAAATTCTTGGAGTCAACAACTATCGTTTTCATTTGGGAGTAGCTATAGAGGAAGATTATGTTTTGCCAAAGACAAAATTAGACTTAAAATTCGCGGTCTTACCAAAAGTACAAGTATAAATCTTTTTTTCTTTTTTTTTTTTTTATATGAATAGGAAGGCAAACGAGCAAGTGGGTCACCTGATGGTAAGTGATCACCACTGCCCATAGACACCCGCAACCCCGGAGGGATTGCAGATGCGTTGCCAACCTAGAGGACTAAGATGAAATGTCTCTTGTGCCCGTAATGTCCCCGGCTGTCTTACTCTCCACACCGGAACACAGCAGTGCAAGCACTGCTACTTAGCGGCAGGATTAGCGAGTAAGATGGTGGTAGCGATCCGGACGGACCTTGCACAAGGCCCTACCACCCGCAAAACTACTGTAATACGTATTTTTATCATCAGAAAATTAGGATTTATACAAGGAACGAGATGTACATATGACAATTTACATATATTAATCCCGAAATTTCGACTGCCGGGATGTAATGATTCTTGCTTGCGAAGCTACATGTAAATGTAAATGCTTGTTTATTTTAAAATACGTGTTAAATTTCCAGATAAATGAGCTCCCGAAGCCGTCGTATCTTCAATGCAAACTGCGCGAGCTGCAGATCGGCACTCTGAACGACATCGAGACGGCGACCGAGGAGACGTCCATCATTGACGCGCTGAAGAAGTTCGTCAACCGGCGCGTGTCTGCCCTGCCGCTGATAGATTCCGAGGGCCGGCTCAAGGACATCTACGCCAAGTTTGACGTCATCGTATGATATCGTTCCTTTGTTTTAACTTGTAGCAAACCACGATCACAAGTAGTTAATTTATTATGTGTAGATTTTTTGAAAGTGCGATAATTTTTTTGAGCACTGGATTGGCTTATAATTCTAAGGTCTGTTTCAATAAGGAAGGTATGGCTGACAGATCTATAGAATGCAACTGTTAGCGTTCACGAAAGTTTTGACAGCAAAATAAATACAAAATTGAATTACTTGGAAATAAATCAATACTTGGTACTGTACATTAATAACGTTCTAAAAAGAATAACGACGATGTTTTTTGCGTTTACATATTTTCTACGTACAAATTTTCTATATATGGATGTTATTATTTACGAGACGTTGCTAGGTTACGTTCAATGGTCATTAAAACTAGAGAGGTGACTGTGTATAATTGGGTATATCGGTTAAAATCGCGTGTAATAGAAAATCCAAAGACAATCTACAAAAATATGAAGTGAGTATTTTACATTATTTCACACTCGCTACACAATACAAATCGAGTTTAGTGGTAATAAATAGATTCCTTAGAACTTCGATTACATAAGCAAGTTAAATAATATTTTATACTAGGTACGGTCAAGTGCAAAAATAAGTATCGATATGAACTTCTCAAAAATATGTCCCACGACCTTATTACGCCGGTGTAAGAGCGTATGGTACTTATTTTTGAAACTTTGACTACATACATATTATTACACTTGACTGTACCTATTTTGTTGAAAAAGCACTTGTCAAAAAGCGTCAAATATAATTTATAATTATTACATCTTATGAAACTGACTTTAGTATTATAATATCGAAATAGAATTTATTTATAGTCGATATTTTATGGAACCGATTGTTGTTAGTACTAAAATATAATCAATAATCGTCGAATATGCCGGGTGTCACAATGAAGCCTCTCACCTCTAGAGTAGTCAATGTAAATGTCACAGCCATACCTTCCTTATCGAAACAGACTCAAGAGTTGTGCGGCGCCATTTATAGTGGCGGGCGTATCCAAGCTGTAATGGTTTTCAGTCTATCGAGGCTTCCGATACCGTCTCTAAAATTAGAAACACTTTTTTATCATTTATTCCGGTTTTAATAACGTCGCTAATTAAATCCGTGTCTTATATTTTTTACAGAATTTAGCCGCAGAAAAGACATACAATAACCTGGACGTGTCTCTGAAGCAAGCAAACGAGCACCGCAACGAATGGTTCGAAGGCGTCCAGAAATGCACACTCGACGAGACGCTGTACGAAGTAATGGAGAGGATAGTGCGAGCCGAGGTGAATATACACCACATGCGGCTCTTTAGCAATCAAATATTGCATTGTTAAAAACTGCTAATCAAATACCAAAATATTGCACATAAATATAACGCCTTGCTAGCGGAGTGTGATCCTGTTAAAGTGAATATTGTTCCGTGACGCAATATCGTAAGAGTAGTTTTTACAAGCTTTTTATTAACTTGTATTTATGGTATGTAAGTATGTTTGTCCGGGTGGAATCTTGCAACTCCGTTTTGAAGCAGATATCTTTAACCGATTGACCTGAAATTTTGTATACTTGTGGTAGTCTGACAATACAATAATCTGGTAGTAGAATTCTGGTCCTCTTCAACGATTAGTCAGATTGACTTGGAATTTGGTGCATATGTAGGACGGATGACAATGCAAGTACAGTCCACATAATGAAATTTTAGGTTGGGTTATTCTATTCCAGAGTTTTGTGATCCTTTTACTAGATATACCAGTAGGTTGAAAGGGTTGAGATTAAAACCATTGTGGACCTCTTGCGTCGATAGGGAAGTATACATACATGTATACAAGTGAACAGCATTTAGCTTTAATTTTGTATGCGACCCTTCTTTTGGTAATATTGATTTAAGACCCAATAATAAAAAGCCGTGGTAGCTTAGTGGTTTGACCAGTGGCCTCTCAAGTAGAGGGTCGTTGGTTCGAATCCCGGGCTCGCACCTGTGAGTTTTCGGAATTTACGTGCGAAATTACATTTGAAATTTACCATGAGCTTTTCAGTGAAGGAAAACATCGTGCACCCATCTGCGCAGTAATTCAATGGTGTGTGTGAAGTTCTCAATCCGCTCTGCTCCCGTGTGGGAACTACAGCCCAAGCACTCTCATTCTGAGAGGAAGCCTTTGTCCAGCAGTGGTTCACAACGGTCAAGTAACTGAAAGCATTGAATTATGTTCAGTTTCGTAAATTACCTACCGTGAGTTGCTATTGAGGGCTATAGTTGAAATAGTTGAAAACAGAGGCGTATTTTTAATTCCAGGTGCATCGTTTAGTAGTTGTTAACGAAGAAGATAAAGTTGTCGGCATCATATCCCTTTCCGATTTGCTGATGTATCTCGTGCTGAGACCTACGGGGGAATGCGGCGGTACCAGCCTGCGCAACGAACAGTCCATCGAGGAGCAAGACGAGGATGCAGCGAAGGAGGCGTCGACCGTACCCGCCGAGGAAGAGCCCGAGGAAAGAGACCCGGCGCTAGTAGAGCCCGACCTGGCCGCGAGCGATTCAGAGTGCCAAGATGAAGTAATGCCAATGTGATTTCTCTTCGTGTAGGTAGGAGTTAGCTTAAGTTATGTATATTGTTAAGCCGCGAACAGAACCCGTGCGGACGGCTCGGTTCCGCGCGGCCGCAACAGCGCGACTGCCAGTCGACGGTCGGTTGTGATTCGAGGTCAAACTTTCGTCGATTCTGTGTGACGATTTTAATTACTTATAAATTTTGATAACTGTTTTGCCCCTTTACTAATAAAAAAATTGCACGTGCAATCAAATATTTTGTACATAAAGTTAATCCGACGCATCTCTTTTTGAATATATTTTGTAATGACGATTTATTGTCTTGTCTGTTTGATTTTTTATTAGTAGATGGGGTTTTGTATTTATATGCTTATTCCATTTTTATTTTTGGTTGATATGGCTCATTTGGACATTGTCCATTTTATTTCTATTTTTGTTTATTTTATTCCTTCTTAGGGCCTGTGTTGCCCGACGCGCGAGGTGCAGTTGGAACCGACCGACAAGTACAGATTGAAAAAAGGCATATTGTAGCAGTGAAAATGTTCAATAAGTCTCAATAAAACTATATATGTATTGCTGAATGCGTTAGGAGTCACGCGCGCTGCTGTTGTCCTCATATGTGTTGTCAACAAGTACGGTCGTTGTCGGTCCTGCCTGAAATTTTATCGTTCTGTGTAGTGATTGTAAAATTACATAAATATCTACCTTCCTAGATCGTTTTATGTTAATTATATAATTGTAACGTAACAAAAACATAGTTAGGTGTTGTTGTTTTAAAAGAAAAGTATGCGTATAAAATTATTTCAATGACTACTTGTTTGTGTGTCCGGAATACTTGCGTGTGATATCGTAGACGCGAAGCTGTCCATTAAAACAACTGTTTTCTCTGTTATTGTTAAAGACAAAATACAATTCAAACTTTAATATTTAAACAATATGACAATAATATAAATCTTTGCTTCAGTTTTAAATTAATTTTGATTGTTTGCTGTTTCTGTCTGGTGAGTGGTATCAGTGAATGAAAAATTTGTATTAATTTGACTAAATATTAAGTGATTGTTGAATCCAAATTATAAATTTACTTTGCTGTTTTACGCATTAAATCAGCGATAAAACACTGTAAAAAATCAATAATGTGAATTAAGTATTTTTAACGTCTTGTCAATTAAATGAATAATGTGAATAAAATGTTCGACTATTGAACCGTGCGCCATTAAAGATGGAATTGTAAAATAGCTACTAGAAAACACGTTCTTCCTCTCACGATAACACAAGGTTGTCGTTCTATCTACATTCACATTTGGGGACCATAGTTTTATACCATCATTTTAAATTTTGAATTCATATTTAATGGCACAGCGGACGCATAAACAATTTTGTGTAAGCATTTAATGACACGCGAATGTAGTAACAAGGAAAGAATTCAATAATGTTATCGAAACCGAATATCCAAGTGTGTAATGTTAAGACGAAAGCAGGCAAAGCTGGTTAGTACGACTCGAATTTTATCATTCGTTTTTGAATAAAACTATACGCTCTGCTTATGCTCTTAGTAAAAGTAAGCTAAGATCAGCGTTACAGCCGGCGACATAAGTTTTCATCAATTAACATTTTAATTAAGGAGTATTAAATAAAATAAAGCATACATATAAAATGTAAACTTAGATTTCTTGTTAATCATCGTAAAGTTATGATGTAATTGTCTTTTTAACCCTAAACCAGGCTATTTTATTTCTTCAAAAATTGAATGTATTTTGATGACACACTTCACCAAGCTGAGAGTGAGGGTTTAATAATATTTAAAAGTTAAGATTTAAAATCGTTGTCTTCCGAATCAAATTTGTGGTTCTTGTTATTAACTCTGCTAAAGTACGATTCCGGGCAGCTGCACTGGGACAAAGCTGCTCCCGCTCAAAACGCAATAAAATATTTTTATCATCACAAACAACTTGTGTATTAAATTGGTAGTTTACTACAAGATAAGCAGAACGATGGCGTGCTTAATTTGGTTTACGACCGAAACTAGTTACTATTCATAGTAATGAGACCTGTTTGAGTTGGGTTTTACATTATAATAGTGTGAGGGTGGTAGTTGTTAGTTAGTAGATATTTATTTTGCATACCTACGCGAAGAGTTCGGCCGTCAACCGCGCGGCCGGCTCGCGTCGCCCCGCGCCGCGTGTTCTGCGAGTATTATACATTGTGTTATTAATTTATGATTAGTATAATGAGTAACATTAATATCATCAAGTGTTTAAAACCTAATAACGTCATGTAATGATTACTTTTACAATAACTTTGCAATTTATTTAAGACCACGCGCCGCCGGTGCGTCTAAGAGTTAGGCCACTTTAAACTTGTTAATAATACTCTGTATTCAATAAAATTGACAGAGTTTATACGCACATAGAACAGAAAATACCTATTAATCATACAATAAAAGTTGATCAAAAGTTCTATGTCTCGTTTATTTGTTGACCACTGAAATAAGTAACTTTTATACATACGCTAATTTATGCAAAGGCAAGACGGGTATGAAAACGAAAAAGTAATACCTAACATAGTCGACCAAGTAGTCGTCCAACCATATAGTCTAAGATCCGAACCTAAGTCGACCTTCACCGAGCTGATAATAGAATGAAACATATTTTATAATAAATTTAGTATATTAGAAAATATAATAAAAATGGGTTGGCTAAAAAATCCTGGACAGACTATTTAAATATATTACATATATAATATATTTATATATCTATTGATTTATAAATATAATATATCTATAATAGAAAAGTTTAATGTAATACTATCATATTAAACAATAGAACATCAATGAAATAAATATATTTAAATAAATATTTATTGACTTATATGAGAATACTAGTATATAAGAATATATCTATAATAGAAAACAAATTGTAACTCAAAATATGATAATGTACATAATAACCATGCATGCCTTCACTTCACTACATTTACTGCAAATAAATATATTATTATTATTATAACTATAATGAAGAAAAAATAGTCTGTCCAGGATTTTTTTAGCCAACCCATTTTTAATATATTTTCTAATATACTAAATTTATTATAAAATATGTTTCATTCTATTATCAACTCGGTGAAGGTCGACTTAGGTTCGGATCTCCTACTAATTATATACGAGACTTCCTCGTCAGAATAAAACAACAAGACTGATTGCTAAAACAGTTTTTAAGCTGCACAAATGAAATTAAAAGTTGCAAGTTGGCAACGGGTTGGTTCTTTCGTAGATCTGTCTAGCGAAAGATGACCCTGAGGATTGTGTTGAACTTTTTAGGAAAATTACTTACATATAGTTAAGTAACACATCTTGATCATAGCTGTAGGGATATTTTACTTACTAAGATTTCAGAACATTACAGCAAAAAAAATCTGTCAATTTACATAAATTCATGATGTCTATTTTTTTTAAATTGGCTGTTAAAAAAGCTTTAGTTATGATTACGTCCTTGAAAATAACAGCTCTATCTAATACGGTAGTTGACACAATTGGCATTGTTAATTTTTTAAGCTGTGCTTTTAACACCTTTATTTGATAAAATAGGCTATTTCAAGCAACTAATTTGAGTATTATGCTTTTACGTAGCTTTGTTTATTAATAATAAATATTTTTTCGCTGTATATTAATTTAATAATTTTGGCACAATCCCAATCGCCTTCGTTCAGCAATAATAAAAACGGTTTGTCTATACGTCAACGTCATAGATCTGTGAATGTGTATGTGAAGTTAACGTGAAACTCGGCCAACGTTTGTGTTCGAATTAGTTCCGTCCGTTGGTGTAGTTATTGTTTTCCTTGCTGTTCTCGCTCTGCTCGTTTGACCTCTGCACATCTTTCCCGACTCCTACTTACATTAAAGTGGTCTTCGAAACAAAACATCGTGTAAACTTCGAAATATTTCACATTACCTTGCGTTCAGTTGCCATCAGATATGTCGTAGCGGGCGAGGTCCTCAAATATTTCGGAGCAGCATTAAATGTCAATAAATTCGTTACACAAAATAAGGTTGATAACACCAGAACACGCAATTCGTCATAAATATAAGAGCAGCTACTTTAAAAAAAATTAGGAACGTTCAATGCGGTAAAAATATCAGGAAGCAGAGATCAAAGATAAACATCAAACGCCCTCAGGCAGATCATAATGATCGGAACATTTGTGGATAATTATACGTTAAGTTTGTAACAAACAGTTTAAATTACAGTGAATTATACATGCAAATGAGTACACTATATAGGTGGCATCTTTCATTTTGGCGTGACGTACATGAGCCATATTTCCGTTTTGTTTGGAATTTAGATCTAATATTACTGACGTAAGGTTTATTTTCCACAAATGTTCAGATTTTTATGATCAGCCTGACTGCATATACCTTTGACGATATGTGCTTCCTGATATTTTTACCTCATTGAACGTTCCGAATTTATTGTAATTAAATGCTGCTTCAAAATATTTGAGGACCTCGCCCGCTGCGATACATCTGATGGCGACTGTACATCATTCCTTCGGCAAATCTTCTCTGATTTTCACTATGATTTTGTTGCGGCTATTGTTCTGCACAAAACATTTTTAATATTAACTTGCAAGGTATGTATGTATACTCAATTTTGAAGCAGATATCAGATGCCGACTGAGGTGTTGAAAATACAATAATCTGGTAGTAGAATTCTGGTGGTTCAGCCAGGACCGTCTCCGCAGGAGGGAACTTTTCAACGGTTGGTCCGATTGACTTGCAATTTGGTTCACGTAGTAGGACGGATGACAATGCAAGTAAGTACAGCCAACAAAAAAGCTTGTATCTAAAATGAAATTTGTAGGATAGGTTATTTTTTTAAATAGCCGTTGTGTGTTACATTTTTATACTTGGAATTTGCTTTTATTTCTAACGTTTGTAGATTAAGTAGGGTTGTAGATGTGACAGTGACGGCTGACAGAGTTACAGTAGATAATTTTTTTTTTCATTTTGTGGCATTGTTTTCCTCCAAATGGATTTCGAATTGCAGCTAACAAAAAAATGAACAGTGCCAATTAAATTTCTAAATGTCAGTGAAAATTAGAACACAGAAAAATCCGAAAAGTAAAGCTATGGCCGGGAATCGAACCCGGATCCTCGTCATTCCGTGACGCGTGCAATACCCCTACACCACCCATAGCAGGTGGGTAGTCTCCGAATTTTTCTACCTGTTACTGTCACGTGACCTTTTTTGTTACTATGCGAATTTTTGTCGCTAAGCGTCATCTGTTTGAATGATGTGTCTGTACGACACAATTACAAACTCCCATGGAACATCTCCACTGCTCACCAGGGACGAGAGAAGGCGCTGTTTTTCAAATGATAGGTACTATCAAATTAATCAAGAAAATTGTCAGTGAAAATTAGAACACATAGAAAAATCCGAAAAGTAAAGCTATGGCCGGGAATCGAACCCGGATCCTCGTCATTCCGTGACGCGTGCTATACCCCTGCCAATGCAATGCCAATTAAAACAATTGGCAAAAATTCAACAAATATGTAGATATTTATAAAAAGTGATGACGTTATGGTATCCAAATAGACCAAAAATCGATTTAATTTAATTTAAGTGAACTGATACTACAATAAAACATATATTAAGTTTTTAACCATTCTATAATAGTAAGGTTGAACTTAGAACGTATCGTTTACATATCACAAAAATATATTCCGAATCATAGTGGCCGCTCAGCGAATTTTTATAATCCCAATTGGTCCAAAAACAACTTCGTATTTCCTACCTTGCTTCGCCTCGACCACGAGAACTGCAGCACAACAACGTTCGCTACAAGTGTAACACGTTTGTTTGCCTGTCCTGCCAGTGCCGACCTAAACTACTTGAAGTGAGCGTTTGTTGCCAAAATTTTAAATGTAACCCCGTTGGACTACAGTTCTCTCGATCCTAATTTTTAATAAGCTGAATTATATTGCTACTGTGATTCGGAACATTTGAACAGCGATTACAGTTACTATATAAAGCTAATAAACACAATTCAGAAATAGGTAGTTGTTACTCAGAATGTACGATGAAGTCTCTGGCGAGGGTCCAGTGTTGCCGAATTTTGATCGTATGGATTATTTTTATTTTCCTTTTAAACGAAAACTGCAAAATCCGCAAATGAATAGGTACATCTGAACTGGGCATGATCAATGTTATAAGTTATGTTATAACCCTTTATTTAATCTGGGTGTAATCTTGTAACTCAGTTTTGAACTGATCTTCAACCGACTGAGGTGAAATTTTGCATAATTAAGTATGTAAGTCGGATGACAATACTACGTATACAATCGGGACCGTCTCCGCAGGAGGGAGATCTACAACGGTAGGTCCGATTAACTTGAAATTTGATATAAGTAATGTAAAATGGATGACAGCGCAAGTACAGTCAACAACAAAAAGTAGGGACGGTCAACAAAAAAGCTTGTAGGAGTAAAAACATCATTTTTGACAGAGTTTTAATCAATAAAACACTGACGTATCCAGGAATGAGATTATAGCTTTAAAAAATAAACCCAGAAGGGTAACGCATACCTATATAAGAAAACAAAAGTTAGCGAAAATCACCCATCGCTATGCTAGAAACTTCAACGTGAAAACTGGTATACACTAACAAAGAATTCAGGGCTCATTAATTTTTGCTTGCTTGTAAGCTACGATTTGCGGGGCATAAAATCCATCTTTTCCAGTAAAAACCAAATGTGTCTAAAATATAATTTATCATGTACCTAGAGCACGATTGTTCTATGTTTGTTAACGATGTGTTATACCTGTCCGTAGTGCAAGCTAAAAAGCTGAGCTTAAGTAGTTTGGAACAAGAGAAATTGGTGGAAATTGTCCCGTGACGTGATTTTCGCTTTTAAAATAGTATTATCTGGAAAAGATGCAATCGCTTCAACGGCTGGCGATACTTGGAAGTCCGAAACTTTTGCGTTATTAGATACTTTACTTAATACCTTGTACAGTCAGCGTCATATAGTATGAAACGTCCGAGGTGATCAAAAAGTTTGACACGCCATACTATTTCTATGATGTCACAACCTATTTGGCCAACTTGGATGCTTCAAACTATATGACG
The DNA here is from genome assembly GCA_949127965.1 of Pandemis corylana. Lineage (NCBI taxonomy): Eukaryota > Metazoa > Arthropoda > Insecta > Lepidoptera > Tortricidae > Pandemis > Pandemis corylana. The sequence continues at coordinate 24,033,965 of OX421850.1, forward strand.
CTGACTGTATGTGTGTAATATTTTGTCCATGTCTATAGGGAGGTAGGTATCGTAACAAGGAATCAATATAGAATTAAATATTTGTGCGATTAAATAGATTAATAGGTATTAAATAAGATGGAAAAACAATCCAGTAGAACGATAATTAACTAAGACGTTGCATTTCTGTATTGTAACTGGTTTCAAAACCTCCCATTTTGGCACTATTGCCTACCGTCCTACAACTACATTAACAAAAAGCACAGTAGTAAAAATACATGTATCGCCCCGCAACTGTGACTGCTTCGCAAGAAATATTAAATTCATGTACCTACCTAACGATTATGAGTAGGTCTGTACGATGTTGTGTAACTTCGCAGAGTGCTATAAATCATATCAAACATTCTGACAATTATAACCGTCTGAACAAGTAAACAGCTACTTATTCGATAAAGGTAACAATCTTGGCGAATATAAAACAACAATAGTAAGTACATAAGTAGTCATTGAATCGAGCCTTTGAATTAGGCCTACTGGAAGGACTTGGTATGACAAAATCGTAGGTCCTGGACCATGTGGCAGTAGCTTTAATTGTTTTAAGGTTGTACTTGTACAAGTGGCTTCGAAAAGGGCAAAAGAACTTGAGAATGGCACAACAGTATTCGGCGATATTAAAGGCAATTTTAAACAAAAGTACCTACCTCGCCAAACTTATAGTTGAGCTTGTAAAGGGTATAACCAGGTAAACAAATAACATAAAAAGAAAAAAACATTTTTATTTTATTTTAGCCAAAGTACTAATCCGATTTCTTTGCAATTTGGATGTGTTGTATATATATGTGTTGTATAATTAAGGTCGCTTTCTGAAAAAAAATAATTAATTTGTCTTTTAAAAAATACTTGCGAGATTGCGACGGTTATAGTTTGTTTCAGTTAAAATGACGAAAAGTACTTAAAACCAACATCTATTGTTTAATTGTTATCTTCAAGTGGGGTTGTAAAACCATTATGCAGGTAGTCGCAAAGTATACCGCGAACAAACAGGTACCTACCGATACACCTGCATAATTGTTTCACAACCCCACTTGAAGATAACAATTAAACAATAGATGTTGGTTTTAAGTACTTTTCGTCTTTTTAACTGAAACAAACTATACCAAATTTACATGTTGTATGTAAAATATATTAATGTTTAACATATACTTTTTTCAAATAAAATCCTTTTTTTGGAAGTCAGTTAAAAATTAAAATTGGGATTAACTGTGAAAAAGTCGAATTTGTAACATCCCATACAATTCTGTTCATACAATGTATAAATATAAATGATTAATATATAAATTAAGGTTTATAATCCGGTAAAAGGAAATTGATTTTTTCGCTAAGGGCAGTTTGGCCATGCTTACCCGCCTATACCCTTTATAAAAGTGCGTCCAGACGCTCCACGAACCGATTACGCTGACTAAACAGAGCTGATCCTTTCGAAGTGCCGCAAAAGGTCAAACGATGGCACCAATAAAATTATGATGACTTTGTCAAACCTGTCCACTCCTTTCCATCGGCTTTAGTAGGAAATAAATACATTAATTATACATTCAACATTTTGATTATATTATATTAAATATACGTAACTACATGCTTACAACAACATGGCTTAAGTTATGGTTACAATAAGTTTTACTATTGACTTTATTAACAGACTTCGTGTATCAACATCCTTCCTAAGAGCGGTTGCGACCAGCACATTGCGTTAAAACTTGCATAGTTGTGATGTAATGGGTTATATGCGTTAACTAAAGATCTCGAAATATCAAACTTCTTTTGTCAGTTGTTTGATTTTAGTAGACTGTTAATAAAGCCCATAATTTTCCATAACAATATATCAATTAGAAAACTTCAATCACTATCTATGCAGGAAACAACCAATATCAATATTTTCAACTGAAACGTTGAGCATATTGCATACTGATTGGTAAAAGGACTGAGTTCCGTAGTGTTGTAGGTATCTATTCTAACTGAAACGTAAAACATCGAGTTCAGTTAGGTAACAAAATAATATTTGAGCCCTGATCATTACAAACGACGGTTGACATCAAGTGATTAAATATAATGTATCGTACTGACTAGGTAGTTATATAATGTGTTGAGAGGGGTAGACTTCACGTATCCGTTCCACCCGAATCCAACCAGAAAATCCTACAGGAGGGATTTCATTTTATAGTTAGGTGTAATAATTGATCTGAGGTTGTCCTCGACGGTGGAAGTACAATGAGGGCCGTCGAGTGCGCTGGTGGCTCGGCATGGCACAGAGCCGCGTGACTATGCCCTTGTTATTTTATGGCGCTTCAATAAACGGGGATTATTAAAAGCACCGCAATCCTTGTAGCCTTTATTCAAAAACTTCCAATTGTTATTTTTGATAAACAAAATATCTGAATTTGTATTTGTCGTTTGCGACACTACACTCCTTTCATCACCTTTGAATCTACTGTTAAAATATTAGTACATTATTATCTTACAATGACATTTCATTTGGACTAAATTCTGCCCTCAGAGAAAATGCATTGTGCATTTATCAAACATTAACAATTTTTTAAGGCCTAGGTATTATTTATTTATTAAACATTTTATCCCGATGCGCCTCGTCGCGAGACTGGCCACTGACAAGCAGCTTAATGTTCCTATAATTATATCTTATAATACTACGATATCATAGAAAAGTGAAAGTTTATAGCGGTAAAAAAGATCATCGAGTGACCATCACGCGGAAGGTGGTATTTATATCCTGGAGTAAGAAGATAATTCAAACGTGACCTCTTTCAGGAAGCAGATCTTAAGTCCCATACGTAGATCACTTGAGAACTTGATCACCATACTTTTATAGTATTGTCTCGTTAACAGATAGAATAGATGCAAGTATTTGATGAACAACACTCTGATTGCGTGGGATAATTCGAATCAAACAGTCGGTCTGCGATTTACGCACTTTTATTTACCTACCCATTTAAAAAATTCTAACTAAGTAATACGTTTAACTTAAATGAAGTCTTGTAAAGATATGTTCATTATGAGTATGCTATAGAATAATAATGTATAGCGTAATCAGTTCCTCGAGTTAGATAAAATAACAGTCTCAAGCTACAATAATGCTACTAGAGAGTGTGCTTAATGGATTTGTATAGGAATTCTTAAAATGCAACTGTTTATCTAACAGTGCAGATTCTTTGGTATTTTGTTATTGGAATATGATCATCTTTATTTGACTTAAAAGACTCTGTGGCTCCAATGATAAACACTTGAAAGGCGATTCATTGCACCGCATGGATACAGCACCGTATTGATGCCAAATTGTGTGATTTATTTTGTCTTAACGTAAGGTTATTAGCTAACTAATAAATCCAATTTAACTTAATTAAGTACAGGATTGAGACTTTGAGGTGTCCTTTTTTAAACTATACAAGGTGAACGTATCAGGACTTAAAAATTAAAATCGTTACCATGCTAAGATGTATAGGTACATATAATTATGTATTATGTAAATACATATACAAATGTAACTCTAATTATCTATGACTGTGGCAAAAATACGAGTGGCCACCAGAGCCTTGTGTTTTCTTTTTTTTATTCCGATTAGTAGCTAAGTAGTTTTTAATGCGTGTATATATTTTTTAATGTAAAAATAAAAATTTTTGCTTGCCCTGTAATTACATAAAATTACTTGGGCAGTTTGAATATAAATAGATTTAAAAGGACATCGCTCGCATCTCACCTGCATTAAAGTTTAATTTAATGTGATAAACAGTTTCAATAAACGTGGTATTTAACATATTATATATAGATAAAGTAATTCGAATACAATATTATGTATTTTTTTGTTAAAATATCACATTTCCAGTAGTGAAAATACTTTTCTAGGTGAATTGCAGTGGCGGATTTACAAATTTTCAAGGTATAGGCTGAATTTTAGCCGCCCTTGCAAAATCTGTTGCAGACTTCTTAAAATTTTTATTATGAGGTAAAAAAAAAAAAAAAAAAAAAAGGTTGTGCCCCACAAATTTGCCGCCCCCAAAATCCCAAATTTGCCGCCCCCAAAATCTGCCGCCCTAGGCTCGAGCCTTCTCAGCCTTATGGTAAATCCGCCACTGGTGAATTGGCAAACGTATAGGAAAAAATACGATATAATATGCTATACCATAGATCTGCATAGTCTAATTAAAGTTACCGTCAGAAAATATGAAATGTTTCTTTACATAACAATAACGTTTACTTACGATTCGCTGGTTAAACAGTTCTAGATTCGGTAATTTTGAAAAGAAGTTTAAATTTTATTTTATTTTTTATTACTGTAAAAATGTTTCCAAAATATTATATCATCAGTAATTATAATGACTATGAATAATAATACAAATTATTCTGTGCGTAGGCATTTATAGAGATTAAAAAGAATTAACAGTCGAAAATGGTTTTCCAAAAATAATTTAAACAAAGTTAGGTACAAAGTTAACAATATTTCTCGGGTACCTCTTGAGTCATCTTTCGGGCAGATATAAACAGTCCATCACAACACAATGATAGACAAAGCTACTAACTCTGTTTGTCATAGCCGAAAATGTACACCATATTCTAAGCATGTTTTGCATTTTCAAAAACGTATATCAAAAAAGCGCGACTGTGACTAATCTGTTAGCTAAATCAATGAAATACAACTGGAAAGGAATATGCCGTAATGATTGGCCAACGATGTTTCCATCCTATCTAAAAAAGGTTTAATGAACTGACATTCTTCTTTTTCGAATGTAGTTAAAAATACGCTTCTGCACAGGTACTTCGATAAGCCTGAGAAATTTGATAAAACTGTACCTATATATTATAACTATATAAATAAAAACAAATGTAACAATACTACGAGTATATAAAATGAAAAGGTATGTAGAGGATTATGTATATGCTTTGGAAGTCATTTGGTTAACATTATAAAAGGCTGACTCTACTTCAACTAAGCTGAGAGACATTTGATTTAAAAACGTACTTTTATGTGATATGTTTGGTAAGATCTAGGAAGTTTAATGCTATTCCAAAAATATTTAACCAAGTAGATATTTATTCCGCAGAATACCAAATGTCTTACAAATACATAAAAGAGTAGGTACCACTTAAAAGTTAAACCAAAAGTTTCTAATCAATTCATCATTATTACGATCGCAGTCCATATCATTGAGTGCTTTAAGATTCATACGATCTCTGATCATCTCAAATTCAAACAAAGGTCAAAAGTACTTTTACAAAAATATATGCAATCGTAAAGTATTTGTGAAATCGGACAAGATAAATCAGATAATTGCTTGTTTTCCTCCAAATGGATTTCGAATTGGAGCATACTAAAAAAAATTAACAATACCAATAATTGGTCGATGCACAATTTTATTTACCTCTTGGCATCGTGGTCAATTTTATACGGTACTCGCTTATTTTGTCCCAGACAAATGAGAAACGTAATAAGTAGTTCATAAATAGCTAATTGTATAGCAGTTGGAGAATTGAAAATCTTAAGTAACAAAGATGGTAATTTCAACTTCAAAATAGTTTAATTACTTACACAAAGAGAAAAACTTACTAGAAAATAAAAATCATAAAATTATACGAAAACAGAAAGGATAATCAGCTTAGCACGTAACTGTGCAACTGAACCACAGCGCTGTTTATTTTTAAGTACTTAAGGTAATTTTATATTTAAATAAAATGAAGATGTTTTCTCCAACTTCTTTCTCATATATCCTCGTTGGTGGACGACGAAACGAAAAAAAAACTAATTGCTTTTCAAACAAAAGTACCTACCTAAAGTACCTAAAGTAACTCGAGCTATTCTTTTTTATTTATATATTCAAATAACTGCAATATGTTTGACTAAATAATGCCATACCCCTTTAACTTATTATTTCATTCCATAATTACCTATAATATGTATTAAAAAAAAACAAAAGATGGCTAGACGCATTTGGGCGGTACTGGGGCCTTACTAGACTACAGACCCATGTCCAAAAAATGTGGGTCATATGAACCACCAGGTGACGTATATAGGACGATATAAGAGCATAAAATAATAAGATTCAGCACTATGCCGTCACTTGTAAGCTGTCCAACTGAGTGCTGGTGAGAATTCAAAAGTGCAACCCTCGATTTTTTCCCCTTGTCGCAGGATTTTTGTACGGCGTTGTGGAATAATGGATTAGAAGCTGTATTGAAACAGTATGAACCTGATGCCGTACAAATGGTGCGCCACAAAGTCGGTACTTATTTTTATTTTCTAACAATTTCCAGGGTAAGTTTGGTCATTTCATTCTGTACGGCATCAGTTTCAATACAGCTTCTAATCCATTATTCCGAAACGCCGTACAAAAATCATGCGACAAGGGGAAAAAATCGAGGGTTGCACTTTTGAATTCTCACCAGCACTCAGTTGGACAGCTTACAAGTGACGGCATAGTGCTGAATCTTATTATTTTATGCTCTTATATCGTCCTATATACGTCACCTGGTGGTTCATATGACCCACATTTTTTGGACATGGGCCTGTAGTCTATACCATGACTTCTTAAAACGATTCAATTCTGAACCAAAGTTGGATCGATCGCTGTCAGATCACGTATTAGAAGTGTCAAAAATGACAGCTAAAGAATCGAAATTAAATCGCATTAAGACGTCATGGTAAGGCCCTTGTACTCGCTCCCAGTTTTTTATGTAACTTACCTAAGTATAGTTACTCGTAAAAACGTTTCGAATTTACCAACTTTGAAAATGTTTCACCTATAAACTGATAAATACTACTAACTTACTTCAACTTATGTAATTTGAGATCAATTAATGACTTTTAACGTAATAATAATTATACGAACAAATGATTATTTGATAACTTAAAGAAAAAACAAAAGTTATATACAAATTAAAAATTACTTACCTACTTAATTGGGTTGGGCATGATAAAGTATATTTAAATAATAAATTGGAATAACTAAATGACGAACTGATCAGATTATAACAGTTTAACCGACGTTCGTCTTCTTTCAGTCAATACTATGACAGTCGTCAATACACTCAACGGCTCTTGTACACACTTTAAATGTGTGAATGGTTAAATTTAAGGGCTTTAGCCATTGTACCCATGAGATGATTTTGTAATCAATTTAACGTTGATTGCTACTATTGCTATTTAATAAAAAAATATGGATCGGTCATACTATATATACGTAGGTTAATATAAAAAATAACACTAAAATCTTTTCCATACCATAAAGCTTAGTGTGCTTCTTTGTTCTCCTTTCCACTTTCCTTTCATAACCTTGAGATGATAATTCATTTTATAATCAAAGTCCCAATGCCAAGCAAATTACTAGCTAATAATACCTATCGGTTAAAATCAATACCAAATTACTCGTATTGGCTTGTACCTACAGTACAGTACAGATACAGTGGCATAGGATGGCCGAATCCGGCACTGTTTTCATATAGGCAGCTTCTGACGACTGCATCCATACGCAGTTGAATTTATTCAATTATATGGCTTTCTCATGGAATTTATGATGCTTGGAGATTGATGAGCAGATTTTGGAAGGGTTGACGACATTCCGTCGGATGGAACTGTTGTTAGTGGAAGGCCTTGAATAGGTACCTTCATTAAGAGTACGCCAGCAAGTAGGTGAGACTATTTTTTCTGACATACGGGTTCTTCTGGCATCCGTGATACAGCCACAACGATGTTGAGATGGCAGTTGAGAATTTTGAAGAAAACTAACAATTCAAATCGAAACGGCTGAAGAGTCCAATAGAGCAGTCGAGTTCCTTAATATCTACACAGCCCAGCCCCAACTGTTTATGTAACTGAGGATACGGTAACTGGTTAACTATACACATATTGGAGAACTCGAGTGCACAGGAAGATAGTGTTTTCTTCTAGATCCCATTACCATTATTTTTGCCTTACTGATTTTAAAATCTGGATCCTTTCATAAGTTACTTCGTTCCTCCGTTAAAAAACTCAATTTTGTTCAAATTACAAACTTACTATCAGTGAACAGGCACCTAATAGGTCACAAACAATTATAAATAATTAACGATTTTGAATTATTGTGTGCAAATGACAGCAAGGGGAGTAGCAACATTTTTGACGAAATAAATCTTTTGTATTGAAATAATGGGGATAATGGACGCTTTTACATAAACAATATATTTCACCGTGGAGGTCCACGAGTAGGCTTCCCAATGTAGTTCAGTGGAGGCGCAAAATATACGAAATTGTATGAAGTCGCTTGTATAGGCCTTGCTGTTCCACGGCTATTTTTGTAGGCAAGTCCACGTTTTCGCAGTGTACCTACGGTGAAATATATAAGCGTCCAATGAGGATGAAAGGTATGATTATTATTGGTGGTTTAGTTGTCCCAGGAATCATAGTCTTGGTCGGGGTAAGCCCACGGCAGCGGGCGACTAGAGGTGTGAGACGAAGTGCTGTTAGTCTTAGCGTTGTACCTGGAATATTTAAGAATAAAATTGTTACTCAGATGTTTTTCAATAACCCGGCCTTAGAGTTAAAAAAATACTATTTCAATTTAAAACTAACAATACATTCCGGCGTTTGTTTGGTTACTTATAAGTCTAAGCCATCAAAACATAATTTGTAAAAAAAACAAGTTTTGCAACTCAGTTCTTCTACCGTAAAAAGCTGTGAGATCCATGTACAGTCAAGTGTAATAATATGTATCTAGTCAAAGTTTCAAAAATAAGTACCATACACTCTTACACCGGCGTAATAAGGTCGTGAGACATATTTTTGAGAAGTTCGTATCGATACTTATTTTGGCACTTGACCGTACCTAATACCAAGTCGGTTAGTTTATTCAGTCCCTACTTAAGAGACTTTCTGTCTTAAGTTATTACGTAATTAGCTAACCTAATAGCATCTTATATTGACCATATGAATATTTAAAGATTTTATGTTTTTTCCATGCTGGTCTGGGAGTAAAGAAAAAACATAGAATGTACCAGTTGCATCTCTTCCCGCGCAGATGGTAAAAGCCCATCGAGGGAATGAGCGAAAATCTTAGGAATCATGTTATAGGCGATGCGGATAGCAACCCATCATTATTTTGATTCCCTTTTCAACCTGACGCCTACAATCATGCTAAACGTCGCCTTTAGGTCGTTTTACTTTAGGCTCTGGCTACTCCGAAAGGGATAAAGCCGTGATTAATATAAATGTATTATGTTTTAAATAAACAGAATGACTTAGCCTTTGCATGAAAACAATGTATTTCACAAGTATATTGAATTAGATTGTTTACTGCGATTGCCAAGTCAAGTTCATGCCTGCAACGCCTGCTTGGTTATTGAAAATTCAGGCTTCTAGTTTTATCCACAACGAAGTTATAAGGGGGTCGAAAATGGCCTGAACTGTTTCGAGAAACGGATGGAACGGCCGTTCCGCTTTTTTGCTCGACTTGGTAGGGGCACTACTTTGCCCCCAGATAACTTGTTAGCGCCATGGCCCCGCAATGTAAACCAAATCAGCAACCATTTTCTCATATTTTTATGCTAAGCTTAAGACCTGGGGTGTGATTCTTTAAACGAACCTCGTCCGTGAAGTGATATCTGCTCTCCCGAGATAATTGTAACTTGACCGGTTCGCTAGCAGATTGGCTAGCAAGCATTATACGGAGTCAGGAGTCTTCTTCTTCTTTTTATTTGTGGCGTATCAAGTCGTTATAGTGACGACAACTTCGCCAATGTCAATGTAAAAATTTTTATTAAAAAATCTTGTGACAAAATGTCGGCAACGTTGTACGGTAATGGTCAAAGACCCCCCTCCCCCCCTGTCGGGCTCTTAGCCAACGGTCAATGATATCCCTCAGATACTGCCAGGAAATCATTAGCCGTTGCCCAGGGCGCACCGGACCAAGCACTGCTCTTCCCCCCGGACGGATCCAAAAACGAACCGCAGCTCTTAATCACACGTGGAGGTAACCTGACTCGCACGTAACCCGAGTCAGGAGTCTTGGTGTAGGTACGTCGTGACATGACGTTAATGACAGATTGACAGATTGATAGGGAACAGGACAATTTTGTCTCTTTTTGACTTTTTTTGGTCGAAATTGTCTATATTAGATACCTAACTGTCTTAGACTTCGATCAACAATACAACTAGATTCACGGTGATAGCTCTGAAAACGGCTCCGAGAAATAAGGCCACAAAATAAATTTGTGGCCTTATTTCTGACAGTATGCGCCAACCTCGGCCAACGTGAGGACGTGTCAAAATGCCACAATGTGCGTTCAAAAATTGCAAAAACAGCCACCGAAACACTAAGGTTTCGGAAGGAATATCTTTCTTTAAGTAAATACAAGTCAGTATTTCATAAAGTACGTAAAAATTGGCAGTTTACATTTTAAAATCAATAATTTATTGTTTGGCCAATGTTGGCCCACCATCTTGACAATAATCGGATGTTTTAGAACAAGAAATTCATGGAGTAGTTCTCGTTTTAAAATAAAATATATATTGCATTTTTTTGTAGATTTCCTAGTGATATTTTTTGCTGTGCGGAATGGATAACTATTGTCGCGAGAGAAAGAGAAGAAGAACTGTACATGCCTTACAAAAATTCTGCTATTAATGTTTGATTCATTTTGACAAATTCGACATAACTGGAAATAGCCAAAGGCGTAGATTACAGAAAAAGGCGATTCCCAAATTGCAGGTATACCTAGTTACATAGAAATGTTTAAAATAATATAAGATGAAGTATAGTGAGATGGAACAGAGGAGCTATCACTTATTAAAGAAGACGTAAAGCTTCAAGAAAAGTTCAAGCCGTACAATATTTATAACACACACACACAAATCACGTCTTTATCCCTTACGGGGTACACAGAGCCTAAGGTAACAGGTACCTACAGGCCACATTTAGCAAGATTGTGGGCGTCTAGGTGGAAAATCGAATCAAAATAGTGATGGGTTGCTAGCCTCATCGCCTATAACATGATTCCTATTATAATCACCCATTCCCTCGACGACTTTCTGCTTGAGAGGCGGTAGGTCGAACAACTAGGCTACTACGGCTGTTGCCTGGCTGGGCCTGCGTGGGAACTATGACCCAATCCCTCTCGTTGTTAAAGGAAGCCTGTGCTCAGCAGTGGAACGTAGATGTGCTTAATTATTAAAATTCATGTTAATATTTGTATTTGTAAATATCTGTCAAATAAAAAAAAACCGAGTTATATACTTAATTGCGACTCCATTATTACCCCGTTCTTCAAACAGAATGACATCTTTTTGAAACGAAGGTAGTTCTTTTGTTTATCGAACGCTTTCGCTCGCTTGTGACGAAACGTCGTAAGTATTATATACAATTATAATTATTTGGATCTTTGTTGCCTAGACTTAAGGTTTATTTTACGTTAATAAAGAAGGTAAAACAGATATAGCTATAAGCATAAGCAACAGGGCCACTTTTTCGCTTTGCTTTTGTATGGGACTGTGAATCTAGTTGTATTGTTGATCGAAGGTCTTAGATAATAGACTGTAGTCGAGTTGCAAAAGTGAGTTCTCACCGCGTTTCCACTTGCTTGTAGGCACTCCCGGAGGAGCGGCCCGGCGGGGCTTCCAGCTCGGTCTCGTGCCAGGCCAGTAGCGGGTCCGGGAACCTGCAACACCGAGGGATTCGTACAATACGGAACACGAGAAACAAAAAAAAATGCTTCGAGCGTGAGACAAACTTTTTTTTTTAATTCCGATATTATTGTTACGAAATAAAAAGAAAGTAATTATAAAAAAGCCGATTTTAATATGATGTACCTAAATAATAATTTAGAGTTAATAAATAATCCTTAATATTGTAAGAGAATTCCGAGTACCTACCTATATAGTTTTTGGACGTGTGGTTAAAAAGTTACGGGTTTTTTTTTTCTAATGCGACCTTTGTACTTCCCGGAATTTAGTTTGGAATGGTATTTTTTTTAATTGTTTGTTTTCAAAATAAATAGGTACTATATCTATTACTTCTAGTATATTATGCATTTTATAAAACAAACAATTTGGTAAAATTTCCCTTGATGTATTTTTTTCACTTAAGACAAGATGTTCTCGCTGCTGAGGTGAAAAACTGTATGTGTCACACAAGACCAAAGTTTTTTGAATCTCGTGTCTTTGAATCCCTTGCTGCATTCAGGATTCTAATTTAGAATCCTTCGCTTACTCGGGATTCAAAATCAACACGCACCAGAAAACAACTTTGCTCTCTTGTTGCACAAATAACTATTTCTCTAACATGCTATGTAATGTTTATGTTGTGTTCCTTAAAATAGGCTTCAAAATACAACGTTGCAGGCCTAGGCTTGCAATACAACAGTCTTTTGTTTCAAAGCAAAACGTCAACTTTTTTTAAGGATACGATGGGTCAGGCTAAAATATCCACGACACGACCTGAAATAAATAACCTGAATTTCTATGGTTCATTTATTGGTTAGTGAATAAATTAACAGGACAATGAATATTCTATATGTAAATATATAAATATTGCCGACGTGTTGTACGTCAAATTACAATTCAATTTACATAATAGAAAAGTAATAGGCTAAAGTTCGTGTATAATAGTCTTAAGAGCGTCATCTCAAACACATCTACTTTGTGACCAAAGACAAAATAGGACTTTAAAAAAAAGTTTTGGTGGGAAAATAGATATAAGTCAGTTGTCATTTGACGTTTTGTTCAGAAACGTGATCTGTGATTTTTTATTTTAGCAGTCCTTTATATCTCATCAACTTGATTTTTTTGGGATTAATTTGACGTTTTAAAAATCCATATTAGAAAGACATAAACACTTATTATATGCAGTCGAGGAAACTGAATCACATACCAGGGTGGAACCTTTCCGTAACCAATTGCGCTATGATTTGTTTGGCAGATGTATGGGATGTCAACATGACATTAGCAGCACAAAGGTTCCACCCTGGTACGTGATTCGCTTTCCTTGACTGTGTGATGGTACCTAGTTATAATTGAAGTCTGGTACAATTTTGGTTGTCTTACGAATAAAAAAATGTTTTCTAGGAGTTTTTATTTATTTCAGTGCATGTTTGAGAAAAGCACTATACAAGCCTCGGCGTGAAAGAACTTGCCAGCCTCGTATACCTATCCGGCCTCGCTATGCTCGGCTTTCTAGGCCTACATGGCCATCAAGGCTTGCCAGCTTCGTATTCCTATACATACCTACTCAGCCTGCAAGCCCTTCTTTCCCGGCCTCTGCAGTAATGTACTATTTTCGGTCTCAGCAAGGGAAATACCTACTTAGTTAAGAAATTTTGAAAATATCAAGCTAGCTCCTATTTGTGTAAATCACTATTTAAATGAAAGTGCGGCTTGTTCAGTTTGATACATTTGAAATGATTTCCGATAGATATTGATTTGTAAGTCAATAAAAAAAACCGTTCATGCAGAAATTGCTAAGTACACAAAAAATCAGATAAATAAGCGTCCTTTGAATAATAATATCTTCCATTCAGTTGTTTGTTCCGGCATAAACTAAATAACTAGTAGGGAGCTCATTAATTGATTTTTGGTTCGATGTAAATTTGTGCGTAACTCGTATTTTCAACGACCTGAAATTAAACTCCCTTTTGCGAATGAAACTGCAATTTCATCAGAGGAAATTGCAGTGGGTGGGGCGGGGCGCATTGCGCTATTTACTTCCCGCTCCGCCACAACAAACAACATACAATATTCTTTGCCAAATGGGCAATAACTTAACTATTTTTACGTTACCGACAGATTATGAACAATTAATTTATTTTTCATCACTCAGTAGGTAAAAGAGCCTACTATGATTGAGTGAATTTATTTTAATGCATTTGAAAGACAGACAAGACATATTTTGATTATAACTTTCTTATAAATATTGCAAAATATATTCTAGGTTTGAATATTTCAGTACCTACCTAATAGGGACAAACCAAACGTGCCCACGTTGACGCGGCTACTCTAACACTGAACGAGCAGATGTCTAAATGGTTTTGGTTAAGAAGATAAACTTCTATACACTCACTCCATATTGCCATAAAGTCCGCTGTTGCCGTCTCCTTCGAAGATGTTGCGATCACCAACAGGGCGAGCTGGTTGTGCGGATGGAGGTGGAAGCGTGGTGCGGTCCAGAGGACTCGGAGTGGGCGGAGACACTGCCTCCTCGTCAGTCTTCGTCTCCAGAGCAGAGTTCTTGATGCCGTACTTGAAGTACACCACTAATCCTGAAGTTAAAAGGACCCGTCAGAGAACATTGCAGTGTTAAGTTTGCGTTATTACTTACCTACTTAATATATTTTAAAACAGATTCGCGTAAAACAAAAAAATTAATTAGATATACCTCTTACGATTAATTGGCAAATGCTCATAGACTACAGGCCCATGACCAAAAAATGTGGGTCATTATGAACCACCAGGTGACGTATATAGGACGATATAAGAGCATAAAATAATAAGATTCAGCACTATGCCGTCACTTGTAAGCTGTCCAACTGGGTGCCGGTGAGAATTCAAAAGTGCAATCCTCGATTTTTTCCCCTTGTCGCATTATTTTTGTACGGCGTTGCAGAATAATGGATTAGAAGCTGTATTGAAACAGTATGAAACTGATGCCGTACAAATGGTGCACCACAAAGTCGGTATTTTTTTTTATTTTCTGACAATTTCCAGGGTAAATTTGGCCATTTGATTCTGTACGGCATCAGTTTCATACTGTTTCAATACAGCTTCTAATCCATTATTCCGCAACGCCGTACAAAAATCATGCGACAAGGGGAAAAAATCGAGGGTTACACTTTTGAATTCTCACCAGCACCCAGTTGGACAGCTTACAAGTGACGGCATAGTGCTGAATCTTATTATTTTATGCTCTTATATCGTCCTATATACGTCACCTGGTGGTTCATATGACCCACATTTTTTGGTCATGGGCCTGTAGTCTATCAGTGTAAGGTTTATTTCACGGGAGAGCAGAATTTACAGTCGCCATCAAATACATCGGAGTTGTCTAGGCGCTCAAAAATATCTGGACACGCACGGAAGTGTTTCCATTATTAATACAAAGCAGGAATAGTTCTTAAAACCGCAATGTGATTATTTAAAATATATTGGAACGTAGTTCCTTATCGCTAAATTAAGACCAAAAGTTCTTACCGACACTTTTTGCACTAGATGTACCGGAAGTTATTCATAGCAAATGGATAAAATGGATTAGTCAATTACCACGGCAATTATCAAGGCATTACCACGCCGCTGCAAGTGCGAGCAGGACAAGTAGCGAGTCAGTTAGCAACGAGCCGAGCGGCGACGATGAATATTGCCGATATTGCCACCAGAGAAGCATATTCGTCTACTTTATCGGGCGAATGGATTTATGGACCTTCATTTTTGCACAAGGACGAGAGTGAGTGGCCACAAGACAAAATTAACCCTGAAGTAAATAAAGAACAATTAGAATGCGTGTCTGTAATAAACATAAACATGATGGATTTACCTATTCCGGAACCGACACGATTCTCGTCTTGGTTGTGCTTATTACGAGCTACTTACAATATGGTTGCTCACCATCAGCGTCCCTTCACGTTCTGCGTGGTGGACTTATTTGGCCCCATGGAAGTCACCGTCAAAAGGCGAAGAGAAAAAAGATACGGAGTGTTATTTACATGCATGACAGTGAGGGCAATTCACATAGAAGTTGTCAACACGCTTACATCTGATTCTTTCATAATGGCTCTAAGGCGTATGGCTGCTCGACGTGGGTGGCCTCAGAACCTGTTCTCCGACAACGGCACCAACCTGAAAGGCGCTAGTACCAAACTGAAAAGGTCAATTCAGGATTTGGCTGAAGAACATTTAAAAAACGAAGCCATGAAAAATGGCACAAGTTGGACATTTATACCAGCAGCTAGCCCGCACTGGGGTGGGGCGTGGGAGAGGCTTATTCGTAATTTTAAGACTAGCCTGAAAATCGTACTGAAAGAACGAGCCCCACGAGATGAAACGTTGAATACGTTACTAGCTGAAGTGGAAAATATTGTAAATAGTGGACCGTTATCTCACGTCTCTGTAGAACCCGGCAGCACTGAAACGCTCACCCCAAAACACTTCCTCATTGGATCATCCTCTAACTTACCTCATCTGGGCACGTTTAATAACACAGAGTTCTATTTGCGAAAGCAGTGGCGAATTGCCCAACGACTGGCAGATATGTTTTGGAGTAAGTGGAGAAAGTGGAATCAGGAAGTGAGACCCTTGCAAGTGGGGGATCTCGTGTTTATCGTTGACCCGAATGGACCCCGAAGCACCTGGCTTCGAGGCCTTATCATAGAGGTACTGCCAGGACGTGATGGTAGAGTGAGAGCTGTTAAGGTTAAAACCAAGAACGATGAACTTTTGCGGCCGGCTGCACGTGTCGCTCGTTTAGCCATTGCTGAAGAGTGCTGCTAAGCAGCAGTGGAGTGGGGCATGTTAGCGACGCAGGCGACAGAGGAAAGAAGGGCGCGGGGGGCAGGGCGGGCCGCCCGCGCCGGCAGATCTCCAATGCGAATCGAACCTACCGCACGCACAATTTATCTATTATTTTTTACTTATATTTTTCTCCTTTTGTTGTACTACTTTCACTTTAATAAATTCAGTTTTCTCATATCTTGGATTTCTTCTTCTTGCTGGACATACAAAGACCCTTTACAATTACAATATCAATGCGTTTGTATTTAGCAAGCCGTGCGTGTTCTAACCTATACGCTGTTGTGTTTACGAAGTCGAGAGAGAGATATATATATATATTACACTCTGTTGTGTTTATAAAGTCCCGCGCATCTATGACGTGTACGAAAGAATAGACAGACAGAGTGCATATATATATATATATATGTATAAATATGTATGTATGTATATATGTAAACTCTTTATTGTGCAATATATATATATGTGTATGTATATGCACATTTTTTTTTGTTTTTTTTATTTCAATAGCGAATCAACTAAAGCATCGACTACTGAGGTACAAACTATAACATCAAGGAAAAAGTCAAAAGCACAAAGATGTAGAGAATATCGTGAGAGAAAGAAATTACAAAATACAATGGTACAAAACATAAAAAAATATTATTATAACTTAAAAAAAATATATACAATTCTTTCGCTAATTAATCGAAAGGAACTTCGTTCCATCCGGGTGTCCCTTGACACCTCTCAAGTTTTACCTCTCATATTTTTTATTCATTGGATAATCATCATTCATCACTATTGCTAGGGGCATAGGGGCATTTTACTAGTGCGCACTATCTGAGACTATCAATCAAAGATATGCAGTGAAATGAAAATCGGAATTGTTGCAGCGCACAGTTTGGGACCTCTTTACATAAAAACTGAAATAACAGAATTTCTTACCAATGATCATCCACAGCGTGAATCGGACGAGTGTCAGTATGGATAGGTTTAGGATCAGGTAGATGTTGACAATGATGGCGGTCGCCGGCACGAACGGCAGTGCGGGCGTCGTGTAGACCAGCGCCGCGCTGCAAATAACGGTGTAGGTACTCGACTATGTAGGTGCTCCAGAAAATGGCGTATTCCTGTTTGTGGCCCCTAATTTTATACAAGTAAGAAACAATAATAAGTTTGTACAAACACGAAAGCGCTTGACCTCCAAAACTGTTTAATGTTATGTTATAAGTTCTTTCTTATCCTCTAAACGAAAAGCTGCAAGGAAGTAGAATAGCTCCACAATATATCGTTTATAATTTCAGAGAGAAAAACGACTAGTTTCTGTTTTCTGTTATAGTAGGAGAGCTCACGTAGCTAAATCGGGATTTACTCGAGCACCAGAGAGACCTATTGAGTTGCGAAGCTTAGATGATAAAAAGAAAAAAATGACACATAATATATACCTTTTCATCGGTGGGGGGAGCGACTATAAATTTTCAAAAATGTAAAAAAAACTGTTGCATGGACATACTCGAGCGCGTCAGATATTGATAGCATCCATGTCCAATACCACAGTACCATCCAACATTCGCCTAATCTGACAGTTATAAAAAATATATATTTTATTAAATCATTGAACTTTTAAATGAAAAACTGAAGAAATAGCATGCAAATAAAAAAGTGCGTGTTTTTAAGTATAATACTTGTATTTTTTAAAAAATAATTACAAAAAATATTTTTCTTTTTTGCGTATTTTTTTTATAATCATCACGGAGTAAGAGAGTAATAGATAGAGAAAGAGTGAGAGAGGAATAGAAACGCGGAGAGGGCAGGCATCGCATAGCTGCACGCATTAAACTTAATCTATTATTTTTTCTTACTTCGGCTTATGGAAATCGTCAGATTATATATTTTTCGTTATCCTTGAATTATATCCTTCAAAATAAAAAAAAAATTAGCCACGCCCGAGAAAGGCGAGATAACGTTTTTTTTACAAGTTTGTAACCCTCCTACTTCTCTACGTTACTTGAAAATTGTCAGAATAGCGGAATATACACTTTTTAGCATGTAATTAACTCACCCTACCTTAATCTGACGCGCCCGAGAATTTCCGATGATCAATTTTTTTTTACTCATCTGATCCTTTATCCTTGACAGGCGGCCATATATATAGGGCTCATATTTTGATGGAGGTACTTTACCGGGTACAAGGTATCTCCCTGTATGTTAATCTGCCGCGCTTTAGTAACTCCCGAAATCCCCTCTCTTGGGTTCCCCTACTATTACGTCGAACACGGTGTTAGGTACTTGTAGACATTCTATAAAGAACATCATCACGTGCGATCGCTGAATTTCTGTACCACCATCAGCAAAGGCGGATTTGGGGGAATGCAAACGGGGTTATTGCTCCGGAGCCCCCATAAGAGAGGGCCCCCCACCAAGTTCGCACCTTCGCAGCCCAAGGCCCTCCACACTTCCAAATCTAGCCCTGGCCCTCAATATCTTCAATATAGGTGTTGCTAAGCTTTGTGTTCGTGGTTACCAGCCAAGAACTAACTATACGTAACGTATAAAGTTAATATATTATTTTTGAGACTGTGTATGTTTGCACTGACTGCTACACAACAGCATCAAGACCTCATAAAACTTCGCCAGATATGAACTCACCGATTCTGAGGTTTCCTTGAGATAAGAAGTAGGATGACGACGATGGCCAGCATCAAGCCGGTCATGACCATCATCGTGAAGTTAGAGGATCCCGGATTGCCGTAGGCCGCGAGGACGTCGAACAGGATGATCAGCAGGTACATGGTGCCCACTGACTTGATGACGAACATACCTGTTGGTACATTTCTGGCCTTACAATGCAAAATTGTGCACTGTCTTAAGAACTAAGTATTATTTTTCATATAGAGTTCAATATGGCGTCTACTAAATTATATGGGTAAAAATTGATTATGTTTTCATTTAAATTTTCTACCAAGATTTTTTATAAAAAGGGTCTTGATGGACTGACAGACATACGGACAATGAAGGGATGTTATAGGAGAATCTTTTTCCTTTAAAGGTACTAAACTCTAAAAAAAATTTAATAATAAATAGAACCGCCTTCAAATGTAACCTAATTCCGTCTATAGATTTCATAGCTAAAATAGTATTAAAAATTACGATACTTTAGAAATGTCAAATTAAAATTATTTTTCGATGTGCGCCTGTCTTCCTTATGTTTGAAGCCGTTGCCTCAGCCCGCGCGTGGGTGGGACCCACGCTCCCATCATAACATCGTTATGTTTATGTGTGGCATGCGTGGCAGAAGTGGACCTAGTCTATCTGCCTATATTATAGTCCCTATTCTTGAAACTATTTGAGCTGAGGCACCGACTTCACACAAACGACCATCTGTGGTCTCCATAATCAGTTCCAATTTAGCAAATCTCGTCATCAGACCGTGATTTGGTGTTAATGGGACCAAACTGGAATTATTCCCTTTCCTGGAAGTTCCCTTTCCAACAACAAATAATTTTCCGAATCGGTCTACAACTGACGGAGTTCTCAGGTAACAAACATAAAATGTAATAATAATAATACAACTGAATTGAGAACCTTCTTCTTTATTAAAGTCGGTTTTAAAGCAAGCTCAATGCGTAAAAGAAAATTATGTTCAATTACAAGCTGCACTTTTACGACTTTTAATTTTACTTAGAATCTGATCGCGTTACTTTGTAACTTTAATTAAATTCAGAATAATTGGAAGGTTATATTCATAAAGAAAAGCAGTACTAGGTAAATATTCCGTTTCCGAATAACAAGTTCCAGCGAGAATCGCCGCTGGATACCGAGAACATTTTGTTAAAAGTTTCAACTTCTGGCGGAGAACAAATAAATGACTTCAAAATTTTGCCCTTGGCACCCCGTCTGTGCAGGTTATTGCTGTTGCTACTCGCACACTTCTGAGTATGGTTTCGATTGTTAACAATTGTTTACCTATGTCATTGCCAGAGTCTTCCATGCTGGTCTGGGAGCAAAGAAAAAACATAGAATGTACCAGTTGCTTCTCTACCCGCGCAGATGGTAAAAACCCATCGAGGGAATGGGCGAAAATAATAAGAATCATGTTATAGGCGATGAGGCTAGAACCCCATCACTATTTTGATTCCATTTTCCACCTATACACCCACAATCTTGCTAAATGTGGCCTGTAGGTACCTGTTACCTTAGGCTCTGTCTACCCCGTAAGGGATAAAGACGTGATTTGTGTATGTGTATTGTATGTATGTATGTCATTGCTATTGGTAATATATGAACGAGTTTTAATGGCTAGTGAATTAATCATTGTATGTACCGCTGCGATCAGTTGCGGGACCGTTATCGACCCAGGGGAAAAGGCCTGGGCACAGGTAGGAACGGGCGTGCAGTTGACGAGTCACTGCGTCGAGGAAGCGACGGCAGCGGCTCTGGTTACCAGACGATCCACCAGGAACAGCTCCTGATTTACCAGAACTGGATTAGCTTACTGCACCTCTGAAACTAGGACGCAATTCATACAGGCCGACATATGCAAAAATCCATCAGCCTCAAAACAAAGGAAAAACGTGCGAGTTTTGGGAATATATCGTGCGGCATGTCCGCGGTGCGACATCCTTTATCGTATCAATTGCGTCCTGAATTCCATAGAATAGCTTTGACTCTGGAACCGTAAATCAGATTATGATAGTAACGGCCGAAAGCTGTAACCGACAATAGTAGGTACATAGCATATTAAATAGGTATGCATATTAAAACCAAACAACATTCACATTTTGGGTCATATTTAAAACAAATAATGTGTAAGTATGTAATTTATGGGTGTAAAATAACCATTCTAGAAGTATGTGTCGATTACCGTAAAATTTGTTTTCGTTGTGAGAGTTCATGAGGAAAGTGTCATCCCTTCCGAATTCCTCACTGTCGTCACCTGGCATCGTATCGTCGGAGTCCGGGGAGCTGCGGACATACTAGGATCGCTTACCAGTTGCAGAAATAAGGGTTATTAAAGATGGTCGGCCGGCCTTTCGCTTGGCAATTCAAGAAACTTATGACAATTCGCAATGCACGAGATCGGGTGGTCGTTACCTGCGTGTGACACGACGCACCATCACGCGCTGGTTCGAGGCAGTGATGTGGGTCTTGTTGCGCCCCTGGAAAGTTTACCATCATTATTAATCAACTACAGTAGGAGTGCAGTCAAACTCCAACGTAGCTGAATAGTACTTTAGCACCTCAGAACAATAAATACGATAAAAGAGTTTCGGTAGGCACTTACAAGTACCCACACTTTGAAATAAGGGTTAAATTTGCAGAGGTCCATATTACTGAACAAAAATACTGCTACTGCTTGGTAGCGGAGTAGCAAGGCAGAAATGTTTTAGTTCATTCGTACACTTTCAGCCATTTGAGTTCGTCCAACTGTCTTATTATTATTGTTAAAATGTTCAGCTATTGTGAGCTTGGCTGTACCTACTCTAATAATAAGGGCAAAAAGAAGACTTAAATGATTATATATCGAAATGTCTCACTGAATTATAACGGTTAGTACATAAAAAATAGTACATTTTGAAATCGTCTTCAGATATCTATTTTAAATTTCACCAAATCATAATACAGCGGTAAGTAGGTACCTAACAGTACTCGTAGTCATTTTGTACTTCATTATTTTTGGGTATAGACTTCCCACCGACCGAGATGCAGACCCCATTGTAAGTCAGACGTATCAACCCGCTTCGTGGACTCAGACAAGATCTACCTAACTGTCAATGTTAGTAACGAAGTCCTGTTCTTAGCCGTTTTGAAATCAATGTGTAGTGTCAGTTAGGTATCTAAAGTAACCAGATTTGTTTCGGGTTGAATAATTAATAGTAACCGATGCGCGGAAATGGGCCAGGCAGGGCCCGACTCTCATCAAGCCTGCAAAGGCCTCCCAATACAATTTTTATGAGCGACAGTGATCACTTACCACCAAGTAATACTCTGGCTCGTTGGCCTCCTCATAAAAAGTTTTCAAAAATCTGCCCAAACACATTCAGCTCTACCTAGTCAGGAAGTATACAAGCAAAACCGCTAAGAGCATGAATATCTATTTCGCTCGCATTCTGCGCTACATTGAAACGATTAAAAAAAATGTAACTAATTAAATTAATAATTTTAGGGGGTATTCTACTTAATTCGAAATTCGAAGTTCTTAGACATACTTACCGTACTTCTTACTGTCCTATTGAACCTTATAAGTGTAGGACGGCTCGATACGAAATACAAATTTCTGATATGGGACATGCGCTGGTTTTTAGCCCAGTAGCGTACGGAGCGTACCTATTTGTCCTAGGGCCAAGGGGGCACTTGTCTGAGGCGGTGGGTGGCTAAGCACGGTACGGCAACCTCTTTGACTAGATTTCTGTTATGACTTTTCTGATGAAAAAAGAACCTTTATTTATACTTTCTTAATCTTCACACCTAACCCATTGTTGCAAAGAAATAAAAAAAACTGTTTGTTCTTTTGTAGTTGGTTTTTCATTAAGAGAAAGAATGAACGTGCCGATTCTTTTTTTTTGTAGTAGTAAATTTAACGCTACTGTTTTAGCGCGGTCCTTCTAGTTAGGGCGATGGCAACTAAAGTAGAAAAGGCAAAAAAATTGTGAGTAAGTATACAGTATATGAATGTCTCGTCTATCTATAGTTAGTTGTGTTATGTTATAATGTTAACCGTAGTTTGTATCTTTATTGCGTATAAGCCATTGTAAATATATAAAAGTGACGACATTTCGTAACCATGATCAGAAAATACAGATTTACGGAACTTGCCACTTTTCATACCCTTGTGTTCTCAAATCTTTTTTCAAGTTACC
This sequence comes from Pandemis corylana, assembly GCA_949127965.1. Lineage (NCBI taxonomy): Eukaryota > Metazoa > Arthropoda > Insecta > Lepidoptera > Tortricidae > Pandemis > Pandemis corylana. Next base: position 24,057,308 of record OX421850.1, read on the forward strand.
GTTCTTTGACAGTGAGAAGGTGTTTAAGATAGTCGTCCGCGGCAAGCCTGTTAACGTGTCTATTGATCGGTTAAAGCCTCACTTGTTTGAGGAAGCCGACTTGTTTCAACAGCAGACCTCCCGGCATTCAGCCATACAAACCCGTTACGGACGTTCAGAACGTAACGTTCTGTGCATTTTCCCGATTATTATCGACCTTGAAGGTCTAGAGGGGGGCTGATGGGGCGGTCTACCACGGAGGATTGTTTCTAAACTCTTTGGTGCGCCGCGTATTTTGTTTTGCTGTCAGTGTCTTGACTTGACATTAGTTTTTGTTATTAATCAGTTCGGATTTTTATGTTTAATGTATATCGTTTATTTGGTTTGTTTTGCAATTACATAAAGTTATTTAAGTGGACTTTAGACTGTTTATTATTTAGCCCACAGATTTTCCTTGTCACGTAAATCTGTCGTGGAACCGATAAGGTACAAAACTTTTCTCGGTAACGGAAAACCGGGCGCTTGGGTACCTGTAGGTACTGTATAGAATGGACCGCGAAACGTATTGTAGGGTTAATTAGTAGGTATAGTTCATCGGGTTGGCTGGTAAGAGGCCACACACGAAGTTCACAAATCGAACATTCGTTCGCTTTGAAATTGATTGTTTTTTAAGAACTCGGAGACGGGCCTCAGGCCAAAAACGGGGATAGAAGTCGCTTCCCGTGATGTAATATTTGATTATTTCAAATTATTGAATAAAATAAATTAATGCTAATTATATGTTTAATTAAACGGCCCTCACCCAACAAGTTTGGTTAGGAAATCGACAACGATCCCCGTATTAGTAATAGTGCCTCCTCATGGCAGCTTCACATTATAGAGGGCATGCGGTAGGGCACATATGTGCTATCTTTAGGGTACTATCTTTATTCATAGATAAGCTAAGTCGTTCTTCTTTCTTCATCGTTAACAGGATAATCTGGAAATCGTCTTCGCTTATGTAAACTTGTTCAGAAGTAAAATCGAATCAGATTACTTACGGAAAACTACACGCGCCGCCCGAATCCATTAATGCCTCATGAATAAGTTATACATTCCAGATTATGATAAATTAAGGGAAAAGTTTTCGGTATCTAATAACTTTTTAGAAGCATGATAATATTGTCATGAGCTTGAGGTTAATAAACTGTAAGTATATTTTAGGTCGCAAACGACCTATTTATACCTACTATTAAGTTACTATTAAGTTTATAAAGGTAAGGATAAGTAAATAATAATTGATCACATTTCAAACACAATTTATTACTATAGCATCATTTTTAACCACATGTACCCATTACAAATGGCTTCAACTCTTTTGTTATTAAAAGCAGCATTGGCTTTTATAACACGCCTCCCCATTCGAGGGTGAAAACATTTTCCCATAATATAATATATATAGTCACAGTCGCTTTGCACCCCTACGCGTAACCCATCGACCTTTCAGCTTGCAATAATCCGAAACAGCATCCTATCGATCAAGATTTAGTCGAGATTTAATATAAACTAGAAGTGCAATTTGACTTATTGCTATGTACTAGGTAACTATTTATTAAATAAAGTTGCTTTTTAATTATACTTACGTAAGTATGAAATACGCTGCTATATATTTACAGGTTCTTAAGGTTTTCAATAAATGTGGAATTTTACTCAGCTGAAATTCCTATTTCTTGTAGTTTTACAGTAGCGATTTTAAATTTAATATGTAAACTAAGTTGCATGCTTGTTGCACGCTAAGGCTGCTGCTTTAACGAATTAAGTACGTATTAACATATAAACCTTGCCAAATGATGAGTTTTGTAAATGCTTGCATCTTAAAATTCGGAATCCCAATTTTAAACACAATAGTTCTGAAACCGGCATTTGTTATAGTTAGGTGCTTGAGGTTTGCGCCTTTGATGTGGTACTTACACGAAAAGACGGACACCATGATGTCCCTACGAAATATTTGCACACATTGCAATTAGGGTGCCCTAAACATAGGTAGCATTTAGGGATCACATTTTGGATTCACATTTTGTTTGGGGCCGGCAATGGGGTTGAGCATAACATCGTATAGGTTATATAGGTATAATCCTCTTTGAACTCTCGTCTATGAGTGCAACGGGTCCGGTCGTTGCTATTCTCGCTGAGTATAAACCTCTACGATGCTTTTAATAAATAAGATGGAAATTGCTTTCAATTTTGCAATTATGCTTTATGTTGTTTTGTCTTGTTTTTATATTAATTTCAATTATCTAAATGTTATATTATTTTCCGATGGTATCGCTTCGTGTATTTAGAGTAGGTAAATAAGTAACGGTAAGTTTTATTAAGGTATTTTTTGTTATTTATCAGTTCAACCAAACTTATTTTAGTTATTTGTTATGCAACGCTGCAAAGTGTTTGTTTGGCGCGAGTGCCTGAATTGAAACCCGAGCAAGCGAAGGATGCTATGATTGAACCACGAGCGAAGCGAGTGGTTCAAAAGAAGAATCCTGAGCGTCGCGAGGGTTTCAAGGAACGAGATACTAAACAACTTTGCTGCCGAGCGAAACACAATTTTTCACCTCACTACAGCGAGAAAAATGGTGAATGAAAGAAAAACAGTCTAATAGTAAATCAGTTTTTTTATTCTTTTTCTTCTAAATAAGAAAGGTAAAAGGATCTAAGCCCATACAGCCCAGTCTAATAATCTAATAAGTAAAACTATTTTTTCTGATTGTTCTATCAGATTAATTTCTTGTGTATATACTGTTTTATCATAAACCAAACAACAATTTTGGTCAACTTTTCGGTTTCCCGACGAGCAATCTCTAAAAACTTTTTTTTTCTAATCATACATATATTTTTAAAAAGAAAGTTAAAAAATCGCACTAACTATCGTATGTTGTCGTCTCGCTTATACGAATAGTACTTAATTAGGTGAATGAGAAGGACGAAATACACAAGAAATTAATGTGATAGAACAATCAGAAAAAATAGTTTTACTTATTAGATTATTAGACTAGGCTGTATGGGCTTAGATCCTTTTACCTTTCTTATTTAGAAGAAAAAGAATAAAAAAACTGATTTACTATTAGAATGTTTTTCTTTCATCCACCATTTTTCTCGCTGTAGTGAGGTGAAAAATTGTGTGTTTCGCTCGGCAGCAAAGTTGTTTAGTATCTCGTGCCTTGAAACCCTCGCGACGCTCAGGATTCTTCTTTTGAACCACTCGCTTCGCTCGTGGTTCAATCATAGGATCCTTCGCTTGGTCGGGTTTCAATTCAGGCACTCGCGCCAAACAAACACTTTGCAGCCTTGCATAATAAATAACTATTTATAACATAGTTTATTAAGTTACCTATTTATAGTTACAGGCGATGAGGCTAGCAAGCCATGACTATTTTGATTCCTTTTTGTACCTATACGCCCACAATATTGCTAAATGTGGCCTGTAGGTACCCTGTTACCTTGGGCTCTGTCTACCCCGTAAGGGATAAAGACGTGATTTGTGATTTGTGAAATATTTACAACATGTTCAATTGGTAATAACATTGAGATATTAATTTCTAGTCGATATATGGATGGGCGGCAGCTTCATCAAAGCCAAGCCATCAGCCTTTTTCGTTATTAGGTAATTCCTTTGAGAGGATTAACTATTTTTTTCACTGATATCTGAGAGATAAAATTATCTTAAAGATAAGATAGATTAAGGTTCACTTTGTCGTCAGTTAGAAACTTAGTTTTATATAGCCTTAACTGTATGTAATATACCTAAACGATATAGACGGAGATTTTTAAATACTGAGTATGCTATTCTAACATTTTTTTTTGTGAATATTATTTAAACGTTCCAGAACCTAATATTGAAACGGAATGACAGGTACCTACTTATGTCTAGTTCACTTTTACCTACCGAACCACAATGCTGGCACTTTCCCCTCTTCCACATAGATATACACATAGATACTTCTTACGTCTGTTGAACATTTTGGGCAAAATAGGTAGGTACCTACTAAAGTCTTATTCTTATATATCAGATTCTAAAATGACATTACCTGTGTCGCCTGTTTATTGCAATTCAAAAATAGTGATGTGCTATTACTATCGAAAGTTAGCGATAAATTAAATTTAGTACAGTTTTTTGTAAGTTATCCTATAAAATGTGTAAATACTAATTTTAATCTCAGTATACAAGGGAAGGGGGTATGTTAATTTTTTTGGTGTTCTAATTTAAAAACAATTTATAGTCAGCATATAGGTAACTACTAAATCCTTACATTTACTTGATTATTTATGATAATATTTTTATTCATGTTGGCCAAACCACTCGTATCCAGGCCACTAACATTGTCGATAGTTTCGAGTACACCACTAAACAATAAAAGATAGTATCACTATTCGGCAACTTGACATTTGCACTCAATTTCACTTTAGTATCCGATATAAAAGAATTAGGTACTGTTAGCACTTACAGCAAAAGTAGTCTCGCGTTGAGCAGCTACGGTGCCTTCGGGGTCGACAGGGGTCCGCAGGCTTTGGGGTAGCAGCTCGATCAAGTTGGTGTAGTTCGGCTGGTAGCGAAGAACCAGCACACAGCTCGACACCAGCGTGTACGCCAGCAGAGTACCTGGCCACACCGACAAACATGACGGGTGATCGCTATTACGTTACGCCTTGTATAAGTTATGAATTATAGCTCCCGCGTTAAGAAAGCCATCAGTCAAGACAGTCAGGAACATTAAAACCACTAACTTTATGCTACGAATACCATATGGCACACGCACACTTAACTTACCGTAGAAGTATTTGATTGATATTTCATTGATGTAAGATCTTTCGATCTTTCGAATCGATTAATACCCTGACCGATGTAGGTGGGAAACTCATTCTAGACACCGATAGCAAAAAGAGAGTGTGGTGTGATTATGTTGCGGAGATGTTTGCAGACTCATCGAGGAACATCTCAACGAGCACTGATGACACGGGTCTAGCAATATTGAAAGCTGAGGTTTTGCGGGCCTTGAAAGCTGCTAAAACAGGAAAGTCACCGGGTCCTGATAATATACCGATCGAACTGCTAAAGTTGCTGGAAGAGGACCAACTGGACGTTCTCACACAGTTCTTTAATAACATCTATGAAACTGGCAATCTTCCTAGTGACTGGCTAAAATCCACATTCATCACGATACCCAAGAAGCAATTTGGATTTCGATCTGGTGTTGGTACCAGAGAAGCTCTTTTCGCCCTCAATGTTCTCGTACAGAAATGCAGAGACATGCAAATTGACGTCTTTCTGTGCTTTATAGACTACGAAAAGGCATTTGACCGAGTTAAACATCAGCAACTTTTCTGCCTTTTATGTGACATTGGTCTTGACGGTAAGGACATAAGGATCATCCGCAATCTGTACGAGAGGCAGGTGGCTACGATAAGGGTCAAAAATGAGGAAACCGACCAAATTGAGATCTGCCGTGGGGTCCGGCAGGGGTGTATCTTGTCCCCGCTGCTTTTTAATGTCTACTCAGAAGCTGTGATGTCAAAAGCTCTTGAAAACCTCGAAGCGGGAATAAAGATCAACGGCAGGACTGTTAACAACTTGCGTTATGCTGACGACACGATCCTTATTGCAGCATCGGAGACCGATTTGCAAACAATTGTGAACAGAGTTAACGAGTACAGTGAGGAAGCCGGTTTATCAATAAACATAAGTAAGACAAAGTTTATGGTAGTCTCAAGAAACCCGGATCTAAGTCCTAACATATCTGTAGCTGGGAAACAACTGGAGCGGGTACGACAGTACAAGTATTTGGGGGCTTGGGTAAATGAAGCATGGGAATACGATCAAGAAATCAAGACACGGATAGAAATTGCCCGAGCCTCTTTTAATAACATGAGGAAAGTTCTGTGCTGTCGTCAGCTGAACATAAAGCTCAGAGTCAGGTTACTCCTCTGTTACATCTGGCCTATCGTCATGTACGGCTGCGAGGCGTGGACCCTGAAGGAAGACACTACAAGTCGTCTACAAGCATTTGAGACGTGGTGCTACCGTCGTATGTTGCGCATTAGCTGGACACAGAAGGTCAGGAATGAAACCGTGCTTCAGCGCGTTTATATGTCCCGGAAAATGTTGACATCTATCAAGAAGAGCAAGATAGAGTATCTGGGTCACGTGCTCAGGAACGAAAGATACATGCTGCTGCAGTTGATAATGATGGGCAAAGTGGAGGGAAAGAGACGCGCTGGGCGAAGGAAGAAATCGTGGCTCCGGAATATCCGGGAGTGGACCGGTATTGCCTCCGTCGAACAGCTGTTCCGACTGGCTGCTAATAGGGACGAATATAGGAAGCTGACGGCCAACCTTCAGGATTGAAGAGGCACTAGAAGAAGAAGAAGAAGATCTTTAGGATACTATAAATGTTAGGTAATTTACCTTGTTTCTAGATTTGTTATTTTATTTAGATAAGCTTACGAAAATCACCAGTACAGTATTCAAAATAATACCAATTGTTCGTAAGTATTAATGAATCAACACGGCGGTACCAGTAGGATGTTACTATAGACCGACCGTTTAAATGAGTCCTCGCCCGCGCGGGTACAGGGGCGCAGGGTAGGATGACAAACGGGACCGAGAGCGGTGCGGGCGGCAGGCGCACTACCCGCCCGCACCTCTCTCGGCACCCTTTGTCGCCTACCTCTACCCTGCGCCCCTGTGGCGCGCGGGCGAGGACTCTGTAAATACGAGTACATGTACAATTTATTACAATCCACCGCCTGGCAAAACAAATTTAATTTGTAACACACATGTAACATTTATTCCAACAAAACGTAAAAAAGTAAATCTTCACGTAATCATAGAATTTGATACAATGGGTAATTATTTTCCCCATCCTCATTAAAGCACGGGTTGTACAGCCGGCTAATCAGCGTCCATAATACAAAGGATTTTGTTATCCCACAATTAAAGCAGATCTTTACTCGGATGTTAAGTGTCTATACGACCTCCATTAGTAAGCTTAGAAGATAATCTTATGAGTAGGATAATAAAGCAGAGGGAAATATAATGCACTTTAAAAATGCGCTTTGTTATTGAATCCGATGTCTGTGTGAAGTAGAATCTAATAAATTGAGTTACTGAAACGAACAAACTGTTTTCATCTGTAAAGGAATGGATAGAGAATTATCTCGTCTAGCGCACCCTGAATTCCATGATCCCGGATCAAACAATTGAATCAAACCCCTTAGGTAAACTAGAACCGCTGTGAAGGGGATCTACTAAACCTACTTACTTAGAGTGCTGTTTGTATATAACTCCAACGGCTCCAACCAGAGATTCATCCGGCATCCCGTGCTTATCGGAAGTAAATATAGCTTAAATAGTTTTCCGGCGTACTTACAAGCGCCGTGGAACGCGTTACCGTAAACATCGATAATTTATTCACGAGATGCATTCAACATTGTTGGATTTTAGTTTGCGGCCATTACGTTATCATTGTTACGTTAACACAGTGCGAGGCGTAGCGCCATTCACTAGGAAAACCAAATTACTTTTTCATAGAATTCAGTTTATGCGGTTCTCAAATGCTTTTATTTTAAGAAATTATTGTTAGGAATTTCCCTTTTTTTAGTGTCGGTTTTTGCACTGTCATCCGAATCAAAAATTCAGACCGAGTTTAAAGTCATTCCGACCCCCGGAAGTGAGTGAAATTCAACATACAACAGATTACTAGCTCAACAAATTAACAAACAAACGAAAAAGCATTGCAAATTAGATGAAACAGGAAAAAATTGATAAACAATTTGGTTTATATACATGTCAATCTTGAATTACAACTTCTCTCGAGCGCATTTCGCCTAGCCCTTTATGACGCTGTCTCGTTCCTCATCTCGATTGAATACCTAATCAAACTCTGCCCCCGAAAAGAAAACCATGAATATATTTATTATTGATTAAGATTAGGTAGGTACTTACCGATGCTCATCATCTCCACGAGTACTTCGAGTTGGGTGAACAGAGCCACGAGCGAGGCCGCCACGCCTCCGCACACAGTCGCCAGCGCAGGGGTGCCCGTCGTCTGCGAGATGTTCGCCAGTTTCCTAGTGAAAATAAAAATACAAAGACGTCCAATTTCCAATTAATGTCTTTATTCAGAAACATTATTGTTGAATGTAGGTGTATGGAACGCTGACCATCAGTGCATTCCGTAGGCTGTCTTTATTTCATATAAGGGACTGCTGTTGAAGCCATCTGTGGTTTCCGAGTAAAGAGTGATATCTATCATTATTATTTGTGTAATGTACTACATGTAAATCCGAGGAAGGCTCATAAGCAGTAAGCAGCATTTATTCTAATTGAGTATTTTCAGTATCATTAAGATCATAAATGTGGGCTTGAATTCTTGTTACCCTATGCTTTAACCTACCCCGTAAGGGATAAAGACGTGATTAATACGTATGTAATTTCATGGGCCAGCTATACTATCTAGTTTATTCAGGTAGGAGATAGGTCATTTCATAATATTACTTATTAATTTTCAAAAACTTGTGGCATTTTACAATAATACTTTAAGCCGCAAGAGGTTAAAATTCTGAGCGAGTTTTTTTAGAGGAGTTACAGACCTACAATTTTTTTAAGACAAGTCATGTTATACCCGTATTATTCAGGCCAAGACTGCAAAAGATGTGTGGGAATTTTGAGAAAGGTGTATGACGATACTGGTTTGCACAGAGGGTTGACATCTCTACAAGTTTTATGTTCCATAAAGTTAGAACCGTTTCATTATTTGAGGAATTATATAAATGAGAGCAGTATGGGTCATTTCATTATTCAGGAAAAATTAAAACAAATAAAACCAAAATGGTGGAATTGGTCAGTTTAACATTTTTATTGTGTGTGTGTATGGACATGCAAGTTATTACAATGAGCCACTGAAAACGTGAAACTAAGTTCGTTCCGAATAAAGAGAAGAATCGATAACACTGTATTTTAATTTAAGTTGTATTTTTTTTCAATTTCTTTTTTTTTCATGCCCAGTCTAAAAGTTACAAATGCCACAGTTACTACTGTATCACAATTCACAGATAGAGGTTGCATATTACTTAGGTACTCATAGGTACAAAATTTTAATACTCGCTAATTCTTTTGTCATTTTTGTTTTTCGCTGCACAATGTTGTCATGTATTGTCAAAGTGTTATTATTCAACGAATGTTGAGTTACTAATCGATGAGATTTATGAGAAAAAAGAAACACTGATATCTTTTGCAATAAAAAGCACCAGACTAATTCCAGAACACCTAAATATAAATCAATTGAGGTGTCTGAGGTTTTCAGTTAGGTGGTGTAACACGTTGTACATTATTTGGATGACATTTAGCGTAGAGATACCTTTAAATATCCTACTTAACCAGGATTAATAACCGCTAGGCTTCCTAAAAAGCACTGTTCCCGTAATTGCCGTTTCAATGACTGTTCTTTGTAAATTCTTACTATTGGTAGAGTCAATACAACTACTTCGTTAACTAACAACTGAATAAAATGAAGCATGACTATTTTCTGAAAATAAACAGTTTTCACGCTTGCTTGCTTGCTTTCATTCATGTTTGCATGTTTGAATGCTTGGTTTCTTGCATATTCGCTTACTTGCTTCTTTGAAATGTTTATGATATACGCGAGTAAAAACTAGACGTTATAAAACAGTTGGACACATTTGAACGAATGGTGATGATAAATTATACCCTGTTGCCTTTTAGTACATAAAAACCTTTAATGAACCTTAACATCGACAAAGTCGCGGGCTGAAGTTACTTACTGTTCTTTGTAAATTCTTACTATCGGTAGAGTCAATACAACCTCAGTTACTTCTAAGGACATAACTGTTATGACATCAAGGGTTAGAAAATTTGATAGCTTGGCCCCTTGAACGGACGGAAGCTATTGACTTTCAGGTTACGATTCAGAAGGAAGTTTGTGAGGTATGTCTTAAGGGTAAACCATTTCCGAACTCCCTTTGTGATTAATTCTAACAAACAGGTCGCTAAAGCACTACAACCCAACAGACTGTTCCTCCCCTCACTTTCTGAATTCGATGAAAAACATACCATAATTCTGAATTAAACTCTTAACTCTAAAGTTTATGCCCCTTATGTTACTCGCAGCTGCTGTGACGACCAAGTCATTTATTTAGATCTCCACTGTCTTTACCTAGCCCAGTTCGGTGCCGATGATAATTGAGACGTCTTTGCCAACGATATCGACGCCAAGTAGCATGTTTACTACTAACCTTTATGGTTTAAAATGAAGTAGGTATTGCCGTTTTAGTGACCGGTTTAAACTTAATTTTAAAAGTCGGCGCGTAGTTCATACCAGATCATTTTTGTATCTAATGTAAAGCAGTGATTTTAAAATATAAATAAATATTTATGTAATCTGAAAGTAACATAAAAGATTAGATTAGATTAGATTAGATTATTTATTCATTCAGTATAAAATTACACCATAAATTTTACAATGTCAAGTTACGAGAACTTATATTGAAATCGTCAAAAATTAAACATATAAAATAAAAATTTTAAAATTAATTGAATGTCACAAAATTTTGAAATTTAAAATAATAAACCAATAAGGAATTATTCACAGAACTTGTTTTGAAATTGAGAATTTAGAAAAGTTTGTTCTTCCGATCCAGTTCCACTGACAACGTAATTTAATTTGCGTGTAATAGTACTGAAATATATCTTTTGTAGGCATGGCTAGTTCAAAATGTTCTGTTCTTGATAGCTATAGAGCTAGAGCTAGAGAGTGAGCTCACTATACTCTAGATATCCTGAATCTATAACAAATTTGCATTTATTCATGATTTTCAGTGCTTCTCGTTGTAGGCCTTTGTATGATAAATTTGAATTGTTGGTAACCGAGTCATGAATGTTATATATATGTATGTATTTATCTCTATAAGTCCTGTTTATCAGTTGCCTAGTACCCGTTGTATAAGATTAATTTAGGAACTAGATCAATTGGTGCAATGTTGTTTCATGATATTTTACATTTCAATACCTACCTAACTAACTATTACTGAAAATGCACATAACTATACGTATACTTACGATATTGAATATTTTAACGCGCACGTACGGTCCTGTATCTGTAGCCAGATTACCGGAAAATTATTCATTAAGTCTTTGGAAAGTAGTATTTCCGATAGCCTGTCGACCTCGGATCGCCTCTATTTATAGACCCTGGCTCGGCAACCATCAGTCATTGGTCAAAATTTACATTTTTATACTAACTTGAAGATAAGTCCGTCGTGGGCCATGGCGTAGACGACGCGGGGCATGGGGAACATAGAGCCGAACATGGAGACGGTGAGTCCAGCCAGGGCGCCGATGGCCACGATGTACTTGCAGGTCGGCGCGTGTACGTACGAGAACATTTGGACTAGCGCAGAGTCCATGTCCACCTTGTCGTATGGCACTGGGGAAGGTTTTGGAGGTTAGGAGCCGTTGCATATCATGACATTAGTAGTAGCTACTAGTGGCCGCCATAAGTCGCGTGTCACAATTGTGCATTCAAATACCGCGTCCGAGACACACGTGATCAGACCAGCCGCAAAGGAGGCCACTAGTACTGGCAGCCGTAAAATATAAGTTTTAGGTGCATTAAACATGTGTAACATTACAATTACTGAACAATTTACTGCGGGTCGTTAGTTGTCCCGTTCAGTCGGTTACACGGCAGTGAAGAAGCAATAAAGTGGCTTAAAGTACGAAGACCGGATAGCTTAGTTATTGATTAGTGCCTTCGACTACTAAAGTTCAGTTTCGGCGTTTGAGTTCTAATGTTTGCAGCTTAGCCATAGATGTTACACTATTTTATTTAAGTGCGTGTTTTACCGGGTGTAACAAAAAGCATTGACGATGTTTCATAAACCCGTCAGAATAGTCGGTCTAAATACTCCTGCGAAGTTTGGTGACTAAGGAACATTTCCACGCTTTTCTTACCTATATTCTTAGTTTATTACGCGTTCTAGTGTTTTTTAAAAGGTTTTAGAGTGGAAACTTTGCGGACTGACGATCTTGTCGTTATTTTAAAGTTTGGGAGTATGGTAAATCCGTACATCAATTGATATAAATTGTCTCACAATATTTTTATGTGTCATTTTACAGAGTCCGCAAAAAGCAGCTCGTATTTTTATTTAGTAAACTTCTACACAAGTCAAGAAATTGGCGTTAGGTTAGTAGATTTTGCTCCCGCAGTAAAGCAGCTGTCGACACAGCTGCTAACAGACCGGCTCTGTTTGCAAATGGATCGTTCGATCTAAGAAGACAGGAAGCAAATTTTGATATCCTCAATTACTGAAGTTCTGTTAACTGATTGGGACAGACCAAATGTTAGATGGGGGCAAAGATAATACTAGATTGAGGCAAACCGGGCTGATCAAAGTAAATGAGCATGTATTCAAGGAAATTAAGGAGACGATACACGTTTAAAAGCTTTACAATATAGTAATAAATCGACAAAGCAAGACAAAAAACGATGTTTTACACATGTAGGGCCAGATAATTAATAAATAATATAAGAGTCCTTTTATATTAAACGTGGCCTTAAGGTTTTGTTACCTTAGGCTCTGTCTACCCCGTAAGGGATAAAGACGTGATGTATGTATGTACGTATTTATATTAAATGCTGTGATTCTAAGTGAGCCCAGTGACACTCTTATTCGAAAGAAATAATGCTTATTTTCCTTTATCACGTGTGTGATACGGGTGTTGGGTATAAGTAGGTTATACCATAATCTATTAACTATTCGGAGATAATTAAATCGCAATATGTTTCAATAAATTTTGCAGGATCGCTAATAATAGCTATTTGCACACGAGTATTAATTAAACTATCACTTCGGAGATTTTATTCGCGCATGTGAAGTTTCATTGAAACCTAAACCTATTTCAGTACTTATTTCAGAGTTTAGCGCTTTGAGTTCTAATGAAAACGTTTATTGCGTTTCATGCCCCGCACACCAATAGTGTGAAAGCTCAAATAAAGCATCTTTAAAGTTATAATTACATTATTTTTCATTCATTTTAGTGCTGTAAATGTAATCGTTATTTTATCAACATTTTTCTTGCGGTTTTGCCTTATTCTGCTCCTTTGAATGCGAAAAACAGGCCAAAATTTAAATTAAATGGAAAATCACCCTTAGAATTTTATTGAAAAAGAAAAGGAAAACAATAAAAAACAGTCAAAATTTAAAAATAACTTAAACCTAGCTAAAACTATTATTAAATTAAAGATAAAAAAAAACTCCATTGGAAAATTGTAGGTAGGACCCCAAAATCGGATTAGGTGCATAAAATAGGTTTGTTGTTTGTACCTATTAATAATTTGATTTTAGAATTAAGTATTACGACAAAAGTCAACATATAACCATAGTAGGTACAAAAACAAATAAAGTAAGTATTATTTTACATACTCCATAAATAATGAGAATTTTATTGTACCTAGGAATTATAATACATCAAAGGGCAGACATACAGATTAGAACTTTTACAAATACTTCAAAGCCGACGGAAAATCTATGGCTCAGTCCGACATGAAACCAATGTTTAAACGTGTGTGCCGGTGTACCTTTACCAATAATATCCACCTCTAGCTGCTGAATGTAAACATTTAATTTCACTTTTATGAAAGTATCTACTTTCCTCTCTGAACAACGTAAATATTTTTTGCTAAACACGGTTCACCTGTTATGCATCCGCTTAAACGGAACCTGAATAAAATTAATAGACAACTAAATAACAAACGAAGTGAATATAAAAAGGTTGGTGAATAAAGTATAATTATAAACATTTAAAGAGAAGCGGATCGTAATGTTTTGAAACAGTTACCAATTTATCTAACTGGGGTACGTGCAAGTAGACACTAAGACGATTCTCAAACTATCCATTTCGATGTTAGTACATAGTAGCAATAAATGAGAACTTCTGACATATGTAGGTGTGATTAATCTAAATTAACCTCGACGGTGCAGTGATCGCAACGCTCCGGAGACAATCATAAGTTGGCCTGTTCGCTAGCAGCATTATATACGGCATCAAGTGTCTTGATGTATGTAAATGCGTTGACGTTGAAAACAAGGGTCGCTACCCGTGGTCCCACTGTTACAAAAAATGTAGAATTACACTCCACCATAAGTTCGACGGAACCCCGCTTTCACGGGGTTCCTATTTTTACTCGGTTTGCCCTTCGGGCATTTGAAGGTACGTAACGAACCTAGCCTAATTTTACCATCGCTAGTGAGGATTTTTATAACAGTGGGACATAATGGTAGGACCACGAGTAATGTCGTGAAAACAAGACATCTCTATCTATGTATAAAACGCACAACCGAAGGGTACAACTTATCATTGTCTATCAAGCGCAACGATTACTTCACGGACGAGATTTGCTTGCAGTACCACACACAGCATTAGCCGATCTCAGTAACGGTTTTCTTGGTGGGTGGGGTTTATAACTGTGCCGATAGCACTGAAAATTAAAAGCACCGACATATCGATCCCGATCCGACATGACATCAATGCTACACAGCAACACTCATTCTTATATAGCAGTGTGAAAAGTTATCTGCATCTAAATGGGGGTAATATACCTACTGACAAGCTAAAATAACGAGTAGGTAACTTTTTTTAAAGTTCTATGAAAGTAAGCTTTTATTATTGCTCGTCGGTATCTAGTCGGGTAACTAAAATAAAGATATTAGCCACTAAACAGAAACCGGCACGCTATAGAAACACAAAAGCGATTTTTATTTTACACTAATTTTAAATGTTAGTTAACTTACCTATGAGAGTAAGCATTATAGAGCTGGTGACGTAGGCGACGAGTATGATGCCGAGACTCAGCACGATCGCGAGCGGTATGGAGCGCTTGGGGTTGTTGGCTTCCTCCCCCGTGGTTGCGATGATGTCGAACCCGATGAACGCATAGAAGCAGGTCGCGGCGCCACTGAACACCTGACATTATTATAACTTTAATAAAAACATAAGAATTGTTATATTAGACCGTAAGCCGTGGTAGCCTAGTGGTTTGACATGTGGCCTCTCTAGCAGGGTTTGAAGCAAGCGTGGGTTCGAATCCCTGGCTCGCACCTCTGAGTTTTCAGAGTGCGAAATTACATTTAAAATTTACCATGAACGGTGAATGAAAACAATCGCGAGGAAACCTGCACACATCTGCGAAGCAATCCAATGGTGTTTGTGAACTCTGAGAGAAGGGCTGTGCCCAGCAGTGGGACGTATAGCTACATATAGGCTGGAAATTATGAATATTGGAACATCCATTTGTTCAACTTTGTTAAACTAACTTCAAACGATAAACAACTAAAACACAATGGAATTAAAAACCTCCTCCTTTTTTAGTCGGTTAAAATTAAATCGTTGGTCTCTATTTGTCGATTAGGAAAGCCCGCTAGCTATTTGGTAACTGTTACGCGCTCTGGACAACTTAGCCACAGTCACATAGTCATGACAACCACATTGATTAACCCTTCATTAGCTACCTGCTGCAAAACGCACTCGATAAAGGAAATGGACGTTTTTATTAAAGAATCGTGCGATTGACCAACCTGCATTATTATTGAAATTCTAATAAGACATGTGTTGTAAAAAATACAAAATAAACGGTTTAGCTATCCGACTAGTTTCGATCCAGTCGGAAGATCTTGACTTCGAGGGCGACTGAGTATGTTCGGCCTCAATAAATCATGAGTTTTTTTTCTTAGTTTTTATTGAAGAACCTCTCCAAAATGGTGGACTACGCCCGTGCCTGGATTTTTGGTACGTAGTTTGGCGCTATGCCAGTATTGCCACGTACTGGCAAAATGGTGACGCTAATGAATTCGCCAGCGGAAAAAAACAATAATTAACACATAGAGCCGTGAAAAGGAATAAAGACACTTTGTTGATAACGAACGGGAAAGCTTAAAATGTAAAGCTAAAATGAAACCTGTGTTTTATTGAGACATTGGATAGTGTCTTAGGTCTTCGACTGCGCCAGGTACTAATAATTGATCTGAAGAAAATTCATAACTACAGAAATAATAATTATTAGTAATTTGGGTATGTTTACTCTTTTTTCATTTGTTTTATCGTGTTTTTTTTAATGATGTTGTCTTCTGTGTAAAAAGTCAACAAACGTATTGTGAGTTAAAAAAAATGTAAAACAATTTTTTTATCCGGGCCCGGTGTGAATTTATCAACTTGATCAATCATAATTGCTTTGAACTCTCTGGAAGAATAGGTCTATTTATTTGAAGAGCTCTTACACGGGCCCAAGGAAGATGAACAGAATAAATTGAACGATGAGATATTACTTCATATTCCCTACAACAGACTGCAATATTTCATCTCAAGACAGGATCAAATGGAATGAGAAACGATGGTTACCGTGGTACTACAAACAAATGAATTCGTCTACAATTATTTTTAAAACTTTGTTCAAGCCAGTATCTTCAGTGAAGTTATAAATAGTTAAAACAATTTCAGTGTAAATTACCTACCTACTTAAATAAAGTAAATACTTATATATTTAAACATATTTAATGCTGAGCCAGCGACCGTATCACTTTTGCGAAGACACACATAACGCTGATGATCTATTTTTCATGTTTGTTTTTTTTCTATAAAATTGTGTATATTCTCTTATATTTGTGTGTTTTGCAAAAAGGAATAAATGTTTTCGTTCTTTCTTTCTTTCTATATTTTATGTTAACTAGCTGTTAATTAGTAGGGGCGACCGAGGAGGATGTGACAGAGAAGAGTTGTGACATAGACTATTTCTCGGAACCCATGATCGTTAGCGAAGGGCTACTTAATGCCATAGCCTCCAATGGCGCATATGCGAAGTCATTGCGATAATACGACGTCTGCATACATAAACATGAGAAAGTAAGTTTTCCCTCGAACTTTGACTGTAGGTATGTATGTATGTATGTATGTATGTAAACTCTTTATTGTGCAAAATAAACAAGACAAAATACAATTGACAAACACAATATTAGATATAATAATATTATTATAATATTATTATTATTATATTGTAGGTATTTACATCGTGACGGGTTGGATTTGTTACAATATATTTTCTTTGACTGGACTTTCAAATTTCAAGGCATTGTTTTTCTGTGTTTGCATCATATTTTTAAATTACAATATTATTAACCAGAACGTGATTTTTGCACCTGTCACGACTTTCTCATTTAACCTGATCTCCACAGGTCTGCAGCCCGGAGTCTCTTGTTACTATTTCTCATGATTTCTCGCCAAAATGAGTACGACCATCGCCAAAAGCACCAATAAGAAAAAAACAGACTAAAAAATTTACGGTTTCCATACACTTTTCAAATTAAATCACGAAGTCAATGTCAATTTGCAAATTTGATTCGACAAATTTCACCAAATGGGCTAATGCTGTATGTTGTCCAGCACTAACTGAGCATGAAACACTACATTTTGTCCACGACTTAAGTTTCACCCTGTATTACTATTTTGTTATTAATCTGAAAACGGCAGAGGCAAAGCCTTGCTTTGGATTCAGTTTATTGGCTGCATTGACAAAAAACCTTCGATAAAACGGATGAGCGTCAGTTATTTCGCAACCATTTTTTTATAATGGGCTTTTGTCTTTTATTTGCTTCATTTTCAAACTATACCTATCAATATTATTATGTGTTGTTACCGTTGCAGAAGTATACATTTAAAGTGGTGTAAATATCAGTGTATTTATGTGCTCAGAGAGAGCTAAACTTTAAGTATTTCAATCGTTTCCGCAAATACACTATCGTGCAAAAATAACGAGTCACTTTCCATACAAAGTCGTATGAAAAGCGACCCGTTATTTTTGTTCATTACTGTATAATGTTTGCATGAAAAACATATATATTTCGCACAGGCTTGGTTATCTTGCACGTGAGTAGCGGAGTAGCAAGGTCAATATTTTTGTGCATTGAAATGGACCTCCGCAAAGTAACGCCTGATTCGATAAAATAAAATGTAATGTTTGGTTGATTTTAGAAGTTCCTAAAAAATCGGAAGGTTTCAGTACAAAATTACATTTTATCATTTACATGAAACGGTTGTTTAACTGCATGGTTGAATTAAACATAGCACTTGGATTTATTGGGATAAACGATGTATGCGTTGCTATCAATATGGACTCACGATTGTCTCGCATCAGATTATCTTTCTTTTAATTACTCCGGTGGGTTTATCCTGTCCTATAATATTAATGAATCAATTTATGTATGTTACCGCGATCCCGCTAACGGCACTAATCATTTAGACGAACATTTAGGATTAACGTTGTTAAGGGAATCCGTAGCAAAAATAACGAAAATATTTAAGTTGCGTCTTATACTTCTGTCTGTCTGCCCACATTGTCACGGATATTTTATTCGGAACCTACTATCCAATGTTTATTTACATTTATTTATTAATTAAAAATAACAATACATTAATACACCAGGATCGAAAAGTTAACTAAATATACAAATCTTAAAACTAAATAAATATAACTAACTATAAAAAGAAAACACCATCTAAAAGGCCCTCCTGCGGCATAGACCCCAACATACTGGCGGCATTACTTCTCTGTACAGCCAGAGAAATTCGCTGGGAGAGGTAAGCGCCAGCTCTGGGGTCTCCTGAGGTCTCTATCAGCCGGGACGACAAGGCTCTCATGAAGGCCCTCATGTCAGCCGACCAGGGACCCATTGTCTCCACTGCGAGCGCCGCAAACTCATAGTCCTTTAAAAGAGAAGAGTATTTGCGGCGCTTGAGAACTGGGGCCTGGTCAGCTGCAGCCCCGGCCTGTGAGCGGGTTGCCTGGATGTGGGACTGTGCGAAAGTGTCGACACACGTTGCGTCCCACACCAGAGCCCTACCCAGCTTCCATGGCACCAGAGTAGCCCCGTCGGGGCGCTTGCCATCGTCTCTGGCCATGCCCACGGGTTCAAGGATTGCAGGCACAGAGACGCTGGCAAGCGCGCGGCGGACCAGGTCATTAATGGTGCCATGGCGGAAAAAGCGACCAGCGCTTTTGGAGCATGAGAGAATGTGACGTCACAGCTGATCTACGTCCTTGCCACAGGTACATGTGTGGGAGACACATATTCTACTATCCCATGTGTTTAAAATTTTTAATATTTAACTACGCACATATTTCTGTTGTAAAAAAGAGGTCAAGAAACAGTAAGAGCAGCTTAATGACAGATAGCTCAGCT
Source organism: Pandemis corylana (assembly GCA_949127965.1). NCBI lineage: Eukaryota > Metazoa > Arthropoda > Insecta > Lepidoptera > Tortricidae > Pandemis > Pandemis corylana. Next base: position 24,076,565 of record OX421850.1, read on the forward strand.
CTACACATCATGGCAAATAGGTATAAACCCGAAAGATGAAAGTTTTAAGCGGAGCTCGATCGTCAACTATCTTACCACATCTTAATATTGGCATTGGAGCAACGGCCTAAAAATTTTATTTCACCTCAATTTTGGTCGTACAATCCTGCAGAATGTTGATAATACACGTCATTTTGAAGCTGTGAGGATAATGTTCGACATTCCGAACATGCTGCCATGCATAACCCTCGAACAAACTCACAAAGGGCTTTATTCATTTCATTTGTTCCGTAAATACTCTTGTTTCGTAAAGCTTTGACTACGAGTTGTGCGAAATACCTATAACTGTATTGTTTTCGTAAAATTTTCCCATTAACAGACACTGTACTTGTAGCGCTACTTATAGTCTTTTTAATGAACGCATCAACCAATTACACTCGCTTAACTGTATGCACTTTCAACAAACCTAATTATAAGTTAAATGCTAAAGTGGTGGTTTATTGTTCACTTCACGTCAATTTGCACGTGTAATGCACCTACTTGTTTGAGGTAATATATGTTTTTCAACAATACACTATTTTTGTTAATTAATTAAAGAGCTCCGCAAAGTAACGCCTAGTTTATCATAATGAATAGGTAAGAAGTTGTTAAAATTTTCTACTTGAATACAAGCTTTTTTGTACTGACTGTACTTTTCGTTGATCATAATAGCAATGCCATTCGTTTTACATTAAGATTACCTACTTATATAGGTGCATATATTATGAATTACAATTTCCAAGAGACAATCCAACCACTAAAGTGGATCAAATTATTAATTACAGACCCTCAGAAAAAGGCGAAACTAAGTAATTTATAGAATTTATTTGAGGTTGTTTTAATGCCAATAAAACATTTCAACGATACCTACTATGATTGGTTTAGGTAGTACCAATTAAATGTTATGAAGGTAAGTTTAACATACATATGGATGAGCAACAATAATAGGGCAGCAATTCCTATACAAAGTTGTATGGAAAGGCTATACAAAGTGGTTATATTTTCTATGGCCTATACATACATAAATATGAGTCGCCGGACCCTAAGTGACATCTTCCCAGCCCCCCAGGGATCCACGAACCCCCGACTGGAGATGATACTATTAAAAAGTTTTACTTCCAAAGTTTTGAAGGATTTCTTTACTGTCTATAAATATGTTTATAAGTACCTAAGAGCCTCACATTTTCTTACATCGATCTACGAAGCTTTACAGAATAATGAAAGTGATACGGGGATATTGAGTTGGGAGATAAAATTAAATTACATTATAGCTTCTTAATTTACTGGCTGCAAAACAGGTGGTGAGCATATTACAGTCGTACCGCTATTTGTATAAATAAGTTGTATTTATTTTTGAAAAGTAGGTGGCTCTACACGGTCATTCTCAAGATTAGTGATCTCAGTCTCATTAACACGTAGCTAAATTTTCACTTGCTTTTCGACAATATGTTTACTAAACGTAGAAACATATTGACAATTCAAAAATATATGTGCAGTGGGCACATTTGAGCGACGCGTTAATCAGTAAAGGGACTGGTTAGTTAGATTATCTTATGTACCTACTATGTACGGATATTGGAAAATGAAACAGTGCATTTACATTTAACATGTGTTTACGTCATCCCTCTACTCTATTTTAATTGAAGACAGGCAGACACACAGACAAATAGTTTAGAAGTGAGTCCCAGGGGATTCTATTAGAAACGGATTTTTAACAAAAACCTTTTCCAAAGGTCCTTGATATACAATAATTTGTACAGCTATACTTTTAATGAATGATTCATAATACGTGAAGGCGTTGGTGACAAATTTCGGGAACCAAGAGTGAATGATAAACTTGCACCTAGAGTTTGTAATCGGTGCAACACTGGCACGTCACTCCCTCTCGGGGATCTGAACATGGCAGATGGCTACCATGAAATGCGATAAAAACATCCGTGTCTGCCTTCGATGGCTGGATGAATGTGCTCCTGAATAAAAGCGACGCTTTAATGATAACAAGTATCCAGACAAAGTTAAAGTACCTATTTTGTATCTGCAATAAGCGATGACCAAATACTCAAGTACTTTTTTTACAAAAGCAGTCTTATCTATTATTTTTAAAAATGACTATCATAACTTTATTCTTGTAAATTAAGGTCTAAAAAACAAATGATTTTGGAAAGTATTTTTTAAACGCGCCGACAAGTACCTAAACCGATTCGAGACCGAAAACAAGACAATTATGTAGGTAACTATTATCGTGTTTAGTTTTTTTTTTGGTAGCGCATTTTTAGCGCAAAATTATACCTACATGAGATTGTTTTTATTCATTCGACGTCGATACGACGCTTATGTCGTTTTACCTACTATTATTTCTATAGATACCTACAATTCGAAATTCCACTGTCAATAAATGAAAAGGTTTTGTGTGCGTAACAATCCATTCGCTTTAACTCAAAGTTCGTTAGCTTAACACGTCACGCCGTTTTAAAGGCCATTGATATCATGGCCTATAATTAACAATAAATAAATAACTCAAGTTAGGCACCTAATTGTGACCACTATCATCACTCATCAAAACCAAAAGGTAACCAATTGGAATTGACGTTTCGCGTTTGTATCTTGTGTTAAACCAGTCTACACAGTCTGTCCACTAAACAATATATCGAAGAACTAAATAAGCTGGGGTGCGGAAAACCGGATAAACCTAATCTCCATCCGCTTAATGGCATGGTGACAATCCTTAATATTTCGTGGACTATCTTTTAGCTGCGTTTTCTTCGCTTAAGGAGAATGTATAGATCTCTTATTCGATCCCTATCCCAAAATTTTGCGTAAATTGGTAGTGATACGTCGACGATTATAACAAACTAACGAGGTACTGGCACGATGTATCAAAGACAGCGAGAGTTGGGACACTGTTAGTAGTCTGTAGTTAAAGTATATACTTACGCCGCTCCATCCGTACGGCAGGAACCCGTGATGTTGGGTCCAATTGCTGGTGTCCACATAGAACAGTCCGGCGGCCATGATGAAAACCCACACGCTCAGGTTGATGGCGTTCAGCAGATTATTGAAGAACAGAGATTTCTTCACACCGGCCACCAGCACAAGCGTCATCAGAAGCGAGATCCCAAAAGCGATGAAGTCGGGAGGCTTTCCTGCATAAAATTATCTATTTTTGAGTCCAAAACTTATTCGTCGGAAGAGAAACCTGGAAGCAGTTCGTGCCTAATTAGGTTACTCGATAGCGCAAAGTTTTCCAGTATATTTAGGTGTACAACTCTATCGAGAGCTCGGCCTTCTTAAGTTTCGTTGCACTTGTGAGCGCGCAACTGTTTGTATACTGAGAGGTGTAGTTTAAATGAAACCGACCTCATTTTGACATTTGCAGAACACGAATTTGAATTTCATTTGTTCTGAAACCTAAATAAGAAGGTAAGTGGGCGGACCAGTTAATCCGATGGAACGAAAGAATCATCTATTGATGTTAGGTGGTGTAATCACAGCAGAAGTAGGAAGGCATAGTAAAGATCCACTTTTTGTCCGAAGAGATTAGCATCGCAGGCGCTTGACCCAGATTTACAGAAGTAACGCAAGCCAAGGACAGCCCCGGTACTTGATTGGATTAGATTAAATTAATCAATCGAATTTTTCTTATTCGATTTGCTTGCGATTGTTTATTCGACACAATGTGAGGAAAATGAAGGATAATTGATGGCAAATGAGAACGCCAGGAAACTGAACTGCTTCTTTACTCTGATACGTAACAACTAAAATATGACCCACTATAGTTCATTTGTCTGGCCTCTCTAACATAAAAAAAATAAAAAAAATAGACTTCAAAAAACTAAATGATTAGAAAAGATATAAAAAAGTATCAAAACTAAGGAGTTCGCGACAGCAGTCGGTACTAGTACTCAGACAAATCTTTATTCTTGGCGATGATCGCTTTTTAAATTAATCGCTTACCGAAAACGGTTCCAATTTTGTCAGCCAGATGCCGAGAGATGGCGCCGTCGCAAAGGGAGTCGAAGCAAGCACTCAACGCGCGCGCGCAGGCGCTCGTTCCGATCTGTCACCCAATAGGTCACTCTTAGTTACGTATATAAACTGCAGGCCTACTGCGAAGTCAAAAATAATTTTGGATAATAACAAACTGTTTGTTTTAACGGAAATGGTGTACAACCAAATACGTACCTAAGTGATTATATTTTCCAGCCCATCGTATTTGTAATTAGCCTTTGCAATCTACAGTCACAGCAAGAGTTCTCAGAGCAATGTGAAGCAATGTGCATGTTATTACCACAAGATTTACGTTCTATAAAAAGCTGAGTCCTTTTATTTTAATTGTGAATCCCGCCCACAATGACCGGTAGGTATACTTAACGAAGAATAGGTACATAATAATACGGGCTATGAAATTCTGCTACACGTTATAAATAAATAGGTATTCCGAGAGCTCCTTGACATTTCTGAGAGGGTCTTTGAGGCATAGAAATAACTTGTACAAAGTTCATTTTAAGACAATTCCGACGACCGTATAGCTCAGTGGTTAGAGAACCTGGCTATGAAGCTTGAGGTCCCGGGTTCGATCCCCGATCGGGGCAGATTTTATACGAATGTTTGTTCTCGAGTCTCGGATGTTTAATATGTATTTAAGTATGCATGTATTTATTTAAGTATGTTTATCCGTTGTCTAGTATCCATAGTACATACAAGCTTTGCTTAAATAGATTGGGACTAGGTCAATTCGTGTCAGTTGTCCCAAGATTATTTATTTATTTGTTTAATACTCTGGCTCCAGGGTAGGTAGGTACTAGGGCTTTATAGAAGCCGTTCCTTTACTCTCTAAAAGTCTAAATGAGAATGAAACAAATTCATTTTAAATATGGACATTGTAAGTGAACTTTACTGTATTATGTTTTGAGAAATAAATGTTTCCAACCTTATCAACTCGCCCAGCTCTTATTTCCTGCTTGATTTTTGGTCAGACACTTACTTTTTTTTTCAAATAAATAAAATTAAATAATGATATTTCCAATCTGTTCCTCTACAGGCCTGCCACCACCGACACAACCCACCCAATTTTTCAATATCCACAAGGTACACAGTACACATATATGTTTGGAATAAATAAAACCACTTAAGGTCCATTCGTTTGCAAGCTCACGTCCCCTATCGATTTTATTGTAATACTTTTGCCTAGCAGTCTTTGCGGTCTACGGCGGCACAAAGATTTGAAGATTGACCGTAGCTGTAGCTATAGGTACTTAATATTCAAAATGGTTAATCAACAAGACTGGCTGTATCCGTATCTACAGGTAACGTAGAAGCACTTAATCAACACAGTAGAAAATCGTCGTGTAGCTCACAAAGTGGTGGATTTAGACTCACAAAGTGCGCCCGTCTGATATCGTCCTCGAGAATTTATGCAGTTAGGAACTGCGTACAAATAACGTACGCTAGTGTAGTGAGTGCATATTTGCCCTGTCGTTTGTAGATGAATGAAGCAAAGCGGACGATTGCGAAACTTACCAAGTACTCGAGCACCATGTTCCAGCCGATGACGAAGGCGATGAACTCGCCGACTGTGACGTACGAGTAGGTGTAAGCCGAGCCGGTGGTGTTGGGCACGCGTACCCCGAACTCGGCGTAGCATGCGCCTGTGACAGAACCACGTATCATGTTGGAACGGCTTGCAAAAGCCCCACTTTTAATTTTTGCCGCGGGTCATCATTAAAAAGCTACAGGATATTTTATATCAGAAGATTCCTTATAGCAGTAAGTCAGCCTGTACACAATTTCCGTACTTTTCATAAATCAGAAGAACTGTTTTTTAATGGGTACAGATTTCCCCTACTTGTATTCGAAAAAGTTACAAACATCTCATTTGAGAAAAAAAATAGATTGGATAGTTCTTGTCGGAGGCCCGATTTTTGAAAGCACTCGAAAGTGATATAAATCTGTTATTTATCTTCAAAACTACTGCTCTAATCAAATTCTTAACTAGTTCACAAGATTAATGAGAGCCGTAATTGTCTCTTTTTTTTCTCGTATTTCAAATTCAGCACAATTTTTCACCACCTTCGAGTGGTATTTTCACATAATGTGCTTTCAAACATCGGACCCCCGTCTAAAGCAAATGTCAAAGTGAGAGACAGAGACAAACAAATAATATATAGTTAAACGAACCTTGTAATAAATAAGACTAATCGATTTAATGTTTCTAAATCCCGATCATTTTCCCAATTATGTTATGTTTTCGACAAGGGCTTATTACTTTTTCCAACTTGTTAACTGCCTGCATTTAAACGAAAGCATTTTAAATTTTCTAAATGTCAGTGAAAATTAGAACACAGAAAAATCCGAAAAGTAAAGCTATGGCCGGGAATCGAACCCGGATCCTCGTCATTCCGTGACGCGTAAAGCATTTTATTGTTTGTTCTCAGATCTACAGATCATTTACAATAGAGTTGTGAATAAATTGGTATTGGCTCGTCAAAAACACGTAATCCGTAGAAGTTCAATTAAGAGCTTTTAATTTAAGGTTTTCGTAACAAGTCAAACTTATAAACCTTTTTATACTGTTTTTTTTTTAAATATATATGATCTTTTTTTGTGAATTGTGTTTGTTTCTTTATATTTGTATAACAAAGCATTTACTTCATTTTTTTCAGGATAATCGTTCGTGTGTCTCACTTTATACTCGATTTCAAAAATTTGTATAAAATAATCAAAGCCATTTATAGAGACAAAAAATATTTTTATGTTAGAATATGCAGCGCGCATAATGTTGATCAAGAAAATCTCAAAAAGGCTGAGCGACTGCAACAGAGCTCAAAGAGCTGGCAGCTTCCTCGCACAGGGAATTAGTATTGGAATAGGTACAGGGGGGAAATGCAGCCAGCATTTTTGGCTCAATGCAGCAGGGGAGTATTTTTAGGTTTATTTTAGTTTTAGTTTAATTTATTTATCTAATAATGTTAATTTTATTTATACCAACTAATTTATTTATCTTGTACATTTATATTTTTCCATCGTTTTTTTAAGTGTCATGTTAATGTTTTTATTTGTAAATAAATGCAGAAATACCTACTATTTATAATTTTATTTATTATATCAATTTTATTTGCCTTAAAAAATAGCTTCGAAGTAAACTTTTGAAAAAACGATGTTAAAAGACTGTGTCGTGTTATAAAACGTGACTACAAATTTCCAATTTTATTCTGTGTAGGTGATAAACTTAAGTAAATTACCTGCTGTATGTAGTAGTGTAGGTACAGAACTGATATGGGACTTAAGTCATTTTTCTAATTTGGAATGTCAATTTGTCTATTCGCACACATTACTCACACATACAATAGGTCATCTACTTAAATTTTTCACCTACAGTGCACTTTGTTTAGACTTCATCATTCTAAAACTTCGAATATTCTAAAAATCCGCCATAAGTAGGTATCTGTCCTAAAAAAGCTTCCGGGGAACGATTCGATTATTTGATATTGCTCACGAATGCTCTATATTTTTTCAAACGATATTAATTTATTTTTAAATTGCACCAATTTCACATCGCAGAGCTTTGTAAAGTCGACACGTAACACGCAGAGGCGATTATGTGTCGCCGTGGGCGTCTTTTTCCGTGAGGACAGATAAGCATTTAAACAACGTTTAGGTGGTACGTATTCCGTTTTAGGCCCGAAAATAATATATGTGGAAATAAGTGTTTACCCAAATTCTATTAACAAATAAGTACAGAATATTATTAATATTAAACCGAACGTAGCTCTAAGGAAATTCAATTGTGAGATAGGTCATGACATCTCTCTAATCTGATCTATTTATCACTAAGAGTCGGTACCTAAAACTAAAACGTAAACATTTAGATACTGTTGAGCTACAAGCTACCTAATAGTTTCCGTTCGACGACTGAACTGAGTTAATGACAATTGGCCGTCAATGAGCCAGTCCATAAACAAAGCTCTGATACGTTGCATAATTAGCCCCATATCCATGAAATATTCCAAACAAACCTGATATAGCTAACTGTACCTATGTTGGGTGTGCCTGGCAAAGGGGAATGTCGAAGTGACAGATAAAAAAAAACGAATATTAAGCTTACATAAAAAAGTTAACACATGCTTAACACGCATTTGTGAATAATTATCACTCATTAGTATAACTGCAGCCTTGCATTAAATAAAGTGATGAAGCGAACAAAATATTATTATGCGCATACCTATATTTAATATTTACTGTATAATCAATGCCTTTCGACATGTATGTATGTATGTATGTAAACTCTTTATTGTGCAAAATAAACAAGAGAAATACATGTGAGCTAACGACCGAAGTTAGAGGCAGCAAACAAAACAATGTTTATCTGTTACTTACGAATACGATAGAAAAAACATCAGGAAGTAGGTGATAGATCCTTTGAAAGAGCTTTAAGCTACTAGATGACACTTTCAATGTCATTTAAATAAAAGGGACAGAAGTTTATTCCGTTTTCCCAAAAGGAAATCGCACAATTGATATGAATAATTTCGAGTCCGGTCTGTCCAGGCAGCTACCATCTATTTTTGAGTCGGCTTGGGCGCAAAATAATTACAGAGATAGGATTATTTTATAAAGTCTAGAGTTACACACGGAGCGATTGTTGATATTTAGCGAAGGTTTTTTTTTGTGAACCGACCCCGCATTTCGCTTTTTTGCATTTTCACATGAATTCTGAAAATGAAAACATAATTGTAGCAAGAATTTAATTTCAAACAATGCGCAACAGTATAAATTGGCATATTGTTCTTTTAAATATACAGGCCCAGTTTTTTTAGCGTTTTCTGTTTCTAATTGGTTTTATTCCTTTAAGCACAGTTTGCCAAAAATATTATTATTTATAATTAACTTTATCAAATTATAATTTCGCTTACGTTTTCTAATTTAAGCCATATTGATCAATTGGAGTCGGGTGTGTACATATCAAATTCGAATTCATAATACGCTGTGAACGTGGCATAGTTGTTTAAATAATTGGTGACGTTATTACCTACCTGAAAAGATGCTAGCGAGCGCGGCTATGATGAAACTGATGACGACGCCTGGGCCGGCGAACTTGCGCGACACCATTCCGCAGACCAGGTACATGCCGGTGCCCACACACGAGCCGACGCCCAGCGACGTCAGGTCCATGGTGGTCAGGCAACGCTGCAACCGACGGTAACTTACCATCCATAGATTGTGTGACACAAACGCTTGAAAGTGTTGAAACTTTTACGACTGACTATTGCTACAAAGCTACCCCCAACAGTACGTTAGGGTTGGCAACTTTTTTTACAAGAAATAAAGTATATTCAGGTCTGTGAAGAATATTAAACAGTAGCCCTCTGACTAAATAAAAACTAATTTGTGTGAGCGTATAAGTAGGTATAACACATAATAATGTGTTTGCATGCTGAAAACAGTATTGTGTATACTTTATTTTTGTTCAACAGTAAAAAGTATAATTTAGTGAAAAACAGTATAATACTGTTGAAAACAATAGTTGGCCACCCTAGTTACACCCTCGAGGGTGGCGAAATAAAGAATGTCTCAGATCACAGGAATAAGCGACCTGACGCATTCTTTATCACCGCCTGAGATGTGTACACATTTTACGTCTTTCCCTGGCCAGGAGGGTTACCATGACGTCTTTACGACTGACTAAAGTTTAGGTTGAATAATGACAGCTAAAACCTGAACTGAGTCGGAATTTAATCGCATTCGGACGTCATGGCAAGGCCCCAGGAAGTGGAAATTTCCGCTCGGGTAGCGGGTGGTAAATTGCTACTTACCGCCCGGGTTAACGTAAAATATATTTATTATTCGGAAGAGGTACTAAATTGTGATGAATTTTAAATAAGAACAGAGTACATGAAAATTTACAGCTCTAATTGGACGTAGTTCTGCAAACCGGAACCAATTGACACGATTATATTTCTGAGAAAAGCCGATTTTAATAGAAATGTGTGTAGAATATTATTTGTTACATTTGTGTGTTATCCATAATACTGTACACGTGAATTGTGTTTGTCAATAAAATTTTTCGGAAAAATATACCGTAGCCCCTCGACCAGCTTCTCCCTCCACCCAGACATTGTAACGGCATTCATCCTTACTATCAGTGCAGTCTGTGTACTTACCGAAATTGGTAACCCAAAGTTGTCTTTTGTAAAAGACTCGAGTTGTAGCTATACGCGGTAAAGGGAGCAAATATAGGTCAAAAGTAATCGTCTCTACAGATGGATAATTTTTAGCAAGCTTTGTATCACTTTTCATTTGAGCTTGCAAACACACAAGCTTGCAATCACGTCTTTATCCCTTCCGGGGTCGACAGAGCCTAAGGTAACAAGACCTAAAGGCCACGTTTAGCATGACGTGGGCGTTTACGTGGAAATGGGAATTAAAAATTGTGATGGGATGCTAGCCGCATCACCTATAACATGATTCCCAAGAATTTCGAGTTTACAAAGATTTTACATACACATGATATAATGCTCGTTTTTCTTTTTAAATGTTTTTATTTTATCAGACGCATGGAGTATTTTGCTCTCAAAAAGTCACATTTATTGCATGACGTGTGTCTTTTTAACTCCCGACGCAAAAAGATGGATGTTATAATTTTGACATTGATGTGTGTGTGTCTCTGTCTGTCTGTGTCATCTTTAGCTCTCAAGCCGATGGACCGATTTCCTTGCGGTGTGGTTTTTCCATGTTCGGTAAAAATCCTTCCAGCGGTTTGAAGAGCCATGTCGAGGGAGAATGGGTTTAATGCTCGAGTTTTACACTCAGCTTTTCACTTCGATTGCAAGGAAATTAAACAAATTCGTAGACATTGACACATTCGTACAATGTCGATTAATTTGTCAAATTTTCAGCCATACCATTTTTCAGGTTGTGATATTCGTCTGTAGTCAGAGATCCTTAATGTCAAGTTACAAAATATACGTAATTTTTTATGTAAATAAATTTGCGCTTGTTAATCTTATTTTTGTATTTAGATAGGTAACTAAATGTTTTAATTATAAGGTATAACTAAACTCATCTCATAAAAACGTGTCTATTTGAAATGAAGGTGTATTGTGTATGTGGCTGTATGATCTACTTGCCTCAGCTACAAAAAAAGAAATTACTTTATGCACAAGATGATAAAAATGCAGACCTCTTGACATAAAGATCCACTTTTCGAGCATGAAAAGTGAAAATGTTTTTTTTTTTAATTTTGGAACACTAAAACGGATTTAAGAAAATATCTTAAGATCTTTTCATCTTTTATGAAAAGTAATGATTTGTTGTTGCAATATTTGTCTGACTTGTCTGAACGGAACAGCGCACCGAGAGGCGTTGCTTTCCAGGCACGGCATCTCTCGTAGCACACTGGCTGCGTAGCCACTGAAAGGCGTTGCATACCGGGTACAACGATGTCGTGCCCGATTTGATGACTGTGTTACGCCTGTTGGTGAGGGCTTACCGAGAGACGTTGCTTGCCAGGCACGGCGATCTCCTGCGTGGCTTCATGGTCGCGTGGGTCGCGAGTTCGGATGAGTTTGGTGAAGATGTTGTGGCCGTCGCGCCTCACGGTGGTCCAGTCCACCTCGCGGAGGCGCTTCATCGCGCTACAAACAAGAGATGACACTTAAAGTGCTTAGGCAACAGGCAAGTAGATGTACACCATCGAAAGTTATACTGATACTGGTTAGTTACTTAGTATAGTTATTTTGGTCTAAGTAGACTACAGACTCACAGTCACAATTAAATTTATCTCTACGCAGCAGCAAATATTTATCCAGTAACCATAACATCGGGAAGTTCTGCATCAGACCCGGTAAGTAATTCTTTAGTTTTATTACGTCCGTACAATGATTGTAAAAAGGTCGACCTATATCTTTTTTCTTTTTTTGCGATTTTTGTTTTGGTAATGTTGATCTAGTAGGTATACACAGAGCACGAGTTTTTCAATACATATCTGTTCCGACGGTCATCAATTATTCAATTTGGTATTCGTGGAAGTTTTCCATGATGTGGCTTCAACTGGGGTATATTTCTACATATATAATTTTTTACACGAAGCCAACAGTATTTTGCAAATGCAAGGGCATTACACAGTAATCGGTATCCTATACCAACACTTATTTAACATTAACAACACGACTCTTAGCAAAACTCAATTAATCTCCAGCTCTGTCGGTCCTCATTACCGGTCTCGGTTTAAAAGCTTTTGTATTTATCCCTCACGTGGGTATAGTTTCCCCCGAGATTACTGACCATTTTAAGATATCTCAGGGACTACTTATTCTATATAACCCTGCCTTTGATCTCCTCTATCCCTACCTTAGTGACATCAGTTACCTATTTATTTAAAAGAGCGCCTGAAAGTTGTGCGTTAAGGTCCTCTAAAACGTTAATTTTACCAAAACTACAATTTCAAGTGGACCTTTACCCGCTTAATGGTTAACTAGTGCAAAAAATTAACATAATATCAAAGTACATACTTACTTCGTCCTTAATATCAAATAAAAACCGGCCAAGTATTTAGCTTTTAACAGTTAGAGGAGGAGGGGGGGGGGGGAGGCACAATTTTAACAAATATTCCCTTTATCCAAAAAATGGAACCAAGAGTCGATTTTGAATTTAACTCTTATTTTTAGATCAAAAAGCAAAATTCAATCTGTACCTAATCCAGGAGCGAGTTAGTCAGTGTTGCCATGTGATATCCATCGACTGGCTTCGCGACAAGCGTGAACCAGTGCACGTGACACGCTCGCTTGTTGAATGCCCGTCGGGGTTGCGGCCCGCCCCGTCAGTTACGGACTAGCCTATTTTTATCCCTATTAAAATTATAAATGCGAATGTAACTCTGTCTATCTGTCTGTCTGTTACGCTATCAAGCCTTAACCACTGAACCAATTTTAATGAACATTAGTACAGAGATAGATTAGACCTTGAAGTTTTGAAGCAAAGGGTTGAAAAGGTTGAAGATTGGTATGATAACGTGAACCATTATTTTTAAATTCAGATATATTAAAACTAAACACCTATTTTAGCGTTTTTAAAAACCTGGGGATAGAGTCACTCCTAGAAGTTAAAAATTAGATATCCAAAATTCCACGCAGACGAAGACGTGGGTAAAAGCTAGTAATAATATCATAAAGAGTATTACTTTGTTGGCTTGTTAGAATGTAGAAGGTAATCATTTTCCTACTGAGATTAACATAGCCTACTTTTTATCACGGAGAACTACAAATTTCCCGCGGGACGCATTCAAAGTTGCAGGCAATAGATACCTAATTATAATAAAGGATAAACTTACTTTCGCAAAGTCATTATCTAATATAGCTACTTAGAAATGATTCGCAAAATAAAATGAAAAATCTCTAAGAAAATCATCGACATACCTACTTTTAAGCTTACTAAACTGTAGATTGAAAACCGGTAAATAATCACAAACCAGCTAAATGAAGTGAAAAAAGGTCGTAATCAAAAAGCAGCAAAGTGCAGGGACAGTACTAAAAAAACAATTTATTAGTAACTAATTCCAAAAGATAAACAAATTTGGCGCAAAATCTCGAACAACGGCAAGAATTATATACGTATTTAATATCTACTTTACTTACCTATGAAATAAATAGATATTCCCTCAATAGTTTATTTACGGAAAAGATACTATTTAAATGTAGTAGAGCGAGTATGATGACAGATATTCTGAGAAGTATTTCTTCTTAACCACCCAGTTTATAAATTAAGATGTAATCGCGCTTCTTCTTTGATGTAAATCGCAAGCTTATTAAAACCATAAATATTTCAATCATTTATGAATACATATCAACTATATAAAAATAAGTCGGGTTTTCCTTCCTGACGCTATAACTCCAGAACGCACGAACCGATTTCCACGGTTTTGCATTCGTTGGAAAGGTCTCGGGCTCCGTGAGGTTTATAGCAAAGAGCGAATCCATCGCAAACGGAGTCGCGGGCAACAGCTAGTTTCCAATAAAGATAAATTTACGATAAACTCAATGAACTGAAAGAAAACTCACAACTACTTACCTGGCTTATTTATTAAACCAGCCTTTGCTCGCGACAGCGTAGAAAATATCAATACCGATTTTCCGAATCATGCTGGGAAACTTTATTGAAAGCACGTTTTCAATCGGGTGACGTGTTTTCTAAATCGGTCAACTGCTAAGATAACCTAATATATATGTTAAAATGTGTGAGTATCTACTACCTAAATTACTTATATCATTTCTTCTAGAAGGTTTTGAATAGACTAAAACACAGCTACTCACGTAAACTTGAAGCAACTCGTAATGATTTGTAATCGTATTCGAACTAATAGGTATTCGTTGTTTTGCATTGATATGCATCTGTTATCAAACTCTGAATTTTGCTGTAGATCAAACCAAATAATCGAGTTTGGGTTGGACAGAATAGTTTGGAAACAAAATAAAAATAAAATAAAAACAAAAACCCGACTGCAACAATATATACCCACTTTATTGAATGAAGAACTGAATAGACAGGAACAGGATGTCCCCTAAAAATAGTTTGATTTAGAGCTTTTTAAACAGTTCTTTAGTGATCGCCGCGTAATATCTACATCTTCAAAATATTCACCCATTTCCTATTCAAAACTAAACTAAATTCAAAACTAAAAGTATTAAAACGTACAAGTTAAATATATATTATCATAATCATTGTTGAAAATTCTTTATTCTGATATCACACTCGATATATTTTCAAAACTTTTTATATTTTTGAGACTCCAATTTGGCCCTAAAAATCCTAACATTATTTTTTTATAATTTTGATGTGCACAGAGTCACTCTCACGATTAAGACGAATCTAATGATACCTCTAACGCTCAAATGCGACAAGCCGTTTAGACTCTAGAGCGTGCCAAAGAAATATACATACATACACTCAAAAACATAACCCTCCTTCTGGCGCAGTCGGGTAATGAGGGGTGACCGGAATATTTCAATGGGTTTTCGCAAAATGTCTTTTGTATAATGTTACATAATTCCAAAGAAACTATGATAACTGTTTTTACCTTTTCCGATTTCAGAAGATTTTTTTGACAAATTTACTGACTGACGCTGTTGTCGAATCTGATTGTAGAGTCATTTCAACTTGTTTTTACCGTTCTAAACATCGGGTGAACTGCTGGTACCGGTTGATTATTCCGTAAGGGGAAAACCATATTTTATGGGGGTTTGCATAGATGAATTCCCTAGGAAGAATTTTAAGAGATGTAAATGGGATGAAAAGTCACACGGCATACTTATTCGTTAAAAATCAGTAAACAACAACTTTCTGAAATAAAAATGTAGAAAAAATTGCGAGCATTGTTTTTAATTCTAAGAAACTACAGACCTTGCTGTTAAGCTCGCACGGTAGTAAGGGATCTTGCTAAAAAGGTTTTATTTCTAAACGACATTGAAAATTAGAACACATAGAAATATCCGAAAAGTAATAAAGTAATAAAGGTTTTATTTGTTTAAATCTAAATTTTCCTTTCATCTTTCGAATTAATTGTCCATCTCCTTTCAACGCGGTAACGCGGCAAGCGTATTTGAAACCTTTACGCTGATACGAAACGCGGCGGTTTATTTTGTTAAAATTATTATTTTTTATCGATATTTACATATTAAAAGTTTAGGCTAATTTTGGTTTAGGTTTGTCGTAATTAATTTGTATAGTGTTTAATAAAACTACACAATTACTAGTTTGTTTAACAAGCAAAATTAAACATAAATATTATGTGATTGAAGTCCTACGACTCGATCAATTTATAGAAAGTCAGAACCTTTTCAAAAAATACGTTGAATAATCAATGTCCTTTATATATTTAAAATTGTACAGTTATAATACTTATATGTTGATAAATACAAAATTAAACGGTATAAAATAATTAAAATAAAATTATGGCTGATTGAGGAATGATAATAATTATATTTATAATGAGATATTTCCAATTTATCCCGGCATAAATATTTAAAGATACCTACTTTATAATACTTATTTTTTAATTTAGTGCCTTCAAAAATCTCGTCTCAGAAATTCGACAAAAATGAATTAATAATCATTATAAATTAAAACAAATTTAATTCACAGTTAAAAGTCTCACTAGTAACGAAGCATATCGATGCACGGCGGCAGGAAAGCAGCTTAGAGCCCGGGTATAGCCGATAAACCGTTAGCGTTGCACCGGTTGCAACAGGTCGCGCTGCGTCGGCGACCGACCGACGACTAGACCGAGTGCTATCTGCGTTCCAGGCTCCCAGACTGGCAAGGGCTAGCCCATTTTGAAATTAGCTTTACTATGATTGGTCGATGCATCCACTCATAAAGTAGGCGTGATAACTTCGGAAGCAAAGATTTAATACACAGGGAAAAGAGGTGCATTTTACGTAATTTGTTTGAAAATTGAATATACAAAGTTCCAGGAAGCACGCTACGTAAAATGTATTTTTTATTTTTTTTTATCTAAATACTAGCTTGCCCGCGACTCGTCTGCGCAGAATCAAAATTTGCGCTAAAACTTCTTCCTCTCTCCCATCGAAAATGTACAAAACCCAAGCCAAATGCGAGTCGCACTTCAGCACGAAGGATTTCGTACTACCTACCTACCTCAACGAAATAAACCCGTTTCTTGCGTGGACACCCACTTCTATTTTTTTTAACCCATCCTTTTGCTATGTAAAAAAAATTAAAAATCCCTTCTTATAACGCCGTCAAACCCCCTTATTCATAAACGCTCTGTACGCTTTTGCTAACTTAGCAATCGTTTGTCCTTATTTGTCACTTTGACTTTTAGCTTTCACAGATAAGGATAAGGTACATTTTTAATACTGTCCTTTTATCCCGTGGGAAAATTGGGATATCCCTTTATACTGCACCTCATTGATCATCAAGGAATTTCTGCCAAATACTCTTGTTTTTTATCTCACGGGAATTTAGCAAAATCCTGAAATCAGTTTTCAGATATCATGATTAGGTACCTACTGGTATGCAAAATTTTAGGATTCTAGTAATATAGCTACGGAGATGAGGAGATTTTAAAGAAATAATATAAATCCCTTTTCAGCAATTCTGATTCCCTGCCTGTGTACCAAATTTCAACACTAGTAATTATAGTTATGGAGACAGGCTCCCTTTTCCGTGGACTTACAAACCCCATTTATTCCTTATCACGTGTGAATTTTGAAAAGTCCCTCCTTGCTCTCTCTATGATACTGAATATTGAAGCCAAATTTTGACCGTTGACATGTTTATCGCTATCCCGCGGGAACTATGCAATTTTCCGGGATAGAAAGTAGCCTATAATTTTGATGGATTAGCTAACTAAATTGGATGGCAAAAAAAGGTCTCTCATATAATACATTAATAAAGAAAGAACTCATGGGTAATAATAATAACATGATATTTATTATTATTTTTGACTAGCTATTGCCGGGACTGTGCCCTCGTTCCAGTTTTTTTAAGCGTTGTTCCCTTCAAATTTCCTCCTGATAATAACGAACACAGCAAAAAATTATTATCGAACTTGGTACAGTCGTTTGGAAGTTATGCGCGTACATACATACATTATGGATACTAGCTATTGTTCGCGACTTCGCCCCCGTACTTTTTTTTCAAAAAATTATTTTATCAAACCTCAGATACAAACCAACAAAAAACAGCAACGAACTGTTCATGTAGTATTTTAAACTTTAACTTTAACAATAAAAATATCTTATTATTTGTTGTCTTGTTGTTGCGGTGCTCGGTCGTTAATACAATACCGCTCGAACCAGGGGGCTACTCCAGAATTCGACTTTCTAAGTTCATACCACACCATCTCTACCTACCATTCTCAAATTAATGAATTGTGAGCGCAGCGGTACGCAGTGAACTCCAAAAATCAAATAAGGCCTGTACAGTTTTAATGAACCTATCAGTTTTCAGACATTAGTTTTTCTTATCAACACAATCCCAAGTAGAAGGCACAGTCTACAGTTCTCAAGTCTTTGTTGAAAGCCAGCCATTCATCCTTAAAATGACTTATAATAGTTAATTATATTTTATACGCGTTGTTACAGGTGCCTTCTATATCAAATAATAAAAACATCTACGACTATCTTCTCATTTCACATTGGCACACCGTGACGCGGGTGTACGAGTAGGCCTAACTGCATTTCTACACTCGTGCTACTGTTGCGTAGCTCCCGACGGCGACGGGGCGCTATATTATTTAACAAGGGCTATATTTACCTCTGCATTGTATTGGCGAGGGGATGATACGTTGCTCCTGTGACCTACATCGACGACGACAACCACCTGTAGAAAACATTTCTTATATCAGTAAAGTGATTTATATTAGCAGAAATCAAAGTACTTAGCTAAAAAAAAAACGATTCGTTGATTACTTTTTCTCGTTTATGGCCATTAAAATTTTCGGTACATTAAACATTCCTCTTGTTAATGCAGGTAGTAACCTCATAAATAATTAATTTCATAAAGTAAATTTCATATTAAATTGTCGGTAAAGACCGCTTTTATATTTATATCCAACCAACCAAGTTTATAAAGTGCCTTGCATGGTTTCGGCCTGTGGCAATAAAAAAAAATATGACGCTCACGTTCTTGACTTTTGATAACAATAAGAAGCACTCGTACAGCTTGAACTTCAACTTTGGAAATACCGTTTCGTAAACGGTATTTCGCAAACAGCCTTATACAACTGTTTTCGCAAAAAATATTTTTATATCTATATAGGTAAGTACTGTACCCTTTTCAACGGGTGAAACAAAATGAAAAATATGAAATGTCAATTAAGTTCAGATAAGTAGGTATAATACATTACGTAATAGGAACTACAAGAGGATTGGTAAACTTCAACAACTGTTTCATGTTCTACTTAATTTGACATATAATTTATGCTTCTAAAATGGAAATTCTTTCGTTTGGAAAGCAACAAGAAAGAATAATAAATATTTATTTTCATGTAGTTAACAGAAGGTCTACCTTTTTATGGGCGCAATAATGGAGGTATATCCCCTAATACACAATGAGGATGTGCTAGCGGACTGTCCTTCACAGTTGTCGAACCATTTCTAGTTAGTTAGGAAGCGACATGAAGTGGACTTTGGGGTGGGGTGTCTATGAACAGGATTACCGGACACCTACCACTTCAATATCTCAAAATCTTGAAGCTTGGTAGACGATGACTCACCGCCCACTAATGCGTCCCTCAAACTGCTGCCCACTGGGGGCAACGAGATCGCAACATTAATGTGCGCGGCTACGGATGGAGAGGTGTTCGTGGACTTTAAACCACCATCAATTCGTTCTTCTACAGTCGCATCAGGTGCCCAATCGCTACTTACGCACACACATACATACACACCTTGAGCATTTATATCTTGCGCTCCAACTAAGGCAAACTAGAGGCGGGGTGGTTGTATATAACTGTGTGCGAGTTGTGTATAAGCGCATGTGTGTATATGTGTGCCCCATGATCGAAGGTTCGTAGTACGCACCAGCAGCTCACCACAAGCTGCCCTGCGAGGACTGACTGCACTGATGACACAACAACACGTGCGGGCGATGGGGTCATCACCTTATCAGCATCACATTCCCACGCCTTATTATTATTTACTATTATTCTTATTATGTACATATCCTCTATTTCTCCACTAATATACGATATTCAATCAATCCATTAATAGTCGATGTATTTCAATAACAATTAAGTAAATATTCGCACGATCATTCATTTTTGCGTCTGTCAAACGTAACTGCCGCGGGCGGCATGCCATATTTACTGGTTTTAATCAAACTCAACTTCGCTATATGTACATTATGTACCTACCTAACTACTTAATAGTTGTATCAATACGTACGTAGTTAATGTATATTGTGTCGAACTATTCCTATTATTCGTGGTACTAAGCGTTAAAACAAAACTAATATGGCCGGATAAGATGAAGTGTACCCTAGAGGTAAGCGGTAAATAAGCATACAAAGTATTTGTAGTATTGAATTTGTCTTATGTTTATTTTGTCCAATAAAGAGTTTACATACATACAAAGTAATCTACTTTGGCTACATATTCAATTGAATTAAAATGTAGACAGCACAATAAACCGTATAATATGGACCGGACTCAATAAAACGAAATATTATGAAAAATTCCAAACAATGAACCTTATTAATATTATTAGACGTAGTCTGACGTCAGATTTAAATCAAGAACACGAAATTAAATATGAAATATTAAACTATTTTAAAAACAAGCCGTATAAAAAAATGTTATGGAAATTAACATTTATGGATTGAATTGACTTTTCTTTTAGTAGGAGTAGGGATGCCTCCGTGTGTGGTCGAGAGCTGCGGGTCGTTTCTAGATCCGTCCGAGGGGAAGACCAGTGCTTGGTCCGGTCCACCCTGTGCATCGGTTAATGATTTCCTGGCAGATTCTGAGGGATATCATTATCCAGCCAACGGCCAAGAGCCCTACAGGGGGGAGAGGGGTCTTTTGACCGTGTTCTACCGTACAACGTTCCCGACATTTTTGTCACAAGATCTTTGAATAGTGTATTTATTACTTTGATATTGGCGAAATCATCGTATTGATCGATGGGGCCATATTAGAAAAAGAAGAAAAAATAGAAATTTCTTTTCTTTTCTAGACCGCTGTTATGTTTGTTAATCAGTAAGTATTTACTGTTGCTCCTTCTAGCTGCTCGAGCTGCTTCAATTCTCCACAGCATACTCCTGATCAGATTATCAATGAAATTTCGGGGGATTTCTTCCCATTCTTCCATTAATGCGTTCTTTAGGTCCCTGAAGTTAGTGGGGGCAGGACTTCATTTTTTAATTTGTCTACCCAACGTGACACAGACATTCATGTTCTATCGGGTTTAAATCCGGTGAAAGTGCTGGCCACCTCATAACGTTGATCTTAACGTCTCTAAGATAATCGACAACTACAGCTGCGGTATGGGGGCGCGCACTATCATGCATTAGAAGATTTTTTTCTCCTATGAATGGGGCAAATGGCATAACGATTTCTTCCAACGCCTCAGATACGTAGGTATCGTGTAGCTGTTAATGAACCATTTTCAATGACCCAAAGTTCTGTGCGTGCCCCCATACAAATACCTCCCCATATCATTGCTGAACCCAGGGGCGCCGACTCCGTGGGTGCTCGGGGGCTCGAGCACCCATGAGAAATAAACAGTGGGTGCCGAGCACCCCTGAGAATAGACATCACGAAACAGATCAGTAATCGCATTTTTTAGGGATAGGTGTTTTTTCATTACCTGACGACCCGTTTTCGAGTCATCAAATAAGCATGAGCACCCACGAGGTTTTCTAAAAGTCGGCGCCCCTGGCTGAACCCCCACCATATTTTCCAATGATGTAACACAGCGTACCTATCTCCTGGTCGTCTCCACACTTTAACCCTTCCGTCATCTGGCATCAGGCAAAATCTTGTCTCGTCGGTAAACAGGACTTTGCTCCAGTCGACAATGATGTAACACTGAGCGTACCTTTCTCCTGGTCGTCTCCACACTTTAACCCTTCCGTCATCTGGCATCAGGCAAAATCTTGTCTCGTCGGTAAACAGGACTTTGCTCCAGTCGACAATGATGTAACACTGAGCGTACCTATCTCCTGGTCGTCTCCACACTTTAACCCTTCCGTCATCTGGCATCAGGCAAAATCTTGTCTCATCGGTAAACAGGACTTTGCTCCAGTCGACAATGATGTAACACTGAGCGTACCTTTCTCCTGGTCGTCTCCACACTTTAACCCTTCCGTCATCTGGCATCAGGCAAAATCTTGTCTCGTCGGTAAACAGGACTTTGTTCCAGTCGACAATGATGTAACACTGAGCGTACCTATCTCCTGGTCGTCTCCACATTTTAGCCCTTCCGTCATCTGGCATCAGGCAAAATCTTGTCTCGTCGGTAAACAGGACTTTGCTCCAGTCGACAATGATGTAACACTGAGCGTACCTATCTCCTGGTCGTCTCCACACTTTAACCCTTCCGTCATCTGGCATCAGGCAAAATCTTGTCTCGTCGGTAAACATTGGAATGGGATGATAAAAAGTGCGGCTCAGTTTGCTGTTAAATAGTACTTAAGTTATTATAATGCTGTCTTTTATTTGCTAACCTTACATTTATAAGTTTTATGTAAATTACTAACAATTTCTATGGATAATTATTGGTCCGAAATAAAGATTTATTATTATTATTATTATTATTATAAACAGGACTTTGCTCCAGTCGTCATCGTTTCGATTTGCGTGGTATCGAGCAAAATCAAGTCGAGCTTCTCGATACCCTGTGACAAGAAGGGGACCTTTAGCAGGCAAATGGGACAACATCCCAGCTGAATTAAGTATTCTTCTTACCGTTTAAGTGCTTATCTAAACCTGTCTGACTTCCTGCAGCTTCGTACGCACCTCAGAAGAATTCAAGGTTTGGTTTCTGGGCACGTTGTTTACAATGAAACGGTCATCCCTTACTTTGTTTTTCGTTTACGCCCCTGTTCTGCCCGTCTACTGTATTGGCCGGTCTGACGATACCTCTTGACCACTCGATGTACTATTATGGTGTAAACCATAAATTAATCGACTCAGCGGGCCTAAATATTGAAATTAATTAGGAAGGGTACAATTCCCCCTAGCCGTCATTAGTTACAAATTGAATACGTACAATGCGGTAATTTGATTACCAGAGAGAGAAGCTTAAATACAGTCAGCATTCCGGAAAGTTAAACATCTCCAAATTTGTAGTAATTTATGGAACGATTTACGGTAAGGGAGGTATTTGATATTAGGCCTGCTCCCGCGAATACGGTGTTTGTTGGTTAGGTGCTTATTTTAACGATTACATTGTAGATTCAAATAAATATAACCTTTACGAAAGACTCACTAACCGTATGTAGTAACTTAAAGCTGTTGTACGAAAGAAAATATGCAAACGCAAACCACGAGACTGAGTAAATTCCTAGAAAACATTGCGGATATTTTCAATTTCGGTTCAGAAGGAGTGAAATGACATTCATCGAAATCAAACCCATCAACGACTGAATCTCTGAATGCGGTTCTCGTCATAAGATTAGTGGCACATACCATCAAAAGGGGGAAAATGAGAAAGGTCCGAATTCCCGGGCAAACAAATTAGTTAGAGTAGAGTGTATAGTTAGCTATCTGATTGCTGGTCCCAAATGGCAGTATTTACTTATATGTCCTTTTTTGCATATAATATTAACAATTATGTAAGTATTTCTTTTTATATATTTTTTTAACGGGTGTCCCAAATTATAACGTAGGATGGGGTAAATAAAGACAATAACGTTTTCGTGACATTTATCGAAAATACAGTGCTAAATCCTCTACACAGGACGCTTATAATCTTAAAGAGAACACCAAGGCCATTCAGCAACGTCACGTCCACATTAAACATTTTATTTTAAAAAATCTTCTAAGTATGATATAAATACTTCAAGTACTTTAAAACTTACATTTGTAATTGAGATCAATATTCAATCAGACTTTTCTTGTTTTTATTATAGTAGCATCACAATTTTTGACTTCTCTATGAAAATGTTAAAAATCAACACCTGCCGCAGCTATGATTTATGAAACATAAAATTTGGTTAAAGGAAACCCCAAATCTCCTAAACTAAAACATTTTGCGTTAGTGTTTTCCTCTACTTCACCGAAAACAGGTGAACGACCTATTTGCCGGTGTTTTGATTAAACTTGTGCCTACGCAGATTTTCCCTTAAAGAAGTCCCCTGCCATACAGCTTCCAAGGCCAATTTCAGTTGATCTTTACTGTAGTTTACATACCTACTGTCTTTTCCCTATCGCCCTTATATACTTTCAAGGCATTTTGACATCTGAAATGCTAATAAATATAAGCATTGTAAGTAAAACCAAAAATGTCGAACATAGGACATGCGGGCGTAACTATAGACTATCATCTCAATTTACCTAAATATGAACATACCTTTACTAAAAGATTTTTTCGTCACGTAGGTTGGCATTACTGAATTAGAGTACATTTCAAAAAATCGGCAATTAAGTATTTTAATAGTAAAATCTTGAACACAGAAGTCGGGACAGACACTGTTTTACATCATAATATTATATCATCAATTTGTAAGCACGTCTAAACGTTGCACGTTATTCCCTGACTTGAGTATGCGTGTGTATAGACTATAAGTACACTGTATCCAGCGGTTGAGTGGCCGTTGGCAGCAAACTAACTGGATTATTAATTATTACTAACGGATTTGCCATCACGAATAATCAAATTTTAGACTACGTCCTGTCCAATGCCACATGCCTGTCTCAATTTCCCCCTTTTGACGGTACCTATTGTTAGAAAATGGGATGGAGCGGACATGTAAAATAAAGAGCTTTACGTAAGGTAGGTAAGTTACTATGACGTTAACATTCGTGAGCAACTACACTGACAGTCATAAATACTGGGCCACTTTCTATACAAAGTTAATAAAAATATAATCGATGATTAGTAAATTTAATCCTTTTGCAATTAATAGGTAACTTACTTAACGTTAAACACACAAATGATTACGAGTATAATAAATTGTGTTTTAAACGTTAAGTACCTATTTAAGGTCTTTTATTAATTGCAAAATAATTAAATTTATAGAAACCGTTAAATTTACTTAAAAGAACTGGGATTTTCATTCAGGAAAATGTGTATACATTATATTATAGTAGTATTAAATCATTGGAACACATTCACTTCTTTGTAGATTTAACATGAAGTTAAATGTGGAAATTCATCGCGTGGGTTATTCCAAATTTATTTTTCATTTCTTGTCAAATCTAACTACGCAGAGCGTCGCGCTCGCGTGGCTCCGTTCCAGACTGAATTGAATTAAGTCGTCTGCCGCCGCATGCTTGTCCTCTACCGAATTCTAATAAGGGTCTCTATCCGACACCCTGTGAGCGATATAGAACCTAAAAGAACTCCTCATGCAGCTTCTCACTCTTAAGCATTATGTTTTAAGAGTAAGAGCTAGACTGTTTCGGTTTTTACAGTCACTTGAATGCTGTCGAATAAAATTATCGTCGCTGCGGGTGGTCTGTTGAACATCTTAATTTTTGGGGAACTTACTTATTCTGAAAACGAGACGACTTTTGAATTTTAAGAACTAAAGAATTCATTTAAAGCTGCAATCGTATTAAAATAAATTTATGGACCATGTTGCTACTTTATGTAGCTATAGGTAACACGTCATACAAACCGAGTGGAACTCCAGGTTTGATAAGCGATCACTTGACTGACCACGTTACAAGATGGGTGACGGGCATTAATGTGATAACGATTATAAATACAACAGGTTTACGTATATGTACGAGTAAGAAGGTTTGCGATACTTAGGAAAACAGACCAAATGCGAGGTCTAGTTCCGAGTGCTGCCATTCCGTGAAAGAAACAAAAAAACCTCACAGTCACGAGGCACTGCGCTCAAGACTGAGCTAAAGTTATACCTGCAAGGTAGAATAGAATAGAATAACTTTATTTCACAGAAGTTACAAAGTGCATAACAATTTACAAAGGACACATTGTTACATAGAGATGAGTAGACGATATTTATGCGGTCAGTGAAACAGCGGCCTTCGCTGCGCGCCTGCTCTGGGTCTGTACCGCGAGTGTCAAGTGAAGTAGGTACCTACTCAAAATACAACAATATGTGTTTTAAAATTGTTCTATTTCCGATGATGGTTGGGTTAGTGTAATTGAATACTCCTGTGAAGATTTTACATCGTCATTTTGATCCATAATAAAATTAAGTCTCTTTTTTGACGCTCTACACTTAAACACCGACCAATGTGTGGAAACATTTTGTCAACCACAATTCAAAACTACATACATACATACATACCGTCACGCCTCTTTCCCACAGGGGTAGGCAGAGACTACTTTATTCCACTTGCTACGATCCTGACATATTTCTTTCGCTTCATCCACAGTCATCAATCTCTTCATACATGCTCGTCGGTTTCGGGTACTCCTGACCTGACCTTTTTCCAAAACGTCTCCTATTTGGTCTCGGAACGTCCGTCTAGGCCTTCCCCTCCCAACGTAACCATTCACACTCCCCATATAGATCTGTTTAGTTAGTCTACTTTCATCCATCCAAAACTCCTGAAAAACATTTACATTTATGTATACCTAACTATTTATTCTACATAACACATGAAATTAACGGCTTGCGAGACAAAATATTTGTACAAAAGCGAACTTATCCCTAAAAGAGAATATACATATTAATTATGAATTTGTCAAAGAGCCGGCCAACGACGCGAAGCCCCGGGAAAACTAATAAAGTTTTAGTTTGAGAAATGCACAGGTAGGTAGAACAAGTTTTTAATAACCGTCCTTAGTTACTGCAATATCATTAGATAGCAACATAGTACGGAGTAGGTATTTAATCACGACCAAATACTTTTTTCACGAATGATAGAGTTAGTTTTGTGCAAATATCTACATTAACGTGTCGGCCATTAATTTAATGTTGCTGCTATTACCTAAGTTGTAAGTAAATAGATTTGGCGATATAACAAGTTAAGCATGCGATGTGTCAGTTTAGCCATGTAATTATGATAGTTGAGGGTATCCGTAATATGGAAAGTTCTAATAGTGAGAAAAAATACTAAAGGTGTTCGCCTTTCAAAAATGTAGCCTATGTTAATTAGGTATACTTAGTGCTTTTTTTAGTGAAATAATTCTTAGGTTTTAGTTAAAGTAATACACACTTAGTGTTGAAAATGACAGTTACAAAATTGTCGTAGGTAATGAATGAGCAAAGTTTGAGATTTTACATTGCTACTGCGAATATCAGTCGGGTCGATAGCTACTGTCCTGCCCTCGGAGCCGGGGGTCGTGGCAACTGGGGTGGGACAAGGCCCAGTCTGCCACAACTGTTGCGCTGCTTTTAGATTTTTGACTTTGCAGTTCCGCAGTTTTTTCTGATTTGTTTGAAATATACCTAGTGATTATTAGTTTGTAAGTGCCCCGACTGTGGAGCTAGAGGCTCCGGTATGTAAAAGTGAAAATATAATAAGTGATGATATACCCCGTAAAATGTTCATAAATTTATGTAAGTAGCTACATACCTACATATATTTCTGTCCGGCAACTAAATATTATATGTGATACATAAATATTATCAATCAATCAATCGATTATTTATTTGACAAAAAAAATATATCAATCTTATTGCCATTTTAGGAGTAGGTACCTACCTAAGAAACATTTAGAAAGGGACTTCTTAACTTGGTTAATTTTATCCTGTTTTTAATTTATCATAATTTCAGTGCAATGAAGAGAGAAAAAGCTTATACAATAGGTACAATATTCCACGTCAAAGTACTTAAAATCTGGGGGCACGGTAGTGCCCCCGCCAAGTCGAGCAAAAAAAGCGGCACGGCCGTACCATCTTTTCTCGAAGCAGTTCAGGCCATTTTCGACCCCCCTTTAACTTCGTTGTGTATAAAATTAGAAGCCTGAATTTTCTGTAACCAAGCAGGCATTGTATAAACACTGTATATTTCAGATTTTATTCAAATTGAACCAGTAGTTTAAGAATTATAACTAGTCAAAGTTTCTTAATTTTGTCACTCACTCACTCACTCACTGACTTAAAGATCATCAAAATGTTAAGGTACTTTTAGCAGACATAGAAACTTCAAATTTAGAATACAATTAGTGTTTAGTGTATAAATCAATAAAAAACTAAAATATTTCGCAATTTCGGTCCAGTTTTCTAGATACACTAACTGCATAAATAACTTTGTAATCCCATATAAACGTATAGGAAATATATAGGATTACAAAGTTACATTGCAGCGAATGAATCAGTGTACCTGTATTATGTATAATACAAGCTTTTATTTAACTTGCAATGTATGTATGTATGTATGAGTGTATGTATAAGTGTGTGTATGTATATATTATGTAAGTATGTTTGTCCGGGTGGAATCTTGCGACACAATTTTGGAGCATATATCTTCAACCGATTGAGCTGAAATTTTGCATACTTGTGTAAGTCGAATGACAATACAATAATCTGGTAGTAGAGCTCTGATGATCCAGCCATGATCGTCTCCGCAGGAAGAAACTCTTCAACGGTTGGTCCGATTGACTTGAAATTTGGTACATACCGTACATATATAATATATGTAGGACGGATGACAATGCGAGTACAGTTAGCAAAAAGTACAGTCAGCAAAAACAGCTAGTATTAAAAATGAAAATTTTGATAGAAACTTATATAATGGAATAATAGGAGTAGATAGGTACCGGAAAGGAAAAAATAGGACTATCTACAAAAAGAAATGAGTATAATATGTATTACTTGTGAGAAAAATTGTGTTTTATACATATTATATTAAATTGATGGTTTAATGCGAATGCCAAGTCAATTTATTTATTTATAACATAAACGATTTTTAATTTTGATATGGGCATTATATGTTGTTAGGTTAGCTAATTACGTAATAACTTAAGACAGGAGGTCTCTTTA
Source organism: Pandemis corylana (assembly GCA_949127965.1). Classification (NCBI taxonomy): domain Eukaryota; kingdom Metazoa; phylum Arthropoda; class Insecta; order Lepidoptera; family Tortricidae; genus Pandemis; species Pandemis corylana. The sequence goes on from OX421850.1 coordinate 24,105,170, forward strand.
GTTACTGTTTAAATCTGTTGTCTGTTTAGTTTACTGAATAAATTAACCGACTTGGTATTACATGGATGTCACAACTTTTTACGGTAGAAGAACTGAGTTGCGAGACTTGGTTTTTTTTCAAGTTTTGTTTTGATGGGATTCCAATTTCACGAGTTGAATACGAACACTCCTTTTTTCCTACCTACATTATTTATTCAAGTCAATCAATTCGGAAGGAAACTTTCCAGGAATCTTATCTTGTTTCCTAGCAAAAATCATCCCCCAGGATGGCAAACTTGAAGTGACCTTTTGCTGTTTAACGTTTGTTAGGGTTCCATTCATCCGACATTTTAAAATAAGTTTTCACTAAATACATAAACATTTAACTTAATACTTACAAGCTTCCTTGCAGATACTTTTTGTTGCCTTTCCTTACATATGTATATTATTATTTTCAATCATCTTGCAACACGAATAAAGGTACAATAAATTTCAAGTCAATCTTATCATTAGAAGTTGGTCGAATTGACTTGCGAGATTTAACCCAAAAACATTAATGTAAACGATTTGATTTCTGGATCCGACTCAGAACTTTCTCATAGTAAAGATATCCATGACATACATATTTACTGCGAAATGGTTTCACGGTGGATTAGGAATTAAGTTGTTCGATGAAAACCTACACCGACTGTTCGATCCAGATAAAATTATTACTTTCATCATACTTAAGACCTAACTAACTGGTTACAATTTAATTTTTTTCATACTAGGATACAAAATGGAATTAAAACAAATTAAACTATTAAATTAAAACGAATTAAAAATTACAGTTACAATTTTAAGAATTACCACTTATTAATAGGAAGTTACAAAATAACAAAATTGATGTTGTGAAGTGACCAAGGACGTTTATAAACGAATGTAAATAATAATATGTACTACATACATACACACACTTACAACTCACGTCTTTATCCCTTACGGGGTAGACAGAGCCTAAGGCAACAGGTGTACTACATAGGCTCAACAAGTGTTTGTTATAAGAGATATTAAAATTAAAGTTTTTAGTGTACTCCTTTCCATAACTGTGTGACTAAATACTTTGACAGACGAACAGACCATTATGTAATTGTCATTTTCAACACTAAGTGTGAGTAGCATTAAGTTACTTTAACTAAAATCGATGATTTTTATGTATATTTGAAAGAACACTTGTCTTATGAACAGACCCGTCTTGTCTGATGAACAGATCAGTGGTTAAAATTCAATGAAAATTATAGGGTTGGCACTACACATTAATGTTTTTACATGTATAATTTGATACTTATAATTAGTAGTAGTGACGTTATTGAATCTTCAATTTGATACTTATATCATGATACCTATTTGATGAAAACAATCTACCTTCTTATTTTATTCATACCTAGGTATAGTTTATGGTATATTGTGCTGAATTTTCTCAGTTTAAATAGGAGCTAATGGCAAAACTGCAAATAAACCGAATGCGACACGGAGGAAATGGTTCGTAATTTTAGTACTGTGCAATAAACGGCACCTTTTTTCCGAAACCCTACAGATATGATACAATTTTGCAAATGCGTTATAAATTTTAAGGAAAGATGCCTATAAGATTCCTGTTAAAACACGTTAATAATGGAGAAGCTGAAATAACAAAATATATCAACAAGAACACCGTAGAGCACCATAAAAAACTGACATATTTACCGATCACATCTGTAGAAGTAGAGCGATCCTTTTCATATCTAAAGTGGATCTACAGCAATAGACGACAAAGTTTAACGCCAAACAATTTAGAAAAACCTTTGATAATATTATATTCAGAGAAGTAAATGAAAGTACATAAACAGATCTGTTGTTTTATTTACAATTTAACCATCCACATACAGACGATTTATGGTTTAACCAAATATTTATCTATCATCTATCAGCCACAGATCTAACAAAATATATTACATCCAATATACCAAAGTGTTAATATCTTCTTTATTCTGTGAATTTCGGCTTTAACGTAGTAGGATTATAAGTGTAAATATAATCCCATCAAAACAAAACTTGTAAAAAAACCAAGTCTCGCAACTCAGTTCTTCTACCGTAAAAAGTTGTGAGATCCATGTAATACCAAGTCGGTTAATTTATTTATTCAGTCCCTACTAAAGATACCTCCTGTCTTAAGTTATTACGTAATTAGCTAACCTAACAACATATAACGCCCATATCAAAATTAAAAATCGTTTATGTTATAATTAAATCAATTGACTTGGCATTCGCATTAACCCATCAATTTAATATAATCTGTATTAATTGTGAGAAAAATTGTGTTTTAACATATTTTTAACATAACAAAAATTGTGTTTTTTGCTCGACTTGGCGGGGGCACTGCCGTGCCCCCAGATATGTAAAACTGTGAATCATAAATCTGAAACTCATTTTTCACCCACTTCCTGTATTCGTATTTATTTAGCATTTCTTTACGAAAATATTCCTTGTTCCTCTACATACTAAACTGTTTGCTAAGATTTAAAAAAAGTTTATACTACCGTAATTTTTTACAGCACTTGTTCATAATAAACTGAGTTATGAGTTTAAATGCGATGAGCAACTGTTTTGAAAATGAATATTATGCGACAACCCTTATGATGCTTATGTCTATCGATAGCGCTAAGAGAATGTATGTATGTAAACTCTTTATTGTGAAAAATAAACAAGACAAATACAATTCAATTGTCACAATTGACAAACTGAGATACATGCACAAAGGCGGACTTATCCCTTTAAGGGATCTCTTCCAGTCAACCTTGACAATGAATCAAAATCAATGAATGAATGAAATGAATGAATGATCAATGAATGTCAGAGAATGGATTGAAATTGTATAGGACTGATCGATAAGCCTACAAAAAACAATCAAAAACTACTGGCAAGCGTATGTCGACATTGATACGCTTATTACACACATTAAAAAAAAAACCTATAGATAAAGTTTTTTGAATCTTTTTTTAGAAATTTCCTTAGTATACATTTCGAACTCTTCGAAGAAACTTTCCGTGGGTTATGTAATTCCCAAAAAGTTGTATCTTCCTACACCGGTATCTATTGGATAGTCTGGTTCAAAACAATAAAATCATGTTTTTAAGTTTCATTAATAAAAAAAAAATACTTTAGTATTTTTCCGAAGACATGAATGAAAGATATGAAAGAGGTTTCTATCACTAGCAATTAAAAAATAAACTCACCACCGGGCCGCAAAGTGGCCGGCAGGAAAAGTTTCTAGTTGATAGGCGGAGCTTTCATTTATCTTTTACTTATTAGTTAGAAAAGCTTTTTACCGCAAACCTTTTACAGTGTAAATTAAGTCACCGGTGGAAGCTTGCCTATATGATAAAAGCCTACTTCGTTTAGATACAGCCTGGCAACGACAACTACGAACGCGGGCGGAATTTGATCCAGTTTGAGCAAAACTAATATAAAGTTTGCGGCAAACTGTCAAAATTGTACTGCACAAGTACCTTGTTGGTTTAACAAGTAGTTTCACCGTCTTCATTGAAATTCTTGAGGACAACTTGCGAATTCGACTGTTGCTAAATAGTATGACCAGTCGTGTTAAATTTAATAGTAAAGGTATGCTGGGAAAAGAATGTCCAGATTACTAAATTTCCATTGGAAGGTAAGCAAAGTGACTTTTAAAATAAGAAGATTTTAAAGAAAATGTTGAAAATCAATAACTTTAAGCAGAGTCCAACGAGACCTCTCAACTTGTAACCCTTATCACGGCGTGAAAAGAATAATTTGCCAATCATCGCTCCCTTGCATTTTACTTGCGATAGATTAAGGTACACCATATTAAAATAACCACTTAAGTAACAAATACATAAAGCGTCGGAATATTATTATGTAGAGTTATAAACCATTTTTTATGCAAGGGTCTTTTATTTAAATGAGTATAATAAATTACTAAGACCAGAGTTTTCTGGCCATTAGGCTATAATATTATTAAGTATAAAAACTTGTTGATTTGTCTTACAAGACAAAATTCTAAGATTAAAAGAGACTTAAAAAACTCAAGAAAAAGTATTACACTTACACTTCCCATCTACTGTAATTCGACCGATATGTCACTGGAAGGGTCTGTCGCTATCGGTATCGAAACCGTATGCAATATAAAGTTTAAGATGACTCAAACGTGACACCGGGGCCTCTATTTAGTGTTTTGTAATATTGAGAGTTGTAACAACGTGCGATTCAATTGTCTACTTAAAAATAGCTAACAATATAAACACGATTTAGTTCTATGCTCCTTAAGTTTACTACGACTGCTACCAAACAATGACGTCACCGTTTGCCATAATTTTTAACCCCAGACGAAAAAAGAGAGGTGTTATAAAGTTTGAAGTCGATGTGTGAGTGTGTGTGTGCGCCTGTGGTATCCTAGCTTTCAAACGGATGGACCGATGTCGATGCGTTTTTTTTCATTCTGTATCCAGTTTCCTTGCGATGGTTCTTAGCCATGTTTGGTAAAAAACGTCCCACAGTTTGAAGAGAATCAGCTCTTTTCCAAAATGATGTAAGGCATTTTTGATATAAATTTGTTTTTTTTTATATTTACGTATCGATTAATGCGTGGGGGTTTTTTTAAAAAATTTAATGTTATTATACGACCGTTTTTGCGGAGGTCGCTTGAGAATGCTTTTCTTTCTACTCATGATGTTTCAAGAAAATAATTACGCTTTTTAATTTTTTTTACATTTTATTACAACTTTTTAATTGTACACAATTTTCTATTGAACAGATTGAACTACTACGTGCCTATATTAAGTACCTACTCCGAAATGGTTCCGATGGACCTATATGATTGCGACAGTATAAATAGGTATTCGATTTTTCATTGAAAACGTACTTGCAGGTATTGTCATCGATTGCCTTTGACCGTATCGTGACTACACGCACGTGACGGCACGCCACAACAGGGCTAACCTTTAAATTTTTAAAAGGCTTGACATAAATTATTTGGACAAAGTTATGAGATGAATTTAATACTTCCATGCTAGTCTGGGAGCAAAGAAAAAACATAGAATGTACCAATTGTTTCTATTCCCGCGCAGATGGTTCCCTTAAGCTCTTTCTATCCCGTAAGGGTTATAAAGTCGTGATTTGTGTATGTGTGTACTGTTTAGTAGGTATGTATGAATTTAATTGCAGCGAAAAATGTATAGGCATGGATGTTTCAGTTGCACTTTTTGATTTCAACTTTCTTTACGTAATTTATAATCTAGACTAAACCTGAAAGCCAAAAGTCGAAAACTTCGGAATAATTTCGTTCGTCGGGTACCTAATGAGTGAACCTTAGTCTACGTCGAGCCACCGAGCCGCACGATGTGATTTTGCTAAATTTGAAACCGATTCGCAATAATAACGAATAAACGGTCAAAAGACAACCATAAAACGTGTTTATATTTATCTTTAGCACGTTATAATTAGGTGAAAAGTGAATTTCTGTTTGTATTTTATATTTCTAATATAATCTTTCGGTCAAGTCACCAAGTACCTAATCGAAAATTTAATTTGAGATGTAGGTAGTTTTGCTTCAATAAACGGACACAAACCTATTTTGCTGTCATATTCTTATAAGAATGAGTCTCCTGTTCCCAGAAATCCTTTTTGCCTTTTTATTTCGGTCTGACGAATGAAAAATGGAGGAATGCGTTTGTACTAAAAATGCCGCTCCCACGTCCTCTGAACACAGTACTTATACACGCGTTGTCTTGATCTTAAATCTTTTAAGAAAAGCGAAGACGTACGTACATCACGTCTACAGTCGTGTTCATTTTACAGACTCTCAAACACATAGCAAAGCACAGTATAAATGTTTGAGAAAAACTAGTCTGAGGATTGTAAATAACCAACGTGGACAGAATACATTTCAATACTTTTTCTACTCCTCTATTATCTGTGATTTATTTAATCACGAGAACAACTATAAGAGCACTCATAAAAAGACTTTGGATAAGTCTATATTGTCTATTCTCTTTAAAAGCACTTGTTGGCTTATGTCTCTAAAAGTGCTCCATCGTTACTCTGCCTGCCATAGTCAGCCAGACCTAGGTAAAACTTTTACACGATCAACATTAAATTTACGATGAAAATGTATGACTATCAACTTAACAAATTATTTCATTAATATGGTTTTTTATGCAACTGAAACTTTCTGAACTAAATGCATAGTTGCCAACATAACAAACAAGATCTTTTAGTAACGTCACTGGCAAGTTGGTAAGTGTTTTGGCTAAATGCGCCAAGAGCGCAAGGCTGTAATATTACCTACATTGTGTATTACGGACGGTAAGTAAGGAATTACGATCGAGGCTCTAGTAGAAGCCCGAAGTCGAAGACTGAGGGCTTTCTGAGTCAAGGTTCGTAATTCCCGTACCGCCCGTGAAACATACAATGTTTTTCATCACATTTGCGAGTAAATAATAGTTATTTGTTATGCAAGGCTGCAAAGTGTTTGTTTGGCGCGAGTGCCTGAATTGAAACCCGAGCAAGCGAAGGATTCTATGATTGAACCACGAGCGAAGCGAGTGGTTCAAAAGAAGAATCCTGAGCGTCGCGAGGGTTTCAAGGCACGAGATACTAAACAACTTTGCTGCCGAGCGAAACACACAATTTTTCACCTCACTATAGCGAGAAAAATGGTGGATGAAAGAAAAACAGTCTAATAGTAAATCAGTTTTTTTGTTCTCTTTCTTCTAAATAAGAAAGGTAATAGAATCTAAGCCCATACAGCCTAGTCTAATAATCTAATAAGTAAAACTATTTTTTATTTTTATCATAAACCAAAACAATTTTGGTCAACTTTTCGGTTTCCCGACGAGCAATCTCTAAAAACTTTTAATTTTTTTTTCTAATCATAGATATATTTTTAAAAAGAAAGTTATAAAATCGCACTAACTATTAGACTGAATTAAAAAAAAATGGCGCGCGTTCTGAATTTGCATCATAATATCTGTTTTTTCCTGCTTGGTTGCTATTTTTGTGGTTAACCAAAAATTTAAATAATTAATAAAAACCAATATCTTTTTTTCTTTTAGCAACGAAAGTTAGCAAATCTTGAAAATAACTTAGGAAGTAATGGATTTTAAAATAAATTAATAACGGATACCGGATCGCGTTTCTGAACGTGACATTATGTTTTTTTTATCGGATGAAAAAGTTAGGGGTCTGATAACAAGTTCGACATTTGAAGTTCGTATTATTCCGTCCTTCTCATTCACCTAATTAAGTACTATTCGTATAAGCGAGACGACAACATACGAAGTTCAAAGTTCTAATTTCTGATTATATGAGTAGGTGGGCAATGGTGGTCATCGTCACGTTCGAATTTCAAAAACCTTTTCCACGCAAGCGGGGAAAAAGCACTTTTCCACGCAGATTTTGAAGGAGAAAGGCAGCCTTTTCGAGCAAGTGAGGTGAAAATAAAATTATGGGACAGAAAAACCGCGTACCGGAGACGCGCCGTTTGTCCAGGCGGGGGCCGCGGGGGACGGCGTCGCGCGGATGCCGGGGGGGGGCTGGTGTCGAGGCAGTGGTGGGCTGCAGTGCTGGCTGCGGGGTAACGGGCGCGGGCGTTACTTACCGCCCTTGGGTTTCATGGCAAGAAAAAAGCCCGAGGGTTTTATATAGGGCGTTACGGCCAAGTTAACCTGTATGTTTTGATACCGTTTACGATTACGAGCAAGTGTGATGAAAAAAAGTAAAAGTTAATTAAAAACATAGTTTACGATAAACAAACTTCCAATTTTGTCGTTTGTCGTTTTCATGTTTCCCGCTCGTGCCTTGTTTGACTTCTTTGTCGTTTGATTGCAATAGTTTTAACAAAGTTTTGTAACGCATCATAAAAAAGGATAGATGAGAACGTAATTAAATCAATACCGGAAGAAATATCCAGGAAAGATGGAAAATTTGTTGCCTAGAAAATCTCGGCAATGATAAAGCCTACGAGAATTTCATGGCGTGGAGACTGGATCACCGGACTTCTTCATTTTCGGAGAACGTATTACTTTAAATTTTTAAGTACCTACTTAGTCGTAGAAAAAGTACTGTATGCAACATTACATAAGCAAGTCAAAAAAAGCTCGTGGCGTATTTGTTACGATGTTCGCTACGCTCACGTCGTAACCCACCTTTTTAGACCCCTCTAATACAACTGTTGCATAAAATACTATTTTAAAATTGTTATCTATCTGACACGCGCCGACAGCCGTCAAATTTTTTTGGTGTTTTTTCGTTATTTTTATGGTTACTTTTACTTTTGTTATAGGTAGGTACGCATTAAAACGCCAAATACTAATTTTGTAGACATGTGCCGCCAGAAGGCAATCTGCCCTTAGTACTAGCTGTTGCCCGCAACGTCGTCTGCATAGGGATGGCACGTCACGATAGCAGTCAGATACGTTTTTGGTCCGTTTATCGCCAGATTGTATTTTAACCAGATTAACCATAACCAGTGAAATTAGGAATCTTGGCACCATTTCTGTCAGTCAGTGTCTGTCTCTGGTTTAGCTTAGAGACTCTTATACCCTAAAAAACTGTTATTTAGCGTATATTATGGATATTTTGACGTCCTGCCACTAGTTACTTTAACTGTCTGTCTATAAACCCTGAAAATTAATGAATGTAATACGGAATCTGACGAGTAGGTACCGTGTGTGTCTTAAAGCTAATCTAGCAAATTATCCAGCTGACAGTTAGCAAATCTGGCGAATAATAAGATCTGAAGAATAACATTACCTGACGAGTAACGTTTCTGGCTTAGACGCAACATGGCGAATGAAGGATCTGACGAAAAACGAATCTGGCCATAAACAGGTCCGACGCAAAATGCAACTGGTGAATAAATTATCTGACTAATAACGAATCTGGTTAAAATAGATTCTGGCGGTTAACGAAACGGACCATAATCGCATCAGATCAAAAACGTATCTGACTGTTATCGTGACATCCATTCAAGACATTTTTTATTTTAAAAGCTTATACTAAGGGTTCTGCTATTGCAAAATATTTCCCATGCCCATGCCCATGTCCAATGTGGCCGCTTTTGCCTCGGTTTAGGCGAAGGTTGTTAAAGCATTTATTACCACCCCCTGTCATAAGCCGTTTGTACCCCTGAACGTCAAAATGAACGCATTAAAAATTAAAAAGGTTGATAATACTTGTGTTCCTTTAGTCCTTTGGTAGGTACCTACTTTTAATTTTCATTATTACGGCCGAGTACAATAAATAAAGCACGGTCCGTCGCTCATTAAGTAGGGGAGATTTGTTTTCCATAACAGAGGAAGCATGAGGAGGAGAGGAGCATAATTAAAATTTGCCCTTTGCTGAGGACTATCTAGCCATTTGTCCTATTCACCTCTCATCATCTGTGACATAAAAGAGGGGCTCTTTGACTAATATTTAATCTAAAATCGGACACTTACTGGCGCACTCAGAAGCGTGTAATTAATGTTATACTTATACATTCAATATTTAGGCCTTCGTGGTAACAAAAAGCTATCGTTATTTTTTTGACATTTGCATTGAATCTTAGTAGGTACAGCCAACAGCAAAAGAAACTGATGAATTAGGCTTCCAAAATAATATGCACGTTAAATTAAGATTTAGATTTATTTATTTATCAACAAAAATTACATTATATATGAACAATATGAACATGCATGTCACAAATATAAGTAATTTCTAAATGTCTGTGAAAATCAGAACACATAGAAAAATCCGAAAAGTAAAGCTATGGCCGGGAATCGAACCCGGATCCTCGTCATTCCGTGACGCGTGCTATACCACTACACCACCCATAGCAGGTACAAATATAAGTGTTTCTGTTGAGATCGTCAAAATTAATAATCAGAAGACACTGAAAATTAGAACAGAAAAATCCGAAAAGTAAAGCTATGGCTATACCCCAACACCACCCGTAGCAGATGAGTAAGCCTTCGATTTTTTCCATCTGTTACTAGCTGTCACGTGGTTGTTGCAATACACGGCTAAGGTACAAACATTGGTAATTGGCTCAATAATCCCAGTTCACGACTGTACTTTCTTGATAGTTGTAATTAGGCATGGATGTCATATTAATGACAAAAAGTTCTCAGGAATTCGTGGACGTATCAAGCTGAAATTAATATCAAATACCTCCCTGCTACCCCTTTGAACAGTGAAAAATATAACTTCCATAGGTACATATCAACGCAAACAAAAGATAAAGCCTTTGAAAAAAGGTGTTGGTATAGGTACCAACTTATTATATTATGTAGAATGAATGACAATAAAAGTACAATCAATGAAAAGAAGTTGATAAAGTAGCATAAACCTTTGTGTACAGTCAAAGTCAAAAGTCAGTGATCAAAATCAACGTTTCAAAACATCTTCTAGCATGACGTGCCTGATATAACGAGTCATACCAAAGTGTCAGTTTTAAATGAAGTTTTAATTAGTCACAAGAAAGCGATCATAAATAATAACAACGAGACAGAAATAAAGTGACAAATCAATGTTTCAAAATAAAATAATAATACACGATGTCATAATTATGTATGCGTCAAATAAATAACAAAAGAAAAACAACATTTCCAATTGCCGGAAATGTCTGAATGAAAGCTTGATAAAAAAAAGGATTTATTTTAAATACAACCAAAAATGAAGCTTATGTAATAAGACCTCATTTCAAACTTTGGCGGACATGAGAGGTGTTATAGAGTTTTCGCATGTTTTCTCCCGAATATAACCGATATAAATCGAACATCTGACATGTACTCCGAGGTGTCCCATAAACCCGTATTTTATATATAATCACTTTAATTTGAAACACTCAACAATGACTTTGACTGTTTGAATGGCATGTCACTTAGTTTTCAAGGGTCGAAATAAAAGTGATCACTTACTTATGACACATTTTGTTCTGATTTACTTCTAATAAACTACAATAGTCAGTAACATTTGATTTAATTTAATGTTTATATTATTTTGAGACTAGGATTCATCAATTTCTTTTGCAGTTGATTGTACGTACACATGGTGACTTTGAATTAGTATACAGGAACCAATGTATCTTACTGTCTAGGCAAAATTAAATCTGACTATACGTGTGTTGAAGTAAGTGATAAAACATTAAGTATGTAAACTAATTGTATGGTCACCCTACTCAGTCAGTTAATGTCAGTTATGACAAAGAACGCAGTAACCAGGCATAGGGTGACAATAATTTCAGTTTAAAATTAAATCCTAAATTAAAAAAAGGTTTTATAGCATCATGTTTGTTTAACTAATTTCTAATTAAAATGTAATTGTCATCGATTACTAAGTAAGAAAAATGGTTCCTGTATACTAATTCAAAGTCATCGTGTGTTACAATTGGCTGCAGATAATGATGATGATATTACTATGCCAAATATTTATTTTGACAGTACCTCTTCCATAAGGTTAATTTAATAAATAGAAGTCCTTATATTAAAAAATTTAATGACACTTTTCTCATAAGAAGCATATGGCTGGAAATGGGACGTAGGTATGATGAATCATTTTCCCCGTATTGAACCTAACATTATATAGCATGACCCTATAGTTGACCACGCACCGGTAGTTGACCACTTGCGATTTAAAGTGTCAATATTAAGAATTCGCGTCACTATCTGGTATATTTTATGTTGCCTACATGTTATTTCAACTATAACCAACCAGCCAATCACATTGCTGTTGGCAAGAGACAAAAAATGTAGCCTACATTTTCATGGTACCTACGCTCGTCGCTGTCCGTTGCCGTTCGGCCGCCATCACTGTTAGGTGCTTGCATCAACAGGTATGTCTATTTTTTTGTTAATTGGCATTATTTTTACATGAACTTCATTGAATTTATTGATTTTTGTAAAGATTAAATATCTGTTCAGTCATTTTTTATGTAATTTCAGGCATAACTACAATATTTCCCGAGTTTTTGTAACTGGTCAACTTAAGTTGCATGTTTTTCTCGGTTTTCCTATAGTTGACCAGGTGGTCAATGACAGGCTTTTCGGTAAATCTTTTTTTTGTGTTTTAACTGTGTTTAACTTGTGTTTAAGGAGCTTCCGAAAAAATGTGTAACTTTTTTCACCTGCTTGTTTAACGCCACTTATCCTATTTCCCGAGTTCAGGGAAGATTTCAGAGATAGTTATGATCCATAAGGATGGTAAACCACCTCAAGAGTATTCTTCGTATCAACCCATAAGCTTTATTCCAGTCATATCAAAGCTATGGGAAAGGATCTTCCTCAAAAGACTCAGTGAAGTAATGAATGAGCATGAAATCATCCCTGGGCATCAATTTGATTTCCGCAAAGCGCACTCTACCGTCGAACAGGTAGATCGTGCGAACCATTGTGCCAGGAAAAGTCTCGAGAACATGAATACTGCTCTGCTGTGTTCTTACATGTATAGCAGGCTTTTGGTCGAGTTTGGCATAAAGGATTGCTTTATAAAATAAAGAAAAAATACCACATTCTGTATTTCACTTTCTAGAATCTTATCTATCTAATAGACTATTTCAAGTCAAGCAAGGTGATGCGAGATCCTTTTTGATCCCCATTGAAGCTGGTGTGCCCCAAGGGTCGGTGCTGGTTCGAGTTTTATACAACATCTTTACATCAGACCTACCAACTTCCGATGTTGTTACTGTTGCCACGTACGCTGACGATATTGCTTTTTTAGCTGTAGACAGTGACTCGGTGAAAACCAGTAGAAAGCTTCAAAACTCCTTGATGACACTTCAGATTGGCTCCATAAATGGCGTATCCGGGCTATCTCGGCTTCGATCTGGCCAGACGTTTAACGTGGAAAGATCACAAAAAAGCCTAAAGAGACCAAATGAACTACAAATTTCGAAGTCTATGTTGGATATTAGGCGGAAACTCTGTTCTCTCCGGCGGAAACTTTTAGTATACTAAAAGCTTTTATAAACTCTATTTTAAAACCCATATGGACATACGGCATTCAGATATGGGGAGTAGCCAATCCATCAAGAGTAACGTTGCATGCTTGTAAAGGGTACAAAACAGCATTTTGAAGAACTTCGTAAAAGCTCCATGATTTGCGAAGAGAGACGAAATATACGAGTATTTGAACATTGCAACAGTATCTTCTGAAGTAGAGCCCTTTAAGAAACAACATATCTAACGACTCACGAAACGCCCCAATCTGTTTGCTTCAGGATTACTTGACAATGCTAATATGGTTAGAAGGTTAAAGAGGAACCACATACTCTAAGTTGGCAGCAAGGCATTGGCCTGCTGTACTTCAAAAGACCTGCATCCACTCAAAACAGTTGATAAAAGTCTGGCGGCTGATTGGAGATATTAAAAAAAACTGTGGTTTGACGACTCACGATTTTAGCGTATAAATCGTGTCGTTTCCTTATGTTGGCTAGTGGTTTGGCTTTGGTACAAATCATACAAAAAAAAATGTCCCTATATTTGACCAAGCGTTGTAAAATTATAGCTTTGCTTTGCTTGTTTTAAAATGAAAAATACCGTCAAAAAATAAATTCTTCCAGTATAGCAATGACAGCGTTTTCGATGCGAATAAAAAAATAAAAACCGGGGAAAAAATTGAAGAAATTGAAGAAAGCCGTTTTATTTTTAATGTGAATGCTAACACTGGAATATGATAACTTGTTCATCTCAATTAATCTCAAAAGACAGTGGTTTAATTTTAAATAAAGTCGATTGTAAAAAAACAAGCTACCTACTTTTAATTCTTTTTGATAAATTTACCTTGTGTTGAACATTAGTCAAAATTCATTTGGGCACAAAACTCAACAACTACTGGGGCTGGCTGGTCAAACTTGGGTAGGTACCTACATTCCCCTTTTAGGAATTCAAAAAATATTATTTAAAAAAATTAAAAGGAATTAGGTAAGTATTATTTTCTCTCATTCCAAGTTTCAGTATAAAAAATAAAGTAACAGTATAAGTACAAACAATTTTATATGAAAACGTTTTAAAGTCAAAATTTGTCCGTAACTGGTTTGGGATCGGAACATTCACCTACGTATTTCAAGTATTCGTGAAAGGAAATCCCAGGAATGTCAAGAACTGACTTAATTCAATATCGATCATAAATGTTTTGTCAAATGTTCGTTTTACATAATTGTAATTCAATTACACTGAGAAGTCATGCCGGCGACTTTTCTGGAATGTTAAGGCTCTGTCTACCCCGTAAGGGATAAAGACGTGATTTGTGTATGTATGTATGTGTATTAAGTACTCGTACCTATCTGATGAAACCAACCTAATCTACGCTATTCTAAGCAACCTATTCCTATTCAAAACACTTTCTAAAATGCTTCAGCTGGGGAAAATTAAGAATGATAGGGCTAGATAATGTTACAACAAAGGCTCCAAGATGATAACAGATGTCTTGTTATTTATTTTCTTAACCTTGATTAGGTTTTACGATGCAGATATGAAATACCTATTGACTTAATAGTCACACTGGCTGACCCACGTCCTGCTTGTTTGTTCATAGGAAACCAGATGTTTACATTAGGTACCTATATTATCTCTATGTTGTTCGAACCAATAATGTGTGTAATAAAATTTAATCCTCATCCTCAATTTGATCAATAAGTTTTAATTTAAAAGTTATAGCAAGGGCGTATAGATTTACTAAAATCGATCGGCGTTTATTATTTATACGACTAAGGCTATTTATACAAAATTTTAACACAATGGAATTTAGGTTAATAGAAATGACCTGTACCTATCTTTACAAAATCGCATAGCTAAGAGTGCTATCCGTACATGTGTACATTGTGTATTTGACACAAACAACGTTTTCAGCACCTTGTGTGCGCGACAAGTTAATTTCGAAAGCGATAATTGTAAAGCCGAGCTTACCCGTTTATGAGTACGTCTCTGTATGGTTCCACTAACGACGTCCAGTTTCCATAAACATAGGTAATGCAAGGACGCAGCTGACTGAGCGCGTAAAGAGTACAAGTACTATTTCGTGAGTGAGGATAAGGGTTTACAACCCACAGGTTGCACTGCAGTCGAATGGCTACGCCGGGGTGTACTCACTTTGACCTTGCTGCGGGTGGGTGCAGGGCAGGCGCGGTGCAGCGAGCGGGTCTCGCACGCCCGCGCGTGGTTTCTTATAGGCGCGAAAGGCGCGTGTGGCGCGTGGCGTGGCGTAAGAACGCGCGACCGTCCGCCTCGGGTTAGCGCACCACACTGCTTATCGACCTCTCGCCTCACACGCCGCCCTAATACGCCGCCGCGCCCGCCTACCGCGCACCATTGCCAAAATGTGAGAAACCTTTAACAATTCATCTGTCACTATCCTCCGACTCGATCGATGCAAAGTGTGACGGTGAATCACTCTCATAAGGTGGACCAGACGTGCAGCGTTAATGCAGCATTCATGCGGCTGTTTGTCCCGAAGCTAGAAAACGCCTTAGACCTCGTCACTCTGAGGACAATAGTTTTATCTTTCTCCTGCAGCTTACTATAGTTGCGAAGGCAACGATTTTTGGCTCGGATACTAAATGACTTTCAAGTCATCAAACAGGACTCGACTATTCAATAGCTGACACATAATTACTTCTTACAATACACAAACACACATATTAACGTTGTAGGTATATAGGCCTATATATATACTTACTAAGTACCTACATAATAAACCAAATAGTAAATAACAAATTGCTAAAGTGTTATCCGTAATAACATTTTGTGTTAGTCAGTTTGGCTAATCACCAAACAATTTCAAACTACAGTAATAAAAATTTGCTAACTGACAAACAAGATATAAAAATCTATAAGCGTAAATTGCTAAAGCAACAGATTCATTGCAATCGACATCAAGAAAATTGGCTTAAGGAAGTAATGCAAATAATGTGCCAAAAAAAGTCCTAAACCGACTTGGGCTTACAAACGACCAAAAATACGTTGCAATGTTTAGTGGCAGTAAAAGCCGGACTTTGAACAAAATCCTCAAATTTTCAGAATGCTAAAGAGCCAAAAAAGTGCGAAACCTACATAGATTGACGCAGAAAAAAAATACAATCGAACTGTAAAAATACAACCTGAACTGTAAATATATAACTAATTTTGACCAAATTGGCGCTTTAGCGGTTCTTCCTTTTCACTGACGATATGTATACCTACTATTGAACTGAAAGTAAATAATAGGTAAGTGATTTTTTCATTGCACTTTTTGATAATCCTGTTGATTACAACGTAAATATAAGAATAAATGACCGTAAATGCATGCTTGAGATTAATTAAACATTCTTAATTTTCTCTGCCATACTATCCGGGGTATCGGGAAACATGTTTTAATTAATGAAGCTTGGGTAAGTCTTGAACGTTCCTGGTAAGCACCGTCGGCACAATATAAGAATTACACTTTGGTGCCTACTATGATATTACGGTCAGAGGTAAAATTATAAGAGCAGCTAAGCACGGAAAAACATATTTAATTTAAATTGTACTATCTTCTGCCCGCGACTTCGTCTGCGTAGAATTATGCATAAAAACCTTCCTCTTAAATCACTCTATCTATTAAAAAAAACCGCATCAAAATCCGTTGTGTAGTTTTGAAGATATAAGCATACAAAGGGACATAGGGACAGAGAAAGCGACTTTGTTTTATACTATGTAGTGATTAGGAACGTTCTTACGTGGTTCCATATATTTAATACTTTAGCTGAATTCTCTATCTAGTATCGGGTAAATATAGGTGTATTTTTTTTCTACTGTTTGAACTTTACTTTAGGTTTATGTAAAGACCGGTATAAATGTTTGTCCGGAAGTTTCCCAGAAGCCATTGAACTGCTCGCCGTTATCTGACGCGATGAAGGTTCAGACGTGTCTGCGTCTATCTGTCACCTGCAGCTTCACAATTCACACAACCTGACCTTGTGCTCCGAAGTAAAAAAAATGAAGTTCGTATCGTGCCTTTCCGCTCACAATAAAAGGCATTCATATTAGATTGAGGGGGACGGTATGATACGAACTTCTGATTACGAAATACCTGAGGCGGCGCTTAAGCGCTCCGGTAGCTCGTTCAACCACAAACACGAAACAGAGTTTGTTTGTATTTTTTCGCTGAAATAAAACACTTGAAAGACTTAAAATGACAGATCGCTGCTCCTGCTTAAGGATATTGTCTTGACGAGTAACGCCAAAACAAGGTCTCTTCTGCGGAGTAACATCTTATTTTTGATTGGTTAGGTTGATACTAAATCAATGTCATCACGTTTTTTAAAGGCTCAGATTCTATTTCCGACATTTGTGACGCTTTTACTAGATGTTGTTGTTGAAGTTAAAAGTACAGCTGGATTGGATTGGATTTAAGCTTTGGTTTTTTGTATGTGATCCTAATCTTGAATAATAGCGGTAATCCATGATTCGTAACAAAGGTTCATCATGCAGGTGTTTAGGGATAGTTACAATTTTAGCGATAAAGTAAAAAGGTGGGTTGGAATCGTTTTTATCAGCTCAGGTTGGCTAGCATGCAGCTATAAACTTTTATTCAACATAAGGTAAAGGAAGCTTCATTAATGTATGGCGTATTCCCAGCAGTCCTATTAATTGGTAGAAATAAGCGGCCGCCTCCAATGTCAGGCCACAGCCTTAGCGATGTCATAATGGCTGCGCTACTCTCTAATTCGATTAATCGCATAGAGATAATTATATTGCGATTTAACTAAGAACCCTTTTGGGCGCTCCTGTTTGTTGCAACTCTACTATAGGAATTTTAGTGTGGTAGGAAGTATGGTCTACTAGGATTAATAGAATTTAGCGACTTGTTATTTTATCTAGCGATCGAAGGCGACTTAGCGCGAATATCCCTTTATCATGCAGAATATTTTTAGATTTCATCGTAACGAGATAAAAGGTAAGTAGGGTACCGTAGTAAGTTAAGTTACCGTAGCGTAGTGTTGTTTTTTGACGAGGGGTCTCAAGGGGCCGTAATTTCACCATTTGGTAGTAGCAACCCGGTAGGGCTTTGCGCAAGGCCCTTGCACCCGATATTTCTATATATATATATATATATATATTCCTATATATATATATATATATATATATATATATATATATATATATATATATATATATATATATATATATATATATATAGGGTCTTCAATTAATTTACTTACGACTCAAAAATTAATATTAACTGTGCGAGATTAGAGATAGAATGCATTTGAATTAAATTCAATACAAAACGACGCAGTAAACCAAGTGCAGTAAGAGGGTATGTATATTGTTTATTACTAATACGTGCAGTGGATACAAAAACAAGTAAACGTATTTACAGCGTAAAAGATGTGGACAATTAACCGGAAACATTGTTCGCAAAAACTCTAGTTAGGAAGTAAAAATAGGCTTCTAAAACAATACAATCCCGTTTATGCCACGTAGTGTTAGGGTTAACGTCAGCGTAGCAGCGTAGAGGCATCGTAGCAGTAGCTACGAGCTACAAGACTGCTACACACCATGGACACGATTGTTTAGCTAATTAATATTTACATTATAACTTTTTGTTTTTATTATTGTATCTTCAAATAAATAATAGGTACTTGCGTGTAATGATGGCCTACTATAAATCGACGCTTGAAAAGCAACATTGACTAAGCGACATAGGGCTAACTTTACAGGAGAGCATTTTAAAGTTTGACTATTTCGAAAAAAAATCATGTAAATTCTTGTAATCATCCTGCAGGCATAATTCTCAGTGTTTTAAAAATCTTGTTTGGTAATTTACATTGTGGCATATGGAATTATTCAAAAATACTGGTATTTCAAAGGTTAAGTGTCGCTTAGTAAATTTTACTTTTACGT
This sequence comes from Pandemis corylana, assembly GCA_949127965.1. NCBI lineage: Eukaryota > Metazoa > Arthropoda > Insecta > Lepidoptera > Tortricidae > Pandemis > Pandemis corylana. The sequence goes on from OX421850.1 coordinate 24,124,042, forward strand.
CGAAACAGGAAAAATGTATTAACCGACAAACTTTGATCTGGAAAAGTCAAGTAATAATGTAATAAAGACATACTTTACCGAATTGATATCAGAGCAAAAAAATCTAACCTACATCTAGAAAGTTGGGAAATTGAAGCAAAACCACTTAAACTTCATTTATATTTTGAAGAATTTTAGTAAATTATCCTTAAGCAACTCGTATTTCAATAGTTTAGACTACTATATTCATCAGAAATTGCAATAAAACTATACATAATAAACAGTATTGAGCTGTATTCAGTCAACATTACATAATGAATACAGCAAATAGGTAACTAAAACTATTGTACTAGTACCTACTTAAAATTAAAAGGTGTTTCTTAAAATTAAGTAAGAAGAGAAACACAAAACAGTTTTAAGGCACATTTTTCTATTAGTAGTACCTAAACATAACGTAAATATTTTTAATCACTTAGTAGGGATACTGACCATTTTTGTAAACTTTTGACCTTGAACAAAAGGTGGAGGCCGGATACTTTATAGGAAGTATAGAGAAGTATAATAACTGACATTCATAACCGAAAATGCAACTGGAAATGTGCATAAGTATAATAATACATACCAATTGAGAATCTTCATTACTCTCTCTCCTATTTGGTCTCGGAACGTCCGTCTAGGCCTTCCCCTACCAACGTAACCATTCACACTCCCCATATAAATCTGTTTAGTTAGTCTACTTTCATCCATCCGCTCTACATGCCCAAACCAACTAAGCATACTTTTTTCTATCCTAGTCACTATATCCTCTTTCACACCAGCACGTTCCCTTATCACACTGTTCCTTATTCTATCTTTCAGTGATACACCTTCCATACTCCATAACGCTCTCATTTTTACTGCATTTATTCTACTTTCATGCTTCTTTTGCCATACCCAAGTTTCGCTACCGTACATTAATGTTGGAACAAGCACCCCTCTGTGGACAGCCAGACGCGCCTTCTTCGAGACCTTCTCACTGCTCACAAAGGCGCGCAGCGCCCCTTTGACCATATTTCCTGCAGTCACTCTTCTTTCAATATCACTTTCACACTTCCCATCTTTCGTAAACGCCGATCCCAGATATACAAACTCTTTTACCTGTTCGACTTTCTTACCCGCAATCACAATCTCACATTCAGTCATACTATCGTATTTTTGAAACACCATAACTTTCGTCTTGCTTACATTAACATTCATACCTTTCGTTTCCAATGCACCACATAAAGTGTTAGTTATCATCTGCAACTCCTCCTCGGACGATGCCAACAACACTTGGTCGTCGGCGTATAGGAGGCATTTGATGGTTAACCCACTCATTCTTAGTCCACAGTCATTCCCTTTCAAATCACTCAGGCATGTATCCATGAATAGGTTGAACAGCCACGGTGACGCAACACATCCTTGTCTTTTTCAATGCTAAACCATTCAGTGTACGCCCCGTTTATCCTCGCACAAGCACTAGAATCCTCATAGAGAGATTTTAGTGCTCGTATCAGATTACTGTGCACCCCATGCAATGGATAATGCTGACCACAACTAATTCCTCATCACTCTGTCATAAGCCTTCTCCGAGTCCACGAAGCAGTAAGCAGTAAATTTTCTGGCCCTTGGCCATATACTTTTCGGTTATACACCGCAAGGAGAAGACTTGATCCGTGCATTCCCTTTCTAAAACCCGCTTGTACATCCCATATTTCCTCATCGGTCTCTTTCATAACTCTTTCAATCAGTACCTTTGCATACAGTTTACCGACGACGCTGAGAAAGCTTATTCCGCGGTAGTTTTTGCAGTCTAGTTGTGACCCCTTTCCTTTGTACAGCGGCACAATCACGGCCTTGCACCAATCCTCCGGTACCCGACCGTTCGTCCGACACAAGTTGAAAAGGTGGCACAACTGACTGGCTTCACCACGCCTTCACCGGCTCTCAGCATTTCGACCGACACTATCATATCCCGCAGACTTTCCTAACTTCATTCTTTTCATTGTGTTTACAATTTCATCTTTGACTACTTTCATTCATCTCTCCGGCATGAGCCGGTACGTGCACTGATTCTTCTGCTCTTTCAAACAAGCTTTCAAAATATTCCTTCCATCTTTTTAAAACACACTCTTCTCCTTTTATAACACTTCCATCAAGGCTTCTGATTTCAGTAATATATATCCCACCAAAACCATTCTGTAAAACAACTAGCCAAGTCTCGATGGAGCTGCTTGTTTATCTCTAAAAAGTAATGAAAACTAGACAAAGTCGTTTCAAGTCTAAGGTTGCTTACTGCGATTTCTTTATTATTATAGTTAATGTTGTGTGACTTGGCCGTTGAAGGGTAGGTACACAAGGGTACAAAACCAGGTTCATTTTCCATCGTCAATGGGTAGCGGTTCTGGCGACAGATTGGTGCAATGGTACACCTGAGCACCTGGTTTTATACCCTTGTTTACCCTTCAACGGCCAAGTCACACAACATTAACTATAATAATAAAGAAATCGCAGTAAGCAACCTTAGACTTCGAACGACTTTGTCTAGATTTCATTACTTTTGAGAGATAAACAAGCAGTTCCATCGAGACTTGCCTAGTTTTTTACAGAATGTTTTTGGTGGGATTTCACTTCTTTTTGTAGAAACGTGGGCATATTGGTTTATTTTATTAGATTTTCTAATTTGACACCTTTTTTTTTTCTTTTGAGGTGTATTTTTTTTCAAACATCAAATGAAGCGGCCCACCAAGTTGAATATTTTTTGTAAAGACAGTATATGTCGATCTCTAATAGTTTGGTTGGGCTCTTGTGTTTTCTAATCAGGGTCACCAGGTACTCCAGATCTTCGATTATCCTAGTTTTTATAAATTTCCCTTTATGTGGCCATTAAACCCTAACTCTGTACCAAATTTCAGCTCTCTGAGTTTATGGAAAGTACTAGTTCTATTTTGATGATCATGAGTAAGTGAGTGTCATAAATGCGAAACTTTGCTTTCGCTTAACTTTGGAACTAAATGATCTACATACTTGAAATTTTGGATTTTAAGTATGTGATTATAGCTTACTGGATGACGAAAATTTCTGCGTTCTGGTCTTATCCAGATGTTCTCAAATAGGGGCCTGAAAATGCGGCGAAATGGTTCCAGTAAAGAATGGTACGGCAGTGTTTGCTTCGCGCTCGACTTGGCGGGGGCACTGCCGAGCCCCTAAATAATCCTGTATTGATTATGCAATCGTAAGATCAAATATAATTATTAATTTAATTCGAGTAGTAAAACTTACAGTCTTCGTATTTCTCATTTGAGGTAGGTCCGACCGATAATGACAGCGTGACTGCAGCACGCGCGTGTTATCCAAGCGACGTCCTGTCGTAAACTGTAGTTCCCTTATTACTTTGAAGCTAAATTCCTTGTATGCGTAAACGACTGTGCTCGTGTCACCCGTAGGTGTAACCAACATTATAGAAATGTTATAACTTCAACATAAAATCGCCTAAACACCTGTGCGTGTGGCACCTACGGGTATAACCTACACTAAATAATCGTATAAGTTTAAGTATAACTTGCCCAAATAGTAAATAGAATGTTTAAGTCGGCAGGGAAAAAATATCCAACCGACAAAGTGTATGTACCAAAAATCGGTAATCTATGCTGAACCAAATGTATTAATAAAAAAAATAAAGAGGTATATTTAACTAAGCTCCATTTAGAGAAAAAAATAAATAAGTCAAAATGACTTAAATGATAACTGAAAACCTTTTTTGGCAGGAAAAAACATTCTATATGCATAAAAATATATTGTCAAGTGCGAGAAACATAACCTAAGTCGAAAAATTACCGTGACAATCTACAGTAAAAAGTTACTAAGGGCAAAAGTTGCATAGTACGATATTGATAACCACCATTTCTTAAAAAAAAATCAAAAGCTTGGTCGCTAAGTAGACAAAAAAAATCAAAAATTCGTTAAATACAAAATGCAGAAGCGACATCAAAAATCGTCGTAGGAAGACGTGAGTTAGACCAAACGACGCAGAAAAATCTGGCGGTTGGAACTGTATATATAACTTAAAATAGCCAAAATGTCGCTTAGTCAATGTTGCCTTTCAAGCGTCGAAATACATCGGGGAAAAAAAAACTTGAAAAATGTGCTCGACCGACTATTAAATAGGGCCCAGTCTATTAAATATTTCCCCAGAGATGAGACGCCTGCCGGCTATTTTACTTACAACTACATTCATTACTTATTTAATGCTGTAGAATATTAACCAAAGAGAATAGTGAATAATGAATAGTGATAGTGAAATCAGTTCGCATCAGTTTCCTCTACCGTGTCCAGTTAATAATGTGCAGTCCCCGGCAATGTTGGAAAAAATATGGTGCCGGTAATGGTCTTGGAAAAATTACGATTCTTGAATAGAGGCATATTGGATAACGCAACAATGGGATATTGGGATTCACCTATTTACCCAGAAAAGGGCCATGGGTTGTGCTCAACACAATCGAGCAATGAGGGTTTTCTGACAAACAAAATATCGTTCAATGTCATAGTATCTAGGGGACCTCTTACCTCTTGGCTTGCTACTGCAGCAGCAGCGAATCCCTAACGTGACAGGATATGTCAATGTTAATATACTTCTCTTTACTAACGCCATCTCTAGTTCTGTTAGAGTATAGCAAGCTAATGCCAATGCACTAAAGCCCGTAAAGAGACTTATTAACTTTGCATACTTTACCATCATCAGCAACTACAACAACTTTGGAACCTCCATCGCATTATCTTCGTCAAGGTCACCATACAGGAACGCCGTCTTGACATCGAACCGAACATAATTATGTTTGGCAGCCAGGCTCGACGAGATTCTGATTGAATCGTATCTAGTTGTCGGTGATAACGTTTATACATAATCAACGTCTTTAACTTGACTGATACCTCTAGCACATAGTCGTGCCTTAGGTATATTTTCCTATTTTACCATCTTTGTTCTTCTTAATTTTGAAAATCCACCTTCTGTTTGTGACTGCGGACTTGATGACTCTCCTGACGGCAAAATTTGCGCTGGTGTCACATCTCTGGTAGAATCATCGATCTCGATTGAGACTGGTTTCTTACTGAAAGAGGAAGTCTCACTAGCTTCATCAAAGGTTAGATACATTACCAGAAAGTATGTATGTATGTCCTTTTGTCCTGAGGGAAAAATGCCTTCTCAGAGCACTTCTTAGTGGTCTTAATTTTTAACCCTCAACGCAAAAAGAGGGGTGTTACAAGTTTGACGTTAACGTCTATGTCTCTGTGTGTGTCTGACTGTGGCATCGAAGCTCTCAAACGAACAAATCTATTTGGATGCGATTTTTCTACTAGATATAGTTACCTAATACTCGAATTTAAAATTCGGTTTCAAAAATCAACAAAATTATTTTCAAGCACATTCCAATTGATCCCGTTTAATTAAAAGGAAACAAAATAAAGCACCAAAAAAACATTTAATTTTCTTTCCAATTGTTCTGTAGAATCTTGACACATGAAAAGGGGAAGGATCTTCAAAGGCTCTTTTCGAATTCGATGCGATAAGGGCTGTTCTGAGAATAATTAGACTTTCGCTGCTTAATAATGCGTCAAATGGCAAGGAATTTAATTATAAGACTAGAAGTAGGAATAGGTTGTCCACTACACAGAGGAATTCAGTATTGGAGGCAATGCGAATATGTATTACTAACAATCGATCGGGTATGAAGACTGTGAGGTGGCTTAGAGCTTTCGAAACGAAAGGCTAACAAAGGGGCTACCCCACTGAAAATAGTGATCATCAGTGGTCTTATCTTATTCCTCCGAGTCAGTGCTCTTACCTAACTGTCATACGGGAAAAGTGTGTGTGTGCGAATTTAAAAAAAATGATAGTTTTGCTATTATTTTTTAACCAACTTCTTAAGTGGTTCCCCGTATGGCTAGTATGTAAGAACGTGTGTAATGTGATTTTCTCAAAAACTACAGATTGGATATGAATATTAACACCATTCGACAGCGAATTTAATTCCAAATGCTTAGTTACGCAGCTAAGACCAACGCCGAAGTCCTTTTGAGATATTGTATTTAAAATTAATCGTGATGTTTAAAATGGATCGTGAATTTTAATCAGAATATTACATCCAATATTTGATTTAATCGTTGTCACTGACTCTAGTATTAGCAAACAAAACAGTAACTATCTATATCAAACAAAGTAGTGGCTATTTTACAAGCTTTGCTTTAAAATGACGCAATGTAGGTGCATGTATGCATGTATGTCAGGGCGCAACCTTGCAACTCAATTTTGAAGCAGATATCTTCAACCGATTGAGCTAAAATTTTGCTTACTTATGTAAGTCGGATGACAATACAATAATCTCCTAAATGATTCTGGTAGCTCGGCCATGACCGTCTCCGCAGGAGGGAAGTCTTCAACAGTTTGTCCGATTGACTTGAAATTTGGTATGTAGGACGAATGACGATGCAATAGTCAGCAAAAAATCTTGTATTCAAAATATAATTTTCAACAAAAAATATTAGTGGAAGACAACCTCCATTCTATTGAAGCAGCTAGCGCCATCTGTAAATGAATCATGACGCACTACGCTACCAAAGTACACCCAGCTCGCCTAGAAATAAGTCACTCGTAACACGAAGGTGACCTCTATCGGCACGAAACTGCAAGTGGAGAACGCTAAGTAGGGCACGTAGTACTTCCAACATTCCAACAGAGGTCACCTCGGTGAGAAGTGTATCTTTGGGTTTTATTCTACGATTCTACACAAGCTCCAACCGTGCCATAGATAACACTTTAGCAAAGGTGAGAATTTTGTAGGAACACTTGGCTGCCAATAAAGGTGGTTGCATGCTACAGTATCGCTAGCTTAGTGCTTGAAAACACATATATATGTGAAATACCACTCGAAAGTGGTGAAAAATAGCTTAGAAGATACTTACGTCTCTCATTAATCTTGTGAACTAGTCAAAAATTTGATTAGAGCTGTAGTTTTGAAGATATAAATAGATTTACCACTTTCGAGTGATGTGCTTTCAAAATCGGGACCCTGATCAATTCCATAGTTTTTTAGTGGAATCACTCTTTTTCCCACCCTTAGGAAGAAATACAAATAATAATATACCTATCTGTCGCACAACACGCTATTCAGCAGGCTGAATTCTTGAATATTGGGTGACGTGGTGAGGGTACGTGAGCGCATGTACTTTACTACCAAAGAGATGTTAAATTACCTTTTGTGAATTCTACGTCGCCACTAAGTTTGTACGAAATGAGCCCCCATTTCAAAAAGGCTTTTGCCAACTTAAAAATGATGACTACCTACATGAAATAAAACGTTTTTATATATACTTATGTATTTATAATTAAATGGTGGTACAAATTTACCAATAGTTCTTTTGATTGTATTCAAAGTATCAAGACACTTCAAAAAAATATAATTATAGACCTGACAGTCAATCACTTTGTACTAGAGTTTCCAATTTATGACCAATTCTATAAATGACTATAAATGTCATTTTTAGATTATAACATTTATCATCTAGACTGCAGAAAAAGAACCGCTATGGCGTGAAAAGTACAAAAAGCTGATCCGTTAGAAGAACGCCTTTCAATCCATTTACGGTTGTGTGCCTGCAGTAAACTGTAGAACAGTAGATCTTCAATTAATTATAAATCACAAAATCGTAGTATTAATATGGGTAATCGTCTTGTTCAGATATCATATAATATTGTGGTGAAAAATAAAACGCCACTGTAACTCAAAATGTGCATACAATCTGTGTTGCTATTGCGAGGTTTGCAGCGACGTTCCGAAATCAGGGTTGTGGACGTCCTACCGTTAGACACAAGCAATCCTTATTATACTTTAAAAATACCTACAACGTTGGAAATTGATTTTATATTATAATAATCATACCAATTATTAATGTATATAATCATATTACATTGTAACATTACTCCTATTTACTTACAAATAATTTTGAGAATAACGTGACTAATCACGTCAGGTTTCTCGCTCACTCTCACTGCACAAATGCTGGTCTGGCCATTCTCAAAAATCATCTTGATTAAACGGGTATCACCTACAACTACAGCGAATAAGCAGGCGGGCGGCGGCCTGTGTTCCCGTTAATAATACGACACATATTTTCGCTCCAGCCTGCTTATACGACAGTCAAAAATAAATTGTTAAAAGTAATGTCAAAATATATAAAGCCTTAAGAAAAAATACGTTTCAAGTATAAAATCTTACAATTAAAATATAGTAAAAAAGTTGAAACATTTGAGTAATAACTCGAGTTGAAGTCAATTATAATGAGGTGCGCCGGCGCTGGGCGCGCCGCAGAGCAGACATTCTGTCATCGATGCAATCATAATAATCATTCATTTTATTTCGAACTTTACAATAGTAATAACAATTGATTTCAAAGTATTGCTAAAATTGATATAATGAAGTAAGACACTTCCGACTTGCGAGAGCAACTACTTTTCCAATCACAGTTACAGACATTTTCCTAATTATTTTCACTATTCAAAACATAAACCAAAGTTCAAAATAAACAATACCTAAAATTACTTAATTTACCTTAAAACTGGGTATGTATAATGGGATCGTGCTATCATTCAGCACGCAGTTTATATGATTACACAGTATTTTCACTTTAAATAAAAGGCTACTTTACTGAAGTAATGCAATAACAATCGTTGCCGTGGCTTGATATGACATTTCCACACACCAGAGTCACGTATATTGGAATACCTAAGTAGTCCCACACAAACAATAATCGACATAATCTTAAAACATATGAAAAGTGTGCGGATAAAATAGTCAAAAACTAAATATAACCAATGTCAATCATAATTCAATACATTCGTGAGACGCTATTACCATAAAATTACATAATCAGATACAATACGTAACAGAGAAAATGAAATTAATTTGAGATATTTTGAAATTCACATCATTTTTAATTTTATGTACTGATTGTTCCACGTGTACGCAAAATTGATGCTGGCCGACCAACGCGAAGAAATGCCCTCCAGTTCTCGGTCGGACCAACCGTCAACATCAGCGCTAATCGCGGGGCATCTCCATTGAATCGTCGTGGACATAATACGAATAACAATAATTACTCAAGCATTACTAAGCGATCAAAGGAACTATAATAGCGTCTATAAAAACGCCGCTTTTTGTGTTCAAAAGGCGACTAGCACTGACGTCAACCTGGGGCCCAGCACGCTAGTTTTTTTCCGAACATGAATGACAATCTGTCTAACAAGTTAGCGTGTGAATAAGAGACGGTTGTTCTATGTTCGCAACAAATGTTAGTGTGCTAGAACCTCCGTAGAAGCTATTCTCAGACATTTCTTGGCGTTAAGAACGGCGTGAGGTAGCAGCGTGAACCACTACACTAATATTTGTGCAGAATATTAATTTGTTCAATGTTGCCTTATGGACTTTTGTTCAGTTTTACTGGTGATTGCTTTCTATCATATTTTTATGGTGCAGCTTTGTTTTGTTGGTATAATCAAAAATTCTAGTTCATAAAGCGCAATCACCACTACAGCTCTCACTGCCTAATGGAATAAACATACGACTTCGAGGAAGCTTGTAGACCACGAATGTTTCCGAGTGCTGTTGTCAACCGCAACCGTGTAAATGACCGTTGTAAGTTTTAAAGTGTAAAATTACATTTAGTAATATAAAAGTGCTTAAGTCGGATTTGACTTTCATCATTTTTAATTGACATAAAACTTAACGGTCATTATTCCGACAACAAGTATCTATATATATAGACTTTTCCCGAAGTCGTAGGCGTATTCATAATATTTTTAAAGAACGCCCGCTCAAATAAATTCCATGACCAGCCACCACAAAGCCATAGCTGTTTGTCCAAGATAAATTTCATAATGAGACGGCTATACAGTTAGACAATTGAGAGAAGCAAACGGATGAAACACGATAAAAAAATGGAAAATCGTTGCCATGCTTTTTACGTCAAAAAGGTGCTACATCTAAAATAACCCTCCTTCTGGCGCAGTCGGGTAAAAAGCGAGTTCGCCTCGCCCTCATTTGATTTGTTCGTTTTATTATCGAACTGCATGGTTGTTGCGGCCGGCCTTCTAAATAATTTCAGCGCATATACTGTACTGGGTTAATGGTCTCAGTTTGCCGTGACACTGGAACACATCAGCTTCCGTTCCCTCACTCCTGCAGATGGTAGCGAGGCGGGGTGAGCGCGCGCGCGGATTCCGCCGGTCAGGAGCCGCCGGCCTCACCGCCCTCCTGGAACGTGCTCGCGTTGCTCACGGAGAACGGGGCGCCGAGACCGTAGAGATGCCCACTAGAGCTCTCTATGTTGTCGTCGAAAAATATCTGAAAGGGGTATGCGGCGATGAGTTATAACGCGCTGAACCACGAAAAAAAATCAGTGGCATCAGTTTTTCAATGCCACCATTTGTTCGTGAAAAGCGTACCAATGTGGCACTACCAACCTCTTTGATCTTGAAGAACGCCATCCCAGTGAGGTGGGAGTCGGAGCCGGCCTGGTGTTGCGGGCCCACGCGCCGCAGCTCCAGCTGGTCCGCCACCTCCTGCAATCCCCCCTTCAGATTTTTGCAGAGCTTCATGAGGTACTGGAATTAACATTAACAAGTTTATAACAACATTTAACTACAACATGGATTAAACTTTAAACGACAAACCGCACTTTAGTGATCTCATAACTATTCCGGGAGAACTTTACATTCCTACATCCTTTCGTTTGCAAGCGATTAGGGACAACACAAAACTGCAAATATTTCCACACACTTTCACAGGTATGAGATTAGTAAGATGTTACCGAAAAATAGAGATATATTGTTAACTTCATGCTTACCTTGACGTCATAGACTGTAGGAAAGTACAGACGAAGACTTTCGAAGAAGTCGTTTTCATCTTGCGGTAGATTTTGATCAGTGAGCAACTTCAGCAAATATCCAAAATCGTATCCGGAATGAAAACTCAACCACTTGATGTTGTCCATTAGGACCAGTCCTAAAAGAAAGAATGGAGGGTTACCAGTACGATATAATCGAGTGTATGACGCTTTAAGCTATTTAAAAAGTCGTAAATAAAATATTTTGCTATTGGGCCAAAATTTATTCTTCTGACTTTCAGAACTTCTGGTCTAGAGCAATATCAGGTTTTGTACTTTACAACAGAATGTGTATTTGTTTAGTTCGTTTGGTCGTTGGTCAAATTAGATATTCATTTTTCTTAATTAACATAGATATCATCTTATTGCGACTAAATAGGTTAAGACTGCGCAGTATAACTTGAACAGCTGCTGTTACCTGATGTCATAAGCAACTCGGCAAACTCTAGCGGCTCGATGCCGTCTTCTTCGTGCTTCCTGAACTGAAGGCCTGAATTCTGCAGCAAGTCTATCGAGTCCTGGGCGTACATGTCCTCCCTGCCAACAAAATAAATTGACAAATCGATAAGTTCTTCACATTGTATCATAGTATAGCATACTAGTAATAACAAAGAGTCACACAAACATTTAATAGGTTGTCAATGTAAGTGTATTAACCCTTTCGGCGCAAGCGTCCTCGCTTCATCCGCTTCAAAGGCAAATTAAGGACTTATCTTTTACTTTTCTGGTTCTCAGATAAAAGAAGAAAATAATTATAATTACTGCAGGTTAAATTTAAAGTTGAACTGCCAGGTGGTGTAGCCAGGTGGAGTTTTGCCATTTTCGTCCATAAATGTCAGTCCAAGTTGAATAATCCTTAGCAAATCCACATTGCACCTGTAAAATAGTTATTGTACATTATTTATAGCTAGCTGCATTATTAATATACAGGCTGTTAGGTAATTAGTGGATAATCCTTGAACTATGGATAGAGGGCACTTAGGACGTTATAATAAAGCTATAATAGGTTTAGTAAAAGTTGCACGGTTTCCGAGATATTCGGACCTTTAGGTTTTTTCGAAAATGAACAACCTTGTTCAATGTTTTGATCATACCACATTACCACCATTTTAAGCTAACTTTTTATTTTTTTTATTTTTGCTCAATATTCCTGAGTACTTCTGTTTTTAGATAGGCATTACTATTTCTGTGAGACTACATTGGATTTAAAAAAAAAAACGCAGAAAAGAATCCCATGTAGTCTCATAAAAATAGTAATGCCTATGTGAAAACACAAGTACTCAAGAATATTGAGCAAAAATAAAAAATTGAAAAATTTAGCTTAAAATGATGTTATGATCAAAACATTGAACAAGGGTGTTCATTTTCGAAAAAAACCTAAAAGTCCGAATATCTCGGAAACCGTGCCACTTTTACTAAACCTATTATTAGCTTTATTGCAACGTCCTAAGTGCCCTCTATCCATAGTTCAAGGATTATCCGCTTATTACCCAACACCCTGTATGATGACATGAGCATTCTGAAGTAACATAGAACAGATGAAAAAGGCATTAGTTAAAGTAGAAATAATTTGTCTATGATTACCTGAGCAGTTGGTATTGATAGTCTGCTGTAGATCTGAATTCGCCTATAGGCCGCGCTACCACTCCAGGAAATTCCGTGTCCATGGCCACCCAGTGATATTTTTGGACAACCTGGACAACAAGTTACACTGTTGTCAAAGACTGTTTGTGCATCATGGTAGTGTTATTTTGTCTAGGATGTAAGTGCAGCTGACAAAGTTGATGCATTTTCTTCTTTATAATGCATCAATTAAATTTTTACAGTATCTTACAAAATTAAAAATTAGAACAGCAGTATCTGTGCTGGATGGACTCTTATTTATATTGTTACTTACTTAGGATAGCAACAAGGTAATCTAAATTTCAATGCTTTAACGTATGGCATGGCGGAGCAGTGGAGGGTGAATAAATAACTGTTGCTTAGGTTAACTTACATTATTTACATCAAAGGTTAGGAGTATGTACAAGATCAGATTTGGGGGTTAGGTATTGAATGATAATAGGAATTCTCAAAAATACCAAAAATATTAGATCCTAATCTTACCTATGTATGTTCACGTCACATGAAGTTGTAGCATTATTGCATACAACTCAAGGCAAACAAAATGTGGTTTAGAATTTTGAGAGACCTCAAAATACGACATTTGCCCAAGTTTAGCAAAGATTTGTATGATCATTGTTTGTTTAACCACACTTTATGCTATTTTGATGTCAAGGTGAAAACGTTTTTTTAAACTTCAAATGGATTGGTACAGTATAAGAATTAATATTTATACATTTTGTACTGTAGGCATAAGATGGAAACTAACATTTCAATACATTAAAAAAATAACTAAATACCTAGGCCCAAATTCTTGCACCTATAAATCTTAAATACAGCAAACAAGTTCCCTTTACAATGTAAACAAGAGATAAGCACGAATATTGCAAAATTCTCGCAGGATAGGGAGTTCCGCAGCTGGGCAGAACGTTAGGTCCAACATAGTATAACAATAATAACAATATTTACAACTAGAAAACACGAAAAAATCCGAAAAGTAATGCTAAGTGCTATGAGTAATTAAGATACTTAATTTTTTTCCCACTCTTGCAAGTTCTTCTTTGCCTACTTTTCAAATCATTACAGTTATTGAGACCATTTATATCTGTATTTAATCTTTGATGATCGTAGATTAACTTGGTACCAATCATTCCATAACTTCCTATTAGAAGCATATTTTTCATGAGCATGCACCTAGGACAATGATTCTTTTTTCACAGAATAGCTAATTTTACCTAGTGTTTGGAGATATTAATAAGTCCATACCGCTTAAGTGGTCCCTTTTCCCAGACAGTCACATATTTACCTGTTATAGGTGGGGTAGCGGTAAAGCATGCATCATAGATAGATGAGCATCAAGGTTTGATTCTCGGTTACAGCTGTACTTTTCAGATTTTTTATGTGGTAAGTTGACAGTATTGTTTTGATGCATTAATTAAAGTGAACGCTTTCAAGTATACCATCAGTAATTTAAAAAATCTTCAGTTCTTTTTTAACTGGCACACAGCCAACATCAATTCTCTCAAGGATCCTTTGTTTATAGATGAGTGGCGAAACAATAACATAAAGGTGGATGAGTTTCGTTGGAACTTTTTCAACCAACTACAAAAAATGGAGGTTTCCAATTTTATGTCTTTTTTGTATGTCTGATTTTAATAAGAGTTTTCTCAGTAGAAATATGCCAAGTCAAAGTCAGTTCCATTTCAATCATAATTTTATTTATATAAAAAAAAAATATTAGGTTTAATGACACAGGGGCAGATAGTTCAAACCTCCATCTTATAAGTGACCTAACCTAAAAGCGACCTAAAACCTTGCTATGAAGATAGCCACACACACATAATTTGTCGCAGAATAGCACAATTAGCAATTAGGTAGCACGGAAGATATGATGGCAGTTGGAACATTTCCCGGCCTTACCCAGGTCCATATCCTCCTAAGCATCAACTTTATCAGCTATGTACTTAGGACCGAGCCGCCAAACCACAGTTTTGTGATTTTAGGTTTAAACTCAGCATACTCAAAGTTCTTTTTTCATTTCATAATTTGTACCTACTTTATATAGTACATTTGGCACTTATTCTTGCTACTAATTAGTACCACAGGAAGTATGCAAGGGCTTATGAGGATATTATACTATGAGATGAGATAAGTAAAAAAATTCCCCTACACGGCAGTTTATGACTGTTTAGGCCTTGGTATGCCATAAGATTACTTGCCGTTAATACAAAACTTAATTGACTAACAAAATCAAATGATTGCTTTACTCTTTAAGAAAGATCTGTTATTAGGAAACCTACAGTTAAACATACCTAATGAAAGATAGATAGCATGCATAAGAATAGAGTTCTATTTGTAAACATTCGCTTTAATAGTACTTAGGTTTTTGGTAATAATTGACCTTGCTTTAAATTCAAAATGTATTACTAAAATAATGAAATGCAGCACAGCACATGATATTCAATCGACAATGGTTTCGCCAGTGCAAGCATAACACAATAAGAGCAATGTCACAGTTCTAGAATACGTTGAGATTTGTTGAATAAATAAGTTTTATACAGACCTGTCTGATAATTTGGAACTCTTCATGCAGATTTGTGTTCCACACGTCCTTGATGCCCCCGTCGCCAGGAGGGGGCAGTTGCGCCCCGAAACTGGCGGCGGGCATCTAGAACCAATACAATTTCATTCCTCACACTGCAAACATTAAACATTACGAACCAAAATACCTCCTTATTTTAACAAAACAACTTACCTTGAAACGGTAGTCCGTTTCCGTATTGGAAGAGTCTTCGTTTTTTTTTGACGCCGTGGTTTCTGAATAGCCTGGTTTCTATTGAATAAAAATCCAGTACCTTGAATAACTTTGAATAGTTTTAATAAAAACCGAGTTTACGGTGTAAATCTCACAAAAGTTACTAAAAAGCAGTTTATACAGAATAATAAACAAAAAATTAAATAACACACGTATTGAGAAAAAAAAGACGAGCTTGTTGGCAAAGTATATTACATTTTACGTTATCCTCAAAAATAATGCAAGCACAGCAATGTCAAAAACTACGGAGCGGATAACCTGACTGAGCTGAGACTGACGCTAAATTAATGTCTATGGAAATTACCACGCATATGACAGATGTTAATGTTGCAACTGCAATAATAAAATTTGATAGAAAAATTTTACCTGTGCATTTTAATAAAATTAAAAAATATATTTAAAACAAAAAAGTTTTTTTGTGAACCAACAGTAAAGATATCATAATGATATTAAAGATTTACAATGTTATTTTTCATCGTCTGGTGACAGCTATGCTTACTCTGTGGGTTACCTTTACTGTTAGGCTGTGGATGCTAACCAATTAGTTCCGAACGTTTTCCAGTGATGGCGCCAGTGTATGCGACAGTAACTTATTTTGAATGTAAGTAAACTTCGGACTCGTTATGAAAACCTAAAATGTGTAAGATTAGGTACATTTGTTGGGGCAGAGTGACCAGAAACTCAGAATTGGGCGTTATCCAAATAATTTCTTATCTGGTTAATCATGTAGAATAAAATCATTTGAAATAATTTATTTGAAGATAATGTCAATCACAAAAATAACGTGTTGTCAACTCTCATTCAATTTCAAATAACGAATGCCTAATTTAGTTATTTTCCCGGCTATTCATAAAAGATACATTTTGCCCAACTCTGCCAGAAACCACGATCTTATTTAGGCGTCAGGGTTTAAGCGCAAATTTTAAAAGTGTACCTGTCTATAGGTAATGATTTATGTCATGTTCGAAATAGTAGATTGATCAACAAGGGAGGAAAAGCACTTACACGAGATATATATTTTCGTGTTCGTTATGTGTCGGTAATTTGATTGTGATTTTGGTATTTTCTGCCAGTTAGATAGTTTAGCACTCTGTTTTTTACTTCGACCACCTACAATTAAGGACTTCATTTTCAAGTAAAGCTCTTTTTCTTCGTTTTTTTTCTAAGCACCAGCCAAGCCAGTTTTTTAAATGTAAAATGGTTGTCAGTATTATTATTACTGTTTTAGTTATAAACGAGAATTTGGGCGGATTTCGCATGTAAGTTATCATGTCAGCCGAAAGACGTCCACTGATGGACATAGGCCTTCTCCAAGACTCTCCACTCGGACCGGTCCTGTGCCTTCCGCATGCACCGCGATCCCGCGATCCTGATCAGGTCGTCCCTCCATCTTGTAAGTAATATTATCTTGTATCTTGCAAGTAATAGTCTTGTTGCAAGTTATAATATTATATAATTATACTTGTCGCAAAGACTTAGTTATCTCTATCTTGAAAAGTGTAGCTCAGTCGTAAGTTGTCCTTTTTTGTTTGATAATTAGGTATTATGACCTCCGCAAATAATTAATTATTTAGAAGGTATAAGTATTGTGTTCCACATTCCCTGAGTATGCGTTTTTTTATTAGAATGTTATAGGTAGTAGATGACATAGAATTATGATAATGTGGCTAAATACTAGTGCATATTTTCTTTCAGTCGAGGTACTTAAAAAGTAGAGTTTTCACCTCAAGACTAACAGCCAGAAAGGCCCTCTAATTTTCTTAGCCGTCTGGTCCGAGCTTCAGCGGGCGGCTTACCTTTCCGGTTTTATTACAACTCTCTTTTAAGTGTTTGGATATAAAATCTACTACAGTCGCACCTTAAACGAAACTGAAAGTTTTGCACAAAGTTACGTACTTTCTAAACAGGATTTTTTTGAGTGAAATGTAAATGTATATTGAATGTGATTAATGCTCTGTAACAAAATATCGACAGTTAATTTAAGTTTACGATGGCTTGCAAAGTGAAAAAACTTTTCATGGTAAATAACTCGAACCAAATAAAAAGTGAAGATGCGGTCTGCAAACGACAGACAGATTTTTATTATATACTACCTGGAAGTCAAGCAAGCCACCGGTTACAGTTGCATGCACACATGAGCAATCAAACTATGACAAGCGAAGTTCCTAGTTGTAGTTGTGCACACGCGTGATAAGGCGTAATTTGAACCGGCACCCCGTTGCGAATAGCAGAACGCTGTCTTAACTTATTATTTGGCAAAATGCTAGACCAAAAGAAATTAGTACAAAATAGTTAATAACTGATTGTCACTGCCAAAGTCAAGTTTCACTCGTTCGGCTAAAGAATTCAGTAGAAGTACAAGAAAGGATCGTAGTGGCTTGATTTATTTTGTTTCAGAGTTTCAGAATGATTACATGGCGGAATGGAACTTATGTTGATAGAACACATTATTTACTTACTTACTTAGCGTGTTAAGAATCAGTCTGGTGTCTATCCAAATTGATAAGAAAAAATATCACAGCTATTTTACAAGTTAACGAATAGTCAATAGACTGCCACAGTAAAAGTGGAATATAAATAAGACCGCCACTTTTTACGCAACTGCTACTTTATTGACGTTAGATGCTTGAACACAACAATAATTATATTACATGAAAGTACCTATTAAGTTAGTATTTCATCCGTTTTCAACAATTCCTTGTGAACCCTAGTCGATCAACATAATTATAAAAGGTGGGTACTTACTAAACTTGGAGGGGTAAAACGCAAAAGTGCGTACAAATCCAAATGAATTTATATGTTCATAATATCAAACAAAAGCCCCCTTCTCAGTCCGTAGTGTAACAAGAAAATACGGAACTCTATATACTGCGGGTGGCCCAATACGCATAAGTTTTTTTTAATGAGATAGTGTGGCAAGCGAGCAATTGATAAGCTAAACGACCGCCACATCCATAACACCAGAGCGTTGCACATGCGAGGCCAGCCTATAAAGCTAAGATGGAATACTTCAGGTGCTACAATATAGGTGCCATTTACGATGACGCACTCCGTGCTTCTTATTTCTGTTGTTTACGTCGCATTTTTGTGTTTTTTACGATTATTTTACAGAATTTACAGCTCTACTTAATCTTGTCAAGTAGGTACCTACTCGAAAATTTAATTTGAGCCATATTTTTGTATCTATACAGATTTTTTTCCACTTTCGAGTATGTGCTTTCAAAGTTGGGGCCGCAGACTGCCAGCGCACGCAGAATGCCAGTGCCTAGCGAATTTCCCGGAAATTAAGTTTTCTATTGTGGTACCTCCAGCTATGAGCGGGTAGTTACTTCTATCTATACATATAATAAAGATGAAGAAGGTCGAAGTCTGTAGGTACACAAATATTCGAAAAAAAGTTGGCTGGGGATACTTAGAATTAATAACAGACACGTTCCAACAGTTTTTAGCTTTTTTGTCTGTTTATCTGTTTGCCTGTATATTTGTGAGCACATCACGTGAAACCCTGCTATTACGCATAGGCGAAAAAATGTAGAGTTTATTAATGGAAAAAAAAGAAAACATAATAAAAACAGTCAAAACTTAAAAATAACTTAAACCTAGCTAAAACTATTATTAAATTAAAGATAGGCATAGGCTACTTTTATCCCGGATAATTGCATAGTTCCCGCGGGATAGCGATAAACATGTCAAAGGTCGTAGCTATTTAGAGTTTCTACTTAAATAAATATTGTATTAATAATACTTTAATAATTTTGAAGTCTTGTTCTCAAAAGGTCAGGTCAGGAGTACCCGAAACCGACGAGCATGTATGAAGAGATTGATGACTGTGGATGAAGCGAAAGAAATATGTCAGGATCGTAGCAAGTGGAATAAAGTAGTCTCTGCCTACCCCTGTGGGAAAGAGGCGTGACGGTATGTATGTATGTATGTATGTATTCAACTTACTAGCTTAGAGCATTCTTATGTTAGCAATTTTTAACTGTTTTAGCGACCAATCAGTAGCAGGCTGAGAAATGAACTTAGTTCGCTAAGAAAAATAACTGCTATTGATTGTGTACACATAAATATCTCTTGAATGTGAATCCACCCTTAGCGTTATCAATAAATTTATTAACCGCCACAAGCCGAAGTCGTGGTGGCACCTTTTATGAGAAAAGGGGTTAATTATCAAAAAATTATGCTTCAGTATTAAGTACTTAGCCATTTACTTTAATTTCATTTTTCAGTTTCTTAATAGTAACCAGAAAGTACACAACCTAACTTTTCCACGTTCTAGGACCTGCTTTTTGAATGAACAAAGTTGCGATTTTCTTTTAATCTACTCGTATTTCATACTCAGGATGATTTTTCGTCACTTTCAGCATGCTTTAATGTCAATTGCAATCTAATTCGTTTCACAAGAAAGTCAGGTAATATTGAATTAAAATAATAAAATTGGCTGCTCATTATTTTTACTACTTAGGTAAAATTTTATTTGAGGTCTAGTTTTATAGCAATAAGTAAACAGATTTTTAATAACCCACCATATTATTATGTGAATAGTACTTACTTTCGAGCTTTCAAAGCTCGCTCCCCTCGCTCGAGGCCGATAAGTTATTGGAGAAGATCTGTGTATTGCTAATGCTTAAATGTGTAATAATTTTGATTTGTTCATAAACTGCATTAGAGCTGTAAACTTGTACTGCACTCGAATTTCTATTAATAAAATTTCTTAGCTCACATGGTTAAAAGATAAAACATACAGCCTTTAGAAAGAAACCTTTTATGTAAATAATGAAAATCAAAACCTATGTTAGGTACTTCCCGTTATGAGCAAAGTTACTTAGTACCCCCACAACAGTATGAAAAAGTTCGCAAATCAAAGATCCGAAAAAAAAACGAAGTATTACGAAGTAGGAAGGTACTTTTTCTTCGTTGACTTAGAAAATACCTACAGATCCCATAGTGTGAGAGTCCGACTCACACTAGGCCGGTTTTTTTATTTGTTTGGGTCAAATAATTTTGGTCAGTTTATAATTAAAAAAAAACTTGTAGGTAAGTCAAATTTGACCCACTTCTAGTGGTCAGAATGAACTGAAATCTAGTAATACACATTTATAAAATAGACAATATAGTAGGTACAACGTACCTACAGTGAGCGAAAACGGCTTGGCATGATGATTTTTTTAATCACTTAAAATAATGAAGCACCAACCAAATTACTGGTAACCACCACCAGACTTTGTATGTATTGTATTCTTGATATTTACGTTTTATTCTGATTTTGGATCATGTCTGGGTTTCAGCTAATAAAACAAGCGTTGTGTGCAATCTTTTATTGATTCACCAAATAAAAAGTGCGCTCAAGCGTTGCGGGTCTAGTTCTACTATTAACCTTACTTCAGTGATTTTCTAACACCGATGTTATTGATAATCTCTACAGTCGATAAATAAGCAAAATAAGTTTCTGTCAAAACTTTATTTTTAATACAAGCTTTTTTGCTAATTGTACTTGCATGGTCACCCGTCCTACATAGTACACGTGTACTAAATTTCGAGTCCATCGGACCACCGTTGTGTAAGTCATCCGACTTACTCAAGTATTAAAATTTTCACCTCAATCGGTTGAAGATAATCTGCTTCAAAATTGAGTCGCAAAATTCCACATCTATACATGATGATGATCCTTCCGACCGATTTCGGCCATGGCGACCACTTCGACTCCTAGTCAGTATGACGCTCATGCGCCCGAAGATGGCTTATATAGCCGATCTTAGCGGTGAAACCTCGCGCACAATGAATGCACGTGAGCACACCGTTGACATAATGGTAGCGAATGGCATCTATACATAATACATACATTACAAGTTAAATAAAAAAAATCTAGTTTTCGTTGTCTTTACGAATATCAATATTGTATAGCTAGCCTAGTCGGCCTAGTCTACGGGTGGCGGTAATTGGTTAACGTCGGGCAAGCCACATGCCCGTGTTTACGAATATCAATATTGTATAGCTAGCCTAGTCGGCCTAGTCTACGGGTGGCGGTAATTGGTTAACGTCGGGCAAGCCACGTGCCCGTGTTTACGAATATCAATATTGTATAGCTAGCCTAGTCGGCCTAGTCTACGGGTGGCGGTAATTGGTTAACGTCGGGCAAGCCACGTGCCCGTGTTTACGAATATCAATATTGTATAGCTAGCCTAGTCGGCCTAGTCTACGGGTGGCGGTAATTGGTTAACGTCGGGCAAGCCACGTGCCCGTGTTTACGAATATCAATATTGTATAGCTAGCCTAGTCGGCCTAGTCTACGGGTGGCGGTAATTGGTTAACGTCGGGCAAGCCACGTGCCCGTGTTTACGAATATCAATATTGTATAGCTAGCCTAGTCGGCCTAGTCTACGGGTGGCGGTAATTGGTTAACGTCGGGCAAGCCACGTGCCCGTGTTTACGAATATCAATATTGTATAGCTAGCCTAGTCGGCCTAGTCTACGGGTGGCGGTAATTGGTTAACGTCGGGCAAGCCACATGCCCGTGTTTCATCGACATCCTACTAATATTATAAATGTGAAAGTTTGTGAGTATGGATGTTTGGATGTTTGTTACTCTTTCACGCCAGAACGGCTGGACAGATCTGGATGAAATTTGGAACATAGATAGATTACAGTCTGGAATAACACATAGGTAGGCTACTTTTTATCCCGGAAAATTGCGTAATTCCTGCGGGATAGCGATAAACGAATTCTATGCAGACGAAGTTGCGGGCAACAGCTAGTATTATATAAAAATAATACGTACCCACTTTTATCTGCCAACCGAAAGAAAGGAAGTAAGCACCTGAAACTAGGTACCTAAATAAAAACCCCGCCAAGAGCGTGTCGGGCGACGCGCAGTGTAGGGTTCCGTAGTTGCCTGTCACAAATGTGGATATTATGAACATAGTTCACGGTTTCAAATTACATTTTATAAGTTTAGCTGGCAAGGGGGAGGGGGAAGACACGTGACTCTAACAATAATTGGAATCAGAAAGCTTAATATTTCGCAAACGGATCCCTGAATCGAAAAATGGTTTTCGAACGATCTTTCCCAAACACCCTACACTATGGAGAAAAACGAGAAAAAAACATCCCCACTTTAAGTGTGAAAGGTTAGGTACATACCCCAAAAGAAATAAGATTTTATTTTACCACTTTGTCGGTGTAGTAAATAATGTACACCCATGCTAAATTACAACTTTTTAGTAATAATCTCTGACCTAAGCCACTGACAGGCAGACGGACGGACGGACATAGCGAAACTAATAAGGATTCCTTGTTGACTACGGAACCCTAAAAAGCCGTAGTAGCCAGGTTTTGACCTGTCCTGAATTAGACGGTTTTCAGATTCGAGATGGAGCTTGTATTTCTGATTTTTCTGAATTTAGTTTCGGATATATTTTCCGTGAAGGAAAAACATCGTGAGGAAAGCTACACACACGTCTACGGAGCAATTCAATGGTGTGTGTGAAGTTTTTAGTCCGCACTGGGAACGCGTAGATAATTATATTTCAGGCCCCAAGAGGAGATCTGTGCCGATCAGTGGAGCGCTGTGGAGTGCTGGCTGGTTGGTTTATACTTCTTTACCAGCTCGAATCTCGGCGTCGCCCCCGTGGAGGCATAAAAAATAACCTGTAAGCTGTCCTGGGAACCTTGTAAAATACTTCTTCTTAGTTCCCGCTATGACGCTCAAGGTCAAAATATGATACTTATACTTACTTATTACTCTTTACTTACCACTCTTTGCAAGTTATATTCAAGGTCTCAGTAATAGACGCGTACCCACTCGGTTTCCGGTTCATTCTATATTTTAAGCACTCAGTGCGAAACTAACAAGCATGGTTGGGTGTGAAGTTTATCGATGAATTGGCCCCTTCTATGTATTACTTATCATAAAGACCGAGGGAAAAAGCCGCGTACTTCCTTAAATCGCAATCAGCCATTCTCAAAATCTTTGTAAAATAAAATAGTAGAAACAGAGTTAAACATCCGTATTGGAAAAAACCTTGGGCCCAAAACATTGGAAAAGTTCGATATAAGCCTCGATCCCCGTTTTAGACAAGACTTTGCTTTTCTTGTACAATTCGTCTTTTAGAATACTTAATGCAGATACCCCTTTTCCTCGTTTCCAACAACTTTTCGGGCTCTTTTAGGAAGCGTCCAGTGGAAATCATGCTCTATTGGGATTTTGGCCAGCCTCACAGGAATCACTTTCGTGCGCTGTCAGTTACAGGACTTACAGGTAAATTGAGGCCGCCACTTAGACGAACATAGCAGATACCTACTCTCAACCCGTTGGCGGCCAACTTGGGTACGCGGCCACCTGGCACGAGTGCTTACTGATATGCCTCCATCCGAAGCCAAATTAACGACGACTCATATGTTTAATTGTATGTCTATATTAATAATTACGAGAGACCTCATTACACTCGAGGCAAGGGGATAATTGCAGATGAAGCTATATTTTAGGCCTCGGCATAGGTAGTTAGCGAAACTTAATCGCAGCTCGCAGGACACTCAAATTAAGTTTCTGCCGCCAAGTGAGGGGGTCAGTTAAAAAAGAGGCCCCTAATCAGGTCCGCGCGAGCACGCGTTACGCACTTACATAATGAAAGGGGGAAGCAGGGGGTCGGGGGGTAGCGGGGAGCCGTCATCTGCGTACACCCTGTCCGGCCGCCCTCGATCGATACCTATACGTGTGGACTTTATGTAAAAAGCCTCCTGCACACCCGGAGGACGCCGACCATAAGTGTCGAGAAACGAGTCGCCCCCGGGGAGGCAGGCACGAAATATCTTCAATTTTCGAGAGAAAATTTTCCAATGCGGGGGCGAATGCCCGCGGCGGAAGGGCTGTAGCTCGCGCCCCGGACGCCTGTGTCCGAAAAATGTGCGCCCCTTAATTGAATTTAGAGATTTGCCTTTCGGAACGCACGCCCGGACCACTGTTTATTTGCGGGAGCCTCGTTATTACTCTTTATGAGACAACGCGCGACACGCACCATGCGCTTCTCAGATTTTTCTTCACAAAATCCTGCAAGATAGGTACTATAAGATACGTATAATTAGTCAACCCTAATCGGTCGTCGCCCGAAGCTCGCTCCTGGAAGAAACGTTACAGCCGCGTGTCAATAATAAACAATCATTGTGACGTCACACGCGTTTGTAAAGCGGCTTTATGGCGAGGGCATAAAGTCGCGGATAAATGGTTATGACGCATTAAACTGTCCCCAATGTATTACTCGTGGCTTCACTGAATCCGACTCTTCGCCTACCTGCTACTGAGATGCCTATTGGCAATAAAAACAAAATAAATCTCACCCGGGGCTAATAGAATAAGTTTTTTAATACTTATTAACTATTTTAGACATTGAAATCATAAACTATTTTAGTTAAAATCAATAACTTCGTATTTCTTTTGAAAAAACTATATTTACGATTTACGAGTATGTACCTACGACTAACTTTTTTCTCTAACTAAAAAGATAAACCGCTTTCAAATAAAATTCGGATTATAATTGCGGAACTGGTAATGCGGAAGTAAGTAACATACACAATAGCCTTTCAAATAAAGAAATATAATTTCCAAATTGGTTTATAAATGACAATGGCATTTTATGGAATTATTTAATCAACATTTGCAACTGAATTGAGGACATTGTCCTTTTTTGAAGTTGAGTAAAAAGAGTTGTACGCAGGAAAATGTAAGAACTAAATAATATCAAGTTCACAATTTGCCCAAGGGATGTAAACCCATCATAAAATGAGGCTCGAACCCAACAGTTTGCATCACTAAGTACCTATATACTAAGCCCATTTTTACTAAGTAGTTCCATGAATGAATTAATTGCGAAGACACGTAAACTTATTAAGTTTATCTTTTGGATCAATTTTGTGATTAATAAATTAGATATCGACATTGCACAAACTTAAAACTGTATTGCTTTAATAATGAGGTATTAGGTCAATTCGCCGTTTTCTGTTTATTAGGTATGGACCCCACAATCTCAATGTTGGTAGAAGAATAAATACAATCATACACCTATAACGTTAAGTGCTTAATATGAAAAAAGTAACCCGTTATTTTTAATCGTTAGTCTATTTTAAACTTTTGAGAGTTTGGTTATTATCAGTTATCATAGGGACAAAGTCGTAAATCGTATATGACGTCAATTTGGACGCAGAGACCGCGTTCTGAACTCGGTTGCTTTTTATCCTCCCTCTATTTGGTATACCTACCTACCTTCTTTCCCATCATTTACAAACGCTGCTCAAGCTTAAAGTGAGGTGTTCGCTACGCTCGAGAGACAGCCTTCTATATTTCTAAACGTTGCTGAAAACACATGGACCAATCCGAAAAGTACCTAAAGCTTTAGCCCGGAATCGAACCCTGATTTTCATCAATCCATGATGCTTGCTATACTGCTAACACCACTCACAGCAGGCTATGGATGCCCACTACGGATCCTCCTGAGGAGATCACGGTTCGATTCCCGGCCATAGCTTTACTTTTCGGATTTTTCCACGTGTTCAAGTTTTCAGTATCCTTTACAAATATAATTTCTCCGACACCTTAGAAATAAAACAAAAAAAACTGGAAGTAAAATTATCATTTCATTGATAGTAACAGTCATAACAATCATAAATCATAAGGTATTTAGAGTCAGGTGTCGTCTTGTCAACGTCAATGCACGATTTACGTCAAGATACCGGACTCCATATAATACCCGCTACCCGCTAGCGGATGGGCAAGTTATGTATTATGATCGTCTCCCTAGCGCAGCGATTACCTCATTGACGAAGCTCGTTTGGAGAATCTTACGGGTCATTTTGACATTTGCCATTTACAGGCATTTTACAGATCCGTAACTCTTTGCGAGTATAGCATTTTAGAGTTTAACTAACGCAAGTAACACGCGTTTCCGTATAAAGAAGGAAATACAGCTAAGATAATTTGTTATTTTTATGGTTAGAATAAAGGATAATTTCAGTGGAAGTTTAAAAAGTTCACGCTTAGTGACAAACCAACTGAACCTAATCATGTAACAAATAGTAACCGCCGTAATAAAATCGACATAAACGTACGAACACAAAACTTCATGTGGGGTGGGGAATTCCTTTGAACAACTAGTTAAGTAATAAATATATTTAATTTTATCCCCCTTAAAAGAAATAAATAGTAAGAAATAAGTAAGTCCCTATATCTAAGTATACTAAAATCAATACGTTCGTGATTCTGAGCAACACTGCCTTCGAAGTTGTATAATTTGAGAAAATGGTGGAGAGTGGATTTATTTTCAGAAAAATGCCCATTTTGCTGGTTTTTGTAAATTTTAGATAGGAGAGAGAAAGAAGTTTTAGCGCAAACTTTGATTCTGCGCAGACGAAATCGCGGGCAAAAGCTAGCTGAAATAAATGAAAAGAGACGTAAAGGAGCTCAAATTTTGAGAGCACAATTTAAGAAAAAAACTTGACAAAATGATCTAAATTTTAATTTGATCCGGAGTTTTGTAAAACTACACCCAGATTTATGCCACTTTTGAGTGACGTGGTTTCAAAAACCCGTCCCCAGAAAATATACAATACAAATCTCTTTATTGAACACCACATATAACAACCAAAACAGAAAAAAGGTATACAGAACGAGGTAACAATCGGCGGCCTTATCGCTACACAGCCATCGCTACCAGGCAACCATACTGGACTTACTTGACTTAGTACTATTAAACGATTATTAAAATGTAAATAGGCAGCACTCACCGAAAAATAATTTTAATTTGACATTTCTCAAGTAGCGTAAATAATACAATTTATGAAATCTATAGAAGCTACATTTAAAGGCTGTTCTATTTTTTTTCACGATTTTTAGTGAATTGTGTTGTAATTTATCCAACTTGTAATGCCTAATACCCGCTACGGACTTGTGACCCCACTGTTATAAAAATGACGAATTACCCTCCACCATAAGGCCAACGGAACCGCGGGGCTCCTGTTTCTATGCGGTTTGCCCTAGATACCTAATAAATCTAACTTAAGTATTTTATTTCTAGTGAGGATTTTTACAACAATGGGACCACGAGTAATACGCTCTAATGCAAACTGTTCATCACTTTTTACTAAATAATATTACTTTTCCTGCTGAAAGAACTTTAGTTACTTACCGGAGGAATGCTCTTTGTAGGTACTTCCTTCATCAGCTTCACTTTACCATACATATGGTAATGTGCAAAATGTATACATTTTATTAGTATCACGTGTTTAGCAAGCATATTGCAGTAATCGAATCGCAATCCCTGAATTACTTATTGAATTCGATGGCCATCCTTGGCCTTCATAATCAGTTCCAAATCGCCAAATATGCTTTCCGAAGGCTAATGCACAAGTTACATTAAAATATCGCCATCGCTATGCCTATAAGACTTGAAGAGTTCCTTCAGTTTCTCTAAGATCTCGTCATCAGATCCTGATTTGATGTTAATGGGACCAAACTGGAAGTACCCCGCCATTCCAACAAAAAAATATTTTCCAAATCGGTTCACAACTGACGGAGTTCTGACGTAACAAACATAAAAAAAACAACCGAATTAAGAACTTCCTCCTTTTTGAAGTCGGTTAAAGAATGGTTTTCCCACACTCACAATATTTTTAAACGACCTTTCTAACGACACCCCACACTATCAGGAAAAACAAGAAAGACACTACGTGAATTAGGTGGAATTGCGTTATTGGAGGTAGGTACCCTAAAAAAAACAAGATTTTATTTTACGACTTTGTCGGCGTAGTTTTTAATATGTACGTAAACCCATGCCAAATTACAGCTTTTTAGTACTAAGTAAGAATCTCCGAGCTAAGCCGCGGACAGACAGACAGACAGACGGACGGACGGATATAGCGAAACTATAAGGGTTCCTTGTTGACTAGGGAACCCTATAAACCGGTCTGATTTGCTGAACTGCACAAATATCTAGGGAGGGAAAAAAACTATGCTAGTGAAATAAGTGCAACGTCTTAATCTCTTGTCAATAGAGTCGTGTAAGTATAGACATTTTATCCACATCTGTGACGTAAATAGCACTGATTTTATGTACGGTCAAGTGTAAAAATAAGTATCGATACGAACTTCTCAAAAATATGTCCCACGACCTTATTACGCCGGTGTAAGAGCGTGTGGTACTTATTTTTGAAATGTTGACTAGATACATATTTTTACACTTGACTGTACCAATAACTATGCACCTATATAATTTATCCTTCTGTATTCAACCATTTCTAAAAGAGAGGTTAAAAAATTCTAGGTATGCTCTTAACACGATACGGCGCTGCAGCTAAGTTTTCGATCGATTTCCTAATAAGCGATCGGTAGATTCATTCCTAATAAATACAACCTTACACTCCAAGACTTAAGACTTATTTTGTAATAGCTGATAAACATTTATGTCAGACAGGGGTGTCTCGTATCACTTCTCTAATAAGTTTCGTAAAAAAAAGTTTCTACACAGTACCTACACTAGATATACGAGTATACTTATATGTACTAAACTAGTCTGAAGAAAAAAACAAAAGCGCTACAGTTGAGAGGCTTAGGTATGTATTACTATTTTGAAATCGACGTGATTTAAGGAAAGCGTTGTACGAGAAATGGAGTGTTCTTATTCCGGAGAAGCAGGCCTTCTAATAAAATGTATTCAGCGTCGCCGTTGGAAACTTATTTCGACTGCCCTACCTACCGATGGGCGGGTGGCGTAGTCCGCGCACATGTAAAATAGCGCCGCTGCACTTGCAGTATGCTCTACCTACGAATTTAAGTATCTAGATATTGGTTGTTCTAGTAGCTGCTGTCATGCGGTGAGCATTACAACAACGCCAACTAGCTGTTTAAACTAAGATGGATTTCTACAGTAGCCACAGTCAAAATTCCAAAAACACAATCTTTCTACCTACCATCACCCACTTCGCACCCACTGTTAAATTCACGATTTGATACCAGATGGCGCTGGCTGTTGGGATAAAGTAAAGTAAAACAATGTTGTAGATAATGGTAAAGCCACGTAGAGCTGCATACCTACATTCAAATAGATTATGTAGTAATGTTGTGTTGTGTAGTACTCATATGTATACCAATGTGTTTTGGTTTATCACGGTGTCGGTTCGAACGATGATTATTTACGGCTCCTTGTTACGCCAATTAACTATTCGCCTGAGGTCGCTACTTTAAATCGCGTGACATGAAAAGTTTCGTATTTCAACCAAATACAATACAAAAGTATAGAGATATAACCTTTAGCGATGTCAATACTTTGGAGCATTTTCACGTCACATTGCATAGTTTCGTTTTAATTTTTTCATTTATTCCGTATCTTTCCCTAGACAAAATCTGCCTAGTGAAGCGAAAGTGTATTAATTACGACGCATGATCTTATTGGAAATCATCTTACTTTTCCCATACGCAGACAGTAGAGATTGATTCCCGTAACACCGTAGAATGTCTTACAAGCCTTTTATACAAGTAGATATAGTACCACTCACTGTTTGTCTGAATTTATCAAAAAATCACGCTTTAAAACTAAGCAGAGTAACGTACCTCACGCACCGACTACAAGCAGGGAACCGGGGCTACTTCTCTGTTATATCAGCTCGTCCAAGATACATGCCTCGCATAGGCGCACTCGTGTTACCGGCCGTCCACCCCCACCGTCGCCCGCCCCCACCACCCACTAGCGCCGGCTAGCCTGCTAGGGTTAATTCCTTCTACTATTTTAAATATTTTAAAGCTCACATTTAGGAAATGTGTTACGTAATAAAATAAAGTTGAACAGTTTGGCTAATGTTATACTAAAAGTTTTTCGTCAATTATTAGGCAATATAAACCATAAAACAGTTTTTAAAACGTCACTGTACGTTTTGATTGATGATTTGTGAATTCAATATCAACCGTCGCATCGATTTTCGTAAAAATCTAATAGTATATTATAATCACTATTGCTAAAAAACATGAGAATGGTCGGAATACTTTGTTTCGATAACAAATCCAAGAATAAAATAAATGTAATGGAAAAAGATTGTAAAGGCCGTGCCAGCCCTGGGTGTCCAGCGCGCATCCCTGATTCTGTAGAACAGAGCGCTCGGCGTGCGTGCCGGGCGCTGTAAACAGCCAACCCTCGCGTATGTAGGGCGGATGGACGTCCCTAACACCCCAGAGAAAGGGGTGCCACCGCTTCTTCCTTGTTCCTCCTTGTGCAAATTCCCCTGGCGATGGAAATGTGCTCGGCCACATTTTATACAATTTCTAGTCCGTGCGTTCCAAACTTTACTCGTGTCCACATTCAGCTTTATTAAATTGCTTAATTCCCCCGACTGGCACGGCGACACGGCTGAAGATTAGGGCGCTCTATGAATGGTTCGGCCGAGTTATTAAGGTTGTTTGTTGTGAACAATTTTCCCGGCCGTTGACTTTTCGTTCCATTCACTTGGAGGAAACTTGTTTGTTCTCGCGAGCCCCGAAAGTGCGAGTATCGCGCCAGTCTGTCTAATTTATTTATCCACCGCACAGCCATATTATTGATAATTCGATATACTTTTTCGTAACATTTAATATGTCATACAGAAGGGTTCCGTAGGTACCACAGTAGAATATTTTACACTGACATGTAATGCTTTTAAAAATAATTTATTGCAGATTGTTGTGCATATGTGTTTAACGCTGACTGCGTTCTTTTTATTGCGTTGCCTATTTGTTACATTTAAAAAGTGTCTACAGTCTCATAACATAAGGACGGACTCTTTTTTGAGCACCGTATGTCAACACAGAAAATGGTATGTATATACGTACAATCGAAAGCATAAATATCAATACATGATGTCAAGTATATAATATCGACCTTATTGTTTGTGGCATAAAGGTGTTTAGATGTTATCAACGGTTTGGTTACGTACATATTATTTTTATGCCTTTAATTGTAAGTACATGGAGAACGATTGCAAAGTAACCAAGAGGCAAAGAGCAAAATTAAAAAAATACCAGTTTAAAGTAGTACCTAGGTTGGTGCAATTATAATATAAGAGATTTGCTGAATTAATCCATGTAATGTACTAACACAATGTTATTTGCACGTGTCCGTATGTTTAATCTTCCAGGAAGGGACCTAAAGAGCGTAAGATCAAACTTTGGCCTGCGTGATCAGCGGGAAACAATGTTCAGCAGAGAACTAATTGACTATTTAGATACCTATTCAATGGTTTGCTTATCAAGACCAACGTTTCAAATACGTCGTATACGGTTACATTACAAAAGTTGTATTTAGAGTCCTTAATCATTTTTTCATGAATAAACGAAGTTAAAAAAATCTCGCATTAACGTCATCATCCTTAAAACCTCAAACAATGACGTCGTGAGTTAATAAAACACGCTACTATTGTAAGGAAGAGCTAGAACTATAAAACGTAAGAAGTCATTTAATATCAATGACTCGGGCCGAAATGTTGGTAGGACCATCTGATATAGAACACGGGAAGTGGTGTGTATCGGCTGCAGTATTGGTAATTGGTTTTGGGTAGCACCAAACTGACCATGGCGGAGATCCTTGAGGAAGGCCTATGTCCAGCAGTAAGCGTTTCTTAGCCGATACCATTGTGACAATGATGACGATAGAAGTGATCAATAAAGCAATCCTTGTGCTAATTGCAACATCCGCAGCTAAGCTTAGGCGTGTAACGGGCGAACGTCCGGGACATAGCAGCCGAGGAATTCAGTTAGTGATAGCATTATCAGAGGTCACAGCGGTCGTCGTTGGAATACTTGTCATGTACAGAATTAATTAAAGCTCAAGTAATTTAGAGGGCCAGGGCGTGTTCTCGAATACGCCCCGTATGCCGTTGTGTAAGGTACAGTCTTCTGCATACTCATTCGGAACTGTTTAAACAGCGAGGTAGCCGGCCGGGAGAGGGGGTGGTTAGTTCTCGCTACAGATAAATTAATAACGTACCTACGCTGGTACCTATGGATATAACGTGTGTTACCAAGTATCCACTCGGTGGGGTGATTCCTTTCTGACAAACGATCGCCGCTTAATTAAACGCATTTAATACCAGAGTTCGTAACTTAGGTTAGGTACTCTCTAGGCAAGAGTATCAAAACGAGGTCGACTGGAATCGTGGTTTGAGCGTTAAGTTTCTTTGAGAATTCAACACGAAAACAAATTCATGCTTTTCGCACCTGATTTAGTCTTACATATAAACTCGGTAGTCACCTAAACCGAAGAGTAGTTTTTAGTGCTTCTTTCTTTATATTTTTTCTTTCACAACCTTTGCTTATGGAACAAGTGAAATTACCAACATACCTACCTACCTAACTCTCATGTCGTACGGAAAAACCATTCCATAAGTACATCCCGGATGTAGAAACACAAAATTGATACGTACTTAATTATTTTACTCAAAGCCAACATCCTATATACAACTGAGATGTGAGATGTAAAATTTGAGCGGAGCACAGCGCACACCTATTATGAAATTTGTGCACACAGAGGCGGGCTGGACACACACACACGCAGCCCCAAAGTACTCGGACTTAGGTGGCTATCGGGGGTGGGTGCGTCAGGAATACTTGCGACGCTCTCCCCGGCTTAAATTCCCGTATTAATATGTATCTTCTTTACGCGTGGATTTGGGAACGCCGATGGTGCTCGTAATTATGTGGCCAGTACGTAACCCTTTTTAATACGGTAAAAATTCGCAAAGGTAACGGTTTTAAGCCGAATAATTTAAAAATAATTGGTCAAGAGCATATAGGACATCGCTTGCTGAGATTTTCGTACCAACAATGCATCATCCGTAGAATTGTACTAAATATGATACATTTTCTACTTTAAATACAATTTGAATATATAGAAGACTCATAGAATAAGTGGAATGGGAAAATATTTGTGCCCTTTAGTAACAGCATGTGATATGCTACTGTCTGCCTTCCCGAATAGAGATTGGAATGGCTTGAAACTTTCATTACCTACGAGTACATTAGTTTTTGGGTCGAAGCTTTACTTCAAATATCGAATCAATTGTATGTGTACCCGATTGTCAAAATGTAATATTTCGTCAAACCGTTGCTTGAAAACCATCGACTTTTCATTAAAGTTCTAAAATACACTTTTGCGTACTATTTTTAGATTTAGCTAGAGAAAACTTATGTAACGACGTGAGGACACTAAATTATCTGCAATAAAAAAATATTCTACACTGACGAGCAAAGATAACGGGTCGCTATCAGTACAAAGTTGTAGTAGATACTATCCCATTTAATTAATTTACTTATTTCATACTAGTGACCAAGGTATTAATTAAGATCACCCTGTAATAATTATAACATGACATTCTATTGGTGAAATATTTTTTTATATCGGCTCAAAAACATTACCTCTTCAGTATTTTTAAGTACCTATAGATTATTTAGTTTAGTTTTTTATACCACCCTGTTTTTTTTTTACTTTGGCGGCATTTTACCTCTCTCATCTTACCCGCGTGTTTTATTAAATAACTAGGTTTTGCCCGCGACTTCGTCCGCGCAAATAACGTCAGAGTAACGACATAATCTCATACATCCACTCATGTCTCCATTAGTATAAGGTTTTTATTTCCTATCCCGTGGGAAATTCGGAAAATCCCTTAGAGCACCTACGTGATCCTCTAGGAATATTATCTACTAATTATAGTCTTAATTATTTATTTACCTCGTGTTTTTATCCCGTGGGAAATTTGAAACATTCCTTTGTAGTGCACCTTTATACTGATCAAGGAATAATATGCAGGTATGCCAAATGTAATGTAGCTTTGTTGGTACAACATTTAGGGATTTTCCAATCCCGCGTGAAAATCGGGATAAAAAGTATCCTATATCCGTCTCCTGGTTCTAAGCTACCTCCCCACCAATTTTCAGCCAAATCGGTTCAGCCGTTCTCGAGTTATAAATAGTGTAACTATCACGACTTTCTTTTATAAATATAGATGACAACTTAATAAAGTTTACAATTTGTTGACTACTAGCTGGTAGCGCCACCTACCTACGTAGGTAGTACAAGTAGGTAGTACGTAGGTAGTAGGTTGTACGCGACTACGCGTTAACATAACTTTTCACCTCAGCACCTCAAACAGGCGGGGTTTGCTCGTTCCAGAGAGTGAGCAAAACAAGTCGATTCTATGTTTGATTTTCAAATTCAATGCCTAATGATAGTAAGCCCAAGAATAAAACATTAAAACGTTCGGATATATACACATTTGGCCGTAAAATTGCAATTCATCTGTTAAGGTTTTAAATGTGCTTAGGTACTCGGGACTCAAAATCAACACTCGCAACAAAAATCAACTTTGCTCTCTTGTTGCACAAATAACTATTTTGGCACGATCCCAATCGCCTTCATTCAGCAATAAAAAACGGGTTTGTCTATGGTTTTGTCTACCTATACGTCAACGTTATATGTAGATCTGTGTGAAGTCAACGTCTTTCTCAACCTATGTTTGTGTGTTCGAATTCGTTCCGCCCTTTAGTGTTGTTGTTTTCCGTTTTGTTTTTGTTTTTCCCGTTTGACCCCACATCTTTCTCGACTCCTATATACACATTAAAGTGGTCTTCGTTACAATACATCGTGTAAAGTTTGAAATATTCCACATTGGCTTGCGTGCACCATTCCTTCCGCAAATCTTGTCTGATTTTCACAATGATTTTGTTGGGGTCCCGACACAAAACATTTTTTATAAAATATCCATTGGTGTAATTTGTCTCAAGATATTTATTTATTGTACATTTCAGTCTTATATTTTGAATTTGCTTTTATTTCTAACTTTGTAGATTAAAAAGGAATGTAATGTTATCTCGTAGATGTGGCAGTGATGGCTGACAGTTAAAGTAGCTAAACTTTTTTGACGTGATAATCTTATAAATCGATGAACGCCGGCTGCTCTCACGAAAAAGCATGACTTATTGCGTTACGTTCCGCGTAACGTCAGAGGGTGCAAGCGGGAGCGCAGAACAAGCGATAGAGAGACACAAACTTCTCGCGTGACGCCAGAGCTAGCAGTCCGAGTATGTTTCTTTATGATGTTATCACGTAAAACTATCGTTCGTAAACCGACATTGCAGACAATCAGTTTTTTTTCATGTTTGTGACAAACATTTAATCCCCGCTTCTGCCAAAAGACCGGGTCGTTAGTTCAAACAAAGGTCATATTAAGTACTTATACAAAAACATCTGCAATGGTTAAGTATTTTTAAATCGGACAAAAGAAATCGGATAGTTGCTTGTTTTCCTCCAAATGGTTTTCGAAGTGGAGCATACAAAAGTTAAATAAAGAAAGACTATTTCTTTCTGACATCCGATTTTGATGAAACGTAGCCTTTGGATACGTACAGTCAAGGGCAAAGATATGTATACACCACAGAGTGTCAAAAAGCATGGTCATCTAAATGGTCATAAATTTGGCAACATATAAAAGTACATAAATTAGTATACATGATTTGAGAGATAACTATGTATACAACATTTGCAATAATATGTCCTCATGTATTAGGCCATAAACTTAGAAACACCGTAAAGTTCAAAAATATGTATACACTATTTAACCATTAATTATGTATCTAATATGATAGCCAAAAATATGTAAACAATCCAAAATTCTATTAACACAACTCTATTGTCAGGAGCATAAGAACGTATTTGCGTAACATCGAACTCTGTAATCTTAATGTAATCAGCCAGTCACTTGAAGCTTCAAGTCGTATACAACAACTGCTATTCCAAACTCTTTAACTGATAATTACTCTATTTATTTTAAATCACGTCAGGTGCCCACAATCTTGCTAAATGTGGCCTGTAGGTTGTAGGTACCTGTTACCATAAATTCTGTCTACCCCGTAGGGAGCGTTCAAGTATTACGTAACGCAATTATTGAAGATTTTTGACCCTCCCTCCCCCCCTTGTAACGCGCCCTAACGTTTTTCTGTACCCCCCTCCCCCTCTAAACGTTACGTAACACTCAAGTGACCATTTTTACCCAAAAGTGTCAAAATTTATGTTGCGCAAAGTACAAGAAAGTCGCTATAATATCCTTGTTATAGTTTTAATCGCCTTCACGGTAATAATACTAAATAAAACAAGAGATGTTTAACCCGCAATACATGCGTAGTTTGTTAACTTGGCAGTTTTCATTCCATATTTTTTTATTTAAAAAAAGAAAACGTTACGTAACGTGTTGTAAGAAAGACCCCCTCCCGCCCCTGTAACGCATCGTAACGTTTTACGATACCCCCCCCCCCCCCTCAAATTGCGTTACGTAATACTTGAACGCCCCCTAAGGGATAAAGACGTGATTTGTGCATGTGCATGTGCATGTCATGTGTCACTTTTTAATTTTTTAATTCCATTTGACTTACCGTTTCTAATGGTTTTTCTTGCGGCTTTTCATTAATTTTGAAATAGAAAATGTGTCGTATAAGCCATCATTTAAAACATAGGATTGTTGCCTTATGCGAGGAAGGTATATCCGTGCCTGATATAGCTCTGCTGACGAATTAGGCATCACAGTAAGAAATATTAAACATGTTAATAATAACGCACCTACTATAGAAAACATTACTCTCTATGCTCTTTGTCTTAAGTTTAAGGAGTTGTTTTCTTCATTATACAGTTATTTTATGTATACTTTGCCTTTTATTAAATAAAAAAAATTTAGAAAATAGCGTAAATCGCCAATTACTGTATGATTTGATATTGATGACACGGATGGCTGGATTTAAGTATGTATTTATTTATATAAGTATGTATATCGTCATCTACTCGTAACTAGTACCCATAACACAAGCCTTCTTGAGTTTATGTATACATATTTCGATACTTTGGGTAGTTATATATTTATTTTTGTTCCTGAATGTACCTAGCGTTGGCATCTTCAATCAAAATCAACGAAATCTGAATCTGTAAAATATGTTAAACATGCCGATTGATAACGTCGTGGTGACAGGTCAAAACATGCGACAAACATATGCAATGACAAGTCTGTACTGTTTTCGTGAATTGTCAAAACATACTTTACAAATTTGTTTCGTGTGACTAGGCCGTAAAGTTGATATTCGCAGATTACATTTTGTATACATATTTTCGTAGCAATTACTGAATCTATATTTAATGACATAAGTATGACTATAATATTTTGCATTATTTGCAGAATACTAATAATGGAGTTTTGATTGTATACAAGTTTTTGGACTTGGTAGGTACATATTTATGTTGCCAGTGTAGTTTGCATATTTATTACCATTTGAATGAGTATATATCTTTTTAACTTTATATGATTACTTTTTTTCTTTCACTTTACTTGCATATATATCTTTGCCCTTGACTGTACTTATGTTGGTCCAGGCTGAGTGAAAACGTCATGAAAATAGCGCAAACCGACAGGCAGGCAAACAAAAAGTTTGAACACCGTTGATGTCAATATTTAGATTTCTGTTTTTTTTTTAAAGTTGTTATTTATAGTTCTTGTCTGTCGTGTTATTGTAGGTAGGCACCACTAAAATCGAATTCCAAACGGCATTACGAGTTGCAGTTCCGGCGGCTTAGTTTGGTATCAGTTTTAAAAGTATACTCGAAGGTAATTCGTAGTTATAAGTACCTATCGATTAGATGGCAGAGTTTAACCAACTATTTAACAGACCGGACGTCGCAATGCCCGCCATTTCTGTTTAATGACAAAGTTACAACCGAATAAAGCAAAAGGATTTTCTGCACTTGCATCTAAATTAGGAAATTTCCGTTAATAATTAATAGACGCAAAAAGGATTGTCAGCCGAGCTTGGACAGCGAAGCAACCCCATTTCCAATGGGTAATTGAAAAGGGTAGCATAGTTGTTAAAAATTCAATAGCCTAAACTGCCTTAAACTCGTCACGCGTCCAACTTGTGGCGCGGTGCGGCGCGGTGACGGGCAGTGACGTGTGGCGTGGCGCGGCACGCCTACGCCTCATCCTAGTTTTGTTATTGTTTGTTTAAAAAACATTTAATAGTTCGTTTTAAGAGTTTCTGCCTTTATACGATTCTGTAACCAATGGACGTGTCCTTCTGCACTTCTTCTTTGACACGCACTGATAGGCTGTCAAATTTTGCGGTCTCGTCTCAGTTGTTTCAGTTTTCGTAATAGTTATATCATACAAGACAACTTTTTCTCAGTGCTCTTTAGTGGTGATGCACGTAAACGTGCACGGAATAATTAACATGATACATATACACATATGTATAAAGGAGAGGGGTCCGACATTATCAAGAAAACCCAGATGTAAGGTTAAGTTACACTTTATTTCCACGAAATAATCAACCTGGACGAACACTTCAGTAACGTAATAATACACACTTGGTCAAGTACCACACCACACTATCACTTAATTATATAGTAACAGTATAACGGTGCTACAACATTTGCATCGGGCCAAAACCAAACGAGAACTAACCCCCATACCGCTGCGCGCCGGCCTTTTATAGGCGGATGTAAACAACTCAGGTAGCACTACCCAGTAACAGAGATCCAGGTAGTGCACCTGGGCAGCGGTAGTGGCGTGATCGGCTGTTGCTGGGCCCGGTGTAGGTGCTGTGACAGTGTTATGGCGTTATCGTCTCCACTTAACAATCACATATTGACGTCGCGCCGTCACGGCCATGCTGACATGCGTACGTCCTCGGACGCGTCCTTCTATGTGCTATTACCTAAAACCCAAAAGAGAATTAACAATGAACCTTGGATTAACGTTCGCTCATCCTGACGGATGTTCGTGTCATTATTGTTATTACTATTTTGCCACAGTTAACTCTGGTCCGGTCACCATTGACCCTTCAGCGTTAGATCTGGTCCGGTCAATGTTGACCCTTCAGCCTATCGTACTGGCCCGGTCCATATAGACCCTTCAGTAATCCGTCCTGGTCCAGTCAACCGACCCTTCAGGATATTATCCTTTTTTTTTTTTTTTTTTCAAATCAATTTAATTTGTCTCTGTAAGTTAGGTACGTAATCATTGGTCCAGTTAAGCCCTCCAATGGTTACAATATACGTTATACAAGTATTATAATTAATCACTACACAACTAATCACTTTCTCGGTGCACCAAAGCATCAGTTGTAATTTGGATTGGCTGAGAATCACAAGACTCTAATGATGAAGCCCGTGAACTACAGCGTTCTGCATGATCTCTATGGACTGCAGCGTCACAATTTACCGGGGTAGTAATGTCATTAGAGCAAATTTCATGTATTGCAGTTTCATGAACAATGTCACTATCAACATTGCTATCCGCCGTCACGTCGTCATCGGAATAAAAATCCGCGACTGCTACTAAACCAGATTGCCCCCGAGGTACTTCCCGTAAATTTTCGTGTGAATATTTGTACACCCTATTCGTCCCATTGATGTGTTTTAGTTCATATCGATCATTTTCGAGAATAGCAGTAATTTTAAACGGGCCTTTATATTTGCGATCTAGTTTGGTTTGATGCCTTTCTTCGCATTTAACAAAGACAAAATCTCCTACAGAGAAAGGTCGAACTCTAGCTTTACCCTTGTTGAATCGAACAGCATCTGATTGGGAAAGTTTCAGTATATTACTAGCTGCGCTAGATCTAGCTAACTCGAGGTCTAGTCTGTCAGTATTGTGAGCGTTAACGGATATTTTAGACAGCTCTAGAGAATTACCCTGGGTACCAAACATTAATTCTAAAGGGGTGAATCCAGTGACTCTACAGCGTGTACTATTTAAAGCCAGTTGGATATCTCCTAACTGAGCTTGCCATGAGGAATCGGAATCACATTCTACAATAGTAAGCAAGCCTTTTAAGGTACGCATAACACGCTCAACTTGACCGTTTGCTCTACTGGTGCCAGTTGCAATTAAATGTAGTTCGATATTGTTGTCTGCGCAAAATTTTTTGAAATTTATGTTGTCATACGAGCGACCACGATCTGCAATGATTCGTTTCGGAGCACCAAATAAATGCACAGCGTTTTTAATTGCCTCAATAGCTTCGAACGAATTTAATGTAAGGGTGTGTTTCAGAAGGACAAACTTAGTAAAGGCATCTATAATGACAGAACAATACTCTTTTCGTTCACTTTTTCCACTTAATTTACCGGTTAGATCAAGATGAACAGTATGCCAAGGGACAGCTAACTTAGGAATAGGATGTAAGCGAACCTGTTGTGCACCAGACGGACCTTTAGAAGCTTTGCATATGACACATGAATCAGTAAATTTTTTGACGTATTTAGACATATTTTGGAACCAGTAAAGCTCGTATAATTTATCTAGAGTCTTTTCAAAGCCAAGATGTTTTAAATCGTTATGCACATGATTAATTAGGGACCATATTAACGACCGCGGTAATATGGGTAGCCATTTTGTAGACTTGCCACGGTTTACTTTGCGATAAAGGATGCCCTGCCTAATATCGTAACTTTGTGCCACATCAGTTGGCAATTCATTTGATCGTAGCTGAGAAATGATAGTTGTAATTTCTGGATCTCGTAGTTGTTCAACGCATAACCATCCCTTCTCTAACTCAGAAAAATTTACAATTTTGGTGTCATTAACAGTTTTTATGCTATCACTTATCTCATGTTCGATCGGATTTCGAGAGAGAAAATCGGCATGGGCCATATTTTTTCCCTCTTTGTAAACTATGTCAAAGTCGTATGATTGCAAGATAGCCCACCATCTATGAACCCTTGGGGTCAAATCTTTTTTTGTATGAGAAGCTCTTAAAGCATTACAATCTGTAAAAACAGTGAATTTACGTCCGTATAGGTAATGTCTAAAATGTTCTATGGATTTAACAACCGCTAATGTTTCGAGTTCATAGGAATGGTAACGACTTTCCGCATCACTTGTCTTGTGACTAAAATAGGCCACCACATGAGGCAGGTTGTTACTTTTCTGTATTAGAACTGCCCCATAGCCTTCACTACTTGCGTCAGTGTGGAGTTCGATGCTTAATGTCGGGTCAAAAATTTTCAAAACCGGTTCTGTAACTAGATAGTCAATTACTTGTTTATGAACTTTGTCATGTTCAGCCGTCCATACAACCTTACCTTTCCCAATTGTTGTCAGAGGGTAAAGAGGTTTCATTAGCTTTGAGAAATTTGGAATGAATTGCCGAAAATATGTAGCTAGACCTATAAATTGTCTGACTTGCGTGACAGTATTAGGTGAAGGGACATTTTTTAAGGACTCAATTTTACGAGGGTTTGGCCTTATTTCTCCCGCTGATATAACAAAACCTAAATAATCTACTTTCTTTTTCAAAAATGAGCATTTTTTGAAGTTGAATGAAAAACCGGCCCTAGTCAAAGTATTTAGTAATTTGTCAAGGCGGGTTAATCCTTCTTCTATGGTTTCGGATGCGGAAAGGACATCATCCATATAAACCAGAACTTTACTGTCATTAAGAGGCTTGAGCGCGGCATTAATGGCCCTTTGAAATACTTGAGGAGCGTTTTTAAGGCCAAATGGCATGGCTAACCACTCA
The DNA here is from genome assembly GCA_949127965.1 of Pandemis corylana. NCBI lineage: Eukaryota > Metazoa > Arthropoda > Insecta > Lepidoptera > Tortricidae > Pandemis > Pandemis corylana. The sequence continues at coordinate 24,165,954 of OX421850.1, forward strand.
AACTGCCCTGATGGTGTTACAAACGCGGTTTTCTCTATGGAATCTTTATGAACCGGAAGCTGGTGAAAACCGGAAGCCATATCTATGTTCGAAAAGTAGTGAGCTCCATGCAACTTGTCTATTTGATCACTTATTAAAGGGAGAGGGTAGCTATCTGAACGCGTGTTACTATTGAGTTCTCTGTAATCTACACACATACGATCGGTTCCGTCCTTTTTTTTTACAAGTAAAATTGGGCTAGAGTATGGTGAAGAGCTTTCTCGAATTATGTTTGAATCTAATAACTCTTGAACTTTATTATTGACTATGTCTAACTCAGTAGGGGACAACCTATAGGGCCGTCGGTGTACAGTTTTGCTAGGGTCAAGCAAATCAATTTTTAGCTCGCCAGTCGTGATGCGAGAGGTAGGAAGTTCCTGTATGAAATTAGTGGAGTATTTTGACAGAATTTCCACAAGCCGTTCTTTGTCTTTCCCCGTAAGATCAGTATCGATTGAAGTTGTATCAAAAGCGGCTTTTGATTTTATACAGGCGCTTGAAGCTTTAACTTTAGTAAAAGTTACACCTCCATCACTAATTTCAACAGAAAATCCCATCTCTAAAATATCACGACCTAACAAGACATTTTCGCTTAAGTACTCATCCGGCAGCACGTGGTATATTATGTCTAACAGCGAATCTTGAATAACGGTTGGGCACTTAATTTGCAATGAGCATGTGACATTATTAGGACCTATTCCCCGAATAGTGACTTGTTCATGAAACGTTTCGCCTTTAAGTAAATTATAGTAACTATGACTGACAAGACTACATTCAGACCCTGAATCAAATATAAAAGGTAACTCAACGTCCCTTATCTTTAACAAACCTCGCGCTGCTCTGGCACATACGTTCACTTGCTTACTACTGGAACTGGAACTAGGCGCAACTTCTTCTTTCTTCTTCCAACGTCTGGGGCAGATGTTAGCGGTGTGTCCTGAGTCGTTGCACACGTAGCAGGATTTAGGCGGCTCCCATTTGGATGAAATCGGTTGGTTTTTAGAGAGGACTCGCTGTTTTTCTCTGCACTCGTAGCCACGATGACCTCCTTTGCCGCAAAAGTGGCAGTTACCACGAAAACCAGTTGCTGTGCGTAATCTCTTCGTATCATTTTCGTGAAGGGTTGATTCTTCAATTTTTCGTTTCAGTGTAAAACCACGCAGGGTGCGGAACAGTTGATTTTTATCATTAATGACCACTGAATTTAGTTCTCGACGAATTTTGTCATCACATTGTGCTAAAATGGAAATCGCAAAGCCGGTTTTCACTTTTTCTGGTAGATTTGCATCTGGAATATTCTCAATAAGCTGCCATAAGCGCATACCGGCTTCAGCAGGACTTTCCTTGGTATCAATTTGGAATTTGATAATGAGGTCGAAGTGGTCTTGCATCATCATTGGTTTCGAAAATGTAGACAGCAACAATTCTTTGATGTTAGTCCATGTGATTTTATCTGGCTGCATTTTTGTCAGAGAAACTGCAGCACGGCCCTTTAGAGAATGAGTAAGAGCCAGTATTAAGTCTACTCCCTCTAATTTCTTCTTTTCGATTATCATCTCGTTTAAAGAACACCAATTTACGATATCGGAACCCGGTACGTCAGGATCAAAGGATACCAAAGTAGTATGCGAGCTCGTTGTCACCGGGCGGGAAGTCATAGTATCGACTAATTTTTGAAGGATTGCTTCTAAGCCGGAAGAAAAACATGACGTCAAATTGCTATCTGTGTTGGAAGCCTGATGTGGCTGTGGATCCGGCACTTCTGATAAAGGAGAGGGGTCCGACATTATCAAGAAAACCCAGATGTAAGGTTAAGTTACACTTTATTTCCACGAAATAATCAACCTGGACGAACACTTCAGTAACGTAATAATACACACTTGGTCAAGTACCACACCACACTATCACTTAATTATATAGTAACAGTATAACGGTGCTACAACATTTGCATCGGGCCAAAACCAAACGAGAACTAACCCCCATACCGCTGCGCGCCGGCCTTTTATAGGCGGATGTAAACAACTCAGGTAGCACTACCCAGTAACAGAGATCCAGGTAGTGCACCTGGGCAGCGGTAGTGGCGTGATCGGCTGTTGCTGGGCCCGGTGTAGGTGCTGTGACAGTGTTATGGCGTTATCGTCTCCACTTAACAATCACATATTGACGTCGCGCCGTCATGTACATAACTTACCACCTATGCACATTGTCTTGGGCTTCACGTAGAGTTAATAAAATAATTCGTTATTTTTTTTAGACTAAAAGGTATGTATGTAACTTAATTGTTTGGATAGTACCTATAGAAAATTATCAAAAGAAGTAATGTACAAATACTGGTCAAGCGCGAGTCAGTACCTACTCTCGTTCTCAAGGATGCAGAATTGACCGAATCGACTGAACCAAATAACTTGAAACTTTTAATTTTCGTTCTGCGATCTAAGTAGAGGAGAACAAATAGCTTTTGAATACATATAAGTCTCAACTTCATCATCATCTTCAGTCTATACACATACGTCCCACTGCTGGGCACCGCTTCCTCTTAGATTCAAAGGGCTTGGGATATTAGTTCCCACGCGGGCCCAGTGCGGATTGGAAAATTCACACTCACCATTGAATTGCATCGCAGATGTGTGCAGGTTTCCTCACGATGCCATCCTTCATCGTAAAACTCATGGTGAATTTCAAATATAGTTAAAAAAATACCGAAAAATTCCGGAGACACGAGCTCGGATTCGAACCTACGCCCCTCTGCTTGAGAGGTCGTAGGTCAAACCACTAAAATACCACGGTTTTTTATATATTTGTACTTACTAATTGTTATTATTGTACACGGTGACTTTGAATTAGTGTAAAGGAACCAATCTAGACACGCGGGAGCGTGTCAGCCAAGTTGAAAGTAAAAGGAACTGGCGAAGCTACCGTGTCTATATTTACACGAACCATTTCGAGCTGTCAAATTGTCGGAGAAGTCAATACTTAATGGTGCATATTTTTAACATTGAACTCGGCTATAAATTTCACATTTATGTTTGTGATGGGATTTATCTTACGGTCTGGGCAAAATTAAATCTAAATAAGTGCGTGTTGAATTAATTAACAAATCCTTGAATTATTTAATTAATAATAACAAAGTGATAAAACATTATGTAGAATAATTGTATGGTCACCCTATATTTCTTGTGGTGCATACGTCAATTATGTCATTTCTAATACATACATACATAAGTACATAAATCACGTCTTTATCCCTTACGCGGTAGACAGAGCCTAGGGTAACTAGACCTAAAGGCCACATTTAGCATAACTACATACATATACACATACACAAATCACGTCTTTATCCCTTACGGGGTAGACAGAGCCCAAGGTAACAGGTACACCTACAGGCCACATTTAGCAAGATTGTGGGCGTATAGGTGGAAAATGGAATCAAAATAGTGATCGGTTGCTAGCCTCATCGCCTATAACATGATTCCCTATTATTTTCGCCCATTCCCTCGATGGACTTTTACCATCTGCGCGGGTAGAGAAGCAACTGGTACATTCTATGTTTTTTCTTTGCTCCCAGACCAGCATGGAAGACATTTAGCATAACTGTGGGCGTATAAGTGGAAAGGGGAATCAAAATAGTGATGGGTTGCTAGCCGCAACGCCCATAAAATGATTCCAAAGATTTTTAACCATTCCCTCGATGGACTTTTACGATTTGCGCGGATAGAGAAGCAACTGCAGATTCTATGTTTTTTCTTTGCTCCCAAACTAGCCTGGAAGGTGGAAGGTATAATCTAAGAAGGCAATACCTAATAGCCATAGGGCGACCATAATTTCGATTTTAAATTGAATTCTAAATAAAAAAAACAATTCTTAACTAAACAAAATGTAATTGCCATTGATTAAGAATAGGTATGATAAAAATGGTTCCTGTATACTAATTCAAAGCCACCGTGTATACTTTTATAAGTCTAATTTGTGAATAATTAGGTATTGAATAATAACTCGTAATACAACAAAATCTGCCGTCCCTTATTCTTTCTTAAAATAATAAATATATCTGCCTGCATTACTATATTTATAACACTTCTTAAAATATGTACATTATACGATTTAGGTACTTAGGTACGGGCGAAAGCAAAACTTTAAAATTGCTAAAGCCTCATACTTAAGCTCTCCACGTGGAGAACACTAAATATATTTTGCTCTCTAACAAATATTGTTATTTCAGCCTCACACGGAGCCAATGGCTAAGTGAGGCCGGTTTGAACTACGCCCTGCCGTGTACATACGTCATACTCCTTTAAGCCAAACAGGCTAGTTGAGCTGCACACGCACGAGGCAAAGCGTAGTATAAAATTGGTCTCAGTTAGCCGTTTCTATAACTCCGATTCAACATTTTATTTGATCTGATAATTAAAATGGTTTATTGTTAATAAACCTAATGAAAAAACAGATACTTAAAATGTAAATACAAAACTAAAACTACTATTAAATTAAAATAACTAAATAAACTTTAAAATTAATTATACAAGAGAAGTGGGCCTCTTGGCAGGGTGCCCATCACGCAGGCAGCATTCCCGCGCTGAACTGCGATTGCGATTCTTTGCGCGAGAAAGCTGCCAGCGCGAGGGTCGCCTGTTGCCTCTCTCAATCTCTTGCTGAGCTCTTTGTGTAGCTCCAGCGCACCCTTACCCCAAGGACCTAGAGTCTCGACACCGAAAGCAAAGAAATTATATTGAGCGCCGAGACAGCTGTATTTTGTAATGATAATTTAATTTGATAATTTAAGCAAACAGAATAGATTAATAATCTAGTGGTAGTTGTGTCAGGACCATCCAATCTTACTTGCTAATCCTGTCTCCAAGCAGCAGTGCTTGCGCTGCTGTGTTCCTGTGAATTCCTCACCTTATTGCTCTAAAATCCGAACAGTCCAAACGAACCTTTACTAGGTGTAGGTACCTATTAGTGTACTAATCAACTAATACTAATCTCGTTCGCTCATCCATAAACTGCAAATAATGTTGTTTCTAACTATTGCATAATTGTTAGTAACTATGTATATCCAGTTAGTAACTTTCTTTAGAATTAAGTTCATGCTTCGCATCTTTTGACCGCGATCCTTTCCTAAATCATAAAAAAAAGACTGTATAAGACTCAGAAACTACTTTTCAGATAAAATGGCACCACATTTTATTTAGTGGCAGATTTTTGAAGTAAACGACTACTTTTAAGTTCTGTCGTTCGCAAACCACCTGTGATTATTTAAAAAAAAAATAGTATCATATTAAAATATTTGAATTTAGAATTCGAAAACAAAAGAATGGCTCGAGATTGGCCGAACCGTTTTAATACAGCGTCAGTTCAAAGTTGACAAGTCAGTTGTGAAAATGGAAATTTCGAAGGAAAATTTACGTGCGATCATTTTTTACAACTTCAAAAGGGGTTTAACGCGTCTTCAGTGCTTTGCGGAGCTGACTACGGTTTTTAATAATAAAGCACCATGCATCCGGACTGTGGAACGCTGGTATTTGGAATTCCAACGTGGTTGCTCTCATCTCAGTGATAGGCATCGTGAAGGCCGACCAAAAACAGCCGTAACCTAAGAGAACATTGATGCTGTACGGCAACTGATCGTCGAAGATCGCCATGCGACATACCGTGAGATAGAAGCTTCATTAAGCATTTCAGGGACCAGTGTTCAAAATATTTTACATGATCACTTAGGTGTAAAATAATTGATCTCACGCTGGATACCACATTTACTTAGTGAAGATCAAAAAACTGCTCGCGTTAGATGGTGTCGCAAAACTCTGCGGCAATTCAACCGAGGAGACTCTAAACACGTTTATGATATTATCATTATCAGTAATGACGAATCATGGATATATGCCTACGATCCAGATTCTAAACAGCAGTCGACTGTTTGGGTGTTCCAAAATGAGCCAAAACCGACCAAACTAATGCGGTCACGGAGCACTTCGAAAAAAATGGCCGCGACGTTTGTAGCGAAAAGTGGTCACGTTGCCACCATCGTGCTTGAAGATCGTAAAACAGTTCATGCTGACTGGTATACCACTATTTGTTTACCAAATGTTATCGGCGAGTTCCGAAAAAATAACCCAAGACGTCGTATAGTACTGCACCACGATAATGCGAGCTCGCACACCGCTCGGCAGACAATTGCGTTTTTAAAAGACCAAAACATCGAAAATCGGGAACACCCGCCGTACAGCCCAGATTTAAGCACTAATGATTTTTTCACTTTTCCAAAAATTAAGCAACGACTTCGTGGTCAACGGTACCGAACGCCTGAAGAAGCGGTTGAGGCATACAAAACGGCCATTTTCGAGACCCCGACTTCGGACTGGAATAAGTGTTTCGAAAACTGGTTCGATCGAATGAAAAAGTGTATTACATATCACGGTGATTACTTTGAAAAACAATAAATACCATTTAACACTTAAATTGTCTTTAGTTTTTCCAAACGACATAACTTAAAAGGCACCCCTTTTCATCCTTACTAATATTATAAAGAGGAAAAATTTTATTGTTTGTTTGTTTGTTTGCATTGAATAGGCTCCGAAACTACTATACCGATTTCAAAAATTCTTATGCCGTTATAAAGCTACATTATCACTGAGTGACATAGGCTACTTTTTACCTCGGGAAAATACCTTTTCCTACGGGAAAACTAATTTATCGCGGGCGAAGCTGCGGACGGAAGGCTAGTAAGGAATATTTTAGTGCCTTTGTTATGCCTTTTCTTCTCTGTATTGTCGCACTCTAATTTAAAGGTAAAGGGAGCATCGCGCTTTCATTGTTCAAGAGAGTAAGTAGTGAAATGTGGGCCACTTTTGTCAAAGTGTCGTCTAAATATCATCACCTAATTTTATAAAAGTATCAAAAATTTCGTCTCTTTTGCTAATAATCCGAAATCAATTATTTGACTAGAAAATGTTTCGATCAGTAGGCGGTAAAAAAATCATGCTCTCTTTAAAGATAATAATTTTTAATGCTCACTTGTGTTTAGTTATCAGTGACAAGAAATGCATAAAATAATGTTATTTTATTATTTACTCTGAACAGTTTTAGGGTAAAACTAGTTCACAGAGATAATTATGACGTGCAAAATAATGTTTACCCCACAGACGCCTTACGTAATAAAAATAATAAAGGCCGAACCCTCTGTTAATGAAATTATCTGGAGCGACTTTTTAGACTTAATTCAAGTCATTGACACTATACGTATAAGCAATCAGGAACACCTCTTGTCTATTTCTCAGAGAAAATTTGACGGCCTATCCAAAGGAAACGAAAAGACGAAAAATACGAAGTAGTAAGCGAGGTCTGGAAAAACTTCTTTGAACGAAACACATTCAAAAACGTGTTCTACGGCGTGCCGCAAGAGCTTCAAGTGATACTGGCATAAATCTTACCTTTCTTATCGTCGCTACTTTGTTTTACTTTTTAAAGTTACGTAAGTTCTTCCATAAAATTATGCAAATTTAGGTAAGTAGCCATATTATCTATTCACAGTAAAATTCATTTGGTGGTTAAGGTTAATAATTTGGCTATTGCAAAATAAGATCATTTTAATTTCGTATGCCACGCAGTGCGTGTAATAAACAATTAGGTAACATCAAAGATATAGGTCTTAATTTACCGTTAGAGTTTATCTTAGAAACACATATCATCATAATCGGTGGTGTCGGTCTTCCAGAGCGCCTATACGTTAATGCCTCCTCGGGTAGGTATGCTGTGTGGAGACTGTTCGAATCCATTTACTGCTCTAAATTATGCGTAAAACGTCCATTTGACGCTCACCCCTCTTCCCTCTTATCGCTTGGACAGGAACGGACGGGGAGCCTCGGGCGGGGGTGCCGGACTAGGGCAAATTGGGGGGTTTACAACCCCCCTTAAGGGAGGTCCGAAGTCCACCTCACCCTTTAGCTACCCTGAAGTTCCATCTCTCACACCTATAAATTCGGCACACACATTTCACCCCATCGGGTGGGGTGGGCCGTGGCGTCCCAATCCTTTCGGTGCGGCTATGTCACACTAGCTAGGCCGCCGCGCCGGTGACCTCCACTACAAATTAATATTCGGAAACGTTTCCGTTCGGATCGTTAATCATTGCCTTCTCTGCTCGTGATCTCGGCTCAGCTTATGTACTCCGTCTTTCTAGGCACCTTTAGCTAGGTGCGATGTTAACTAATCACCTATTCCAACAACCAGTCTTTCTCCTCGCTTCCACTAACAATTCACTTTTTTTAATCAGAACGTTACGGCCTTTATGCTTAATCAATGAACAACGGCCGTCGAACAGAACAGAGTAAAACAATTTTCCACTTTCAATTTCGAGGGTAACCGGAAGAAGTATATGCTCTGCAGACTACAATTCAAAACGCTAGTAAAAAGCCTAGTTTGCTTCAGAACATTATTTATTACATACTGATACAATTTCGTAACTGGGTATATGCTTAGCATTTTTATATTTATAATTGATGTTCCACTGTCAAACAACATGTTTTGTGTACCTACTAACTCAATATATTAAATTTTCAGAAGAAACACGTTCAGAACTTTTATTCAGGTTCAGTACGATATTCAAAATTACTTCCATAACAGCGCAGCGTAATCAATTGTTGGTTCTAACTCCGTAGCAACTATCATGCCTTTTGGTGTAAATGCCCGTACAGTTCGCCTCAAGCCACTTGCCGTTTAACGGAAACCTTCTCTGTTCCCATAGCCTATAAGGTTTGTATCGTAAAAATAGGTCGGCTCCCTGAAATACAGTAAGTAGAACCTCAATGCTGCACGCTAACTTCGCTACAGTAATTAAGTTATAACTTGGTAAAAACTTTATCGCACCTGGTAACGGATGCCGAGTAAAAAAGGAATTACCTACGGAAGGTAGTCAACTCAAAGTTTGCTGTAATATCCATGAATCAAAAGTTCAATGCAATTATGTACAGTTTTCATTTGTAACAGAGACCAAAACACGAACGTAAATAAAGAAAAGGTGTTTAACGATTTTAACGATAAAAAGTAAACATGAATTTTAAATATTTCACTAAATTATTTTACAATACATTTATTAATTTAGTTACTTTGTACGTAAATTGGTAATAATAGTAACAATAAACTTGTGATTCGAATAGAGTAGTAGATACAACTAGAATCCGGCACCGACTTTCGAACTAAAACAAAATTTAGTATCCGTAATGTTCGTACTATGACATGTGTATCTTAATTTAGTTAGGTATGTTCTTTAACTCAGCGTAAACTAAATCAAAGTGATTGAAAATATACGATTGTGTTTTTTCTGTAACATACACTGGTTCTCAAACTTTAACAACACTTGCGGCACTTTTTAAAACTTTATCCACTTATTTTCAATATTACTAGAACAGATGCGCTTGCGGTTATAATAAATCACTTTGAAATACTTACATACATAAATCACGTCTTTATCCTTTACGGGGTATACAGAGCCTAAGGTAACAAGACCTACAGGCTACGTTTAGCATGTTTGTGGGCGTACAGGTGGAAAGGGGAATTAAAATTTGAAATAGTACTTTGAATTATTTAATACGAGGTCCGAAGGTTTCATTGTCGTCTAAAAGCGCCGCATTAAATAAACAGTATTTAAACAAAAAGTTTGGGCACCATTATTACGGCGAGGGTGGCGCCAGAGGGTCGCTCGCCAAGATTTTTCTCGCCAGGTATCCACTTTAAAGTCAGTTCACATTGTTGTATCACTGACGGCATTTTTTGTGATGTAAATTTCCTTTTTTGGGTAAATTTTTCATGAAAACTGAAGATTAAAGTACATAAGTAGGTAGGTACTTGTAGTTTGTGATACGAGCTATTTTTTTAGGACTGATTCTTGTTTTTTTTTTAATTAGTTGTGTATTACTCAATTCCATTCGCACGCAAAGAATCACAATAAAATTTTAACTTACTGAGGCTACATACATGCATAAATCACGTCCTTATCCCTTACAGGGTAGACAGAGCCTAACGTAAAAAGACCCAGAAAAGCACATTTACCTACCATGATTATGTGTTTATAAAAGGGCAATCAAAATAGTGATAGGTTACTAGCCGCATCGCCTATAACATGATTCCTAAGACTTTCACCGGTTCCCTCGATGGGCTTTTACCATCTGAGCGGGAAAAGAAACAACTGGTACATTCTATGTTTTTTCTTTACTCCCAGACTAGCATTGAAGAAATGAGGTTAGTAGTGTGTAATTTCATTCTGACAACTATATTCATCAAATAAATTGTTATATAATAAGTTAAGTACTTACTTGGGTACTGCCTTTTATATCTTGCTTATTTGGAATATTTGCTCTGCGTACGAGACAACTTGTTTGTGGTATTAGCCCTTCTTGAAAGTCTAAAAGTTTTACAAAGCAGAGTAACCTTAGCTCCTCCTGAAACATTTTCATCGAGAGTTTTTGTTGTATTTGTCAGCAGATATTTATTAGAGAAGTGGGAAGTTTTCATATTTATATTGTTTAGGATTTTGGGATTCATTGCATTTTGAGTATCTACGTCATTTTGTCTCTTGTCATCCAACTCTGAGATAGTTGAGCTTCTAGTGTAATTGCAAACGACGTCTACTCTAATAACTTGAACAGTTTCTGGACTCTGTGCCCTCGATATTGTGAGGCATTTGCGTTTCCCAGATTTATGATAAACTACTTTTGTATCATCTGAGGTCAGTTCGGGGAGTTCTTCTTTGACAGTTTCTTTTACTTCCTGGATTCTACAATTATTTTTTACACCGCCGTCTAATTTACGATATTTCTTTAAATTTAAGCACTGCTTCCTCGATTCAACTTGCACTGCTTTGTTTTCTTTGATATTATTGTTAAGGGTATAAAATTGCACACTAGACTTTTCAGAAACTGGTGCTGATGGCTCGTTATTAAGAATGTATTTTACGTAGTCATCAAAATAATAGCACGTGAGCTGGGACGAGCATTCGTCTGCATCGTTTTCGTCCTCGACTATTTGCTTCACGAACATTCTGTGTTTTTTGCCATCGCTCAATGCTTTGTACTTGAAACATGTTTTTATTCGCTTTCTTTCTTGGACATCGCCATTGAATTTTAAATTTTGGACTGAGAGGAAAAGGTCTTCATCTTGATGCGCTTGCGTATTGTCTAGGGTAGCTAGGGTGTCATCGTTTGCGTTGCAGTGAAATCTGGAACAAGATTGATATGTTTGCATAATTCTTACCTAGTGGGGTTCTTCTGTATTGTTAGAGATAAATGTATTTAATTGCAGGGGTTACCTTTCTAGCAGGTCTGCCCACCGGGGGTCCTCCTCGTGGTCGGGGTTGACCAGCCGCTTCTGGCAGTACCTCCGCGGCCGCTCGTTCGGCGCATATCGCTCTGAACTTACTCTTGGCTTTGATCTCTCGTGAAGATGAAGCCTAGCGCATTTCATTGTGTCTTATCACTGCAAAAAACATAATAGCTAGGTACCATGATATTAGGTATCTACAATAGGTACGAGTTCTTCGTAGATTTTGTCGATTCAAAAAAATGTATTTCAATTATTAGTACAAACATTTTGAAGCGCTTCGCGTTTATTAGTTTCAGTTCACTTATCTCTAAACCATAAACCTAAAATAGAATACCAATGGCACAGGACTATTTGAATTAATTCGCATGCCGTGATTTGCTTCCATTATTTCAAATTTAACTAAACAACGCGACGTGGCGATGCTCCGCGGTCTCGTGATAAGCATGCCGTGTTGGATATTCAAATTGTCACCCGCGGGTTCAGTTTATACTTTTTATAAGTAAAAACCCAATAAGCCGCTTAACAAATGACAAAAAGCTAAGATAAAACCAATGTAACAAACTCGGAACTGATCAGCGGCTCTGCCAAGCGCATTGCAAATCTTCGTCTCGACTCCATTGTTTAAAATCTATTCATTTTGGAAGCAATTATTCTCAAAGCGATTTGCTTCTAACTATCCTTCTCACACTTACAACTCTAAGACGGGTTGGAAAAAGACAGCTGTCAACAAGGTTTTTTTTTAGAAAGTATTGATAAAAGAACTACAATGCCGGCAGGATGGTGTATTTAAACTGGCAACGTAGCGGTCCACATGTTCTTGGGAATAGCTCTGGCAACGATGCAAAAAAAAATAAAGGCAGGGAGCAAATAGTTTTGATACCTGTTTGCGAAAAATCTTTGCAGTTCCTTGATGTTTAGTTATAGATACATAGTTGCATGCCAACCATGTATTTCGATTTTTTAGATTAGCATTAATTATAAAATTAATCTTTGTTACCATCCGCAACGGCCTTTTTCTTTTGCCTTCTAATTTTAAGTAATGTTTTTGTGCACATAATTAACTTGATTGACACAATCAAACGTCGCTGTAGCGTAAGGGTACGTGCCACCTGATTCGAAATAAGTCGCTTTATTTTTTAAACAAATTCAAATATCAACTTGTCACGCAAACGGTACGACTTCATCTATTGCGTGAATATTTTCCATTCTTCACGGCAAACAGTATCAAGTTGGCTTGGTCGGGCTATAAACTCGCACACAGCTTCAAAATAATAGGCACAGCTGCTAGACGAAGCTAGAGACACACAGAGACGCACGATGCATCCACGCGGGCGTCTCAGGAACAAAAAATGCATTATTATTATCTCGGCACGGGGACAATCCTGTCGACACACCAAACTAAACCATATCTCTAACACTTTAGAAGTTGAGGTACGAAAATTTGCCCTTGTGAACGATTAACTCTCATCTCGGATCTCAACCTCGAAATGAGACGCCCAGTCGTTGCATACTACTCTTTATAATCATGGAGCTTAGGCGTTCCGCCACACGTAGTGATATAAGGCACAGGAATTTTAGAACAATAATGTTATTGTTTTTCAAAACATCTCATGCCATCGCATTAGGAACAACAGATAACACCACCTGAGTTAGTTGCTAAAACTTGAGTATTTACAGCTATGCTTTAGTTTTCAGATGCTTCCTATGTACGGACTTAGTAATAACAATAATGCAAAACCATTACAAGTGTAGGTACTAAGAATTAATTCTGAGCTTAAAGTCTGTAATCGTATTTACTCTCAAGATGACTTTTCTAAGTGCTTGTAACTTTGAAAGAAGGGCTTGGGAACTTGGAACAATGCCTTGACTTGCCTACTCTGTATAGGTGATGTTCTTAAATTTGCTATCTCCGGTCCGTTCGCATGAAAAATAATGTTTAAACAAAAGAAACTTTGAAACCATTGCAAATGAATAAATTGGAAGCAGCTCGCCACAAAGGTGTTAAGAACAATGTTTTACGAATTGGTTATTCAGACGAATTAAGAAAAGGTAGGTTGAGTCTTGACAATTGAAATGGCACGTTACAATTAATTTTAAACGATACCAAAGCAGCATTTTTTTTATCGTAGGTAATAACGCCTTAATTCTCTAAGGTAATAACGCTTCAAATACTCCTTTCATTTAACTTCAGCCCAATTTGTTTAAAAAAATATATATGAGACCTGTCTTAATATTGTTTACACTTGTTACAAGAGTCACAAAATAAAGGATCCGCCAAACAAGTTGACCATCACGAGTTCACCTGTCAGTGGGTCACCCAACAAAGGGGGTCACGGGACTCCGGTATTGATCGCACTACTGCATCCTAATCTCTCGATGGTCTCGTATTACCATCACAATGGACCGGACCCCCGGAATGCTGGGCTTTAAAAGATATAAAATGCATTTCTGACCACGCCCCGTTATCCGCAAAATTCTATTAGTAATAATTTTAAGTTGACTGATAAGATAAATTACTGTTAAGAGATTGCCGACTATTTAATACCTGCCTAATCATGGGAATAGTTTACGATGAAAGGAAGTCTAAATATCAATTTCGATGGAATAATGCTAGTTATTCTATATTATTGCAGGAGTTGCATAAATGTCGGTTAACGATGGTGCATTTTATAAATGGATTCCCATACACTGGCTGTCTATTCATGACCCCTTTGCGCCATCTATCGCAGACAAAGCCGGGTGTGCGAATATGTAGCAAGGCAGTGAGTAAATAAAGGGATGATATATTGTGAACAGTGACGTGATTAAAAAAACCATTTCCCTTAGTGCTGTCAAGGTGCATTCTTGACAGGGTTGTAATAGGTGCCAAGGTATCGATAAACTAACCTACTTTGCAGTAATTATAAATATGGTGAGTGATAAAATAGATTATTATTGAATATCGGGTTTTGCGCGCCCACTCGTCGAACTCGCCATATTCCTCTCTTCAAAGTTCCCTTCCAACGTACGAAATATGCCCAGAACTCAATACTAACTAGGGCTGTACGCACATACAACAAATCCTTTCAGGTTGTGGACCCATTTGCTTGCTCAAGAAGTAAGTTCAAGCTCCTGATCGAGAATAATATTTCCTGGTAACACACACACACACACACGAATTTGCATGTTTTGTTATTTTTTATTATTTTATTTTCTTTCCCTTTTCTGAATATGTTCGTTGTTTCAAATTATATTTTACCACCCAGGCATAATGATTGTACCACTTAGGGAGTTCTGTTATTGGCCTTAAGACTCGCATTGTAAACTAGAATACAATAACAACAATACAATACAATACAAATACTCTTTATTGAACACCACAAATCAGTACAAAACAATACAGAAACAAAGTAGACAATAGGCTGTCTTATCGCTTAATAGCGATCTCTACCAGACAACCAATAAGATAGAGAAATAATTTGGAGACAGTATAAGTGTAACACAGTGTAAGTGGAATAAGTATGATTGGAACGCTGTAGAACACCCCAATTAAATAAATAAATAAATAAAATTACCCAAATGAAAAGCTGGGAGTAGAGTGGGGTACGTAATTTGGATGATCGCGTTGGAGTTACCCACAAACATGTGTTTCAGCTGATATGTAGATATAGTTATTTAAAGACAACGTAGTTTATATGAGTTCCACGGTGGGCTATGTTATCAGCTTATTCCTCAGGATAGGTATAATAAAATATATTTCCAGTTGGTTATGTATCAAATTCCACATAAATATCCATTCCATCCTATTCTTAGTCGTTGCCAGTAAACCTTATTTGATACTCTATATATCTAATTTAAGGTTGGTTCAATAAGTAAATATCAAATTTCGATAAATATCGATAGGTTTGTCGACCAAACTACCCCTGCCCTACGACCGCCTCTCAGGTGAAGGTAATCTTTGTGGGAACTAATAGTTCTATCATAAAAAAATATCGCTGTCTCTTTCTAAAATTGGTTGCTAGACAATTTTATAAAGAACACGTTGAATGCAATACACGATTCAATAGATTTTAGCTTGTCGCTAGTAGCGAAGCGACTCGCTACATCTCATGTTTTTTATGGTATGTCCTAAGTATGTGGCCTTTGGGTCTTGGTACCCTAGGTTCTGTCTACCCCGTAAGGGATGAAGACGTGATTTATATATGTATGTATGTATGTGGCGATAACGATAAAAAGGGCAAGTTAAGAAAGTTATTTTAACCATCTCTTTCATTAACCATAATTCACATAACCTTTCATAAGACAAAATTCATCTGTATGTCTTTGTGTCTCTGCGCAGTAAATATGAAAATGACAGATTACACAAAAATGCATTCATAAAAAAAATACATCCCAATTGAGTACCTCCGCCTTTTGAAGTCGGTGGTGTAACAATACAAAAAATGTCGTCACATTTACGAGAAAATTAAACTACAAAGACTTCACGCCACACTTGGAAATTTTACAGGCACGCAATTTTTATTTACGGCCATGTTTACGATAAAATTCGGTATTACTTTAACAATTACACATAGATAAACCGAAATATGATACGTATTCGACTAGCAATCCCCTAAAATCCCTCTGCTTAAATATTTTGCTTACCGAGAATACATAAATAATATACAAATAGCGATCGAGCGTGCCGCTGCCATGTCCCTTGGAAGGTATCGAATAGTGGCCCTGAAATGTACCTAATTATAATTTGCGGATACCTTTTGACTACGGCCAACTAAAATTTAAGTAGACTATCAGAAAATATTCTTAACATAAAACTAACGTAATTATTTCAAGGTTTTCCACTGTATGACACTTGCGTGTTGTGGTTTGCCTGTATCTGCCCAGTGTTTATTTATTTATTTATTTATTTTATTTGGGGCATCAACAGCAATACAGTACATTGTAATGAGACTTAGGTACTAAACAAAAAGCCAATAACAGATGACCACAGAAATACAGTTAACCTTAACAGTTGTTGAACTGTTTGAATTAGTTTCTTCGATGGCAGTGCTTGGTGCGCGTGGGCACAGTTCTAAAGCAGTTAGTGTACAGTAAGGGAAATGTATTCACGTACCACCGCAGAACCCTATGGCAACAAGGTGACATATCACTCGAGTTTGAGTGGCGGCCGGTTAATTGCGATAGGGTTCTGCGGTGGTACGTACATTTCCCTCACTGTAGCTCTACATATATAATTAAAAGTATTGCAATAATGTGTATATGTAGGTGTAGTGCATAAAGTTTTTCCATGACATTTCGTTGAATTTTATCCGGTTTTCAACTTTAGGTCATGTTATTAAAGTCGTGTATACAATGCAGCTATCAGATTTAATGATTTTATAAATAAGAACCTTATTCTAATGACGTTAAAGTTGAAAATCGCATGGGATTCAACGAAATGTCATGGAAAATCATTTTGCACTACATTTGTATAATACTGTGGATATAGATAACTCGTAGGTTCAGCGACAAAAAAACTACATAATTGAATTGGTAAATATGACATAGGTTAGGTTAATATACTTATTTGTTTACGTTTTCTAGCAAATAATGTCAAAATGTATGGAATTATCCTTCAATTAGGTTTAACGACTAAAGCAGATTTATTTTTCCTGCAAGTGGCCTTTAGAATTTAAAGCTTCGTTAAATTCGACCCACGTTCTGAATTGTTTACGCGCATCTGTGTAAATAGCCAATAATCAACACATTTTTAAAAGCAATAAACAACAGGTAAAACTTTTGTCTTTCTATACTCAATAGAAAGCAAAGCAACACGTTTTGGATTGTAAAAATACTGCAGTACAGTAAACTTAATTACCGATAGTCGTGACAATGGGAGTCGGTGCTCGGCGCCTTTGTCGGCCGCTTTGTCGACTTCACACGGGCCGCTCGATACGCATCGAGCCCGACCATTATATACAATCGATTTTTACGAGGGAATTATTGCTTGCAAATTGGCCTGATAGTTTGATAGTTTAGTTGAAAGCCTTTTGTTAAACCTATTTATTTACATTGCTTGTATGCCCCACCGCTAGGAAATAATTCTAAAAGTAATTGAAAATTTTGACTAGAACTGGTGTTATCATAAGCGTGTTATTTTGATACGCTGCAACATGCGTGCAATAAAATAAAAACTAAACATAACACGCAAAACAAAAAACTCACGCGTGGTTTAACATCTTAAAGAGCCTTGAAAAAAGTGTGAGAGTAGCTTCAAATTATTGTGGATGATAAAGTGTTTGAAGAAAAGTTTTACCACAGTTGCAAAGGTGAAAGCGATACGCCTCGCCGGCGCGGTGCCTGCCGATCGACTACGGCGCCAACGCGGTATAATCATAACCTCTGATTTAGGTTAAGCCTCGTTCATAATTGTACCGAATCACTACCAAACGCTGGCTGCGGCGACATCGTAAATATAAAAGTTACAACCATACGTTAAACGGCCCCCGTGTAGGTTACATCGATTAAAACTAAGAGTGTCGCACGGTGAAGTATAAAATGTGTCTTAAAGGTTTTTTAAAGCTTTGGAAGGGAGCAACTGGTATAAATGACGCCAAAATACATTATAAATCAAGGCTAGATATGAGTATTAATATAATAAAACGTATCTAATTGTATACGATAGCTAATTACAAATGATGAACGTAAGAGCAAAATTGGAAAAACGTCGTTATTATTAAACAATTTAGAGTGCTGTATTTTAGATAACTGAAATGACATAAAAGACATAAATATACGGAAAATCTTTTATACCTGACCTGACATCAATCAACAGTAATTTGTAAAACAAAATCGACCCTGAAATAATATTTTATACTTTCTGCCTATTTTTTATCTTCTCCCGCAAACAAATAATGCCAACGAAAATTTGTACCTCTGGGTATTTGCTGTTGTTTTTTGGGACGAAAATTATAGGTTGGTAAGTCTCCACTTACCACTACTAACGCTAAACTCCCTTTACTATATACTTAGATAAGTAACTCTTCAGAGTTAGGAGTTAGAGAACTCTTCTTCTAACTCACAAAAAATAATTATAAAGTCCTTGGCCTTCACTTTGACTTACAACATCACGGGCGAACAAAGGAGTTGCCAGAATAAAAGTCGCAGCAGCGCTTGTGGTGCTGTGCACGCCGCTCGGTCGACACCCTAACCGCAGCCCTAATTCTCGGGCAGCGTGTCGTCCCGGCCCGCTCGCGCCTCGCCTTTTTATGAGCTAGACTTCACAAGTCTCATATGAACTATGTGTCATGCCACGCTGTTATCTACGCCAAAGGAACTTCACAACCAAGTTTATACACGGTAAAGCTTTAAATAACTCCCTATAAAACATGTGTTTGATACTAGCCGAGCACGCTAAATATCTACATTATGCGAGCATGTGAAGTTCAAGAACATTTTATGGTTGACGTAGGTTATATTTATTCGGTTTTCCCGCTGTTGTACCAAGCGCACATGGTTTCGGCAAAGCTTGCGGCGATGACAGATAAGAATGATTCGCGTCGTCATAAGGTTAAACTACGGTTACACATAATTCCTATGGACATGACTACAAATAGGTACTACTATTACCATTGAAAAATAACTAAGTAATAGTAGTTACCCCAACTAACTACTTGTTCCTAAATAGAATCGCAATTTGGTGTCATTGACATTTTATTTATTATCATTCCTACTGTACCTATGCTGGTCTGGGAGTAAAGAAAAAAACATAGAATTTACCAATTGCTTCTCTTCCCGCACAGATGGTTAAAGCCCATCGAGGGAATGGCCGAAAGTCTTAGGAATCATGTTATAGGCGATGCGGCTAGCAACCCATCACTATTTTGATTTCCCTTTCCACCTATACGCCCTTAATCATGCTAAACGCGGCCTTAAGATTTTGTTACCTTAGGCTCTGTCTACCCCGTAAGGGATAAAGACGTGTTATACGTATGTATGTATGTATTAAACAACGAATTTTTTTTTTTTACATGAACCTACATAATTTGTGTTCCACTGTGGGGAAAACGCCTTCCACATCTCCGATATTTAGAGCTGTATCCAGCCATACGGTCAGTTCTTCCAAGTCAGGTGTCGAAATGTAATATTATAGCCTAACATTTTTTAAGATCTCGAAAACAGCTCGAAACGATTTCGATGAAATTTGCAATGTGGAGGTTTTCAGGGCGAAAAATCGATCTATGCAGGAGCGGACTGTGAGTTGGTCTGGCCCAAGGCTTCATACTCGGGGGCCTAAAAAACCCGTATTGATTCGCCCCTAGCCCCAGCTAGG
The DNA here is from genome assembly GCA_949127965.1 of Pandemis corylana. NCBI lineage: Eukaryota > Metazoa > Arthropoda > Insecta > Lepidoptera > Tortricidae > Pandemis > Pandemis corylana. Next base: position 24,185,596 of record OX421850.1, read on the forward strand.
TCTCTTCTTTGGGGAAACGCGTTTTTCTGAAATTTGTAAGCACCGAGCTTCTTTTATTCGCCCAACCGCAACCGCTCCCAATTATGTATGCAATTATAAGTACACCTATTTTCAATTTTATAACGTAAAATTTTTAGTTTAGTGTAATGCAATATCAGATATAGCAATAATAATAATAACTTTCATAAGTCAAGTCCACCTTATTTAGTAGGTTGAATAGAGTAAAAGTTAAACCGAGTAAGGCAGAATTACGACAGATATTTTTATATTTGCATAATAGACATGCACATTGTCTGATTGATCGAATAGAAGATAGGTAGGTACGTCTGTTGTTTAGTGGTTTGGTGCATTTTCAATATTGTTTATGCTATCCGAATCTTACTTTTATAAGTACAGTTATCACTATCACTACATAGTATAAAACAAAGTCGCTTTCTCTGTCCCTATGTCCCTATGTATGCTTATATCTTCAAAACTACACAACGGATTTTGATGCGGTTTTTTTAATAGATGGAGTGATTCAAGAGGAAGGTTTTTATGTATAACTCTACGCAGACGAAGTCGCCGGCAGAAGCTACTTTAATATAATTATGAAAACCTGCCAACGAAACTACCTTCACTACATTTTTTTTTCACCCCACTCAATTTTTCAAATATAATTCAGATCAAATAAAAGTAAAAATAGAGTTTTGTAAACAGTAAAGCGAGAATAACTAGGTTGAAGGAAAAGCGTTACCATTTCCTCGATCTCAGTTTCTCTATTGAGATGAGGGCTGGATGACCACGGAAGCAATCTACGCAGCGCAGGATTGGTGAGGATATAAATAAAGACAAAACGATGTCAGAAAATGATGTCGTACTCGTAGTCACAGAAGTCTTATTTTTCATTTTCAAGCTTCCAAGCTTCCAAACACAATTTGTAGAGACGCGGCGCACAAGAAAGAAGGCATTATGCAAAAATTGATATTCACACTACTAAGATACTAAGTTATATTATTGTATCGGCTGTACAAAAATTTACAACAATTTTTAACCATGTAAGTGTAACTTCAAAAAACGAGAACTCAATTTATGATTACGATTCATTCGAAATTTAATTTACCTAATTTAGTCGATTAATATAGCAGTTTAAATAAAAAGGGATATGAAGACGTGATTTATGTACCTATGGATATGTATTTAAATAAAAAACGGGCTATACCTATATATTTGATAAATGGTGTATTTTGCTCCACAATAGGCAAACAATGTTTATTAACATATTAAATGGAAAATACAAATTACAGTCGCATTTGAACAGGTTGAAATCACCATCGCCTCGTTTTTATTGGCGTTGGCATAAATTCTAGCGAAAAAAAAACGTGGGACCACCCACGCCGGCGTTCACCTCGTGCGCTCGGCAACTAGCGCTTACAAATGCTTCGACTACTATCTATGGCAGTTCGGGGGTGGCTAAACGATTAGCAAAGATAGTTTTTAGATGCTTCATTTATTTTATAATTTTCTTTTTGTAATGGGTCAGTGTGTAAAAAGTACGAATGAAGACACTTCCAATGATAGGTATTTAAAGTTATTATTATTTTTCTTATTTACTTAATTAGTGCACAACTCGCACTATAATCGTTTTGGTGTTGTTTTTTTAATAAAGTAAAATTGCATGCCATTCTATTTGGTTATAGTAGTTGTACAAATAATACCTATACTTAGTAGTGTGAATTAGTTTTACACGACACTACTACGATGTTAATAACGCTATATATTTGCCTTATCCATCGAGTTACTTCCTCTCCTCAGGCGTTAGGCTACTCCGCTACCACACCGTTAACACTACCGCTGCTCTTGGAGTACCTAGGAAAGGAAGGTAAATGTTTTTTGATATGCATACCAGTTTTTATGACTATAACGGAATGGAACGATATTTCAGACCACAAAATGCAGGTCTATGGAATTTTTTGACGTTTTTTTCCTCCCGTCAGAGTCGATAGCGCCCGAAAGCGTTCAAGAAAAAGGAGTAAGTAGGTTATAAGTAGTCTGGTTGCTCTATAAATTGGTCAAAGACGTTTTGAAGATAAAATTGTATACCAATTCAGTCTTAAAATAAAATTAGGTATGTCTGTGACTTTGGATATGAAATGACGTGCGATTATCCGAGACCGGTGCTGCCAGATTATAAATCGCTAAATCCACAGGTCGTTTCTGAATGGTATTATACATATAATTTCTTAATGAACCTTAAAGTTCAAAATTCAATAGTTATTTTACTTACGATTCCCTAGTCAAAATTAGGATTAGAACCGTATTCATTTTCCAAGATGAAGGTCAGTAAAAGAACTACGATAGACTCCAGCTGTAATCCAGAAAGCAAGGGTATCTTTTTTTGTTATTGCGTTACATTTAACTTCTGGATTTATAACTAGGCCACACTAACTTTATTTTTCACCATCTTCTACCCGTCTAGGAAAACTTAAATACAGTTTCTACGCAGTTACAGAAAACTGCCGCTTTATGCACATCTAAGACGAGTTTAATTTTTCTTAGTAAGGCCGCGAGACTCTAAAGGCAAGTCTAAATAACTACCGGTTTAATACTAGATTTTTGGTTTTTCCCCGGGTCTGGCAACTCTGCCTGGGGCAATAATTACTGCATCAATGCAGGCAGCGCCACGCAACATCGCGTTCGCTTCGCTGCCAGGGTTGTCACTCTTGCTTAAGTATAGGTAAGTAGTCTTAATTTTTTGTAAAAAATCGCATAAAATAGATAACGAGTTGAAGTCGCAGTTATGATGCACGATTTTATGTAGCTGAAAAACAGTTAAGAAGAGAACTTTGCGTAGAACCTTGAACCTTCTGCCTATTAATTGGTACCTATAATTATATGGTAATTGAAAGCGATACATGAATCACATAACAAAATATTTCTTCTCCAATTCAAAGCAAAACATTGTTTTAGCCGAATTGATTCTTATTATTATTGACTATTATGTTATAGTATACACCACCTCCAATACACGGAGGAGGCCTATGCCATGAGGCACGCCGAATTACGCGACAATTTAATAATAATAAAAAAAAAACAACACAATAACAACAACAAAAAAAAATGAAATTGTAGCGAATTCGGAATAAAAAAGGCTATAGTATAGTAGTATTATGTTATAGTATTTTTTCTACTCCTATACTATTGTCTGTGATTTATGTAATCACTAGCTGTTGCCCGCAACTTCGTCTGCATAGAATTCGTTTATCGCTATCCCGCAGGAATTACGCAATTTTCCGGGATAAAAAGTAGCCTATGTGTTATTCCAGACTATAATCTATCTATGTTCCAAATTTCATCCAGATCTGTCCAGCCGTTCTGGCATGAAAGAGTAACAAACATCCAAACATACTCACAAACTTTCACATTTAAAATATTAGTAGGATAAGCACCACTATAAGAACACTCATAATAAGACTTTGGATAAGTCTATATTGTCTATTCCCTCTAAAAGCACTTGTTGGCTTATGTCTCTCTAAAAGTGCTCTATCATTACGAAGGTAAAGCGTTTACTGCCAATGAGTTTTTTTTATTTGTCCATTCAGACAGGCTATGGTCAAAAACCATTCAGTCGTTCCGGACCAAATACGGTGGTAGGTGGGTACCTACTTATTATGAGTGTTCTCATAGTGGTGCTCGTGATTACATAAGTCACAGATGATAGATAGTACAGGAGTAGAAAAAATCTTTAAGAAACTTGATTTCGTTGTCAGTCGTAAAATGTTAGACGTGAAATGGTGTACACACCTCGGGCTGTGATAGAGAAAGCCTCAGATCGCATGTTTATCGCCCTAGGCTTTGGCTCGTGCGACAAGTTTTTGCGATTTGAGAAATTCTTTATTTCACCAACTTCAGGGGTCAGAGTGAACTAATTGTTACTTGTGTAATGAAAAGACGTAACAGTTACTACACCGCGACAAGAATGTCGGCTCTCGGCTATACAGCAGTGACTACCCTACCTGTGATTGATATACATAGAAAATTGCCTTTATAAACGAATGAGTGCAGTCGTGATAGACGGATCATTAAAACGTCTGTTGTGCTTTAACGACCGCCGTTACCTGAATTACTTTACGATTTTGATAGCGAATTATATCTAAGTATAGTCAGTAATACTTTAGGTAAGTAGGTACATATTTATGTAGGTACATAAGTACATAGGTCAGGTAGGCACTTACAAGTCTCTACGTACTACGTAAGTGGTAGTAGTAAGGCCGAATGGTTACAGACGGCGCCACTTAGCCGTTGCTTCTTTTAGCTTCCGAGAGAGCTTTGCTGTTAACGTCAGTGGCAAATGTCATTATGTACCACAGATTCAAGCAACCATTTTTTTTATTTGTGATATTATGGACGTACTTCTAATCAGCCGATATGGGGCCGATAAGAGACTGTTTAAAATGTTTTTATTTTTATAGAATATTATTATAATGTATAGATATAGCTCAACAGAAAAATGTGTCCTTACTTTTTTCCTGTAGCTAAGGATGATTATTCCTATCAATAGAAAAAAAACATCAAGCACTTTAAAAAAATAATCATCCGTTCCCATACATACCTTACGGGGTACCTTTATACCTTACGGGGTTGACAGATCCCAAGGTAACAAAACCGTAAGGCTACGTTTAGCATGATTGTGCATGGGCGTATAGGTGGAAAGGGGAATCAAAATAGTGATGGGTTGCTTGCCGCATCGCCTATAACATGATTCCTAAGATTTTCGTCCATTCCCTCGATGCGCTTTTACTATCTGCGCGGGAAAAGTAACAACTGGTACATTCTATGTTTTTTCTTTACTCCCAGACCAGCATGGAAGAATTGCCAATTGTAACTAACACGTAACAACGTTCAAAAAATGTGTTTGAAGCAGAGAAAAATGTCTGCTCAATCATCATATAAGGCTCAATATTAATGAATCATAGAAGGTACATTTTCTTTATGATAATAAAAATAAAGAAAATGTAAGTACTTTAGCTAAGATTTAATTTATCACGCACGTACCGACATTTTGTGACCTATGTTGGTCATCGTAAATTCAATCATGTTTGACTTGCCAAACCATTTTCATTCACCCAATTTAATTTTAAAACCCAATCATAAATCAAGTCGCGGTGATTGGAAATACAAAGTCAACTGTAAAAAACGTAATAAATATAAGCATTTACTTCAAAATTCCTGGAATACTGACGGCTGTCTTAAAACAAATTATACATTTGCAACGATTTAATTAGGTACGCAAAAAAACGAGTCAATTTTAATACCTTAGCGTAATGTTGTTTGAAGGTGATACTGACTGATACATAAATGTTAGGTATCCAGACGCCGGCACCGCTCCAAGCCGACTGTGTGGTCTCTCGGCTTCCAACAATGAAGTTAGGAAAATAAAAAGTATAGCGCCTCAGACCTATCAAGGATGGATGCGATTATGCTTCCGACAACTCACTTATACGGGCTCAAGCATTAAGCACTGGGCCTTAGCATGACATCTTAATGCGATTCAATTCAGACTCAGTTCAGGTTTTAGCTGTTATTTTTAGTATGGATCTGACAGCTAGGACCTAAACTGGATCCGAATTGAATCGCATTAAGACGTCATGGTAAGGCCCCTGAAGCAAGCGACCGAACAAAAGATTAGAAGTCTATCGGGGTAATTCAGCCATTCGTCAACAGATGGCGCCACATTTTGATAATAAATTAAAATTGAAATGTCGATCTACACTGGCGAGCAAATATAACGGGTCATTTCTTATACAAAGTTGTATTAAAAGTGACCCGTTTTTTTCTCGTCAGTATATTTAATATTTTTCTAAAGATGGGACGGGACCCACTTAGCTAGATCGATTTTTTGGCGGAAATTTTTTGTGCCAGTCGTTTTGTAAATAATATATAGATATGGGTACAAGTTTACAAACGGATAACAATATCCAAAATTTTGAACTCCATCCATAATAAGATGACAATAAATAAAATATTTGCTATTCTTAAAATTGTTTTTTTTTTGTTAATTCAAGTTATGACTTGGGTTTTCAAAGGTCAGTAACATTTGGGTGATACAGCGTCCTTGAAGTTAACTTTCCGGCAAAATAACTCGCGTAAATATGTGCTAAACTTCCGGCAAAACTAGCGTGTAATAAAGCAAATGGCGTGGGTAGATACCGATTTATACTTCTTAATAACATTGGCTTGGTTATGGCCTCTCACATGCACATGAATTATTCGGAAATAGGTACCTCTATTGAAAGTAGAAAAATGACATTATTTTTTTATTGATGTTGCGAGTCAAATTTAAATTTTACACACCTAGTACATAATTTGAATGTTATCATATCACAATAATATCCAATTAGCAGAGATGCAACCAGCTAAGTCCCTACTACGTCCCTTACCGCGGCATTTGCATTAACATGCCTTGCATCGAACTGTCGCTGGTAAAAAGAAGTTTCTGTTCTTCAAAAGGGATGCTGAAGTTTAGTGGCTGACGTAGGTCAGTGATAACACTGGCCCGATCATAGTTATGCTTAGCCGTTTGTAAAGACGGGGATTGAATTTACCTACAGAAATCATACACTTAGACCAAACTAAAAGTTAAGACGGAGTGCAGTGATCGGCCAAATAGGGGCGATTTAAACTACGTCGCGATCGTATGCGTGTGCGTCTGCGTAGCCCAACTAAAGTTTGCTTGGTGATCATATTGGTTGCACTTGCGGGCTCCTGATTCACACCGGCGGCGAAGCAAAGTTTAAACCGGCTTAATTTTGCCGTTCGCAGAACTCCGTCTTTAATTTTTACATATTTTTGGTCTGAGATCGTACCCTATATTTTTGCTCGTTAGTAGTAGTTCTTTTCGTAGTAGGTGTGCGTATGCCTCTAATATTATGTTACTTGGGCTTAAGAATAGGATAGACTTTGAACAAAAGTACAGAGTGAACTTAAATTATGAACAAATAATTTCATCCGAAAATAACTACCTACATTCTAGTCGTAATCTAAAAATATTGAATGAATTTAAGTGCAGTGCAATTGATATCCTATTTCTGTGGCGAGCTCTTGTCTGGATACAGTTATACTGTCGTTTTCTATAACCCATTGAGATCATCGGAAGCGGCCAAGTTGCGACTGGCTGACGTCACCACAAAAGTGAACCAACCAGTTTTTGTCCGAGCTCCAATTTAGCGTTTGATTCTTTATGCACAGCTCGCGCTGTGCCCTAAGGTCGTCTGAGATTCAAGGACAGAGATGTCAATTGCTAAATCGCCACTAATATACCTACCCACGCATCCGTACAGTGAGATATGCTTCATACACAACACCGGTATATTAACGTAACTGATTATGTACAAGTGACTATTTTAATTGTTCTGCCAATAGAATAAATATGTTGAGATGCTAACGGTACAAAGTACAAAAAATATTAAATAAAACTATTTTAAGCCAAAAATGTCTTTCATCATTTTGAAAAAGAGCTGATACTCTTCAAACTACTAGACCGATTTTTACCAAACATGGCTAAGAAAGAACCACCGCAAGGAAGTTGGCGTTCGAATAAAACCGCATCGGAATTAGGCCGATCATCGAATCGACAGCTAGACGATGCCACATACACACACACACACATACACACACACACACACACATCCACACAGACATCGATGTCAAACTTATAACACGCCTCTTTTTGCGTCGAAGGTTAAAAATTAAACCCGCCATTATTAAAAATAAAATCTAGGTACCTATTTAGCGTCTTTTGAAAATAATGTTCTTTAATCATAATAATAAACACCAAACCGTATTTCACCAAAAATACGTCCATTAAACTTTTTTTGGCTACTTAATTATTAACTTTGCTTTAGTTAAGAATATGAGGTGGAAAGACCGGGCCGTACTCATACTTACCAATCATTTTACTTTTTTATTTAAGAGTCGAATGGCGTGCACTGAAAACGACAGTAGGGTATTGATGTAGGTACCTACCTACATTTACGAAGATATGTTAGACACTTTCGGTGACGAGAATTGGGTGGATCAGCCGTTAAATACTTGTGCGCATGTACTTGTACCTACTTGCAAACAAATTAAATGCGTTCGCGGCTCAATATGGGTCAAAGAACGTTTCCCCTTGCAGCCTCCTTGGACTCGCAAGGCCAGTCACCATCAGACGTAATGCTTGTTTTTTCCTTCCGAATCAAATCATTTTTATTTAAGTTACTTGACCAGTTGAATTTAGTAGAAGTAAGAATATCGTTAGCACAAAGCACAATTACCATGTACTTTCCTTTTTCTACATTGCACAGATGTTTAAAAAAATTGAAATCACGTAGGTACCTAGGTATATTTATTTATACCTATTACACAGTCTCCGTCAGTCGTGTATTTCATATCATCGAAATAACTACAATCATCTTCATAATATCATTCATGCTAAACGTGGTCTTCAGATCTTGTTACCTTAGGCTCTGTCTACCCCGTAAGGGATAGACGTGATTTATGTATACGTCTCTTCGTAATTATTCTCCATATTAAACAGAGCAAGACATATCATTTATCAGTATCACACAGAACTGTTTATTTATAAATAATTGTAGTATCTAACGGCGGAGTGTACTGTTATTATGATAAGAAATGTAAATTGGAGGCTTCAGCACTAATCCGGAGCTGGTTAATATTATCGTGCTTAGAAAAAGATGTACCTGCCTTTTTGATTTGGGCTATCTACTAAGCATAATAATGTTATGAACAAATCCGTCCAATTATGAAATTACTTGAAATCATCTATTGAGGGATTTTTCATTTAGCAGTCTATTTCTTTGCTTTAATATCTAACAATGTTTGTTACTTTAGCAATGTGCATGCACGCTCTTTACGCAAACGTATAGTGAGCGATTGGTCATCTAATAACACTTCTCGCGAGAAAAAATGAAAAAGTCTTTAGCAAATCCTGAGATAGCAACATTGACATTCCAAACATGTAAATATGCAGCAATTACAAGTACTTAACAGAAATTTAGGCTTATATAGCAGTGACTGTTGATACAGATGCAACAATTTAAAATAACAAAATTACAACTCAGCCGCCGGTTCAAACTCCTCAATAAGCATTAACCTAAAACGACATAGCTTTAACTTAAAATTCATTAATTTTTTAACATAATGGCGTCAGTGTTCGGCGACACTGACCCCTGCCTCTCAAGTACGATGGGTCGTTTACACCCATCGCCCGCACTCGGACTCGATTCATAATGAAACGGAAAAAAAGAATCACTCAATATATTTACAGACGTATAAAGACAAGAATCTATGCTCATAACATATGTATAAAAATACTGATCAAAGGAAACAGACGGCAACTAACTCATTTAGGAATTGTTAACAAGGCCGTGTTTACGTGTGGTAGTCGGCCTTTGTTTTTAACACGAGACTCAAATTTGTTGCTAAGATTAGAGTTTTCCTTCGTACCTATTTGGTCCGGAAATGTATGCGACAATCCTTGTTATTTATTATGACCCCGGACTACCAATTGCTACCACCTACCTAACCAACTTACTCTGTGTACAGTCACATCACTTTTCTAGAGAATCAAGTATCACAGTCTCAGTGTCAATATCAGTCAGTGCCATTTTATAATTGTATCACAGTTACTTTACCTACTGAACTGACACACTGTCTGCAGTACATCGCCTTCACCATTATTTTCTGTCAAACGGTAAAAGATAAAGGTAGAAAGACACGGACAGATATGGCCTCTGTTCCTTTGTCAGTCAAGTTCCATAAGAACAACATAATATTAAAATCAGATTGCCTATGTTTTCTATAATTTCGAGCAAAAATTCCAAGCTAGACCTACAACTTAGAAGAATCAACTACACGCGATTAAGACACCCAAATATACTTACCTACAGCTCACTTATAAAATCGTGAGCGTCGATCGACTACATCGATCCTTTTTGAAAAAGTCAATTTAACCGCATTTTTTATAGATCCAAGAACCACGTATGAGGTTCGGAAACAAATTTCAAGAACAGCCAACCGCATCAAAGCCTCCAGCCGACCAGTTGGCGTAATTTATGTTATCAACCACTAAAGCCGTGTGAGACCGGAAACTAATTGAATTCCAAATAAATTACTCGCGGTTATCGCCCTATGTGAATCTCTCGCGCAGCAGAAGAACGGTCTTGTGCTGTTTTGTTACCAAATCCTTTTAAAGCTAAAGACTCAAAAAAAAATTTTTACGCCTTGCCAACATCTCTCTTTAATCCTTCAGCTCCGATCTACCTTTCCGAACGTTTCAGCTATTTGTCTGTTGGCAGTTAACATCGATTACGATCCAACTCTAATCTCCTTTTGGCCTGTCCTTCTTCCTCTCCCAAAACGTATTCTAAATCCTTTAGTGTACACTCGACTAGGCTGTGGAATCGCTTACCAACCTCCATCAGGCAATCTTCCTCCATAGTGTCGTTCAGGGAAGGTTTGAAGAAGATGTGGCTCGCACCATCTTCTTAAATCAATGGTAAATATTCCGTTGTTTACTGTGCTCTTTATTTATTTATTTTATGTAGTATATTTTATTGATATATAATTATAGGTAGTATAAAGTAGTTTTTAGTTATTCCTTTTCTATCTATACGCCCACAATCTTGCTAAACGTGGTCTTGTCACCTTAGGCTCTGTCTACCCTGTAAGGGATAAAGACGTGATTTGTGTATGTATGTATATGTACGTAAAGTAGTTTATTGACTGGTAGGCTTTAGGAGTTTATGTATTATATTCGTTAAAGTTATATTTTGTGGCTCTCAGTGTTTGCAATTTTTAAACTCACTCGTCTATCTATACTAATATTATAAAGAGGAAAGATTTGTACCTATTTTTGTATGTTTGTAATGAATAGGCTCAAAAAGTACTGGGCCGATCTGGATGAAATTTGGAATATACATAGATTATAGTCTGGAATAACACATAGGCTACTATTTATCCCGGAAAATTGCGTGATTCCCGCGGGATAGCGATAAACGAATTATATGCAAACGAAGTTGCGGGCAACGGCTAGTCCCTAATATAATACTCCTTTCATCCGTTCAAAGGTTGACTGGAACAGATCCCTTAAAGGGATAAGTCCGCCTTTGTGCATGTATCTCAGTGTTTGTCAATTGTATTTGTCTTGTTTATTTTGCACAATAAAGAGTTTACATACATACATACATATTGCGAAGAATCATAGAAACTATGTCACCATGTCTCACAAGAAAATGTCGCCTAGCGGCTATCGACGACAATGGTTCAAGCATGACGCATAAATAAAAGTAATCTAATATTCTGTTTGGATACTTAAACTTATACTTATTGATTTTATCCAAGGAAATGGTCAACTACACACACTTTCTCATAATTTAGACATCCGATTAGCTTAGTGGGTAAGCGATGTCAGAGGAAAGCTAGAGATCCCGAGCTCGAATACTGCTGATGGCAACTTTTATATGGAACACTAGCGACCCGCCCCGGCTGCGCACGGTATATTATGCATGTATCATACATATAAACCTTCCTCTTGAATCACTCTATCTATTAAAAAAACCGCATTAAAATCCGTTGTGTAGTTTTGAAGATATAAGCATACATACGGACAAAGGGACAGAAAAAGCGACTTTATTTTATACTATGTAGTGATAGTGAAGAATGTCTGGAGGTAGCCGAGTCATGGGTGTTACACGTATTTTAGTGATATTTACTTATGTATATATTCAGTTTAGCACTGATGATAGTACAGTTTTTACTTAGTCAACGAAAATAAACTAAATCCTAAAGTATCCCGCGATATTTATCGAATGTAACAATTGGTTGAACACATTTCTACCCCGTTCATATCGATACAATTATGTAATACGTGTGACGGTAAGACTGCTAACCCTAACTTATTTTTTCCAGACTAGTGTCCGAAGTATTGTACATATACAATTTTATTGTAAGCCATGTATCGGAAATTGTTTGCGTCAGTTGTTGTTAGGGCTACCACACGCTAGAAATTCCTTTATGAATATGGAATTCATTGTTATATAAAGTTGACTGATGAAATTACTAGCTATCTGATTCTCGAAGACCACAGGCGATTTTTTGTACTGCACTCAGAAACGTAAACTACTTATACAAGAAATTAAGGCAATCTTACACCCAAGACCAAAAGTATGGGAACAAAGTTGTTTTCTTTAATATTGCATGTTCTCATTATTATTGTCATGTATTAGTTTACTAATCCTTACATTAGACATCCACAAAAGATAGAAATACCTGCACCCATATTACCAAACATAATTTTACTGTAAACGAAAAGGATGATTCCACACTTTTGGCCTAGGGTGCATACTATTTAGAATCGCTTTTCGATACGAAAAATTTAAAATCTGCTTCAGAATGCAACAATTTATTGTGAAGCCAGTGTTATGTAGTAACCCTAACGCCGCGCCGGCCGTGATTCAGTGACCTTCGAACGAAAGCGAAACCGGTGTAGGTCATCGTGCCACCGACCACTGCGCGGGCGCACTTCGCTTTCAACGTCTCGAATAACTAAATGCCTAGAACTATTTGTCTTTGTGAATGGTTACTTTAGTATACCGGTTAGAGAATCGTTTATATAAAAGTTAAATAGTGATCCATTTGAAATGTATTATTTTAAAATGTTATAGAAAGGATATGGTGGAAGTACTTTGTTATATTTTTATTACATTATCATAGACCAGGTATTAATTATCACTTCGATATTTATGAAACTACCTGTAGACAATCAGGGATTTGTATGCGCTAATAATGATATAAAAAGCAATGTATGGTGTTGAATGTGTCGACGCTGCCCCCCCCCCCGCCACACAGGGGCATATAGCTACATAAGTACGTATAGAGTAGATTCTGGATTTGTATCATCAAGAAAAGATCGCGTTTTATTAAAGTTAAGAGGTGTACATACCCACGACGCTTTAGCTTTATACCTACCGTCGTAAATTAATAATTTGTTCAATGATTAAAATCCAAATGAAACTACACATACCGGGTGGGCCTTGTAACAGGAACAAAAAATTAAAACACAGGTTCTGCTACTCAAATAAAACTACTTTAGTTCTGCAACTTTCAAAAATTAAGTCATTTTATCATTATGTTTATTCCAAACAAATTAAATGGTATTTTCAATGTACGGCATCCAGTAGCCTAAATGACATCGCCAGTTACATAACTAAATGACGGATTTAGCATTACATTGCTTGTCCAATTAAACTTTCAACTATAATAAAAATCGCAATTACAGGTTATCTTTAAAAGTGGTAGAACGAAGTTAGTTGTAGTATGGATAAATACAGGAAGTTGTGGTTTAATTTCTCGCTTTTTACAGAGCCCACCCATAAGTATCACTATTGATGTCTTATTCTTGTGCGCAGGTAGGTATATGTATCAAATACTAGATTTTTAAGATTAACACTTTTTTCACAGAAAGTATTATTGTTTTAATGATGAGCGGAACTCAGATTGCATCGACTAAAAAATGGAGCAAAATCAATATAGGGTTAGAGGCGAGTATAATCATAGTTTAATTATAGACAGAATGTCAGAAGTAAATGCCCCTCACACAACGTGTAACAGGATTTTGAATCATAATTTGTTAACTCATCCTTCCGCGCTCGCGTTGAATTCTTTTGTACGGCACGCAGCAGCTTACAACTTTATGCGAGTCTCGCTTCAAAATCTCAAAGTTTCGTTAAATAATTGGGAAGATAAGCTGAAAGAATCGATATCATTCAAGGCGTAGTCGTAATATCAAACAGATATATTGTAAATATAGTAAATGTACCTATTTAAGTATTCCAAATTTATGTGCTTGAAACAAAACTTTGCAAATACAAGTAGGGTGGTTATTTTCAGGTGTATATCACAAGTAAATTCATTCAAACGATCAGAGCTATTAGATGACGGACACTAACTACTGTGTTCAGTCAGAGAGAATAATATAATCCTTCGTTAAATCCGAGCCTGTATTCGACACGCGCGTATGCTATATTGCCGCACATTCCAAACGTAATTCTATCTCACTCTTACGCGCAAGCATCGTGCGTAAAAAAGGAGAATCTCGTTCTCCTCGTGCACCGATAACGCATGTAACCATCTTGAATAAAGGCTCTGTAGTTTGTTTACTGGCAAGCCAATCTGCTGAACGTGTTAGTTAACTCTAAAAACTACTTATTCCAGAAAAATATGTTATTTATTTACCTATTTTTGTCAATAACGTCATTGTTCGAAGGTTAGCGGACAGTTTTTCTACCTGAAGGTTAGTGAAGGTGCCTGGAACAATAGTACAGACAAATGGCCAGTGCCATTTCTATGACAGCGGGAGAACAGACAAAAAAATTAATATCCAGACTGAAGCGGATGCAATTTTATTTGAACTAAAAATGTTTAAGTTCCAGTCGAAGGATACTACTTTGTATATGTATCTAATTTGTAGGTACATATTTAGAAATGTATATTTTCTTGATATGAGGGTAAGCTGTCCATGTCACACACCTTTTTAACGTGTGGCCATGCAGTTTCTGTCTCTGAGTGTTCATTTAAATCTGATCATTTTAACGTAGTTATTTTGTATAAAAACATAACTGTTCTGAGATACATCTAAGGTTCCATCTAATAGTGTAATGGCGGTAAAAGTAAATACAGAGTTCTACGAACAACAAAGTGAGACCGGGTAAAATTACATCGTGTGCTAATAACTCAAATAGTTTGGGGAAGTTTGGTTGCACTTGTGTGAGTGAAACCGTATCCACGCGGCGAGGCGTAGTTTTACCGCCTTTACCGGCCGCAATTAGCCGTTTGCACAACTCTGTTTTTACTTTTTATTTGCTCTGAGGTTGCTAGAATGATTCGATCAGCATATTATGGAAAGTTAGTTACAGCGTTCCTTAGAAAGCTCAACTCGTGTTCTCAAATATTCAAGTTTAGTTAAGTACTATTATTGTTAAATTAACTCTTAACTCTTGTCTTTTCGGTATGATGCGAGCTAGAATTTTAAAGTTTTTAAACAGTCATTTGATGAAATAAAAGAGAACGGAAACAAATAGTCCATACAAAACTGAAGATGGAAATTTAATTTAGTTTTGCGAATTACCAACCCAGTAGGAACTAACATACTAGGAAACAAACTGATTTTAATTAGTTTTGTGGATAGCTATCGGGACATTTGGAAAGTATATTTAAAAAGTAGTTCCGTTACTAGAATACTTACTACCTTTTACTTACCTTTTGATTTTCTTTGCTTTCAGATGCAGAGATGACACCTCGGTTCCGGGACAGATAAAATAAATTTTAAATCACTTATGCACAGTTCAACCACTTGATTCGTGAACGACAGTGGATCGCTTTCATAGTAAACATACCTAGGTCAAATTGATTGACCCACATAGGGTCACGATTCAACTGGTACCATGCATGTATGTCAAATGGAGATTAAAAATATGTTAACCCGATTTCGATCTAGAGCAGGTTGGTTATTCTGATGTTTCTGATCACCTGAGCCGCTCCGATGTACATCCGTTGAAGCTCCCCGTTGATTAAATGTAATGTTTTTCACTTTACTCGATCAGAATAGGTAAAATTTGTTATGGTATTACCATGTTTGTGATTTTGATTGCGGTTAATTTTTGAGCTCTGAATATAAATGAATCGAACCTTTTCAGCATTTATTTTGCACCGTCTTTTTAATCTCGCTATAATGTACCTAATATAAAACTTATAAATGTTTCCTTGTTCAGAAATAGGGAGATATTTTCGAAATTTATTTTGTAACGGTACATTCGCTATTTTGAAGACAACAATAGTGCAAACTAAAGTGCTGACGTATTGTAGAATCAGCAGAAGAAGCTCAACATGCGAAGAGCCCGAACATGCAATCAACAAATTAGGTAATAATTGTCATTGATACTATATTCGGAAACCCGCATGTCACTGAATAAACCAAGTGTAAATCAATTTCTTATAGGGCAAATTATATGAAAATAATTTGAAATTATAAGGCAATATTACTCAATCAAGTTAGGTAATTACAATGTGATGTTAATTATTAGTCTCTCTCAACTTTCACATGAGTACTAATGTTTGTTAGCACTTAAGTCTTATTTTGTTATGATATTATTACGTACCAAGTGTTTCGTTATTTACTGTCGGCTCCACTACCTCCTACTTCAAAGGTGTAGACGTGACGGTTCTGGCCTTACTTTTCACAAATAGTATTTTTTTTTAATCTTTTTGAATACAATTGTGGACTTTTGAATAGAAACATATTCTTTTATCGTTTCTGTTTTATTGAGTATCGTATCATGACTGTGTATGACAACGCAGCCGGGTCTAGTTCATTCTCATTTTTTCGGAAGTTAATTTTCATGCGCTGACTGTACCACTAACTAGGATACTAAATTAACATTTAATTAATTGCTTTTAAGTAACCAATCGAAGAAACAGCAACGAGGAGCGCTCATGCTAATTCAAATTTATAAAAAGAGATTCAGTCTAAGATTACGTTGATACGCTTTTTTTTTAATTTGCTTTTTTACTTTTTTTTAAATCTTGTTAAATATGAAAACTGAGTCGAGCGAAGTTGAAAGATTAAGTCTACTTACGAATCCATTTTTTTTTGATATTGGAAGTTTTATCTGCCTAATATGTATTAGCTTCTATTAGTATTAGTTCAATTACCTGTTTCAAAAAGTATGCACCGTACACCTATTGACAGGGAGCTTAGCAAATCATTCGCAAACAGCAGCAGGGAGAAAGGAAATGAAACAACAATGTCACATTAAATTTATATTTACTGACAGATCTGAAACAACCACTAAAGCTACATGTTTATAATATAACAGTGTTACATACTTGGATGAGTAAGTCCGGTACAGAGGTAGAGGTTCGGTCAGCCTCAGGCTCATGACAATCGTAATACAAAGCGAGCCGCGCGAGCCCGGGCCGCCGCGACCTAGAACAGACTGCACACAACAAGTCGCGAGGCGGGAAAGAGGCACTCTTTCGCATAATCAAATTTATAGATCTGTTCACCGTACATACTTAACTTAAGTGGTGTAATGCCAGTTATGGACTAGTATCACATTTCGTTAACCAGAAAGACAGTAAATTTTACTCGATATTTAAATTTAAGTACGGACACGTGAACACATCGAACGCAAAGCAGTCACATTCAAAATAATAGTTCGCCATAGCGGTGTTACAAGACCTGTCGCCTTACTCTAAAGTAGTTATAATTAAAACTTAGGTCTAAAACGTGTCCAGGCAAGCGCCGGCCCGACCTGGGGACACCTAGTGAAATTTGCGCTACGCTTACTGTAAACAAATCTCCAATTTTAACTGCACGCTGTGCTCGTTTCTGCCACAGGCGTATCGACTCGATTGGACAAGGGAACAATTCAAGAAAACAACATCTTACCGTATATAACTTTCCCAATTTTACTCAACTCAAAGTAACAGAAATCATCTGGTAACTGATTTTTAAATTAAACGTTATACACAAACATAATCATCACAAGAAACTTACATTTTATTATCCTTATTATCTATTGTTATAAACTTGTAATCACTACGTTAAACTTATTTCAAAATAAGTCTATCGATGAATACGATAATAGAATATGATAAATAACAAATTTATCGTTATTATATAATTATTTACATCGTGAAAATGAAACGGATACATCTAAGTGTGTGCTTTTAAACGGTATGGAAGATAACCATGTCTACTAAAATATATTTATCTGCAAGCGGGCGCCCCGCGCCTCGCTCGCGCCGCCGCCGCGTGCTAGACTACGGGTGACGCGCTCCATAAACACAAACAACAAGTGTTGTACTCGTACAAGACGGAAGGCAAGCTGAGGTAATCGGTTTCGGGAGCGGCGGCGGGCGCGGCGGCTGGCGGGGACCCTCACAACACCACTTTAATCCTATTACTCGTTACATGAGGTAGTTCAGTTTCATTAATTGTGTCATTTTGTTATATTATTGCTATGAAGAAAACTTCTGTTATACAAATTTTTTCTCAACAATATTACTTATATTTTATTGTTTACTCTGCTTAAAACAGTTTGTACGTATGTTTACAAATTTAGTAAATTGTGAAGGTACTTTGTATCAACTAGGTACCTATCGTGCGCCGGCACTACTGCGTGCTGCGGGCGCAGTCTCCACTTATCCTCTATACTGTACAAAACATGATAGAAATTTATTCGTATCTAGGAGGTAGGCCAACTGGGTCCAAAATGTATGATAATTAGTTATTGCTTCACATCTGAACAAAAAAATATTGTATAATTAATCAGATCATATTGGTTTTTTATTAGATATAGTCACTGATGAGGTAGATCAACATTGTAAGTGCTATTCTATTTGTATAAAAATACTTCTGCAATATAATCAACATTCAAATACAAACATTATCAAAATTATTTCCATTATAATGTTCATATTGCACATTTAATCCAAAGTAAACGAATATTGTGTAGGTTCTAAATTTGCTAATAGACCAATGATATGGATTGATAAGCGAACGTCTCTTCGTACCCCCCTCGTTGGTGCGCGCGACGTCGGCCGCCTCCTGCACTGCCGCTACCAACCAACCAGCGGGGTTCTCGGAAGCAACCGCACATTACGGCCATGATATGCTGTCAATGTATCCAAACAATCGTTTCCTCACACTTATGTACAAAGATTTCATGATTGCCTTATCATTTTAAGTACATTAATCAATAATCGTGATAATTTTATTTATTACTATACAAATAAAACATTTACATTATTATTATTCAAATTATTGCTAGAGAATTTCATTAGATATTATTAAGCTAAAACTTATTAAATTAAATCGTTTCGCAACAGACAGTTGGCGGTATTAATTTGGCAACGTTCAGGAAGACTACTTTCCTACCACTAACGAAACAGGAATGTTTGTAAACTAAATTCGTTCAAATAACAAATTGGTAACTTAAATCGGACATAAATTAGTTTAATGAAAAACATTCCGAAATTTAAACAAAGTAGTTAACTAGCTTACATTTAAACAAATTTTAACAGAAAAATAATAATAGGAAGCACCGGGAAAATATTAATACAAGTCAATAGAAAATTTATAACTAGAACAAAACGCTTCGGGCCAGAGCGCGAGCGAGACCCGCGGCTCGGGCGCCCGATCAGCGGCGCGCGCACGGCTGGCGCAGGCGGCCGCTGCGTGGCCTGCGCTGCGTGCCGCACTAAACTCATTACGGTTGTTATTTTGACTTGTTTGGGCAGAAAGGTGTTTGAATATTATTCTGTTCATATTTGTTTCATTTTAAATTCTTAATCAAGTAACTTGACAAAAAACAATATTATCTTATCATATTAAAGTACGGTTAATAATAGTTTAATTATTATGTCTGGCAAATAAGTCCCGTTATAGTATTTACAAAAAATATTTCAACCGTTGTACAATACGTACCTACTCTTTCATTTAACATGACAACCGAAAAACGTTGATGCATATAATAATAGTAAAAACAATGTATAATGAATATTGTATATAAATTGTCCATTTTCGTGGAAAATTTTCCTAATAAATTTGATATTTGTCGTAATTCATATGTAAGAATGATATGGTCTCGTCTACCAAATAACTGGCGCGGAATATGATTCCGTCATGTAATTATACGTTTAGAAGCTCCGACGCCCAGGCATGTAAAGTCACCTTGCGCCGAAAACAAGGTTAGGTTGAATGAACAACAAAAACTATGTGCGCGAACTGGATGCGTGCGCCCGCGCCGCTTCGCGCAGGCGGCGCGCGGCGCCTCGGCACTGCACTGCACCCGCAACAAAACGTTGGGTACGTCAAAGACATAAAACTACAATCCTACTAAAAAGGTAAACTTTATTGCAAAGTTGCTACTTTGTAAAATTTAAATGATATGTCTACACGACACCTTTTGTCTCTGTCAGAGACGAGATGGAAACCCCGCGAAACGTTCACGACGAGGACGACGGCGATGTCGACGACGTTGACGACATGGACGAGGTGCGCATGTTCTTTTTGATATGAGTGTCGAAGTGCTTTATCATGTGATCCTTCCTTATGAA
Organism: Pandemis corylana; assembly: GCA_949127965.1. NCBI lineage: Eukaryota > Metazoa > Arthropoda > Insecta > Lepidoptera > Tortricidae > Pandemis > Pandemis corylana. Next base: position 24,205,756 of record OX421850.1, read on the forward strand.
TCCCTTGCCACAGTGGTCGCAAGCGAAAGGCTTGCAGCCCGAGTGCAGGCACATGTGCCGGCGCAAATCGGTTTTGTGATTGAAGGACTTGGGGCACTCGACGCACTTAAAAGGCTTATTGTCTGCGTGCTTCTTGTAATGGCCGTCGTAAGAAACGTCATCAGAGAAACGTTTGCCACAGCGGTCGCATTTGTAGGGCTTAGCTCCCGAATGGAAAGTCTTGTTGTGCTGCGTGAGGTAGCACGCCTTGTTGAAGAGCTTGTCGCACTCGTAGCACTTGTGCACGGTAGCGGCGGGCGCGCCCTTCTTCAGCGTATTTCGCTCCGTCAGCGGTGTGCTCGGCACCGTCGACGACACCAGCGGAGAGGTTCGACTTTCATTTTCGGCTTTTGCACTCTCAGGGCTAGCCGGGGATTTCATTTGCAAACTGTAGTTTTCTTTATTAGCGTAATCCATGATATCTTCTATTTTTAATATTTGAAGCTCGCTAGAGTTAGTGCGCATGACGTCGTCTTCGCGTTTTATAGTTTTCCCACCTACAGCGTAACCGTACGGATAAATCTTAACATGTTCAGGATTGTAAGAAATGATTTCTTTAACTGGTCTAGGAGCTAAACTATATTCATAATCCATACTCTGTCCACCGATTTCGATATTAGTATATTGCAAGGGAGCGTGACCCGGATCGACAATAATGTAACCGGCAGTCGACTCATCAGCAATAACTTGACCCCCCACGTTAGGTGTTGTGATGTAGTTAGAAACATACACGCCGAACCGCTGTGTCTGCAGCTGAGCGAAACTTGGTAGTCTACCGCTAGCATGCTGGTCCGACGCATCTTGTTCCAATACTTCGGCTGAATCAGGCGATGATTCACCAAAAGTAGCCGGATTGGCTATAGGCAGGTTGTTGATAGCCATATCCATAACGTGGGGGGCCATCCCGTTTGGGTAGTTCGGCGCTATAGTCTGCTGAAAATTCTGACCCAAATATAATGGGGTGTGCGTGGGGTCCGGAACCGAAGCCCCCAAAGGATCCGTAGACCTCGGATTGTACGGGTTGACACCCAAATGACTGAACGGCGGCAGCGTGTGCGGTGTAAGCGCTGGCGTAGTCTGAGTTAGAGCTGGAGTTGTAATATTGCTGGTTGACACTGATAGCAGGCCCCTCATATGGTGATTTTGAGAAACAGAGGGACCTGCTTCCCCGTTTGGGGGATTCCCAGTTGTAGTTATTGGGATTCCCTTCGTGCCCTGATGATTATTGTCCGCCGGATTTCCTATACCTGGTGGTTGACTACCTATATTGAGCGGATGAGACCCAGGTTGATGCTGTAAAGGGTGGTTGGCTAATGGATTATTACTGAAATTATTATCTAAATTACCCTGTTGAAGATGCGTGTACGGTGACTTGGACTGCATGGCGGCGACGCGGTGGGAGCGGTCAAAGTTCTGTGAGGCATACGGCGACTGCAGCGCGACGTCCTCCACGCTGCGGCCGTCCTCGGAGGGCACGGGGCTCTGCGTGTTGGAGTCGGCGGCTTGCTGCTGCGCGCGCGCTTGTATCGCGTCGCGGCTGGGGTGGTGGTGACTCGATATTGGCATTGTAGCTGGGTCTGGTTGGCCTGATGACCTGACTGCATTTTTGTGTAACGTAGTATTATAGTGCCTTTTTAAATGACCGGAACTGGTAAACCATTTGTTGCAGGCAGTGCAGTTGTAAGTTTTGGGTCTTCTAGCTTCGTTAGATTTCCAGTTTGCGCCCTTTCCGCCCATAGATGGCATTGCTGAAGATGCTGAATTATTCGGCTGCGTACTTGTTATCTGAGGCGCTGCTGGTGAATCATACGGCCGATAAGGTGGTTTCATATCAGGGTTAGAAGCGACGGACCCCGGGTAATCCGTGAGAGGTGGCATTTGAACTCCAGGATATATCTTTTGCTCGACATGCATGAATGAGGGCTTTTGGTCGTGGTGCACAGCTAAAAACTTATCTTGGGTGTAGGGAAATTTCTGTTCCTGGTGGAACATTTTGGTTTCCGTTGTGTAAGCCTTTTCACCGAACATTTTCTGATCTTTAAATAAGGAAACATCGCCATTGAGCTGAGGATTGGTATAAAGTTTCTGAGTTTCCCATGGCATCATAGGTACGGTGCGAGAGTTAACTTCACGCCCTTGAGTAGCTGTCTGATCGTAAGAGGAATTTGGCTGCTCACCTTCATTTCCTTGATAAACTACTTTTTGAGAATCCAGATCTAGTATGTCGGAAGATTCCTCATGTTCCTCCTTAATCTTCGTGTTGTCATTTTGATAGCCCGAGTTGTTGTAAGGTTTTGATGGAAATTGTTGAAAGGGTAATGAGCCCGACGTGGGAGCACTCGACCCTGCATGGGCAGAGTTACAATGTTCGTTTAGCTGCACTGCGGAGTCACACACAAAACCACATTTGTCGCACTGATTCGGCGAGGGAGACGGCGTCGGCTGGTTCAAAGGCTGACCGTACAAAGGACTCGAAGACGACACTTGCGAAACCCTTTCTTGCATATTGTAAGGATGGAAGCGGTTCGGTTTGTGATAATCTTGGTTGTATTGCGACTGTTCCCAATTTATTTGATCCTGGTGTTGACTTTGAGGAAATCCGGAATGTGAATAACTGTTACCGAATTGTGCTCCTGGTGAAAAATTTGTTTGGTCAGGGTTCTGGTAGGGCGATGGTGCGCTGTGGTAACTCTGGGGTGTCGCCGGATGAGGGAACTGCGCCGAGGTCTCCGGCGTGGCCCGCTGCTGGAACTCGGGGCTCGGCTTGGTGATCATAGTGTCACTCGAGTCGGCTGGCGCCGACACTGTCGTCTCGGTCTTCACTTTCGCACCGTTGTTGTTCTCGGTATCATTTTGTGAGTTTTGCGTACTCCACTTCGCGTACAAGTTCTCTTTGTGGTATTGTAAATGTACCTTTAACGAATCAACAGTGTCCAGGTAGAGATCACAAACATCACAATGATAATCCCTCGACGGTAAAGTCGACGACACTGCACTGCTGTTAGCCATTTAAATCATCAATCCAGCGGAGAACACCGTCTCCTCCAACGAAAAAAAAATAATAAAAAAGCAACAGTACTCGTCTCGACGTACATGAAGTCTGCGCTGCATCAATCAAGCGCTACAGGTTAAAGTCATGGTCGCGCGTCACCCCTCGTCTCGACTTATACTACGGCTACGGCGCTGTTGTCGAACAAAGTTTTTCGCGGCATTTCCGCGCGCGGGCGGCGGGCGGGCGGCGCGGCCACGTGCGCGCGGTAAACACTCCGCGACTCGCGCACCGGCCAAACAAACTAACTTGCCGAGTCCAACTTCACTCTAGCCACTGTGACTCACTGACTATTTTGTTTAGCACTGTTTTTGTTTGATTTTTAAAGTTTGAAATAAGTTTTAATCACTTGACGAAATGTCTCGATCTAAGTCTTTATCGTAAGCACATAAATAACAAACAACAAATTGGCACTTGTTTGAGACCCGATCGCGAGACGTATAGTTTATACAGCGTGAGGAACTCGGTATGAAGAGAGGGCCGCTCGGGTCAACGCGGGGTAGGAACGAACGTTGCGAGCGGACGTTTAGTAGCAACTGACAGCCTTCCCGAAGTCGCCTTCGGGGGCATGACTTCAATAACAATTCGCAACGTCGTCCCCCACCGAGGCGTGCGTGCGAGCGAGAGCGGCGCGCGGTGATGAAGTTATCGCTCCTTCGTCCTTTTGTGCGTCCTTGGAGCGAGCGAGACGGTCGCCGCGGACTGCGGGACGCGGGGGACGCGGCTGGTCCTACTCTTTCTCAAAATTGAAATGCCCGGTCGAAATGTCCGGTGATGCTGCGTCCGAGTAGGACAGCGATAGCACCCACCCTTACAATGCGGGCGGACAGAGCCCTGCGACGAAACTTTATAAATTTAAAATTTTGTTTGTTCGTCACAAGAAAATTAAGCTGTAAAGATGTGGAAGTTATTCCAATAATGCATAATATGTCATATCATTATGATCTCCTTAAAACCACGTTTTAAACAATAATACACAGCCAGCATTTTACATTGCATTTATTTTAATCAAGGTAAAAAGTACCACGTGATCTCACAATATTTATACACGCGTAAGAACCAAGTAATTATTTAAATCCATCGTTGAATGTATTCAAGTTCATAAGAAATTTAACATTAAGTCGTTGAATTAACTGTTTACAGGTTGTGCATAGGTATATGACTGTCTGGTTCTATAACCATTACTAAAAGTCGCATGTTTTTCAAACCAGTTTGAATAGTAGGTACCTATAATTTTATGTTGCAGTCATTCATTAGCATGCCTTTATTACTTGATTTGATCGAAAACATAAAGTGACTTTGTTCTAGTGTAATAGGATAATTTTGAAGAACAACAATAAAAATAATACTTATTTGAACTTTTAATAAATTAAACTGAAACACTAACAATAATATTATTTCGCTACGAGTAATCATTTTAAACCCTTACATTTAACGAAGTGAACTGAAACTTTGTTATATTTTAGTAGTGTTACCACTGCCATAATTACGGTACCTGACAACGTCAAAGTTATCTGCGACTGCGACATGTCGCGTCTATGGGAGGATGATACGGAGCTTTATTTGTAGTGAAAATTACAAAATTCGTTTACGATTCGGCACAACATTGCGTTAATATAAGTACCTAGTGTTTATGAACAGGAACTGTTGCAAATTAATATTTGTGGCCTAAGCGAAGTGTAAAAATACATTATTTATATTGTAATAAGTTCATTTTTTTATTCCTCTCTCCAACTTTATGTCTTATGTAGCCTTTAGGTCTTGTTATCTTAGTCTCGGTCTACCCTGTAAGGGATAAAGACGGGTTTTGTGTATGTTTATATGTTTGTAAATTTGTATTCTTGTTAGGTCTTAAGTAATCGATTTATCAACTTCTTACTTCTTTTAATCTTAGTAAATGTTAAGCCTGATCATATTTTGTTTACTTTTAGAACTTTTAAGAAAGGTTATAAATATTTTTTTTAAAGTTGGAAATATTCAATTAAAGGAAGTTGAATTCTACACTTTCTTTGATAAAGTTACATATTGCATTTTTTTAATTGAATTTAATTTATGTCGAATATTGACAACTTTTTTTTAAATATACTTACTTACATACCTTAAAAAAATCCTAAAAATAATTTCTTCCACAATATCACGCTGCATATACCTACTGTTCGGTGAAGGAAAACATCGTGAGGAAACCTTGCACACATCTGCGAAGAAATTCAATGGTGTGTGTTAAGTTCCCAATCCGCACTGGGCGCGCGTGGGAACTATAGCCCAAACCCTCCAATACACGGAGGAGGCCTATGCCATGAGGCACGCCGAATTACGCGACAATTTAATAATAAAACAACAACAACAACAACAACAAAAAAATGAAATTGTAGCGAATTCGGAATAAAAAGGCTATATTATTATTATTATTATACCTACTGCATACATGTGCACATATTCCTCAGATATTCATTTTATTTATTTTGAATGTCGTTCGTTTAATTCATCGTATGAAAAGTACGTAAGTACATAAAATCAGATTTCAAATATAGTTTTCCCATAAAGTGTAAATAATAAATAAGAGCACATCCTTATCCAAATTTTTGAAGTAATTGTTCCAAAATATAGAATCAAAGTGGTTTCAAAAGTCATAAATTAATCCACTTTTGTTCATTTTATAATCTTTTGTTTATAAAACTTACACGTAATTTAGACTAATCAAAAGAAATGAAGACATAATTTACTACGTGATTGTGATCATGTAAGTACGTAAAATTAATGATATACTTGTATAAAAATATGTCCATAAAACACAAACAGTCAACCAACCTTTTTAAAATGATTTAACTGTAACCGCTTCCAAGAAAACAGGTCGTTTTCAATTCGTTTGTGTTTTTTTATGTCGGTTACTTGCAGAACTCAGTTATGTAAGAATAAACTTGTTTTTTTTTGATTCGTAAGAATATAGACCTAATTATATTGGTGCCATAGAAATTTCATCAAAACTCAGTTCAACAGTTTTGTTTTTATTTTAAGTCAGTTTAGTTGTTTACTCCAAAGTCAAATTGAATAATAAGCAACATTATTGTGAGCAATAAATCATCTTGTTCTGTGTCTGAAATTGTTAATTTTTTCATTGGCAACGTACCTACAAGTTTTTACAACACGAAATTTGTATTCAGAATTCCCACCCGGATGTAGAAGTATATTTCCAAACAAATCCCATTCAAAATCTAGTATTATTACGATAGCCGGGTACCGCGCAGGGCACTGAAAATTTTGCATCGTGGACGGCCGAAGGGGTAGGGAGCGGGGGAGGCTCACAGGCGCGGTTCCTTCAATTTTTTCTAAACACATCGAACCACCATCTCTGCAGCGTTCGCTCCAAACTCGGACATTGCACACTGCTATCGGCATGTAGCCACGGCGAGTTGCTCTCCTAAATAGTATGGAGAGGCAGAGGGGCTGTAAGCAGTGGTCATTTTGGTTTCCGTGGGGTTGGTATGCAGTGTACGCAGTTATCGGCCGGACACGAGGGCCATGCAAACTATGAGGGGTGCCGGCATCGATTTTCTCGGACTATGCCGATCGCTTCCTTATCCACGCTTGCTGTGCGATTTTACACTCGCGTTTCCTCGCTACTTAGGTATCTAAATTCTGGACCTTTGCTTAGTTTCTCGTCAACTTTAGGGGATTACTCGTGGCAACTCTCTCCGTTTTCCTGCTAAACGTAGCACTATCGACGACTTTTAATGCGTGCTTTTTACGTCGATGTTTCGCGTGTGCTGCAAGCTGCAACAGTTAGGTACACTAGGTATATCCGGATTTCTTTATGCACTATTGACTAATTTATACCTTTTTAGTTTTGTTAGTGTTTAGACATCTTTCGCATTCTTAGGTAGTTAAGCATTTTTCGTACTTATAAATTAACAATTTGCTTGAAGCCCGAGAATGTTCAAGACAGCTCGTGCCAACTCTTACGTTGATTGTAAATTTCTATGAAATAAAATTCCAGCAGCTGAGCAATAAAGTAAACCAGACAAAAAGTACAAACGGGTAATTGAGGCCAGTTCAAACTACGCCTCTTCTTGTGCGCATGTGCGTAGCCGATCAGTTCCTTGGGGGAATATTGTTACATGAGAGTGAATGCGACTGTACGCACACACCGAAGCGTAGTTGAAATGTAGGTCGAAAGACATACTTTGTAAACCAAATATACCTATACTAACTGACTTTACTTTTTCTTATTGTATTTAAAAAAATAAATGTCTCACAAAATTAAATCTATAATAGGTACTCATCATTCGCAAAAAGTGAATGTGATTATGTAAAAGACTTAGCACTAAACTAAGCATTCTCTCCATCAATTTATAACTTAACTAGTTTTAATTTCTGTATGTTTCATCTTGTGATGTGCATGACATCCATATCGTTTCCACGGATATACGCGAGGGGGAAAGTTCCGTTTCCATATTCATACCGTCACTTTTTAGTGGATCCTGGGCTCTTGTCAATAACTTTATGAAATCTACATACCTACATACCGTATATACATACATACCGTCACGCCTCTTTCCCATAGGGGTAGGCTAGGCAGAGATTATTTTGTTCCTTTGATCCAGACATACCTCTTTCGCTACATTCCAATTCATCAATCTCTTCATAGATAAATGCTCGTCGGTCGCGGGTACCCTAAGTTCCGGCAGGGCTAACTAAACATTAACTCCGAGTTAGACTGCTAATCTAGGCTTAAGTGCCTAGTTTTAGAGTAGTAGGCATGCAATACTTAGTAAAGACACTAATTTTTCAGTCAATAAATATTTATTATCTGTATTATTATTGTAAATGTTACCATTTTACAAAAGAATCCAGACTATCTTTGAGGTGCCAAAATTTCCATACAAATTAGCTGTGACAGTCGGACAGACAGACAGACCGACAGACAAACACACGAGTGATCCTCCCCGGAATGGTCCTTTTGGTTCCTGGGTGGTTCCTCCCGAAACAGCCGCCTTTGTTATTACTGATTGCCTCGAACACGTGCGCCATTACACTTGTAGCAAAAAAAGTAAACCAACTTAAGTTTCTTTTGGAGTTTACTCACTTTATTTGAAAGTTTATTACTTCATTTTATTTAAGAGTATATGTATTCGATTAAATAATGACAACAAAATAAGACCTTATATTTATATTTGAAGTTATAATTTGAAGATATCTCTCGATTTTCTGAGATCTCATCATCAGAGACTAATTTCAAGACTTAGGTACCCTATCGGACAAAAAATAGTCATCGAAATCGGTTCAGAGACGCCGCCGCACACATACATACGATGAGTTGAAAACGTACCTATATTTGATAACAGACACTTAACGATCAATAAGAATGTTCACTTGTGCTCGAGTCATGCTCGTTAAAAGTACCTATTACCTATGTATTTAGGATTGTACATAATTAATCCGCACATGAATTATATTTATATCCGCATCTAGTACCCGTATAATACCTACAAGCTTTACACAGGAACTTGGTCATTATTCCTTTTCGGATGTGTTCTAGTTCAGTATAACTAACGTGACCATACGTCCCGGTTTGGCAAGCAGACCCAACGATAGTTTAAAATTATATGTACACGTATCTAAAAACAAGACCCGATATTTAAAAAAAAAAGTTCAGTCGACAAATACAAAAATACGACTTACAAGTCACGCCACTACTGGGGCTTAGTTAGTAAGACGTGCCAAATTAGTAACTATTTTGTGTTTAGAACTTTAATTATTTTGTGTTATTCTATCTTCCATAATAAAATACTTGTAAAACACTAAAAACTTTTTTTATTATATATTTCCGCAGATGTGTCCCGGTCTGACAAAATAAATAAATGGTCACGTTAAGTATAACACACTTCTATATGCCTTACAGGGTAAGCATAACCAAAGGTAACAAGACCTAAAGGCCACATTTAGCATGATTGTGGGCATGTAGGTGGAAAAAGTAGATAATCAAAACAGACAGTGATGGGTTGCTAGCCGCATCGCCTATAACATGATTCCTAAGATTGTTGCCCAATACTTTTAGTTCAGTATCGTTTAGAAATATAATTTCTAACGGGTTAACCATAAAAATAAAAGAAAAGTCGGGATGTAAATTTCATGATACATTCATAGTAAGTACTTATTAATGCGGCCTAAGATTCATCGGACTACTAACTACATAACCAAGTGAAACACATATCACTTCATGAACATGAAATCTAAGGGATTCCGTTATCAATACCGCCTACGTCGCCATCGGACCCTACTAACTATATCCGTCTTTGTTTGAGCGGTTGAAAAGAAAAGGGCAATAGGATTATTTTTCACGAGCGTCGAATCCGGGCTCCTTTAAACAGTAGGTCATCGGACTCATTGTCAATGTCGCAAAAGTCGCCACTTTCAGACTTTTCTGTTTCAACAGTTCTTGCAAATAAAAGCTTAAAACCCGGTTTAAATTTTCGTGCTGTAGCGTTGCATTGCGGCTGGCGGCGCTCGCTCGATTCCTTGGCAGTTGTCAGGTGGCAAACGCACAAAGTAATGCTAGTCTAGTTGACTGTTATACGATTTTAACACTACTACTTTGGTAGGTAGGCCATTCCGAAAATATAAAATTTACGTTGTATTATTTAGAGGCAGTATGTGTTGACATAATTTTCATACCGACTAAACTAATGTCAGAGTTAACCAAAGTATAAGTGGGTGTGGTTATAAGATCGTATTTACTTTTTATTTTTCTAATTCCCGAATCATAGTAGGCATTGTGTAAAGTGCGCCGGTCCGTGTTCCCGTAACCGTGACTTTGTACTCTTGCAATAAGGTCCAATCACAACGACCTCCGGAAGTTGAAATGGATAAGTGTTTTAAAATTGATAGATAAAATACACTCAGTAAATTTGTTATAAACTTCGAAAACTTCGAGTACTTCCGATATTTCGAAGCAGTTCTTTGCGTGTATAAATGTACCAAAGGTACAATACAATACAATACAAATACTCTTTATTGAACACCACAAATCAGTACAAAACAATACAGAAACAAAGAACAATGTAGACAATAGGCGGTCTTATCGCTTAATAGCGATCTCTTCCAGACAACCAAAAAATCGTGATTCGTAGTCTATATCACGTGGAAATAAGTGAAAACGAAAATAATAAGAAAACTTAATATACTATTTATAGTTACTATATAACCTTTTAGGTTATTAAGTAAGTTTGGTTCTTGCAGCTACACATTGTGTTGTTGTTTTTTTACTTAACTTATATGCACGTTTGACATTCCAATATCTCAAAAATAAGGGTAGGTAATAAAAACGAGCCGGACGCCATACCACCAATCAATACCGACTTAACATACTTTCTGTCTGGTATCATACCTAGTAGCTTCCAAATGTCATATTGAAAATTTGACTTTTATAATAGCCGGTATTACTATAAAGCAAATACTATGTTATTCCCATTCTACGAGTCGTGTCATTCATAACATTTTATGAGGGTCCGGGGCAATAAACACCCACGTACCTATACCTATGTAGGTACGACCGAACTTGATGCTCCCGTTTCTGTTCAAGAGCCAAAACTTCTTGCTACTGACACGTAGTCCGAAAGTACTTGATGTAAGTTCTTATTGAAAGTACCTATGGAGTAGCTGGCTAAAGAAAGTCAATTAAAATCAACAATTTAAACGGAAACAATTAATTATGAATACCAACTTACAGGTGTCCGTAAAACCAATATCGTAACGTAAGCCAAGGGCTACGGAGTTGATAAGCTATTTAAGTAGGTACATAAGTGAAGGATTTTTATTTTCTTCACTTTATTATATTATTATATTGGCACATGGGCCTTACCATGACGTCTTAATGCGATTCAATTCCGATTCAGTTTAGGTTCACTCGCTGTCAAATCCATACTAAAAATGACAGCTAAAACCTGAACTGTGTCGGAATTGAATCGCATTAAGACGTCATGGTAAGGCCCTAGTTCATAATACACACAATCTCACAGATAGTTACAGTACCTGTGTAGCGGATAGATCTGATGCCTGAACTGGCGGATCCTATATATGTCAGACCCCCATGGAAGTTCCCCATGTATGGTAGTAGTAAGGCCGAATGGTTACAGACGGCGCCACTTAGCCGTTGCTTCTTTTAGCTTCCGAGAGAGCTTTACTGTGTAACTTTTTCTGTAGCTAAGGATGGTTATTCCTATAATTGAAAAATCATCAAACACTTTTAAAATAATCATCCATTCCTAATTAACCTATTTATACATTTAAAAATGACACATGTCATAACGTCACTTATTATCTCATTAACACCTGTTGCTGATTGCTGGGAAACATGCCACTTTTTAACGAACGTTTAACAAGTTGTATCACGAAAAGGGTTACTTGCATAAATACCAAAATCGTTAATTGGTGAGAAATAAAGTACTATGGCTGAACAATTCTGAGTTTGCTTAGAAGTCCCTCGTTCTGTTTCACCTTGTATGAAACCTTCATGTGTATACTAAAGCATATTTTAGTTGATGTACACATACATACATACATACACAAATCACGTCTATGTCCCTTAGGAGGTGACCAGAGCCTGTACAGTTGATGTACCTATGTTTAAAATTCAAATCACATTCGTAATTGTTGAAGTGTTCTATATACATAGTTAGAAAATGATACATGTGTTTCCTGGTATTAGTCTTAGCATTATCTAAACAAAAGACGTCGCTAAATTTAGCGTAACGCTCGTCAGGCAACCATAACTTTGACCCGTTCACTCGCAGGAAATACACTAAGTCTTGTCGTCTGTCTTAACGTTGGTTCTGCTTTGAAGTTGACAACCAGCACGTTGCAACAGCGAGACTTGTGAGCCAACTCAGCGATGTAAGAGGACAAGCAGGTTTATTTGAAGGAGTACCTAGCATCGCGGTGCATTTAAAGGTCATCTACAAAATTATGCGAACACAACTCTGCGGAGGTAGAGGTTCAAAACCTCTAGTGTAAGTTTTTTGACCCTAAAACGTCTCGAACTCGTTTGCGTTAACGTCTCAATTATTATGGAAAAACACTACATATTGCCGTTATTCAACTAAATAATCTCATAGTATTTGACACTTCAAGAGAAAACTTACTAACCCACGTGGTTCTCTAAGGGCTAGCTGTAACATGCTGTGTGTCCTAAGGAACATAATGAAAAACAAAAATTGTTCAATTGGTCCAGCCGTTCACGAGTTTTGCGTTTGACAACATTCATTTTTATTTATATAGATTATAAACAGTGTAGTAGGTAGTAGGACGCGTACGTAGATTTATCCCGTTATTAATCCATTCCTTTATAAAGACACCCTGTTGCCACGGCGGTTGCGTTGGGCAGCTAGCCGACCGGCTAGTTATTGGTCGCCGTGGGCGCACTTACATTGAAACCAATAAAGAAGGCGACAGTTGCTTCGCGAGCTTATCTCCAAAACCGCGGTCAAAGAAGTCTCCTAGGAGTCGCGTCGCTACGTGCCCGTACTTTCATATTAAACTATCCCATAGACTTGATGTGTGTGAGAGACGAAATAGTTGCGGAATCAAATGTTGCTCGTGCGTGCTAGCCCTAAACGAACCTCGTCTGTGTAGTGACCGCTGTACCTACTTGTGAGACCATCATAACTTGACCTGTTCTCTAGCAGGGCTATAAGGTATCAAGTGTGTTGACGTAACTCGTCGTTGGCTTTGACAACAATACACCCGACCCCTTACAATGCCTGCAAGCGAACGGTGTTATGATTGTTTCTCCAGCAAAGCGATCACGATCACTAAACGAACGAGTTTGCCTTTGAAAATTGCACAGCAGCAGCAGGTATACATTTATGTATAATTAAGGTTGCCATCCGTCCGGGTTTCCCCGGATTTGTCCTAGTTTAGAGGGCATCCGGGGAGCGTCCGGGGAAGGTTTCATTTGTAGACCGGGTATAAAATAAAAAAAAAATTGGGCCTTCCGTCACGATCTTGTTGACATGTCCGGCTTTCGGACTCTAAAATCCGGGGTTTTCACGCGTCTTGTCCTGTTTTCCAAATTTTAGAGATGGCAACCCTATGTATAATGATAAGCACACATCTCTGATACACTGGTTAACTGCCTACTTTTAAACAAATTTTGAGGGAAATTATACGTAAAATGCTAAACCTCACTCTATTTGACAGTTGATCAACACTGCGTTATCATCAGAGGTTAATATTTTGCAACAGAACCGAACGAGTGGCTTACCGTTATTGTATTATTATGAGAGCTGGCTGTTTATGTGGGACGTACTTATTTCAAGCTAAAAATGTCTTAGTTGCGAAAATTTTTAATAACGCGAAATTGCAAAACAAATTCAATGATAGCTAAATTGTTGGTTTCTTAATAAGTATTTATTTATTTGTCGGTGTGTAATTGATTTTATAGATCTGCGTCAGCGAAGACCCCTGCTTTGCAGCTTTGGTGGCCAAGAGTGATACTGTAGGTTCCAATACCGTTTTAAGTAAATACAAAATAAGAATGGCATTGACTTTAGTCATTAGTCCTAAGAAATAAATAGTAACCTTGATTTCGCATTTTAGAAAACAATGCATTTGCAAGAATCTGTTTTTACGTTAATCCTTTTATGACCATGCCAAGTCAATGGTGTATTTTTAACAATCAATAATTTTTGACTGGTCTTCGGAGAAAAATTGTACGAACAATGAGGACTTACCTGCTCCGATATTAAGTAGGTAAGTAGGTACTTATCAAAGGCGTGGATCTTATCTCTATTGTCTTAAAATACCAAGAAAGAATTACAGTAAGTTTTCTGATCCTGATGTGATGGCCTGCTATTTTAGCACTACGGTCTGTTTCAATAAGAAAGGTATGGCTGACAGATCCATAGACTGTTACTGTTAGCGTTCATGAAAGTTTTAACAAAATAAATACAAAACTGTATTACATAGAAATAAATAAATACTTATTACTGTACATTAATTACGATCTAAAAAGAACCACGACGATTTTCTGCGTTTATTTATACATATAATTTTAACGCACAAATTTTCAAAAAATGACATTATTTACGAGACGTTTTATGGCCATTAAAATGGAAAGGTACTATGTATAATTATGTATTCGGTAAAAATTGCGAATAATCGAAAATCCAAAGACAACCTACTAAAATAATAAGTGTGTTTTTTACATTCTTTCACACTCACTACACAATAAAAATTGAGTTTATTGGTAATAAATAGATTCTTGAAAACATCAATTACATAAATAAGTTAAATCATTTTTATAAACCCTAATTGTTGAAAAATCACGACTTGGCAAAAAGCGTAAAATAGGAATTATAATTTTTGACGTCTTAGGAAACTGACTTGAGTAGGTACTGTAGAGCTGCCTTGAAGAGGCACTTAGATCTGTACGGGAAATCGGTTTTAAAGTGTTCCTATTCAAATTGTTATAGCATAAAGCCCAAACTATTAAGAGTTAAGACGCAAACATTTGTAAAGATACTTTTGACTTTATTTCAGATTTAATAATTTATTACAGAGTTTTATAAAATGTGCCTTATCAGGCTTTCGGTTCAAGCTGATCTGAGAGCCGTCCCAAGTTCCAAAACAAAATATTTTAAAATATCGAACGAGTGTTCGATATTCGGAACCTGCACTAAGTCTCAAGGCAGCCAGCAACCGAAACCTGCCAGTATAAAACTAGCAGAACCTACTCCTACAGTACCTATTATTATATCGAAATAGCATTTATTTTTAAATTAATATGTAGTTGATATTTTTATGGAACCGATTGTTCTTAGCATTGGGGGGTTACCATGACGTCTTAATGCGATTCAATTCCGATTCAGTTTAGGTTCGTTCGCTGTCAGATCCATACTAAAAATGACAGCTTAAACCTGAGCTGAGTCGGAATTAGATCGCATAAAGACGTCATGGTAAGGCCCCTAAAATATAATCGATGATCGTTAAATATATTATGCAGGGTGTCAAGGTGAATGTGTCAGCCATACCTTCCTTATTGAAACAGACCTTAAAGGCCGTGCGCGCACATCTGGGCGCCCCCTGGGACCCCTGGTTTCTCTTTAGGTGTTCTGTCCGACTCTTAATTATCGTTCTTACAGAACTGATCTAAAATGTGACAAAACTTTGAATTGTTCCGCAAAATTTCCGCTTTGTACCGTTTGTTTACATTCGGCGTGGTTGTCTATGTGGAACACTTTGCGAGTCTGATTGTGTAAAGACTGTAAAGTATCGATTACTTATTAAGTCGTGGTTCGTTCCGTTATACATTCTGGTTGTAAAAGTCAACAAGCGTACTTACATAGACCGGTAGACGTCATAACTACAGGTCCAAAACTTTTATAGGCGCGCAATGTAATGCTACACGGCGACTTTTACACGGATTAATCTGCTTCAGACTATTGTGTAGTTACTTACGCTTACGGCTTTTCCCCTCCTCAACGACTGTGAATGTTGTGGAATTATTATTTTATTTTATTTTATTTCTGGTATATAATTACCAGTCAACACGACAGCTAAGTTAGTAGTTAAAATTTTTGTTACATCGCTGATTAATGTTTCCGGGTATAACTACTTCGACCAGAATTAAATTATTAGTAAGTAAGTACACAAGTAAGTAAACATAAAGAAAAAACGTAAATGTATGAAAAGTATGAAATGGCTAGTTTTCGCTTGTAGGTACGTCACATTATTCAGTGTTCTTATTCAACACAGTATCACGAGTGCTAAAGACCGGATTATATGCATTTGCAATATTCGCATATGCATTTGCATATTTCAGCCATTCTCAGCGGTATAAGCATATTTTACCTAAGATTTAGTTATGATGCATATTATCGGTACATTTACAATATTCGTCACTCGCCCTGCGATCCGAAATGCGACCAAATTTAATAACAGTCACAAAATATAAGGGCTATTGAGCAATAATTGTGACTTTTTACTGCATTTCGGAACACAGTCAGTAGCCGCGCGCGAATTTTGTTTTGACAGTTACGATAGTAAAATGAAAGACACAGAAGAACGTCGCGTTCGCCTACTACAAAGTCGTTCCACCTCCACGCATATAAATTGTTACTTGTTCATACTTGACGTGCGTGCTCATTGATCTGCAGTTTAGTTTTTTATTTATTTGTGTGAAATTTTTCATTTAATTTCGCATATTCTGCATCTTTCAAGCATTTTCGTGCATATTTCAAGCATGTTTCATGCATATTTGCATGCATATAACGAGCTTTTTATGTTGCATATAATCCGGTCTCTATCCCGGACGTATAATTATACGTAATCTTTTATAGTCTTATAATTTCTGTAGACCTAGTATTATTAGGAAGTCTGGCAAATACTAAGGTCTCAGTCTCCGTTTCGACCTTAAATTTGGAGGTCACATTGATGATACTGATTCGGCGAACGCTCTCATTCCTCGCGCATGCGCTAGCGGCTCGACGTGTTATTATTTAACACTTTATTAAATGATTACTTTTTTTGCTACAGCTTGCCAATTGACTTGCATTAGTCAATTTTTTTATCAAGAGCGTTTTGATTTACGGTTTTATTTTGTTTACAAAGGTCTAGATTTTTACCATAATTAATTAAATAAGTGTATTTTTGTTTTATGTAATTAAAGTAATTCAAAAAGGGTTGTAAGGTTGAATATACGAGAAGAAACTGATTTTCCTAATTATACATAAAAAACACAGAGATCTCTATCCTCCATAAATTTAATAAGCATTGTATTGCATTGTCCTCAAACAAATCCGGTAAAGAGCTGACCAATATTTCTGTTAGAATTTCGAAGCCATATTCGAATACATATTGAAAATTTGAACAACCACATACCAAAAACTTAAATAAAATTAAATGTAACACCATTCTTGCGGTTGATTCCGAAACAACTCACGGCCTTGAGCCTAGTGGAGCATCCAAATTGCGCGACGTTGTCAAATTTACGAATGCACTCTTAAAAAATGCATCTAGCAACATCGCTTGCACCAGCACCGGGATAGAAACTAGCACACAACGATACCAGAGACAGGTGTCTTACACGACAAGCGCACGCACACAAGCGGCGCTGCAGCCCTTACGAAAGATTTCTCAGAAAAGCCAGACACGCACACAGGGAGGGTTGGTGTGTAATTACAGAAAAAATCCGAACACACTCGGCAGGGCTCGGGTGAGCTGCGCCGGCGCAACGCTG
Organism: Pandemis corylana; assembly: GCA_949127965.1. Lineage (NCBI taxonomy): Eukaryota > Metazoa > Arthropoda > Insecta > Lepidoptera > Tortricidae > Pandemis > Pandemis corylana. Next base: position 24,223,077 of record OX421850.1, read on the forward strand.
CAACAACGCCGACGCCAAAGATTCGCAATTATTTATGAATTGGTAGTTTCTTTGTGAGAGCCTTAAATCAGGCTTTGTAAAGTTGTAGGAGCATTTGAGAGTGAGCCTTAAAATGATTATAAAGTTTTACGTGTACGAAACCTGCTCGAATCACATCCGTATGCCCGAATTTAACAAAGAACAAGACTGCAGTGCTCTAGTTTAAGCTAGAGACCTATGTTTGTAAGAGACGTATGTATGTAGGTGTAGGTATGGATGGCTTTACTCGTGCATAATAGGTACGTAGATAATTTTGACTAAGAATGGTGCTTCTTTGTCTAGTACCTAAGTAATGTATTATTAGAGTTGCACAGTTAAAACTTAAAACCAGTGCTAGATTAAGTTCCATAATAAGTAGGTGTTTTTATTATAGGCGCGATAAAATCAAATCGTGGCAGGGGTTGCATTGTATCTGTGATAGGGGTGCACAGGAATGCAGCGGCGGCATAAAAAGCGATTTACAGTTAGTCGGGGGCGGCGGGACATAACCGGTTCTCTACATCCTTGATTCCTTGCCATAGTTGCCTTGCCATCCACTGTTATACTCTTGATCAATCTTGGGTACGTGCATTCTGTATGTCGGTTAAATACAACATTTTTAAGCGTCTGTGGATGGATATTTATTTACATGGATTTCGCTTTGGTTTTAATTTTTGATGCGAGAAAACACCACGTTGCGGTATGTATAACTCAAAATATACACCTTAAAAGTATCTCAATCCCGTATGAATTTATTTACTCACCTGATCGCTATATATTTTTGGGTACCTATATATTAATTAACAGACTTACTTAAGGTTGGTCGAATCGGTTAGAGCAGATATCTATAGTGCAGGAAATATACACCTAGGTGTTCCTGGGTTAAGCAATACGGAGCAAGCGCTTTATCTCTAAGTGTCCGTTGTTAGATTAAAACCGATAGTCAAATTATTGTTATTAACACAGTTACTTTGTTTTTGTCGTATCGACCGATCAGAAAAAATGAATAGCTAAGTAAGGGAAGGGTTCACTTGCAATGAAAAGGGATAAAAATGATGTCTCGCCCTAACTTTTCAACATTTTGCTGTATATAAAATATGGATAAATGCAGTATTTACCGAAATTTGTTGAAAATGACGTAACCGTCATAACTTTCTTATGAACACTGTGCTCTTTTGCGCTGACCGCTTGCATATATAATAATTACGCGTATTTCAATTTCAATTCGACCTACGCCGATGTTCAAGATCCACCGGCCCATTTAAAACTACTTACGCACGAGACAGACACCATCGATTTATTAGTAGCAAATAAATGGCTGTTAATATCTGCAACATTATTGTGTAAATTTAACAGATCTGCTTGTACGTAACTGGTCATCAATTTGGCGAGTGAGGGGCGCAGGGGGGGGGGCGAACTCAAGCTCGCCTAACCCCTTATTTTACATTTCACACTCCGGGAAAATCGTTAGAGAAATCTGCGTAACGTGCGGGGTCCGAGACATGGCACACACGCGCGTGTTAGTGTGCGTGCGTCCGAGCCTACACCCCGCCCGCCCGCTATATCGACGGAACTTCAAGAAATCCTCTTATACGCATATGTGCTATCCAATGTACAATAAATCAAAATTACACATTCAATTCTTGGCCGGTGTAATTGTTACGGTCGTCAAATGTTTATGGCGAATGATTTTACAGTTTCACAAGCACATGGTCATTTAATGAAAGTATTTTACTCCGTCACAGAAAAATGCATTAAGTAAGTATTCAATGTATGATAGATAAGTAACGAACCTAAAAACTTCTTTCTGTGTACTCACAATGCTACATTTTGTAAGCAGGAGTTTACGACGTCTCGGCATTGGGGCTTTAGTTGAGTAGGTTCGTGCTCGTACCTTACCTACTAACTTTTTAGCAAGCGGCCGCGGTCATTCCGTCTTAGAGATACAAAAGGTACAGACATCACAACATGTACACTTAGGTACAGTACCTTGCTTGTAGGAATAAAAAAATATTTTTATAATGGTAAAAATAAAATTTTCATGCGTTACTATTTATTATGGTTCCTTTACCAGAATTTATAAGAAGACCTCTGTCGAGTGGTTATTTACGCATTAGAATTCTAGTCGGCTCAGGGCTGTTTTGTGGGTATTTATAGAAGTACCTACTGATAGTAACCGTAAAGTTTCGGGAAAGCCTATCACTATCAAGTACTAGGTAACTGTGGTCGTCCGCGACTTAAACTGCATGGAAGTAGTTTAATGCTGCACACACTTTTTTACGTAATCCTGGATTGACCCCTATCGCACCAGATGAAAAGTGTATAAGTATAAGAGCCCAAAAATGTTTTTGTCTATTACGATTTATTACTGGGATGAGAAAAAATAAATAAAAGGAAAACGGGCAATCGGGTCTGTAGATGGTGAGTGGTCACCAAGTCACCAACCACATTCCCTGACGGTTGTCAAACCCACTGGTTCTGAAGTAGGACACCTGAATCAGGTCTCATAAACATACACATGAGTTTAATGAGTTTTTTTTTTCTTAAGTGAAATGGGTTCAAAATTATGATACTGACACTGGGTGAAAGTCACGAAAATGCGAAGGTACAGTGCTTCTATTTCCTTAATTTATCTCGGTAAACTTCGTGGTCCATATGAAGACGACAGGGGCCTTACCACGACGTCTTAATACGATTCAATTCCGAACCAAAGTTGGATCGCTCGCTGTCAGATCCATACTAGAAGTGTCAAAAATGACAGCTAAAATGCAAAATTAAATCGAAATCGAATCGCATAGGCGTCAAGGTAAGGCCCTGATATCTAAACTGAATAAAACTGAAGTTTGACGTAGACATCAAGAAAATAGAAGACAGAAGCACTGTGCCAACCTAAGTATATGATTTTTCAGGCAGGGAAGGCGTTATCACCGGGGTGATTATGTGGAGCTTATGAAGTGCGTCTTGCGTCAATGCCCTCCCAGTTGCCTTACCCTCCACCAGCATCCATATGCACCAGCTTTGTTAAGAAAAGGCCCTGCCTATTTCAGGAAAGTCGTCCATGAACAAATGAGTAAATAAAGGAGCGGGTCATTACAAGCAGACCTATACTCGTAGACGGAGAAAAAAACCTAAGCAAGTAGGTAATCTTTACTGGCGGAAAACACGGTGACACAGATATCAAAATAAAGTTTACTCGTATCTCTCGAGCGTTGACATGACATCAGCAAGCTTTTTTTTAATACTTTAAAAAGAACATATATTAAGGAAAAAAGTACAAATCTATTACTTTATAACAATATTTCAAAATTAAATGTCAAGATGGACTAACATACATAATGAAACAACATATTACGCGTGTGTAGTCTCATTCATCATGTATGACTATTATGTACAACTGACATTAGAGCTAGACATTCCTACTTGAATCGAAAACTATTAAGTGTATAGGTTAGGTACATATGTATAGGGGTACGGACTAATATAATTAACTTAACATAAAATGTAAAAAACAAATTGTCGTCAACTCCAGCTACATTAGAACAGGCAATGACAAAATTTCGCGTGAGATACCTTTTTACCCGAATAAGTATTTGATTGTACATAATTAATTTTAGCTTGTTCTTTTTGCCGCGTACAATAGAGAGTTTAGTTACCTATAGCCTTAACCTTACCTGCAAAAATTGACATGGACTTAAGTAATTTAAAATTGTCATATAACAGCGTAGATGTAGATATTTTAATTAGAAAGCGGCTCGCTTGGGAGACAGGGTGCGGGGCGGGGGGCGGCGGGAGCGGACTCGGGAGGCACCAAACAAGCGCCAGCGATCTATTGAAAGATGTCGCCGCAGGGCGGCGGCGAGCCGACTGGTCACATACATTATTACCGTACAATGTCACTATGCAAATGTATGTTGGAAGGCTTTGTGTGTACGCACTTACGCATACGGGGCGGCCGGGAGTCGCCTCCACGTAATCCGAGGCTCCCCCGCCGGCCTCGAGCCGCCGGCTCTCGCTAAAGATGGTTTTACGTATGTGAGTGTACGTACGCGGCACTTTCTCTTGAAGCTCGCCACTGGCTTTTAAAGAGGGTGGCGGGTGGAGGTTCCCCGGGCGGCGGGCGAGCCGTTCCGAACGGGTGACCACGGGGAGGCGACCCAGTGTGTCGGATGGCCGCCGGACTCACGTGCGCCACCTATCGGCTGGCAGCGCGTGCTGCGAGGCTGCCGCGGCCGTCCCAGCATCAGAGCCAGCGCACACCGCCACGCCGAGGTCACTAGCCCCGACCACACGCAGTCGAGTCGACCGGATTCAACAACAGCCAAGGAAAGTAAAGCACTCGCACAGCTACACGCACTGTAAGGCGAGACCCAACTTAACCCTGATGAAGCAGGAGGTAAAAGGTGCACGGAGGTCGCCTGCGGCTGCGGCGCGGGGGCGCTCCGCCGGCCTCGTTTAATTGAGTGTACTCAGCGCCCTCGCCAAATGATACTCCTCTGTTCCCGAAATACCTGTAATAGATGTTAATTAGAGCGCCGCCCCGCACGGTGCAAAAGGAAAAAATAATTTGAACAGGTCGTAATTAGAGATGTTTACAGAACTGTAAAACAAATATTTTGTTAATTTTAAATATTTTTGCCTCTCTTTTCCGGCGAAGGGTCGGGTTTAAGCATATTTATTTTACGCGAGAGTTTCTCGGGGCAAAAAGAAAAATCCGAAATTACGTCTGAAAATCGCTTTTCATAGTGACTCTGGAAATGGGTGGCGGACGAAGTTAGTATGTACTAGTATCTAGGTAGCGGCTTTGCGTTGTTGCGTGGCAGCGGTGTGGCGAGCGCGCGCAACGGGCTGCAGCAACATCGTACCATGCATCTGTTTCAAGCTCGAGTCCCTAAGATAAAATTGCTTGAGCCTTAGGCGGGGGCGGCCGAGGCTCGTTTGAATCGAACGCACGTTCGGGCCGCCACCCGGCGGGGTGTGTAGTGGACTTTTCGCTCGGCTTGATATATATATTCCGTTCCTCCCGATGTAGGCTACTGCGGCTGTAGGTTCCGGCCCGTGGCGTCGAAGCGTTGCTCGCATTTACATGCGCCACTCGGACGCCCCCTTCGATTGCCCGCACCCGGCCTCGCCACTATGCTCCGCAGAGGCCGGCTTACGTCTCAGCGTCTCGGCTAAACTTAATTAAATTCGCTATCATTATACATAGATAACAACTCCTCTATTATACGTGAGGAGATACAGAACGAGCTTCGTATTTATACGTGTTTCCATCCTAACTATTTCAACTTCAACGGATAATGTTGCTATGTAGGTAGGCTAACTTATCTAGACAGAAGCTAGGCTGGGTAGGTCGGTAGTATCTGACGATACTTGAGTCGTCCGTAAATATTGAAAAAAAAAAACGTTTTAAGATGATTTAAAGTGTACTGTATCAAAGATATAAACGTACGTATTATACGTACGTATATTATGATTGAAATCATATGCTTACTATTTTTCAGTAGCAACGAATCGTTTAAATATTTTTGTAAACGAAAGCAATTTCGCATTATACTTACCTATCGATCAAACTGAAAGGCAAAACTACAAATACAGTCAGCGTTATATATAGCTTGAAGCATCCAAGAAGTCCAAATAGTTCGGTAAAACATAGAAAAAGTACCTATAGTGTATCGTACTTTTTGGTCACCTTGGATATTTCATACTAAATGACGCTGACTGTGTGACCGATTTTATCTAAAATAATATAAATCGTTACCTACAACATTTTCCGACAACTTAATTATTAGTCTACCACTTTAGTTTATTTGAACTACATTAAAAAATAAAATATGTATTTCAAAACTATAAAAATAAACGGCTTACATGGTTACAGTATGGTGTGCCGAAATTGTTGGTCAATCTGGATGTTTCATACTACAATGACGCTGACTGTATGGGTACCTAACCTATGAAAATAAAAGGATGCTTAATAACCGAAGGTGGAAATAGACGCATTGTTATCTCCTTTGAGATAAGGATAAAAGTTATCAGACGCCAGTGAAGGCGTGGGGTGGGGTCGCAATTTACGATATTGAAAATGGAAAAGTACGATTAAAATAAAATTATAAGAGTAATAATTAATAAAGATAAAAAGAAATATATAAAAAATATTAATAAAATGAGTGAGTAATTTAGGTTAGGCGAGAATATTTTAAAAATATCAAAGTTTTAGATATCTATAGAATAACCGTAACCGTAAATAGGCAACCGGCGCGGCGTTAAAGTGATCTTTGTTAAACAAATGACATTGAATATAAATACAAATGTATTCTCTTAGAACTTAAAGCGCTCCGATCAAAGCGGGTGAGTTGTAAAGTGCAACGACCTGCTTCCGACTATTAATAGTTAATTTTAACTTACATTTAATTTAATTATTTTTCTATTTATATGACTCTAGTTATTGGATAATAAAATCTATCACACAAACATTGAAGCAAAATGAAATAATCCACCAGCCACGGGATATTTTTGTGGTTTAATTTTGGGATTACTTTCTAACAATTACAGTTAGTCTAATTGGTTTTTGAGACCGATCGTGTGTCCGCCAAATTTTTGCAAGAGAATATTATCTAGAATTCGAAAATCACATTGAATAGGTATGTTTAAAATCGAATCGAAAAACAGTTGCGTACCGTCTTTTCCGAAAAAATATCCCCTTAAGGGTCAGCTTTGTCATGACCGTATTTCAGAATATTTACAAAATGTCGAAGTTATAATGGCGCTAAAAAAAGATGAGCTGGGTCAAAGACTTAGAATAAAAAATCAAAACCAGGCAGTCTTGGAGCTCTCCCATCTTAACCGAAACCAGCCGAAGAAAGGGTCTTCATACTTATGTTTTCAACTGAATATTTATATGTAACAAAAATACATAATAGTTTTATAAGGCAAAAACAATACAAGCCCCTTCTCCGCGCACCTCTATGATTCTCAATGAATAGTATTGTCATCGACTACGACCACTATTAATAAAATGTAGATTCCGCGAACAGTGGCAACCCAGCCTAACCGGCATCTTTGCCTAAAATATTTGATGCAATAGATTCACCAGGTATTATCAATTTAATTATTATGTAATTTTACCTTTTTTTATATTTTATCAATTTTTAGTGCCTATTTTATTTAGTCGTTTGATTATTTATTATACTCAAGTATGTAAACTATAATGTTTTAATACAATGTAAGTTACGTAATTCGTAACTTATAATGTACTTTAATTTTACATTGGTATAGCACCGTGGAAGAAAACAATAGTTCCGTATCTGTAAAAATATCTCATTAAATAATGCACCTTTATTGCATTGGAGCTATATGTGTATTTCTAGCTACAGTGGTATGCGCTTGGCGTAATCTATCAGCTAGTAATGGTACTGTTATATGTGTAGGTAACTAACTACCTGTAGATGAATAAATATCTAAAACTGAACTTCAACTAAGTTCTGCAAAGCTTTACTTGCTTGCAAAGATTCTGCAAAGCTTTATTTCATTTAATTATTCAATCAGTAGCAGGTATGCATAGACAGAATATTGGGACCGTGCGCGACGACAGCGCCACGTGATAGGCGGCCATTATGGACAATATTGTCACCGCTGTCAAACAAGAAGTAAGTAAATATTGTGAAAAATATTAATGAAATCTTGTGTTATTTTACTATATTACACAATTTTGGACAATGGTAGTCAGTAACATTATTGCCAATAATATTAAAATTGTTGTTTTCAGTGAAATTTTAGAGGTTAGGTAACTTACTTTTTTTTTTCTTACGGCAAATATCCACTTATTTCTTTGGTCTCGTTTCCACCATGGTCTTGGAAATTGGTAAAATTTACAGTCGCTATTCTTCTTGGTGTTATTACAATTCACAACAACACATCTTACCAGGACCATATTTTTATCTCAAAAACGATTAGAAAATGTTTACTGCAATATGGATTTGACAGCTCAAGTCAGCGACAAAAATGACAATTTTAGCCGTAGCGAGCGCTGTGATCGTTTAGGCTACCCCCTCCACCCGCTTTGCACTCTGCCAATAGGAATAACTTGTAATTCGCGTACGTCAGGGCGGGATGGAATGAATAGCCGAGACAATTTTTCTTATACTGTGTGAGTCTAAGTGAACCCCGTGACACTCTTAATTGGAAGGAGTAACGCTTAATTTTCTTTGACACGCGCCGACAGCTGTAAAATTTCTCGGTCCCGTTTTAGTTATTTACACGCCGACCTAATCGAACGTAGTAAATCGAATATAAAAGAAAGTCGTGTTAGTTACACTATTTATAACTCGAGAACGGCTGAACCGATTTGGCTGAAAATTGGTAGGGAGGTAGCTTAGAACCAGGAGACGGACATAGGATACTTTTTATCCCGATTTTCCCACGGGATTGGAAAATTCCGAAATGTTGTATTAATAAAGCTACAGACATTAAATTTAGCATGCCTATACATTATTCTTTGATTAGTATAAAGATGCACTTACAAAGGATTTTTTCAAATTTCCCACGGGATAAAAATACGACTATTTATAACTCAAGAACGGCTTAACCGATTTGGCTGAAAATTGGTAGGGAGGTAGCTTAGAACCAGGAGACGGACATAGGATACTTTTTATCCCGATTTTCCCACGGGATTGGAAAATTCCGAAATGTTGTACTAATAAAGGTACAGACATTAAATTTACCATGCCTACACATTATTCCTTGATTAGTATAAAGATGCACTTACAAAGGAATTTTTCGAATTTCCCACGGGATAAAAACACAAAATAAATAATTAAGACTATAATTAGTAGGTAATATTCCTAGAGGATCTGTAGGTGCTCTAAGAAAGGATTTTCCGAATTTCCCACGGGATAGGCAATAAAAACCTTATACTTGGAGACAAGAGTGGATGTATGGGGTGTGTCGTCACTCTGGCGTTATGTGCGCGGACGAAGTCGCGGGGAAAAGCTAGTATATATATATATATATATTTATAGTAGGTGGGTAAGGATTCATAAAGTCAAAAATCGTACGAGAAGTTTTATTAGACTTAGATTATTATTTAAGCGTAACATAGAATATAGGTATTTCACGTTAACTTTTGATTTGACTAAAGTAATAAAAAATAACGTTCTATAACGAGCAAATCACATACAGCGCGTCTAGTTGCTCAATTTCTCTATGCAATTTTCGCGTATTTTCTTCAGTTCAGACATCAGTCATATTAAATAAAAAGGTTGCCGAGAGACATTTTAAGAAAATAGAAACACTGTAGGTACAATATGTACCTAGGTATGATTAGGGGCATATAAATTATTTTTACGCAACGACGTAAGTAACAATTAATCCATATTTTAGAATGATTAGTTAACATAAACATGATTTCATTTGTTATTTATGGGTTCTTAAAGTCGAGTAGGTAGGTAATGACTTTTTAAATTTTCTAAGTTTCTTCATCGAATAAAAACACTGAAATTAACAAAATGGATAGCTTCGTACTACAGGAAATTGTAGTATCTTTTGCTATACCTACAGTTAGTTCAATAATTCATCCACCCTACAAGTACCTCCTCTTGAAGGTATTCGAACGCGGAAATGTCTAGCTTCATAGTCAGGGTTAGTAAGCTCGGCAGTCAAATCATTAAGCAAGGAAAACATTTTCTTATCGTTATACCCGAGTGCAAAACATATAATTTTTTTTTTTTATATGAATAGGAAGGCAAACGAGTAAGTGATCACCTGATGGTAAGTGATCACCACTGCCCATAGACACCCGCAACCCCGGAGGGATTGCAGATGCGTTGCCAACCTAGAGGACTAAGATGAAATGCCTCTTGTGCCCGTAATTTCCCCGGCTGTCTTACTCTCCACACCGGAACACAGCAGTGCAAGCACTGCTACTTAGCGGCAGGATTGGCGAGTAAGATGGTGGTAGCGATCCGGACGGACCTTGCACAAGGCCCTACCACCCGCGAAAATAATTAGGTACTTAAGCACGGTTTGAACCACGATAGCTTTCATTTTCAGTATCTCTCAGTTACCACCTTAACACCATTACTTAATTCGTACGTTTTTGAAAAAATCCAATCTTGTTTCAATCCAAAATAACTACACAAAAATACTTATCGTTGCCTCGTTGTTTGGATTTAGGTACGACAGATGGCAATTCGTAAAATATGGTTAAACAAAGACATTATAAGTACATGTAATATATGTAGGTACGTCAGAAAGTTGGTCGTATTTCGAGTGCGCAGTTGTTCGCCACTCGCTTCAAAATGGTTACTACAGTATCCACGCCATAATAGTACCGCGTATGTCGACGGATGAAGCGAGAGCTTAGATTCTCGGTTCCTAGTGCCTTAGAGATATGTGTCGATAGTCAAATTCATCACATATAATGTTTGATAGCACAAACATGATAATAACAGTATAACTTGATCGAGATTACATGTAGAAGAGAATAGGAAAGAATCAGGGTTCAGGGTTTCGCTTACGCTGCGCATGTATACACAATTACTGTTAATTAGCCTACTTTCTAATATTTTAAGTATTTATCTCTTACTCGTTTGATTTGTGTGCCTAATACAAAATAAATGTTACGAGTCACCGCCATTACTTTATTTTGAACAAACCCTTATACTGTCCTAATCTCGCATCGTATATTTCCACGCGAATCCTAAGTGCCCCTATAATAAGGTTCAAACTACAAGTGCAACTTATGACCTGATGATATAATAATTTTATTTAACGGAATACATATTAATTAACGCCTTATAGCATTTTAAATTATTATCTGGCAAATTAGATTTTACAAATTTTTTCCTACTTCCGGGTAGTAAAAAAAGGGATTTGGTGAACTTTTATCCAAGTTCTCGCACAAGCCTGGCACCTATCCTTATACACATGTTTAATAAAGAACTACAGTTGGCGTCGTAAGTATTTAGGTTAAGGTCTTGCACAGGGACAGACTTTAGCTTTACACTATTGTAAAGATATATACCAGATAAAGGTCAGAACAATATACCTACTAACCCTGAAAGCTAACAAAAGAATCGTTAAGGTTCGTTGTTTGATGACAAACCGACACAGCCCTAAAAACTACACCCGCTATAGGTACCTACCTACCTTCCAGCCATTTGAAAGGGGTAAAATAACTCGAATGTGGGTAGGTATTGTTAGGTGATAGATAAATGTATTTGTCTATTTTTCCAGTTAAGCTCACACAAAGCTGAAAAAACTTTAGCTAATATTTATGGACCGCTTGAATTGGTATTGGGACATAGGTACTTACGTGATTATGACTACGAGATAAAATTGGTCACTTTTAGTCTAGCTGATACCTACTTAGAATTAATAATGAAATCACTTACTGAAACAGTTAGGTTTAAGAAGTTAGGGTTAGGGTTTTGTTAAAAAACATTTCCGTAGCAAATCTATTGTCTATTATTTGACTGTGAATCCAGCGAACTACTCGCCAGTATAGCTAGAACTATTCTCGGTCCAATAGATGTAAGCAAATTTCCAAGCGCGCGTCCCTTTCCCAACCTGCTCCATTTCCTATGTCTGCATAATAGATAAACTTATATACGTATGTAAATAAGTACTCCACAGCCTATATAGGGTCCCGATATATAGTTTAAAGCTATACTTATACATCGGCTTGACAATACTAGCCTCCCTCATACCAGGATATTTTACTTTCTCTGGACGAGGCCCCTTAGGCGCGTCCTGAACGCCACCCCGGGAGGAGCCTCCCCATCCTCCCTCATCTGGCCACCCCTGGACCCACCTCACGCATAGTATACACCATACAAGCGAACTAACTCTGCCAACCTCTATAAAGTCCGTCATATGTGTACTTATAGATAGGTGTTTTAAATATACAATTTAGAACAGCTGGAAAGCAGGTACCAACTTTGAATAAAATAAATTAAAAAATTAGCGCTGGATCTAAGCCTCCTTTTCTCATTCGTTTGTTTGGACATTTATTCGGTGCAGCATTTTTTCGTGTCCACTCCCTACACTTAATTAAATGTGAGATAAATAAAAACGATTCACACGTTAACTTCAGGGATTACTGAAACCCACCCCTAAAATCTGTAAATCGCTAAATTATTATTTTTTCTGATGTTCACAACTAGTTTGATAATATAGAAGTTCAAAATGACACCTTAAAGGACAAATTGTATATATATATATATATATATATATATATATATATATATATATATATAAATCTTGAATTAACTATATATATATATATATATATATATATATATATATATATATATAGTTAATTCAAGAGTTGATTGTGCAATTGTGCATACCTACCCCACACTTATGTAAGGCTGCAGACGACACTACCGAATAAACGCTTAAATCATAAACGAACTTTGAAAGCACACCGAAAATGGTGAAAAATTGTGTTGAATTTTAAACACGAGTTTAGTGGAAGAAAATAAATATGAGCCATATATTATAATTTTGTCAACTAGTCAAAAATGTTATCTGAGCTGTAATTTTGCACACACAAGAAGTAGGTAGATATCTACACAGATTGTTAGATACTGCTTTGAAATGGTATTTCCCGACGATGTCCTTTAAAAAATTCGGGCATATGGGCCCCCAGGATATCTGATATTCATAAGAACAAAGCGATCGGGCCCAATTTTTGAAAACACACATCCCTCCAAAGTGGTATAGTAGATTGTTCAACAAGGGAGGAAAAGAACCAATATCACACGAGGTAACTTGGCACCCGAGCCTCGCGAGGGTGCCAATATTTCGAGTGTGATATTGGTGTTTTTCCCGAGTTAAACACTCTACTTTTCATTTCGACTACAAGGAAAGTAATAAAATATAGGTACGTAAGTAAGTAGCTACATGAGAAAAAAAATATTAAATAAAAAATTACTAAAATTAATTGAAACAGTTCGCCTTTGTGCATATATTTAAGGTCTTTTTTTGTGATTTGTCTCTGCTTCTTTATATTTGTACAATAAAGCATTTACTTACTTACTTACTTACATTTGTACAGTTCATAAAGGAAAACGTCTTTTCCAAACGTTTTTTCCAGTAAAATTACATTAGATATGGTTTGCGAGACTTTTTTTTTTTTTTTTTTTTTTTTTTTAATTAGCTTCGCGCTCTTGGCGCATTTAGCCAAACGGGGAAACGGAATTAAGAAACGTAAATACAGAAGGATCGGAATTTGGAAAAAAAGGAGACGAAAAGATCAGGAAGGGTTAAAGATAAATAAAATTACTTATAATTTAATATTGTTGTCGGATAGGAATGAATATAATACTTTAAATACATACAAAGACTTGTCATTTATGACAAGAAGGGGTGGGACAGATATAGGAAAAGGAACGCCAAGAAGTGACAGTTGTTGAAAGAAGGAATAACGATCATAAGAGGGCAGGCGAAAAGTATATGATTGAGGTCACTGGAAAGAGCTCCACACTCACATGTTGAGCTATCAACAATTCCCAATCTTGCAAGATGTTCGGGTGTGCATACATGTCCAATCCTCATGCGAGATATCATGCTTGTTGCAGTCTTGGAAAGTGAGATTTTTGAGAACCAGGGCTTGGCAGGGATTTTAGGTTGGATATCACGATAACGCAAACCAGTTCTTACACCAGGGGCGGCCCAGAGCTGGCTCCATGCCTCATGTAAGTATGTCTTTGGAAGGGCTAGGAGATCCTCCGCAATATTTTTGTATGGATGGAGATCACCGCAATCAATGGCTTCACGAGCTACCCGGTCCACGCTTTCATTACCTTTAATACCCCTATGCCCAGGGATCCAAGCAAAGGAAACCACATATCCATTCTGGTGACATTTATATAGTAAGCTTCGCAGTTTATAGACATGTGGATTGTAAGATTTTGCTTTAAAAGGAAATTTAGAAATAGCCTGTAATGAACTCAGCGAATCTGAGTGCGAGACGTTTATGCTTTCGCGCCAAATTCGAGCTAGCTTTTTTTTTCTTAACTAGTTGTTGCATCGGCAGCAAATCAGTTTTTTTTAAACATAGGTCTAAGGTCAATGTGGTTATTGTCAAATATTTAAATATTTACCTATAAACAACATTTACAATGTTTTGTATAATGATTAGAGAAAAACTGTAGACAAAGTAGGTATTTTAGTCAGTTTATATGTAAAATTAGTAAGTTACCAAATTGAACCACGAGCGGAATAGAGATAGGCTGTGTGGCCATTATACCATTGTCATTTACAATGTTTTTTTTCTTAATTGTTTTTCTAAAACTGCATTAAGTCTACGTATGTACAAGAAAGGAATGTAAATAAATTAATAAAAATAATATTTGACTAGCATTATAAAATTTATAATAGGTATTATTAATTAAGAAAAAAACATGGATATACCGTAGTGTTCCATTCACAGCCAATGCCTTTATTTTTTTTAATTCATTTCTACCCTTGGGAAGAAAATAATAGTTATCCTCCCGTATGTCAGATATGATTTGCCTCACTTTCCGAGTATGAGAGATGAAAAATAATTATGCTGAATTTGAAATACCTAGGAGCACGGTAAATGAAAATTTGCTACAGGTTAACTAGTCTTGCCAAGTCGAAGATTTTATTTGAGCTGTAGTTTTGCACACAGGTGATAACTATTTTCTAATAGTATTTTCGAGTGATATGCCAGGACCGAGTTGAAGTTAGAAAAAAGATTGCTGGCAAAACGGACCGACTGCTGATAGAGTAGGTAAAAGTTCAGTGGGCAAACTATACTATACTCTACTATACATAAGCCGTGGATGCGAGTAACACGAGGCCGGGCAAAGTCACGTGAAAATGTTGTTCAAGTTCAAGTTTCACTACACAGCATTTAGTGGTGGTGGGCTCATTCGGAGTCGACATGGGGTTTAATTAGGTACATCTGTTGCTCACTTATTCACTACGCACTACCACTACGTTGTGTGAACTGTTAACGCGTTGTATGGCGTAAGTGAAAGTGTAAGCAACAATAAAGCGTTCACATTTTACGGAAACTTAGAAATCTATACATATAATAAAGTTGAAGAGGGTCGAAAGTCTGTACATGGAAAAGATTAAAAAAAAAAAGCATACTTAGAATCGATAACATAACGCGTTCCGGCAGTTTTTTGAATTATTGTCAGCTTGTCTGTTTATCTATTTGTCGGTAGGTATATTTGCGAGCGCATCACGTGAAAACTGTTGGGAAAATCACCGGCCAGGTTGTGGCTACTTTCTATCCCGGAAAACTGCACAGTTCCTGCGGGATAGTGATACACATGTCAAAGGTCGCAGCTGCCTAATAGAGTCGCAACGTAAATAAATATTTCTTCAGTACCTATTCAGTATCATGAGGTGCACTAAAGAGGGATTTTTCAAAAATCCCACGGGATAGGGAATGAATGGGGTTTGAACCACTGAAAAGGGAGCCTATCTCCCATACCTATACTAATTACTAGTCTTGGAATTTGGCACAAAAGTAGGGAATCATTAGAGCTGAAAAATAATTTCAAGACTTCGAAATTCCCGCGGGATAGTGAGAAAAATGGGACTATATTATTGCTTTGAAATCTTCTTATCTCGGTAACTATTATTACTAGAATATTTAAATTTAGCATACTAGTAATCAATCTGAAAACTGATTTCAGGATTTTGCAAAATTCCCATAGGATAAAAACAGATTTGCTAATATAGTTTCTTGGTATGTAGCAGACATATTCCTTCAGGATGAAATAGGTGCAATACCGGTTTTTCTAATTTTCCCATGGGATAAAAGGTCGGTAAAGAAAATATAGACTTTGTATTTAACTAGTAGACTGTTCTTTGAAGATCACCTAGGCGTTATAAGAAGGGATTTTTCGAATTTCCCACAGAACAAAAGGAAGGGTTAAAAAATAATGAAAATGGGTGTCCGTGCAAGACACGGGTTTACTTCGTTAAGGTAGGTAGGTAGTACAGAATCCTTTGTATTAAAGTAAGATTCGCATGTGACTGGTTATTGTACCATTTCGATGGGAGAGGAAGAAATTTTAGCGCAAAATTTGAATTAGCGCTAAAATTATAATATAATATAACTTTTAAGACCATCATCATCATCTCCAGCCTATATATGTCCAACAGCTGGGCGCAGGCTTTCAGACTGAAAGCTTGGGCTAAAGTTCTCACGCGGACCCAGTGTGGATTGGGAACTTCGCATACTCAATTGAATTGCCTCGCAGGTGCACGCGAGTTTCCTCTCGATGTTATGCTTTACCGAAAAACTCAAATTAATTTGGAATGAGATAAACCGAATCGACTTAAGTTCTACGGAATATTGAAATCAAGCTAGGTACCTAATTACTTAGATCTCAATGCCGGCCATGGATCGTGGTCCACCTAGTGTGTCCACCTGGTTTTCGACGGAGCTCCGTCACGGAGTGGTGCCCCTTTTCTTGGTATTTTACTAACTTAACCTATTTTTGTATTAAAATAATAATCAGTGATTCGAAATAATAGGTTAGTTCTCGCGGCCCCACTGTTATAAAAATTCTCACTAGATATAATAAAATTAGCGTTAGGTTTGTTAGGTTCGATTTGCTTGCAGTTGACCAAAGCTGGATGCCATATAGCCATATAGGTTAAACTCAACTGCAAGCAAATCGAACATACAATGCATCCAAAGAGTTCAAAACAACATACTCAGAACAATTGCGTGCGCACCTTGGTATGCCCGAAACACTGAAATCCACGAATACCTGGAGATACCAACAGTTGCTGAAGAGATCGACCGCTACAAATAAAGCATAAGGAGAGGTTGAATATTCACCCCAACCCTCTGGCGAGCATGCTGCTAAGTGCAGGCACAACTAAAAGACTGAAACGGGCGCATGTGCTCCCTGACTGAAAGAGAACTGGGCAATGGTCCAGCCTCTCTTCAATGATATATAGGCCTACAAAATATCTAATTAAAGTCTGGTGACTGATTGTAGATGAGTATAAATAAAAAAAAAAAAAAAAAAAAAAAAAAGGTTTGTTAGGTAGCTTCAAATGTCCGAAGGGCAAACGGAATAGAAATAGGAACCCCGCGCAAGCGGGGTTCGGTCGACCTTATGGTGGAGTGTAATTCGACTTCTTTTATAACAGCGGGGCCACGAGAACTGACCGAAATAATAGCAGCATTTTTTCCGGATAGACCAAATTAGGTGGACCACGACCTATGGGTCAATGCCACTGATAATCAAGTCCTTGTAAGATTACTTAAGTAGGTATCCTTAAGTTAAAACTTGGCAACGTTTAAAACGGTCATGATACAAACCTCTACCTATACTTACTTTTGGAGTTGGAGCCCTAAAAAGCCAATACAAACTGTTTTAAGCAGTTTCTGAATAATAATTTTATCTTTCTAACTATATACTATTAAAACTTAGGGGGCACTCGAGCGGAGTGTGCAGCGAGGTGGCCTTGCGGTGTTAATGTCAAACATAAGGAAATATATGTGAGCGTCTTGAATGCACGCTGCACAGAGCCCTTGCCCGCCCGGCTGGCGACTCAAGCCCTACACTTATAAATAAACACACTAGGTTATTGCAAAAAAAATAAAACTTCAACGTGAGAGAAGAAAGATTTAATAAATAGATGTCATAATTATAATCTAAAACGGTGAACCAGTTCATTTTGGTCAATTAACAACGTAAACGATGTTATATTTCCCAATTGACTGCACATTATAATCTCGAGTGAAACATCAAGTAGGTAGATAACAATGCTCGAGTCAAACATTCGTACATATTAAGGTAGAACAACTCACACAGTAAGATACCACTCTTGTAGGTAAGGTACAATATACAATACACCCACAGGTAGGGCAGGGTGCTATTTAGGAGTCTATGAATGAATTTTTATTTCATAGGTGAACACAACTTAGAAATTTGAAAGTGATAAGCGGACACTAATAGTGTGTAGGTAATAACATATAAGACGGCGATCCATAAGCTGATATGTTATACACAACAATTATCCAGTGAACACACTATTTACTAATTCCATAGGCATATGAAAATTAAATGCGGAAATCATATCTTTCATTGTCTCGCATCTCTATAAACGATCCGGGTATTTCATAAATTCAAAATTTGGTAGTTCATTCACTGGAAGGCGATTTTTAAAATCACACCCTGGAAATCTTTGAAAATGGTAAAAATTTGTGTACGTACACCTATGTATGGTTACAAAGTTACCGCTTGAAGCGATCACGGCTGGTGCAATGTGGCCGTAATGTCCAAGCCATTTTGCATAAGTACAACTTATTGACACACAGGTCAGTACCACATTGGCGTTTGATCGCATTTATTAACACCAAACCCATGTCTATTTTTCTGTAACAAGAGATATTTTTCGAGACCCATTGTAGCACCCTGTATTGTATATTTTGGAAAATACTGTACCTATGTATTTATATAGTAGTTACATGTAAAAAGAAAACTTTAATGCTACACACGTCATGTATTAGTTCACGATACAAAACAGTAGTAATAGAGATTTATTATCTAACAATCCATTAATCTCATAGGACACCTTATGCACCATAGGTTTATCAGTGTTGATATTCATAGTACAAATAGAGAAGTTGATCAGAAAGAGAGGCTAAAAGCAAGTGTGGGAAAGAGCCAAACGTGTCTAACTAGGTGTGAAGAGAGAAATTGTAAACATTGTATGTATATAGGGTAGGTATTATAACCATACTTATAATAAAAAACGCATAACCATCGCTATGTGCGATGTGTCGTTGCATCAAAACATACCAATAAAGCGTTTTCTAAGTCGTTATTTTTATGCAAGAACGTTATAATATTTTTAGCACCCATTTATGCTAGCATTAAACTAGTATGGTGCGTCTAATGTTCTACGGTTTTATTTCGAACTTTAGATGGTTCCAGATTACTGATTACGTTTTACTTCATAATTAATGAAGGCCAAATTACAATTTGTAGTTCTAGAATCTTCTACTACTTAAAATACTGGAAGACTGTAAAAAAACAATAAGCATTTACCAATTAAATCAGGGTTAATGACTAGCCAAGGGCGTATAGCTCAACTGAATCCTATCTAATATTATTAAAACTATCTATCTAGTTATGTTAATCAAATATGGATTCGCGCAAGGAAAGAACGGAACAAAAAGTACTGTAAAGAAGCCGGGAAGTCTTGTTTCCATTCCAATCGAGAGGAACTTCTGTTAATAGCAATAGAATTGCTTAATCCATATTAACATTCGTAAGGAAGCACGAAATAGTCGCCACGCTAAGCTGAGCGACGTTCACATTACGCGGCGTTAGTTTAGGTTAGGTACTCATTTGCAATGGAAGGTTGTCACGATTGGAAAAATAATGTATAGGTTGGCATATGCCGAAGAATATAACTGCATCTTATATGCAAAAAATTATATAATTCATAAGAGTGATGTAAATATAGGCATATGATGTTGTATAAAACTTGTAACAACAGACAATGTGCAGTGCTGCAGCCTACACTTTCAACGTACAACCGACTAACACGTAAAGGAATGGTATATGTTGGTAAATAGCATTAAGTTACTTACAATCAATAAGAGACGTTATCAATCATAAATTATTAGGCTAATACCGAAGCACATAAATAAAAATATAATGCGAAATTGTGCGGAATATGAATAATTGCGCATTGAATATAAAACAGCAAAATAAAAAAGCAAATATTATGAGGACTACCGAAAAGTAAATTAAATAACTACTGCATTGAGATAATATTTTATTAAGTGGGCAACGAATGCTAAATGGTTTTCGTATAAAACTTTTCTTCACACGACTTTAAAATAAATATACCAAGATAAATACACTACGTCGCGATTCGGCATAGTAACTTGGAACTCGAGCTTGGTATTTCCGGTTACACATACACAATTTGTGACTTCTAAGTGTGATTGAAATTGGTGGCAACCCCGTGGTAGCCGGTAGCCCTCATTAAGTTCTATACTTAACATTATTGTTTTAATTCCCATACTTTGCTATTAGGTTATAACATAACTATTTTGTATATTTTATCAAAGCAGATTCGTTTATAATCAAAGATTCTTGTTAAAAATATTTAACAAGTGTGTAACATGTTAATATATCAAGTAAAGCCCATTACAAATTTAGGGGAATACCTAAAAAACATTGGGAATCGGATCTTGTTACGTAGCCACGTAAGGTATATATGGCAATCGTTGACTAGCAAGACGGACAGTTTGGTTCACTCAAAATGTATAATGACTACTCGTAAACAAAAAGCTCTTCACATCAAGCATGTTCATAACTGCAGCTCTTTCGCAAGTTAACACCAGGCTACATCAGAGGCACCATAAGGGAAGGCCGGCCAACGGTTAACGATTAAAAAGGCATTGGAAACTAAAACGTGCGTTTATAGCTGTTAATGGCAACTCGTTAATTTTAACACAGTTAATTTTAAAATTGTTGCAATATTAATCTTAAACTTTACAAACGAAAAACTAATTTTCTTAGCGCGACAAAGATGTCTCTTAATTTTTCGTTCCACGTTTTAATCCCATGCTTTGTAGAAGACTAAATAAAATAATAATAATAATATAAGAACCCAATTAAAACGAAATACAGTAGTATTGTATTTTACCATTAGCCACCGAGAACCCGTGTTTCCAGTTATTGTTTATTCCAATTGATGTTGAATGAAAGCAATAATACTTTGCCTACTGCCATGCTGTTGGAGTGAAATGGGTCTACGTCAAGTGCATTGCCGATGCTGATAGTAAGAAGCAATACTGTATTTTATGCAATGTTCAACGTGACCGTAGTGTGGTAGAGCACGTACATCAAGTAGGTACCGATATGTTAATATTATTTTCTCCTTAAGAAAATCCTAAATTTTCATATCGTTATTTGCAAATTCCTCGACATTTTTCTCTTCCTGATTTAATTTAAGACTTCTGTTCTAACACTCCTTACTGGCAATTCCAATTTTAAAAACAAAGCAGACAAATGATAATATACAATTTAAGCAACAGATTACGTTCATTTATTTATTTGCGTTGTATGAACATACATAGTAATCTACATACCCAAGAGCATCAGAAGCGTCAATCGGAACGTTGATAGTGTAGAGATTAACGCCTTTTGCTTAACGAAATCGACATTTTATGCCAATTGCATTAAAACGGATGAGCATAAATAATATTATATAGTTTACAACAAGTCCACAAGTTTGGCTTGATTAATGGCATTATTAATACAATTAGAATTATACAATCAACGACGATGGATCGGTCACTTACGTCAACTGAGTAATGCTATCTCACCATAAAGATCCTCTGTTACGCTCCCGCCGGGAAGGGAAAGTGAGGTAGACAATGTTTTATTATTATTCATAGTAGGGGTAGACAGAGCCCAAGGTAACAAAACCTAAAGGCTATTATCACCTAATCAAGAACCGGTAACTTGTTTTATTGATTGCTTCCACAAAAAACCGTTAATATGTAGATACATAGCCATATTTCATATAGGCAGTGTCTTACGTCACCGTCATTGAAACACATTTTACATCTCTAACGTCATTGAAGTTTTAACAACTGACACATCTCACTCAAGTCTAAGTTTGGAATTGAGTAAAACAGAGAGTTCGCCCTGAGAATTATTATTATTACAATACACAATTATATGAAATTATCCTTTGTCACAGAGGGGCGTTACTTGTACAGTTGACAGCAAACAGCTGATCGGACTACGAAGTCTAAAGCTATATAGATATTCCAGAATAAAGCCATACGGTACGGTACAGTCAAGGTCAAAAATATGGATACGCTCTAAGTTCCAAAAATGTAAACATCAACCTTAACGCCACTATAATAAGGTATGTATACACATATCGACGTTAACCTGCCGTAGAAAGAAGAAAGAAAGAAAGAAAGTGCTGTACAGCTTTAAACAGATTAGGGACTATTTGAATTTTTGAACGATTAATATAAACCAGTAAAGCGTTCTTACAAAGTCCTACATCCAAAAACCAATGAAAAAGCGTATGAGGATGTTAACAAAAACCAAAATAAATAAAAGACTGAAAGCAGTGACGAGGAAGCGACATATCCATATTGATATAATGATATAGGTAGTACATAAATACAGATCTACATATTCCAGCATGTAAAAAATAATCGTGCAATCTATCTAACAATGAAAAAGAGATTTTTCATCCTTCTTTCATACACATTAACCACAATTGATTATACCAACATTGTTCTCAGTATATTGTAGACACCGCATAGTAAGTTATGGAATATGTTCAGTCAAATGTTTAGCAAAATCAGAGAATCAGATTATCAATGGAAGACGCGTAGCGGTTAGGGCCTTTACTTAACGCAGTTTTCGTGACATAACAGCGGCGTGCAACCAAATACAGTAACTCATCGTTATATTACACATTGTCGTTCGAGTGAGGTACCTATATCTCTTTTACGCGATGCTGTTATACCAGTGGAGAGCCTTAGGGGAGGCCTATGTCTAGCAGTAGACGTCCTTGGGCTGACATGATGATGATGATGCTGTTATACTAAGTGAGCGATGACGACTAAGAGCAAGTCGAAGCCTGTGGCTAGTTCGTAGGACGGCACCACCTTTCACCTCCGGCCTACTAACGAGCCACACGATATTTCTGTCGACTTGCTTTGCCGGTGGTCCATGAACATTTCGAGTATAATTATTGGGGAATATATTTCTTAAAACCACTAACGCAATGAATTGGGAATTTATAAGTTCAAAAGCAAATTGCAACAACTGCTAAGGATTACAATTAATACAAAACACTAACTATGTAAAACATACTTACAGATCATTTTACAATAAAATAATTGAATAATAATACTTAGGCTGACTGAGAGCTACATGCTTTTTATCTTCCTTAACTAAAACTAAATCTTAATAATATCAGCTACGCAAATAGATTAGCATAAATATTTTGTATATAACTATGAATTAAATAATTATTATAATATTTATATTTGTCTGTATCGTTTGATGCGTAAATTGTCTTCATATTGTGCAATAATTCGCAGTCTTTCCAATGTCAGCTTAGGAAATAATTGTTTAATCTGATTATGTTTAATTTGGTAGGTGGTTCACTACCTTATTGTTTATGTACAATAGCTCAATATGATCGTAAATTTAAAACTCAATCAGAAAATGTAGCATTATGAGATATATACAGATATCTATATATTCAGATTGAATTTCCACTCAGCTTAAGTTTGACAGAAATTTGAAATTTTAAGACACGGGTTCTGTTTCCATTCAAAAAATGCGCTAACAAATTTAAATTATTTGATTCCTTTGTCTTGTTGTAGAGTATTTATTTATTCGCGTAATTTACAAACCCTGCTTATAATTATTTATAAACGCCAACCCATAAATTAAGCGTGTATAGTTAATCGTCAAACGCGTTGTTTTTTGGATGGAAACTGAACTGTGACGCTTTCCATAATAATAGCATAGTATTTAATTAACAACGCTCGAAATAATAAGAGCTGCACATTAAAAATTACAATCTATATGTCCCAAAACGATAAATTCATAAATCGTGGATTCTATGTATACCTCGTGCAAATGGTGCGATTGAAATAATCATTGCAAGACAGTCCTTGCGACAGATTACTAAACAAATTCTATTTTGTTAAAATTAATAAATTAGTAGTCGTAAATAAACATATTTTTATCTAAAAATGTAATGAAGTTAAATTAACAAATTATAACATAGTCAAACAATAACTGAAATTCATATCTTAATTCATAACTTCAGTCATGCATATTATACGACTTTACGAGGTTTAGAAACTATGTTTGTACAACAAAAGCATGTAAATTATTCACACGAGGTACCTGACTAACCATTATCATTTTCGTTCGAATTACAAAGGCAATATTTTCAAACGTTTGCATAAAATATGTCACACACTAATTACGGTATAGCACCGTATCATAATGAATTAAGCTGACCGAAAATTTTATCCATACTAGTCGCATGTCGAAATATGATAAGTGATTTTATTAAGATTATAAGAAGAGAGGTTGATAGTAGAGAAACTTGTCAAATAAAATAAAATAAGTAAGATCATTTTGACTTGGAAAGTCCTAGACTATGTATTTATTAATACTTTAAACTTACATCTTTTGTCCTGATGTCTGCTCGATCAGTTCACAGCGCCGTCTTAATGTAGTGTCTTTAATTTAAATTATAAACGAATACAAAGATGTAACTGCTTACCAAAAACTGTTATTAATAAATGGCTTATGGATATCTACAAAAAAAATAACAGCAACCGACAGGACAAATTTCAATAGTTTGTGCTATAACGATTGACGTTGCGCACTAGCTCTTAAAAGCAATTCGAATAGGGGTGCTATTTTACAATAGGTTTACATAGTACACTTTGGGATAGATCTAAGTGATCTGAATGCATCTTGTTGTATTGGGGTATTTTGTTTCAAAGTCTCACTGTGACTGCGGGTCGCATTGGAGCAGACGCACAATGGAGGGGTCGCTTTTGGCGCCTTCTATGAACTCCTCGAGAGACAGTTTCCCGTCCTTATTTCGATCCATCTGGCGGAATATTTTATCCGTCCGCTTCTCAGGCGTTGACTCGTCCTCGGGCATCTTCATCACTGATCCAACCATCTTGTAGATAGCCTGAAAGTTTACATATAAAAGTGAGTCTTTACAAATAAAGATTTATTGTTCATTTTGCACGAACATCAAAGAGAAGTAATCGCTGGAGATCGGCGGCAGGATATGGGTTTGAGATGAAATTCAGTTTTTTTAAGATATGTACTAGGTATATAAAACTATAGTTGATTAAAATAATTTAATTACTTTATCGAATATTTTATTTTTATGTTAGTACCTATTGTTACGATAAATCTTTACTTACAGGTATGATGTGGTTTTTTGCTTAAATATTACATATATACATACACAATAATAAATAACATGATTCCTAAGATTTGCGCCCATTGCCTCGGTGGGCTTTTACCAGCTGCGCGGGAAGCGAAGCAACTGGTACATTCTATGTTTTTTCTTTGCTCCCAGACCAGCATGGAAGCATGCTTAAATTTTATTTCATAAAAAACCATTTATTTTAATATACATACCACTAAGTTTACCCTATGAATTATAAATTTACCGATAGCTGTTACTTACTAGGGGGAAACTCTCGCTCTCTAACCTCCTCATACATAAACGCTTGTTAAGCCTATACTCGTAGTATTGAGACAACATTCGTTTGCACAGGTCTTTTGTCAGATGTTTCTGTCAGAAATTGACAAGAAACAAGTAGGTACCTGGGTCGATCAACTGCTTATCACTCGTTGCTATGGTTATGTTCTCCTCGCTCACTCTTTAATAGGAATTAAATTTACCAATTTTTTTTTGGTACATTTAAGCCCTCCATTCATGTTTTTTTTCATGTCCATGATTAAAAGCTCATTCATATAATAAACAAAAAAATATGAAAAATGTTATTCAAATAACTATAAAAACAACCGAGATATAAGCTATCAAAGATTTGTCTCCATCTCTTTCTAGAAAAACGGAATTTTAATATTGACGTTATATGGGCGTTGTGACAAATGACGTCATATGTTATATCGGATCTCCTTCTAATCACTGACTAATTAGTATTTTAAAACTCTTATATTTTCAACATAAAACTACCGTGAAACTTAATCATAATTACATTATAAACTCACGTATAAAAATTCTCTTATATTTTCCGTATTTCTTGTCCGATATTACTTTTAATTTCACTTTTTGTCATCTCTTACTATATTTTCATATTTTATTAAGAAATTAATGTGATACTTTTTTTTTAATGCAAATCCCATATAGATCATCTACTAAGCATGTTAGTATAATGTGACACGACATTTCTTCTAACAACGGGACTACTTTTGTTCCCTCGCTCATGGGACAGAATAACAACAATAATAGTTGATCCATCCACCTACGTTTTGATAATAGCACGATTGTAACATCTTGTGAACAAGGAGCTAAGTAATTAAGTATTTTATTGATCAGGCGCTACTTTGCGGAGGTCCATTTCAATTAACAAAAATCATTTACCTTGCTAACCCGCTATTCACAGCGAGTAGTGTGAGTAACGGAGTAGCAAGATAGATAAATGTTTTTGTTCAAGGAGGTAAGTGTTTGTAACTTTGTACTTTATTATTACTTACGGTGACGATTTCCAGCATCTCCTGCCGCGATATATAACCGTTGCCGTCTAAGTCGTACATGGAAAACGCCCACTTGAGCTTTTGCTCAAGCTTGCCACGTGAGGTCACACTGAGAGCGCAAAGGAATTCCCGGAAATCTATCGTGCCATCTCCGTTGGCGTCGAACGTCCGGAACACATGTTCTGCAAACTGAGGTATTGATGTTTGGTTACTACAAAGTTAACACGAAAGTATTTAATAATCGTTAATTTTATTTATTCAGTCGTCAGTTTTAGGTACAATATCTATTTATTTATTTATTAAATGCAAAAGTACAAAATAATCTTGAGTTTTATTTGCTACAACCCTGCAAGGGTGTCGCATTATAATATTAGGTTTCTTGTAGCAAATATTTAATACAAAAATAGAATGATTTCAAATAATTCAAGATCAAATTATGTTATCTTCACAGCAAATTAAATGCATAATTGGACTTTAATAATTGTTTGCATTAAATATCACATAAGTTTTTGATTGAACTTTAGGTTAGTAAACAGTTTATTTAAACATTATTTACTATATCTTACCTTACTCGCATCGCCATACGGGAAGAAATTCCCGTAAATTTTCTTAAATTCTTCTACGGACAAATGTCCACTGGGGCAATCTTTCAGAAAACCCTTGTACCATTCTTGTATTTCTGCGTCTGGAAAAGTAATATACCCCCTGGTATTTGATGCTTGGGACTAACCTGCAGTATTTTATTCTCACGTCTATTTAACTGTCATTGCACGCGCAAAGAACAGGCAGCGGACTGTCGGCCATCCTTTAACAGTGAACTTCGAGAACACGACACAAACATAGTAATATCTTGCCAAGATACTTTGCACGTCTCTAAAGACTACTTGTATATCGATAAAAAATAATGATAAAAAAGGTACATTTTTAATAATTCCTTCATAAAAATTTCATCATTAAAATACTGTGCTCTCCATTGACACTCACAATACCATTGTACAGTTAGAGAATCTGAGATATACAAATCTTATATTCACCTGAGAATTCGGTGTTCTGCTTCAGATCTTCTAAGACCTCAGGTTTCAATTTGCTATTTTGTTTACCCATTTTTGATTAATTTTTGATTACGGGTCGTATTGTCAATTCTCAAGAACGTGCTCCTCTTAGTTAGGTATCTCGTGTCCCCTGAAAACCGTAAATATAGTTCACAAATAATAAAATTAAATAAAACCTACACTAAATTGAATTCAACTAAATGATTTCTATAGAAACAGAACACAGCAACAAAGTTTGAAGCTAAGGAAAATTCAAAACTACTATTTGATACGCAAATAACGAGACGAATTAAGAACTATTTTTTGTATTTTGTATATTATACATGAATAGGCAAAATGTGAATCATTAAAAATATTTATTCTTAGAAATACAACAGATAAGTAATGGGGGCTTAGTGTTTACTTCATCTATTACAAGTGCCTATAATGTAATACTAATGACACCGGGTATACTCTACAAATACACCACAAGAAGACAATCCAACTTTACTTAAACCATGAGTAAGTAGGCTGTAAACATTGTTAAAAAACATACCACAGACTTTAGATATTCTTTATTTAAAAAAAACTGATTGCTAATAAACCGGCTTTCGTCAAGACAGAATTTACTACAGGGACTGACAAAATTAACCTTATGAAAAGTACATCAATTTTAAAGAACAAGCTGTGATGCAAATAATCATTTATTTCTATGTCGTTAAATACAAATACCGAAAAGAAACGACTTTCCTTCACTTGTAAAAAGAAAAACCGCTCGGAGCATCTCTCACCAAGGCTCAATTTGTACAACAACAAATTAACATTTAGATTCTTTCAAATACATATATATATATATGTATTATATACACGACTCGCTATAGAACATTGTTTACATTTCAAAATATAATCCATTTCCAAAATACACAATGAGGAGAAAGCTAGTCAGCTTATTCTTTTCCTAAATTAATTTTGCCCGTTACAGCTGTGAGAAAACTAACTTTATCTATTTTATATGAACATGGATAATTTAACGTTGTTTTTCTAAAAACTATAAATAACTTTTAATATCACATAACAGAGACGCCCCAAAATGATAGTATCGGTGCACATAATTATTTCGTTTCGCAACTAAGTATTGGGATTAGCGTTCTGCAGAACGATCGGCTCTCGGTTGCCGCCGCCAGGCATCGCACCTTGGACAGAACTCAAATGTCTATAGAGCATCAATTTCGACACAAGTAAATTTATTCTATTAGCCACAGATTTAATATATTATTACTCGCTTGCAGGTAATTAGTATCGATTGACAAATCACCTTTCGTTCTATTTAAGTTATCATTTTTGTTATAACGTTACTTACGGCAATACACATGGCACATTAATAACACTTGAAGCATATAAGAAAAGCAAAGTTCAACATTAAGAGTTTGCTACAGAATTAGACATTTCTATAATTAAGTACAAATATTGATCTTATTAGATTGGTGCTGTAAAGGTGCAGGTTAATACGTTTTAAAGATGATTGAGTTGTCTCTATGAGTGGCGAGATTTAGAAAAGTTGTAATGTGGGAAACAAGTTTTTAAATGCATACCGCTAACTACTAATACTGACTACTTAATAGTTTTTTTTTTACAATAATATAATAGCAACTGACGCATAGGCCTGGGTCGCGTTATAATGAACTCATTAAACAAAATTAAACTAATTGACTAAGATTTTTGAAGTGTTACTTCTCAATTTATGAGATATGTATTATTCGTTCATATTTAAAGTATTGAATCAAGCTTTACAACAAAAGTTAGTTTAAAACCTACATGTACCGCGTGTACATAGTGTATGACGCAGGTTTAACAAAACTTGACGGCGAACTAAATCAACGTATTGTTTATGTTGTGATATGTTACACAAGACCCTGTCTGCGAGCTATCTTCAGGTCCGACATGAGTATCATTGATCCCTCTTCCCTACTTGTATAAAATTCAGTCGTTCATTTTTTGTTGTCATTCATTGAACAGTAAATAAGTATAAATCTTAATCTAGACTGTAGAACAAAATATAATAAGATAATAGGCAAATACTAAAAGAAGGGTCATAGAAGTAAAGGACTGCTATTGTATGTTATCATTATCAAAATATATGTAAACTGAGTGTGCATTCAAAGAGCTAATTTAAATATTACACATAATTCAAAATTATTCCATACTTGCTATTACACGACTTTTCATAATGAGAAACACAGTATTTAAAGGCTTTCCGTAGGGCCACTGATTAAATGCTTTTAATATAGACTATTACAGTTCCACTTAAAATTAATTACAAAAAATAATAAATAACGACAGAAGCATAATTATTACATTTAGGACTTAAAATTAAAGTATAAAACAGGTGTTGTCTGGAATGTATAAATTATGGTAAATCTACATTAAATTCAATGCCAGTTTTAAAAATCCAGTTATTAACTAGTTGACAATTTAATTATCCGGTGAAACCAGTACCAAAATTAAGTGTACCTTTCTGTGTATTTTTAAATCTGTAGCTTTATTAGAAAAAATCACAATAAACCAACTACTTTGGTATCAGTATTTCAAAATACACGGATCACAGATCTCACAATAGGGAATATTAAAGATTTTTTGCATAGCATTCATTAAAAGCTCATT
Source organism: Pandemis corylana (assembly GCA_949127965.1). Classification (NCBI taxonomy): domain Eukaryota; kingdom Metazoa; phylum Arthropoda; class Insecta; order Lepidoptera; family Tortricidae; genus Pandemis; species Pandemis corylana. The sequence goes on from OX421850.1 coordinate 24,253,060, forward strand.
TTTGCAATAAACAACATAAAAAATATTTTTCAACTATAAAAACAACCGAGACATAGTTAAGCTATTAAAGATTTGTCTTATCTGTTTCTAGAAAAACGGAATTTTAATTATTTTAACGGAGTTAACATGGGCATTCTGACAAATGACATCACAGTTCATATCGGATATTTCTTTCTAATCGCTGACTGATTTAGTAGTTTAAAACTCTTAAATGTTCCGTATTTCTTGACCGATAATACTTTTAATTTCAATATTAGTCATCTTTTTTACGATGTTTTCATATTTTATTAAGAAATGTAATATGTATTTTTTTAATGCATAATATTCCCTATTCTCACAAATTTATATCCGCAATGCTGACAAGAAGGCAGTCTAATATATTTGTAAAAGAATGTATTAAATGCAATAGAAACAACATATTCTGCATGTGTCCTTCCTGCGTTTTGCAATGTATAGATAGGTAAATCACCTAAAGTAGAGTTCAATATAAAAGGGAAGTCATGTAAACAAACATGAACGACTGACAATTGGCATTGTTCATTTTTTTTAAGCTGTGCTTTCAACCCCTTTACTTGATAAAATGGACTATTTCAAGCAACTAATTTGAATATTATGCTTTTACGTAGCTTTGTTAATTAATAATAAATATTTTTTCGCTGTTTGATAATTCGTGAATTTAGACAGAATCCCAACCGCATTCGTTCGGCTGGCTATAAAAAAAAACGGCTTTGTCTATGGTCTTGTAGATTTGACAGTGACATGTGACAGTTGCCGTAGCCAACCTTTATTTTTTATTTTTGTGGCAAACATTCGATGCTGGATTCTGTCTAAAAACCCGGTCGTTCGGTCAAACAAAGGTTCAAAGTACTTTTACAAAAATATCTGCAATCATAAAGTATTTTTGAAATCGGACAAGATAAATCGGATAATTGATGGTTTTCCTCGAAATGGTTTTCGAATTGGAGCATACTAAAAAAAATGAACAATGCCAATTGAATTTATTGTCTATTGATTGATTGTAAAATAGTGATGGGAACTAAAGTTACATAATTAATCAAATATGTACCAAATTAGTCGTGTTAATAATATTTAAGAGTCCCTAACTAATTAACAAAATAGCAATGATTATCAAAGTCCAGAAATGAGACAGCCAGGTCGTATTTAGAACAAAACCAGAAAAAGAACCAATCAACCAATACTCGTAATACCACAATGGTGAACAATTTGATTGAACTGTCACTCCTGTGAGTCATGGTTTTTTTTATATAAATAGTCATGGAAAATGACCATAGATGGCCATGGCTATTCATAGATGCACAGTTTATTTGATAAGGCAGTATTTGCCAAAAATCTATAACTATATTTAAAAAGTATGTATACGAAATGCGTTAATAAGACTGTTTGTTAATTAATTAAAAGTTACATGATTTCCGTTTTCTATTGAACCCTATACGTCATTTTCTTGTGCGTAATTTTGAGTTTACGGTTTACCGCAGTAAATCTAACTATTATCGGTTGTTTACTTGAAATCAAGATCACAATCGATTTAATTTTTTACGAGGAACCTGTCGTAGGTAGGTAGTATAGTTGGCACTCTACAAAATGCAACTTCCATTTTAGGCAGAGAATTTTTGACACTTCTTACAGCCATCGTTTTTATAAGTTCTCGATTGTATTATTACCAAAAAAATAATTTGTGCGTTGATACTTTTGTACTGTTGGTTGTTTTTGAAGTCATAATATTAAATTTAATGATTCACCAAGTTTGACATAAATAACCATTATTTGAAAGTAATTACGTCAATTAAACATTCGATTTACTTTCCTATATATCACATATCAGTGACCTCTCGACCGTGTCTACGTGGGCAACACAAGTAATGGAGTAAGATTAAAGAACCTGCAAAAGAAAAACTTTATTCCGTTAATTGTATGAAGTTTACTTGGCTCAACAAAATGAAATGCTCAGAAAAGGGCTCAAGTCATTTAGTTAATTTTAGCAAGATTTTTGTTTCAGCTTAAAGAGAAATGCTAATAATTATGGCTAAATTGCATTGTTTATTCGTGTTGTTTTTAAGTAGTTAAGACACCTAGACAATATGACTTTAAAGCGAAATGTAGACCAAGAAATAAGCTTTGAGCTCACATCTTTAACGAATTATACATTCGGTGTGCCGACTGCAAACGGCTTTATCAAAATGACACAGGTGCGCCATCTAAATAGGGTAAAAGTTTATTTTAATGTTTATTTAAAAACTGTCGTCGTTGAAATTGTTTAAATCATAGATATAGTATTACGCTAACTACGATAGATTAGATCGGCGCTAAAATAACTGAGACAAGACAAAAGAATTCGAGAAGATTGTCAACAGGTTCTCTTAAACTTATAACGAGTACGAAAAATGGTCTCATCTATCTATCTCGCCCTGACTTATGCGTTTTATAACTTGCGTTGCCGATCTATTACTATACTGTTACTATATCTATTCTTTAAATAAAGATGTGGATAAAACACGCAACCCTATAAACAAAGGCAGACTTAAACATATCCTTTTAATTTATTATTGTGCAAATTCTACTTATGCAGGTCCATTTTTGAAAAATCAGTCATACCATTGAAAACCATTAAAGTCAAGGCCGTAAAGATGAGAAAGAGGATGATGATTAGATAACTATTTACAAAGAGAACTAGAAGGCACAGTAGAGTGGAAACTATGTGATGTGAGTTACCTAAAGTAAAGTCAAAATAAAATGCGACTAGATGAGGGCGTCATGCCAGAATTTGATATCAATTATGAGTTTATTTTTATCATAATCCAAATACGGATCAAATTAAACAAGAGATGAATGTTAATACATTGCATTTTATGCGATGAGAAAATCAATATACGTCAGATCCTACATGAAACAACGACACGCTGTAATGACGACGCAATCCAATAAAAATTGTATTTTCTCGCGTGCACGTGACTACCTTGCTTCAATAAGCCGATAATCGCGCAGGGCCTGCCATTCACATTGTTTTGATAAACCAACTATTTACAAGAGAAAAAGTAATAATTTTTCGAGTTTATAATAAGTGCAAGTGAAATTTAGCAGCAGCAGTCATGTTGAAATGAATGCACGTTTGAATAATTAATATCAAGAATATAAATTCAAGTTAGCTTTTATTGAGCTCGATACAGAAATAAGAATTTAGCTTGCTTCATTGTTTGGCATGATATGAAAACTGACGATGATGACACAATTAAATAATTTGATTTGGGCATGTGCCCGACAGATAGCGAGTGCATTAATAACTATTTTATATATATTGAGGGGGACATCAAACAGAGCTACGAATATTCGGACATCTAAGCGACAGATTATCTGAAATATTATGAGTGGTTCGGACACATTACTTAATAAATATAGGACATTCCGACAGCGACAGAAATTTCATATACAATTATCCTTCACATACATTTACTTTATCAAATAGGAATGGACATTTCAATATTTTTAATATTCAAGAATTCATTGACTTTATGTTCGTTATAATAATATTCGCTTAGTACAAATATTCTTTTCATAAATATATACTTATTAAACACGTATTGGGAAAAGCTCGGTGTAGACGATTATAATGAAGAAGCGCAGCTAACGTTGTGGATTAATTTACCGTCATGGCCTCTGCATTTTTTTACGAACATACCCTTTTACTAAGGTGTTTTTTTTATGTGCAGTAAATGATTGTACAAATAAATTCTGTCATTAATCGTATTTGGGTCATGTGTGCGTAACAATGCAGAATTTAAGCCAGTCATTTAGACCAAATTTGATTATGACGAGTGTTTATCTACAGAACGAGGGCTGCACTTCGCGCAAGCGCTCGGCGGCTGCGCAAACACAATGTGAATTATCCCGGGCTCTACATAAACGTTGCAGTTCCACCATGCGGACACGACAGCCTCACAACCATTGTCATTACTATACTTGTCAAGTGTCACAGGTACAACACTGCACGCGTATATACTTAAGGATCGGTAAAAATACCGTTAATACATAACAATAAGTAAAATCAATTACTACGTAAGACGTAATTGACTGATTTAACGCTCTCGTGTTAAAAAAAAATCGGTGAAATAATATGCGTAAATTACTAATAGGTTATTTACAAATGACTTCGTCTGTTTATCCGCTTTCTTTCAATCATTTATCCAACGTAGAATTTCGGATGGGTGGTCATTTACTAAGTTTATGCCTCATAAAAGCTGTCGTGTCTACAGGAGCACGCCGTCGGTTGAGTGTGAGGTATACAGTGAGGGGGGGTGGGTGGCTGTATGAGCCGCGCGGCCGCTTAAGGGGCCAGCATCTTGGATAGCTCCTCGTCCTGGAGGCACCCCTTGAGAAACTCGTCCTGCGTGAGCTGGCCGTCATTGTTCTCGTCCATTTTGGCGAAGATGTTCTTGGCGCGCTCCTCGGCGGAGTCAGCGGGGCGGTTACTTGAACACGCGCCGAGCATGTCGTAAATTGCCTGCAATGTGCACAATCGCCAATTTTTTAAGTTTTCTTCTATATAGATACGTGATTCGCAAATTTGCACGTTTACGCAATATTATTTTGTCAAATAACCGTAAGTATTATTATTGTCAAGTACGTCTAAATATTTAACTCGCAACTTTATCAAGAGGCAACGTTATTTTTTTGTAAGTTTATACATACATACATAAATTACATCGCTATCCCTTACGGGGTAGACAGAGCCTAAGGTAACAAGACCTAAAGGCCGTGTTTAGCATCATTGTGGGCGTATATGTGGCAAGGTTATCAAAATAATGACGGATTGCTAGCAGCATCGCCTATAATATGATTCATAAGATTTTCGCCCATTCTCTCGATGGGCTTTTACCATCTACGCGGGAAGAGAAGCAACTGGTACATTCTATGTTTTTTCTTTACTCCCAGACCATCATGCAAGAAGTGGTAAGTTTATAAAAGTTCAAATTGTCATAAGGCTTTACGATACCCGCGACTGAACCCTATCAGGTAATCACTCATTACCTGAACGATTTTCGTCATCTCCTGAATGTCTATGACTCCATTCCCGTCCACATCGTACATACGGAAAGCCCATTTAAGCTTTTCTTCGGGCGTGCCGCTCGATGTGACGTGAATCGCCTGCAGAAATTCCTACAACAAACATAACGTTTCGATAGTCGACAACTCCAAAGGTTTACATTTTGACAACCATTTAACAAGCATTCGCTTTATAACATCCTTAAATCAACTCGCACGTAAAAAAGCAGTTAATGAAATTAGTATATAAGGAATTCGCTTAGCATCGTAAAAATACACACGCATATAGTATCGATCACAAACTTCGCATTGTTCTGTATTACCAGAAGAGATTTACCTTAAAGTCTATATATCCGTTCTTGTCCATGTCGAATGTGCGGAACACGTGATCGCAGAACTCGACCGCGTTACCAGACGGAAAGAACATCTTGTACATGTCGACGAACTTTGCCGGTGTAAGTCTTCCGTTGGGACAGTCTTGCTGCAAGGGAGGAACACGTAAAACATCAATATTAGGCCAATAAGATCTATTGCAGATTTCTGACTAAACCTGAAACATCTGAAGCAGGGCTTGAGAACTGGATTTTTTTCAGGGCCGTTACGAATATTTTTTGAGATTAAAACTAGCGATTTCATTTGTAAAGCGATCGCTTCAATCGTTTATTATTTTGTTCAATGTTACGTTTATTGTTTTAATTTTTTTTATCCTAACTAGATACCTTAAACTAACTACTTAATTGTTCTAGTTGTTATGTCATTGCTAATGTCTTCAATTGCATATAACACATAGTTATCGTTTACCATTTTACTTTAATTATTGTCGCTATTAAAATAAAATAAAAAGAAACTTCATTCATACTTAAGTTTATTTCTAGTTTTTAGTTTTCGCTACCATTACAACACTGTTATTTACAACTAAACAAACAAATTAATCCAACTGTAAAATTTTCCAATCTATACAAATCAGCCGTTCTCGAGTTATAAATAGTGTAACTAACACGACTTTCTTTTATAAATATACTAGCTGACCCGGCGAACTTTGTTCCGCCTTAAATTTGAAAAATTCCTTTGTAAGTGCATCTTTATACTAATCAAGGAATAATGTGTAGGCATGCTAAATTTAATGTCTGTAGCTTTATTAGTACAACATTTCGGAATTTTCCAATCCCGTGGGAAAATCGGGATAAAAAGTATCCTATGTCCTTCTCCTGGTTCTAAGCTACCTCCCTACCAATTTTCAGCCAAATCGGTTAAGCCGTTCTTGAGTTATAAATAGTCGTATTTTTATCCCGTGGGAAATTTCATAAATTCCTTTGTAAGTGCATCTTTATACTAATCAAGGAATAATGTGTAGGCATGCTAAATTTAATGTCTGTAGCTTTATTAGTACAACATTTCGGAATTTTCCAATCACGTGGGAAAATCGGGATAAAAAGTATCCTATGTCCGTCTCCTGGTTCTAAGCTACCTCCCTACCAATTTTCAGCCAAATCGGTCCAGCCGTTCTCGAGTTATAAATAGTGTCACTAACACGACTTTCTTCTTTTATATATATAGATAGAAGATGTCATGTAATCATGTTTAAGTAAGTGTACAAAATATGTGAAGCACACTAAAATCGGTTGACTAGAAAAAAAAAACATCGAAGAAAAATCATATTTCTTTTTTTTTTAAGTCAAGAACTATAAAATGTAAGGTGCCCAAATTTTGCACAGTAAATGTTAATGTAGAGCCACACCGTCAATAAAAATTACAAGCCCAAGCTCGAGGGGGGCAGAGTCATTTAGCTTATCCTGGCACGGCCTTTATAATAATTCAGTTAATCATACGTACTTACATACGTCTTTATACCTAACGAGGTAGATAGAGCTCAGGGTAACAAGGCCTAATCAGAATACTCAGTACAGCAAAAATCATGCCCAGATACATTAATTCTGTCCCCACTCGCCAGATAATCATTCATTGTATAACAGGATTATTGACAGACCATTTTTATTAAGGAACCTAAGTAATGAAAAAAGAAATGGAAAACTACGCCTTATACGAAACTCTTATAAACAAAATAAAATAAGAGAAATTATGCTGGCAATAATGTTACAATACCTTAAATCCTTTGTACCACTCTTTGATAGTGGTCTCGTCGTACGATGTGTGAGTTTTGAGAAAGTCCATGTCCTCCTTGGTGAGTTTATCTTTGCTGACGAAACAACCCATGATACTTTCTGAAATAAAACAAAACATATTATACTCGTACGCATTACTGACACCTGTTGATTTCAGCGAACATTAAATACGGTAGATGTAGGTACTAATGAGTAAAGACACCTAGTGATAGCGATCTTATCGAGTTAATTAAGACGTTAATTGACGACAGGACAGCGTAGTGCCCGCCTTGACCTTACCATAGCTAGTACCAGCTTTGCTACTCGTAAGTTTAGAACTAGGTAAATATGGGTCAATTGGAGTATTATTCTATGATATTATTTCTTTGTTTTTTTAGTTGCAAGCGTAAATAAGAAGTAAAAATGTAGTAGATGATGCTCGCCTGGTTCACCCTAGTTAGTGATAAATAAATACGTTAAAAGAGATACCTAGTGTACCCTGCAAGTATATTGGTAATTTAATAGTAGAATACGTGTAATTAAATAGTTTCTGGAGCATTTTATGCGACTGTAGGGCGTGGAAATGTCACGGACACGAGGCCGATAAAGAAGAACGTGCCTAAAGAGTGATGCTTAAAGTTTTCGCTAAAAGAGTTCTTAACACTTTGAATGTGGTCTAAAACATACCTACACGAAAGCATTAATTCCAAAGAGAGAGAGATGAAAGATCAAACTTTCGTTAGAATGATAGGATACGAGTTTCCTATATATAACTTATAGATAGCTTTAAATTAATATTTAAGTGAATAGATTAGTTCAGTAACAGAAACGGTAACTAAAGAAATTATTAATAGGATGAGATGAAAAAAACCTGTATGAGCAAGTGTGTGAAACCTAATTATACATTACGAGTAAACCTGAACATGGAAACGCTTTCCTTTCCTTTCTTTTGAAGAGGCAAGGTGTTCAAATAATTATTCCGCCCTACCGATTTTTATAAGAGTTCGTTATTTTTACCTAATTAATCAGAGCCTAAAGTACTTTTTAGGGTTTCCCTTTCCAGTCTGCGCATGATGCCGGTTGTAAGTTGATTAAATTTCGTGTCGTGTTGGTTTTACGCTAACTCATTCGCTATATTTGTTATAGCATAAAAAGTTTATGTCGCAAGCAACTTATTTCGATTAAAATAATAATATGCACGTACTCGTAATGTTCTTAGTGGACGCTGTACTTTTGCTTTTCATTTACTTGCCCTTCATGATATTACATAATTGACCCATCAAAAGCCCGACACTGGAAAATCGTGTAAAAGGAAATTTAATGAAGCTACGTTCACTTAGTATCGACAGGAAATTCGATGAATTTGAGCAAAAATATACCAAGGGGCTGTTAATAAAATGCAAAGTCATACAACGATCCATAATGAAGTCTCTGTTTATTATGTGTACCGCCGTCAATCACGCCGATTCGGCACCCAGAGTTAATAATATTAGGTATAATCAACACGCTATAACATAATTTAACATACCTACCTAAAATACTTAATCACTAACACTCATCTTTACTACATTATTCATTATACATATTTACTTCTTTACTCATTCTTTTAACAATCAATTGCATATTTTTAGATAAACTAATATCTTATGTAATAAATGGAACAAGCCAAATGAACAAAAAAGCTTTTCACAAACTTTTATTTAACTTGCGATGTAAGTATGTTTGTCCGGGTGGAATCTCGCAAATCAATTTTGAAGTAGATATCTTCAACCGATCGAGCTGAAATTTTGCATAGTTGTGTAAGTCGGATGACAATACAACAATCTGCTGGTGGAATTTTGGTGGCGCGGTCAGAACCGTCTCCAGAGGAATGAACTCTTCAACGTTTGGTCAGATTGACTTGAAATTTGGTATACATAATGTAAACTGGATGACAACGTAACTACAAGTTAACAAAAAAGTCGATCGAAGTGACACAAACTTATTTGGTTGGTTATGTAGACTGCATTGCATCTTATACCATGAATTTTAAACTGTTCGTTCTAATACTTATTATTTAAAGTACTTGGGCAAAAGTTTCTAAATCTTAGAAAAACACGTATTCCCAAAGGTGAGACCTAGCTAGATTAATTTTACGCCCCCAAAAACCCCTATATAACAAATTTAAACGAAATTTTAGAGTAGTTTTCGACATTTCGGGTATAAATAATAATAAAAAATAAGAATTAATGGTTTAAAGACATAGGATTTAACCTCTTGACCGCCCTAGCCTAGTCATCCAGTCGTGACAGCCAATGACAAAGCTCATACGCCAATGTCATCCATACATGACCAACATTTAACCCAAAATTAATCCTCCTTTAATAGAATTAAAAATCAAGTTACTTTGTCGTTTGTTTTTCCGGTGGCGTAGGTAAGTACAGAGCCCGTCACTTCAGTTGTAGTGTGGCAGCCATGAGGCAATACTTCAAAAAAAAGTAATTGCACTTTGAATGTCACAAGTATGGTACGGTTTGAGTTTTATTTACACTTGCTTTCCTACCCAAAAGTAACTTCCATAACCAAAATTATTCTAAGTACCATCTGCCAAATATGTGGGCTGCCTGCCACTATAAGGTTGAAAATCCTTTGCACGTCATAAAATATAACTTCGATAAAAACGTGGCCGTCAACTTGAAAGTCGACTTAAGGCCCGTTTAGACACATGCAAGAATTGTATGCCATTATAGTTACATCGCGGAATTTGACAGATCGGTTGAATTCGGTTTACCCCGGCAACCCGCAATGTAATGAAACTTGCATGCAATTCTTGCATGAGTCTAAACACTTGACATTTTCATTTGATAGGAAGTTGGATGAGAAGTGCGAGGCCACTTATTTGGCCGACCGTACAACGTTCATATTTGAACAGAAATGTGAACATATCAAATTCCAAATTTATCAATTACTAGTTGCAACTTTGTCCGCGCAAAATATTATAGTCTATGATCATCAGGGATACAATATATAATACATATAATGTAGGATTCTAACGGTAAAAGAACTTTTCAAATCGGTCTAGTAATTTCAGAGCCCATTCAATGCAAACAAATAATCAAATCTTTTCCCTTTATAGTATTAGAATAGGTACATAAGTCAGTAGATTAGGAGAAAGTTGTCTGTGCGTGACATACAGACACACGAGTGATCCTAAGGGTTCAGTTTTTCTTTTGGAGCTACCAAACCCCAAAAAAATAAACAATGATTTGATAGGTTAGTTACTCAAAAGTCCAGGTTTATACTTAGCAACATAATTGAATGTTTTAAAATGTTTTTGAACCGTTTGTAAACATTTTTAAAAAATGTTTGAAGTGATTTATGTGCACAACAGCGGGATAGTGTTTCACCAAAATAGTTTTACGATGTACGATATATCGGAAGGTAAATCTGATGCTGTTACGATGGGCTCTAAAGTGTCAAGATACATGTTTTAAAAAATATATTGGGAGGGTAGCACTAAAATGAGCTATATTAAATTTTATACTGTAAAGTTTCAAAATCGAATACCAAGCCTTACTTATTTAATGTTCTAGACTTAGGGCCTGTTTCATCACTCTCTGTTAAGTTCCAGTTATCTTAAGTGTCAATTGTCTATGATTCCGTCTCTATTTATTACTACGAAACAGACAGAGACGTCGTCATAGATAACTGACACTTAAGATAACTACAACATAACAGAGAGTGATGAAACAGGCCCTTAGTCAATTAACTTCTACCCAGGGACCGGAAAACCCCTTCATTTGCTTAAGCCTTTTAAAAGGGTAACCCTATTAAACTGTTACCCTATGAGTATGGTAAGCTTATCAATGTGCTAACCCTATCATTACGGAAACCGTTTTGAATAAGGTTACCCGTTTTCTATATGGTTTCCGAGTCGAATAGGGTGTAGCAATTTGATTATTTACCCACTTACCATTTAATATGGTTACCCCTTTCTTGTCTCTTTTTCACGCACTAAGGCAGACGATTGCTATTTCATGGCGGCATTTTACTTATTTACATTGAAGATCGAGTCGGGTCAGAGTTGTATTGTAATAACGTTGTGTATTTAATTGGCATTGTTCATTTTTTAAGCTGTGCTTTAAACACCTTTATTTGATAAAATGGACTATTTCAAGCAACTAATTTGAATAATATTCCTTTACGTAGCTTTGTTTATTAATAATCAATATTTTTTCGCTGTTTGATAATATGATAAGTTAGGCACGATCCCAATCGCTTTCGTTCAGCAATAAAAAAAAACGTTTTTGTCTATGCGTCAACGTCATAAATCTGTGAATGTGTGTGTGATGTCAACGTCAGCCAATGTTCAATGCGGTCGAATCGTTCGGTCCGTTGGTGTTGTTATTGTTTTCAGTGCTCTTTTTGCTTTTCTCAATTTATTTTTGCACAGTTCAAAAATGCTGATTTTTGCTGTTTCATCATATGTAAAGTAGCGATGAACGGCATCACGTTTTCCTGGAGCCATTTTTTAATAAACCACAGAGCTGAATTGAATGGGGACTATCGTTTCTTTGCTCACCAGTTGGCGCCACTGTTGACTAAGGTCCAGAGGTATAGCTGTCAAAGGCGAATATAAAGATCGGCGCCGAAGTTTTAAATCTTGAATCTCATTAAGTTTATTAATTATAAATAACTATCATCATATCGACTATACTGCGATGTATTGCAGTTCCGTTTTGTTCGGAAAAAATAAATCCGCTTTCAAAGCGTTCACATGAATCGCCAAATAATCAATATTTGCGATAATTTCCCGAAGGAGTTCACTTTTCAACTGGTAAATGAAAGAAATTGTAATTTATCTCACGAAGCCTGCCAAAACCAGTGAAAAGTGAATGTTATTGGACCTCACGCGACACTAGCGCCTCTAGTGGCAAATTCACACGCGATAGCCCCCATTGCTTGCACATTTGCCTGCAGTCTCTCGGGCACGAGCACGACACACGCGACTTGAGTCAAGTCAACTTGACTTGACGCGGCCGACACGCGCTGCGCAACCTGCGCAGACTTGTTCGTTTGAATAATAGCAAAAATATTGGCACTGTCGCGAACTCCTTACTTTTGATACTTTTTTATATCTTTTTTAATCATTTTGTTTTTGAAGTCTATTGAAATATGTATTTTAGTTGTTAGTTTTTTATTTAATTATTTTTATTTTTCTTTATTCAGGATAACAACAGCCATACACATAATACAGGGAAACATAATCGGTTACATTATATAAAGCCAATAACAGTTATCCACTACTTACTTAATCTATGTCAACATAGTGGAAACGCTCACAAAGCTTTTACAAAAACATTAACTATGAAAAACGTTAGTTGTTACGAAGCTCAGTAAAAAGCCTTAGTTCAGTTTCATGGTGTTCTCATTTCTTTATATAATCATATAATTATCATACAATACAGTCCACACATCGTACGCTTCATTGACACAACGGCTTTGTAGCGCGCGGTTAAGCAATAATAACCTCTACGTCAACCCCGTAAGCACTTTGACACGAATTGAAAGATCCTTGTCAACGTGTAGGCTTGCTCGTGTCGTTGTGTGCATCATGAACCGATACACTTTCGTAGTAATTGTTGTGCAATAATAAACCGAATGCTTTGCACTTAAAGTTTAAAATAACTTCATCACGTTTTAAAATCACGGAATACGGTAACCCTATTCAGGGTTTTTAGTTTTGGTTAGCGGCTGACCAGAATTAACTACGTCAGTGTTTTTCAAACTTTTTCACAATACGACCCCCTAGTATGAAAAAAATACTTCGCGACCCCCTCCCCCCGCTTTTTCTTCATGTAGGTATTTTATTTATGTTACAAATAATTCAATTAATACGACACATTTATGCATTTTTTTTGCTGAGGTAGTTTTCGCGACCTCTCGCGACCCCCTTGTCGAGGCTTTGCGACCCCCCGAGGGGTCGCGACCCACAGTTTGAAAAACACTGAACTACGTTATTACGGTCAGACTTTCTTTCGGGTAACCCGATGATATGCTTACCAAATTGATAGGGTTTGTGAAAACCCCTTTAATGGTAACCGGTTCCGGTCCTTGCTCTACCCTGGAGTCTAAAAACCCGTCATTTACATGTTGACGGACTAGGACTTATCTAAGTCTGTTTATTAAACGATTCCGAAGTTGGCCTTGTTATTATATTTCCCAGCCGCTTACTCATTCCCTGTTAGCTACGTGAGATCTGTAGGTACCTAAATTTACAGGAGGCAGAGCCAGCAGGCGATTTTCGGCACAATTTTCAGAGACAGCTGGAAATCTCGTTCAGTTGCATCGGATTTGAAGATTTGTGTTTTTACCAGCAAACCAAATTTGAGAAAAGTAACATAGACAAATATATTATAACCTGTAAGGAAAACTAGCCAAGTCAAATCTTAAAATTAAATTACATCCTAAGTGAAATAAATGTAGTATTTTCTACTCAGAACTTGGCACCCATATACCTATCAATTCTTTGGTCGGCTAAGTCAATAACGATGCATATTTTAAATATTGAACTTGGCTATCATCTTTTTGATAAGATATCTTTAATCATTACTTTGTGATTAATAAAAGTATTCTACTTTCATCGGAAGGCGGTAGCATTGGGGTAATTCAGGGTAATATATATGCACCACCTACCATCAATAGTGCTGTACATTTTGTACTACCTTTACGGACAGATTTTCGAAAGCTATCTTTCAGTACTATCAGCGCTTCTAATCACGTACGACGTTCAGATTTCCAACAAACAAATGTTAGCATGTTTAAATCTGGTGGAGCGCCATCTAACTAGTAATAAAGTAAACATTATGGCGGAATTATTGAAAGTAAGTTCGAGGAGGCCATTCCGCTTCTTTTAAATAAGTCAGCAACTAAATTCAATAAATATTCGGACCGCCTTGTTAAAATTAGTAGTCACTCAGCTTTATTTATTTTGAAATTCTGTTTGTTTGTTCCTAAATTCACTTACTTGCTCCGCTGTTGCCCCATTTGGAAATTCCCCCTTTTGATCACACCTATTGACAGTATCATGAAATCCCAAATTGAAAACATTTTGAACATTCACCTCAGCGAGCAGGCATGGCCCAAGCCGCTTTACCGATAAGGAACGGCGGCTTGGGAACCCGCAAAATTTCAAGTGTGGCTCTTGCCGGCATTCCTGTCTTCGATTCACAGCACGCTAGATCTCACAGGTAGAATACTAAAAGCCCCAGCGGGCATTAACTGTGAGATTGCATGCTTGAACGAGGCCACGGATGCCTGGCTAGCTGGACCGAGCCTAAATCTCCCGTCCAAACCACATAGACAGAGAGCTTGGGATACAATAGCCTCCGTCGCCACCTTACATTCTTTAATACAGCCTTCTACAGGCAGGGACCGGGCCAGGCTGTTAGCTGTGTCCAAGCCAGAATCTGGTCACTGGCTACATGCATATCCCTCGCCCAACACTGGAACTTTTATAGACCCCGACACTCTACGCATAGCTGCCGGTCTCCGGCTGGGAGCTGGGATCTGCACAGGTCACAACTGTGTGTCTTGTGGGGCTTCAGTGGACTAACTCGGCCACCATGGCCTTTCCTGCTCCTCGGGCGCCGGCCGCCTGTCCCGCCACGCCGCTCTCAACGACATTCTTCGAAGGGCGCTCGTCAGTGCCAACGTGCCCGCTACTCTGGAGCCCCAGATTGTGCGGAGCGACGGCAAGCGCCCGGACGGAATGTCTTTGATACCCTGGAAGACGGGCCGTGCGCTGGTGTGGGACGCCACTTGTACTGACACCGTGGCGGCGTCTTACCTACCCGCAACTACCAAACGTGCGGGGGCGGCGGCGGACGCCCGGGAACGCCTCAAGGTCACAAAATACAGCTGTCTCGGCGCCCAATATCATTTCTTTGCTTTCGGTGTCGAGACTCTAGGTCCTTGGGGTAAGGGTGCGCTGGAGCTACACAAAGAGCTCAGCAAGAGATTGAGAGAGGCAACAGGCGACCCTCGCGCTGGCAGCTTTCTCGCGCAAAGAATCGCAATCGCAGTTCAGCGCGGGAATGCTGCCTGCGTGATGGGCACCCTGCCAAGAGGCCCACCTCTCTTGTATAATTAATTTTAAAGTTTATTTAGTTATTTTAATTTAATTAGTTTTAGTTTTGTATTTACATTTTAAGTATCTGTTTTTTCATTAAGTTTATCAACAATAAACTTACATTTCTTAAGAGTTCTATTATATTAGATGTTAAATACATCAATAATTTTCAGTTATCTTTCTTTTCCTTTATATTATGCCTAATAATCGCCTAAATAGTCTATACTATAGTCATGCCAAATATGAAGTTTCTAGATCATCTTGAATTGGGTTAGGTTTTTGATATGTAAGTCTGTGGGACAGTCTAAAAATACCGGTTTTAAACGTTATAACCTCTGTATTAATATCTGGATGAGCTAATATTGATCCGAAAAATGAAATTTTGCATTTTATACAAACTAAGAGGCTTGATTCAATGTACAAAACTTAAAAAGATTTCAGCGTAATGCCATCTATCTATAGATCAAATTTAGTGATAATAATTTATTAACTAAGGCTTTAAAACAGTAACATTGATTTTAACAAATAAACAATGCTCAAAATATCATACTACTAGCGCCATCTAGCTGCTGATAGCAAACCTCATTTCAAATATACCCTTTTATCTAATTTTAACGTAAATAATTTACAGTTTTCAGAGTTTCATAAGTATATACACCTGATTATATACACCTTGATGCCAAATATCAAGTATCTAGGTCGACTTTTCTTAAACAATATTGTACTACTAGATATAAGTCAGTGAGTCAGTCACAAAATTGCCGGTTTTTGAACGTTAATATATCAGTACCTATCTGTTTGAGGTACATTTATGAAATAGGAGGTACATTAATGTTCAACAATTGAAAAGCAGCTGAAAGGCGAACGACTGTTTATTGTGTAATCTTATGTATTCTGTTGGGTTGTACCACATTATTTACTGGTAAGCGATGCTACTTTTATGTACTATGTATGCTGTACGATTTGACGAATACAGAAATCTAGACGTCAATTAACATATGATAATTAATAATGAACCACTATCCTACGTCATGAATTTACATTGTTTGAAACACTAATTGCAGGTTATAACCATCAATATAAACACACACATTGCAAATATTTGTCTGCTGTTGTTTTGCCATTGGTAAACCATTATTGTGACCTTTTGTGACATACTTATTAATACAAAGTAGGTTCTGGCTAATTTGCAGTCGGAACTTGTATTAGGTAAAGGTTTTAGTCAGTGCACTGTCCCAATGCCGGTCACGTCGCAGCTCGGACGTCAGACTACTACTAAATTGCTTCAATATGTATTGAAATAACATGTGACACAATAACTAGTATTTTAGCAACTAAAATCAAAACTTGGTCCGGTTGTTGTATAGTAACAGAAAACCTTTAGTTCAGATAGAAATCGGAATGGATTTCACTCGTTTATCTTACAATACTTTGCCTTTAACCGAGCCTACAATATCAGCAGATAATTAATTAAAAATGTTAAGTACAGTTTACGTCTCCGAACCGATAGTGTTAAACTTATTAACTCCACCGACATTGGAAAATGCAGTAAGCAGCAGTTATTACGATGTAACTTTTAAAAAATTGCAGTCAGTTTGATGGCCATCATGAATGTACCTCAGGTAAGTTTAGAAAGTGAACAGGCATCCATCAACCAAACGCAAAACATTGATATCTAGAACTAATAAACAATGTCCCTAATAATCAATGGTACACACATAAAAAATTAATACAAAGCCTGATAATTCCAAAATCCTGATCCTAATAAATCGATACAATATCATCGTTACATTTATTGAGATTTGAAACTGTTCGTGCAAAATTATGTCAGCTAAAATAATGAACGGCGCTTGGTAAATAAGCGATTAGTTCTTGAGGTTTGCGCAGAGTTTAAGCCGCACGTAAATCACATAACAATAAATGGTAGCTACGCAAAAGAACTTTCGTGCTACGGTACTAGCATATATTTCATTGTAATGATTACAAGGTCAGATTCGGCCTAAGACCTACGAAACTAAATAACGAAGGGCACTAAATTTATTTTATTATCTACATGTTTAAACTATTTTTTCCAAGTACTACAGCTGTGGCCTGTAGGTAGAGATAATAATAATAAAAATAAGACAAGAATGCTGTATACATACATGCCGTCTTATGTTTATTTTTTACTATTTAACCCACCTCCCCGTTCACGATTACAAACATGTTAAGATCAAGTTCACGAATAGCTTTCGTTAACACAAGCAGAAATTAACCATTAATAGATAGAGTTAATCCATAGTTAACTTCACAACTTAAAGCATACGATTTAGGTACACACGAATATTTGACTTTGTGGCAAAACTAACTACATAGTCCTTACTTTGCCTACTGACCGTTTTACGAATAAATAATGCAGTTTGTTTGTTCTTACCATGTTTCACGTTTTACCTCGTAATACCTACTTAACAGTAGTTTTATTTAGTAGCAACATTCGTGACAAAAAACAAAAGCTCGCATATAAGCTCAATATACATCGTAATTTTCTAAGAGCAGTTTGCGGTGAGATGATCTAAGAATGTGGAAATTTAGAGGAGACTTCTGCCAGAAAAACAAGTTAATCAATATGCTGGTCAAAAAAATTTGATAAATCTCAATATGAGATGACTAAACAGCGCAATAAATAAGTATATTATGCCTCTAAACCAATACCACAATTAAGATTTTGCTCATTTAGTTAGCTAAGACTTCATTTGACTTGACTCAACTCCATTAGAATAGAATTGGGTCGAATCAAGTTAATTAACAATTCAAAAGCCTGCCCAATGAGACTAGCATCTTATGCTTATAGTATACTGATCTGTCATGTAATAATTATGTGAATTTTAACTGAAGTATGTTCTCGGTTGATTTCAATTGGATTTAGGACAGGTTATCGGAAATCAACCAATTAAAATCTTTTCTTTATTCAAATCTTTCAGATCGAATTGAAAACACGATAAGTTAATCTTGACTCGATCAAAAAAATACTGTTAAGTAAGTTAAATCGTGGTTTGGTCTATTGAAGTTTATTAAACCTTTTCTCATTATAAAAATACCGAAAAACATACGACATTACGAAAAAAATAGAACGGGGGCGAAACCGCGGGCCATAGCTTTTTTTTTATATGAATAGGAAGGCAAACGAGCAAGTGGGTCACCTGATGGTAAGTGATCACCACTGCCCATAGACACCCGCAACCCCGGAGGGATTGCAGATGCGTTGCCAACCTAGAGGACTAAGATGAATGGCCTCTTGTGCCCGTAATTTCCCCGGCTGTCTTACTCTCCACATAGGAACACAGCAGTGCAAGCACTGCTACTTAGCGGCAGGATTAGCGAGTAAGATGGTCGTAGCGATCCGGACGGACCTTGCACAAGGCCCTACCACCCGAAACTAGTCTCTAATAAAGCTGCTATAGCTAAGACTTTAAATATTTATTTAGCATAGCTTCTGACAATAGCTTCGCGCCGGATGGGATTTAATCGCGTCTAGTTGACCGCGTCGGAATCGAATAATCTGGTCTTAATCACTACATAATTATTATGTATGGGTAGACACGGTGACTTCGAATGCAAGAACCGTTTTTTCTTACTTAGTAATCGATGACAATTTAGACCGACCGCTTAAATGTGTCCTCGCCCGCGCGGCACAGGGGCGCGGGGTAAGACGCCTGCCGCCCACACCTCCCTTGGGCCCCCGCGGTCGTCCGCGTCCGTCATTGTTTGTCCCTGATATACTTAATACTCCTCTGATTCACTCAGGTTGACTAGAAGATATCCCTTAAAAGGATAAGCCCGCCTTTGTGAATGTAATTCAGTGTTTGTCAATTGTGTTTATTTTATGTTTATTTTGCACAATAAAGAGTTTACATACATACATACATACACACAAATCAAATGATACACACGCGGCAAACACAGCAATCTATTTGGGTTCCGCCACTGTCGGGTAAAAATACATAGTTAAATTAAACCTAAACAGGATTAGTGGTTTTAGACATTTTTATGTAATTTAATTTAATAAGGGTAGTAGCAGATTTTAGTGTGAAAAATCAACAAAACGCACCCTTCGTGGAAGAAAGACGTAAGTCCTGTAGAGCCTTAATAGGACTTACGTCTTTTTTCCACGAAGGGTGCGAAAAGGTCGAGGCGGGAAAATTTTACAGGCCCCTTTACCCACTCCCAGTCCGCCCACTACTCAGGGTGTTTCAGAATATTATGACATTTAGTAAGTATCTTATCTTATCTTAGTCTAGGGGTCCCTTCGGATACACTTCGACCCATTCGTGGATCTTTTGTGTAATTAATTACCCCACATTTAGTTAAGTAACTTTGCTATTGCACGATATTATGTTTTTATGCAAAGTGGTAATTCTCTCGTATATTAGCACTAACTATTAGGCCTAGCAGACCTATAATTCCCTTACAGGTTACAGTGTTAAATGTCTCAGTAGATTGACAATGATTTTCCAATCGACCGTTCAATTAAGAGGGTTACTTAAACCCTATAACTGATAAGTCAAGCTAATATTTTACAGAAATTTTGAATGAAATATATCTAAGTATATTTACGTTTCCCAAAAAAACTGTTTTTTAGGGATCAGTAGGTACCCAAAGGGTACAAACGAGACCCTATTATTATGACTCCACTGTCAGTCTATCTGTCATCAGGCTCATATTTCAACAGGTGAATATTTCAACTAATTTACACGCGGCAGACTACTTTGTTTTATAATTATGTAGTGGTGATGCCACTGAAGCATCTGTAACTTTTTATAAAAGTGTCGTTAATGGCCAATGTAACTGTCAGAGCTTTGTTTCTTTAAAATTACTTGTTTTTAATTGCAAATTATCTATCTACGACTTCATATAATATAATAAAATGAATATATTTGTAAATTTTGATAATTATCATTTCAATAATGTCAATTTTTAACATTGAAACCGTGATATGTAGCGGTTACGCATTGTAATGTAACGCAATGTCCATATCAACGCGCGTCGTATTTCTGGATCGCAGTGGGTGTTGATACGGTGTGAGAGCTTGCTTACCTGGTGTTATAACAATGGCTGTCAAACAAGCGGGCAACGGGGAAACGAATGAAGCTTTCATGGCGGCATAATAGTGCGGGCGATGTCAGTGAAATTGACAACCAAAGGAAAGAAACTTGCACTATAATAAGCGAATGCCAACAGAATGCAGTTAATAAAGTGGTAACTAAACGAGTCTGAAAGAGAAATCCAAACCTTGGTAATTTTATAGTTTTCGCAGTCACGGTTTTTTTTCAAATCTTTTATCAAATTAACCTATTTATTTACCTTTCACTATATCTTATATATAAAATTTCCTTGTCACAATGTTTGTTACCGTACTCCTCCGAAACGGCTTTACCGATTCTTACCAAATTATATATGCGTATTCAGTAGGTCTGAGAATCTGCTACTATCTATTTTTCATCTTGAAATTTAGAAGAAGAAAAAAAAACGGGAGCGAAGCCGCGGGCAACAGCTAGTCTTTATATAAACATTTATACTGAACAAAATTAATCAGTAGTTTCTATATCCCAGGCCCTCTCATTCTGAGAGGAGGCCTGTGCCCAGCAGTGGGACGTATATAGGCTAGAGATGATGATGAATCAGTAGATTCAGAAATGAGTAAGAAAAGTTGTGAATACATTTACCTAATTAACTACAAAACGTGGGTAACATCACCTTTTTAACCATTTGGATTTTCTCAATCATTTTATTGATCTTTGGTAGCATATAAGTTACGACCTTCTAACGAATCGATTTATAATAATAGTACATTGTTGTAGAGGCTGGAAAGTGAGCAATAGATGGACGAGTGAGTTCGAGGGCCGAGCCGCAGGTGAGGCCCTCGAAGAGAGACGAGTCCATCTATTGCGCTTTTGGCCGAGACATTACATAGTGCTTTTCACGACTACTGCGAGGAAATAAAAAACATGAGCGTAAATACAACAGTAGTTTCACTCTCCCGCCATATTTTACTTTAAAAAAAAAACGAGAGCGCTCTAGTGGCCAGTCACGCAAAGGCTTTTTTTGTTATGTTATTTTATTAAGCAAAGCGCTTCGAAGTGCTTATTAAACACACCCATAATCGCTTATAGTTTTAATATGACGTGACAAGGACGGACTGACGACTCTGACTTTAAGACAGGACTTAAACATTAAAGACAAAACAATTTACGTCAGACGTGGCTGTATGGACCTAGTTTCCTTTGCCTCTCCCTGATGGTATAAACCTTGAAAAAATTTAATATGCAGCACACGACGTGTTCTGATTGGTCGATTTTGTGTAATAGCATCACAAATTGTGTTCTGATTGGTGGAATCAAGGATCAGCATGCCGATGTGATTGGACGACTTTGGTCTTTGAAACTGTCCAACAATGTTATTGTTGGCCTGTTTGAATTCATAGTTGGCCTGTTCATTCAACCTACAACTATACTTTGTTTTGGGGCCCCATTACTGACCATCTTTTGCCACATTTCCGAGCAGTGGCGTGAAAAATATAATAATAGCTGTTCTGAGAGATACGAGGGAGCGTAGAAGAATGTTACTGGCATAAAGTAAATAAAAAACATGATCACCCACAGCAGGGGGACAAGAACGAGTAACATTGCTACTAACTAAATTATGAATAGGTTTTATAGTTATTTGCAAAACCAATACCCATTCCTTTCGTATTCATAGTAAACCTAAATGTAACCAGTGTTAAATAGTTCCAGTTTCTATTTATGTCAAAAATATGGTCAGCATGATACGGTTCTGTCATATTTTATACTATCGCACTCAGACCTTCTATTCGACACCATCAAAGTTATACGGAAGCCGAACAAAATCCAGATTATATGTATATCTCGCTAATGTGTTGAACTGAGAATCCGTGAGTTCTGCTTTGTTTCGAATACTACATCTCCCTTAGACACGTTTTGATTACAGACATGGAACATGGTTTGTTTTAAATCATAAGATCACAGAAACAAAACGATAATTTGTTTTATAATTAGTAGTAGCGATATTATTGAATCTTCAAAATAAAATATATTTCTTGTAAATAGTTATTTGAAATTTACGTTATGTCGCAGATTGTCTATATATGTTGTAATGTAATACGAATGTTTTTGTATCCGATGAACAATATTTCCCTTAGTGACACGATAAATAATTAAGTCTGGGAAAACATACACGTGTCGTAGTCTCGTAGACGAACAAAACGTTACTACCTTAAACATGTTTATAAAAACCATAATCCTACCTAAATTGATACGATTTAAATTAAGCCCATTGAATTCGAAAACATGTAAACACGAAAATCATTGAAGGGTTGGTAGCTGTTTCATACTTGTAGATAGTCATGCAAAGAACTATAAACAGGCAACATCCTTGATATAGTGCCCTACTTACATTACATCGACGTACTTTTTTTTCTACAGACGACCTAATAAATAAATAACATAACATAACGAAAGTGACTTACACATAAAGTCTTACTTGGTGACACGTCAGAGCGTCGCCGTCGTCACGTTCTGAAGTTAGCGTTATAAGACCGAAGCAATTCCTCGGCGCGATTAACCTTTTCGACGCCAACGACACATATCAGCACCGCAGGTTCCACGCCAACGACCTCCATATACGTCCATTACTTCAATGCAAAAGCAACCTTCGTTCGATTGAGTTTAGGTTCAACTTAAGGCATCGCAATAAAGAAGTCTGGCGTATGGGTGACGTCTATTATATTTGAATTGGTGGCGAAAAGGTTAAATGATTATAAAGAAAGCTTGGACAGGCCAGGATAGAGATGGGTCCCCACAAAACTAACATTTCAGAAAAGTTGAAAGGTTTCCGAGACGTGAGCAATGGTATATCCAATCGAGCACACAACTTATAGTTTTACCATACTCAAAACGCGTACATAGGTAAGTTACTGCAAAAAATATTCTAACTTTAAAACATCACATACACACACAAATCACGTCTTTATCCCCTACGGGGTAGACAGAGCCTAAGGTAACAGGTACCTACAGACCACATTTAGTAAGATTGTGGTCGTATAGGTGGAAAATGGAATCAAAATAGTGATGGGTTGCTAGCCTCATCGCCTATGACATGATTCCTATTATTTTCGCCCGTTCCCTCGATGGGTTTTTACCATCTGCGCGGGTAGAGAAGCAACTGGTACATTCTACGTTTTTTCTATGCTCCCAGACCAGCATGGAAGACCATCGCTAAAAACAACGCTAAAACATCGCTTGTCAAATTATTTAAAGGATTTAATTATGTGAGCGACACCGATGAAGCGTCTTAACACCTTGAATACAACTAACAAAATGTAACAGAGAAGCCCTCTCCGTAGCAAATTTCAATTTGGTACATACGCGTAACAAACTTCCTTTGTATAGAATTAGCCGAAATTCAAGGATTTATGATAGTGATCCAATCAACAAAGCAGAAGAGGAAGGAATCTGATCTAAGCGCTTTTTTTCGTTAAACGGATCGCATCGCATTGGATCGGAAAGGATACCAAGGGATGCAGCGACAGACAGCCGATTGCGTACGACAGGATATCGAATTTACACCCCTCAGGCCCTCAAACGGATCGCATCGCAAAAGGCGAACAGAGTCGATAGCGCGTCGCAGCATACTTTCGAATACGATGGCGAGTCGCGGAAGACGCCCGCGGTGAAGCTGCTGCATGCGGCTGTGTCTATTTGTTACTCGTTCCAATCTGATGTGATCCGTGCCGTTTCGTGTAAATCATATCTGTAAAGTTTTATATTATTTGAAGTGACGACATACCTATCAAACACATTTAGGATTAGCCGTTACCTATATGACTTTACCCCCGTTCCAGTATTTCGTTATTTTTTTCTAAAAATTGTTTGATAATAACTTTGCCCTGGGATTAACTTATTAGTATTAGTGCCTTAGTAGAGCCCAAATAGTAAGAACTAAAAAAAAAGTTCCGTAGTAAAGTTGAGATAGTCGAATATTTACGAAATATGGGCCTATAGAGCGAATAAAGCGTACGCAGCGAGCGTGAACTGGTCGTATGCTATTATATCGTAAATACAGATAGAAAATAGACTGTGAAGAGAAAATTAAAATAAGTGCTTAATACTGGTAAGAGGTGTACCATTGCATGTACCAAATTTAGCTTAAATATAACTAAGTACCCACTTATGAATGGATTTAAAAATATAAATGCGAAAGTAACTCTGTCTGTCTATCTATATCTCTGTCTGTCTGTCTATTACCTTTTCACGTTTAAACCGCTGGATCGATTAAGTTGATAGTTTTTATCCCGGAAAATTGCATAGTTCCCGCGGGAAAGCAATTCTACGCAAACGGAGTCACGGACAACAACTAGTTTTATATAAAATTAATTTTCCCTGTTCATCAAAAATATCAGAATTTTAAGGTGTTTCGGTAAATTCGTCAGTTAATGTCTGTTGTTATTAATAGACTTTGGTAACGGCAGTAAAGTTGGTGA
The DNA here is from genome assembly GCA_949127965.1 of Pandemis corylana. Classification (NCBI taxonomy): domain Eukaryota; kingdom Metazoa; phylum Arthropoda; class Insecta; order Lepidoptera; family Tortricidae; genus Pandemis; species Pandemis corylana. The sequence goes on from OX421850.1 coordinate 24,277,865, forward strand.
AATAACATTACAGAAGATATAAAATGTAGAGTACCACCTATTCATATAAAATTATTAGATTCGATCTGTTTTATGTATTGCTCACGTAATACGATTTTAAGGTTCGCTTAAATGATAAAAAAGCGATTGTTTCGGTTTTCGTTATGCATTTTTCGTGCTTTTTCCTTTTGTTTTCTTACTCTTGTCTCTCTTTCTCTTTCTCTATCATGTTTGAAATATAATAACATTCTTGCAATTGTGAAATATAGTCAAGAACCATGCGGCTTATATAGCGTTTAGCCCGGTTTATCTAGGCACGTAGTTACATTAGAACAAGTTCTGTGCTTAGTATTGGAATCAACAGTTACAATTTTAGGTACTCACTCTACAGACAGCCTTTACGACAAATAAATCAGAACTCAAGACATGCGCAGTAAGCATAAGAATAGGTAACCTATCACGTGAAAGTAAGCTCTCGTATCCTATGCCTTGAATTTATTTTAGCAGATCTTAGAAAAAAAAAATATGGACATTTTAAGGAATTTAACACTAAAAACAATGATTAATGTCTAGTATGCATTATATTTCACGACTGCGTTTAACAAACCGCTCCACAAATACCGATACCGATGATTCCTCGTGGTTTACGATTTAACAATCTAACTTTAGACATATAAACCAGATGGCTAGCTCACGCTCAATAGAAATATTTGAATACACTTTACGCACACTTCTATTAGGGAATGAGGTAACTAATAAAAAAGATAGAATTGAAACATGAATTACAAGTAAGAATAATTTTTTGAAAATCTAATAAAATAAAACGGATATTATAATTGAAACTATTGATCGCTAACAATAAAAGAAAAAAGAAACAATAGACATAAAATCGGAAACAAAGGGCATTTTGAAGTATCACATACCTTTAAAAATCCGCCGTGAGAGAACAATCAAAATTATGACAAATGTGTCTAGGCGCTCGTTTTCAGATGCGTCCACCGCGGTATTAATTAGCTTCGGCGTTCATGATCGCGCGAATGAAATAGGTAAACGCGGCGCGTAATGCACTGTTTACAAGGCCGGCGCCGACGGCGACCGCTAGGCGAATATCCCGAGAAAACGTCGTGCACGAGCGGCCACACGAAACGTTCAGATCGATACCGCCACTGCCGCGCGCTCCCTTTCGAGTGCTCCTCTATAACCAGGAGACGGGGTGACAGATGGCCGGTGCCCAGTGAGGTCCTACTTCTGATCAGACGGCTCCGACCCTAAGATGTTTTCACTGTGACGAATATCGAACGTAATGATTCTTAGTTAGCCCTGCAAAGCACTTTAAGTTGTGACGTAGTAGGACACAAGAGAAGCGGGGAGCATGCGCGGTGCGAGGTAGGCGCGGCGGCGCGAGGCGACCAGGCGGCGGAGGCGGAGGCGGCGGCTTTACCGACTTCGTCGAGCACCGCGTTGAGAACAAAGCAAAGCACGTCTGTTGCCCAGGTAGAGCTGGCATTGAGCTGCAGCTATGTCGACCACCGCCCGCCTGACGCCGCGCCGCGTCTTACTACGCTTTCAGACTCACGCGATATGTACCAACGACACGCACTGCTTGCGACCTCCGCATAACAGCCACGCGAATGTACGTTGAACATTTAAATTTAAACTTGTACTCTCTTATTAACATTTGAGAACAAAGCTGCTATAGATTTTACACCTAAAGGAATAGCAGGAAAGTCATCGGAAAAACTACCCTTCTTATTCATTCAAAGTTGAAGAAGTTATAATAAAGACAATACAATGTTTCAATATCATAATAGCTTCACAAGCGTTTCGTATTGCGGTATATAAGTTTAGCAATCACAATACTTACGAGTAATTTGGTTCGATTGAGGCTATAGGGCTAAAGGATCACATGAACATTTTTACTCTCGTATACTATACTACCTACAACAATATAATACGTCGTTTTTTTTTTCAAAATAATAAGACCTCCATATTATTTCTACCTATCCGTAAGTTTTCTTGGGCTTACAACTTTTCCCGTTTCGACGTCCCACTAAAAATGTTAATTAAAACGAGTAGGTATTTGTAATCATTTGCGGAGACTAATACATACTTAAGAAGTTTCCTGAAGTCCAAAACATGTCCATTCGAAGTTTACTACTAAATTATTGTTAAGTGTATTAAATGGAGGGAAATGATTTCTTTTTTTATACCTATGTAGGAGACTAACTAACCCAGCAAACTTCGTTTCGCCTGTCACTGTCATGTCATCAGAGATGGTGTTGCATACGTTTTTTTTTTCGTATTTTTTAAGTCAAGCAAAACAAAGGCCTACCATCCTTTTCTGGAAGCTATTCAGGCCATTTTAACCTCCTAGCTAGCTAGTTCTGTAAAAAGTACAAAAAAGATTATTTAAGGGGTACAAGCTCTTTCAGGTTTACTTTTACCATTCCTGTCATAACACCGTCGGGACGTACTCATTGCCACCATTAGCTTTTTTGAACCAACTAGCAACGTTTTATTCTCTGTGGATTGGAGTTATAAGACTTGTATCATATGTATTTGGTTTTAAGCAAACTATTTTTAAAAAACGCGATCTTTTGAATTGTGTAACTTAAATGTAAAAACTTCTAATTCGTTCTTAGTCCAAGGTATTTAGAGTTCTATTTTCACTAATTCAGAAGTGATACTCTTATTTTTCTATCAATTAAAGCTGCTGATATAGATTAATATTCTCAAAAATTTATCAAATTATTTAAGAGCTTGGCACTAAAATAAAAAAAGTTATGTAGATATGTACTTTATATCACGAACAAAATAATGGTTACAATAGGTATATAATCCTAACAATGCTCTTGTTGTTCACTTTCTCAGCGTCCATAAACTTTATCAAAAAAATAGTGCACTAAAAATACGAGGTTTAACTTACATACTTTATATAGCTATTCAGATCAAAATATAATTATTTACATTCAAATCTATCATCTAAAAAACGCGTTGGTATTTCCTTATTTATTGTCCTAAAACACAAAGTACTACTACTATTTAATGCATCCTCAAAATATCGTACACAGAAATAAAAGTTAACTATGAAATAATTTAGGTGCCCACAAAACCGTGTCAAAAATGTCGACTTTCTAATTGAAGGTCAGAGGAAAGGAAGCGGTAGTAATCAGCCGGTTGGTTAAGTTGGTCCGGGGCTTACGAATGGCAAGCCATTTATCAATGTTCCCTGTTAGCATTAGCACCTTTAACACAACTTGACTCAGTGGGACAATGAAGTGCTACTTTCATTACTGTCAATCCGAGGTTTGCTTTGTATTTTGGGTCATACGGATTTATGATGGCAAATATACTTCAATATTAATCCTTATAACTTAAGCCCACAGAGATCAAATGGTGAATGGAGAAAATTTGGTTTTGTTACTCGACTCCTTTTCTAACGGCGCGGCGCCTCGTATTAACCGCATCAAGGACCAATTTAGACAATAAAATATAAAACAATTGATAGTTCTGATTATCACGATAAGAATTCAGATTTACCATTCAGATTTCAAAGCAGAAGACAATTTGCTAGAGGGAGCGAATCATCACGTGATCGATAAGTAAAAAAAGCCGAGGGTTCAAGCACAAGTTCAGGTACAGTACAAGGCTTGACGAACGACGTAGGTTAGGTAAGTATGTACTACACTTGTGATCTTGTGTTTTAGAATGACGGGAAGCTCCAGGCTAATATTGAAGACTAACATTGTCATATTCAACACGTTATTTAAATTATATGTTTTTAGTATTACAATTAAATAGTTAGGTATTTTCCTTCCATGTGAGGGAGTGCTGGGTTACTTTATTTATACTTTCAGTGGTTTAAATTATTGAAAAGTAAATTATATCACCTGTCACCATAGTATAAAAGGGGAATTACACTGAGTCGATCGCCGCATGGCACACGCGGTAACCGCATAAAAGAAAACGGTAGTGAGCGACAATCTTCTACCACCTAGTTAAGTGAGCAAAGTGGGTGGACAGAATATTGATGACACTCGTTGCTCGAAAAAAAAATACAAGTTCGGCAACCGCATTGGGCGAACGCAGTAGTGTAATTGCCCCCGAATTGAAAACTATAAGTACGTTACGTTGTATATAGTACATCAACGGAATAAAAAAGTTAAGCACTTATTAAAGCGTTACACATAACCTGAGAGTCATTATTATTTTAACTGACGCGCCTTGACTGGGAAGCTAACTAGAGTTGAGTGCTATTCCGATAAAAGTCGAAAAATGTCGAGTGGCAAACTCCAAGCAATCGTATTGTAAACCAAAACTAATGTAAGCACAATCATAAATAAAAGTCGAAAATAGTCTAAATAAGTATGTAATTAGCCATAAATTAACGTTGGCAACGTAAGGGGTACCCGTCAATGACGAAGCAAGGGCTCAAAATAGGGCAAGAATACAACAATATGAAGCAAACTCGTGCCTATACCTACCACAAAGGCGAACTATGTGCTAAGGTATGAATAGGGTAAAAGCCTTTAAGTTTCGCATGATATCGATCTCAACAATGATGCGCGCTCGTCTTTCATAGGAGAGAAAGGGCAGATAGACACAAGAGAAAAATTATATTGTACACTGTATTTAAGCAAGCCGACAGCAGCTTTTATTTTTAGGTGAGGTCACATTTAGATTCGCCTTTAGTCTTTACACTCAAGAGAAACAAAATGGTGACGGAATATAAGAATAAGTATTTGGCGCTTTACTTTGAAGTTTTTGAAAAGGTAACATTTTACTGTTCCTGTATCGTTCACATCGAAATAAAAAATATCAGCCGGCTGCCAGATCATTGAATTTATGCCGTAACTTTCTATTGCCTCGCGGCTCAGAAATCTGCAGAAATAGGTTCGAACGACGGTGATGACTTTTGATTCCTTTAAGCAGAATGGGAGTCAAGTCCACGCTCAAACTTTACAATTAACTCGGTAACATTTACGGAAAAATACAAATGACCAAAAGGTACTTATTTATTTGGAATGAAACGGATTTCACTTAGAACAATTACAGAATTAAGCACTACAAAGTTAATCATTTATTTAATTCTTTATGTATGGCGTTTTAATTGATTAATTAATTTGAAATCAGTTAATAAATAGATAAAGAGTCGAAATGCTCTTTATATAAATCCTAGTATTGGCACCGAGCGCGACGACAGCGCCACGTGACAGACATGGACAATATTGTCACCACTGTCAAACAAGAAGTAAGTAAATATTGTGAATAATATTAATGAAATCTTGTGTTATTTTACTATATTATAATTCAACGTAACTTTACAATTTAATACTTGTATCAAATGATTACGTACTTTAAGTAAAATTTTAGAGGTTAGGTAACTTACTTTTTTTTTTCTTATGGCAAATATCCACTTATTTCTTTGGTCTCGTTTCCACCATGGTCTTGGAAATTGGTAAAATTTACAGTCGCTATTCTTCTTGGTGTTATTACAATTCACAACAACACATCTTACCAGGACCATATTTTTATCTCAAAAACGATTAGAAAATGTTTACTGCAATATGGATTTGACAGCTCAAGTCAGCGACAAAAATAACAATTTTAGCCGTAGCGAGCGCTGTGATCGTTTAGGCTACCCCCTCCACTCGCTTTGCACTCCGCCAATTACCTTGTTGGCGACAGTGACCTATGATAGAGATTATTTTGAGCTCTTTGTTTATTTACTTCTGCTGCTGACTGTACTAATCTTAGAAAAAGCAACAAATAATTTTGCTTATTTATTTTAATACTAAGCCTGACAGATATGGGTAAAAAGTAAGTCACCAGTAGTAAAATATAACGAAAAGACGATAGAACGAAAAGCATTCAAACAAAAACATCTAACGCATCCGATGTATAGTGTTTTTTTCTCCCATAGTATCACCTGCATAACATAATTCAGGGTCTAGAATGCGTTTTTAAAATTAAATTTAAAACAAAATCCTACCAAAAGTATTTCATTAAAACTTATGAAAACTATTGTTTTAAAAAGGCTAAATAATCAACACTAAACTTGTAATCTACTTAATATTGTCGTTTAGCGAAATATTGTCGAAAAGGAACATTGTGTAAAACACTTGATTAAAATTTGCTGTCTGTCTTTGCAAGGCAACGGGAAATCGGAAAGGTAAGCGAGGGGTAAGCCAAAACGCATTACAGAGAAGAATAATGGGAGGTTAAATGAATTATCCGTGTGACTGCTCTGCAGTTTATAACGTCATAAAGATCAGTCAGTTAATCTTATGGTCTGTTCGCAGTAATATCGCGGGCTAAACAACCAAATTAATATTACAGACCTATCTTTTACCATTCGTAAACTGAAAGCATACCTAATATACGTCAGTAAAATTATAGCTAAGCAACGTGCTGAAATATTAAGAAACAATTTTAAGAAACCTTGTAGAGCCACATATTGAAATTAACTATAAGAACGCCTGCAGACTTGAAGTATTTCGTGGTGCGGCCCTATACAGATGTCCCATATAGATTGCATCAATTTCTATTTTTAGTCTTATCAAAACTGCGAACGCTATTAAACTTTTTTTGTAGTACGAGTAACATTATAGATTATTTTCTACTTTGAAAAAAATGGTTTATTTCTTAGTTTCAGTAGTAACAAACTAAACTACAAGCCACATTATTTTTGGCTCCGGTACCAAGCTGTAACAAGCGAGGAGAAATATTAATCTCAGTCTCAGGCATAAATAAAGATTCTTAGTTCAAACTACTGATAGATATTATAATTATGTAGGTATCTTGAAAATTGCTCAGGAGGCACCTTAAGTCCGCATTTTGCCACTACATGCTATATTTTCCAGTTGAACTACAAATCCTACCCATATAAGTGTATAAAACAACGTAAATTGTATCATCGAATTGAAAATTAGTTACATACCTGTACCTACATGGATGTAAATGTTTATTTATATTGAACCCTAGATTAATCGCGCCTTTCCGTGAAACGCGAGTGTTCGCGTGGGGAGCATTTTACCGCCCATACTTAGTATAGTTTTATTTACAAAATAGGAGTTATATGAATTTATATTTGTGTTTAAAGGATAAAATAAAACACAAACTATCAGAATAAGAAACATTTATCACGGTTTTATATTTAAAATTTAGAAAATACTGCTTTGGGTAAAATTTCTTGGTTTTTTGAAACCTCTACGATTATTTATTTAACAATATTTATTTCATCATCTACAACGTGTATTTCAACAAAACAGTTCTGACACATGTACATCCATTGCGAATTGCACAGTAGCTTCGCACGTCTATTGCACCCTTTTTTCGTCCTTCTATTTTCTTCGACGGACATACGCTTCCCTACCAGAGGGTATATGTATATTGATGTGATGGCACAAATCGGGCAATTCGGGCAGTTGTTTGCGTAATGTGTTGTACGTTGAATCTTGTTATGATATGTGATTTAGTCATCGCCAGGCCAAGGCAATTTCTTTTAGAAATGTTCGTCGTACCTAATAATAACAAAACCAGAACACGCAAAAATTAATTAAAATAAACCAAGAATCAATGTTAATTCAATTATTAACATCAAAACAATGAAAACTACACTACAATAGTACACAAACACAGTGAAAATAAATAATATTTCAAGTTTAGTAAAAACCAGACCCAAAAATTTTACTAAGGTCACAAGAGTCGCGCAGTGAGCAATTTGTCGTCAAACACCGCGACACACTTACGACAATTTTTGTTTCATGTGGTCACTCGCGCATTGAATTTACTCAAATTTCTAAAACAAGGAGGTGAGGTACGGGGGGCAGGTGCTAGGACGCTTAACCTTGACAAATACAGTGTTCAAAATAATACGAATATTGTTCCGCGAGTGGCAAAGTGCTCATAGCGCGAGCACTCTAGGGTTAACTTGTGGAATTACATACATACATAAATCACGTCTTTATCCCTTGCAGGGCAGACAGAGCCTAAGACAAGACCTAGAGGCTAAGCCCAGCATAATTGTGGGTATAGGTGGAAAGGCAAATCAAAATAGTGATGGATTGCTAGCTACATCGCCTATAACATGATTCCTAAGATTTTCGCCGATTCCCTCGATGGACTTTTAGCATCTGCGCGGGCAGAGAAGCAACTGGTACATTCTATGTTTTTTCTTTGCTTTCAAACCAGCTTGGAAGACATGTGTGGTGCAGGATGTAGAATAAGCGTTATTAAAATTTTCCACGCCAGGTTGTTTCTATTCTATTCGTTTTCTTAATACATACGAGTAGGTATAATCTTGTTGCATAGCAGGCGCATAGCATAATATAGATGGGTACTTTAACTTAGCTACTTACTAAATAAAATCAATTAAGTCGTTGAATAAATTGGACTCGAGATCCCTTGATTAGGACTGTAGGACTATACGTGATATAAAAAGCTTAATTCAAAACAAAGGTACTATTAGCTGATATTACCCGATTATTTGAAATGCTTTTGTAATCTTTATCATCCGATTTCCCAGACGTAGGTAGCGACCTCTGTAGATTGTCTGTAATAACCTGTAGACACATCGTAAGAGTTAACAGAAGCAAATCATTGCGGCGTTTGTTCTGCAATGTAATGTAGCGGTTCAACGTTAGATGGCGGTGTTATTTAACAACTCCGCTGTGTAAATTTTGAAGCTAATCAAATTTATTCAATACTAGCCTTCTGTCCGCAGCTTCGCCCGCGATAAATTAATTTTCCCGCGGTAAAAAGTAGCCTGTGTCACTCAGTGATAATGTAGCTTTCTAACGGCAAAAGAATTTTTGAAATCGGTCCAGTAGTTTCGGAGCCTATTCAATTCAAACAAACAAACAATCAAATCTTTCCTCTTTATAATATTAGTATAGACAAAATATTGTATTAACAGTGAAGCTTTAATATAGTGTATTTTTACTATTGTGGATGGAGTGTACTCGTATGTTATTGAGAGAAAATTGCTAGTGAATAGATGAGGAAGCAGAAGTTGTTCTATTACGTACAAAACATAAAAATTTGAAATTTAAATAAAGCCTTGAAGAGGGAAGAAGGAGACAATCAGTGGCTTGGAAACTTTGCCCTCGGGTTTTGCAATGTTGTTCTAAGAAACCAATTAAGTTTACAAAAGCAATATCTCGGAAAAAAACCGCTTCAAGTTGGGAAATACAAGAAACCATAGACAAACATCCATTTTGTTTTGTAACTCAGCCCTTACAATTACCTATATTGTCCTTAAAGTTGGTTGCTAAACTGCTGACGTAAAATAACAGTTGATGTTTTATACTTAACTAGCTGTTACCCGCGGCTTCGCCCCTGTACCAGTTTTTATTTTTTTCAAAATATTGTTACATATGAATAGGGTTGCCATCTCTAAAATTTGGAAAACAGGACAAGACGCGTGAAAACCCCGGATTTTAGAGTCCGAAAGCCGGACATGTCAACAAGATCGTGACGGGAGGGGTGGGGGAACGGTGAAATAGTGCGTGTGTCGCGGGCGGCCCAATTTTTTTTTATTTATTTATTTTTTAAAACCCGATCTACAAATGAAACCTTCCCCGGACGCTCCCCGGATGCCCTCTAAACTAGGACAAATCCGGGGAAACCCGGACGGATGGCAACCCTACATATGAACCTTCTCCTGACAATTATAAACACAACAAAAAAAGAATCAGCGAGACCGGTCCAGCCGTTCACGCGTGATGCCGTGACCAAGGGAAATAGGGATTCATCAATATCAATACATAGTATAAAATAAAGTCGCTTTTTCTGTCCCCGTGTCCCGATGTATGCTTATATCTTCAAAACCACACAACGGATTTGGATGCGGTTTTTTTTAATAGATAGTGATTCAAGAGGAAGGTTTATTTATATAATACATGCATAATATACCTTGCGAAGCCGGGGCGGGTCGCTAGTTTTTATATATAAAGAAGATAGCGAGAAAGGATAATTGTTAACCAAATACAAAATTCCGCGGATGGTGACATTTGCCCAGTTTCGGAGTCAAATACTTTTAAATATTAACTATTTTTTTACATCTACAAAGTCAATCGCTTTTCTCCATTCAGCTTCTTTCCTAAAACTTTTACATCTAATGCATCCAAGAAAATGCTTTTACTATTTTTTGTGATAGTTTCTACGTCAGAAAAAAACAATAAGGCTGACCGTTATTGACTTGCAAGTGAAAATAGTAGACAAAACTTAACGGGAAAGATAATGCTGTAAAAAATTTGAACATGACTATGGACAGTCAAGGTATTATAGCGTATTAAGAGGACCTTGCAAACCTCGATATATCTGAGGATAACTATACCCTTGTATATAAATAGAGGAAGCTAATTCAGTTCAACCCCGACCTTGCGTTCGTTCGTAGTAAAAAAGGCTAATCTATTGATTAGGTGGCGCATAGAGCTCGCGTTAACTTAGACCTTGTAAGGGTTGATCGCTATATAGACTACACTACAATGTATTATTGCACTTTGCAACACTAGTGCATTTAGCGCCTGCAGACTTAAAGGCGGAAAAGGAGAGATTCTTGCAAAAGAATAATAAATTATATTCTAGTTGAACTTATTTATCCAAAAATAATTGGTATTGTCAATGTTTATAATAATTTAAGTAGTTAACCAATCCAATGCGTTTTTAATACGATTTCAGATTGATAATTAATGATTGTAATATTATTATAATATCAATACGTTTTCAAATTAAGACTGATTTGTATAAGAAGTTTCAACCTTCACTATAGTTTTTCCAATCATTTATTTTCTCGATGACAGCTCCCGTAGAATGTAACTGCGCTATTTACGCAAAAATTAACTTTTAAATGCGAGGTATAACAAATATGACATCTGCCTAATTTTGTTCCTTGATCCCATATAATATTCATCTAAGACAAACTGAGGCCATATTATGCAGTAATATTTTTTTAAAGTACGATAAACAATAAACGTTTTAATAAAGTTACATTCTATGGGAATACGAATAGTGATGTTATGATTGAAATATCGATATTGTATCGGTATTGTATATATTGAACTGGATGTGTTCCCGCGACTTTGTACGCGTTGTAATTTTTTACCGGGATAAAAAATAGCCTATGTTACTCAGGAATAATGTTGCATTCTAATGGTGAAATATTTTTTGTTTGTCCAGTAGTTTTTAGTTTATTCATTACAAACATACAAATCATTCCTCTATATTATAAAATATAAGTAATATAAGTATAGATAGGTAATCGACATTGAAATGAAGTAATTATGGCAGGTAATTTTTATTTTTTAATTTTAATCAAAATGTGTTGAATCGTCACTGTCACTCGACGCGCTCTCATCAACATTTATTATAAATTCTTGTTCTTCTAAATTATCTTCGCTCCATAGCTGAATACTTCTCAACTACTCGTATATATAAAATTGGATCGATATCGTATCTACTGATCACTTATTAGGTCACAACACTATAACTATCAAACTACATCTGTCATCGAGAAAATAAATTATTGGAACAACTATAGTTGATTAGATTTTACCGGAGGAATAAAATATACTTATTATGTAGGTAGATGGATACCTTGCTGCCAATAATATATACTGAGAACTCCAATTGGTGGGATGGTGGGGGCCGTCTGTCATTTTCAAGGCGATTGTATTGTTGAATAAATTATTACTTAAGTACCTATACAAAACAACAGAAAAAAAATCCTGCTTGCCATGCTTTGCATTTTTCATAATTAGAGTAAGTATAAGTAATATTTCACAGACTTCATCATTTCTTGTCTGTACGCGTCCCATTGCCTGGCACTGGACTCCATAAAATGTAATTTATGAAAAACACTTAAAAAAAGAGAATGATAGGTACTTTCACATATAGGTTTTAGTATTTGCATATTTCAATCTTGTTCAAAGTAATTAATTATCTTTGAAATGTCACCAAATCATTCCTAAATACAGAATGCTTCACAGATTTTGAATGTTACTAAGACTAAATTTATCTACCTACCTATTATGTTTTAAGCGGCCTTTAATTACATGCCTACTCTTCTTTGTAAAAATTACAGCTTGTAATATTTTTACAGCCCGCAACGACAAACGTAATGTTTCACGTAAAAGTAGGTGTAACCCCATTACGGCAGATATAGTCATGTATTACGTACCTACTTGTTTGCTAACAATACAACTGACTATTCTAGCACTTAATAACATTGTGACAAGGCTCAAGAGCAAGTGAGAGTATGTTAACGCAACATTTTTCATAAAATCTATTTTCTCGGTTTCTTGCCCAAATTCTAATTAGGGGAACGTGAGAGCCCACTTGAGTTTTTGAGAATATTCCTGTAATGACATTGTTTGAAAGCGGCCCCGACTCTTATGTTAGCTCTGTATTACCTTATGTCTTTACCTAGATATTAGTTTCCATGAAAATCCGCAAAATGGTCATGGTCGCACCTTACCCAATAATGGTCAGGCTTTACAAATGGCGAATATTTCGCTTATTAACTTAAACACAGTCGTCAACCCTCGACTTATTTAAATTTTAGCCAAAATCAAGACGGTTAGATATACTATCTATAGATACTAGTAAGTAAATGCTAGAATAAAAAGTAATGTAAACTTTTTATTACACACCACAAATTAAACATATGTATATCTTTAGTCTAAAAAAAGTTCAACTATGAACACGTAAAGGAATCTCTAGTTTAATACTTTTTAAGATTTTTGCTTTTTTTGTAAATTGGTTGAAATATAAAAATAATTGTAAGAAATGTCGGAAAAAGTCTCAAGCCGCCTGCAAGCTTTCATCGTCAGCGCTGCCTAATTCCCTTGAGATATAACAAACCAACGCATGGTGGGATATTCCTATTTTATAGACCTACAAAAAAGTCCGCGATATATCTGCTTTTAAGAATGGCTTACTATACGTAGGTAAGCAAGATGCATTTAATTTCACAGCAGTCGGATCCAAACTAAACATGTTTTCGACAGCAAAAATGAATACAAAACATTGTAAGAGGCTTTAAAGCAAGGTAAAAGCAATTCAAAATAAAAAATCAATAAAGTGTAGGTGTTTTACGTGCTACACAGGTAGATAAAGTACTAAGTTTCGATAAAATACTCCCACGCGTGCTATACGTGCAATCACGGGAACGTGCCCCGCTGCTATTTGTTCGCGAAGCATAGACACTTCGCGTAAATAGCGACTCTTGCCAAATCTATGTTAGTGAACTTTACATTTGGCACTCGATAGTGTGTCTGCGACTCTGCGCTGTTACGTTAAAAATATGCGGCGTCATGAACGAGTCACAGCGCCCATCCGCGTCTTGCTGGGCTGGCCCAAATCCAGGCTAGACACGCAACGCAATGTCCGACCCTTGCTGGATGTATGTGGTCATTCCTATATTCTTCACGCCAGGGGCAACGGCGATGACTTTAGCCACGTTTAATTTAAAAAGTTGATGTAGTTTGGAGACAGGTAGCATATTACTAACATTACGTGGAAAAGGATGTACCGCGTTGTCGTAAAATGATTTTAAACTTCAGCTCTGACAATTGGTTCATGGGTGGGTACTAAATAGGTGGGTATGTTGAGTGACGCACTAGCGGTGTAACCTAATGAGGGACATAAAAACAACGCCATGTTAAGAAACGCGACGCACGATTCTGAACTGACATGTTTGTACGCCAAGCGCCTGGTTGACTGTAATTAATTCATTAATTAACATACACGCCCGACTCTTATAATGTCACTAAAAAGTAAAAATCACTCAGGTGACATATTATTATACCTATTCTCACCTGGCAATAGTCCGACACATCTATGTAGGTACTAAGGCTGCAAAAGAAAAGGCACAACCAGTGTAAAATGTATACATATATCTAACGTTGGTGAAAATAAACAATAATAACTTAAGATTGAATATTATATACAATACATATATTTCCCGGAAGGTTGGTAAAATTACTCGCTGAAAATTGCTAGTAAATATTTGTGCGTGATAAATAAAATCCTAATTTAGGTTAGTTTTTACTTCCTTTCAGCTTGTGAAAAAAGCACTTTAGCTGTCTAGCTGAAGTAGAATTTGCTTACCGGCTTGTGCTTTGTAACTAACTCAGCCAGAAATTGTCTACTTACCTATATATAATAATACCTACACAATATGACACGACACGGCATTACCACTATTAAGTCTTTGGAATGGTAAGTATGTAAGTACAAATGTACATATTATATTTTAATAAAAACCAAAACTTCAAAAATATAATCGTTTAAAGTACAAAAATAAATATGTGACAGATTCGGAACGATGTCTTACAAATTTGAGGTTATGGGAGCGTAAACAGTTATTTTATTTGTAACCACTTCAGACAAGAGGCGGTGGTGAGTGAACAGTAGCCACGCAAATTACTTATTTGTTCAGATGACGTGCGTAACTCATTCACTAGTGGGTCTGCTTAATAAAGAGACAATAGGACTGCACTCTGAACGTATTATGTTGACTGTTGCTCTACAATGCACTGGTTACAAATCACGATATACTAAACACATGATCGAGACCGAGAGTACCTACAAGCGCGGCAAAAATGTCATTTAGCCGGTTTTTATTTTGTATTAGGTATAAAATAAATTCTAGACAAGTCTACGATACATTTAATTTTAGTGGTTATGTTAAATTAGGTACTTAATATGTATTTTGTTTCTAGAGCACAAAGTGGTGAGGGGACTCTGCAACAATGATTAAATACAATTTTTGTACAAGAACGATCGTTATTTTCAAGAACGCTTCTTCGGTTTGGAACATACATGAATGCTGCTTCTCCTCCCGCGCATAATATGGTAAAAGCTCTATGCCCCATATCCATTCACTATGGACGAAAATCTCAGGAATCGTTTTGTAGGCGATGCGGCTAGCAACATATCATTATTGTGATTTCCCTTTCCAGCTATACACGCCCACAATCACGCTAAGCGTAGCCTTTGTGTCTTGTTTGTAAGACAGTCGGGGAAATTACGGGCACAAGAGGCATTGCATCTTAGTCCTCTAGGTTGGCAACGCATCTGCAATCCCTCCGGGGTTGCGGGTGTCTATGGGCAGTGGTGATCACTTACCATCAGGTGACCCACTTGCTCGTTTGCCTACCTATTCATATTTAAAAAAAAAATTGTTATCCTAGGCTCTGTCTACCCCGTAAGGGATAAAGACGTGATTTATGTATGTACGTATGTATGTATGTATCAGTAGATTCTGCTTTGGAATATAACAGGTTATAATTTTAATAGATTTGTTTGTGAGCTACAATATTTATGATACAACACCCAAGCACGACTACTTGCTTTCAAAGACGACATGGATTCGAGTGTACTCATAAATCGTGATCAGACGGTTTAATTTAGAATGACGGTTTATTTTCTTCAACAAATATAATAAACGTATTCTAGTAAAATAATGGTTATAGCCAATCACGGGGACGATATAAATAATTCTACGGGCACACATTATGATTGTGACCGGCAAAACTGATGTCATACCGCCCGCCGTGCCGTGCCGTGTACAGCAATACGTAACACTTGTTTCATGACATCACATTCGCGTTTATTTTTAGGGATCGCTCAGCCTCAAAATAATTCACTTCGACACGACGGATCGGCGCCGCACACGCGTTAGATGACGACCAGAATAAATAATTCAAAAGAAGTTCGAGCTTAAAAGATTTTTTATAAAGTAGCACAGTCTCAATCAGCAAGATTCAAAATAAAATCTCATAATGTCATTTTAAAATTATATCCCAACTAGCTAAGTATTGGCCGCAACTTCGTCCGCGCAGAATTAAATTTTGTATCCCAGGCAGCTTGACTTTTTCCGACACTTCCAAAAATTTCCGTTATATTCAACCAAACAGCACAAAACCTTGGCCTAAATATGTAGGTATATGATTACTTACCTAAACCTCTATCTATTGGTGAAAAGCGCACGAGAATCCGTTCAGGAGTTTTTGAGTTTAACGCGAAGAGACGGACAGACAGACGGTGCGCGTAAAGAACAATTTAATACAGGGTCAAAATATCAATAGGGTTTGCCAGTTACAAATGTGCCAAAATTGTTTATAAATTATATACAAAAAGGAATGAAAATTAAACCAAGAAATTTGGTCACTTGACTTAACCAAATGTTGAATTAAAATACTTATTTAACTAGTTACATACTATTTCGAATACTAAAGAAAATCAAGCCTTGACTCATTAAAAACCTCTCATTAGCTAAACTAAACTAAAGACAACTTCGCTTAAAGGAACGCGCAAAATCGACCAATCACATAAGTTGATATCCATATCTCGCCTCGTTCCTTTTGTAATGTGACAATGTGATCGGTCGATTACGCACAATACATCTCCGCTCTGCTCCGCCTCAATAGGAGGGAAGCTACCCGAAAATATATTATTATGTCTTTCGTAGCCTATTTAAAGTAAATATCCTTAAGCGGTTGAAAATGGGCAGCAAAAAGTTTAATTCCCAAGCAAAACTAGACCCCTCTTCCATGCTGGTCTGAAAGCAAAGAAAAAACATAGAATGTACCAGTTGCTTCTCTACCCGCGCAGATGGTAAAAGCCCATCGAGGGAATGGGCGATTGTATGCCTTATGGCAAGCATAGTGATACAAGATTTATGTAACATCAACATTTACCTATGTTAGCAAATAAATTATTTGATTGATTGATTGATTATAATAGGAGTCAGGTTATAGGCGATGAGGCTAGCAACCCATCACTATTTTGATTCCATTTTCCATCTATACCCCACAATCTTGCTAAATGTGGCCTGTAGATACCTGTTACCTTGGGCTCTGTCTACCCCGTAAGGGATAAAGACGTGATTTGTGTATGTGTATGTATGTAAAACTAGACCCAAATATTAATAATATCATACATCCAGTACAGAAGCTATCAAATATGCCATACTACACAGGAGCAGCCTATAGAAAAACCGTCTTTATTTAGGTTGCGCATCCACCAGAGGTATGCAAAGTAGCTTGACGGCGTGCGTGAGCGTATATCAATCTACCAATAGGATTGCCTTGATTTCCTAGCCACACTCAGCGAAGCTTTCCTATTGGTGGTTTTTTTCCTCGCACAATGACGTTTATCAATCTCGCGCAGCTCGATAATTAAGACTTCATTGTTATTCGCATAAGTGTGTATTTAGATATTCATGAGCACTTTGGCTGGGTTTTTCAATTGGTTTTTAATGTTAATAATGGGTCAACTATTCATAATAATATTTTTTCAACTATTGAAATAATTATTTTGTTATGCTTTTGTTATGATTATAATAAGAACAATCGGATATAAGTGGAGGAAATGATCACGAGACCTGCAAAATGCTCATGGCTCGATGTGGTTTTTGAAGTCATTAAAAGAGATAAATTAGTTAAAATCAATTACTATTTAAAGAATTATGATGTACCTACAGTTAACGTCATAATCATAATAGAAGTCACTTTTGTAACTTGTGGCTGTACATTCAGATCCAGAACGTCACTCATGATTGAAAAATGGGGTTAAAAGAAGGAATAACCCTAACCCCAATAATAGAAACGCGTTAAGCGGTGAGCGCGGTAACCTATAAGACACCCCATAGCTAGTATTAAACGGCAATCAGTGTATACAAACTAGTAACACTTACTCAATTATAAAATTTATCGTTTAAAGCACCAAGTCTAGTAATCGAATCCAACTAGGAATCCGTGCTCTATACTTGTGCTGTGCCCGGAATAACCGCGTGATAATTGAACGGTGTACAATAATAGCACGCAGCTAATCTCGCTGTGCACTTTTGTTTTCCTTCCTGTGTATATAAATAAGCTAACTAAGAGACAAACCCACGTTCTATCTCGTCTGTGAAAAGATAATCAGCTTACTTTTTACGACATTATTATTTGTTATGATATCCTATCCGCCGTCATGCAATCGGCGAAAAGTTGCATAAGCTAATACCTACTACAATTCAAGATTCGTTTAGGTAGTACAGATAGACGGATGCACACGGACGACGACGCTCCCTAGGCTTAGCCATAAGATTAGTGTGCGGAACCCTAAAAAAACAAATACCTTGATTTCACTCCCGCCCGACTTTATCGCCTTAGCAAGTT
Organism: Pandemis corylana; assembly: GCA_949127965.1. Classification (NCBI taxonomy): domain Eukaryota; kingdom Metazoa; phylum Arthropoda; class Insecta; order Lepidoptera; family Tortricidae; genus Pandemis; species Pandemis corylana. The sequence goes on from OX421850.1 coordinate 24,296,014, forward strand.
GTTGAAAAAGATAAGCAGAATTTTGAGAAACCTAAGTCCAACCGCTGTCACGGTTGTGAACCAAATTTGTCTGCATTGCACAAGGACTATAGTCCTTGGACAATAGGACAATAGCTTATAAGAGGCTAGCAAAGAATACTTTGCTAGCCTCTTATAAGCTTGACCCTGGACTTATCGGGGAAGGCGTGGGTCAACTTAAGCTCGAGATCTATACCGGGGTCCAGAAATATTCACAAGTCAAGTGTGTCAGACGGGGTAGGGTTACTACTGCTGTTTCGTTAGTGCGCCACGTCGCTGGCACCGGTAGGCACTCCCACCACCGTCGATTTGTGTCAACTTTCTGGAAGACATCGATTGTGCAATTCTACGAGGCATTATGTAATTAGTAATCAAATTCTCTGCTCTCCGAAATAATTCAATTTATTTTCAACTAGCTGATGCCCGCGACTCCGTCTGCGCAGAATCGCAATCCCGCGGGAACTGCAATTTTCCGGGATAAAAACAATCCTATGTCCTTCCCCGGGACTTGGAACTATCTGTACACCAAATTTCAGCAAAATCGGTCCAGCGGTTTAAGCGTGAAAAGGTAACAGACAGACAGACAGAGTTACTTTCGCATTTATAATATTAGTATCGGGATTTATCGACCGTCTCAACTGTTCAGGTAACTAACTAAACTCCAGCTGGTTACTGACTGCCAGTACGTCTTGTGTCAAGGTCACTCAGCGGATCATCATAATTTGCTATCAGACTAGTTATCAGGTTTTGGCAGTTAAATAGGTTGGCTAGTCCAAACTTCGGATTAAACACAAGGTGGATATCTTTAAATAGGTACAATGATCAGGCAAGTTCGACATTCATATCAGCGATCATGGGATACGAATACTCGTACAATGTAAAAAAAGGGGATTCTGCTATGTCACAAGCTTTAATCCGGTCACAGGCAAAATAAAATGTACGCTGCCGTAAACGCACATAATCGTTTAATTCCCACTACTTATGTTGTGACAGCGGCACTGGACAATTCACGAATGCACACACAGTGCTTGCTGATTGCTCGTATGTCTAACAAAGTCGAAATTCTAGCCGGACTCGGGTTGATGTGGAATGACGTTAATGGGGTTGGGAATTCTGGAATCGCAGACAAATCATTTAATATTGCATTTCCAGAATAATACCGAAATCCACTAAACTATGCAGACCAGTCAAATCAAAAATTCGGTTCACTGAGCATTTTTCTGCAGCCCACATCAATTTTGATATAAGCCAGATAGTGCGAAATGGTGGTAAGCAATTACCACCGCCTGATGATACATTTGTAACACCAGAGGTATCATTAACTCGTTGCCGACCCTGCAGTAACCGTTAAATCCGTTTATCTGCCTAAGATTGATTTTGCGGCCCACCTTGTCTACAGTCTTAATGCTTTTAGCTTTGAGTTTGACATGGCTGACCAAGACTATCCAATCAATCCCACAATCCCAGACAATAGAAAGTATTTGGACTGACGAAATGAAACCGAAACGATGGATTAAAAACGTTTCAGATCAAGGTTTCGTTTCTCAGAGGTATCTAAATCTATATGGTTTACGAGACTCTTTTGTTCGATTTTCCTGTACACCGATTAAGTTTGATCTCGTAATGCTGCCTGAAAATCAGTGTTATGCTTTATGAAAATTTTATAAAACAATTTTTGTAGGAATGAACAAGACTGTCTCATTTGTTTTTTAGCTCTAGTTTTTAAACGTAAGCATTTAGACGTAGTAATTATAAAATGCATCATTACTACCTCGTCTACAATTCCATCTCGTTCGTATTCCCATGTCGTCCACATTCCCAACTCGACGGTATTCCCATATCGTCCACATTCGCAATTCGTCCTCATTGCCATAATTTTAAATGAACCGGATTCCGGTTAGTTTCATCCGATTTATACCAAACGGGATTAGTGTAAAATTCGGATGAGAATGTTGACGAAGTAGGAACATGAACGAAATGGGATTGTTGACAAAGTGGGAATATAAACTAAACGAGAATCAAGAGAGGTAAAATTAAGATAAATCACAGGGCTTGGATATTGCCTCAAATAATGTTACACAACAAGGTGAAATCCAAAACTAAATGAGAACTTATTGGAAAATTTCATTAATCATTCATTACACATCTTTGTAATGTGGAAAAATATGTAACACATCCTGGACTGAAACAATGATAATTGCTAGCCTTTGTTCTTGTCAGATAATGATAATGTATGTAGGTATAGGGTGTATCATCTGCAACCTGGTACTATTTCCAAGACAATGATCAATAGGAAAAAATCTCATGACATCATAACTAAACTAACAAGTAAGCCATTCCATAACATTCACCAGTGCTTCATTTGCGTGACCTTACATGTATGACTTTTCTTAATGGACTAAATGTGAATTTCACTTCAAACAAGCATGATAGTTATCTACACTCACAAGACATGGAATCTTGCAAAATAGGTGTATCCTTATTCTTTGTCTACATAATAAAGAATTCATCTTTGCAAAGTTCAGCTATCTGGGTTATATAGTTTGGTATGGGATAGGCATTGATAATACAGACAAATTATTTTTTCTTATTAAGTTGAAACTACCATTACCAATTGCTGTAAACTCAAAACAAAAGGTTTCTAAAGATTTAACTACTAGTAATATGTTAAAAAAAGGATCTTGATTTAATTTTACATTTAATTATAATAACAATTTTGTGGGCCCTTTATGTCCTATCCATTTTATGCTAGGTATTTTTGGGCATTCCCATTTGCAAATTGTTGGTACAAGACCTTCATTTCCTTAGTGCCTATTTGACTCATCTATTACTACTTTGACTCATTCATTGTGTAGTTAAATATGTCAAGTGTTAAATAGGTCAAATAATAAAAATTGTGGCAAAGTTTCCTTCCTGCTACAGGTAGCTAAGTTGGTGTAACCCTAAACTTGCTTTTGTTGTTTGACTAGGGTGATATTGTTGAAATCTACTAAAATAAGACACTTGGTAATGTCATAACAATTATTTTGACCAAAATATTTCAGAAAAGCATCCCTGAATATATGTAGGTATATTATTTGTAAACAATGTCAGCCAGACATTATTTTAGATTAAATAGTTTTGAAAATTAGCAGCAGTGTGGTGAGTGGGATAAAGCATGAAGCTAGTAGGGGCATACCAATTCATATAATGATTTACAATTATGTTTTGTTGTACACAAACAAACTGTCCATACCAAAATAGGCACTAGAGCAGTATCATACTCAAAAGCAAACTAGTTCCATAATTGTACATCACTTAAGATTCTCTCACTCATACCAAGTCATAAGTCATTGCTATCAAAAATGGGGATCGATTCTGTGTGGAACCGATTTATTGTTTGTAGACATAGTACTGATCAGAAGACATTTATCACACCAAAATCAATTAAACTAACATGTACATGAAATAGATAAATCTTAAAAAGGAAAACTCACCTGGAAATTGATGTGTCTCGGCTTTATCTTCCACATTCTTCTTCATTTTGGCAAATCTTGGTATTATAACTTAACATTTGTTACAAGTCTTAAGGAAAATTACAAATAAACACTCCACATCATAATTAGTAAACAAATACATAATGATATAATGATAACAAAACAATGTTTACCATTTAAAAACCTAACGCAATAAATTATTTTGGTTAACTAAACAAAAGATACCAAAGTAATTGCGCTTAAATTACAACAAATACAGTGCCCTGAAGTACATTTGTCTTGACAATTAGCCAGTTTTTCATCGGATATCTATTTTTACTAATATGTTACAAAACTTTCTACTACCATACGTCAACATGTATTAAAATACAACTAAATAATCCGATGCAACGATTGCAATATAACGTAAATTCGAATTAGATTTTAAATGGATTTTATCGTCATTTTTGATACCTACATTGCGAAAAATTCACATTTCACTTTTAACAAACAATTACGAGTACGTATTAACGATTAGTAAGCAATGGACATGTCTTTCATAAAAAATCAGAAATGTCAGTGTAACAAAATAATCAACCTCTGCATTTTGTAAAATCGTAACGCCATATTTGCACGATTGATTTAGTGTTGCTAGCTTATAAACCTGCAGTGTCGAAGTGGTAAAAAATATTTAAGCTCGGCAATTAGTGGAGCGGGTTGGAAGCGGTTGGTAAAGTAAACTAAATTATTACAAAACAAGTTGTTGCCCGCGACTTTGTCCGCAGAAAATTAAATATGTAAATCAGGGATAATGTAGGATTCTAACCGTGAAATATATTTTCAAATCAGTCCAGTAGTTTCGGAGCCTATTCAATGCAAACAAACAAACAATCAAATCATTCTTCTTTATTATACATACATAAATCACGTCTTTATCCCTTAGGTCTTCTTTATTATATTATAGCGCAAACAAAATACCTGACTGCAAAATATTTAACTGAAAAGAAATAAAACAAGCTCTGAAACATCTGGTAAAAGATTTTTTTGTGCGATTTGTCATATAAATTAGGACTGGCTGTTCTTTTGCTACAAGGGAAATTCTGTTGTCACAGTTTCACGGCTGGTTTTTATTCTTTTTAGTCAAATTTTTTTCAGTCGGAGTCTACTTAAGTATTTTTTTTGTTATTAAAATTGAGTGAGTTTCATTCAATATGCCACGGCATGACTAAACATTGTATATATATCCATATCGATTATTATTGATCAGTTGTGCAGCACTAGTGACGCCTTAGGTATTCAATAATTTGATTTGATTCAGTCTAGCAATCACCACACCACCATGTGACGACATTATGCCGCTTCCATTCCATTCTACTAGTTATTTTCTGTATATTAGCTTTTCATTCCCCTTTTTACCTATACGGCCACTTGTGATTTATAATATGTATATTATCTTTTGAATGGTAACGAAACAAAACGTTATTTTCTTCTAGCTTTTGCCAGCGTCTTTGTCTGCGAGTAGTATTTTGGGTAGTTTATTTTTAAAACCTACAAAAAAGTTAATAGCAAACATTCAATTATGTGATTTGCTGCAGGAATCGTGGCAAAGTCACAAAAATGAAGCTCCCCGCGCTTGTGATCCGAATGACAATCAAATTTTTACTAAATCGATTAAGCTTAAATAGGTTTTTCAAAATAATATTTTCGAACCTTCTCCCTAAAACATCATGCACGGAACAAAAATTACTTAACAATACCTAAATATTTAATAATTATAGGACTTTTTAATGAAACAATTTTAAACAAAAATAAAAAAAAACTAGAACGGGGGCGAAGCCTTGGATAACAGCAAGTCAATATAAGAATGTTAATTGTGTGTATTGTTGGAGAACAAAATATTAAATTCTGAACCTGTGAAATCTTTATCCTTGAACACGCCCTAATTTCGCTGTAATTTTTGTCTAGATGACATTGTTTATCATAATTGTCTGTCGTACCTAGTAGGTAAGAAATAATTATTGCTAATGATGCGGTATGCAATGGGTAAATTGTTACACTTTTTTTTGATCACAATATAAATAAAAATAATTTATTTTATCCCAATTAATAGAAGTCAACTCTTACAATATACAAATAATAGTATTTATTTATTTATAATAATCTCATAACTAACACACAGACTAGCCATGCATGTTAATTGAGAATGTTAACTAATTTTGATTATTAGCACTCCATATTCTCTGTCAAAAATAAAAAAAACTAGTGAAAGAATTACTTCGATACGTCAATTAGTTTCCGATTTAGAAGTAAAACAAGTTGTAACCGTACGACGCGGGCCGCCGGTTGCGGTGTGACGTCATCGTACAACACGCTCGGTCTGGCTCGCTCAGTCCCCTCGCAGTCGCGCGCCCGTGCCTTCGAAATTATACCTAAATACTTTTAAAAATGTCCAATCCAAATACTAGGAAATCATGTGTTGTGCCTAAATGTAAAAATACAACTACCTACCAATTCGTCGGAAAAGTTTTTTATAGTTTCAAAAGACGTTAAAATGCGAAAAAAATGGATAAAAGCTATAAAGAGGTAGGTGTAGATCCATTTGGAGATAAAAGAACAGTTTAATGTTGTGAAGACCATATCGCTGCTTATAAACAGAAGGGCCACAAATCAAAAACAAGTTTTTTTGGGGAGAGCACAATTAAAATTTTCATTTTATTTTTTAATTGTTTTTTTGCACTCCTACGTCCAATGCTTTTGAATCATAATACCGTCGATGCGTATTTTAATTCTCTACCTTTTGTTTATTTTAACGTTGAGGTAACTATAACCCAAAGACGCCTAGCAGCACATAAGTCCGTTTAGCATATAAAATTTTCTTCACAAGTAAATAAATAATTTGAATAAAAGGCCACAAGTCGAAAAAATAAAAATTTTTTCTTTAATTTTTTTATCACAACCAAGCTGAATAAACACAATATTATAATTAAAAAAAAGCGTGAAAAAAAACTTATCTTTGCAAATTGCTATTTTTTAAATAAATCAAAAACTTAAATTTTAATTATATAAAAAGTGTTTTGGCACCGTACAAAATAAATATTTAACAACAATAAATGCTTCTAGAACCTCAACAGGCATAAATAAGTATAGGTAAAACCATAATTATAGCTTCTTATGCAATTGTAATAATATCGTACCTTACTAGTTCTAACAAGAGATCAAAATTTTCACTTATGGTATAATATATTTTTATAATTATGCGATTTCTAAGCAATAATTACTAAATAACTTCTCAATTATTTATTACTAGCTATTGCCTGGGGCTTTGTCCCCACTAGATTTTTTTTTCATAATTTTACTATCTACAAACCATGTCCTGGCAATAAAGAACACAGCAAAAAAATAATTATTAAATTTGGTGCAGTTGTCCGGAAGTTAAGCGGTAGCTACGTGCATTTCGACGATTCATTTTTATTTATATAGACTAGCTGTTGCCCGCAACTTCGGCCGGGACGAATCAAATATAACCTATGTTCATCAGGGATAATGTAGGATTCTTAAGGTGAAAGAATTTTTCAAATCGGCCCAGTAGTTTCGGAGCATATTCAACGTTATCAAACAAAGAAACAATCAAATCTTTAATTTTTAATATATTTAACAATCTTCTGTACCATCTGAGCTCGCAGATTTGCCAAAATCACTATCAGAATTTGAGCTAGAGTCATCATCAGAATCTTTGATAACTAAGTAAAGACTGAGAATCATGCTTCTGTAAATTGATGAGCGTTTTTTTTCTTTTCTTTGGTATAGGTAAATCTTGATCGGGCTCTTGTATTTGTTGATGGACGGAATTATTGGTTTTAGGTAGAACCATGTTCAAAATTCTGTGTGATCTGGTACTCATTCTGCAAGTGAAAATAAATACTTACACAAACTATAGATAGAGGTAGGCAGAAAAAGACAAGGCAAGAATCGATACAAGTATGTTGCGTTGGTTTTGACATGGAAGAAAGGGTGAAAGATGAAAGAAAAAAGCAGAAATTAATAATAAAGCGAGTAGCATAGTGCCGTTGATTCAGGAGCGTCACAAACCTCTTTCATTTGAATGGTATAAAAGAAATAGAAATTTGCGCTTATAAGAATAGTTAGTTAAAATATAGATAAATAGTAAATGTGTGCTATTTTTATTGCACAACATAAAATACCATATCATAAAATAAAGGATTCCTGCCAAACAGCAATTCAAAATTGTATCAAAGCCTTTTTTGTCTTGAAAGAAAACATCGCAAAAACAACAATGTTTTGAGCAAAACAGACATTTTACAAAAAAAGTTGTAACAATAATAATATTATTGGATTTTTTTATTACTAAGCGGACACTTTCCGAAACATGGCACCTTTGCTTAAAAAATTATCCTGTCCTTCTTTGTTTTTATAAGCGAGACAAACACTTTTCAAAACGTGGCACCTTAGTCTTATAAATAATTGAGTACTTACTTGTTCTTTATAGGCGAAACGGTTGCATTCCCAAATGTGGCCCTGTTACCCATAAAATCCACAAGCTGAGGTGCGCTCGCGCCGACTGGTCGGGTCGCAACTCAAATAATGGCCGCTTTGCTCTGAACTTAACCATCAATGCGTAAAAATGCCGAAAGGGCGCATGCATAAAACTGCGATTTAGAGACCGATTTTGACCGGTGTCTTTGTGTCATATGAAAATAAGGTTGATTTTGGCCACATTTTTTAAATAAAAGTGATTTTGGACAATTTTGATTTGTGGCCCTTCAGTTTATAAGCAGCGATATTTGCAATAAAAATTTAATTAAATTAAGTAAAAAAATACAAATAATAAAAGGCTTAGTACATCTGTAACATTCAATCCACTACATCTACATCCTAAGTACATAGGTCCTACTAATATTATAAATGCGAAAGTTTGTGAGTGTTCGTTATCTTTCACGAAAAAACTACTGAACGGATCTGAATGAAGTGTGGAATAACTCATAGACTACTTTTAATACATACATACATACACAAATCACGTCTTTATCCCTTACGGGGTGGACAGAGCCTAAGGTAACAGGTACCTACAGGCCACAATTTAGCAAGATTGAGGGCGTATAGGTGGAAAATGGAATCAAAATAGTGATGGGTTGCTAGCCTCATCGCCTATAACATGATTCCTATAAGCTTCGCCCATACCCTCGATGGTCTTTTACTGGGAATTACTTCCATATTGGTCTGGGAGAGAAAGAAAAACATAGAATGTACCAGTTGCCTCTCGTCCCGCGCAGATGGTAAAAGCCCATCAAGGGAATGAGCGAGTCTTGGGAGTCATGTTATGGGCGATGTGGCTAGCAACCCATCACTATTTTGATTCCTCTTTCCACCTATACGCCTACAATCATGCTAAATGTAGCCCTTAGGTCTTGTTACCTCAGGCTCTGTCTACCCCGTATGAGATATAGACGTGATTTGTGTGTGTTAATCCTGGGAAAATGTACAGTTCCCGAGGGAAACGGGGGCGAAGCTGCTGGCGGAAGCGAGTTTGCAATAAATCAATGTATGTATTCATTTAAATTTACTAAGAAGAGCGACCTACCTATATATACATACGTACCTATCAATAGCTACAAAACTATTATATTTGTTGTATTTGTAGTCTTTAACGTAAAAATTTTATGGTAGGTAGGTACCTACTTCTACTATTTGAGTTATATTAGTAGCACGGAAAGTTCACTCACCTTTGCATTTTTATTCCTCGCAACCATTAATTTAGGTAGATTATCAGATTGCCCTTTTTCGAATCCTTCATCCATTTTATTAATCGAATAATATTTACTATTATTAGACAATTAACTTAATACGCGGGCGAAAACACAACAAAATACAACAAATTGATACTAAGCGGGCCGCGGGCCGCGCGGCGTGTTGTAATATGACGTCACAAGCGGTCACGTGACTGTTAGCGGGACTCGATATTATTCGAAACTTTGAATGCCTATAAAATCAAAACTACTAGGTATTTTTGGCTACAACAAAAACTAATGTATTTGTATAGATACAGGCTTTACTGAGACCACATTTCAAGCGATTTGGCAGCGAGAGGTGCAGAGCAGGTTGACAGACTATACATTTATTTAGCTCTGTGTCACTATTGATTTAAAGCTGAAACATCGGCTGACCGATGCAAGAAATTTTGTTTCAGTTGATGTGAAAAATAAATCCAGAGTACTGTCATTATCCAGGATATCGTAATATTGCACGTAAGGGGCAAAAAACACACACACATACTTCTAATACATTATCATACTTCTTAAATGGTTTTAAAAAAACATTTTTTTAATCGCGTTACACTTAAAAAGTGTACTTCTTTTTTTTCAGCAATCCCCTTATACTATTTTATTTTTGATGTATTTTTTTCAACCGTCCTCATACACTACTTTGTATTTCATGCATTTTTCCATAAATCCTTTTACACCATTTTGTCATCAATATTTTTGTTCCGACAATTCCTGTACACTATTTTATGTTGTCATTTTTGGTGGTTCCTACGTAGAGGTCAATTCCACTTATAAGGGACGAGACTGCAAAATACTTGAGTGACGTTACTGTCGAAATAAATTGACGTAAGGGAAATCTAATTTCTAAAATAGCCGCAATAATTTCATAAATTTTCATAAATCCGATCTCAAAAAAGGTTCGTTATAAAAAAGTCCGAAAAAAAACTTTGATTGACTCCTGAAAAATAGTAGATTGTTCAACAAGGGAGGAAAAGAACCAATATCACACGAGGTAACTTGGCACCCGAGCCTTGCGAGGGTACCAATATTTCGAGTGTGATATTGGTGTTTTTCCCGAGTTAAACACTACTTTTCATTTCGACTACAAGGAAAGTAATAAAATATACGTAAGTAAGTAGCTACATGAGAAAAAAATTATTAAATAAAAAAATTACTAAAATGAATTGAAACATTTGTACAGTTCATAAAGGAAAACGTCACGTTTTTTCCAGTACGTTTATGCTTTCGCGCCTAATTCAAGCTCGCTTTTTTTTTTCTTAACTAGTTGTTGCATTGGCAGCAAATCAGTTTTTTTTAAACATAGGTCTAAGGTCAATGTTGTTATTGTCAAATATTTACCTATAACCAACATTTACAATGTTTTTTTTCTTAATTGTTTTTCTAAAACTTTGCATTAAGTCTACGTCTCTACGTATGTATAAGAAAGGAATGTAAATAAATTAATAAAAATAATATTTGACTAGCACTATAAAATTTATAATATTATTAATTAAGAAAAAAACATGGATATACCGTAATGCTTGGCTGAATGCGTATTTGTGTTCCATTGACAGCCAATGCCTTTATTTTTTTAAATTCATTTCTACCCTTGGGAAGAAAATAATAGTTATCCTCCCGTATGTCAGATATGATTTGCTTCACTTTCCGAGTATGAGAGATGAAAACGTATTTTGCTCGTTTCGTCAATTAGACCTGCAGCTGACGATATTGTAAAAACCTAACTTGTGATAAAAATAAATCTACAGTATGATAATAATAAAAAACGGTTGCATTTGCATTTAAAATGTTCTTATGATCATGTTACGAGTTAAATAAAATTTATCAACTAGGGAATTGTTACCGTTCGTATGAGCGGGAAGGAATCATTCGAATTTCAAATTTTGACTGGCTACACTTTGTGCCACCTTCGACCCTCTAGCGTCACTCCCATATTCGCAAGATATTTGTTTTTTTTCTATTTCGTTGTTAAACTTACCCATACATTTCATTTATTTCCTTACTGTAACTTAGGATGTGGAGAAGCTAACTTGTTAATTTAAAATAATACGAAAATAAACATGACATGATTCATACTTAAGTAGCCAATCTCGGAGGTTCGTACTTCCACAGTGTTAAAAATGTGCATTTTGCAAATACATGTACTGGTCACACATAGTGGGTTTGTTTTGTGGGTTGTCCTGTCAGTTCAGTTGTCAAACTGTGCCGTACGATAATCTGAATCAATATTATACACATCATAGAATACACAAAAACAAGTTTTGTTTTATTTTCATGTAATTATAAATATTACAGCATGTTGTATGGATACTCAACTTTAAAATTGGACCTGTAAATAGCTATTTCATAGTCAGCATGGGTACGTGGCTGATAAACATAAATCCTTTTGCAACTCGACGCATTCTTCACAAAGCTAAGTTATTTTTCTTGTTTTATAATTTCAGAAGGAGCTCTAGAAGATCATGAGAACCTAAAAGACTTTCTTGAAGAAGCTGAACTTCAACAATATTATGAACTATTTAGGTAGGAAGATTTCAAATTTTATGGAGATCTTAAACACCCGAGTAGAAAATAATAGGACCATATGAGGAAACATTTGTCCTCTCATTTTGTATCGGAGTATAAATTATATCAAGGATTTTTGAATTATGCATATTGCTTGGCTTACATTGTACCTTTCTGTTTTTTTGCAAATGCGACTTTATTGTGTATTGCAGTGCTCATTTTATAAATTACTGTATAAAATTTAAAACCTCTTCTGAATGTTAACAAATATTTTATCTTATGTTCGATACATGCTTTAATTTAGTGTTTTTCCAGTTGTGAGAATGAATTTGAATAGACCCTTTTGCAAACACTATGGCTATAGTTGTGACAAATAGTAGTTACATATTAGTTAAGCATTGTGTATAGGTACTGGATTAAATTCTAATAGAACACAAGTGAATGACAATAGTGTGTGTGTTTCTGTTTGAGCTCAATAGCAACCCAGATCATAGGAGATTGTTCTAACTGATTTAAGAAAAGTTATACTTGGAAGTTGCAATTTGCATTGCATTGAAGTTTGTAGGCCACACCTGGACGAAATGCATTCAGTATAAATGTCTTGCAACCAAGAAAATATGTTTTACATATATTTTTTATTTTTATTCAAAAAGCCACAAAGTGGTTAATCACACATTATTATTGCCTGATTTACTTCCATGCTGGTCTGGGAGCAAAGCAGAAACATAGAATGTACCAGTAGCTTCTCTTCCTGCGCAGATAGTAAAAGCCCATCGAGGGAATGGGCGAAAATCATAGGCATCATGCTATAGGTGATGCGGCTAGCAATCCATCACTATTTTGATTCCATTTTTTTGCCATCTATACACCCACAATCTTGTTAATCGTGGCCTAGGTCTTGCCACCTTAGGCTCTGTCTATCCCGTAAGGGATAAAGACATGATTAGTGCATATGTATGTATGTAAAAAAATGCTCTCTAATTTTCTTTGTTTTTGCTTTGCGATTTTTTCATACTTTATTTAATATTTTTTATGTCTAGGCATATTATATAGCAACCTTATTAGCGAAAAATAGATATTTTAGCTCTCAGAACTAATAAATGTTATAGATTTATAGATGTTTTCTAATATGTTGTTTTAGTAATACCACTAAGGTTTCAACATTCAACAACAACAATTTGTATTCATATTCTTGTCATCAGGGACATTTTGAAAGTTGCAAAAGTGTCACAACTAAAGTTTGTTGCAACTGAAGACCTCACACAAATTGGACTGTCAAAGCCAGAACAGAGGCGTTATAAGAAAGTGTACTCTAAATACTTCCCCAATCCATACATCACCAAGATCAAGAAACTTCTTGGTTCAAATAGAAAAAATGATGCTGTAAGTATAATTATGTTTGTAATTAGATTGAGAGCTTTTTAAAAAAGGTAGCAATGTAGTGGGGTTTTGCTTGTGTATTCTAGAATAACTTTAAGTAAGTGAAGTGTCCTATTGTGTATAAAAATAATGCAGATAATTCAATAATGTGGACACAGTTTTAATACATTTTTTATTTCTACAGTATTTACAGGGTCACTGTTCAATGCCTATTGATTTTGAACCATTCTCAGAAAATAATATTAAAGTTCCTACAAAACATATTATATCAGTTGAAGATATTACTATCAATAAAGAATTGGGCATGGGCCAGTTTGGAGTAGTTCAGCAGGGTACCTGGGCTACAGGAAATCAAAGAGTAAGTATATTGTCATGAAATGCTATCTCTTGACCTTACAAAAATAGTTTACTAGCTTCTGCCTGCAACTTCGTCTGGGTAGAATTATACATTTAAACCATCCTCTTGAATCACTCTGTCTATTAAAAAAACCGCATCAAAATCCGTTGCGTAGTTTTAAAGATTTAAACATACATAGGGACAGACAGCGGAAAGTGACTTTGTTTTATACTATGTAGTGATGAACAAAGTATGATTGGAACTTTGTACTCTATTTGTTCTGTTAGGTTTAACACTTTCATTTTAATTTGTATATAATTACTGTGACCACCAAGGGAACTAATGATAAAAATGAAATAAAATTCAAAATGAAAGCAGGTTCTCATCCTTTTACAATGAATGTGATTTTTTTTTTCGGTTTGGTTGCTGTCGCACTCGCAACTCGCACTTGGCTGGTATTTTATGCAAAATAAGCTTGCATTTGACCAAAAGTCTAGACATTGTATTGCAAGTCTGTATAAAGTAGTCTGACACAGGATCATTTAAGTTTTGGTTATCAGCTTTTGCATAATGTTCTACTAACATTTTTTATTAATTACAGTTGCAAGTAGCTATCAAGTGCCTTGGTCATGAGAGAATGACTTCGAACTCCACAGAATTTCTGAAGGAGGCGGCTGTTATGCACAGTATTGAACATCCTAATATTGTGCGGTTGTATGGTGTAGTTTTACATCTAGACTCATTGATGTTGGTAAGAATACAGAAACATTTTTTTTAATGTTATATTTTGCAGTTCTGTATCTAAAATTAAATTGCTTAGTTTAATTTATTCATTCATTCAATATAAAAAAATAATGTGTAACTTTTTGAATTTGAATAGTTAACAAGAGATATTACTTAAAATATTTGTAAATGTGTTTTTAGGTAACAGAGTTGGCACCTCTCCGTTCCTTGTTAGAATGTCTTCGGGAAGTATCCCTGCGGCCGAATTTCCCCGTGCCGAACCTTTGCGAATTTGGGGAACAAATCTGTGATGGTATGACTTATCTGGAAAACAAAAGACTGATTCATAGGTAAACCTACTCGTCATCATAACAGCTACAAAATGTGTCATATCTTTGCTCACATTACCTCACTGCATTCCTTTATACTTACTACACTTTTGTTTGCAGGGATTTAGCAGCAAGAAATATTTTAGTATTTAACAAAGATAGGGTAAAAATATCAGATTTTGGACTTTCTCGCGCGTTGGGTGTTGGAAAGGATTACTACCAAACAAATTACAATGTTAATCTTAAGTTACCGGTGGCCTGGTAAGTTTAGTTTCACTGTGTGTCACATTATAACTTTCAATAGTACATTACTGAAGAGACCAGTAAGTAAGCCGTACTGGACGTGTTTGTTTGAAATCCGAGCCAAAGGCGTGGTTTTTTACTTTACCGAGTCCAGTATGGCACTTAATGGTTGAAGCTTGTATAGTGCTTTTCTCAAATTTAAATCAAAAAGCTACAAAGACAAAATCTAATTTATTATAACAGTAAAATTAAAATTACATGACAAGGAAATATTTCCAAAAAGTTTAGTGACCGTCTGTCGCCATAGATCGGAAACCTAATGACACATTAATTCCAATGGGGACTATCGTTTCTTTACTCACCAGCTGGCAACGCTGTTGACTAAGATACAGAGGGACTTTTTGGCGGGAAGTCGAACTAGGCGGGCGTTTTAAATTTTTCTGCGTGAAAATTTTCTAAAAATTTTGTAACTACAAATAGTTTAAGTGTATAATAATTTAATTTAAGTTTGGTGTAAATAATTTGAAACATGAGTGTAGATAGCGACGGGGAAGACCCCGTCGAAGTTGCAAAAAAAAGGAAATTGGACAATCGCAACAAGGACAAAGAAGTATGCTATAAAATGTTCACAAAAGCAAATTATAAGAAGCTTTTCTCTGAAAATCACACGGGTGACTGTGTTGTATTTGTGGAGTCCAGTGAGCATGAAAAAGTTGGCAATAAAAATCCATTGACTCTGACAAAACTTTTTATGGATAATGTGAAAGGAATCGTGGGTGTTCACAGAGTAAACGCTTACAAAATAGGAGTTTCCTTCAAAAAGCCTGCTCCAGCAAATAACTTTCTAAAGATGGACAGTTTTTTAAACCGTCATAAACTGAAGGCTTTTATACCAGCGTACCTCACTGAAGTAACTGGGGTAATAAGGCATGTACCTACCAACATGTCAAATGAAGATATTTACAAGAATTTATCCTGCGACCAGGAAATTATTTCTGTGAAACGCTTTATGCGCGAAGCAGACCAGAAACTTATCCCGCTGGGCACCATTGCGGTGGCTTTTGCGACCACGGTGCTACCACAGTATGCATATAAACTCATTTGCAAAAAAAACGGGCACCCAAAACTTTTCTGTACAACTATGGAAATCTTAAACAAAAGAGAGTTTATTTATATGCATTCAATTAAATAGAAACAATTGTCTACGTATTAAAAAGTTATGGCAGGTAAAATAAAATGTTCCAAATTTGAAAATTTGAAAGTTATTTAAAAATATTCTATTCGATTCGTGTATTTGCTCGCAGTTTGTGTTTAGATATTGTGCTATAAATAAATAAAAAAGCGTTTTACGTAATTTTAATGAATTGATATTGATGTAAAATTGTTTAAATTGGTTTTTGGTGTCAAATTTTACACCGTAAAATGGCAGACAAGACAATTATCGCTGGTAATATACTTTTTCGTGGAATTCAAAACCTCTCTTTACCGCCCTTACCGGAGACTTTTAATCTTCGTCCGGTATTCTTAACCTACTGGTGACTTTTTGATGTAATGGCGACTTTACGTATCATGTTTGAGAAAATCGTGTTTCTATTTAACATCTGTTGGTTGTTTTTAGGTGTGCCCCAGAATGTATATTATACCTCCGGTTTACGTCGGCAAGCGATGTATGGGCTTTTGGTGTGTGTCTCTGGGAGATGTTCACATATGGTTTTCAGCCGTGGGCCGCATTCTCAGGCCAACAGATACTTGAAGCAATAGACGCACCGAATTTTCAGGTTTGTCTTGTGTCGATTTAATGTTTTTGGTTAAATAGTAAGTTTAATACTAATAAAAACTTTATTGCAGAGACTAGAAAAACCTGAGTGCTGCCCAGAAGACTACTACTCCGCGATGTTGGAGTGCTGGGCGCATGATCCAAATGATCGACCAAAATTTAAAGATTTAGGGCCTAAATTAAAACTAATTCGACCAGAGCAGGTACTAATTCCAATTTATTTTGACTCAGGGACTTTTAGTCGTCAGTTCATGGAAAATTTACTAAGTAGATTTAGACAAGACGTATGTAGTTCATAGAAAATTGTCATTTTACGCATGTCAAACACATATTTAAGTTTTTATTGTGGTAAGCCCTTTTTTTGTTTGAAGTTTTTCATTATTTATAAACACTTAATAACCCTGAAGGTTAATATAAAATCACCAGCTATATTCAGTAATTTATTGATTATTTTATTATTCATTGATTTGATTACAATTTACAGGTAGAGACAACAGTCAACTTTCAGAAGTCTGAAGAGGGGAGGCGAAGTAATCTCTTAGAGTACAAATCTGGTCAGGTTATAACAGTACTGGGCAAAGAGTGAGTATCTCCATAATTAAGCATTAAGCATAGACCCTTTTTTTAATACCATTGTTTCATGGCATGGTTCATGATGATTCATTGCTAAACAGAAAATCATGAATACTGGATTACAAGTACACATTGATGGTATAGTTTAAAGTGGGGTCCATAAACCCCTTAGGGTATGTAACATGTGTGCCAGCGGTGCGCAGCAACTCGGTTAACCCTTAACATAATGACGTACTAAAAGTGATTTTTTAATATTAGGGTTTGTTTTCTTTTTCCGTAATCTTTATAGTAAGGCCATTTTTAAGCACTCCATGCGAGCTTTGACATGGGTCCATGGACTTTTAGAAATTTTGAAAATAGTCCATGGCCACAAAAAGTTTAAGAAAAACTGGCCTAAAAGCTTATGCGATTAGGATGATAGAGCACAAAATCATGAAGTTGCAATTTATAGTGGTATTGTTGTATTCATTGTGAACTAGACCTAGACATAGATATACAATGAAGTCCATTTGTACATGAGTTGTGTTCATATTCACGCATTATTTAAAAAAAAAAACATCATTTTTCAGAAATGTTACTAAAACATCAATGTGGCATGGGGTGCTGCCAGGAGGGGCTTGTGGTATGTTCAATCCGAACAATACTAAACCCTACCTAAAGACTGAAGTGAGTAACATAGTGCGCTTCATGCTAACCAGAAAAATGTAAGGGCTACCTATTTGAATCCCCAATGGCAAATACACATCCTATAAGTAAACTTAACCAGAATAAATTTTATTTTCTCTCTTTACATTTATTTTCATGAAAATAAAATTTACTTAGTTTCCTATCTTTTACATATTTTTGGTTAGACTTAAGGTAACATGCCATTCAATATATTTGTACTTATACTTTGCAATATTTAAGGTTAGGCAGAGCTACTCTGTGCCTACAGGATGACTGCTATATTATAAAATAACGAACATTATGATGTAAGTGCGATAGTATAGGTGAATTGTCAATTTGAGCTCACGATTACAAGTAGAGAATGAACTAACTAGAATTGGTCTTTTTTGAGTGCGTTTACGACGAAGGGGCACTTCGCAGTTTCTTGCAAGCTGGTGCTGCTGTCAATGTAGATAATACTAGAATGTAGAATTATTACACCGCAATAACAATGTTGTAGTAATTGTTTAAGACTATTAATACTTATGTGTCGGTTTTCCACTATTGATACTTATTTGAATACTACCAGTCACCAGACTAGTAAGCACCTACACTGGTGCTAGTATTAATTATGGTAGAAATCCGACAGTATCCAACACTAGTCCATGTTTGCTAATACGCTCGTTGTCACAGTCACCGCTTGACAGTTAAAAAGGGAGATTGCGGGTGCGATCGTGTTCTCGTTCTCCTAAAAGCCTATTCTGTGAACAATGAAACGTAGATACACTGGCACATAGTCAAAATCGGACTTGAATTGTGCATAACTTAAATAGGAGTAATTTGGACCGCTTCTATTTGTTTTGGGCACTTTGGGTATGTCTAAGCACTGCGTTCATTCATTTATTTCTGGTAAATCATGCTATATCATTTTTTCCCTGGGAAGGGTACTTAATTGTTTTGGTGCAAATAGTTAAGGAGACTTTATTTTGCTGCTACATATTTTATAAAGATGACGCGAGTGGTGGTCGCCATCGAGGCTTATTCCAAGCCAAGACCGATTATATGTATGCTAGTTACTATGTAAACAAACTGGGATCATTAATTATTTCTACTATTAATTGGTTGTCATTTGAGATGTATTTGCGCCGTTTGCGGTCCAGTCTATGTGTAATATATCACTCGCTTTCTATGTTACACACAACGACAAATTTAGCGGAATAGAGTATGCATGGACTAGTCAAAAGAAAGTTAGCCTGTAGTACTGGATAAAACCATTAAATATTTAATTTGTGGTTTCGCTAATTATGCCGCAGTGTGTATACTCGTAGCTATTTTAAAAATTGATCTAAAACACCATGCATTATACGAATCACTATTTCCATTCAGAAAACGATCACTAACGTAACTGGGTCTCTATCACCTCATCCAACTCGCAACTCGGCTCGATCCATCCGCTCTTCACTCTTACGCTCTGACGTCAAGCGTCACACTTACACCGGCAAGAGAACCATCCAGCGAAGCATGATCTCCAGTCCCCAGGGCGATGTCAAACACACCGGCCACGTCGGTCTCGACGGCGCCTACTTTGGTGACATTTCTTTCCTGGATCCCGCCGGCTGCGTGAGTATCATGAAGCATAGTATAAACCCAGCAAGTAATCTGAAATCAATGCACTGCCTCGCCACAGTTCAAATACTGGGTTTATACTTTGATATCATTAACACGAATACATGCCTTAGTTGACATGTGATCCAAGTACAGCTAGAACGAAGATATATGACGCCCTCTCTCAAAGGTTTGCGGTAAATAGGAATTAACATTTCTAACTTACCAGATGGGTAGAAACGATTGTGTTGTAATTATTTGTACATGAAGGATAAGTGCCTTAGCAGTCTAGACTGGCAATGCAGCTGTAATCCTCTTGTGTTGCGGGTGTCTATGGGTGGTGATGCATTCAACGTCAGTTGATCCACTAGCTAATTTGTTACCCTGTGACATCAATAATAGTAATACAGTGTAAAAAAATGGGAAAAAAATATTTTGTTCTAGTCTTATTTTATGCTACCAACGCCTTCGGAATGACTATCGGTTGTGGCGCCTTTTTCGTTTTTAACTATGCATTACTTGGATCACTTGTAACTCGAGTTACACAAACCAGTCATCATTGCCTTGGTCTTTTCCCTTTAAGTATCTTACTTACTTTCCTTGAATACCAGAACGACAACAATGGATCCTCTCTGGACAAAATTCTGGTGTTGAAGGAATTCAGGTTTATGTGTTTTATTATTTGCTGGGTATGGGATGTGCCACAGACAAACTATCTAGAATAGACAATTACACAGTGCCAGTGAACTTGCTCGGGCGTGCCGAAATTAGGTATTTATCACTTTTCATCTAGTTGGGCGGGCTTACTAAATAGGGTACTGGGTCTCTCTCGATAGCATGTCTGTGTGATTGTGCTATAAGGTGCAAAATGGAATTATTAACGGGGTTTGTTTCTATTTACCAAACGAAAAAAGGCATGTATCAATATTTCTTGTTTGTGGCTAAGTGAATCTTAGCACTAGGTTAGTGAAAAAGACATGTATTTGTAGGGAAAGTTGTGCTATCGGTTCTTGTACAACTTAGTGGGCGTAGTGTTGTCCGTCCGTAAATACTGATGTATCACCTGAACAGAATGAAACTCGACGCTGTATGTCATTGCCACTTCCTATTAGGTACGGTGGTTACCTGTAGCAAGGTTTGAAAACCCTAAAATGGTGTCATAAATGTCTTAATAGCACATAATGATTTGTTTGTGGTGCTGAACCTGAATGACTTGAGTTTTTCACAACACACAATATTTCCGTTTGCAAATCTACATTCATACATACATACGTAAATCACGTCGGGGTGGACAGAGCCTAAGGTAACAAGACCTAAAGAAAACGTTTAGCATGATTGTGGGCGTATGGATGGAAAGGAGAATCAAAATAGTGATGGGTTGCTAGCCACATCGCCTATAACATGATTTCTAAGATTTTCGCCCATTCCCTCGATGGGCTTTGTTTTTTCTTTGCTCCCAGACCAGCATAGAAGTTGCAAATCTAATGGTTGAAAATAGGTGCCTTTACTTTCAATTGTTGACACTCATAGATAAACCACATTTTAAGAAAGAAATGCGTTTTTAAGAGAGTCCAGACTTGCTGGCATGTAATGATTATCGATGTTTTAGTTATCCGTTACGTAGGTTTGAAAAGCAGGTAGGTACCTAAATTAAAGTATCAAAATACCCAAGTTCAATAATTTATTTAAATATATCTATCGAGAGGAACTCACTACATTTTACATATATTCATATAGGTACATATACAGGATGCCTCATTGAAATCGGCCAGTATGGGAAATTCTGAAACTATAAGACATACGAAGATCTGTTCTTAGGAACCATGTCATCGATTTTAATAACAAGAAAAACTGCATTCATACATTTAAAAAACAACCTGTACTTAGCTCGGGAATCGAACCCGGTTGTTTTGAAAAAAATAAACTTACACTATTTATATTTAAATATCGATTGTGTAGTGTAGGTCTTAAGCAGTAAATGGCTCTATGAAACATGACGTCTAAAATGAATAAAATGCATTGTTTTCACATACTTTAATTTATTTTAGTAGGTGTTCGTTGTGACCACCGTTACAATATTCAACAAGTTCAGGCATGTAAATTGTCTCTATGGTTACGTTAAGGATGAAGTGTACAAAACAAGCTATGACACAGTTAAAGACCTAAAAGCAGCCATAGAGTCATTTTTAACGCCAATTCACCACATGATACAAAATGCAATTGTAAGATCGTTACCTAAACGTGTTGAACATTGTATTGAAAAAAAACGGTAGTCACTTCGAACACCTACTAAAATAAATTAAAATATGTGAAAACAATGCATTTTATTCATTTTAGACATCATATTGCATAGAGCCATTTACTGCTTAAGACCTACACAATCGATATCTAAATTGAAATAGTGCAAGTTTATTTTTTCAAAACAACCGGGTTCGATTCCCGAGCTGAGTACAGGTTTTTTTAAATGTATGAATGCAGTTTTTCTTTTTATTAAAATCGATGACATGGTTCCTAAGAACAGATCTTCATATGTCTTATAGTTTCAGACTTTCCCATACTGACCGATTTCAATGAGACACCCTGTATACCTACTGAGAAGCCTCAACCTTGGCTTGTTTGTAACCACTTTGTTTAAATTAATAAACGATTTTTTTTCTTATATTGTTTGTGTGAGTTCGTGCAGTAAAAGTTTGCAGATGTGGGTCACAATATTTTGAGCGACACTTTCAGGGACAAATTGTTAGGTGTTGGTTAGGTGTTTTATGTAGATCTGATCTGTGTCTATGAAGTGGCTATGTTAGCCTAATTTCAGCCACCCTAAGGACATTTACAATGCCCTCTGGCAACAGTCGTTTGGACGCAGTTCTGATTTGATGATTGTTAAAAAATGTTTTAGAATGTAAACCTGTATACCTACTGAATTTCGTATGAACGAGTATTGAACTTGCACACATCTGAATGATGCCTATCGATCTCTCGGGCTACGTTGCGATAACCCCGGAGAGCAATATTGAGCGATACCATTGCACATTGCGTGTTCGCGTGAGCATGTTCGGTAGTCTGACGAGTCGTTTATGTGGCAAGCAGCCGCCGAGGCAGGTGGTGACGCCGTACAAGCCTTCTGAAGATCTGGAGCAGGTGCCATTGCTCAACCCCAACTCTCCGTCGCACCTATCGGCCGCCTGCACCTCGCCCTACCCGCTGCTCGCTTCGGACCGGCTCGCTAACTGTGATGAAGTCGATTTGCCATGTAAGAAATATGTATACTTTTACTCGGAAATGTTTTAAGTATAATAAACGTGTATCTCTTGAGATTAAACCAAATATTGAAGACTTGTTTCTTGTATAATATTTTCTATATGCTGTTATAATTTACAAAAAAAAATATTTTGTGGTTGCAGGCGACTCCAAAGTCAGAAATGTCAAAAAAAATAGTATGAAATCGATCTCGGAACCCACAACGAGCAGAAGTATTCTAAACAAGGTATGTGTATACATTTCAATTCCAAAGTTTCGAGTATAGTGACTGAATTAATGAACTGAAACTACTTAATTTTGTACGAAAATTGGTGCAGGTGACTCTGATGAAAAAACATTACACAAAAGCATTTAGTAGTAGTATTAGGTATTGTCTACAACTTCCTACGTAATTATCTCGTGGGAACAATGTACTTTCCCAGAATAAATCAGACAGCAAATTTCTATGACAGTTTTTTTTACATTCGATTTTAAGTTTCAGAGATATGCAAAGAATCAAACGAAGTTTTGTATTAGGAGAAAACAAAAACTTATAATTAACGCACACTACAAATTTCATCGATTAAGTTCACGAGTAACACCGCATAAAAATAATCGCCATATTATGAAATATTTACTTTTATGATAACTGTTTGAAAATGTGATAACGTTCGATTAATGATAAAAAGCTGTTTTGTAAACTTTGAAACGAGAATATAACGTATATTTTTTAAATTTGGCTAAATGGCACAGTTACAGACTATATTTTGCCGCCTTACTAGTTAGTAGAGCACTTGCTCTCTTACTTATTTGGTGCTGGTGTGTTATTGGCGCCTTATACGTAAATACTAAACAGCAGTCTATGTGTAGGTACATGCCTACTTATCTTCTTAATTGGAAGTTAAAATGTAAGTTACTCATGTGAGTTATATAACTTACTGTAATGTTTTATATCCTATGTGTTAATATAACGTTTGTTTCCCAATAAATAAATGAATAATATCATAGAAGATTATCTTCATAATCATTACAAAAGGCACCAAAGACGTTTAAGCGGACATGTAATGGGATTAAGTAAGTAAGAATTGTAGCCTTTTTCGACAAATGTTCAATGACTATTATAACTAATTCATTAATTATTATTTTTCCGCGACCCAGGTGAAGTCTGCTACAATGGGCAGGTCCCACAAGAATGATCATGGCGGTCTCACAATTCCGACTAAAGCTGAAGAAGTACACGAGTATCACGAAATAACAGACACGGACACGGTAATGTTTAAATCTTTATTTTTAATATCGAAGATCTTAAATTTGTATGTATGTGATCCTTTCTAACGCTGTTCGTTACAGGAAGGGGCAGCTAGAGCAGAAAACTTGGTGCCCCTAGAGAGCCCTGGGATACCTGTGAGTATTTTTTTTGCTCTTATGTTGACAGACGTTTTAACCAACCCTGTTATTTAAAATATTTTTAAATTTTCCGTGTCCATTTATTCTGTGAACGGAGAAACCCTCTAGCGAAATGTAATAATTGTCAGGCTATGGGGCGTGGGCCACCCGAAAAAATGCTGCCATTATTTCGAATCACTGAATATTTTAATACAAAAATAGGTAGGTTAGGTTAGTTAGGTATCTTCATTTGCCCAAAGGGAAAAATACCCAGAAAAAATTCCTCTGCCCATGGGTGGAGCTCCGTCGAAAACAAGGTGGACAAACTGTAGGTGGACCACGACCCGTAGCCGTAATTTTTTTCTTATCTATGGGTAAGAAAAAAATATGTGTAATTAAGACAAATATTGAGATGATATTAATGCCTTTTCAGAAAAGTTACGGCGACTTTAGTCAGAGCCTGTTGGATGAAATGGAATCTATGTTTCGTAGTTTGGATGGTAGAGGACGAGCCCAAGACTCCGTAAGTTTATTACCAGATTTTTTGAATCTCGTATACATAAAGGCGTGCGGCATTTTTTGTTATTAAATATTAAATCACCTCTTTTATATGACCGCCAGGTAAAGTTGTCAAAAAAGTGCTAATATAAGACTTGCAATTACAGAAACCTATACAAAGCTATGAGGTATGAAACAGCTGAAATTATTAATAAATTTATATCTTTTAACTGCAAGTGGACAGTGGCAGCCTATTCAATGCAGCGCCTAAGTATTAACTCCTATCGCACAGACACATAAGAAACCAAAACAATGTGCCCTTAAAAAGTAAAAAAGTATTTTTATATCTGTGAGTATATAACAGTTGTTCAAATCGTCACTCACTTGCCAGCGGTTTCTTGTAATTAATAAAATACATCCGGGGTTTATTTTCTAAATTTCTTGGAGGACAAAAATATGATATTACGTATTGTTTAAATATACTTCCAAAATTTGCTTCCAAAATCTTAAAATACCCCCATAGGAACTTCTTGCATTCATATAACTTATAATAGTTATAATAAATATGACATTACTTTGAATTTTTTTTATGATTTAACTATTGGCATACAAAAACTACAATGATCAACATTTTATTTATCAGGTGCTAAACGCTAACTGGATTATCGGTAAGGCAAAGCATTGTAGGCTAGTCATAGATATAAATCATTCACAATGCTATAGTGTCACAGATCTGTCCTGTAGTTGCTTTTTCCCAACGCTAGATCTTCACGATCACGTCACAACGGTATTATTTATAAGTTATTATTCCTTCATACATCATCATTTTGCCACTAAAATCAGACTTAATATTCGTCATTTTCAATATTCTGTTCTATTACGTACTATTGACGAAACCATAGCGTAATAGTAACAACTAGTGAGGTAAGTCGATAGTCTAAATTCTGGAGCACGCTAATTCACATGTCCCATCAAATGGACTGTGGGAGGGGGACTGGTCTTACGGGACGCGCCAAAAAAGTGTGCCCGCTATTAGAAATTATTACGCTTTGACAAGAATCTTGTGAGAGTGCCAACCAAATAAAGTGACAACTGTTTTCAAACTTCATATGGTAGTTTTTATGCCAACAACTCATTACAAAATATAGGACAAAGTTAATCTCCAATTTTGACACAGTAAACATAGGTAATTCGTAATAGTAAATAATTATGTAACTATTGTAGGTTTGTAGTTTAATTATGTTCTGTGAATTATATTTAACAGTAAATAGCTACATCAGTAAAACTATCGACTGCACTATGGGATATCCTATTAAAAGTTCCGTTAACGAAAACACATCCCACACACTTAAGAGTAATAAACCCTTAACCCACATGACTGTGACTCATGTGTATAATCACAGTTACTGTTGTTGCAGGGTTCATCAACTAAGCATTTTGACTTTGATACTGTTTTGAGGTAAGAAAAAAAAACATTTCATCTGAGCTGAGATGAATGAAATGACGAATGCCTAAACATAATCGAATACGTAATACAGCCGAAGTAATTTACTAACACTATGCCTTCATATGACATTAGTTTCGTTCAATCCGTTCATCGCAGCTCCCGTGAAACGAACGACCCATAGATACTTAAACTGTTAATGTGAACGTAGTAAGTAATGTGTACGCACTAATATTATTTCGTAAGTGTTAAAAGTGATAGAAATATTTGAAACACCTTTAGTATATCATCTTACTATGCTTCCCTTATTCACGGCCATTTTAATCCCCGTTAGAAAATCGTGTGGTCTATGTTGTTGGATACCTGTACGTACATAATTGTTTGTGTTTAATTTAAGGTGTATCCGTGATTTGGTTGGTTATCTTTTTAGATCTCACACATTCAAACCAGAAAAGAAGAAAAGTTTTCATACTGGTACAATGAAACCGATGTCGGCGCATGACGAAAAGACCCTGGAAACAGCTGTGGCTCTGGCCAATGAAATCACCACAAAGTAAGCAACATACATTCGTTTATTTGAACCTTGGCAAGGAACTTTGTACAGTAAGGTGAGTGCATTCACGTGCCACCGTAGAACCATGTCGCAATAAGGTGACGTATCACTCGAGTTTGAGTGACGGCGGCCTGTCAATTGCGACAGGGTTCTACGGTCTACGTGAATACATTTTCCTCAATCTACATTGAGGGTTAAAATAGGCTACTTTCTGTCCAAGAAAATGGCAGATTACCCGTGGGGTAGCGATAAGCGAATGCTGCATAGACGTAAACATGGATAACATCTAGTAGGCAATATATGATTGATTTGCCAATTTAGAGAGAGAGAGAAACAAACATTTATTTTTTTATGTGTGTAAACACATTCGATACACGTAGATATAATATATTATAAAAGGAAAAAATCTATATATTTGAGAGCGATACTTAGTGCCGATATGGTGTAAAATGGGCCCCACTCAGCATAATATTGCGGCAAGCCGCAACGCTGGTTTTCAGTGGGACCCAAAAAAAATTAAAAAAACTAAACTTTACTAAACTAAATTTACGTTTATTTTCTTTATTTTATTGAGTAAATTTAAGCATCTTTTATATATTATCGCATTCGTGTTGAAATAACAGGAATTATGAAACCGATATAATATACGTACCTATGCGTTTTTGATAAAAACTTATGATGTATTTTGTTTTAGGTCAATGAATGATTTGGATAGTGACAAGGTGCCTCGGTCCCCAAGCTCCAAGTTTCATTTTAAATTTCCACTGGTGTCACGGCACCACACATTGCCACACGAAAGCGACAAAGATATAAACGGTAAGAGGTGTCAACGCAATTTTTTTGTATTAACAAAACCTTTTTTGTTGATGGTAACTACCTACTATAATAAGCGCATGCCAATTTAGAAGTCAATCGGACTACAGGAAGTGAATGGAAAATCAATTTTACGAATCTCACTGTCTATCTAGCTAGTGGAATGAAGTTAATTGACTTTTACGTATTAATCACGTCTTTATCCCTTATGGGGTAAACAGAGCCTAGGATAGCTAGACCCAAAGGCCACGTTTAGCGTGATTGTGGGTGTATAGGTGGAAAGGGGAAACAAAATAGTGATGGGTTGCTAGCCGCATCGTCATAACATGGTCCTAAGGTTACCATTGAAATGTATAAAAATATTAATGCATCGCTCGTCACATCACTTCCGAACGACTACTATTTCACACATAGTTGGATAATTATATACTGTTTTGTTCGTTATTTTTTGTCATGACAGGTAAGTATATATATTATTTATTAGTATACATGGTTGGTATATCAGCAGCCGTGCCTAAAACATTTTCCTTTTAAAAATCGTTTTGGAATAAAATTAATTTTCCTTGTTATTTCGCTTAGGCAATGCTTGCAATGTTTCGCTTTGTCTACCAGGTCACTTGGGATCGGATATTTTGGAGCCAGCCAGATGCTTATAAGATAAAAGCATTGTTCGACATTTTAGGTTATCTCTAGGTTTCATGTTAAGGCTTGCTGTTCGCCAGACTTGTGCATAACAATATTCCGATACTCAGAGTTAGGTCGTAGATAATATTGACAGGACACTCGGCGATGGATTTAAGCTTAATTTGAAGGTTTTTTAGATCAGCAATTTATTGGTCTTTATTGCTGCCTTAAGTTAGTATGAGTATTCCCATATACATAATATATGGCTGATGATCTGATGCATCTTTTGATGCGAAAATAACTTAAAACACGTGAATAAGATTGTATGTAATAAGTAATATTTATATGCGATAAACATTGACATCATATTCTATAGAATTAAAATAAATCGATATCACAGCCAATCACAGCCGGCGAATATATCGACTGACAATATCCAAAAATATAAAGTATTATTGCAAACAGCACTTTCAGATCCAGCGGTGTATACATGACAATACCTTACATTTGTACTTGTGTCAACTCAACTGTGGTACTCAACCGAGAACTACCTCAGCATTCAATATTAATGCTGCCTGAACTCGTGCCATGTAGGTCACTGGGTCGTGTCATATTCTCGCTATATTTTACTTGCCCGCGTGGTTCGTGTAACCGTTTCTGCGTCACATCGGTGGGTCGCCGTTGTGTTAAACATAATCATCTATGAATTAACGTCTATTACCAAAATTTACCTAAACAAATTGCCTTTGGGGAATCTGTTGTCTTGTACAGTCGCCATCGCTCAACTAACCATTGAATATCAAGGAGTACGAATGTTAAGTTAAGAATATTGTCTACTGTAGGAATCTAGTTTGTTTAAGGTATGGTACGATTCCTTCCCAATCTTTCAGTGGTGACGTGAAAATGAAGGTACTATCAAATGAATCAAGAAATTTAATTTCTTGATTTTTATGTTTTTACTTTTTCGGTTTTACCGTTAGAAATTAAATTTCTAAATTTCAGTGAAAATTAGAACACATAGAAAAATCCGAAAAGTAAAGCTATGGCCGGGAATCGAACCCGGATCCTCGTCATTCCGTGACGCGTGCTATACCCCTACACCACCCATAGCCATAGCTTTACTTTTCGGATTTTTCTATGTGTCCTAATTTTCACTGTCATTTAGAAAGTGAAAATGAAGATTAGCATAAGTATCATTAGAAATAATCGTAAATTTTATGATAATTAATGCCGTTGTTACAGGGAAACACGAACGTCGCAATTTCAGCGAGGAGGCCCACAGTGTTCCAGATTTTCAGGTTTCATGTTGTCTTGATATTAAATATGCACGTTAATTATTCGTTGTTGTGTTGTCAATCTTGCTATCGTTGGCAGACAATAGCCGCATAGCAACTATTCTAATAGTTGTGGAGCAAAGTTTGTTGAATTTCTGTTATGTTCTCTTTGGAACTGGAGACAAATTGAGCTCAAGGTGCCTATACATATAATAAAGCTGGAGAGAGTCGAAAGTCTGTACATGGGAGATACTTAAAAAATAATTAGCTGGGGATACTGAGAATCGATAACAGAACAAGTTCTAACAGTTTTTAGAATTTTTGTCTGTATATTTGCGAGCGCATCATGTGAAAACGGCTGAACGGATTTTGATGCAAACTACCAATCTGTTGAGAAAATCACCGGCCAGGTTATAGGCTACTTTTTATCCCGGAAAATTGCATAGTTCTCGCGGGATAGCGATGAGCATGTAATTTTTTTTTATATCTTCCATGTATAGACTTTCGACCCTCTTCAGCTTTATTATTTGTAAAGATAAAAACTAAATAAAAAAAATATGACCACCTTAAATGTAGCCTAAATCCGGCTATACATAGATTAACTAATAAATTGTATTAATTACGCTTCTTTACAAATTTCAAGTTAAAATATATTTCGGTGTACTTACTTATATGTTTGAAGTAAGTGCCGGTAGAAGGTAGGTAGTACAAAATCCATCGTGCTAAAGTACGACTCGCATTTGGCTGATTTTTGTACATTTTTGATGGGAGAGAGTAAGAAGTTTTAGCGCAATTTTTTTAGTTTGAAGGCAAAAGCTAGCAAGATAATAAACTCGTGCCATTCTCGTTCTTTGGGATGAGATCGTTAGTCAGGTACAATAATATTACGTATTTAAACATTACTTACCTACACTATACTGAACACGGCATAAAGACGGGTTTATCTTCATGTTAATAATTAACTATTGTACATTTCTGTGTCAGTCGACGCTTTCGGAGGCGAGCAGGATGGCGTACACAAGCTTGATCGAGCAGCCGACACCGTCGTCGCTGATCCCGCACCTTGCGCCGGAGTCGTCTCACGTGCCGCACACGCCGCACACGCCGCACACGCAGCATGCGCTGCACACGCC
The DNA here is from genome assembly GCA_949127965.1 of Pandemis corylana. Lineage (NCBI taxonomy): Eukaryota > Metazoa > Arthropoda > Insecta > Lepidoptera > Tortricidae > Pandemis > Pandemis corylana. The sequence continues at coordinate 24,326,364 of OX421850.1, forward strand.
GCAAGTGCCGCACCGCCCCGCTACTATCCCTAAACCGGCACGTGCCACTGATCGCACTGACTTCCACTCGCTACAATTACCGTACAATAGGTATTTCAAAGATCTTCATAGAATAAGCAGAGGCACAAACGTTTTACAAAAACAGCCCCGTGCAAAAAACGGGCAACCATGGTTTTTGTATTTTATGTGCATAAAAGCATTCTTTCTATGCTTTAATTCCTAAAAATCTGAAAAAACCATAGGTGTCCGATTTTTTTGCAAGGGGGTTTATTTGTGATTTATATGTTTACGTAACAGCATTGTAATTTAATGGTATAAAACTCCTTTATTGCTTGCCGGTCTGTCTTGTCATTCCGTTTTTTTTTATAACTGTTTCCTCTTTTCAGACCATCATCTAATATTTTTAAGGATCATGAAGCAACCAGCGATGATGTGAGTAGCTTCGAGCATGGAAGACCATATAATTGTGTGATTATGTTATTTTTAATGCTTATCAACTCTTTTTTAGAATAATCAGAACGAACTACCTCTGCCACCTAGAGCAACGAAACCCAAATTGATAGACAAACCTCGACATATTAGGAAATATCCTCTAAAACTACCGACTTCCTACGACTCTGCCATTAAAGTATCCACCAACGGAGCCGATATTCAGAAACCGGTGAACATATACCAAAACGCGGTTCCTAGCTCAATGATTGAAGAGTATATTAACAAAAAACCTAATAACCAAAGGATGCTTATCGCAGCAGATGAGGGTAGAGACGTGTTTGACGGTTTTGAGAAGCCGAAAGTCGACATGAATCCGTTTACCAGCAGCGCAGGCCCCAGCTCTGCCAATCCCTTCAGCTGCTATCTTACACCGCTCGATGATGAAGCCTTAGCCCAGGAGACCGAAGGCCATCGACAGGGCGAGCAGTACTTCGAAGAGGGATCTTTGGTCAATGGTACGATATTCTTTATCTATTTTATAGGGAAAATTCTAGTTCCCTTGATTATTGACAAGTGAGTGTTCAGGGAGTGAGTCTGAGAGTATGCAAGAATCCTTCTGAGTTGTTCCATTTTATTAAAATATTATTCAGATTCGAAAATAATTCTCAAGTTGCCAAATTTAACAATGGTCTATGCGTTGAGTCATCGCAACAAGGTAGTAGAACAAATCAACTTTCACCTTCCCAATTTTTTTTTAATAAGAAAAAGGGAAATAATTTAAGAAGTAGTAGGTACTCTTACATTGAAGCGGTTGGGCATGTATTTTTAATTGTCGTTAATTTGCCAAACGGATGTATAGTTGGACAGATATACATATATGTGTATATGTAATGTACATATAACATAATACTCGTAAAAAAATAGCCTTTGATTTTTATTATATCATTAACCGAATTCATTTAATTGTACTAACATTTGGTCTTTAATTACTGCTACAATATATTCTGCTAAAACATCTAACGAGTACGGAAACGCTTATTAGTACATCTGCGATGACCTTCCGATGGTTTTAAGCTAGCCCCAGCTGCGTCATCTGAACATTCACTTTTTAAATATTACGATATTTCACTTTCACTCGCGCTCAACTTTCTAATCGGAGTTGTATACAATTATTCAATGTTATACGCCCCAAATTATGTGAAATGCATTGGTAAATAAAAGCTTGATTGTGGCTTGTCAAGTCCCACGCCCTCAAATGTTTATTCATTTGTGCGTTTTACTGGAAATCTGTAATCCACGTGCATTGTCACCATGAAAATTGTAGTTGGAAAACTCGCTTCAGACAACATATTAAGGTTGTTGTTTGCGCATGGGGAATGCTTGCGTAAGCGGCTTCCTATCGATTTAATATTGTTGATTTCAGATCACGTGTCCGTAGAGGATTTGCTGGAATTTGCAGATCAGAAGCCTTGCGGGCGACAGCGCGGGGTGGAATCTGATGAGGTGCGAATTATGAATAAAGTGCTCAAGCAGCAGGTACGTACGTGATAATACTACTATATTAATATCAATGTAAGTTTATTTATTTGTGGTTGAATCTCTCTTAAACGGCAGCATGGATTTAGATTAAATATTGCGTACAGATAGACATTTTACGTGAAGATATTTTTAGCACTTAAAAATAATTAATTAATAAAAACCTTTTAAAATTATATCATTTTCGTTTAGGTAACGCCAGAGGAGTGCTTAGAATCATTAGAACTGAGCGATTGGAACGTTCACCGTGCGATCAAACTCGTTCGAGTCATGATTGCTGTGGATGGAGCCGCTACGCTAGAAGAATGTAGCCAAGAATTAGCTAAAGCCAATGGAGATATTGTAAAGGCATCAGCTTTACTTGTATTGAGTAAGAAAGAATAGTAATAAACTATTAAAAAACATTGTCAATCCAATTATTTCACCAACCAATGACAGATGCATCAGTTCACAAAATCATTTGATAGACCTTTACCCATTATCTAATGAGTTATTAGTATTAGTAATTATCAAAAATAATTAGTTTTTAAATAATGATAAATTAACGTCTGTTTACACGCTTTGACAAAGTCGAGGACAAATTTTATTATATTGTCTCCATTTCAAATAAAATTTTATGTAAGTATGCTCTTATCCTCGCCTGTATCTAACCTATATCTGCCAGACCTGATCAAGCGTATGCCCATGACTATACCTACTTATTTATACTCAAAGGTTGTCGGGTCGCTACAGCTAGGAATAACAAGAATTGGGTCAATGAAAGTGGATCACGACCGTAGTCGGTCACCAATCCACCTACCTAGCTCATCTAGCCGAGATACGGGTTGATGAGTGGACAATATTGATTGCATACTATGACTAGGTAGATAGGTGTACGTATACCTACATATTAGTAGGTATTGATATTGACAAAGAGGTAAGCTAGATACCCTGGAACTAATGAAACCGACTCTAAAAAGTCTCTAATAAGAAGCTATATCGTCGTGCTCATTAATCGCAATTATCTGAAGAAATCTCTGGTTTGACAGCCGACAGTGAACAAGCCCTGATTAGTTTAAGCTACTTTTTATCCCAGGCAAATAGCAAAGTTCCCGCGCGAAGCAGTTGCAGGCAATAGTTTCAGTGGGATCTGATAATTTCACCGCAACCAAAATTTCAAAAATACGTCAATTCCACGCTTTCCTCTTGGACCAACTCTATAGTGCACAACTAGTTGTGCCATTAGAAATTTCACTTCACCATAAGGTAAAGTAAGGCTATTCAGTTTGCGCTTCGGGCATTTGAAAATACTTAACGAACCTGACCTAATTTTTTTATCTCTAGTGAGGATTATTATTTTTATAAACCCGAAATTCCTAATGGAACAACTAGGTAGTTGTGCATACAGAATTGGTCCGTGAGGAAAGAGCTGTCAGTTCACCAACCCATTATTTGGCAAAACTTTATTATTTGTTAATTCGCAAGTTTTAAACAAATATACTCGCGTTGGTTTACGTAATTTAAAAAAGTTAATACACATTAATAGAATGACAGATAGACCAGTTTCGGACAATTTCACTCGACAAAGGATCAGCAATTTTTATTCCGCCAAGGAATAAGTTGAATAGAGTTTATTTGGTCCCTCAATATATTAATGGACAGTAACTGTATTTTATGCAGTAGAAAGCATCTTTTGCAGTTTTGCAACTGCTGTTCACTTGGCGTCGAGATGGCGTCTGTTCGGCACTAAGTAGGTATAGAATGGAAGAAGAAATATCTTATGTAACTTGGGGAGTCCGGATAAAGTAAAAATGAAATTTAGAGCTCTAAAGATGAAAAACGCATGGAACATATTTTGAGACACTTAACTAGGTAGGCTATGCCTCTGCGTTGACGTTTTTACCTTTCGTACTATTACTAGATTTTATAAACTATAAAATTAACGTGTGTTATTAGTACCTACATACCTACCCATAGAAAATTACATTAAGTAGGTACCTACCTGTAGCGTTTATTAGTTAGGTCCTTAACTAGGTCATAACCTGTAATATTCGAGGGTTTCTACATTTTCTAACGAGTTATAATTTTTTCCTAGTAGGTTGGCCTTTCACAGTAAACAATAAATAGAAAAATGACTACTAGGTAACTTTCCATCGCCGGATCTCAACTAGACACCCAAAACGAGCCCCGCGGTCACAACTACGTAGGCAATTCAATTGGGTTGTCGCAACACTGCACACAAGCATAGGTGGTTTTGACAATGTTGCTCAACCGTACGCTGAACCATAATAAACTGATCCGCCGAATTTTGTACAGTTCCTCTTATGACGCCCTCCAGCCTCTACATTTCGGGGATCTGAGCAGGTCGACTGTAATGGTAGTATGGAAGAGCGACGCAACGCCTAACGCAAAAGAAACACACACGTGTGCACAATTTTTATGCAACGCGTCGGATCTATTTAGTTGTGTGAGTTCCTTTGTTAATTTCTAGATCAGGGCCCTACAATTTAGAAACTGGTGTTTCTTAAAAGTCTATTGACCTGCCTACTTAGCATCGTATATTTCTGAGGTTTTGATTAAATTTTAGAGGTAGGGTCAATGTAGATGGCAACTATTTGTAATAGACACGTAGTAACGCTTTGCATCCTAAGAAAATAGAAGTCGCGCTAGTTGTTTATTAACAAAAAAACAGGTGGTTCCGTTTCGGACCATGAATTCGTACAGGGAATTGTGCTCGGAGTAACTACCTGCCTATACCCACTCATACAGGCGTTGTAGATACGACTTCATGGTGATAAGTAATTGGGGGAACTATCATACTCCTTTTGTTAATTTTACCTACAGTCGAGGGCATAAATATCGATACAGCCATCAAGTCAAATATCACCAACATTTTTGTTTCTGGTATAAAGGTTTTCTTCCATGCTGGTCTGGGAGTAAAGAGAAAACATAGAATGTACTACTTGCTTCTCTTCCCGCGCAGATGGTAGAAGCCCATCGAGAGAATGGGCGAAAGTCTTAGGAATCATGTTATAGGCGATGCGGCTAGCAACCCATCACTATTGTGATTTCCCTTTCCAGCTATACGCCCTTAATCATGCTAAACGTGGCCTTAAGGTTTTGTTACCTTAGGCTCTGTCTACCCCGTAAGGGATAAAGACGTGATATATGTATGTATGTATAAAGGTGTATAGATGGTTTTGACGTCTTGGTAACGTAATATATATTTGCGTACTTGACTGTACCTCTATTTAATTAAACCGTGATATTTAGTGAGTTAGTAATTTTCGAAACAAAGTTTATTTTTCTTTACTTTTCATTCGTTAAATCAGTTGCCAATTGATATTAGTATTAATGATTGCAAGTTATGTCAGATGTTTGATGATAGTTTGCTGATGCGTAGTTATAATGTGTACCATGTACCTACCTAAAACTATAACATAAATTCAGCAAAACAAATATTTAGTTTAGAGCTATATTTTGAAGGTCCTAATTGTTACGTAATTTAAAACCCTTTTGCTAGCTAAGATAACTTATTGAATAACTTTTTTTATGTTAATAGGTAGATATGTAGATATCTACCTAACGCATGGCACGCGATTAGGTTTGCGAATTATCATGTAGGTAACAAAGGTTTGCCAAATGATGTTTGGTAATGTGATTTGATCCCCGCCTACACACCGGGTTTCATGAAAACCTGTGGGTATCTACACGAGCTCATCGAGGTGAGCTGTGTTATTTGTCTATGGATCCATAGAAAGAATAACTGGGTAGGTAATTAACATATAGTCTGTAAGTTCTGAAGATGCTACGTATTTTGGATTTAATCAACAAACGTGAAATGCCTATGCTCGGTTATGTTATAGCCCGATTCCATATCGTTACGACATTTTCCGACGAAAACCACAAATATTTCTGACCTACACAAATAGTAGCGACTGAAACACACAAAAAGCGCATAAATGTTGAATATTCGTAGCATTATCCTGAAGAAGTCTGCAGCGTGAACGCGTGTCGGTAGCACTAAGTTAGTTACTCAATAAAACGTTTAAGGTTAGGAACCATCATCTATCCTATACTAATTATATTAATACTAAACATTGAACAAAGCAAATCTATGCACGCATACGCATGCGCGAGATTTCGACCTAGATTTCGGACGTGGCAACGTATAGGTACCGTACTAGTGGTTGTAGGGCTCTTGTTTGTGTGTGTTTGGCACGTAGGAAGGATCTCGCGTCTCTCGACCTAAATTGGCATTAGGATGCATTGATATGAAAAGCGACAATTTTATTAAAATACAGTTTAATGAATTAAGTTTTTGGTGATAATCAACCAACTCTCTGAGGGCTACTATAAATGAGAACAGAACAGAACTGAGTAGTACCAACGCGGGCTCATAGAGGAAATAATCACCGTCCGTCTTCACTTAATTATTTGTAAATGTAAATGCTGTTTGCTGTTTATTTTCTGTTCTACGTGGTATACGTGTTGTACTGCTGTAATTAAGTATGTGTATGAATTTCACAGTGCCTTGGCTTGTCTGTAATGCTGTGTAATTATTTCAATAAATAAATAAATAAATAACATGTTTGCTCTATGCGCGGGATAGAGAGGAACGAACCAAAGTTGGATCAATCGCTGTCAGATCCGCATACTAGTAGTGTCAAAAATTAAAGCTAAAGAATCGGAATTGAATCGCATTAAGACGTCATGGTGTCATCGGTTAATGATTTCCTGGCAGATTCTGAGGGATATCATTATTCATTATCCGTTGGCTAAGAGCCCGACAGGGGGAGGGGTCTTTTGACCGTGTTCTACCGAACAACGTTGCCGACATTTTTGACACAAGATTTTTGAATACTGTATTTATTACTTTGATATTATCAATATATTAAAAAAAAAGAAGAATACGCAATGGTAAGGACCCTGACGACTTCCATGGAATCTTTTTCCTAATTGCAATTGAATCGAAGCATGTAGACATTATATAATTAATGTACTTAACTGTCCTACACTACTTGCGTTAGTTACCAACAGTACAGGCAGCATCAGTAGATCATAAACAGCCAAAGAACTCAAAATGATCTACACAAGACTCTATCGCTAATGTAATAAGACAGTGTCAAGATCATTTTGAACCTTTCAATTGCTTATCAACTTCTGACGCTGACTGTACATAGCCTTTCTTCTAGGTTTAAATCTACATTGTATCATTACTTGCCTTATTAAAAACATCACCGGCTTACATTGATTTCGATGAATAGGTAATCATAAAAACTCCTACTGGCCTCCTTGTTTGGTAGAGGCTAGCACATTTACTGTTTTAATGTTGAACTAATTAACCAAAGAGTTACATTAAAACAGCCCGCGTGTGCTAGCCAACCATGTTGTGAGGCTGACTTTAACGATCGAGCGAGAAATGACAACCGAAAATAATGAAATGCTGTTTGCATATTTAGCTACAAAGATATTGCTCTAGTTATTGATAATCCAATTTTCTATTATATACCTACCTACCTATATTTCAAAGAAAGTGTAACACGCATAGACAGAAAGACAGACGGACGCACTCACAAACTTTATATTTGTAATATTAGTAGAATTGTATAAATATTCTCTTTATTACTTGAATGAGCTCAAATGAACTTCTGGCAGTCTGGCACTTCCCTATCATTCATTAACCCCGACCTGCAATGCGCACTGCCTTTCTGTTTCCGACGCTTCGCTGTTGGCTTCAACAATGTCGCCAGACAGGGTTGGTGCATGCGCTTCATGTCACAAATCCCGTTCGCAAACAAATAATACTGGTAAGACAATTTTGATTCCGGTAAAACAGGTTTACCGAGCTGTAGAGGCACATAATACCAACGACTGATTCACATGATCCCTGGATTATAATAATGCTTTAAGTAACGGTGAAATAACTCCTCACAGACGGACACTTATAAGTTTTATAGTTACCTTTTTTATCCTTTTGGTGGCTTTTGATAAGTTTGTATGTCTGTCAAGTCGCCAATGCTTGGCCATGCAGAGGAGCTAAGTCACTAGAGTTGGGCAAGCTGTACCTATGTAAATAGCACTGCTAATGCTTGGCCATGCAGAGGAGCTAAGTCACTAGAGTTGGGCAAGCTGTACCTATGTAAATAGCACTGCTAATGCTTGGCCATGCAGAGGAGCTAAGTCACTAGAGTTGGGCAAGCTGTACCAATGTAAATAGCACTGCTAATGCTTGGCCATGCAGAGGAGCTAAGTCACTAGAGTTGGGCAAGCTGTACCAATGTAAATAGCACTGCTAATGCTTGGCCATGCAGAGGAGCTAAGTCACTAGAGTTGGGCAAGCTGTACCAATGTAAATAGCACTGCTAATGCTTGGCCATGCAGAGGAGCTAAGTCACTAGAGTTGGGCAAGCTGTACCAATGTAAATAGCACTGCTAATGCTTGGCCATGCAGAGGAGCTAAGTCACTAGAGTTGGGCAAGCTGTACCAATGTAAATAGCACTGCTAATGCTTGGCCATGCAGAGGAGCTAAGTCACTAGAGTTGGGCAAGCTGTACCAATGTAAATAGCACTGCTAATGCTTGGCCATGCAGAGGAGCTAAGTCACTAGAGTTGGGCAAGCTGTACCAATGTAAATAGCACTGCTAATGCTTGGCCATGCAGAGGAGCTAAGTCACTAGAGTTGGGCAAGCTGAACCAATGTAAATAGCACTGCAAATGCTTGGCCATGCAGAGGAGCTAAGTCACTAGAGTTGGGCAAGCTGAACCTATGTAAATAGCACTGCAAATGCTTGGCCATGCAGAGGAGCTAAGTCACTAGAGTTGGGCAAGCTGTACCAATGTAAATAGCAATGCTAATGCTTGGCCATGCAGAGGAGCTAAGTCACTAGAGTTGGGCAAGCTGTACCAATGTAAATAGCACTGCTAATGCTTGGCCATGCAGAGGAGCTAAGTCACTAGAGTTGGGCAAGCTGTACCAATGTAAATAGCACTGCTAATGCTTGGCCATGCAGAGGAGCTAAGTCACTAGAGTTGGGCAAGCTGTACCGATGTAAATAGCACTGCTAATGCTTGGCCATGCAGAGGAGCTAAGTCACTAGAGTTGGGCAAGCTGTACCAATGTAAATAGCACTGCTAATGCTTGGCCATGCAGAGGAGCTAAGTCACTAGAGTTGGGCAAGCTGAACCTATGTAAATAGCACTGCTAATGCTTGGCCATGCAGAGGAGCTAAGTCACTAGAGTTGGGCAAGCTGAACCTATGTAAATAAATAGCACTACTAATGCACAATAAGAATTTAATAACCTTCCTTTGTTCCGTCTAGTAGTTAAAAGCAAAATCTGGAGAAAAATTACTCATGTAACTGAGCGTTTTCATGTGTTTTTTTTAAACGCTCAACTAAGTACGATGTAAGTTACACAAATCATTAATATATTGGATTATTGGATAGACCGTATTACTATATTGGTTGATTTATCTTGTTGGGCAGGCAGGGTAGTTTAGTATTATAGTGCTAGCGGTACGCCAACAAACAATGAAACAAACAAAAAACAGTGAAAGTCGCAATTGATGTGGCCATTCGTTTTGATTAGATCGCGAATTAATCCAAAAGCTTTGATTGGATTTGGCTGCTACCTAGAAAAGAAAAAAAAACTAAAGAAGAACAGTAATTACAATTTGTGTTGATTTTTAAGATGGTGTACATGATGGGGCACTACAAGCATTTGCTTTAAGCTTAGGTTAGTTCCTATTTTACTGATGCATGGTAGGTACATAGATTAACTAAAAAACTAGTCATCTACCTAAACTGAGGTCAGAAAATGCCTCTTTGAAAAGGCATCACTACATAGTATAAAACAAAGTCGCTTTCTCTGTCCCCATGTCCCTATGTCCCTATGTCCCTATGTCCCCATGTATGCTTATATCTTCAAAACTACACAACGGATTTTGATGCGGTTTTTTTTAATAGATAGAGTGAATAGGAAGGTTTTTATGTATAATTCTACGCAGACGAAGTCGCGGGCAGAAGCTAGTTATACATAAAACTCTACTCTCTTGTTTAAAATAACTCAAAAAGAAAAACTTTGGTTTAATTAACAAATCCCTTTTCTTTGTTTGTTATTTTTCCTGAAGCCAGGGACGCGAATGTTTTCGGAATCTGAGCCGCCTGCATCTTCAGATTATTTCTCAAGCCATCGATTGTACTGTACCTACATAATACCGCGTGATGTCTAGACGCGCGATAAGAAACTCTTTGAAATTCAGCTATCTGAACCTAGTTTAACCTGTCTGATTAATCAATAAGGCGTTATGGTCAGTAAACACTAAAAAAACCTACTTTTCGTTAGAGAACGAAACACTTCTGAACTTTTCTACAGTTATAAAATCGTAGTGTTGTACCTACTTACGCATCATCCAACTGCCGCCGCATATTTTATAGAAACTGGACTCATTTACCGCGTCACGTGCGGGTGTATTTGTTTCTTTGCACGTCGGGGCCAGAACAATTTACACCCACATATATTTTATATTACACTAGTTTTTGCCCGCGACTTCGTCTGCGTGGAATTATCATTTTGGGTAGGATATTTTTAGTGGCAAACATTCAATTAGAGCACAAATTATAATTATATTCGAGTATCGCATCTTCGTAGTAAATATCACCCACCTTTTCAAATCCTTAAAGGATGATTCCTGCAATCAAAAACTATTGTGTCCTTCCCGGGAACATAACCATATTCATACCAAATTTCGTTTATATCGGTTCAGCGGTTTAAGCGTGAGGAGGTAACAGACAGGCGTACCTACTTTCACATAATAATATTATAATATGAGCTAGTATGGATCCACATAAACCTCCCCAATTTCGGCTTCATCTACATCAAGTATCTAGTAATTTTTCAAGATTTTATTCGTTAATTTGTTAGTTTGCTACGTGACCTTTACACCATTTCATCCCCTAATTTTTTTAAATAAAATTTCCTTCAATTATAAATTTTCATACAAACTTTCATCCCCATTTAAGAGTGTAAATTTCCTAAACTTGTTTTTACTATAGGTCTATTTAACTCTAAACCAAATTTCATAAAATCGGTTTAGTGCTTTAAACGTGAAGACATTTTGTTTTAAAAAATCTGCCAAGTGCGAGTCGGACTCGCGTGCCGAAGGGTTCCGTACGATTTGGGCAAGTTTATAGTATATCTAGTGTTAGCAGAACCCTGCTCCTATATAGACAGGCATAGATAAATATTTTTTTTGTTTGATTTGATTTTAGCTGTGCTGTGCTATAAGAGCAACCTTCACAAACTGAACCAACGGGATCACAGTAACAAAACACAGTATAGACTTCCGAAGACGTATATTTACTCCAGTAAAGTTGCAGAAACAAAAACAACAATAACAACGACAAAACAAAAGGAAAAAAGTTTCTTATTGAAATTGTAATCAAGAGCATAACAATACCTTTTTTATTTCCATTAGAAATGAAACAGTATGATTGCAGAAAAGATTTGATTTAAATTGGATATATATTATTATTATTTTAAACTATTGCATGATATACTTATACTATATTTTGAGAATGTCAATAAACTCTACATTAAATAAAAACAGACTTAAAATCACATCAAAATATAATACAACTCGAGCCATCTGTTGTCCATAGATATAAGCTTTACTATGTTTACCATTACATAGCTTTACATACACAACAGGGGCTTTACCATGACGTCTTAATGCGATTCAATTCCGACTCAGTTCAGGTTTTAGCTGTCATTTTTATTTCAGTATGGATCTGACAGCGAGCGAACCTAACCTCCTGTTCCTTGTTCCATGAACGCGCTTGTACATTTACCAAATTTCAAATTTCTAGGACAATACGGCAATTTGTATAAAAACACCGTTTATAATGAAGAATTTTTGATAAGATAAAGGGGGGTTCTTTTATATCTCGGTTTTATATCTAGGTGGAATTTCTAAAAAAATGAAACATGACATTTTAAGTCTAAGAGATTAAAGATCTCCAGCAATACAATAAAAAAATCGCATTCAGTTTGGTGCAGTACTTTCTGCGTAGCGCGGTAACAAACATACAGACAGACAGACAAAAATTCGAAAAATGGTATTTTTAGCTTATCTCTAGAGCAGCGGACTGCATTAAACCCTGTTACAGAATCATCATTTTGCTAATTTTACAGGGGTAGGTTCAATTTAAACTGCTTAGTTATTAAAACCTAATATGGCGTATCGGTATCGTTAAACGCCTATACGCCCACAATCATGCTAACCGTGGCTTTCAGGTCTTGTTACCTTAGGCTCTGTCTACCCCATATGGGATAAAGACGTGATTTATATATGTATGGTATCGTTAAAAACCAATTTACAGTTTTCTGATGGCGTAAGAGGTTCAATTCTTTCTGATGGCAACTAAACGGTTATTTATAAAGTGCTGAGGTACCTAAATACAAGATTTTTGCCTAGAACGGAAATAGAAAAGGATTTGATGAAAATGTTCCCCTTTTTGTCTGTAATAAAAAAGGACAGTGTATTTGTTAATGTCATCGCTATATATAATCTTGCTAAATGTGGCCTGTAGTTATCTGTTACCTTAGGCTCTGTCTACCCCGTAGGGGATAAAGACGTGATTTGTGTGTGTACCGTTATATCGCCGCATGTTTTTAATTTAGGTCATTTAACCACGGGAGCCATGATATGCACCGAATTGTGTTAATATCAAAACTGGGTCGTTATCCAGTTAAATTAGTTGCAGCGCCCTATTTCAATAGTGTAACACAGTGCCGACCCAGTTCTCAAAGCCGGGCGAGATCCTCGAATAATTCATTTACAGCAGTAGGAAACTGTAGGTATGGCTTCGATGAAAAAGCGTGCAGCGGTGTGGGTCTGCCGTCGGTGCACATGTAGGGCACCTAGTTTCCCGGCCTCCTCGGAGCCCCATCCTCGCCTGCGCCCGTGCCCCCTCGACCTATTTATTTCTTGCTTTACGTAAGCAAGCCGCACTGGTGTGGCTGCTGCCCCTACCCGACCCGTCCTTGGCAAACAGTTTGTTCAATATCTTTGTGCGTTGTTCGAACGCCATTTTCGATTAGTTCGATAGCTTTACGCATCTTTGCCTTTGGCGAGCATATGGATTAAAAAGTCCTCCGGCTGGGTAAGATAAAAAAGTACATTTTTTTGTTACTACAATGATGATCAAAAATAAAGGGTCATTTCTCAAGCAAAGGGATATTACGGGTGTGTGTAAATATGATCCCTTTATGGGCTTTCCAATCCATTTTCGTGATCTTCAGATCACATCATTTACTTTTATGCAAATTAAAACATATTTAGTTACAAAGTAGGTAAGTAGGTACTTGGATAAAAGGAATACTTCGTTTTCATTAAATTTTTTCATAGAAAATGATTGATAATGCTTATCTCCTGGGGTACCTACGACTAATCTAGGTACCTACTACTACTTTTAGGAAATTATAATTGGTGATGATGATGATTTGTCAATTGTACGAGTAACTACAGTTAATACCTAAACAACTTTGACACCACAAGTCTACCTAAGCTGTATCACTTCGATAGGTACACAAGCATTGAAGTAAGTTCCTTAATTTATTTTATATCTCAAATAATATTCTTCAAGCTATGACCGACTAATACTAACTAATGTAGATATAATTTATTGCAAAGTTGTAGCCAACAAGTCAAGTCACTTAATAACAGTTACAATCACAGTTCTATGCACGTACAGTACAGGTAGGTATTCGCGGCAGGTACATGCTGCAGCAGCGCTGTTAAGGTGCCGGCATAGCTACACGTTGATTCAATCATACTTGAAGGGTCTTTATTGGGTTGTTACGTTCCACTTGTGGTTACGTCGTTCCGCGCGTGAGTGGCCGGCGCGGCGGGCGGGGCGCGGCGGGGGCTGCTCTGCCGCGCATACGTATAGAGCACAATGCGGCAGCGAACTGCGTCGACGTGAGCCCGTGCGCCAGCGTACTAGCCGCCTTAACCGTCATAAATATACAAAACATGGTGGCTGTCACCGTCAGACTGTCGCCGACCAAGCTGAAGTCGCGGACTCCGGCGTCCGGCGCCCAGGTGAGTCCCGCTGCGCGCTAACTGTTTATATTTTACCTTGGCGATTTCCTTCCTCTTTTTGCTGGCGACATTTCCCCGCTGCGGGTTATCGCGGCCTTATCAGCCGCTCTTGTAGCCTTCGCCTGAACGACGCATGAAACGCACGCACGCGGCATCAATCCCATGTCAGTTATGGACGTATTCGGACAGCGCCAACATTAGAATCATTTTGTACTCGTAGTACCTAATAATATCTAATGAATGTAACGAGGTCAACAAGGCTTGCTGCGTTTCTTGTGTAGGCTCAGTTTTTATTAGATACCTATTAACATTGTCGTTTGTTTTGTTAGATAATTTCAGCCGTATTGGTATGTTACTTTTACTGAGTCAATGAGGCGATAGGATCATTTAAATTAACGATGTGCGTGTGACCATGTATCTCACGCTATGTGGATACAATAATGTAGAATTGAACTCAATTAAGGAAATAGATCTACCCACCCATACATAGAAAATGAGGTTATTTGAGTCAGTAACTACGTCGTAGTTATCGTACAGTTATAAAGAACTGGAAATCTTCCACTTCTATGCAGAGGTACCAACGTAATTGCGTGACTACCATGTACGTCATCTTCTTGTAAAGTTTTCCTTTGATTTAACTAGGTAGCTCTATATACTTTAAACTTATCACAGACTTCATAATTGCCAACTTGTCTCTAAATTAATTTAGATTAGCACTTTGCACTATTCAGCTGTTTTTAAGGTCGTTATCTTATTTATTACTTTTAATGAGTAATTTTTGTACACGTAACATAATTATGTACCTAATCGGTTTACCGAAAACTGGTCTATCTAAAGATTTTGGATGAATAAAACTAAATCGTTGGCAACGTTTTGCTTTCCAATTTAATCTAGATTATTATATTTATCACGAACACACTATTCCCTTTCAAAAGCTCATTGATGAGTTAAAATTATTAAATATTTGACCATTCCCTGGTAATTAATTAATTTAGATCATGTTTATTTTCTTTCTTATTTATGTTTGCGTTTATTGATTAAAATTAGTGACCATCGAACATAGTATTATATCCAGGGGCCTCACCATGACGTCTTAATGCGATTCAATTCCGATTCAGCGTAGGTTTGCTCGCTGTCAGATCCATACTAAAAATGACAGCTAAAAACTTAAATGAGTCGGAATTGAATCGCATTAAGACGATGGTAAGGCCTCTGTTCTTCTCAAGCAATGGTTATTGATATTTCTGAATTAAGTACTTAATTGAAGGAAAACTGAAAACGTGATTCCGGAAACATTTACTCGTGTCTTACTTAAAATCCGTATAGCAAATGTTACAGTAATTTCCAACATGACAATTAAGTAATAAAAAAAGGAACGTAAATAATAATTCAAACAAATAAATCAGGTACAACTGCTTATCTGACATGTTTAGAGTAATGAGTTTTTTGCTTCACAAGGAAATAATCAAATAAATAAAAAAATAATTATATAATTTATTTATTTAACTCGTACCTTTACGAGTATCAGATCAACTTGGCATAACCGCACTAGCTTTGTGGACAAAAGCTGTACTCATAGTAGTACCCTTATTATGCAAAAACTATTGTATGAAATATCAGTTGCACATTACTGCTGTTACAAACATAACGTAAAATAACTACAAAAACTACAAAAAATAGTGTCACTTTACAGTAAAAAGGTCAAGTGCCTACTAGCCCGGCAAGTTTCACGCAGCTTCGCAATACGTTGATATTAGACGACACAGATACTTGCAACAAACTAAATATCTACTCAGGAATTTTGTATCAACTGTTAACTAGATATGGCCAGACTTCAAATGCTGTACAGTTAAGACACGGCTCATATTTAAAACATGTTTTGAATTAATATACAATATACATGCTGTCTCATAAACAATTAGTATTACTGACGTTACTATATCAATGCATGAAG
Organism: Pandemis corylana; assembly: GCA_949127965.1. Taxonomy (NCBI): domain Eukaryota; kingdom Metazoa; phylum Arthropoda; class Insecta; order Lepidoptera; family Tortricidae; genus Pandemis; species Pandemis corylana. The sequence continues at coordinate 24,342,373 of OX421850.1, forward strand.
TCGAACCAAAATAAAATCATAGCGGTACAGTTGCCATCAGATACATCAGCACTGTATGTGTAGGTGCTCTACATTCGACCGTATTGTCATTATATATAATCGTAGGATTTACATTAGATTTAGATTTAACTATTTATTTACTCAGCTCAATACATTATCTAGTCGTCAAACGAACACAATTATAATAATAAAACAAAATACGTAAAACATTTAGATTATAGGAAAATAAAATACAATATCATAAATAATTTCATCCCAGAGGGAGTCTTTAAGGCAAAATAATAAAATATATGTCAATTATAACATACATACATAAATCATATAATATCATAAAATAATAGATTATGGTTATTATGATTCCCTTTTTCACGTATACGCCCGCAATTATGCTAATTGTGACCTTTAGGTCTTGTTACCAAAGGCTCTGTCTACCCCGTAAGGGATATAGACGTGATATTGTGTACGTATGTATGTATATAATATATAATACATAGCTAAATAAATAAAATAAAATAATACATCTCTTCCATGCTGGTTTGGGAGCAAAGAAAAAACATAGAATATACCAGTTGCTTCTCTACCCGCGCAGATGGTAAAATCCCATCGAGAGAATGGGCGAAAATCATAGGAATCATGTTATAGGCGATGAGGCTAGCAACCCATCACTATTTTGATTTCATTTTTCACCTATACGCCCACAATCTTGCTAAATGTGGCCTGTAGGTATCTGTTACCTTAGGCTCTGTCTACCCCGTAAGGGAGAAAGACGTGATTTGTGTATGTATGTATGTGTAAAATAATACATACGTACATACATACCTACACACATAACATTATTCTATACCTAATACGTAAGATAAAATATATATGAGAATGTAATAACGAAAAAAATATACATTTACATATATTTAAGAAAGCCATATAACAGAAAACGATTTGATCTGAAGCAAAAAAGAAAAGAAAAGGGACCAAAGACAGGAAGTGGATTCATTTAGTGACAAATAGTGAGATTTGTAGAGAAAGTATTGCAGGTTTACAATTTGATAAGACCCGTCCCGTCGGTCATTAAATGCAGCGGTGACACTGTTCAAATTGACATGATAATGATTCTGGTCCACAGCACCACGCGTAACATATGCAACTGCTGTGTCTGTTTGATTTGAACCCTTTCGTCAATACATTCGTCGATTGACTGTCATTCACTAATGAATTAATAAAATACGCTGAAATAATGTACGAAACAAAGTTGGAGCTGTTACTGGCCACTCACAAAAAAATTACTTCAAAACATTCCCGGGGCTTTGTGGATTACGAGTTCGCCCATTTGGAGGGCTCCTACTTACTCTTTAAATTTCTATAACTTTGTTATTAAATTACCGATTACACGACAAGGACGGCTGTAATCGAAAGTTATTAACTATGTACCTATTCTCGTAAAATGTTGTAACGGTTTCGGTTTCATTCGAGCTTTGAATGTTCTTGCGTTGTTCGCGTGCTTGAACATGTGTTTGTTTCTTTGTTCGTAGACAATTACCGCATGACATGTTCAGTATCAAATCAACACTTCCTACACGTACATACATCGATGACTCTCAAAGTTTTAGACACCTCCTAAGTTCTTTGTCGATTAGTACATTTCGTAAACTTCTTAGGGCCGCTTGCGCGCTGTAGGTACCATACTATAAACAGGATATCTTTACAAACATCCTTAGGTATGTTAGGTGTGTAAGGTGTGTTTCCTTAGGTGTGTTAGGTATGTTAAATATTTCAATTGACCAAGCCCTTATTTTCTACTAATATACAGGGTGTTAGGTAATGAGTAGATAATCCTTGAACTATGGATAGAGGGCACTTAGGACGTAATAATAAAGCTAAAATAGGTTTAGTAAAAGTTGCACGGTTTCCGAGATATTCGGACTTTTAGGTTTTATTCGAAAATGTACACCCTTGTTCAATGTTTTGACCATAGCACTATTTTAAGCTAACTTTTTTTTTTTTTTATTTTTGCTCAATATTCTTGAATACTTGTGTTGTGTTTTTAGATACGCATTACTATTTTTGTGAGACTACATGCGATTTTTTTGAAAAAAATCGCATACTTAATTTTTGCCTTTTCAATCGTATATTGGTCGAATTTTCAGCTCTACCACTACTATCCACTCATTAACTAACACGCTGTATAAACTTTGGAAAATTAATATATTAGCAGAAAATAAGTTTTCTGCGAAGAGATTAGATACCTACTTAGCTTTACTTTAGCTTTTATTATTTTAGTAGGATCCTTTAAGTAACAGCTGCCCATATCGTATGAGAAGTCATGAAATGAAATGAAATTAACTGACATAAACAGAAGGAAAGACATTGTGTAAATCGAATTCCTTAGGGACAGTTGTAGAACGTAGTATCCGACCCGCTTTCTTCGAAATCGATTGTTAGTATAACGTTTGTTTTAGATAACTTTCAGCGAATTTAAGCTTTTCTCTCATCTCTTCTCTATTAATTAATCTCTACGCCCATAGTCAATGTAATTGTAGCGAGCGATATGATGGAAGAAGAACTTGCTCTTTCACAAAATAATACTGCTTCATTAGATGGCCGTGCACAAAATTGCCGCAGTGTATGGTAGGTCGATTTCGCCAACCATTCTGTCCAGAATTGCTAGACCCTTGATGGTTAGGCAGGGGCGCACGCGCCGCACGCGCGCGGGGCCCCGTCCGCGGCACCAAGGCTCTGCTTACGCCGGTCACTTTGTGCTACGGCTGCGACTGTTAGCGGCTGCGCAGTAACGGTGCCCTAGTTATTTCGGGTACCGTCCTAGATTCGAACGAGGTCGCTCGAAACGCTGTTTTCATCATCAGCGGTGGATTTTATTCGTGGGGGCCACTTTGGGCTGTCCGATCGCAGATACTGACCGACTTAAATAGGTACATCTCGTTCCCTACGTACCTACTATCAATTAACAAAGAATAATGTTTACGATTTATCGGCCACGATTTCGTAATGGTACAAATAGACGGTGTGTGGATTGGTTAGATTGTCGGTTTTAATCTGAAAAGTTGTTGCGGAGGCTTGCACTCGACTATATTCGACTAAGTTATGTTGCTGATACCTTTTTGTGAACAACATTTAAAACAGTATATTTTTAAATGAGGGAAGAAAAGCACGAATTTAAAATGAGGTATTTGTACAGCATACACGTTTACCTTTGTGAAAAAAAATGCGTTTCTCCAAACCCATACAAAACCTTTACACAAATGCGAAACGCGCACATAACTTAGTACCTATTCCCCGTGGCCAACGTGGTCATTGCTTATCATATTTTTTTAATGTCCCACCTCCTGCCTGTGTTTCGTGACTTAGTGTCCGACCGAAACACGATTTTTAGCCGAAACCGAAACCGAAACCGAAATTTTTGAAGACGTATCAAAATATTCAAAATTACTGTACAAATCGTAAGGAAAAGGTTATTGCAAGGATTTCTTATTTGAGAACGTTTCTTTTTTAGTTAAACAAAATAAAAAACGTTTATTTACATGACGTACATGAAACTACCGTGAGACTTTAATCATAATTACACATAAACGGATAACTCACGTATAAAAAGTCGAGTAATGCTTGACATGTTTCGGACTATTTTGTAGTCCTTCTTCCTGGAGCTTAAGAGTACATATTTCAATTTGTACTTTTACTTTACGCGCCCGAATTAAGCCGAATGCTCCCGATGCGAGAGCCGCGAGAGGCCGCGAAGTAATTTCGGCCCGGCCAAAGGTTTCGGCCGAATTCTGGCCGAAACCGAAACTTCGGCCGAAATCACTTTTTTGGCCGAAATTGGCCGAAACCGAAACCGAAACTTCGGTCGGACACTATTCGTGACTAACTCAAGTCTTTAAGCTTGTGATGGCTGCCTTCCTTGAGCCTGTTTTTGTAGGAATCATAATGGGCACAAAAAATTATGCCCTTGGGAGGTGCGCCGACGCAGTCCCGCCCCATTCGCTCGCTGCAGCTCCAATGTTAGATGCGAGATAACAATGAGCTGCCGTCGAGCCGACCATGTATATTTTTTCTACTAATAAGGAGTAGGTTCAACAGCGTGTGATTCTTAAGAGGAAATCGGGTGGTCGTTTCTCCATACAATTGTATTCCCCTGTTTCCTCCCTGGATAATCACATAAGAACGAATATTTTTTACTGCACGATTGCTGTTTATTTAAATTTTATTTATTTCAAAAACTAGAGACCTTCGAAAATAGCACAAACCGAATTTTAATGCCATAATTCTTGAATAATAATTTTGAAGAATAAAGTAAACAAAAGGAAAATATAGAGGCATAGCCTCGGATAAATAAGATGCATAACCAGTTCTAATCTTCTTATATGTATTACTTATATAGGAAAAAAATTGACTCCAGTTCAGTTTTGAAAGAGGAAACACGGTACTACGAAAGATCGTTTTTATCAGTTTTCTGTAGGTCCCACGGTCCGGGAAGCCTTCTCATGTTCTTTGCGGAGGGATTAGATGGAGGGAACAGAAATATTATTAACAAACCTCGTCCGCGAAGAAATCGCTGCGCTCATACGTAGACGTAGTCAGGCGTCTGTGTTCTCAACGTGGACTCGACGCACGACCTACGTCAAATGCCTGCTAACCTATCAAGTTATGAGGGCACCCAAGTGCAGCAATCACTTCAAGGACGACGTTCGTTCAAAGAATCACACCCCAGCGACTGACTTTAAAAAACAAGCCAACATCACCATTACTCTAGAAACGGACTAGGTTTGATAGATATTTATTACCACAGACGTTCACACGTAGCTACCATTAAAATAATTAGACGTCTCTGACGGAAAAATATACTCCACTTGATAAGTTTATGTATTGTAATCTACTTCCGGTGTCGCTCATTTGACTAACGTGCTATATGGCTTGTAAATTGAACATATGTACCTATTGGAATGTACACAACTAATTTATATTCATAGTGTAGGTAAGTACCGACTTCAAATTTGAAATATGTATTGGAAAATATAACTGATCTTCCTTTTTTGTCTAGCCAATGCTTACTTTAAAATTTCATGCAAAAATGTGCGCTTCATGCTGCTCCTTCGGGTGCAGACCTAAATCTAGACATCTATTAAATAATGGAATATTTCAATGTCAATAAGAATTAATCATACCTTAGGGGTGTAGAATAATTGCGTCTGTAGATAGCTCAGGTAGGTGGGTAGGTAGGTATAGACTAAAAGCCCATGAACAAAAAAACATGTGAAATGAACCAGCGTGAATGAAGCTTAGAAGGCTGTTACTATAATATCATAAAATAACTCTGAGCACTACGCCGTCATTTCTGAGCGGTACCTACAGATTTTTTCTCATACATTGAAAAAAAAATTGCACTAACTTCCGGCACCACCACTTTAAAGCGGCACTAGGTTTTTCGACATTTATTTTTACGCCGTAAATTAATAATTAGTCGTAATTCCTCACTTGTACCTGAGAAATTCCATAAAAATGTACCGCTCAGAAATGACGGCATAGCGCTCAGAGTTATTTTATGATAATAATATAGTAACAGCCTTCTAAGCTTCATTCATGCTGGTTCATTTCACATGTCTTTTTTCCATGGGCTTGTAGTCTAGTACTGTTACGTACGGTGTTCAGACCTTTTTTTTAGTCAAAAATAAACAAAAAAAGGCTGATGAAGTGCGGATAGTAGATCAAAATTCTGAACATGTCCGTAAAAATACCGTTGGAGGATGGTTGGTAATGCCTGGTAGTTAAATACAACATTCAACACGAGACTACGACTACGACATAGCGTAGACCAGATTCATAAATCGTCAGTCGTTTTTTCGTAACTTAATAAAACTTTTGTGTCGTTCGTATGATGTAGTGTCACTAGAGTAGTAAACGCGAGAGAGCGGTGTGCGCGGAGTGACAGAGAAGGGGAGGTGCTATGCCATTTGGCCTAAAGTAAGCCAAGGCCGCCGTGGTGGGGATAACGTTTACACGTGTGACCTAGATAGAAGCCGAGCGCTAGCGGAAACTCACGAGGATAGCCTAAACAGCCGCAGCATAGCGCTCGCTCTTCTGATCAATACCGAATGCTTCTAACATTATCTTAGCTCTTCTAGCTTCAAACAGTTCGTATCTCTCCTGATTCTGCGGCGAACGCACGAGTGTCAACTCTGCTTCGTCGCTAACTTGCTTAAAAGTTAGAGTCAGAGAGCTCTTTGTTACTCAACGTGGAGACGAGCCAAGCACGTGTCACAGGAAGGGGTCACTGACCCGGGTCGTCGTCTCCTGCTTTTTAAATGTATTTAGAGACCAAGTATCGTTCGATATAGGTTTATTCTATTCTATTTTCCCTACGAACTGGGGTAATGCTATGAGGTTTCGTTTCGTCTTCATCTGTTACGCTTAGCCTGAGCATGCGAAGGCGGTGGTTTGATTCGGCATTGGGTCGGCAGTCAGCAGCGCTCTAGCGTTTAGTTGGCCGTTGTCGGTGTCGGTGTGCGGCGGTGGCGGTTGCGTCGCTGGCATCGGAGTGCATTGATCGCGATTACATCACCACTTGCGTCCTTTCTCTGCGCGCGCAGCCCGCCCCGCGCCCCGCGCCCCGCGCCGCCGCCGCCTCCCGCCGACCACCACTACGTCGACGTTCGGCTACGCGCCTTCATTCGCCTTTTAGACTTCGTCCGCAACGGTCGGTCATCTCCAACTTCAGTTTATACTAGTGTAACTTGGGACTTTAATCTGAATTCAATAATTGCAAACTAAATTTATCTCGTGTATTAGAGCCGAATACATTGTGAGATAGGAATCGTTAGTGATAAGAATTAAAAGGAAGTGCTTTATCTAAGTATAGTAATTTTAAAACTGTGAGATGTTCGCGACCTACTTTTGTAACTTCCGCAATGTGGTAGAGGCGCCATTTTGATATTTTTTATCAATTGGTCGAAATAAGTTTTGACTTATTACTCCGGCGTTCAGAGCTCCGCGCGGTCGCGTCGAGCTGCGCGCTCAGACTGCAATTATTCAAAATTACTCACCGAGGCTCCGTCCGCTAGCCTCCGCCGCCTTGCGCACGGGCACGAAGAGGCGCGAAACTGGCTCGCCCGCTCAGTTCGTATTTAACTTACAGCTGGTGATGCGAAGATTCCTGTCCGAAGAAGCAGCGCCGAACCAAGAACAACAAATGTCAGTCGTGTCGGTGGGAGAAATTGACGCGACTTTCCCATATATCAGTCAGTCTTTTTCTCTCTCCTATATGGTCGGCATGTAACCGTCGAAGAACCGCCGCTCTGCCACTCCCGGACCGCTTCAATTGGGCTTAGTCTGCAGTGACCTCGGGGATTACGCAAGCTGTCTATTGAATTCGGCTGCGAAATCACTGAATTTTCTGCTAGAGACTTGCCAGTTTAATTTCATACTATTGATACATTGTAATTTTTGTTATGTACCTACCTACCATGGAAGCGTGTAAGCCATAGGAACACACTTATTTGCAATATTTGGGTTTGAGGGCTTCGAGTTTAGGTCTCTTTGTTCATGGGTTACGAAATAGCTTTTCTGTTAGAGCGCCATTGTTCACGACAGCCGCATCCGTTGATTTAAATTTAATAATTGCTTACAAGGTTGAAATATTTGTGTCGTAAGCGCACGATTTGAGTCATCGTACCTAGCACATGACGAAATCGAAATAATCGTGGACATGAGCTGCGCTCGCGCAGGCAGGAATTGGGCAATCCGCGAGCCGCTCCCCCCGCGCCGTCCCGGCTCTAGCGGCGGAGAGCCGAACACGCCCGAACTACTACGAATTTAAACGTTACAGTTATAATAGTGAATGTTTCAGCCTGGCATCTCCGGCCGACAGGACGACGTCTTCATTTTTATGCGCATCGTAATTCATTTTTGCATTTGCGAATGTAAATACATTGCTTGCTCACAATAATTATTAAATGTCACTGTAAAAGCTTAGCACACAATATTACAAATTAAACCATTTAATTTATCATATGGATTTTTATTCCTTACTTTTCTTTTATGTACATTTTTGGAATTCTGTTCTCAAAATTTTCTGCTTCCATAAAGTCGGGACCCAAATGATGGTTTTTTTTGGTTACGCGCCGCGTAGGTTGCACGCGGCGCGCTCCGCCCCTCGCGTGGGGCCCAATAGCGTCCCATGTCCCCGTCCGTCGACTATACAGGCCCTAGACACTTCCACGAAATTTATTGACCACCCTATAGTTCCCAAATCCCATTATCCTCCAACAAACCGACCGCATCGCGAATTGTACATCATTTCCTTATACTAAAATAATCTAAAAATCTCGGATTATGGGAGGGTTACGATCATACTGTATTTATAAAATTATTTTAATTTGTTAGTTACAAAATTTTATTTTTTAAGTTTTAAATTAATTTGTGCGAGCGAAATTTAGAGTTCAACTTTAACCAGAAGGTTGGTGAACAAAAAATATTTACCTTGCTAGTCCGCTACTCACGTGCAAGATCACCAAGCCTATTGACCTGCGCAAAGTAACGCCTGATTCTATAAAATAAAAAAAGAAGCTTAGTGCTTCTTTAATTTACAAATTAATTAAAAACTTATTAGACGATGTTATGAAATTTCATTTATAAAAATGGGAGTGTTTCAAGCGCAAGAACGATGATTCGTACCCTAGCTTCCATTTCCTGGGATTTTCAGAATGTGTGAAATTATGGAATTTCCATAGGTACTGGGCAGGTGACTTGAAGCCTAACCTAAGGCCAACACTGGGACCACATGGTCAAAGAACAAACATGGCAGATGCGGATAGCTCACTCCTAAGTTCGTTACCTTAAATAAAAGAAACTGAAAAAATATATATGCAACAACATTTCTCAAAATACTCGCACACTGTGTACCTAATAGATTTTTTTTTAATAAATTCATAATTTGAAAAATATAACCCTTTTATTCAATATCCTGCGCCTTTTTTGTAAATTTGAATCTCCGGAGTTAGACACTTGTGATAGTTCCACAAACTATCACCTGTTTGGATAGCTAACAAGTGTGGTGCCGGATTTTTCAGTACCTATGCCAAATTACAAATTTATACACAATCAGGGGTTGATGAGAAATTGGGTGCAATGATATGATCACATTATATTTTGAAAATAAACATACTCCCAAGGGACAATAGGAGCTTGCCAACACGCCCATTTATTATAATAATATAATATGTAGGTATATACTATTTTTCAGGCAAAAAGTTTAAACAAGTGTCAAGTTGATTATTTACGATTTATGAAATCGGTACCAGTTAGTTGACAATAAATCGTTGATATGACCTTTTTTTTGGCCAGTCAGTGCTGTATTTTGGGCCACTGGTATTTTCGTACACAAAAGACAGTAGTGTCTTTCTACATAAAAATTGGCACGACACACGGTGTAATTGGATTGATTAAAGGGGCGGGCCAAGACAGAACCTCTCTTACATTTTTACTGTTTGATTTTGTTAACAAAAACAATAATTTTTAGCCGTTATCCATCATCTGAAAGGACAAAGACCACCAAAATCTGGCTAAGCTAAGTTTTTTAAACCTTAAGACGGAATTCGGTCACCGAGACTTATGAAAAGGGGGCAGGTATTTAAATGGCACACGGGCCACAAAAAAAAAACGCCGCCACCGGCGTATTTCCGGTTGACGCTGGTGGATGCCACACGCTAGTTTCTCGTGCGGCGTTTGCGGCTGTGGCCGGTGACGGTGACCCTTACAGTCGGGTTCAATAAGGAAAGTAAGTATTATGGCTGACACGTTCACTTTGACAAATCTTGAGGTGTGATTTCTTTGTCACATCCTGCAATATTTAACTTTTATAGATTACTAGCTTCTGCCCGCGACTTCGTCTGCGTAGAATTATACATAAAACCTTCCTCTTGAATCACTCTATATCTATTAAGAAAAACCGCATCAAAATCCGTTGTGTAGTTTTGAAGATATAAGCATACATAGGGACATAGGGACATTAGGGACATAGGTAAGTACAGAGAAAGCGACTTTGTTTTATACTATGTAGTGATAGTGATATTTTAGTAGTCACAACAATAAAATATGGAGAATTAATTTAATTGTGCATAATTGTTTTATTATTATAGTTTTACATTTTGTCATTCAATTGATTTGTATTATTTCATTTAATTTAATTTCCTCTTGACGATTGCAATCAAAATTTTTCTAACTTGACAATGAACAATTTATGATGTAATTTTTATTGAATGAATTAATAATCTAATCTAATCTATCGGCTAGGTAGATATTATATATACCTAAATAAATGCTATTTCGACATTATGATACCTACTCAAGTCAGTTTCCCAAGATGTCAAAAATAATAATTCCTATTTTAAGCTTTTTGCCAAGTCGTGCTTCTCCGACAACTAGGTTTTATAAAATATTGTTTAACTTAATTTTAATTATATAATTGACTAGCTTTTGCCTGCGACTTCGTCCGTTGATTCCCCTTTTCACCTTCACGCCCACAATCATGCTAAACGTGGCCATTAGGTCTTGTCACCTTAGGCTCTGTCTGTAAGGGATAAAGACGTGATTTATATATGTATTTAGGTATGTATCCTTTTATTCTGTGCGAAATTCGAAAAAACCCTTCTTATGACGCCTACGTGATCTTCAAAGAACATGTCTACTAACAAAATCTATATTTTCTATACCGTCCTTTTATCTCTTGGGAAAAGTAGGAAATCCTTTTTAGTAGTCCTGAGTGTCCTTTGTGCCTCTACGATACTAAAGCAATATTTATTTACGTGCGACTCTACGCAGCTGCGACATGTTTACCGCTATCCCGCGGGAACTCTGCAATTTTTGGCATAAAAAGTAGCCTATAACTTGGGCGGTGATTTTCTTAACAGATTAGTAAAGTTTGCATCAAAATCCGTTCAGCCGTTTTCACGTGATGCGCTCGCAAATATACAGACAAACAGATAAACATACAAACAGAAAAAATCTAAAAACTATTGGAATGTGTTCTGTTATTGATTCTAAGTGTCCCCAGCCTATTTTTTTAAATATCTTCCATGTACAGACTTTCGACCCTCTTCAGCTTTGTTATTATGTATTATAGATGTATATAAGTTATCTATTTATTACCAGTAAATTCGATTTTTATTGTGTAGTGAGTTTGAAAGAATGTGAAATACTCACTTAATATTTTAGCAGGTTGTCTTGGGATTTTCGATTAAGTATATATAGGTACGCGATTTTAACCGATCACCAAATTATACATAGTAGCATCTCTAGTTTTAATGACCATAGAACGTAACCAAGTAACGTCGCGTAAAACAAGAAAATTATTGAAAATTTATACGTGAAAATTATGTTAGCAAAAACAGCTGTGTTTTTTTAAAACGTTAGTCATTTACAGTACCTACCAAAATTATTGATTTACTTCTAATTCAATTTTGTATTTATTTTTATGTCAAAACTTTCGTGAACGCTAACGGTAAGATATATAGTTCCCTGTTTCCTTTTCGAAAGGCTCTAGTGTTTAAATAATCAAAATTAGATAACTATAGTTAGCAGGTAACTAAAGCGGCACAAACTTACAGATGTGCCTAACACTAAGTAAGTATTCATAAATATATACCATCAATCATTATGACAGATTGGAGCATAGGTATAACTCGTGTGGTTAAAAATATTCGTTCTAATGCTAGTGGCCCACATTGCAATAGTGTGCAATACATATTTTAAGGGATCTTCTATATGAAACATAATGACGATCACTAATCAGAAAGGCAGGTGCGTAAAGTGCATTACTTTTGATACTTTCGATTAGAGCGACATCGCCAAAATATTTACAAAATTTGCTTAAAAAAGAATCCTCACTTAAAAATTGGAAAATTATTCAGTACCGACATGGACTATCATTTTATCCTCTTTCTTTGAAACGTCGCCGAGCGAGGTAAGCCGTAATTTGCGATGAAGTTATCATCATTCTAGCTTCAATATAATTTCTGCATGAAGTTTCCAGTAGAACGCCAACATAGGTACTAGAAAGAAATATGTGATACCGTTCAACTCGTATAATAGATATTTGACGGAAGAATTAGACCTTACACCTACTCGTGTTTATTCAAATAAAACAATCCGATCTTTAAACATCAACAAAAAAGATATCCGAACATTTCTCTACTGACATAATAAAAATAAGGAATTCCTGTGTAGGCCTATTTACGTTTAACGGTGACATTGAGACAAGCTACAAATAGCTTGTCTCAATGTCACCGTTAAACGTAAATAGATACTTAACAAGGAAAAAGTCGAATACTTAGAGGTACTTTTTATTAATTTCGTCTTACGTAAAGGAAAAACAAAGAAAGTACCAGTTGCTTCTCTTTCCGCGCAGATGGTAAAAACCCATCGAAGGAATGGACGAATATAGGGATCATGCCATAAGCGATGCGGCTAGAAACCCATCACTATTTTGATTCCCCTTTCCACCTATACGCCCACAACCATGCTAAACGTGGCCTTTAGGTCTTGTTACCTTAGGCTCTGTACTAGTCTCTGGATAAAGACGTGATTTATGTATATGTATGTCTTCCAGAAAAAAATAAAAAGAACCATGTCATAAACTATCACGCCAGGAAAATTAAAGGATATTAAAATTGTATTTCGAGTCGCTAGTCATCATCACTAGCTTCCAAAGAAAAAAGGTATTGATCACAAAGTAAAGATTAGTACGCAGGGTATGTTTTTGGAAAAATTTACGGACATTGCTACAAGTGAAATCCGTAAAAACTAAAATAATAAACATATTTATTCTCTAAAAACATGTACTTAGTACAAAGCATAACTAGAGCGGTCAACAGTTATCATATCAATTCTTGAAATATTATTTACTATTTCCATTCCAAATGAATATTTTCGATCTCAAAAATCACCGTCCTGTAGGTACCGCTACAAGGGAAAGATTATCAGTAGTCAGTGCAACCTGTGTAGAAATGCGATGAGGCTCAGAAGAGTCAGATGTCATAACATAACACAAGTGATAAACGCATTGCCCTGCAAGACGCGCGCAACAAAGTTGGCGCGATAGCGGAGCTGCGGTACGTGTTATACAAAACAATTATATATAATCTACATCAACCTACTGACAAGAGCTAGGTATAATGTGGTAAAATCTATACTGAGTACCGATAGCAGAAATAAGGAAAAAGATGAAATACCTGACCTACAAAAATAAAATACAATACCATTTGTTGGAAGAATAGTTTTATTTTATTATTTTTTAATATTTTTAAAAATATTTGCATATTGCCGAGAGAGTAAGTGCCTGTGTACCTATAGTGTACTAATTGCGTTATTAAAAAAAAACCTAATAAAACAATATTTGTGGCTGCTTATATCTTCTCGATTTTGTTTAACGAAGGCTTATGAAAAACTTGAGCTTAAAAGAACTATAAACACAGTTTAATGAGAAGGGGATATAATGAACTGCAATACCTAATGATTTTCAAGCCCCATACATGTGTGATTAGAGGCAGTGCTCTGGCAAGAGCATGGCTAGCGAAGGCAAAACGTGTGAAGTTGTATCACAGTATATATATATAAGCTAAAGCAGTAAGGAAACTACGAACAAAACGGTCGAAACGAACGCAAACATAGACGCGCGCTTCTACAAGGCCCCTAAGCGGACCTCGCGGTGCCGTCAGTCGCGAGTGCCGCGTTGAGACGAGTGGCTGTTTGTTACGTGCGCCCAGACAGGCCGCGATCTTTTCGTTTTAAACATGCCAAGAGCGTATGGCGCAATGTGTCCATGTTTCCCAATAGGTTATATGAAAGCTAGGTATTCATTCGGATGAGAATTTTTCATACCATAAAATTTAATAATATAGAGCTTTCCGAACGTGTCGTAGCAGGCAAAAGTATTTTTCAGTAAGTAATATATAATACTTACCTACTGACGAATAAAAGAATCTTAAACTGTTGAAGTTTTATTTTAAATACCCTATTTTATTTCTAAACGAGTTAATTTATTCGATTATTTAATTATTATGTTTCATTTTTACGGAACTTAAGGGTGCCAACCCTAATACTCTTAATTAAGTGTAGCTAGTTACGTTAAAACAGGCCTTACTAGCTGAGATAGCGCTAACTAAACAAAAAGCTTTTCAATTTTACAATAATTAAATCCACAACCCTAACGCTCTATTGGAGCGTAGGTATTTATTACAAAAAATAAGCCTAGTTCCATACTGCTCTATTTATTTTCTGTGGTTGTACTGAATTAATAATTTGGAAGATTCGTATCGACTATCCATTAACCCTCTTTCTTTGAAACATCGTTGAGGGCTAGGTTAGTCGAAGGTTGTAATTTGCAATGAGGTTGACGTAATTCCTAGCTTCACTACAATTTTCGCATGAATAATACGTCTCTTTCCAGTAAAGTGTTTAGCTTTTGTTACGCCGTCATGTTTAATTTTGTATAACCATTCTACGAGTACAGGTACTTCTTAATAATATATTAATGTGTTTGGCCTTTCTACTCGTTTGCGTATGCACATTGGTGTGCAACGCCCAGTATCTAGCTTCTGTTACAGACTAAAACTATCTGCGCTAGATTTTTGATTCTTGCTCTGAATTGTTAATACTATCTGTGGGCACATATTTCTTATCGTACGCCGCATACCTACCTGTATATTCCTTATTAAAGAATTAGACTGTACGGTTCAGAATAGAAAAAAAATGTTTTATCTTTGAACTTTATTGATTAAGTAGGTCAGCCAACTAGCAAAAGGGTCATCTGAGTTAGGTGAGTACTACCACCCATGGACACCCACAACACCCAGGGATTCCCAGCCTAATGGGCTAAGACAGAATGCTTTACTACCTAACTTAAGGGATCAAAGTACTCAATCCGACTCGTCGTCGTTTTGGAGTCCTAGATACATACATACATTACACACATACATACATAAAATCACGTCTTTGTCCCTTACGGGGTAGACTAGACAGAGCCTAAGGTTACAAGGCCTACAAGCCACATTTAGCATGATTGTGGGTGTATATAGGTGGAAAGGGGAGTCAAGGAGAGCCCTAGATGATCTTTATATTATTTAGTGTAACGAAACAATAGCCATAAATAAATTTAGGCCTGTTCGTTGTTTCATGACATGACCAAGGGAAAAACAAAACAAAACGTCTGAAAAACACTATCATTATTTGTAATAAAATTCTATATCGCGATACATATTTAATTGACAACAGTCTTCAAACAATACGTAGCTGTATAATAATCTAAATGCAGTTCTAGCTCAGGTTGGCAGTGAAGTGATCCACACAACGCCAGTATTATAGTGTTCACTGAATCGTTTATTAGGTTTGCTTGGCTCTGGCTCCACACGCCACGCACCTAGTCTAGGCCAGGGGCACTCGAACTTTGCACCGAGCTCCAGTGTGCCGTGGAAAGACCATCGTGGTATCGCAAGACCATACTTATTATCCCATTTTTTACGAAGTTTATGAGTCACTCCCAAAATTTGCCGTAGGAGAAAATACTGAGGTTGTAAACAGATAAAGTTTGGAAACTTCTGACCTAGGCGATGACGCAATCGTAGCGGACCTACAATCGCTATGCCATTTAACAGTTACAGTCAGCGACAGGTCAGTACGCTTCTATTAGAACAGATACTGGCTATCTAACTATAGTTAATTGTGCAACAAGAGAGCAGAGTTGATTTTTGGTGTGGGTGTTGACTTTGAATCCCGAGTAAGTGCAGCAAGTGCTTCAAGGACACGAGATTCAAAAACTTTGGTCTCTTGTGACACATATAATTTTTCACCTCAGCAGCGAGAACATTTTGTCTTAAGTGAAAAAAATACAAAGCTAGGCAAATTTTACCAAATTGTTTGTTTTACAAAATGCATAATATGCGAGTAAGGTACTAGAAGTAGACATACTTCTTATTACATGTTTTTTAAAAAACAAACAATTAAAAAAATACGAATTATAAAATAACGGAGGAACCGAATTGCGGCGCATACATTATTGGCATTCCAAACTAAATTCCGGGACATTTTGTCCGTCGCATTAGAAAAAAAACCAGCAACTTTGTAATGACTCGTCCTAAAACTACTCGGAATTCTGTTACATTACAACATTAAGGATTATTGAAATTATCATTTTATTCATTCAATAAAAATTACATAAATGGAAATTGATACAAATTAAACTATTAAATTAAAAACGAATTAAAAACTAAACTAAAACTAATCTTAAAGTAAAATTTATAATTAAAAAAGGAGGGGCCCCCGTGGCATAGTTCCACAGACGCTGGGAGCATTCCCCCTTTGGACAGCGATACTAATACAAATTATTGAAATTGAAAATTATTATTTAGGTACATAATTAAAATCGGCATTTTTATTTCATTATCTTTATTTCATAAGAATAATATCATTCGATTATTTGAAAAAAAAAACACATTTAAAACCTTATTAACAGACGAATTGCAATACTACGGCTAAATGTGAGGATATTACTATCACTAGGCATAGAATTTGAAAATAAAACAACGAATCGACCTGTTCCTATCTCTCACTATTTTTGTATCGACATGAAAGTGACAGATTGTAGGGAAGTTCAAACCTTTCGAATTTTTTAATTGACCCACCACAGTCCTCGGAATTGAAAAAAAAATATTAAAAAGTTATACCTATTGTCTCACGCGCGAAGCAAAATAGAGTTTTGGTCACTGCCGGGAATGAGCAAAACTCGCCTGTTTGAGGTGCTGAGGTGAAAAAGTAGTTTTTCGAACCTCTTACGTTATGTAATTTAATATAGCGACCTGACAAGTAGGTGCCTTAATCTCAATGTTGTTTTTAAAGTGTAGCAAGGTACTCGCGGCTTTAGAATGAAAAACATAAATTTGTCTTGGATACCTACGCCAAAGCTTACAGCTTTTTACATAAGTTCATTTATTTTCACCAAACAGTGGTTAGATGTTGGCAATATGGCGCTCGCGCCAGACAGTACCTCTAAGGCTTCTATTCTGTATGGACACAATTTATATTTAATTTTCCTCTTCCTTTCAAAAGTTTTTCTTCAATTACTTAGGGTTTCTTTCCTCGTTCAGTCATAACAGAACTCTTATAGGTTTACGTTGATGTCCTTGTGCCCGACCATGAAAACCCTTTTTCCGAGAAACGTGGTATCAAGCTGATATTGATATTAAACACTCGAGTGTGCTACTTCTTAGGCTAAATTAAACTTCTAAGTCAACACAATCATCACTAACAGATACAGTCACTGGAAAAGATTTTTTCATACAAATTGCCGTGGTGTCAAAACTTACTTTTAGTGTTTCTAGAAATTTAAAATTTGGTTTGGAAATTAATATAAAAATCTTTGTAATTATCCAACATGAAAGGACATTTCCTACATTTACTTAGGAGCACGAGCCCGATTTTTGAAAGGACATAATGTGGAAATACCACTTAAAAAAATTGTGTTGAATTTAGAAAATAACAGCTGTAATGAATCTATACAACTAATCAAAAATTTATTTTTGCTTTTGTTTTGTAGCTAAACATAGATTTTTATCACTTTCGAATAATACTTTCAAGTGATGTACTTTCAAAAATCTGGCATCAGGACGTTAGTTAGGTACACTTGTTTCATTTTAATTCAATTGCCCAATTTGTACGCAACCTCAATGTGCACATCAATGTGCGAGTTCTTAGCCGGTTTTTTAGCGATACCCTTAAAATCCCACTTTCGCCTGGCCTTACGGCCCCGCCATCATTCCAAGCGGCTGGCGGCGGCTGGCGGCGGCTGGCGGCGGCTGGCGGCGGTTGGCGGCGGCTGGCGGCGGCCAGCGTTAACTCAACTTATTGCGTGTGCTGCCAGGCCCCACGTACTGATTATATTCTCTTTGCTAGGCCCCAACTCGACATCTGTTTTTGACACAACAAGTGACAGATCGAAATGCTATGCGTACCTACTGAATATGAAGCCGACCGGCGTAGATTTTTGTCCAGTTTGTAATGTAAACAGAATTGACTCTTGTCACCGGCATTGCTGCGTCGGTGATACAGGGGTGTAAAGCTAACAAGAGAGCATCTCGAACGCGCAATGTACGTCTCGGTCGCCACGCCGCCGGCCGCGCTTAGACGTGGCCGGGATGTTAAGCATTTATGTATTTCTATAAAGTAAGTAGGTAAAACACGATATGATTGTTTTACTTAATGCCACATCAAACCGAATTTAATACGGCACATCAAATTCTAACTCCAAGCATCGCGAATAAAACACACGGCCACTGTTCGCGCCGTATTACAACGATAAGAATTTCCGATAGCGCGCGGTTCTAGGTAAGTTGAAATAAAAAACTTGGCATCAGGAAAAAATGGTTATGCTACGTAATCGCTTACGACGGGGTCAGGGGCCACTATAGGCCCATGGGCACCAACCGATACACATACCTTACTTATTTTATTAATTAGGTACGTACTTATTATGTACTTAGCTTTTGCCCGCGACTTCGTCCGAGCAGAATCAAAATTTGCGCTAAAACTTCTTCCCACCCATCGAAAATGTACAAAAACCAGCCAAATGCGAGTCGTACTTTAGCACGAAGAATTTCGTACTACTTAAGTAGGTACCTATCTCAACGAAATAAACCTGTTTCTTGCAATGACACCCACTTCCATTATTTGTCCCATTCTTTTGTTTGTGGGAAATTCGAAAACCCTTCTTATGACGCCTACGTGGTCTTCAAAGAACATGTCCAAGTAAATATCTTCTATACCGTCCATTTATCCCGTGGAAAAATTGAAAACCCTTTGTAGTTAAGCCTCTTAGATCGTCAAGGAATATATGTCTGTAAAATACCAAGAAATTATACAAGCAAATCAGTTACTATTTTCTTATCCCTCGGGACTTTTGAAAAATTTTCAACTCAGTTTTCAGATATCAGAATTATCTACTGGTATGCAAAATTTAAAGATTTTAGTAATAACAATGACGGAGATAAGAGGATTTCAAAGTAATAATATAAATCACTTTTTTCTCCTTATTCCGCGGGAATTTCGAAAAGTCTTGAAATAAATTTTCAGCAGTTATGATTCCCTAATTGTGTGCCAAATTTCAAGACTCTAGTAATAATTGTTATGGATATAATAGGCTCTCTTTTCAGTCGACTTACAAACCCCATTTATTCCCTATCCCGTGGGAATTTCGTAAATCGCTCCTTAGCGCACCTCTATGATAGGTACTGAAGCAATATTTATTTACTTTTCGACTCTAGGCAGCTGCAACCTTTCACATGGAACTATGCAATTTTCCGGGATAAAAAGTAGCCTATAACCTGGCCAGTGATTTTCTCAACAAATTAATAATGTTTGCTTCAAAATCCGTCCAGCAGTTTTCACGTGATGCGCTCGCAAATATACAGACAAACATAAAAATTCTAAAAACTGTTGGAACGTGTTCTGTTATCTTTTCTAAGTATCCCCAGCCAATATTTTTTTTAACAATCATTTACAGAATTTCGACCCTCTTCAGCTTTATTATAAATAATACATAAATTTATATAATTTAGTCGTAGGTAGTAGGAACTCATTATTAAATAAAGGGTCCTTAATAGAATTAATTAAAATGATGCATTGGTCTACAAAAGGTAATGCAATGAAAATAAATTCAAGTAAAATGAATAAATTATTCTAAGGTAAAGTAGAATACATTTCTAAGTAAAATACTTTCAACATGAAACAACCTTGAGACTCAATCACAACGAATGAGTCCGAAACATGTCGAGCATTACTCGACTTTTATACATGAGTTGTCCGTTTTTGTAACTATAGTCAAATACATGTTTATTTAACTTTAAATCACGCTTGCATCGAAAAAGTTGCTTGATAATTAGCCGTCGCCGAATACGTTTAAAGAAATAAACAACAATCGATTAATTTGTTAAATAGGATACAGCAAGACGTAAAGGACACAAAACGCCAGCAGGTATTTGTCGAATCATCTCACGCGATCATACTTTCAAGCTAGTTTTATTCCATTATTTCCAATAGCGATGACGATTATACCTACGCAACTTTCCAAGGTAAAAATTTACCTATTCTTAAAATAATCCAGGTTACCTAGCTATAAACTATCTGTGTGCTACATTTACATACCTACCTGCATTTAACTCACTTTTTTTCTGTGAAATAACAATAAACTTTCGCATTTCAATGTTAGTACAATATTAATTGTGGTTGTGATCAAATATTCATATTCAAATAGGCACCGAGCTCACGCTTTGAGATCTCAAAGCCCGTTGATTGCGTTGTGCATTTTTCCTTTAAACCTTATTCGTTTGAATTTGAAAGTCCGCATAAAATTATTCTCTTAGGTACATGTTTATGTGTCGAAACTTGATGCTTAATACTGAGACTTAGAGCTCAATTTTACAAGCGGGCCGATGAATACCGTTGACATAATGTCGATGCCGCTGCCACGCCATGCTCGGTGAGGCGCGGGGCGCGGTCATTACTACAAACTAAGCCAAATTTGGCCAGTTTGACGTTTGACATGAAAGCACCATGCTTTGAGCCGCAAATTGGAGAACATAAAAAAGAGAAATTAAAAATTTGTTGTCTGTTAGTTTTAAATTAACAAAATTAATTAAAAATTACTTTACTATTTTCAAATTTCTGGTAGCGCCCGGAGACTGAAATCGTCATTCCTTGGTTTGCGGATCGTGCTACTCCATTAAAAGTAAATGTTTTTCATCTTTTTTAAATTAAATGTAGTTAGTCTAGAACGAGATTAGACCCTATTGGGAAATTCTCTGAAAGTAGTCATAAATTTTACGCATTCGTCGTTGGAACATATTTGAAAAGAAGCCGTACAACTTCAAAAGCCATACCAACTGTGTTTTACAAATTAGGTGAACATTTATAGTTTTGAAAAAAAAATAGCGTTCATAAATCATGTCACCTTTGGCTCTGTCTACCCCGTAAGGGATAAAGGCGTATGTATGTATGTCAATCATGTCTGGCGCCGCTCTACACTATACCAATATTCATTAAGTTAGACTCGGGCCTGGACCTCTGGCAATTCTCAAAAATCGCCTGTTTCCGCTATTTTTAGAAACTCGTCAGACAAGTCCGGCTCTGTCTGGAGCCGAAAACCGTTTGGAGGTGAAACGAGTGAGAGGGAGACGACCATACCGATCTAATGAAGGTAAAATGGGATGGGGCTACGCCGAATTCTCGCGTGTCAATATTCATTGTGGTTGGTTTGTGCCACATAGCTGGTGCTAACACGGCTGACAGTTATAACAGCATCGTTTTGCGGTGCGTGAAATACATTTGATTAATAGAAGTAGGAATACTTCCAAGTATTTGAGGTAATTTGAGGCTTAATTGTTAACCAAACATAAAAAATCATAGCATAAACAAGTGTATCCTGAAAAGTTACTTCTATAAATATTACAGAGGGGTTAAGCATACTTGACCATCAAAGCTATTTCCAAGCAATTTTTTTACTAAAAAGTGATGAGTATTTTCGGACAAAACATCCATTTATTTTGAGTAATCGTTACGTAAGTATAAAACAAACAAATGATGCAGTGCAGGCCGGTCCAGTACTGTAAGTAGTGGTAGTCCGTGATGAGGCTGTCCACAACCACGCTCAGCATGCTGTTGCGGCTGGCGCAGTCTGGGACGCGACATGCGGAGCTTTGAAAGCGTGGTATGACAGTCATCCACTCGCGCGTCCGGACACAAACTGGACACGCTGCAGCGTGAGATAACTGCTACTAACCTATACTTTTACACCTTAGTTAATGTATTGAACCCGAAGAGCACTATAGATCTCTACAGGTTATCGGTCCATAGGGTGCAAGTACGAGTATAACTATGTACATTGTACGTTGTACAGTATGCCCTAAACCGTGTTATCTGTCTCCTATCTCTTCGATATATATGTAGGTACATCTTCGGAAGCTGTGAGCATTATATTCGCTCTGATCGCCAGCGCTCTACGTTCCCTTTCGATATGGTCGTCACATAATGTATTAGTGACAATATGACCTAGATATTTAAAATGTGTTACCCTTTTAAAGTCAGACCCGTTTAACCGTGTAGGAGGCACGCGTAGGAAGAACAGTTTTGAACCCGTTTTGTAAATCATGTACCTACTCACTTCTCAATTTTAAATATAATATTATATTGTAAGGCTAGGTCTAGCAAAAACAGATTAAATGGGCCAGGCCACAAGGCTTTATCAACATTGCCACTTTATCCCCATTGTAAGAGTGAAAAATTCAGATTTTTTTCATCAAGGAATCTACCTATGCAGCTTAGAGTTACCTCTGCCTGCAAGCTCTATGCTTAAAATGTACAAAAGTAAAAAAAAAAAATGTCGTTAGGCATTAATACATACATTTACTTAGTTGGCATTATGAAGTTTTGCCTTCGCTAGGCGATAAGGCCTTAATCTTTTTTTTTATTTGTGGTACCATGCCTTACCTAAATGTTCTCCTTGGTTCGGTCTTTGCTTTTCCTTGCTGTCCCTCAAAACAATATTTAACGACATCGAAAATAATGAAGCCAAAATTATTGTTTAAGGATAAACAGATCGGGATATTTGACAGTTAGATTTATTATTAGATATATTATGTTACGACCTTTTGCAAAAAAAAAATGTTTTTTTCTTTTTATAAATTTTATAATTTATTTTTACTCCTCATAAATAAGCGTCGATAAATTTATATTTTTTATGGAAAGAAGAGCAGGAGAATGTGAGAATAAGAAGAGGCAAATTAATTAGTTTCAATTTAAGTAGAGCTAGGGTCAGTTTACTTTCGACTTCGCTAATAGAAATTTCTACATACAGAGTCTAGACAGATTAACGCCATCGACAAAGAAAAAAGAAGTATTTTTGTTGGTAAAATGGGGGTACTGTGATGATGATGAACCTTGATACTATAATTTGTAAACCTAAAAAAGGAAATAAACTTTTTAATTTTTTAAATTATTATTTATTATTATTTTATTAACTTCGGCACAAAAAACAAACATCATTTACAATTCAAAACTATGTGTACACATCATGAAAAGAGTGATATAGTTAAGATCTAATGAAAGTTTAAGTGTGTGTTTTACCTAAGTTGGAGATTTAGGGCCAATACGCGAGCCACGAGAGCGTCTAGGCCAGTGAAGGCGCAAGCGCAGCGCAACCAGTCGGCTCACTCGGCCGTCCGCTCTCGTCATTAGAAATCCGCTGCGTGTTGCGACACAATTGTTGCAAAGACCAACTTGTTAGAAAGGTCGGTACATTTTTTCACGAGCCATGAAGTGAAAGTCGATGTTGTCGGTGAACGGGCCTTTTTTGGCGTTACCAAATAACATAGAACGAAACGAGTGGGGCCATCATAAGATCGTAATGGAAATGTATTTAACGGCTTGCTTCAATTTCTTGAATGAGCGAATAAAACCGTGGGATGATTAAAGTTACGGATGGGTGAACGTTTGAAGGCCTATTGGACGGTTGAAAAAAAAAGCAAATATCAGCTTAATTACGGAGTTTTTTCTTTTTACCCTGAAGGTTAATGTACTAATATTAAAATAAAAGTAAAGGCACACTTTTGGCATTGATATATAATCATATATTAAAAATTTAAAATTTTCTGCGAATGGTTATGAGAAACCGCAAACTGTAGTGAGAATTTAACAAATGGTAATTAGAACTGGCGATTGGTAAGTATGAATTGTAAACGGTAGTTAGGAATAGTACTTAATTTCATTGAATTAAAGAAATGGTAATTATAATCATTGTATGGTAAGGATAATGTAATAAGTTCTATTCTTGTACTCAATATTATTCCTTCTTAATGTTTTTTTGAGGTAGGACTATCTGAATCAAAAACACAGTACCTACTTAAATATATAGAGTATTTTTTTCTCCAGAAATATTTTGCGTTCTTTATGAGATTATGAGATTTAGGCTACTCCGCTACTCAAGAGTAGCAAAGAAAAAAGTTTGTTTTTTGTTATAATGGTTTGCGTTTTTACGCTATTTTGATGGACGATAGTTCCAAATGTATTTTTACTATTTTAAAATTAAAAGAAAAGTTGAGTGTCGTCCTTCTGCGAGGTCCTCGATTGGAAACTAAAAATTTAAAGAAGAGATACTTTAGGAACTATTATGAAGAGGACATAGATAATGCTTTGACTTTAAATAACAGGCCTAAAAAGAAAAAAACTAAAGCCAATAAAATACAATACTCATTACCGTTTGAAATCTCTCTCAGTGGTAACTTCTCAAAATCAAATGAAAAAAAGAATTATTATGAAAATGGTAATGAGATATTGATCATTTCCTGACCATAGGGTATTATTAAAGATTTTTAAATAGATTAAATCAATATTAATGTATAAGCGACCCAATGTTACACATATAGCAAACACACTTACCTTGGGAACGCCGAATGGTGTGGAGAAAAAAAACCAGCAAAACTCAGTATTTAGTCCAATGTTGCGAAATATTTCGTCACGCGATTAGTTTACGAATGTGTGGCTAACGCAGTTGGCTCCCACAAACTTAAATCCAACCGATGCTTTGACACCTGACCGCCAAACTTTATTCTAACAAATGGTAGTCAAAGTAGTCAAAGTAGTGAGAGAGTCTTGGGTCAATTTTTGACGCGATGACAAATGATCTAAAAGCGTTCTTTAAGTTGTATAATTATAAGGTGAAGTATAATGCACTACTATAATTATATGATTTTTTCCAAAAAATACGATCTGAAG
This sequence comes from Pandemis corylana, assembly GCA_949127965.1. Classification (NCBI taxonomy): domain Eukaryota; kingdom Metazoa; phylum Arthropoda; class Insecta; order Lepidoptera; family Tortricidae; genus Pandemis; species Pandemis corylana. Next base: position 24,367,189 of record OX421850.1, read on the forward strand.
ATTTTAATAATTTGAACTTACACTGTTCAAATTAGGGATTTGGGACATGACTGGTAATGAGATTTGACGATTAGATGAATTAATTTATCACATATCTAATTAATATACATGGATATTGTGTATACGCCACGATAATAGACAAGGCATTATAGCAAAATAAAAAATAGTTTTATTTAAACCAGTTTTTCTTTAGTGATCGCCGCGTAATTTGTACGTCTTCAAATATTCACCCGGATATAACATGTATGAGTTTAGTTTGCCTGAATATAAATGGCGTCTTGCTATATTGTCACTGAGCTGGCTTCGTCCATAGTTTCTTAACAAATCGGTACTCGAAAGTACCATTTGATAGTGAAAAAATTGTGTATTACAACAAAATTACAACTTTTTAAATTTTCGACATGTTAATTAGAATAATTAGATACCTATGTAATTTTCATCTAATCTACTCTTATTACAAATTCAGCACAATTGTCCAACACTTTGGAGTGGTATTTTCACATACGTGTGATTTCAAAAATTGTGCACAATGGCCTGGACCCCTATTCGACACGCGTACGCAGGTACGTAGTATCTATACATATAATAAAATCGTTGAGACCAAAAAATCTGTACATTGAAGATTTAAAAAAAAAAACCGACCAGGGTGACTTAAAATCGGTAACTGAACATATTAAAACCATTTTTAAAATTTTTGTTTGTTTGTTTGTTTGTTTGTTTGACTGAGCATCACGTAAAAACTACTGAACGGATATTAATGAAATGTTCACAAATCGATTCCAATAAATTCAGAATAGGATATAGGCTACAGAAATTGTGGAAAAATTTGGAAAAAGGGGGTGAAAAGGGGGGGTTAAAGTTTGTATGAAAAAAGAAAATTAGATTGTTCTAGAATCATGAAACTCAGAATAAATACTTAGTAATAAAAATAAAGAAATACCTGTTTTAGCATTTTTTTTTAATCTCATCCAGAGGCGCAAAAAAGAGGGTTTTGTGTTTAAAATTAATTAACTTCATACACCTATACAATAAAAACCAATGAAGCGTAACCTTTCGAAATTGCTAAATAATACTTCCAATTTAATACAGGTAAATATAATTTCTCAGTTTTCTTGAAATTTGATTTTTGAGGTGATTACGCACAAAATAGCGGAACTCAAGAAAATCAGCTTCCTCGGTATAAGTAGTTGGTAATAGTTACAAACAAAATAATACTACGAAGAAAATAGATAGATACAAATGTACATAAGACATAATAGCCGGAAAAGCGTGTCAATTTTGAAAAAACATTAATATAATAATTACATGCTGTACAGGCATTTTATCAACGAAGAGATTTTTGTCGATCCTAAATCAACCTAAATTGGCGTCCTAAATTGTGTTCTTTACCTAACACCTAAAGTTCAATATGCAATACCGTTACTTTTGTTTTTATTTATTGCGCCATTATTAACAACGTGTTCGGTTTTTGAACGCACTCTTATTTGAAAACCTGATATTAATATGAGGGCGGCGTGAAACGCTTGGCTGTATGTTCTTGGTACCTTTGCCTATAAAAAGCAAAATCAAAGGGCGCGTTTACGCCTGCGCTACGAATATGTCAGAATTTTATTGTGAAAAGTTGGTGCTTTTAGTATAAATCTGACAGCGAGCGAACCTAAACTGAATCGCATTAAGACATCATGGCAACTATGGCAAGGCCCCTGTAGGTAATTAATTTGTAGAATGATAATAAGTGTTAATAATCTGTAATTACGTACCTACTTAAACCAAGAAAATAAATTAAAAAAGCTTCTGCTAGAAAAAATTGAGTCGCAAAATATTAATTAAAACGGATTAGTAAATGAATTGTTAGTTGTAAGGTAAAAACAGGTAAACATTTATGTATTATTTGGTTAGAATAGATTTAATTTTTTAAATTAATCATGGTACAAATATCGTTAAAGTGAGCGCAGTATTCGCCAATAAGCGTCATAGTTTGGCGAAATTAATAGTGATGTAATTAAAACTGTACTTAGCTTTTTTGAATAAAGAAACTATAAACAAAACTACAAATAAAACTATTTGTAAAATAAAGTATAAATAAATGTGATGAGTCATTAACCAGTTTGCACTTGATTTTTTTTCAAGATTCCGTGTCGCAAATTATTATTTTCATGACGTAATTCTAAAAGTATAGTTTCGTACATACTTTCAGTGGTTCATGTGACGAAGTTAATAGTCATAATAATAATAATTTTGATATCGAGAAAAGCCGTAAGTATCACAAAAACACACGCGGACGAAGTCGCGGGCAACAGCTAGTACGTAAATAAAAGTTATAAGTTCATTACTAGTTTTTTCTTTTGTGCGTTGTTTCTAAGTAGGTAGCAACGTTATTTATTCAATGGGTATCGGGGCCTGCGGTGCCAGGTAGGCGTTCAATATCGATGACAGAAAATATGCCTAGAAATAAACTGTTGCTAGGGATAAGTAGTACCAGTACCTATGTAAATTGTTCAAGAGAAAATGTGCTTATTATGGCCAATAGCAGTACTTAATTGATTATCAGTAATTTAATTTACGGCCCGCCAACTTTTTGTGGTAAAATGCCACACGACTAGTTCGGCGTTAATTTGTGAGAGTTTGGGAGTTTCATTTGTTACGCAACCCATCAAACAGATTACAGACAGTGGAACGAAAACCAGGGTTTAAAATTTCACGTAAAGGAATTGGGCAAGCTTAAAATGATGACGTTCGTGTCTTTATCGCGCAGTTGCCGCCTGTGCCGAAAATCGGCGGTTCATTGCACTAGAGTGGCCTAGATACAACGATTATTTCGATAGGAGAGGACTCGTCGCGGCGCGGGCCGCGCGCCTCGCCTCGCCTCGCTGCGTGGAAACAGCGCTCTCGCATATTCACCAAAATTATATCATTCTTATAAAATTTGTAGAAACGATTATTTACTTACTAATTGTAGTAATTGCGGAAATATATTTCCTCTGACGACTTCAATTGAGTCGAGTTTTAATACGGCCAACGTGTCTGATACGCTCTCGATAGAGTCCCGTCACTATTAAGAATAATCGAGGACTTATTGAATTTTTTATTTTATTTTATATGAATAGGAAGGCAAACGAGCAAGTGGGTCACCTGATGGTAAGTGATCACCACTGCCCATAGACACCAGTAACCTCGGAGGGATTGCAGATGTGTTGCCAACCTAGAGGACTAAGATGAAATGCCTCTTGTGCCCGTAATGTCCCCGGCTGTCTTACTCTCCGCACCGGAACACAGCAGTGCAAGCACTGCTACTTAGCGGCAGGATTAGCGAGTAAGATGGTGGTAGCGATCCGGACGGACCTTGCACAAGGCCCTACCACCCGCATATTGAATTTTCTTCTTAAACATTTCCCCACAAGTTCCATGGTTCTTATTAAATCGGTCGTTGTGTAAAACTTAAAGAAACATGATCTTTCATGACAACTTATACCTGCTATCTATTGTAGTAATTTGAAAAACCTATGCTCTGACAGAAATCTTAAAATAATAGTCAACATTTTCTACATTCCGCACTCATAAAAATCATGTTTTCAGCGACCTACCAGGCGGAAACTTAATCGACCATCTTTTGGAACCGGTTGCGCGGCGACATTTCATGCCCAAAATATTTTATAAGTCGGAATTGTGGTAGTTCCGACGTTGAGGAAGAACTCATCTCGGTTGTTTTAGAACTACTTGACACTCGAATCGATTATGTTGAACATCCTTCAAAACTGCTTTGTCCATTGGCAGAGTGCATCTACATAATGGAATGGAGAACAAATCCAACTTAGCTGCTCTCTGCCGGATGGTGGGAGCTGTCATGCGGAGTCGCTTTGAATTAAAGTATGATGACCTAATTACAATAGCGGGTCGCTATAATTATACCCACTGCTGCTATTTTTTCATATATCCCAACATCACGTTTTAGCTGGGAGGTGTGGTAGACATCTGACCCTGACAAAAAATTTGCACTGGCATGGGGCCCGAATTTTGAAAGCCCATATCATTATTTATGTGAAAATACCACTCGAAAGTGGTGAAAAGTTGTGCTGATATTGATATAATTATGTACAAGTTTAACTTTAACACCAACTTTAACACAAAGTAAGATTTTTAAGTAAATTTGTATTTTGACTTTTTTAATAACAATTAGGGGTAGCGAGCTATATTACCACACGAGTGAAAATATTATTAAATATGTGTGCTTAGTTAACTATTAAGTACCGCATTATCACACAAACCTACAAACCTTTAAAAAAATACTGTTATACGTATCGCTATGAAAATTATACATATGTGCCTAATTATTGTGCGCTTGTGCCACGCCATAGCCGAAAATGTCCCGTTATCGTGCCTAAGTATGTGGCGCGCGCGCACCTCGGATGGCGGCGGCTGGCCGTCGGTAAAAGAACATTCCGCTGCGTTGGTAGGCATTACTTTTTGCCAAGTTCTGTTTTATTTAAGTATTAGGATACGTTCTATTCGATTCACATTCCATTGAATAATTCTTTTGTTATCAGGGCAGTTCTCCGGAGTGGCATTTTTACGTGTCCGGGGCAAAAAATAATAGATTTCGTCGCTAGATAATACTGAAAAAAATCAGACATACACTTTAGGCTCAGTTCCGCTTAGAGAACTATTAAAATACTCCATAGTTATTTACACCTCTAAAGAAAAAAATATTACATTTAAAAATTGACATTCGGTGGTAGTGTCCCCTACGCAGATGAGCGGAGAAAAAAAAAATATCTTAAGATACGAATTTTATTTCCAGGTCTTAAATGGGCTCCTATATACAAAACTTGTTTATAACTCATATAATACACACAAATAAAAAATATCATTTAAATTCATTCAATTAAAACAATTTTTCGCCATGTCCGAGGGTAACGTTTGAACTCGGTGGAGTTTACGAAACGCGCCGGCATCCTAACAAAGAAACATACCAGGAATCTCGCGACGCGCGTGTAGGTAGCCTCAGATGTGCCGTGTTTGCTGGCGAGAGCGGAAATCGATTCACAACTCAGCGCCAAATTTTTCGAGGTAATGTTCATCGTTCTGTGGGTTTGGTTTCAGGTTTTGTTGAATTCGGTGAAGCAATTAATTTTTTCAGTTTTAGTTCTATTGGTAGTTTGATAGTAAGTAAGTCATCTCTAAGGGTATGCGATTTCATTATTAAGTGACTCTTATAAGTACTATTCTTATATTTTCTGTTATTTGGAAAAAACGTTTAATTTTGAATTCGGTGGCAATGATTTCTGTGGGCTCGGTGGGGTTTTGGGCCACCGAAATCAAGAAAACTGCCACTGAAATCAATAAAACTGCTACCGAAATCAATAAAGCCGCCACAACTATCAAATTTATTTCAGAAAAACGTTAAAGTATGCTTTATTCAAGTTGTCGCTTGTTTACGCTTTTTAACGGTTGTATCGAATTATATGAAAATTAATACAGTACGTGCTCCAGAAAGATTAAAATATACGTTTCATCCCAGAAAAAGTTAACGCTGACGTAGTTACAGATAAAAACAAGTCATTAAAATTAAATTAAAGCTGCATTTTTTCTTAAATAATGTAAGTAAAAATCTGAGTACTATCGAAATAATTAAATGCTGTAGTACAGTTCATGTGCTAGTAGAGACAAAACTAATCCTCATTATCTTTTTTAGATACAAAAATGGCAAAATTGACAAAAAAGGAAAAATTAGAAAAAAAAGCTAGCTGAGCGGGCTCGAAAAGCAAAGATAAAAAGTGATCCAGACCTCTACGAGGCATACAAAGCGAAAAATAGGGAAAGATATCCCAGAAGAAATGAAAGAAATTTTACGATTATTTTTAAATATTCCCTTTAACCGAAGACTGATTACCATTATTAGGATCCAAGTGCCTAGATAGGATAGACGAATTATTTTCTTTTGAAGAAAAGTTGAGAGTTTAATTATTCCAGCATTTTAAAACCGATTATTGTGGAATTTTATTATCCTAATTCTTAAATTTCTTTGAATGTCTTTTTATTGTTTGAAACTATGGTGCAATGAGAGACTTCAAAAATCATTATTCTTTACTTATCTCTTACTTATTTAGTTACTCTGGCACATTTGAAGCTGGAGGCATTTAAGCAAGTTAAGTAAGAATGTGTTTTTTGAGACCATCCCGCTTTTCGCAATTATGTAAGAATTACTGTACGATTTTTTTAATATAATTTTTTGTAATTAAAGCGTGTTTGGTATAATTAGAATGCGTTTTATTATTGTCAAGTTGATTTCACTGGAACCTTTTTGATTTAAGTGGCACTGTCTTTTGAATTTTGATTTCGGTGAGTATGTTTGATTTCGGTGATTGTTTAAATTTAAATATCTTACTAACTAACAAGTTTACTAGAAGGCCTTTAGTACTAATATTTTTTAAATTTAGGCCTGTATTTAGATTTTGGGGTGATACATTAAAAAAGTTAGTAGAAAAATTTACCACCGAAGTCACCTAAAACAGCTTGTCTCGGAGAACTGCCCATCATAACACTAATTTAAATTCAACTTAAAGTTAATTGACTTCAGACGGCATGATTTTTATATCTTTATGTATTTTAGATATGTTAAATGATTATTTTTGTATGTAGTAAGTTAAATCTGAAAATAATAAAATGGTAAAGGAAAAATGTGGCTACGGGCAAATTGAGCAAGGCGGTAAATATAAGTTTCCTAATAATAATTTTCACGGGAACAGCGCAGTGTCGCGCGGCGCGTTGGCTTTCCTCCAGCTTTATATTTAAACGGACTCGTATCAACTGAGTCTGATATTTTATGAAGTAGTGGTGTGAAATGCTCCAAATTGTACCTAACACCTGCTTACTGAAATCAAGAAGTATGCGTAACAAATTGGCGATAGGTAAATCGGCCCTTAGAGCCCGCTTCAATCAATAAATGGAGCGCCTTTAAGTCGCGAGCGGGCAGAATTAAGCCAACCGCGCTATGAGCACAATAAAATGTACCTATACTTACATACTTTGTAATAAGTGTAGCTATTTGGAATACACTATCGCGATGAGGATAACTTGACGTTGAAAATAATCGTTCATAAGGAAAAATGTGAGAAACAAGTTGTGCATTGCTGCCGGGTGACGACAACGAGACATTATTGCATTGTACTATTTGTACTCCGATGCTTCGCTCAGTCCTGAATGAATCCTGAATCGTAATTAGCATTTTGCCGTTTTGCTCTACACCGACAGCTACGTTTACGTACTATTTAAACTCTTTAAAACTTTTAAAGCCGCTGTGAATAAACGCAATATTTAGGTACCTACTACAATTAAATTTGGTATTAGAACCTTGGGCAGGGTTTTTACTCGCGCTCGGCGAGGTCACCTGGCCTTGCATAGTTTCTATCTACCTACCTATAGGTACCTTGTTTCACGGCTTTATCGCGTTTCATAGACATTTATAGTATAAATACTTTTATCCAAATAAATGACTCGTATATAAGGAAGACCCTAAGAGACCGCCTGAATTTTTATACAGAGCCACTCCTACTTCTACTAAAGAAAATTCTACTTTTTATGCAGAAAACTACGTTTCGTAAAGTAAGCTCTTTCACAATTGCAGTTCATAGGTGTAATGTGAAGCTGCTCTGCGGAGCACTTGCTAGTACGAGGATCGTGTTGTAAATATATAGGGCAAACTGTGGTTGCCGAAGGCATCTATGAAATTAAAATCATATTTGAAACATTACTGATTATTTATTTTAAACTTTTTAGTAAAACAAATACAATATTTAGAAACGGTTTGGTTCCCGCTCCAAGCTGATCTGGTGAGCTGTTGCCGAGTCCGTAACAAAACAGTCAAATAAATCGAACGAGTGCTCGATTTATGTAACTCGAACGTAGCCTCAAACCAGTCAGTTCGTAGTTCGTAGACCTATAGGTCTCTCTTTACGAAAATCAGCAGCCAAATATGGAGTTAAAGCACAAACACTACAAAGCCGTATCAAAAAATTACGCAAAGCACCAGATCTTCGTAGCGAAAATCGTGTATTCGAAGCCTGTATGAAAGTGCCCCGCATGTGGGGTACATTCATACATTTTTCATTTTTTATATTTATCTACCTCTACAGAGCGCCACACATGCGCATTTACACAAATTATGTATTTTTAATGTATATGTAGATAACAAGACTATTAGATTTTAATAAATTGATGTAAATATTGATACCACAGAAAATTCTATATGACAAAGTATAAAAACTGTATGAGGCTACCCCATCTTCCCCTATATCCTAACTCTATAGTACTTAGGTAAGTATATAACCTGAAAACATTTATGTACCCAAGGAAAAACTAGCAAAATATAATTTAAGTGCAAATAGGTAAGTAAAGTATCCAAAGAAACTACTTAAAATCTCATTGAATAATGAAGTACATAGATATTAGTATGTAGGTACCTACCCAACCGCGATGTTTGATCAAAGGGTAGACATTAGCGTTGGGTCTATCTTGGGTTCGAGAGAGATCGTTCAATATGAGTAAAAATGGACTTGACTTGGATATATTTCACATGATTAATAGTATTCTAGGTACCTACATTATTATATTCAGTATTGAGCTACGAGATCGTCAAGGTAGGTATAATTGAATCACGGTCACACTCAGCGGCCGACAAAGGTGAAACCATGGCCAGTGTTAGCCAACAACCCATTATTTTCGTAAAATAACTGATTCGTGTTTGATTACATGGGTATAATAGGTATTTGGCAAACGTTAATAATAGAGATAACTACCTACTAGTAGCTACTAGCACAAACACAACGGTACTACATTCTAACCAACCATTATTTTGTACCTACTTCATGTACTTCGTATGACTGCATTGGAGTGTATTTATTTCCTCGCTTAGGTATGTACATTCACTACTATTGGCCACAAACATCGCACTTAGTAGTTTCTGTTCAACTTACCCCCTTAATTATAATAAATTGCATTCTGTTTTTATAAGTTTCATAATTTTTACTCTGTCTATAAATATCTGGGCGATATTTGTAAATATAGGTATTTAGGATTAGATTAAGGTAGTTTAAGGTTCTTTCGTATCAACTTTTAACTTGTAAATATGTTTGTTTGAATAAAATATGTGTCTGTCTCTAACAAAGGAAAATGGCAAAGTGATAGATACAAGTGATATTTAATAGAAGATTAGGTACCAAGCGTTTGTGAACAGGGGTTTACGATCTGCCTGCAGTCGTGGACATTAGCATTTTATAAAATCATTTAATAATGAAGGCCCTTAAAGTCGAGATCCTAAAACCCTGACTGAGGCTTTTACCGAACGGCATAACACGTACAAGATTTTAAGACCTAATTACGTAGCCATTGCAAACAATACTTTTTCTACTAATAAAAAGGCTGAAATTAAGTCAAATCAATTCAATGTCATTAATAAATTAACATACCTACTTACCATTAGGTGTACTCGTCACTGTTGTTAGCTGAACTGTTCAAGTAAATTAGATGTGTTTAATAAGTTTCCTAACCACATCTTATTCTGTGTATTTGGGCTTTCTGGGGTCAACTGGGACAATTTTATGTGGGTTTGAAAATACGGCGAAACGGTTTGAGAAAAGGTACAGGTAGTGCCCCGCCTTCTTTTTTTCGTCTTGGCTGGGGCACTACCGTGCCCCCAGATTTTGATAAAAGCAAGTTTTCAGTGGTTCGTAATACGCGGAAAACTGGTAGGTAGACATTTTAGAGTTGACTTCCAGAGAAGCACTCCGTAAAATAACTACTGTAAATTTCCGTAAATTTCATCAAACATTTTACTTATTTTTAAAGAAACGCAAACGAAAATACAAGGAAAAAACGAAATACATAGTTGTCATGTTTGGCCATTTACATTTGAATAATTTTAACTAATCACCAGGCAACAAACTGGCCTACTGTTTATCAAATGGTACAAAAAATTTAATACAAATGTATTCCCATACAAAAATACTTGTAGGTACCTAATGTGATCCGTATTTTTGGTAAACGGATCCCAGGTATCAACTAATCACAACTAATCAGGTCTGACGGCGGTAGAACGCTTGAATAACGTCATATTTTAACAATACAGTCTGCTGTGATTCTGTTCAGGAAATGAAAATTCATAAAAACAAAGTTATCCTTTCCGTTTTTTCTTACTCTATTTACGTACTCTTTGTCAATTAAAATGGGCATCCAACTTCACCTGAACACTCGTTAATGTAATTTTCGAAATAGAACTTATCACCTTCTGGAACGCAAAACACAGGGGATGATGATATTGATGACGCCTAAAAAGGGCAGCCAAGGACTACATGGGTCATGATGATGTTTAATTGTGTGCGCATTTAGGATTTGTGTGGTACCTAAATATAAGTTTTTGGAAGGTAACGAATACTGACATGAGTGTAAATGTGTACCGTACGCATATAATAGAAGAATTAACCAATAATTAATCATTATTTGGGAATACGTGTTTAGTAACTCTCCGCAAAGTCCGTCCACGAGAAATGGTAGAAATAATTCAATGCCAAGACGAGCTTAGGGCAACCTGCGTACCTATAAGATTCTGTGCTTGTAATATTTTTGCCACCTGGCATTAAGCATAGGACGCACGCAGTCTTATACATTTGAATAAGGTTTATTTTTCAAATAGGCCGTTAAGAACTCTTGTACATGTCTGTTCAAGGTTTCATTATTAGTTTCTGGGTGTAGAGTGTCTATTCGTATTCAGTTTAACATAATGGAGTGGATACGAACTTGGTTTTTGTAATATCACATTGATAAATATTAAGTATAGTTTAACTGTGAACTAATGATGCAGCCGTAGCTAAAACAGGCCAAGGCTGGCCACCGCGGCGACGATAAGCGACGAAGCACTTATCGCTAACAAGCTATTGCGACTAATTCATCTAAATTACATACTAGCCACACAATAGGGCCTCTATTCTATGCCAGTCCTAAAGATATCTCACATGCAAAATAAAGTAGCATGCGTTAAAGTTAATAAGAATTAGTTACCTCCTGCGGCTTTCTGTACGTACTAAATTGGACAGAATGATTTTCTTCTTTTCAATCTCGTCCCTATTGTGCACTTGTATGTAACAAAATTTAAAAGTAAGGATTTTATGTCGTTTTATTATTCTGTACGTTTACAAGTGGATACTAAATTATAGTTAGCAAAATATGTATTCAATCTTTGTAATTTGTGTGAACCATTAAGTACGTACAGGCGACTTAATATCATATACCTACTTTAGCATACCTATTTAAAACCGCTTAACTGGCTGTCACCTATGGTTTATTCTCATAAGATTATACTGTTTCAGTGACGCTATTAGAAAAGCAAATTAAGTGTCCCAGATCCTCTAACATAACAAAATGAAAAGGATGTTAAGGTAGTTTTACACTCACTAGTCTTTTCCGCTCCTGGGGCTCTATTCAAGACAAATAAATTAAGACAATTTACAACCGGTATCGTTGAATGGAATTGTAACGTTGGCTCTATATTCATAGTAATTATATCGCTTGGATATGTAACTACGCAGACTTTCGGAGTGACGTAAATGCAGTTCAATACCTATTTAAAGAACTCACAGTCTAAAAATCGTAGGTACCTACCTACTTTTTTTTCAGCCAACGAAATACTTATTGGAATTAACAAAATATCTGAAAATCATGGTAAGGTTACCTTGACATTCTCTGCATATTTTGTTAAATTTTTGGACGTTTGTTTTTAAATTTCCACGTTAATGAACTGTACCATAAATAAATTTCCTAGGAAGTACGAGTACCTATTTACAAAACGAACAAACAAAACAATCTTCCATTAATTTTAATGAGGCACTAATTGTTAGTAAAAGTAAACAGAAATCCGGAAATAAAATAAACATGCCCCAAATAGCCTGTAATTGGGAAGGAATCTGATAATTTAACGAATCAGGAATCAAGGGGTGTGATCGCTGCGCTTGACGTGTTAGGTGTCATAACTAGACCCGTTTTCTCTTAGGCATTATACGGAGTCATATTGTGTCTGGTTAACTGATCAATGCACGACCAACAACATAAGACCCCTGACTCCGTATACCACCTGTCAGAGAACTAGTTAAGTTATGATTGCGTGCTAAACGCAGCGATAATATTGCGGGCGAGTTTCATTTAGAGAATCACACCCCTGAATAGATCGTTATGCTACCTACCGCCATATTGTACAAATTCAGTGACGTTGTATATTGTTTGTGCCATATATGGGATATGGTGCACCTACAGCGTGAGAGTAGGTATTTTTCCCATGCTTATGTACCTACTCGATTTCAATAGGCTGTTGATATTTCTGCCCTTGCTCTGAGACGAGAGTATAGTACCTACTAGTGTTACAGATTGTCTCTATTCAGTACGCATGCGCTGCTGTTTATGAATATGCAGTAGTTATCATTCTAGAATTCCGATGAATGCAAAAACACTTAATGCAGTTGCCGTAGACTTAGATCCAAACATATAGAATTCAAATTATCTTGACACAACTTCATAGCAACAGGGTAGCATTCGAAATGGGAGCTTATAGTGCCTCGTTGGTTGAAGACTAAATTGAATCTGATTGAATTGCTCCAGATTTCTGTGAGTACATCCACGTTATAAGGGTCTCCAACTTGTCACCAACTCGAACACTTTCATTGTCAATGCAGGTCTGCCAAATTGATAACTGCACAGTTTTCGTTCTCATTATGTACAGTCAAGGGTAAAAATATATGTACGTTACCAAGACGTCAAAAAAAACTATACACCTTTATGCCATACACAATAAGGCCGATGACACATATATTTTACATGATAGCTGTATCAATCTTTATGCCCTCAATTAAACCCGTATTTTAGTTTCAAATTAAAGTGTTGTAGAGCTCTGATTCGCCAATTAGTAATTAGTACTACTTAACCAAAAGGTTAAGCGCTTGAAGTAATAATAGGCACAAAATAATTTAGCAATTTGTGTGCTCAGCATGTTTGGAAATTTAGCTGTAGTTTATGTAAAATCTTGCCTATGGATGCCGCAACTAAATAGGTACATTCAGCAAACCTGCTGGTTGCGAATACTCAAGCGATGTGGTTGTCGTTTCACAAGTCAGCCAGTTTTCTTTTTACGAAATAGCTTAGTTGAGTAGGTGAGTAGAGTACACAAATCGCCGCCATTTTTCTCCAATTCTGAATCCTACATACGTGCTCTGACGCGCGAAAACATAGTTAATTGTGTAAAGAAATCCTCGTACTAATTCATCCTATATTTTTCCTCAGCATTACATTACAAAGTTGAACATTAAATAAATAAATAGATGAGTAATCTTGTTAGTAGATTATTTCATAAGTAATATATATTCTTTTTTTTACTGTAATTCATTGAAATATTACTAAAAACTGATTAAGTAAATCTCTCAAATTTAATAAACCAATAATCTCACACATCAATCACACCAAATTGCTTATCATAGCGTAATGTAACTCATGGAAGTAGGTACTTACTTCATACAATATTAAGCTAAGTAAGTAATTCACTTTTCATTTCTGTAGAAGCACAAAAAGCCTTTTAATATTTTTATTATGGTATGGAATCCGCTTGAATAAATACAATTGTTTAACGGGAGCGGTTCAGAGTAGGTGTGCGAGGGCTAGGTCGGCTCGGGTGCCGAACCACCGAACGTGAAACTGGGTCAAGATGATTTTAGAATCAATACTCGGTTGTGCTCCGAGGCCGGAGCCGCGGCGGCTCGCTATGTTCACGGGGACGGGCTAGAGCAGCTGCCACAGCCTGCCTGCTCAGCTACATAGGCATACTTAGCTGTGTATAATTATTATTCCTACCACCAGAACCGCTTAAGCTTACCTCCGAGTTCATAAAAAGTTACAGCGTCAAAGTGAAAAATAAGATAAAGACAAACGAATGTTAAGTTAAAAATGGTTTAACAAGCGTGTAGAGTAGGTCATCGTTCATCCACCGTTATATCACATATTTCGTCTTTTAGTTTTTTTTACCATATAATAACCGACATGTTTTAAAATCTGTCTTTTACTTTGACACCAAAATATTATACCCCAAAGGACAGAACCTTATTTTTTTAAAACAATAATCGTTAATGTGCCGTACCATTTCTGAAAATCCTGCTGATATAAAAATTCTCGTCTCGTGAACTGAAGTCCGCGGAACATGTTTTTCACTTCGGATTTAAAAAGTTTGTTTAGGCAAGTCATTTTATATAACCATGAAAAGGTATGTGTTTGAAATACCCGTAGTTGCTCTACATTAATAGGATAAGTACACTTTAGTACTTGTATCTTAGAATCTCAAATGAATAAAGTGAGCATTTAACTAACGGAGTTGCGTCATAAAGTTTTTATACAGCACTTTTTTTTCACAGCACTTTACTTTATGCATGACTAGCTTCTGCCCGCGACTTCGTCTGCGTAGAATTATACATAAAAACCTTTCTCTTGAATAACTCTATCTATTAAAAAAAACCGCATCAAAATCCGTTGCGTAGTTTTAAAGATTTAAGCTTACATAGGGATAAAGAGACAGAGAAAGCGACTTTGTTTTATACTATGTAGTGATGATTGCTTTGCCCGCTGAGTATTTTTATGCAAGCATATTTTTTTTTCTTTAGGTACCTATTTTGCTTTTATTTTTGCATATTTAACGAGAAAGATGGAAATATGTATTATTATATCCGAAAATTTTTAAACCTAACCTTAATTTGTATAGTAGAGACTTCCTTATGCTGTTATTACGATATGCTAACATGCCATCAGCCGCCCCTTTCTCAGCATCCAGCTTTCTTGTATCACGTTCAAAATTTCACCCTGTATAGACTACACAATGCAATTACTTTATGGCCAACTTTTTTTGACACGATTGGGGCCGCCCCTAAATCTAGCCGCCCTAGGCCCGGGCCTACCGGGCTTTAGGGTAAATCCGCCACTGCGCTACAATACCATCTGTACAGTAGACTGTGAAGTATTTTTTTCGGCTCTCATTGGTCCTAAATTGTCGTCGTTATTCATTCACAAGTGAAATGCCAGGTGTTTATCAGCCCTTTCGAAGTATCTTTAAAAGTTGCATGGAAGTTTTTTTTATGTAATATAATAATAATATTTATTCCCTTTTAAGTCTAACGTCCCTGTACACATCGCAGAAAGGCTTAAGTACCTAAATATAATGTAGCCATCACGCTGGTAGGTGTAAGGTTACCTTTGTCAACTGATTGACAAATCTCTTTATTAATGGGAGGTAAAGCTATTTATATTCGCGTTTGTTGTTTGTCTTGCCGTTGAGATTGTCTTGATTTCTTTTGTCTAGCCATGGAAAAATAGAGAGCTACTAACTTATTTAGCTCAAAGACGTTGAGTTTTTATGTCGTGTTATTACTGTAGCCCAAGCCTTTTCATTATTGGGAGAGGCTTACCAGTACTGTGACGCAAACTGTTTGCTTAAGACTATTTTAATATTAATAGGTCACCAAATTCTTTTCTTCTTTGATTTGATGAAGCAAGTTTATGATAATTATTATAAATCGTATTAAACCCTATGGCTACTTATTTACGAGTAAGTGCCTGCAAAGCTAACTAAGCGGGTGTTCTCAAGGTTTCGTCAAGTTATCAAGTTAAAAATCATGGATGCTTAAAGATTCATAGATGTACATTTTTGCTGACTTGGTTTTCATAATATACTGAGTACCTACCTTTAAGGCCTTTGTCATAAACATCTAATTGAGATTAGCTCCGTTCCTTAAGCAAAAAGTCACATAGTAAGGAAAGTTATGTTAGGTACTTTAAATATCTCTAAGTAGGTACCTAACCTACAGCAATTATTTACCTTCAGTAGGTAAGTATTAAAGTAGGTATGGTAGCCGCAGGCGAGCCACGATATCGCAGCTTGAGGTGGAATGCGCATAGCCTTAGGCTTGGCCTTCTGACATCATGTGTATTATTACGTCATGCATTGAACACCACACATCCTATACATATATAAGCGGCATATAATTAAACACAGGGTTACACATATAATAAATTATGGAGACCATGCCGCTCGTTAGACGAAGGTCTTTGTGTCGTGTATCGCTTAGAATTCGGAACTTCTCGTCTTTAGTTTAGTTCTATTTAATGGATAGACGAGTGAGAGGGTGACACACGGTGCTGTGATCACGACCACAACCATTCGCTATATTGTAGGTACCTAATTAAACTTTTTAGCCGCCAAATGCTTGCGAATAAGGTAAAGCTCTCCAAATAGTCGTTGAATACAAGTTAAAATATTTGCGACCTTCTACTGAACAGTTGTCTTGTAACATATACAAGCATGGCAATCTATGAATTAACAAATACAATCAACATATTATGCGAAGCTCGAACAAATTAACACGCGAAGACCCGACTTCAACTAGGGACAACAGAGTTGCTTGTAATTAGCTTAGTAGATTTATAAACTACCTACCTACTCGTCCTTGTATATCTGCTTCAGATAACATTTGACTTAAAACAAACATAAACTGTCTTCACATGTGGGTTGAAATATAACTGCATAACTGATTTTGGTAAAATGTTGCATGTAGTAAGTCGAATTCTATTTATAACCAGCGATCACATCGACTACATCAAGTACCTACAGTCGCCGTTGTCTGAAAATGTTTAAGAATACAGCTCTATGGCCCATGGGGTATGTAACTAACCCAGGTAAATATGTAAGTGTGTTCAGTTATTCACACTCGCAAACATTCGAACATGAACCACGAAGTGAAGTACCACCACGAAAATATTAGGTTAATTGCTTCCATCAATATTTTTGATTAGAGTAGATCGGAACTCATCTTAGCGCTAACTAGTTACCATCTCCAGGTTTAATCAATGTCATTTGCACGCTAGAAAAGTTCCAAATATTTTATGGCCTTTGCGGGATAGATATTTAAACACTTTCATCGGAGACGTGTTTTTAGTTAAATTATCGTCTGATTCATGTGTGATTCGTGTGGCCAAGACTTGTCACTCTAGTGAACGATGGATCTAACACCAGTCTAATATTACAACTAATAAGTAAATGTGCACTGTACCTTTGAACTTATTATATGTCAATTAAAACTATGATTATGACTTAAAAACTGGATGGTAGCCATATAAGGATTTAAATTAATAGAAGTACCTAATTAACTGAAGTTCTTGCATTCTGTTCAAGCGTCTGCCTTAACACTTTGTTCCATAAGCTCACATTAAGCCTTTCAGTAGTTAAACAAGTTCGCGGACAGCGTGAGCCTACTAAAAGGCCTTTGCAACTCTCTGAAAGTCGGCTACGAAGGTGTTATCGCCATGGTAACCATTCTATTGAAGCCAGTATCGATCAGCATGTACCTACGGCTGGACGTGGACAGGCAACTTCACGAACAGACACGTAAAATAAAGTCACAAAAACCTACCTAAACGTAATGACCCTACTTTAAGTTCGAACGAAGTAGCCGATTTTTAGGATCGAACTCTTATGCGTAGGTCAGAGCTCGATCTTTCATCGTTTTTGATAGGTATTATGTCCCTGAGAACACCATTCGTAGCTGGAAGTGCCTAACCTACATACCTATTGTTACTCAGAACTCATAATAAGAGGGACAGAAACGCCATTAATCTATATTTCCACCCAGAATCCACGTCTCTTTTTTCTACTCCTGTATCTACTCGTATTACAAATAGGTACACTAGGTACTAGATTGAAATAAAGTACTAAAAGTACTGGTTAGCACCAAACAAGGGCCTCTGTTCGTCGTCACCGAGCAACAATAACGGCTCACTTTTGAGGTTCTATAATCCAAGAATTCATCAGGCATTAACAATATTATCGGCCTCCACACTGCCGGCCATGAACAAAGGCGTGGGAATGATGTGGTAATTACTACGTTCACACCCCTGTGAAGTGTGGCCAGCGGTAGAACAGTCCGGTACGAAACTCGACATACTAAAACTTGAGCATGTCAGGGCCTTTATGCAGGTTCTTAGGTGCGAGTACTTTGTGATTAGCTTACTAAAAGTACCTTACCTTGACATAAAACTCTAGCCAATGGACAGATCGATATCACGAATTGCGCTCGCTGCACTGACTTGACGAGTGAACCATGAGCATCGTAAGTGTGCGCCACTGTTTCACGGCAGACAGCTGCCTTATCCGAGGAACGAGTGAGATAGAAAAATGAGAGGCCTACCACTAAAAGAAGTGCAGTGCTCTTTACCTAAGGTCCAGAGTTTCAGCGGTTTTTATACGCTTTCATGTTTATATTTAGTACCTATGTGTCTCTAAATGTTACGATTTTATAGAGCACAATGTCGACAGGCATACCGTAAACCGGGGTTGACTTTAAAAAGTCGTTATAAATGACGAAATCATTATTTTTTACATGCGTTTACTGCTTCCAATCGATGTCTTCATCGATAGCCTTTGCGCCTACATGCCAAACATTCATCGCATAATGGAAGATATCGATTTTATAGCAATTTTAAACCGATCAAAGTTGCCCCAAAATTATCAGTCTTGACGGTAACACGATTTAATTAGAACATTCTAATGCAGTACATGCATGTACATACATTCCGCTGACTGCTACCACTTTTCAAATTTCAACAATTGAGTTTTAGTGTTTCCGCTAAGTTCGAGAAAATTAAATGCAATGAACTAATTGAACAGGACCAATGTTACATAAATCACGTCTGTATCCCTTACGCGGTAGACCCCAAGGCAAAAAGACCTAAAGGCCACATTTAGCATGATTGTGAGCGTAGGTATAGGTGAAAAAAGGTCCAATGTTTTTTTTAAGTCAGATAAAACACTTTTTAGGGGGATATCCCAGAAGTTCCATAATTCTAATTCCACATGGAACAATCGGTACCTACATAGTGTAAACGTCAAATTAAATTATTTCAATAGTTCCATATGGAACTAACTAGGTACGGTCAAGTGCAAAAACAAGTATCGATATGAACTTGTCAAAAATATGCCCCACGACCTTATTACGCCGGTGTAAGAGCGTATGATACTTATTTTTGAAACTTTAACTAGATACATATTATTACACTTGACTGTACATATATACTAGGCTTTACACCAGGTTTGTTTTTAACCGAGTTAAAAAAAAGTGTGACAACATACGGGATGTTTATCCGCGATTATCTCGCGTTTGGCTGAACAGATTATGATACAGTTTTTAGAAAAGTATTTGTTGTCTTATGGCTTTAGTGTACAACAAATAACGTTGGTAAGCTGATGAGGGAAGGTACCACTCCTTAACGCGAAGGAGTTAAGGGACAAAGACAATTCTTTAAATATTACGTTATGCACAAAATTATGAAATGATAAACTTAAAAAAAAAGTTGAACCGCCTTCAAAAAAACATGAAATAATCCTCTAAAGCCATCAGTTTTATGGACTAGCACAAATATGAAGTCAGTAGGTAGGTACCTATATGTAATTCAAAGCATATTCCAACCGCACCATACAGACTTCATTTTCGTGCTAGGAAATAACACTGATGGCGTTAGAGGATTATGACATTTTCTTAAGGCGTTTCTACTCATTTTTAAATTATTTTAGTTTCAACCTTTTCGCCGCGACATCAAATACAAGAGACCCACACGCCAGACTCCTTCATTGCGATGCCTTAAGCTGGACCTAAACTCACTGCATTGAAGTAGTGGACGTGTACCTGTATAGGTCGCCGGCGTTGAACCTGCGGTGCTGCCATACCTGTGTCGTTGGAGTTAAATCAGTTTAGTATCTTCGGAGACGTGCTCTTAAATCTCCAATGGGGTTTTCTTTTACTAAAATTTGAGTGAGAATAATACTCGTGCCCGATATTTAGCACGCCGTGCATACCTCGGCCGCGTTTTACCACAGTAAAACACATTTTTTACCAAGGAATGCACACAATCCTTTGTGAAACAAGGTAAGACCTGAAGTGTCATATACTTGACAATGTTCACTGAAGTACGTAGGTTATCAATGTTTAAAAGTGGCCAAGTATGTAAAATATATACGTAGGTATATTACAAAGATCGTCCTTAGCAGAGGTAGACGTTTGATATGACTACGTACAGTCAAGGGCAAAGATATATATGCAAGTAAAGTGAAAGAAAATAAGTAATCATATAAAGTTAAAAAGATATATACTCATTCAAATGGTAATAAATATGCAAACTACACTGGCAACATAAATATGTACCTAGCAAGTCCAAAAACTTGTATACAATCAAAATTCCATTATTAGTATCCTGCAAATAATGCAAAATATTATAGTCATACTTGTGTCATTAAATATAGATTCAGTAATTGCCACGAAAATATGTATACAAAATGTAATCTGCGAATATCAACTTTACGGCCTAGTCACACGAAACAAATTTGTAAAGTATGTTTTGACAATTCACGAAAACAGTACAGACTTGTCATTGCATATGTTTGTCGCATGTTTTGACCTGTCACCACGACGTTATCAATCGGCATGTTTAACAGATTTTACAGATTCAGATTTCGTTGATTTTGATTGAAGATGAAAATTACATTCAGGGACAAAAATATACATAAACTCAAGAAGGTTTGTGTTATGGGTACTAGTTACGAGTAGATGACGATATACATACCTATATAAATAAATACATACTTAAATATATAGAACATAGAATGTACGTATGTATGTATGGATGTGTGAATGTATGTATGTATAGGAAAAACATAGAATGTACCAGTTGCTTCTCGTCCCGCGCAGATGGTAAAAGTCCATCGAGAGAATGGGTGAAATTCTTTGGAATCATGTTATAGGCGATGCGGCTAGCAACCCATCACTATTTTGATTAATTTTTCCACCTATACGCCTAAAATCATGCTAAACGTGGCCTTAAGGTTTTGTTTCCTCAGGCTCTGTCTGCCCCGTAAGGGATAAAGACGTGATATATGTATGTATGTATGTAGAACATCCATGACCCAAGCACAAATATTCGAGTTGATCACACAAACATTACCCTGGCCGGGTTTCGAACCCGGGGCCTTCGACTCAGAAAGCGGTTGCTTCACCACTGAGCCATCCGTGTCGTCAATATCAAATCATACAGTAATTGGCGATTTACGCTATTTTCTAATTTTTTTTACTTAATAAAAGGCAAAGTATACTTAAAATAACTGTATAATAAAGAAAACCACTCCTTAAACTTAAGACAAAGTGATTAGAGAGTAATATTTTCTATAGTACGTTATTATTAACATGTTTAATATTTCTTACCGTGATGCCTAATTCGTCAGCAGAGCTATATCAAGCACGTATATACCTTCCTCGCATAAGGCAACAATCCTATGTTTTAAATGATCACTTAAACGATACATTTTCTCCTTCAAAATTAATGAAAATCCGCTAGAAAAACCATAAGAAACGGTAAGTCAAATGTAATTAAAAAATCCAAAAGTGACACATGACACATACACAAATCACGTCTTTATCCCTTACGGGGTAGACAGAGTTTATGGTAACAGGTACCTACAATCTACAGGCCACATTTAGCAAGATTGTGGGCACAATACATGTCATGATCACTAGTCTACATAGTATAAAACAAAGTCGCTTTCTCTGTCCCTATGTATGCTTATATCTTCAAAACTAGACAACGGATATGGATGCGGTTTTTTTAATAGATAGAGTGATTCAAGAGGAAGGTTTTTATGTATAATTCTACGCAGACGAAGTCGCGGGCAGAAGCTAGTTTTAAATAAATAGAGTAATTATCAGTTAAAGAGTTTGGAATAGCAGTTGTTGTATACGACTTGAAGCTTTAAGTGGTTGGCTGATTACATTAAGATTACAGAGTTCGATGTTACGCAAATACGTTCATAAGCTCCTGACAATAGAGTTGTGTTAATAGAATTTTGGATTGTTTACATATTTTTGGTTATCATATTAGATACATAATTAATGGTTAAATAGTGTATACATATTTTTGAACTTTACGGTGTTTCTAAGTTTATGGCCTAATACATGAGGACATATTATTGCAAATGTTGTATACATAGTTATCTCTCAAATCATGTATAGTAATTTATGTACTTTTATATGTTGCCAAATTTATGACCATTTAGATGACCATGCTTTTTGACACTCTGTGGTGTATACATATCTTTGCCCTTGACTGTACATGTAGTTCTATATGGTACTTCTGGGACATTTGCTTCAAAATGAATATCCCGGTAAATCCATATGGAACTAGAAAATATTTTCAACTTCTAGGATATTGCCCTTTCTAGAAGTGCCCACAAGAATTTCTTTCAAGTTACTTACCTTACTTTTATGAGCGTAACAATTTTGCAAACATAAGTATAATTCTTACAATAAAACGAAATCACGTCATGTTTTAAGCATTTATTTACAGAAATTCGATAAAAGTCAAACCATCAAAGATAATACAATTTGCATTCTGAAACTAATAAAATAACCCACCCCCCTTTCGTAAAAGCTAGTTTAGTGTCTAACTTGACTTTTTTTTCTTATCTGTCACTTTGACATTTGCCTTTACCCACTAAAACCAAACAAAACATAATCTAGTAACAACCAATAAGTAGTAGTAGACTAGAGAATAGAGGGATGGTTCAAGTAGCAACAGAGTTACATCGGCTTGCGCTGCTTAAACTTATCTAAGTAACAATGAGATAGATGTAGCACGAAGTAGCAAGGTAAGTTTCGCTAGTTGTATGTTTAGACTACAGTAACAGTCAGGCTGTTTTAATTAGTTGACACTTAGGTTAGCACCAGTTACCTTAGTGCTCGCACATACAAATACGATATTCGTGTCGCACGATTTGCACATGCCGATAGTCTTTGAAACTTGGTTATTTATATAGCATCCCTCTATTTTCAAATCTAAACTCTTTGGTTATGACCGGTCTATAATTGTTATGAATAAGGGGGTAAGAATATAAAATTATGCTATGATTTTTACCTTTTAAATACACAGGTCTTACTATTCATATAGACATTACGCAAGACATGTATTTATTAGGAGAGTATACAAAAAAAAACCTGTATGATAAAGATAACGATCGTAATGTATCCCACAGAACAAGACGAGTGGTTTAAGCTAAGTCTTTACGTTAGTACATAATAGCTAACTAACTTTTATAGTGAAAGCATCGCAAATGAGTTAAGAAACGAAGATGATATCCGCAATGGCGTTAAATAATCCAAGATTAAGTTAATTGTACTCTTTAAGAGATGAATAGTTTCTAGGTATTAAGTTAGACTCTTGAGTAAGACGAGTATTATAGACAAAATAAATATGATGGACGGATAATATGATAACTTGCTCGGACTGAGTCAGCTGCTGATCGTGCAATATCGCACTCATACGAGTCATTTGAATTTAGCTTAATAGTCACTGTATTGTTTACTACCGTATAGAAAATAAATAAATGAATAATTTGCTACTACGCTCTGTCCATCACATCGATCATAATAACTATTGATTACGGTAGGTTCTTACTAAAAATATTATGTCCTTTTATGTCCCTTTTGACAGCTTACGAAGTTTTCAATTACTGCGAAAATATACTGCTTAAAAATGCCTAGAGGATATAAAGCGCATGAAATATAAACGTCATTGATCCTAAGACACTCTAGAAGTGAGTTTTTAATAACTCTATCCGACTGATTACGCAAGTACCTAATCCATAAAAAAACAAATTCGTTTTCTGCATCAAAACATAAATGATATTATAAAGAGAACGTCACAATTCAGTGTTTTACTTATGTAAAAGTCATGTAAGTAACAAATATTGTCAAAGTTCTTATAAAATGCAAACGCTGAGCGAATGAGTGAATGAGTGAATCTTTTAGTTTGTTCTGACCAAGCTCCTGTGCTTTTGTGCCTCAACTGGGTCAATATTCAGCGTTTTTATTTCGAGATTATCCTCTCAGCAAATCTTGCTAATGGAGATTAGCTCAAGAGTTAACTTTTTATAAAACAAGACAAGATAGTACCGATGCAGATTCTAGTTTGAATGAAGAGGTTAGTTTGATTTTCCGTTATGGTAAATAATAGTGGGAGGATAATACCGTTCGACCAGAGCGATCAAAATGCTCAAATAATCACCCAACTAAGAAACATTTGTGCTATGATCGTAAATCATTATTTTGCTGGAAACTGTGTGCAATTAAACCTATATAAGTTTATCAGTTTTCACTGCCCGTAGCACCAGCATAGATCAGATGTGCGATGTGTTTCAAATATAGGTACAAAAAACACGATTATGCAGTCAAGTTATTTGGGTTCATTTTAGTTTTCACAAACGCATAAAGACAAAAATGCGAGTCCGCGCGTTACGCACAAGAAATCAAACAATGGAATTAATTGACTTTTCTCTCTAGGCTAGGATGATACCAGTTCATTTTATTTTTCAAATAAACTTGGATTAATCGTGATTAGGTAGGTATGTCATTTGTTACTGGCGGTATTCAGCATGGTAAACAGTACATTAAAGATTCAATCAACTAACACGCGGACATAATTTCAACCACATTGTCTTAATAATAAGTTAAAAGGCTAAAATAGCAATAAAATGCATGTAAAAGCGAAATACATTATTCAAGATTAATAATTCAACCACTGTATAAGATCCTAAGTATATTATAAATAGAACAAATTGATTTCGGATGACTTAACCATTACAAAATAAATGAATTCGAGTGGAGATTTCATAGCTTACTCATTCAGGCTCCATCGAGTATAATTTAGCTTCTAACACTTAATTTCATCTGAAGATGTTGACACTTTCCTTCTCATTCAATTATTAACACCCTTGACTCGCTTTAACGGTAAACGTTCAATATAGTCTATAAAAATATATTTAGTCGAGTTTATAGAGTTCAACACCCATAAAGTTAATATTGTAAATTTAACATCTAGACTGTAAGTAATATTGCAACCGACGCGACAACCACGACGTTATGATTATTATTATAAATAGGACGATATTTTGTGGGTCAACACTTGTACATATCTAGACTGAAACTCGACACAAGAAAACATTGCACCTAAACATAGTCTTCGCATAATTCTAATATTTATTTTGTTTAACTACATAATTAATACAACAACAACAAAAAAATAAAAA
This sequence comes from Pandemis corylana, assembly GCA_949127965.1. NCBI lineage: Eukaryota > Metazoa > Arthropoda > Insecta > Lepidoptera > Tortricidae > Pandemis > Pandemis corylana. Next base: position 24,392,384 of record OX421850.1, read on the forward strand.
CAGTGTACATGCTCGCTTATCTAATATAATATACTATAACACTAAACTATTTACTATTACTGATGCCGTTCTTTTGTTTGTTATATTCGTTGAAGAGGTCTTGAACGTCTTTCAGAGACCTTTCGATCTGTTTTACAAAGTTAGACGAGCTCTGCAACAAGACAAAATAACAGTTGAAACAATTAACAATGTACAGCTTATTTCTAGTTGCCAATGAATGCGTATGTATTGTTAAAGGCACATCATAATACTTACTGACATATTTTACTTTCATGTTATAAAAAAACAATTGAGTATTGTTCACTATGCCACGCAATGACTAACACTTGCCATCAATATCGATCATAATCTGCTTGCTCAAGTGTCCCGCTCGACCTTGACCCGGCCAGTTAGCGTGCAGCAATCGATGCAGCCAGTTGTTTTGCCTTTTTCAAACAAATTATATGACATTACCATTCTTTCGACTGGTAACCGATATGTGGCATTACTTACAGTTTTGGGGCAGCTCTTTTTACTGGAGACGTGGAAGAAGATAATGTCTTCGCCAGCGATGATGTACGACACGCCGTAACCGTCGTCAGCCACTGGGCCGAAGCCGCCGCCCGCGCTTATGCACTGCGGGTGTTTCTTCAAATCCAACTTGCTAGTTTGACCTGGTTCATAGAAAATGATAACACTGTTACGCTCTATTATAGCGATTAATGGACATTGGGATGGGATTATTGTAAGTAGTGCGACTGGAAAGTATCCTAAATACTCGAGGTAGGAATATTAAGTCCAGGAAACATTAGGTACTTTATTTTCAAAAAGAAACAAAACTTCATACAAAGATCTCTTACCATGAGGGGTTTGACTGGTGGAGAGCCTCCAGGGCTCGTTGAACACTTCTTGGAGGAAGGGGGAATCCAATTCCAGGTATTTGGAGACCACGTAGAGGCAGAAGAGGTGGCGGTCGATGCCACGCCCCGCCATCGCATCCTGATAGCCCAGTTGGTGCCGTGCGCTCGCCTTTTGGAACAGCTCTAGTTTTTCCTCGATCTGCGAAAGGTACAGTCAAGGGCATAAATATATGTAGGTTACCAAGACGTCAAAAACCTTTATGTCACAATAATGTCGGTGATACATTTATTTGACAGGATGGCTGTATCGATATTTAAGCCCTCGACTGTACACGCATTTGACTTAGTACGATGGTTATATTCTCTTCCCTTGCTATGGCTTGTTAGCAGTGTAGAAAGGAGTTAATATGAACTGCGCAAAGTAAAGCCTGATACCATCAAGTCGTCCAAATGATGTCTGAGCGATTTGAGAACGAATGCAAATACTTCTTGAAAAGTTAACGCAAGCAGCGTTAGATTAAACATAGCTTGATTAAGTATTTTAGTCCAGTGCACAGTTGCACGTGAAACAAGTAATGGCACAGGTTACGAAGTAATTTATCAATATTTTTACTCGGCTGTTACGAAATTATGAATTGTTTAATCTCTTTTCTTTACTAATACAATATAATAAATAAATATCTTGGGATAAATTACACCAATTGACCCAGTCCCAAACTAAGCAAGCAAAGCTTGTGCTATGGGTAGCAGGCAACGGATAAATATACTTATATAATGTAGATAAATACATACAACAGACCAACATGTAGACGTAGACATACGACCAAGCCTCAAATTAAATCTTATAGCATTTCTATCTTTTATTTGACCGAAAATAATTTTAAGTCTTCACTGACCGAATCATCAAAGCCCAGTCTAGAATGCTGAAATTTTTCATAGACGTTCTCTTAATGACATAAGACAAGAAATAATGATCTAGCGTAATATTTTCTTAAAGTGGGCGCAGTTCGTCTACGAGTACACGGCCGAGCTATCTCACTAGAACGGATCCAGTTTAATGCTAATGGAGGCTGCAACTCACCGTTGCATTGGGATTTGCCATGGCGGTGACCCAGGCGGAACTTTCCACGGTACAGGGTCGCAGTGTCTCTGTCCGTCCTTCGCGGAATAGGCGCGTCATGCTAGCCTCGTAAGTAAGACAGAAGCGACCCGCGTCCCGGTAGTACGACAGCTGTAGGATCAGCTGTATGAAAGCATCCGGCGACACGCGGCATTTCTTCATGAAGCCTGTAGGGAAAAAACACTGTCAGCTCGGCTTGTAGGTACAATAAGGAAAATGTATTCACGTAACACCGTAGAACGCTATAGAAATAAGTTGATATCATACTAGAGTTTGAGTGACGGCGGCCTGTCAATTGCGACAGGGTTCTACGGTGGTACGTGAATACATTTCCCTCACTGTACTTGTATCAACTAAGGTATAATAATAGACGGTGGCTTAAATTCTTGAGTACCACATTCCCTTGACTGGAAACAGATGAAAATGTTCAGTGCCTTCTATTTTTTAACCAACTTTATAAAAATGAGGTTTTCAATTCGACTGTTTTTGTTTGTATGGCTTGTTCTTTTTTTATAACGTAAATATAGACATTTTTGTATTACAAAATTAAGTATAAATCTTATTAGAAATCTGCCTAGTTGAGGGTGAAAATTAAAAGTTATTTCTCACTCACCTTTACCATACTTCTTGAACATGAGTATCTTCAAATCGACGTCGTTGAGGAGTTTCTGGGCAACTCCGTACGATATGTCGATGGCTTTGGTAAGATCTTCGTTTTCAAGATCCCATTGCAAGCGTATCGGCGCTGGCGGCGGGGTTTCAACGGCACCTAGCGTATTCCCGTCCGGGGCGTAACTGTTGAAAAGTGAAAATGTTAAAATGAAGTTATGGAAAGTGTCAACTTTACATATAGCTGCAACAATCTATGGATTTCTTAGCGAATGCGGTTTATCAAGTTTCAGTTTCAGTCTTTTTTTACAGTATTACAGTTTAGTTCAAAGTGTCAAGCAATTATTAATGAACACTAAAGCATTTGGTAATCGTCAAACTAGGAATATAGTAAAAGTTGATTTAATCATATAATTTCATTTGTAAGCATTTTAAAACTGAATTTGCATCAATAATTCAATAGTTCTCACCCGATTTCTAATTCTGTCCAGATAACATATTCCCACAGATGTCCCATTACTGGCGCGTCCGCCCTGAAATAACATTTAAAAATATATTTTTTATATTTTCAAGTTATATATCGGGAACTGCATGATATTGACCTGCTTATGTGTGAACGGGTTGCACGACTTGCACGCACAGTATTTTCTCATTTATTACTGTGAATTTTTATAATAGTGTCATGTTGGTTTAAAAGGGCCAACTGCGAGACGGATAAAAGTGATAGCTAGCAGCTCAGCTGTAGACAGAAGGTAGAACCGAATTCATCATTTTCGCTACTGTTAAAGGTGGTAAACATGCGAGATCAACTGCTTTGAGCCAACTCGACTTTGAAAAATAAATCAAACACTTTGACGGTTTTATGATGCGCAAGATAAGCCAACTGGCGTCATCCAGACACAGTACCACGACCCTGTGTTTATTTAAGCGGATTGTGTTACAAAATAACAATAATTATAAACTAACTGAACTAACTTATCAACAGGTATAATTGAGGTCAATCGCAAAACAATTTTGATAAAGTAAATATTTACAGTCCGAACTAATTAACTTCTGAGGTCCTGTTGTTTTGGCTCCAATAATAGTTCGCGCATATTTTTTCCATTCCCCATGGCTTTTACTCAATAGCTTTGATACCCAACAAGATCCAAGTCAATTTATACATACAGGCGCTAAGCTTCACGTGCTATTAGAATCGACGTCAGTTTCTCGACTTGAAAGAAGAGTACATAATACCAAAACACATACAAGAGTATTGGTTTTAATCCTAACTATTCATATTCTTCATAGTTTTGCTAAGTGTACGTTACGGAAGCTTACAACAGCTCATAAATAACGCCATGCTTTACTAGCTATTACTACTACAAGCACAATAATTACCTAACACAGCGATAAGCGCATTAACGACAAAACTACGGCCTTACTTACCAAGTGTGTTCAGCGTTGAATCCGACCTGGAAAGTAAAATATACTAATTCACAAAAATATACTTAAAATCTATTCTTCCATGCTGGTCTGGGAGCAAAGAAAAAACATAGAATATACCAGTTGCTTCTCTACCCGCGCAGATGGCAAAAGCCCATCGAGGGAATGGGCGAAAATAATAGGAATCATGTTATAGGCGATGAGGCTAGCAACCCATCACTATTTTGATTCCATTTTCCACCTATACGCCCACAATCTTGCTAAATGTGGCCTGTAGGTACCTGTTACCTTAGGCTCTGTCTACCCCGTACGGGATAAAGACGTGATTTGTGTATGTATACTTAAAATAAGTATTAAAGTAAAAGGTATAGAACGACCGCTTAAATGAGTCAGGGGCGCGAGGGACGACCGCGGGGGCGAGGACTCATTTAAGCGGTCGTTCTATAGATAAGGTACACAGCACAGACAGCTAAGAACGTATTTGTTCACTAATTCGGACCGCTTGTGTCCAGGATTCAGCTTGGCTAGGTACTAGAGACGGATAGATTTAGGCTATGCAACTACCAGAGCTTAGGTATCTGTGGGGTGTGCGCGGAAGAAATCTACCAACAGGATTACTATTTTCCTAGTCGCGTTTAGCACAACTTTCCCATTGGTGGGTTATTTTATGAATACGCAGCCAAAACCTAGCTCACCATATCGGGGGATATCCCAGAAGTTCCATATGGATCTACCGGGATATTAATTTTGAATTAAATGTCCCAGAAGTACCATATGGAACTACAGGTACATATTCATATCAAACGTCTACCTTTGTTATGTACGACCTTTGATGTACCTATATCACTATCACTACATATTATAAAACAAAGTCACTTTTTCTGTCCCCATGTCCCGGTGTATGCTTATATCTTCAAAACTACACAACGGATTTTGATGCGGTTTTTTTTAATAGATAGAGTGATTCAAGAGGAAGGTTTATATGTATAGTACATGCACAATATACCGTGCGAAGCCGGGGCGGGTCGCTAGTTACATATATACATAACATAGGTACTTTTAAACATTGAATATAATTACCTACATACTTCAGTTAACATTGTCAAGTAGGTATATGACACTTCAGGTTTTACCTTGTTTCTGTGGTAAAAATGTGTTTTACAAGTGTCGGTCTATGCGTACCTATGATACTCAAAGAATTATGCTCTAACTCCTAACCGCGAGTGGTAGGTACCTTCCATCACCAGCTTATCAACATGATTTGTTGTACATTAAAACCTTCTCCAGAAGGCAACAAATACTTTTCTGAAAACCGCATTAAAATCGGTTCAGCCAGAAGCGAGATAATCGCGGACAAACATGCATACAAAATACGGGTCAAACTTTTTTTTGAAATCGGTTAAAAACAAACCGGGTGTAAAGCCTAGTGTATAATTTCATATGGAACTATTGAGATTATTTATTTGACATTTCCATAACATATGTACCTACCGATTATTCCATATGGAACTTCTGGCATATAAAACACGCTAAAAGTGCATAAATAATAAATAAGACTGATAACTATTCGTAAACGCTATAATGATCACGATGTTACTCAAAATTTTAAAGCAATTCTTTGGTAAACATTCAAATGCTTCTGGACTTACGAAACCGCTCGTGCTGAAGCATAGATTGAAGGATTTGTCGAACCACCGGTTGCTCCCGTTGCCGTGGAGAAGCACGCGGCCGTAGTTGTCAAGCTTGGATGAGTCGTTCTCGTCGTAACCAAACTCTACGTCGTCTGTGAATAATATGAGGAACAGTTTTCCGGTTAAGAACGGTTAAGGGCGGCAGATTTTGGGATTTTAGGGGCGGCAAATTTGGGGAACGAGCTTTTTTTTTTAACTCATTGAAATAAAAATAAAATGTCTTAGTCTGCAACAAATTTTGCAAGGGCGGCAAAAACACTATTCAGCCTATACCTTGAAATTTGTAAATCCGCCACTGTTAGATGTTTGCTTTAACTTTCACTGTTTCTTGTGGTAGATAAACGTTAGTGTAGACGACGGCTATCTCAACACCATCTCTTATCCTCTATACGCTCCAGTGCTGGGTACAGGTCTTCTCTCATTCTGAAAAGGCATGTAGTTTCCACGCGGGCCCTTTGAGGATTGGTACTTCACGCACACCATTAAACTACTTAGCAGGCGTGTGCAGATTCCTCACAATATTTTTCCTTCACCGAAAAAAGGTATAATAAATTTTTAAATATTATAATTTCGTGCAGACATTCTAAAAAAGCTCAACTGGCCGAAAATGGCAACAACGGCTTGGGATGGGAATTACAAACACCTTTATGCCCCGTGTTTGTGTAGCAGGAGAGCGGTAGTAGTGTGTTAGTTACCAAGGCAGACGTTGAAGGCGGCGCGCTCGATGCAGTGCAGCGAGGTACGGTTATGGCCGCGGTTGAACATGGTCTGCCTGATGTGCGCCCAGTGGGACCGCTCACCCGCCGTCAGTGCTGCGAGACGATCCTCGCCAGCTACCGGCAACGACTTGTCCTCCAGAATCTGCTCGATTTGACTGAAAATAGACAGCATAACCTTTACGTAAATGGCTACATTACCAACGGGGGGAGTGGAATATGTTATCGATAGCGATATGCGTGCAGTGTGATCTATGCTATACATAGTGCTGTTCGGTAAATCGAGAAATTGTTACGATTCTATTACAGACGATTTTACCAGGCTGATATAAGAATAATTCCTCTAGAAGGGTTTCGCTTCTTAAAGGGGGAGTAATAGTTTTTTCTCATCATTCTTTCTTAAAATGGTATATATATATATATATATATATATATATATATATATAAACCCAATGTGATAAACTGAATTAGAAAAGCCAATCTCTTTAGCTACTGCCGAAGCCGGCAGTATACTAAAGTGGTTATTCAGTAATTTTAATTAATAAATAAATATTCCTGATCATAAAAGTAGACAACATTTTTAGCAACTTTATTTATTGTCTATTAGAACAACATCTGTATTGGCAGAGTGCAAAGCGGGTGGAGGGGGTAGCCTAAACGATCACAGCGCTCGCTACGGCTAAAATTGTCAATTTTGTCGCTGACTTGAGCTGTCAAATCCATATTGCAGTAAACATTTTCTAATCGTTTTTGAGATAAAAATATGGTCCTGGTAAGATGTGTTGTTGTGAATTGTAATAACTCCAAGAAGAATAGCGACTGTAAATTTTACCAATTTCCAAGACCATGGTGGAAACGAGACCAAAGAAATAAGTGGATATTTGCCGTAAGAAAAAAAAAGTAAGTTACCTAACCTCTAAAATTTCACTGAAAACAACAATTTTAATATTATTGGCAATAATATTACTGACTACCATTATCCAAAATTGTGTAATATAGTAAAATTACACAAGATTTCATTAATATTTTTCACAATATTTACTTACTTCTTGTTTGACAGCGGTGACAATATTGTCCATAATGGCCGCCTATCACGTGGCGCTGTCGTCGCGCACGGTCCCAATATACATATAATATACAAGTCATCAAACTTCATGCAAACTCTATGCCCAGTCTAGTACTACTATTGTTAGTAGCAAAATTATAACATTAACAATTATTTCAGAAGGTATATTTCATTACATTACATTGAACGACCTGAGTTTGGGCATTCTCAAAGTAATTTCATATCGTTTGACTCAATATCAACTACAGATTCTTAGTAACTTCGAATAATCCAACCCGATTTTATGACGTTTTAATACAATGCTCTTAAATAAAATACGCGCATTTTATAAAGCTAAAAACTCGCTTCCAACGCAGACCACACGTAATCGAGTGTGCGTTTATGTAATCCACACCGACCTTGGCACCGTGAAATGCGTCTAACTAATTCCGTTATTCTTATTGATAACCGCGACCGTCCTAGAATATACTACATCTGAGATATGATCAATTTTATTCTCTGTGTGATCGAGATCACTCTCTATCGTGACACTATGTCGAAAATTGTAAAGGCAATAGAGATGGGTCTCTCGACACTGTGGTCGAGTATACTAGAAACGATCGACCGATGAAATGATAAACGTTGATGGCTGACTAATCTATACATATAATAAAATCGTTGAGACCAAAAAATCTGTACATAGAAGATTTAAAAAAAAAAACCAACCAGGGTGACTTAAAATCGGTAACTGAACATATTAAAACCATTTTTAAAATTTTTGTTTGTTTGTTTGTTTGTTTGACTGAGCATCACGTAAAAACTACTGAACGGATATTAATGAAATGTTCACAAATCGATTTCAATAAATTCAGAATAGGATATAGGCTACAGAAATTGTGGAAAATTTTGGAAAAAGGGGGTGAAAAGGGGGGTTAAAGTTTGTATGAAAAAAGAAAATTAGATTGTTCTAGAATCATGAAACTCAGAATAAATACTTAGTAATAAAAATAAAGAAATACCTGTTTTAGCATTTTTTTTTAATCTCATCCAGAGGCGCAAAAAAGAGGGTTTTGTGTTTAAAATTAATTAACTTCATACACCTTTACAATAAAAACCAATGAAGCGTAACCTTTTGAAATTGCTAAATAATACTTCCAATTTAATACAGGTAAATATGATTTCTCAGTTTTCTTGAAATTTGATTTTTGAGGTGATTACGCACAAAATAGCGGAACTCAAGAAAATCAGCTTCCTCGGTATAAGTAGTTGGTAATAGTTACAAACAAAATAATACTACGAAGAAAATAGATAGATACAAATGTACATAAGACATAATAGCCGGAAAAGCGTGTCAATTTTGAAAAAACATTAATATAATAATTACATGCTGTACAGGCATTTTTTCAACGAAGAGATTTTTGTCGATCCTAAATCAACCTAAATTGGCGTCCTAAATTGTGTTCTTTACCTAACACCTAAAGTTCAATATGCAATACCGTTACTTTTGTTTTTATTTATTGCGCCATTATTAACACTCTTATTTGAAAACCTGATATTAATATGAGGGCGGCGTGAAACGCTTGGCTGTATGTTCTTGGTACCTTTGCCTATAAAAAGCAAAATCAAAGGGCGCGTTTACGCCTGCGCTACGAACATGTCAGAATTTTATTGTGAAAAGTTGGTGCTTTTAGTATAAATCTGACAGCGAGCGAACCTAAACTGAATCGCATTAAGACATCATGGCAACTATGGCAAGGCCCCTGTAGGTAATTAATTTGTAGAATGATAATAAGTGTTAATAATCTGTAATTACGTACCTACTTAAACCAAGAAAATAAATTAAAAAAGCTTCTGCTAGAAAAAATTGAGTCGCAAAATATTAATTAAAACGGATTAGTAAATGAATTGTTAGTTGTAAGGTAAAAACAGGTAAACATTTATGTATTATTTGGTTAGAATAGATTTAATTTTTTAAATTAATCAGGGTACAAATATCGTTAAAGTGAGCGCAGTACCTATTCGCCAATAAGCGTCATAGTTTGGCGAAATTAATAGTGATGTAATTAAAACTGTACTTAGCTTTTTTGAATAAAGAAACTATAAACAAAACTATAAATAAAACTATTTGTAAAATAAAGTATAAATAAATGTGACGAGTCATTAACCAGTTTGCACTTGATTTTTTTTCAAGATTCCGTGTCGCAAATTATTATTTTCATGACGTAATTCTAAAAGTATAGTTTCGTACATACTTTCAGTGGTTCATGTGACGAAGTTAATAGTCATAATAATAATAATTTTGATATCGAGAAAAGCCGTAAGTATCACAAAAACACACGCGGACGAAGTCGCGGGCAACAGCTAGTAATATAATAATAATGTAGCCTTATTTCCGAATTCGCTACAATTTCATGTTTTTTTGTTGTTGTTGTTGTTGTTTTATTATTAAATTGTCGCGTAATTCGGCGTGCCTCATGGCATAGGCCTCCTCCGTGTATTGGAGGGTTTGGGCTATAGTTCCCACGCGCGCCCAGTGCGGATTGGAAACTTAACACACACCATTGAATTTCTTCGCAGATGTGTGCAAGGTTTCCTCACGATGTTTTCCTTCACCGAAAAGCTCATGGCAAATTTCAAATGTAATTTTCGCACATAAATTCCGAAAAACTCAGAGGTGCGCCGCCCGGGATTTGAACCCACGACGGTCTGCTTGAGAGGCCACAGGTCAAACCACTAGGCTGACTAATATTATATAGTAAATTCAAGTTACAGGACGATGTTAACTAAAAAATGGGGCTTAAATAGTAAATATTCGAGTGATATTTAACTAATCACACTTAGATTCTCGACGAAATTATCTAAAGTGAGGCGTATTTTTAATGTATCAAAAATAACAGCTTTTTTAGTCATTTACATATTACAAACGAAGCGTCTCCCGTAATTGTTTTTCGAGGTTAGTTGTAACGTTGTTAGTACTCTTAACTAAATAGCTTTCTAGGTATAGTCAACAGCAAAAGTAAGTGATCATTTTTATTCCATTCTGACAAGGTAAGAGGTGAACACTTACTTTTTTTCTTGACTGTACATTGTATTGTAAAAATATAGCTGTAACTAGTATTTGGAGCAGAAATGTAGGTAGGTATGCGAAATGTTTAATTCTTTGTATGGAAATTCGCTACGAAATTTAGGTTAAATACTCATTGACGTCTCTTTTGTGTGGCGATGACATTTATCTAATCATTGACCTTATAGATTATCAACTCAGCATTATGCGATTCAAAATTTTGCATTTATTTACATCATTTTGTACTTTAGTGTGGTATAATAAATATTACTGGTACCATACCAGTATACCGTAACTATGGTATTTATGTTGCGACATATTTAGCTATTTTTAAATAAATTAAAAGTTTTAGGCCATCTTGTATCCAAAATCAAATTTTTATTTTTAAGCTCTGTTTAATAGCGTGAAAATGTATAGAATGGTCAAACTTGGCTTTGCCAGACATGTAGAAAACATCTTAATAATCCTAATAATATTATAAATAATAAAGTTTGTGAGTATGGATGTATGGATGTTTGTTTGTTACTCTTTCACGGCATAACGGGTGAACAGTCTGGAATAACACATATGCTACTTTTTATCCCGGAAAATCGCGTAGTTCCCGCGGGATAGCGATAAACGAATTCTTTGCAGACGAAGTCGCCGGCAACGGCTAGTAATCACATAAATTATACAAGTTGATTATAAGTAGGGCTCGTTCCGTTCGTTTTCGTTCCCAAAAACTCGAATTATCTCTAATTTCCAATAATTTTTCTTACATTTGAAGTTGGTCAATGTTTCTGTTCTAAGAAAAAAAAAATCTAAATAATTTTCCCTTGGGCGAAAAAAGTAACTAAGCCCATACCTACTATAAATTTGTTTATTTCGTTTAAGACTACTTCGGTTGGGTTTGTAATTTTGTAAGGCAGAGTGCCGGTGCGGAGCGACTTTCAGTTTGCAAGGACTGCTCACTGTGCAATTTAGGAAGTCAACGTTGCTAAATAACCCTCGTGCGCAAGTTTTTCAAGTATTTAGCATAATACCTAATATTTTCAAATAGTACTAAATAAAAAATTAGATATTTAAACATAGGCAATCAAAATTTTGATTACTACTACTCTCTTTTGTAAGCGGTGCACGGTGGTAGCCAAATTTTAAGTCGATCCAACCACCAGAGGAAGTGAGCAAAAATCCAGATACAACATTTGACCCAAACTAATAAGGTGCAAGTGAATTTAACAAAAAAACGTCGTAAAAATGTTCAGGATTGTAGAGTCCTTTATTTCCACCGGGGAAAATGTGTTTTGAGCAGTATAACAAGCATATACATAACGCAAATTAGGCAAGTGACAGCGTAGACCGTGAAGTGACCGTGTAGATTAAAATACGCGTTCACACTTCCGTGTCTCATACATTATGAATCTAAGTACTTCTACCATTTCTGTATTATTTAACTACTATAATGTTCGTAGTTTACTTATTTTGTTGTTATGCAGTTCTAGTCTATCACGCTTACATATTGTAAACATCTAAAACTTAAAATTTTACAATTAAGTTCAAAATAATTCCTTTTTTTGACAAATCATGATCTAAATCATTGACGTTATTTTTGAGGTTGTACCTACAAGTTGCGTTAAAATTACGTAAAATCAAAAGAAAAACAATGAAAGCCCTTCACTAGTTTTACCAGATAGTTATTAGAGATTCAAAGGCTAAGAATGAACACATTGTTTTGTCTCTTGTGATAATTCGTAAAGTATTTTTTGTTTGTATAAATATGACGATAGAAATCGATGAAAGTTTTACTTGAAATTATTTAAATACGATGTTTGTATATTTATTCGGCAGGGAAGAAAAGGAAGCTCTGCCGAGCAATATATAATCAGATAACGCCAAGCGTGCTAGATATATTTGTTGTACTCACACTTGTATCTCGGCAGGCTTGAGTAACCGGCCGCGCGAATAGATGATGACTTTGAAGTATCGACCCTTGTGGTAGACGGTGATGTGGCTGGAGTCTTGGTAGTGGACGATCTTGTCAGTCTCTACGCCCGGCACGCGCACCGTATTGAACAAACGCTCGTACTGCCAAGAGCACAGCGGCACCATATTTTGCAGCATTATCTGGTAGGTTAATGAGAATACTCTACAATTAACAAATGCTCTAAAATTGTATGGCTAATATAATAGCACTGCGCTTGAGTTAATTGTCGACAGACTTAGCAAAGCATCTAGTAACATCACAATGCGGGGCTACAAAAGTTAAATGCCGGTTAACTGTAACATCCTCCAGTTAGCTTATATATGTTGCTTGGCGCTAGCATTGTGGTATTTTAGCACAGTACAGCCAATGTGGTTTACCCTTACTTATAAAGTTCAACGAAAATATAAGAAGTTAATTAATTTTACCAATACTTACACAGAAAACTGAAAAACGGCATTCAATTAACCTTAATAGTGATTTTCGAAGTGTAATTGCAATTAAACGCTGTTTATTTTTCAAAACAAATACGAAGGCGTCAAAAACATTTAAACATACGCCAATATAAAAAAGAGGTATTAAGGCATATTGAGAATACAGATATATGTCAATATACAGATATATGAAAACAGATATATGTCAATGATGCGGGTTGGGACAGACTATAGCTTAAGAAAACAAAAACGTATCTGCTTCAACTTTTGTATTTACTTTGTTATTTTAAGAATGAAAAGTTAAACTCACCGGTTCCAGCTCCTGTCTATCGATGAGTCTTCGGAATTGCAGGCAAAGGTAGATGACCACGCCAGCGCGCGCCGCCTGTACACTGGTTGGCTTCATGAGAATAGCATCGGTGCCGTAAAAGTTTGAGTTCACCATCAGAGGCGACCTCCCTCTAAGATAAACGTATTCTTCCCACCAATCGGACACATAGTTCGAGGACCACCTGTGAATTCATGGCATAATTCAGATATGCGATGCGAGTAAAATCTGGCCCGGATTCTGTGTTACATTGCGTAGCTATCAAGGTTTTCGGCATGATACGGACGGATCCACTGGTCAGTGTACTACTCGATAATTAAATACAAGAACTAGCACACTACTAGATTTCATTGATAAATGTCATTAATCGAACCGTAGGATCCCATGCCTTATTCTTTCCAATAGTACTTTTGGTGACTGCGTTAAACGCTACGAATATCCTTTACCAGAAGTACTGCTAACAATACAAAATTATGAGTGTGGTATTTATATATCTGTCTTTAAAAACATTTACTTCTATGTTTGATGATAACAAAAACAAATCAAGCATAAATTACGATAATAAAAAAAAGTCTATAATGCGTAGAAGAATTAACCAATAGAGTGTTATCCAATCTGCAACACATACATATTTTATTGCTAAGGTACATCGTTCTATCACTAGTTTATACCCACGACGGAACTGAGAAGGTATATGCGCTTAGGGTGATAGATTCTTTGTGTGTTTGTTCGCGATAGTTTTTCCTATACACCCTACAGGGAACAAGACCATTTTGGTTATTATGATTAAACAAAAAAGTTAATGTTGCATCTACTTGCCTGGCTCTACTGTCCTGATTGACCTTGAACTGATCAATTAAAGTGCAGTAGTAGTAGTAACAGCAGTGTTTTAGCGATTTAAAAAAATTACATTTCAACTCTATTGGTTATTGTCTATGGTACAACGTAACAATGATTACCATGATTTGAGCACGAGATATCTCTGCAGTTTGACTGCGATACTATCTTCGAACTCCTTGGCTAATCTCTCGACGCGACGGTAATTTTCTTCGTCCAGTAAAGGTCGCACGCTGATCAAATACTGCAAAGGAACGAAACAAAGTTAAGAAGTTGACTAGCGAAAAAAATTTCACGAACAAAGATAAATAATATAGAAAATAGGTACCAATAATAATAAAATTAACGGTGTTCATTCTAAAATCAACGCTCATGCGACCTATTTTCGGTTACATCGAAATATATATCTTGAATAAGATATTCGAAACACTTTTACAATAGCGATTGGTATCGATCTCCACGATGACACCGAGGGTTACGTCCCAGGTTTTCCTCAGATTCCGTAGAGCGATATAAGCATGATACTTGTAACTTGTTCTTGTTAGTTACCTTAAAATAAGTCATCCACTGATTGACTTGAAACATGTACTTATGTATGTACTCGTACATCGGTATTTATATGCAATAATGACAAAATACTTGCACACCTTTTTATAAGATGACACTGATTATGCTCGCAGCTTTGCTCTCATTGCAGAACTCCATCCCATCGGAATTTCGAAAAACCGTTATTATTCCTTGCACACAACGTAAAACTTCTATGAAAAATTTAATCTTTCTCGGCCCTAGGGCTCGTCCTGAGTCTGCATTCGGTCATGGCTTTTCTTTTTATACAACAAGACTAGCTTATGTTCCCTATTTCGTAGAAATTTTGAAAAATCAATTCTTAGTGCAATAAGGTCTTTAATATTCAATGAATATATCAGCCAAATACAAGGTTTCTGTATCAGCCAGTGAACTTTATTCCCTACCCCATGGAAATTTAGGAAATCCAGAAAACACAGTTGCTTATTAGTTGTTACATAGGTATAACTATTGTTAAGTCTCTAATTACTTTAGTTGAAGCGAAAATGTAAATCATTGTTGTTATCTATTCTATCCCATGGGATACAAGAAAAATAACTTTTTAGCGCAAATTTCAAGTTTCTAGCTAGTTTAAACTGTCCGTTGTCAGTCAGTAAGTCAGTCACATAACTCTTTTTACCCGACTACGGCAAAGCCAAAGGAGGGTTATCTATATATGAACTTGTCTTGAATTGATGGTTCTGTCTCATTTTATTTGTGAAGTGGTAATACCATTTTCGTTTACCTTTTACTGTGTTATGTTGACTACTAAGTGCAGACGTGCCCGTATGAATAGATTGCGTAATGGGAGCTGGAGGTCGCGGCGGCTCGGCGTGGCCGCGATCCCTACTTACGTTGATCTATAGATCCCGAGGAATCAGATCTACGTCAAAACCAACGTTTTTAAGCTGGGCAAGCTACAAAAACTCATGGCCTTGCCATAACAACTTAAAACACGTGTTAGAAATACCAAAAATGACAGTTTTCTACAAACTGATGTTTTTTGTGGTAACATAGTTATTGTTTGTGCAGTTTTTAATTCGATCTCGCTAACTAAATATTATAAGTAGTACGTGTCGCAATGTACGTATGTTTAATCAATCATACGTACGTTAGGTTAGTATAAATGAGGACGAAGTCGCGGGCTATAGCTGATCTATGTTATAAAAGGGTTGTTTCTTCCAGAGGTAATTGAGCCGATTTTTAAAGTTTCCCTGTTTAACACATGCTACTTTAAACCTATAAAGCCCAAATTTCCACGGAACACAAACGGAGTTGCGAGCAAAGGCTAGTTTACAATACATGTTTGACTCACGGCAGGTACTAAGGTACTTTGTATATTGTACTTGCATTGTCATATTTACACATACCAAAGTTCAAGTAGGTGCGACTAAAAGGAGGTAACTAGTAAAATTTTACCTGCAATATTTGACCCAAACTGCCTACTAAACTATACAAGTGAAGTTATAAAACACCACTTGCTTTATCTATTGCAAACATGGATTGCAATGCAAAGGACCGTCTTGATCCTGTATTGTTAATTATGTGATGTCAAATAATGTAATTTTTATTGTATTGGTACATACAAAGATTTCCAAGTAGTTAATAAAGGCTCTCAACTGGGACGATGTTAGAAGGGTTTGAAAATACAACGAAAAGTTCCGAGAAAGGGTAGGTAGTGCCCCGCCTACACATAAAAAAGTGATTAAGATGTTCAATATCAACAATAAGTTATGTGTTAAGTTCTTACTCTTGTCATGGTATCCTTCACGCTCGGTAGCGGCAATCTAGGCAGGGAGCCTTGGAAGCTGTACAGCCTGGGCTTGTTCCAGCCAGACAGTACTTTAACGACACTGACCCAGAGTTTCGTTTTCAATGATATCCTGGAGCCTGGTGCCCGGGATTCGTACATCCAGCCCTAGAATTAATGATTAATAATTCTTACACATAGGAATAATATGCACTAGCAGTAACGTAATGGGAATAATCAATATGGAGATGGATATAGAATTAAAAGTTGTAATACCTTGTACATGAGTAAGAGCTTCAGTAGATACCGCATAAGGAATATTACGCATAGCCACATGGTAAGAGCCGCTAGTAGGCAAGCCATAAGTTGCCACACTGTTGTGTTGCTGTAACAAAGTAACAGTTCAATCAAAAATCCAGAACATATTGGGAGAAAAAAAAATACGTCATTGTGTATCTCATAAAGCAGTTATACATAAATAGCATATCTGCGCGACTGAAATCAGCTTATATCGTATATACTGCTTTATAAAAGTGATAAAAGTGTAGGCACCTGTTACCTTAGGCTCTGTCTACCCCGTAAGGGATAAAGACGTGATTTGTGTATGTGTATAAAATAACATAGGATATATTATTGCAATGAAAGTGAGCTCAAACTTATTATGAATTCTGCTTACCCAGGCATAATAGTTTGTGCTTTTTGTACTAAACCAAAGGGTATATTAAAGCCCCCAAAATGAGCAGCTGCCAGTAGTGTCCATAGCACATACAGCGATTGCAAATGCCCAGGATAAACTCCATTGAGGACACTGTTCTGTGAAATAAAAGGATTAATTTAGCCAAAGGTATTTTAATACCGGTTTACTTACTTATTCAATATTAACATTAATAGGTACGACCTCAGCGAGTGATTCAATTGCAGGTGCACTTTTGTTAGATTCTAATGTTATGTACATATCATTAACTGTTTGATGCCTTTTAAGCATAGTTGGAAGTATGCGCAAACAGACATTCTACGCGACTTTGCGTTTTGGTAATTACAATATTTACCTAATTATCAAGTGCTCTTTGCTAATATAGCGCGCATTCCTTGATGGGTTACAAAAGGGTTTCAACATAATGTTTTATTTTTTGTCAACTACAAACATTTGTTCTTTCTAAGCATCGATCATATAACAAACAGAGTGGAAACTACATATAATTGGTTAAAAAAAAACCGCCCAAACACTAAGGCAACCGCAGCACTGTTTGGCCGGTTCAAGGCCAAGCTCGACACTAGTATTGAGCAATTAGATAATACTGTGGATAAAGTCACTGTTTAGGTATCGCACGGCATATATGACAATCGCTTGTTAATTGTAGTTAAAATGGTTTTGTTTCATTAAGGGTGTAACACTTCGAGGTTCACTCATAGGTTAAATCTTAAAGTAAAACAGACACTGTTCAACAACTACTTCGTTACGAGTTTCAAAGTGGAAATATTACCTTATTTCTGCGATATATCAGAGGTGTGGTAGTAATACTACATGCTACACACGCCGCACTATTCATTTTATCCACTTTTAAGACACAATATCACGTAAATATTAGTCAAACACAATAAAACACTTATTTCTAAATTGTTGTTTTGATTAAGGCAGTTCGGTGGTATGCGTTTAGTGTCTCCAACGTGTGTTACTAGACGTCATTCATGACAGCTGTCAGGTATGGCGTTTGTCGCTTTTATTTCAATGAATAAAGTGTTAATTAAATCGTAAATGTGTCTTTTCTCAGTGAGTTAGTAATAAAGTCCGTTTATCACTGGTGAATACCATTTAATACATAAATATTTTATTGCAAAAGTTCATTCACGATCTTTGTTGACAACTTCTTCACGGATAACGAAACGTTTTGCACGCACACGTCCCTACCTCTTGTTTTTGTTTCGTTTCAGGTAATCGTGTCATTCTGCACTGTCGAATCACGAATATGTTTATTTTGTTTTCCTTTTCGCAGTCCCAAAAAGCCGGTACTGGTTTCGTCTTTCTTCTTTAAGCTCAGGATGTATTTTGTTGGCTATCGGATGCGGATTGGTAAAATGTTTTCATCTTCTACCACGCGTGATGTGCTGTTGCTACGCGCGGACGGTAAAATGGAACGTTCATCGTCGTTGTGTGGGTGTTTCGTGTCGGTGTAACCGATGTCCAGATTTTCTCCCGTCAATTGGACGAATTCTGCCATACGATGTGAACGTATAATTAAAATTCCTTTCTTGGTCCAATTCCTCGCTTCGGGGTAAATATCAGTTTTAGTGATTTCTTCTTTTGCCTAATTTTGGGTTGATTTTCATTGTGTGTGTTTCTGTTCCAGCGATGCGCCCATCTTTGCGCTAATTTAACTTCCCTACACTATGTGCTTGTTCGGCAATGGTCTAGAATAAAAATCTTACCCTCAAATTATTTCCTACTCAGGTGAGTGTGGCTTTTTACTTAATTTCTTTCCCCACGCTCGTTATTTCCAATAAACAACTTTCTGTGATGTTGTTAACAATGGTTTTCGTGTTTTTCAGTTATTTCAATTCGCCAATTCTTTTCTTATCGGATCATTTCTGCCTGACTTCATATACATCTACCTGACGAAAAATAAATAAAAGACCCACCCTTGCGTGGTAAGTTCTACTTTATTAAAAACATAAAATAGTGCATAAATAAACTCAAATGCCAACTATATACTAATTAATGTATTTCTTTCTAGGGTTTTTTTTTTATTTTGCTGTACCTTAAGACTTTATCTTGCGACTTCTCTACCGTCTTCCTTGCGTCCATCTTATGGGTGTACAATTGTAATGTGAAGAGGCGTGATCCAGGAGTCCGTTCGACTGCCAGATCGTCACTACGGATGGAGTAATCTCTTTGATGGCCGTGTTGTAGTGTCGGACTGGTAGGATGTGATCGACCTTACTCGAGCTTTCTTCGTATGTACGGTAAAATTTTAAATTCACTCTTAACTTGCCAAGCAACCAAACAATTATAAACGTGTAATCTTAATTAAGACATTGTAGGTAGTTTAAGACTAACACTTAATTTTAATTTAACTTTGGTTAAGACTATCATTTAGCTTTATTCGGAAGGTGTTAAATATCTCCGGCTGTTTTCCATTACTACGTTAAAATATTGAAATAAATTGTAGTTAATATATTTCTTGGTTTTCATTTAGTCACTGCCCAAGTTTGTTGATGAAGTCACCTGGCGCTCACTAAATATAAATTCGGTGTTATTTTATCACTCTGGCTACAACGGATCACACGACCCTTAAACATTTCTTTTGCTCTACCCTTCACTTTTCGTCGCCTACCCTTAACACCTATGGCGAACTGAACTATTGCCACCTCAAATATTACAAAATGGCGGTCCCAACATGAGGCCAGTTTGACAGTGACTAAATATTAACTATTTGTAACTTTTTTTTTTTTTTTGTTGGTTGCTTTGGAATTTCTTTCTTTTAAATAACTGAGTAGCGAATTATGTTATTTTAATGTGTTAGTATAAGGTGTACTTTTAAGATTGCTTCCATGTAATCTGGATTTAAACTAAAAATTTAAATCATAAACATTTTTAACTAACTTAACATAAACTTAAAAGTTTTAAATTCAAAACTTTAACTGAACTTTATTAAGTGACGTGTTTTTGCTGCTTTTACTGTACCTTACTTCTCAATACTTTTTGTGAAGTACCTACAAAAAAAAATATACTTATTAAATACTAATACTGAAACTTTCCAATATACTGTGTATTGTGAATTCAACTGGTTTGACACTGCTGTACTACGCACGTATAATTAGACTCTGTCTATAAGTAATATAAACAAATTTGGTTTACTTTTAGAAAATTTTAAATAGCTTGTGACTTGTTGCTATACTTTCTTTAAATTAGACCTCTACGCTTTGTGCTGCTATTAATAAAGCTTTTGAAAGCTAACGTTTGTAAAGTTGGAATTTGAGTTTTCTTTGACCATCAAGGACTTCATTTTTTTTACACTTTTAAATAAACTAAAATTTAAACGACTTCTTAAACCTTCAAGATGGACTTTGTAAAAGCCGGTTGCAGTATAGCATATT
This sequence comes from Pandemis corylana, assembly GCA_949127965.1. Lineage (NCBI taxonomy): Eukaryota > Metazoa > Arthropoda > Insecta > Lepidoptera > Tortricidae > Pandemis > Pandemis corylana. The sequence goes on from OX421850.1 coordinate 24,412,861, forward strand.
TAAAAAAGGATGAAATTGCACACGAACTTACTGTTCGAGGTTGTAGGGTGAATCCAATGTCTCGTCGTCATAGTTTACAACAATCTCTGGAACAGACTGCAGATCTAGCTAATAAAGGTGGTGTTAAGTTTGATCTTTCGGGAAGTTTGGATTTATCTGCAGAAATTTTGATCATTCAACGTAAGATCGAAGAGATTGAAACAGCTCTAAGTGACGTACTGTCCACTTCTTCCAAGTCTCGTCTGTTCTCGCGGTGTAGATATTTTCTTTGTCGTATATCACGTTTATCTGAGAGTGAGGACACTCAACTGCTTAAAATAACTTTAAAGGCTTTGATGGATCGCTTACAGGCTGTGACTAGCGAACCTGATTCTGAGGATGAGAGTGGTGATACTAGTGACGTTGGTGATCGTAACGTTTCTCCTCAGGTGGTTAAGAGAATCATTTATAAAACTGAACGACACTTTAACATTAACTCCTTTAACTTAAAATATAATGGCAACTCCTGCGCTCGTCTATTTCTGTCACGTTTGGAAGAACTGCGTGTGGCTAGGCAGATTTCTGAACTGCAAATTTTCAGGGGATTTACTGAGATTCTGGAAGGACCTGCTTTATCGTGGTTTAGATCTCACCGTGACCAATTCTTTTCATACTCTGATGTAGTCAAAGCTCTACTTGACGATTTTGATATTCCAGACTTAGATCATAAATTGATGCAAGAGATTCGTTCACGTACTCAAGCCAAGAATGAAACTATAGTATCTTTCGTTTCGGTAATCTTAGGTATGTTTGAGCGTTTAAGTAAGAAAGTTCCTGAAGAGGAAAAACTGGACATTCTCAGTCGTAACATCCGACCTGATTACAGCAGGGAATTAGCGCTTCATGATTATAATTCTATTTCTCAACTAACAGCATTGTGCAAGCGTATTGAACTAGCGAAGGTCAAGGCTGAACAATTTCGCGAACCTTTTTCTTCTAAATTAGACAAGGACTCTTCAATTCTAGGACAATCTTGTGGAACTAAATTATTTTCTCCCGGTTGGCATAAAAAGTCTCCGCGCTCTTACCAACAACCCAAATCTTTTGTGGCTTCTATGCAGACAAATAAGCAAAACCAGTCTTGTTTCCGCTGTGGTTTGAATAACCATGTTACTAGCCGATGTATGAAATCCAGAGACATCGTTTGTTTTAAGTGTGGTGAAAAAGGCGTTCGTACTCCGGACTGTCCTAAATGTTCTATGCAGTCAAAAAACTAAAGAGCTTTGTCTTTTCTAATAAAACATCCAAGTTAAATTCTACTCCCTCTCGCGTAGAAAAGACAATTTGTTTTGAACCTCCAAAGGGGGATACTAGACTATACGTACTTCTCAATATTCTAGATTTAAAGGTTAAGGCTTTACTGGATTGTGGTGCCAGCTGTAGCATCCTAGGTATGAACAGTCATCTCACGTTTTCTGCCATTGGTATACCAATTCTTACTCATAAAATTCCTTCAAAACTTAAAGTAGCAAATGGTCAAGAACTACTTTGCACAGAATATATGTCTTTGCCTGTTAATTACAATGGTAAAATTGAAATCATTCACTTTAACATTCAACCTAAAATAACTACTCATCTTTTACTCGGACTTAATTTTTGGAAAGCTTTTAAGTTGGCTCCAGAAATAATATCTACTTTATCTACTGGTGACTATGTGAATAGCCTATCTACGGTTCCTGCTGAAACCGGTCTTAATGACGCTGATTCATTAACTTTCGCACAAAAGACTCGATTGAGTGAAGCAAAGGCTCTATACGATCAAATAGATACCGACAAGGTCGGCTTAGGTAAAACTCATTTAATACAACATGTGATTAACACTGGGGACTCTCTTCCTATTAAACAAAAATATTATCGTCTGAGTCCTGATAAGCAGGCTGCTCTGGAGAAAGAAGTAAATCGTATGCTGGAAGCAGGTATTGTGGAACCATCTAACTCTCCGTGGAACTCTCCGGTAGTTATGGTTGAAAAATCTAATGGTGATCTTAGGCTCTGTCTCGACAGTAGGAAGGTTAACTCTGTCTCTAAATCGGACGCGTACCCTTTACCTTACGTTAATTACATACTGGATAATTTAAGAGACGCTAAATATCTTACTTCACTTGATTTAAGTGCCGCATATCATCAGATTCCACTTAGCGAAGACTCTAAAGAAAAAACTAGCTTCACTGTTCCCGGAAAGGGTTTGTTTCATTATAACCGAATGTGTTTTGGTCTGGTGGGTGCCTCTGCGACTATGCAACGCCTCATGGACACTCTCTTCACCGCGGATTTTGATAATAAAGTTTTCTGCTACATAGACGATATTATAATATGTACCTCTGATTTTGACGAACATCTTCGCCTCCTCAAGGCTGTTTTCGAAAAGCTCAAGGCAGCAAATCTATCTATAAATATGAAAAAGTCTCTCTTTTGTAGAACTGAATTGAAATATCTCGGGTATATAGTAGACAAATACGGTTTGCATACCGATCCTTCAAAAATTGATGTCATTTTAAATTTTCCTATACCCGAAGATGCTAAAGGTATAAAAAGATTTCTGGGCATGTGCGGTTGGTACCGTCGCTTCATCAATAATTTTTCGAAAATTGCTCGTCCCCTGTCCCGTTTGACAAGCAAAAGGATAAAGTTTGTTTGGTCGGACGAGGCAAACGAATCATTTGATCAACTTAAAGCTGCTTTAGTATCAGCACCTATTCTTAAGTGCCCTAACTTCAACAAACCTTTTTACATTCATACTGACGCATCCTCTTTTGCGATCGGAGCTGTGTTGACTCAAAAATACGACGATATTGATCATCCTATCGCTTACTGTAGTCGCACACTTCTTAAAGCTGAAATTAACTACTCTGCAACTGAACGAGAGTTACTAGCTGTTCTTTACGCATTGGAGCAATATCGTGCCTATGTCGAAGGTAGAAAGTGCTTTATTGTAACTGATCATGCATCTCTAAAATGGTTCTCCAACTTAAAGAATCCTTCAGGTCGTTTAAACCGTTGGGCATGTAGGCTTAGTCAATTTGAATTTGAACTTATTCACCGTAAAGGAAAAGAACACATCATTCCAGATTGCTTATCTCGAATTCAAATTTCTGCTATTGATGTTATCTCCACTCAAGACCCATGGTACTTAGATTTATACAAAAAGGTTTCTGATACGCCGTCTCTATTTCCGAATTACAAAATTGAAGAGAATAAACTCTTTCGGTACTCTAAGAATAAATATCGCTTAACAGCTCAGTTTGACTGGAAGGTGGTAGTGCCTTACGAAGACCGAAAAGAACTACTTTGTAAATTCCATGACGATGTTACATCCGGACATTTCGGTGTAGCAAAAACTCATTCTAAAATTTCCAATTTTTATTATTGGCCTACTTTATTCCAAGATGTCAAGGAGTATGTCGACTCTTGTGAAATATGTAAGACATATAAACCAGTTAATTTAGCTCGTCCTGGTCTAATGGGTAATCCTAAACGTGTTTCAATACCCGGAGAGGCCATTTCCTGTGACATTCTCGGACCTTTTCCACCTTCTTATTTGAGAAATCAATATCTTTTCGTCTGTACTGATTACTTCAGCAAGTATGTCATGCTATTTCCTCTACGCAATGTTACTGCGAAGTCTATCGTCAAATGCATGGAGGAGGGTGTTTTTCTGACCCATGGTGTACCGAAGTATGTGTATGTAGATAATGGAGTTCAGTTCACTTCTAGAGATTTCAGAGAGTTGTTGAGTAAGTACAACGTTCCTCACATATTCTACAACCCTAGGTACCATCCACAGACGAATCACACTGAGAGAACAAATCGTGAATTAGTAAGAACTATAGCATCATACGTGCGTTCTGATCACCGAAATTGGGATAAGAATGTAAACGAGATCCAGTGTGCTCTCAACACTGTGGTTCACGAGGTAACTAAGTTCACTCCATATTTCCTTCATCATGGTCGCGAAATGATACTAGACGGAGCATTCTATAATTCTGATAACCCCATAGATAGAGGCACACTCACTGTGGATGATGATTATACTTTTTCTGATAAACTTTCAGAGTTAAAAACCATTTTCGATAAGGTGCGGAAATCATTGCTGAATTCTCATGAGCGTAACGCGCGGTATTATAACTTGCGTAAGCGTCCCATGGAACTAAAAGAAGGTCAGATAGTGTATAAAAGGTGTTTTCATTTATCTAATGCTGCTAAGCATTTCACAGCAAAACTTGCTCCTCGTTACGAGAAATGTGTTATACACAAAAAACTTGGACCTTTGGTCTTTACTCTAAAATCCCTAGATGGAAAAAATCTAGGTAACTTTCATATTAAAGATTTAGTTCGTCCTGGCGAAGCTGACCCATCTCCTTGATGCGATGTTTGTGCTTCAGCCCACTTTTCAGAATTTCTTCTGATCTAACTGAAGGTAGTTCAGTGTTGATTTTATAATCATCGGTCTTCCTCAGATTCTTCTTTCTCTTTTCGACGACTTACACAGACGTAACCGTCTAATTCATTCTACTTTCTATACGTGTTGAGTTGCGTACGAACTAGCCGTATTTACTTTTAGTACTACTAGTGCTACTTTTACTTTTTCTTATAGTATTTACTATAGGAGTGACCTTGTAAAGTCCTCCAAATACTTAAATAATTCCTTTTATATTTTGTTTCCACAAAGATAGGACTTCTCGGCGTCATATCTAAAAGGGAAAATCTGTAAGAAGTACTAATTTCAAACTTTCTTACAGTATAGTTCATTGTGTTGGATATTTAGGTTCCTGAGAAATTCTTAGCCTGGTCTACGTTTCCGGTCCTATTCCAATAGGCAATAGTTAATAAAGTAAACGTATCTTGCCACCCTTATCTTTAGTTATTAACTAACTTTAAAAGTCGACTAATAAGGTAGTTTTAATGGGCCCGTAGTTTAATAAGTCTAGCATTACATGTTTAGGTAACATTCGTGTTTATTTCGTTAATAGTGCTTCCCGCGAATCTGTTGGAACACTTAGGTTAGTCATATAGGTCTGATTAGAGTCGAAGGTTCTCTTCTCGACTTATATAATTTCTGCATGTTAGGTTAAAATATTTTCTGGTTTGCTTGGAAGTCTGAGTACTCTCTCTGTGACATATTTGTGGTCCACTGGACTTAGTTGTTATTCCTGGCTATGACTTTATCAGTCGGTCCCTTTGGACATCGACGATTCTTTCTTCTGGTACTTGCTACCATTAATAAGGTTATTACACCGTTCTCGGTGATTAATAATTTTATTTCAGAATTTTTCAATTCTGAAATAAAATTATTTTCCCAACTAAAGTGATACTGTAACACTTCGAGGTTCACTCATAGGTTAAATCTTAAAGTAAAACAGACACTGTTCAACAACTACTTCGTTACGAGTTTCAAAGTGGAAATATTACCTTATTTCTGCGATATATCAGAGGTGTGGTAGTAATACTACATGCTACACACGCCGCACTATTCATTTTATCCACTTTTAAGACACAATATCACGTAAATATTAGTCAAACACAATAAAACACTTATTTCTAAATTGTTGTTTTGATTAAGGCAGTTCGGTGGTATGCGTTTAGTGTCTCCAACGTGTGTTACTAGACGTCATTCATGACAGCTGTCAGGTATGGCGTTTGTCGCTTTTATTTCAATGAATAAAGTGTTAATTAAATCGTAAATGTGTCTTTTCTCAGTGAGTTAGTAATAAAGTCCGTTTATCACTGGTGAATACCATTTAATACATAAATATTTTATTGCAAAAGTTCATTCACGATCTTTGTTGACAACTTCTTCACGGATAACGAAACGTTTTGCACGCACACGTCCCTACCTCTTGTTTTTGTTTCGTTTCAGGTAATCGTGTCATTCTGCACTGTCGAATCACGAATATGTTTATTTTGTTTTCCTTTTCGCAGTCCCAAAAAGCCGGTACTGGTTTCGTCTTTCTTCTTTAAGCTCAGGATGTATTTTGTTGGCTATCGGATGCGGATTGGTAAAATGTTTTCATCTTCTACCACGCGTGATGTGCTGTTGCTACGCGCGGACGGTAAAATGGAACGTTCATCGTCGTTGTGTGGGTGTTTCGTGTCGGTGTAACCGATGTCCAGATTTTCTCCCGTCAATTGGACGAATTCTGCCATACGATGTGAACGTATAATTAAAATTCCTTTCTTGGTCCAATTCCTCGCTTCGGGGTAAATATCAGTTTTAGTGATTTCTTCTTTTGCCTAATTTTGGGTTGATTTTCATTGTGTGTGTTTCTGTTCCAGCGATGCGCCCATCTTTGCGCTAATTTAACTTCCCTACACTATGTGCTTGTTCGGCAATGGTCTAGAATAAAAATCTTACCCTCAAATTATTTCCTACTCAGGTGAGTGTGGCTTTTTACTTAATTTCTTTCCCCACGCTCGTTATTTCCAATAAACAACTTTCTGTGATGTTGTTAACAATGGTTTTCGTGTTTTTCAGTTATTTCAATTCGCCAATTCTTTTCTTATCGGATCATTTCTGCCTGACTTCATATACATCTACCTGACGAAAAATAAATAAAAGACCCACCCTTGCGTGGTAAGTTCTACTTTATTAAAAACATAAAATAGTGCATAAATAAACTCAAATGCCAACTATATACTAATTAATGTATTTCTTTCTAGGGTTTTTTTTTTATTTTGCTGTACCTTAAGACTTTATCTTGCGACTTCTCTACCGTCTTCCTTGCGTCCATCTTATGGGTGTACAATTGTAATGTGAAGAGGCGTGATCCAGGAGTCCGTTCGACTGCCAGATCGTCACTACGGATGGAGTAATCTCTTTGATGGCCGTGTTGTAGTGTCGGACTGGTAGGATGTGATCGACCTTACTCGAGCTTTCTTCGTATGTACGGTAAAATTTTAAATTCACTCTTAACTTGCCAAGCAACCAAACAATTATAAACGTGTAATCTTAATTAAGACATTGTAGGTAGTTTAAGACTAACACTTAATTTTAATTTAACTTTGGTTAAGACTATCATTTAGCTTTATTCGGAAGGTGTTAAATATCTCCGGCTGTTTTCCATTACTACGTTAAAATATTGAAATAAATTGTAGTTAATATATTTCTTGGTTTTCATTTAGTCACTGCCCAAGTTTGTTGATGAAGTCACCTGGCGCTCACTAAATATAAATTCGGTGTTATTTTATCACTCTGGCTACAACGGATCACACGACCCTTAAACATTTCTTTTGCTCTACCCTTCACTTTTCGTCGCCTACCCTTAACACCTATGGCGAACTGAACTATTGCCACCTCAAATATTACAAGGGAATAAAGGAAAAACACCCGTGAAAGGCCTAGGGATTAGTGCTAGTTCGTTATTGTTATTAGTAATGAGTTTCACAATTTTATTATTTGCTTGATAGTGTCAGTTTACAGTTATCTAAACTACACTGATGGGCGAAAATAATCGGTCACTTTCCATACAACACTGTATAAAAAGCGTTCCCTTGTTTTTGCTAGTCAGTATACCACCTACCTTACCAACCCATGTACCTACTTATGTTTTTCTTATAACGAATGTATTGTCACAAATGCATATACATATATGTAGATAATCGCAATAATGTTGGTAATAGATAATATCATAGTTGTATCACACAGCGCATCATGACTGATTTTGATCTAAAATACAATAATTCTGTGCTGAGAAAACCAGCCTTTTATCAGCTAAATTAGAGACACTTAATTAATGATTTACATTGTTGTACCACCCATATTTAGCAGATAACATAATTGATAAGAACATTAATATCAAATACTAGGGATTTACAATTTTGATGATTAAGTTATTTTTATTTATTTATTTGCAATGCCCTAGATCTAGATGTTCTGTATTATTAGTTTTTTTACTCTTTTGGACAGATTAGACATCAATCTATTATATTTTTTCAAAACCTATGAAACAGATATGCGTCCCTTCGAATTAAGACGGCAGTATGATAGATTGATGTCTAATCTATCCAAAAATGTAAAAAACTGTTTTTTTGGACATGCATCCTTTTGAATAAGAGTGGTAGTATAGGTAAGATTAGCTGCTCAAAAATTTGCCAGAGATACAATTCTCAGTTCTCAATTGAATGCTTCTCTAAATCACTTTAAATAAATAAATTAACTGTAGATTATATTCAAATTTTTAATTTAAACAGAAAGAGCATTAATATAATATGTGTATCTTGTTGTGCAATTTAGCATAAGCAAATGACTGGATATGGACAAAGTACTTTTTTACCTTCCCAACTGATCCCATACCTAACTTAATTTCACTTTTGAATGCCCTAACATTACCAACTAAATACCTTAACAGTATCAGTATGAAATCATTTTATAATAGGTACTTACTCTAAATCGTGCCAAGCGTTTCTTCCAAGACCTCAACCCGGACTCCCATACCAGGTACAGTACTTCACGGTCAAAATTGACATCCCACCCATCGTGGGTGATCGCAAATGAAAATGCAACAGCTGAGTGAGCTTCCGCCATATTTTATCTACAACAAAACAAATGATAAGCAAGATACCATTACGTCACTAGACTATTTTACCTTAAAAATGCTTTAAAACAGGTCTAATAATTTTGAGAAGGAATGAGGATAGATATTGCTAAATTTCCATAGGTTAGGGGGTTCTGTAAATGGAACTAATCCGCAGGCGGAAGCTAGTTCTATATAAAGACGACTTTCTCTGATACATTATTTTCCTTATTGCTACTAACTACACATAGTTTATAACAGATCTGAGATGAGATATCTAAATTGAATTCCAGATGATCTGGAGGTTAGTGTCTTAGTAAAGGCATATTGTGAAGGTCACCTTAATAAAAAAAACACTTATAAAAGGCTTTTTAGATGCATAATACTCCTTGCTCCATCTAAATGGCCCTTAAAACTAGTTGACTATAGCAAAATATTAAGTTTAAGCTAGTAAGACTAACTAACCAACACTAAATGTTTGATGAACAAATAACTATTTCTTATTTAGTTTCTTTTTTCCTATTTCTATGCTGAAATAATCTCCTAAATTACAAAAGCGGTGACACTAATGACAGAACAACATCAGTCTGTTAAAAAATTCAGGACTCAGAGTTAAACTGACAGCACAGCATCAGAACAAAAGGTTAGGTGGGTAGTCATAACAATCTGCAATCAAATAGGTAGTACTTTATAGTTCAACAAGTAGCAAAACGACAATCATCATTTGTCATTTTTATTGATCAGGCTCACATTATTGTCTTATCTGATTTGTTTCTTAGCCAGTAAGACCAGTGATAAATATTGCCTAATTGGTTGTTTATATTTTTATGCCAATTAAGTATGTTTACTTCAGGCCCAACTAAATATGATCTGGGTATATGACTATTTTAAACAGTATTAATACTATTTTAAAGACTATTTTAATACATTCAAGATCCAAAATTCACTATACCAAAATTGACAAAAAGCTGCTGTACCTAGCTATCAATTGAACAATAAAGTAGCACAAACTCTTGGGACTTTACCTTAATATGGAATTTTACATTTGCTTCCAAAGAAACATTGCAAAGGCTAAGCAAATCAATCCTTACAAATATCGTATCGTAAAATCCTTATAAAAAATATTGATCAATTTTAATTGCAGGATAAATCGTGTATACCACATCGGAAATATCTGTGCACTCACAAATGATCATCATAGAAATTGGAGGGTCAGCAAAGAAATACCACAACAAAATAACAATGACACACGTGCGTCCACGCTTGTATTATACCAATACTACGTACTTGAACACGGGGCGAAGTGTCAGGCAACGCTGGGGAACCACGTACTAACAGGCGAGGTGCACAGATTTTTCAGACGGGTTATACACAAACACATTCGCAAGGAACAGGATATAAATACGCGTTCGCACTGGCCCACGCATGCACACTAGCCACGCTGGTGTCAAAGTCTAATCCGATCTACTGCGATCCGAGAGCCGGGTTTACGTAAAATAGAACGGCAAAATTATTATTCATTTTAATTAAATCGGACCAACAATGACTGGACAGTACTTATATTACGGATTTAACCGAATGTATATGTAATTAATAGTATCTTATTAGTAGTGTAACAAAATGAGATAACTTGACGTTTACGTTTGAAGTTAGTTTCGAAAATAAGTAACGTCGCAGTTTCATGGGTGGATTTTATTAGAATTGTTACGATGGAAATTATTGTTTTTAAACTTACCCTCAACTTTTAGTACACCGTAACCGCATACGACGTCCTAAATGATTAATAATTTTTTTTAGCGGGACTAAGCAGGTGAGAGGCACTGTAACAGTACCTGTTGGTTAAATATTTACACTCCACTTTTGTGCATTATGATAATAAAATTTGGTGATTTTAAACAAAAGGAGTATTCTTCGCAACTTATCTCACAATTTAACTTAACTTGTTTGGATTAAACCATAAATAAATAAATCAAATTAACACCAGACGGACGACACAGCCTAGCAGTACAGATGCTACAACACACTTCTACTTCTAGGCCAGCAGCGTCAATCAGGCAAACAAAAAAGTCACACGTACAATACAAGACCGAATGAAAGAATGAATGGAAATACGGACGGAGCGGAAAAGCGAAACATAAAGTAGTCGATACACCGCGGTTTGGCGCAGTGTTCCCATGTAGAAGGCAGGTTTTCTAGATATCCAGGGGAAAGGGAAAAAAGGTAAGCTCTGTTTGCACCTTCATATCATAACACAAAAGATAAATGAAATTTTATAAAGATGCAATGAACGCCCCTAGTTGGACACGTATTGCACTGTCATGAAAATAATCGTAGATATATTCATAATTAAGTATAGTCATGTTCCCTGATCAATTTAAAAGTAACCTTCGACATAGCTACATCTTTTGAAATTTTTGAAAAAGTCCCTCAAGTTACGATACGATGCTATTACTTTACTTTTTTTGGGGTTTCATTCTATTACAAATAATTTGGATGCTTAGCCGAGCCTTGATTTATTAGCCTGCATCACACGTTATACTAGTTTTTTTTAGGGTTCCCAAAAACATCTTAAGTATTACCATCTAAAGTCCACCATTTAAACCAGACAAGCTAGTTGAGTTAAGGCTATCGCATAATGTTCGCGCACAAAGTTATGTGCCAATGCACCTCTCCTCACTCTGGTGTTCACAAAATTTACTCTTAAGAACTTTACAATTTTACACAAAGAAACTTGACAAACTATTGACCATTCCTTTCAAAATCGCTGGAATTGTACATGTGTTGTGTACTTTTTGAGATTGAATTAATTTCATTTGAACAAGATGCACAAAGGTTAGTGGAAAACCAGCTTAGTGGTAAAACTTGACAGTTGGCGGCCGCGCAATGACAGTGACAGTGACAGATGACAGATGTTAGCAAGCAATAACAATTCACTCATTTTCATTCATTTTATTCGTTCATTAATCCCACCAAACCATAGAATGGGAATTTTTAATTCTTGTTCTTTCCTTTCCTCAATTGTTTCGCGTATTGTAACTGAAGTTTTCATTTGTTATTATTACCGTTTAATTACTAAAAAACGATGAGCCTGTCGTATCACATCATCTGTAGATCAAAATGATATCACGAATTTTGAATAGGTCAAGGGACCACTTGTTTTTACAATTCATTATCCTGATATTAGTCGTCAGTGTTGTTTATATTTACTTGAATAATTTACAATTAACCTACAAGACTGCGCAGTGGTCGGGAGAGCGCTGCTTATCAGAACTGGCAACTGTTAAATATCAATTAAGCGGTAAAATTATTAACTTTATTTTGAAGTGCAAGCAAAACAACTTGAATAAAGACCCAAGTGTTTTTTTTTCAGTGGTCACTGAATACAAAAATCGAATTGACAAAATGTTGACGGAGTCCCAAAAGGCTCACGAATCTGATAAGGAGAGGTTCAAAGATATCATGGAGAGTTGCCTTGCAATGAAACAGCAGTCCACTATATGCCAGGTTATTATTTTCCGTAATTTGTGCTCTAAATAATTAAAATGGTCCTAAATATTTAGCTCCATCAAAGCCTAGTTTACCTACGGCAACAAGTCCTGGTGCTTTACCTATTCTGATTACAGGCCTAGCGCATAACTGAGTCTGTTCCCGAGATTTTGGAGAGGACGGGAGGGGAGACTGAAACAATTTATCAAACAACGCATTACTTCAGTCAGGCGTCAGCCTTGGTGTCGTCAATATATGTTTATTGAACAGGTCGCTTCAAGTAAAATGCACACGGGACTTGAAACCAACTCTGCTCAGGAACAGACTCAGTTATGCATTAGACCTGTACCTATTCTTTCTGTCTTTTAATGCCTAACATATTTTTTTACTAGACTGTTCACGGATAGGTATTTTAATATTACGCACAGTCAAAAAACGTTAAGGTAAGATCACATGTCTGGCAAGCTTTGTTAGGGTTAGGGAATTCATATCTTGGTCCTTCATATTCTAGTAGCTATTATTTTAAATAACTTTGCTTTTGAACATGGAATTTTGGTTTCAGAGCCAATTCGAGGACCTACAAACAGAATGCAAAAGAGTCAGAGAAGATTATGATAAAATTATATCAAATACTGCCAAATTAAAAACTGTCAGATAGTCTGCCTATCTTTTATTTTAAGTTAAGATTTGAGCATTTCTATCAAATTTGTTTATACATACACATACATACACAAATCACATCTTTATCCCTTACGGGGTAGACAGAGCCTAAGGTAACAAGACCTAAAGAGCATGTTTAGCATTATTATGGGTGTACAGATGGAAAGGGGTGTTTATGAAGCACTGTAAAGCAGATAGCTACAACCAGTTAGTACTCAGTAGTTATGATTAATGACTAGTCTAAACAATAAAAGCAACATACCTAGGTGCTTCATGGGTAAAATTACCTAACCAACAAAGTATATAGAAGTTTTAAGTCCATGCCGCAGACATGGGCATGGTCAGAACATCTATATAGTATTCTTTTGGATGAACTAATTTGTAGTTGACCCTGCCAAGTTTGTACACAGCCTATGGCAATTGGCCCTGGAATCGGTCCAGTCAACACTTAAACTTTTTTTACTGTGCCTTCTCCATGGCCTGGCCAAGCCCAGGCACAGCATCAAACATTAAACAATCGTTAGTAGTAGGTCTAAGCTTAACTTACCGTCAGTCCTGCAGTCTTGAGGACATGACTGTATAGAGACCTTAAAAAGACCTTTTAAAGACATGTATACATAGAGGCTACATTATACTAGTCACATTTTAGAATTTAAGTAAACAAAATTGAATTTACGACCATTAATTGCGAAGAATATTGCGGAGTTAGAAGTGAAACTATTAATTCAACTAATGATTTAATTAGTTCTTTTGTCGTCTTATGAAACAAATCTACCCAAGATAATAATTATAATTATCTTGCCAAAGATTATTGTTTTGTCTAGACGACACTCCCGGAACTTGTTTTGATAAGCTTTATACATAAAAATAAGTTATAATAATAAACAAATAGTCACATGAAGTACGTACTAACTATGTATCTTATCATTTGCCTTGAGTGCAGTAAGCGCTACCATTCGTTCACTGGCTCTACCTACATACTATCTATATCTACTACATTGACTACAGTACCATTCACACCAGCATAAATATATAAAACTAGCTGACCCGGCGAACTTCGTACCGCCTAACAGTCGATTCTTTAATTATTATTTTTTTTAATTTTTCTCTCCGTAAGAACCATCCCCATACTGTAAGGGATATTTAAAAAAAAAAGAATTAGCGAAATCGGTTCAGCTGCTCTCGAGATTTGCGATTAGCAACACATTCTTCGATTCATTTTTATATTATAGACTAGCTTCTGCCCGCGTCTTCGTCTGCGTAGAATCATACATAAAAACCTTCCTCTTGAATCACTCTATCTATAAAAAAAAAACCGCATCAAAATCCGTTGTGTAGTTTTGAAGATATAAGCATACAAAGGGACATAGGGACATGGGGACAGAGAAATCGACTTTGTTTTATACTATGTAGTAATATTACATTGTTGAGGATTCTAAATTCAATATCAACGTTCCATAAATAATGTTTTAATGATGCTAAAATGGTATATTATAGAGAATCGTCAATTTTATGGTACAGAAAGGACTCTAATAACACTTCATGTACTTAAGTAAATAAAAGTGATTTAAATAGGTAAATTAAATATGGGATCACCTACAATATTTTCCGACAGTCAATAAGTAGAAAATAGTTGTTCTACCGTGGTTGTGCCATCTAACGGATATTGCTGTAACTAATACCAGGGAAAGAAGGGGCAGTACAGTAGCGACATCTACAAAATGATGCAAAAGAAACTTTGTAATTTTTTCTACTCTACTTTTCATCATCATCTACTGATACGTATGAACTGTTACAGATGGCGTTACTAGTAGGTATATTTATTGAAGATTTCTTGACACCGTACTCGGAAACATCGATAAAATGAATGAAACTCGTATCGTTTAACAAAAAACTACTAAGACTAAAATGTAATTAATAACATGTAAGTATAATCTAATCTAATTAATTATATTAGTGAAATTTAAATTACATGACAACGAATAATACCAAAAAGTTTATTGACCACCGCCCTAGATCGGAATCAAACGACGGTTTAATATTATTATTAGACATTTAACTTATTTATTTATTTATTATTTATAGTTTTCTCGGGATCATTTCGATACCGCGTCAGTATTGGGATTGCCCGTTACAGGCTGCAGTGGCGTAACTATAACATCTGGGGTCCGTGGCAAATTCATCAGATGGGGCTCCTTCCTAAATATAAAGAAGTGCATCAGCGTCCCTTCTGTGCTTTAAGCCAATCCAGTTCGGGGCCCCGTAGATCTAGGGGCCCGTGGCATTTTGCCACTCCTGCCACCCTATAGTTACGCCACTGACAGGCTGTATCCCGTTCGTTCCTGAGAAAACTATAAATAAGGGCTGTTAAATTACAGCGACATCCAGTGGCTGACAGTCGTACTACTAAACAAAACATTTTATTGCTGTACAAGGTATTTTTTTTAAATTAAAGTATCCAAACTTGTTGCACGAACGTACTTATTTGTAACTAATCTATTTATATTTTTTATGTTCCGAAACAATAAAAGTCCTTATAAAATCATATTTAACACTAAGCTAACAATAGAAAACCTAATACATTTTAGTTGTTCAACCTATTTAATGACCCAAACATTAGGCTTTTTGCACTATTAAAAAAAATACATATTTTACAAATTAAAATTTACAACGCATGTAATGACATTTACGTCACCTTGGCCGTAATTAGGATTTTACGCCCGCTTTGCGGGCAGAAAATCTCACTTCCTGGCCAAGGCAAGACGTAAAACTCTATACAAACCACGGGCGATAATTCGTAAAGACCCAGATCGCATATTTATGGCCCTCACCTTCGGTTCGGGCCACAAACCTGCGATCTGGGACAATTACGAATTTACCGCCCTAGGTCTGTAATGTACTATTTCATCACACTTGCTCGTAAACGGTATCAAAACATACAGGTCAACTTGGCCGTAACGCCCCATATAAAACCCTCAGACTTTTTTCTTGCCATGAAACCCAAGGGCGGTAAGTAACGCCCGCGCCCGTTACCCCGCAGCCCGCACAGCAGCCCACCACTGCCTGGACAACAGTCCCCCGGCATCATTTCTTTTAAGAAAAATTGAGAAAAAAGTTATTATTTAGCGTCTAGTGGCGAAATATAAAATTAGGCAGTCCGGTGATAACTGACATTCAATTATAAAAATCATTGGACACTTTAGGCAGATCAAATAAGTATATGCACACAAGCATGCTAGTTTTATGTTAGGTAGGTATGTGTAATTAATTAGGCTTACCATTGAAATGTGTTCTTCCATGCTGGTCTGGGAGTAAAGAAAAAACATAGAATGTACCAGTTCTCTTCCCGCGCAGATGGTAAAAGCCCATCGAGAGAAAAGGCGAAAATCTGAGGAATCTGGTTATAGGCGATGCGGCTAGCAACCCATCACTATTATGATTCCCCTTTCCGCCTATACGCCCAGAATCATGCTAAATGTGGCCTTTAGGTCTTGTTACCTTAGGCTTTGTCTACCCCGTAAGGGATAAAGACGTGATTTATGTATGAATGTATTGAAATGTGTGGACATTGTACATATTATGATAGGGGTAATAATAAAGATAACAAAATCGTGTTAGGTTTCTTTCAGAAAACAGTTCCCATTTTTATAATTATAACTAGCTTTTGCCCGCGGCTTCGCACGCGTGAACCATGAGCATTTCAAAGAAGCAAGCAATCAAGCAAGCGAGCAAGCGAACCTGCAAGCTTTCAAGCAAGCATGCAAGCTTGTAAGTATGCAAGCAAGCATGCATGCAGGCATGCAAGCAGCAGGCATGAAAGCAGGCAAGCAAGCATGCAAGCAAGCATGCAAGCAAGCGTGCGAGCAAGCACTCAGCGAGAATGCATGAACCTAAACATGAAGCAATCAAGCAAGCGAGCAACCAAACCTGCAAGCTTTCAAGCATGCATGCAAGCATGTAAGTATGCAAGCAGGCATGCAAGCAGGCATGCAAGCGAGCAAGCGAACCTGCAAGCTTTCAAGCAAGCATGCAAGCATGTAAGTATGCAAGCAGGCATAAAAGCAGGCAAGCAAGCCTGCATGCAAGCAGGCAAGCATGCAAGCAAGCATGCAAGCAAGCGTGCAAGCAAGCACTCAGCGAGAATGCATGAACCTGAACATGAAGCAATCAAGCAAGCGAGCAACCAAACCTGCAAGCTTTCAAGCATGCATGCAAGCATGTAAGTATGCAAGCAGGCATGCAAGCAGGCATGCAAGCGAGCAAGCGAACCTGCAAGCTTTCAAGCAAGCATGCAAGCATGTAAGTAAGCAAGCAGGCATGAAAGCAGGCAAGCAAGCATGCATGCAAGTAAGCAAGCATGCAAGCAAGCGTGCAAGCAAGCACTCAGCGAGAATGCATGAACCTGAACATGAAGCAATCAAGCAAGCGAGCAACCAAACCTGCAAGCTTTCAAGCATGCATGCAAGCATGTAAGTATGCAAGCAGGCATGCAAGCAGGCATGCAAGCGAGCAAGCGAACCTGCAAGCTTTCAAGCAAGCATGCAAGCATGTAAGTAAGCAAGCAGGCATGAAAGCAGGCAAGCAAGCATGCAAGCAAGCACCCAGCGAGAATGCATGAACCTGAACATGAAGCAATCAAGCAAGCGAGCAACCAAACCTGCAAGCTTTCAAGCATGCATGCAAGCATGTAAGTATGCAAGCAGGCATGCAAGCAGGCATGCAAACAGGCATGCAAGCGAGCAAGCGAACCTGCAAGCGAACCTGCAAGCTTTCAAGCAAGCATGCAATCATGTAAGTATGCAAGCAGGCATGCAAGCAGGCATGCAAGCAGGCATGCAAGCAGGCATGAAAGCAGGCAAGCAAACATGCAAGCAAACATGCAAGCAAGCATGCAAGCAAGCGAGCAACCAAACCTGCAAGCTTTCAAGCATGCATGCAAGCATGTAAGTATGTAAGCAGGCATGCAAGCAGGCAAGTAAGCATGCAAGCAAGCGTGCAAGCAAGCACGCAAGCATCCATGCATGCAAGTAAGCACGCAAGCATGCATGAAAGCAAGTATGCAATCAAGCATGCAAAGCAAGGACTCAAGCAAACATGCAAGCAAGCCCCCCGCATTGCCCCGCTGCCTTAATTTTTCTGAAACTAAATATTGCAGGATTTTTATAAAACAAACCCAACCTAACCTATAGGGCTGTCCTAAAATATATCCTAAATAGCTTTATCTAGCTTTATCTTTATCGCTATCCCGCAGGAATTACGCAATTTTCCGGAATAAGAAAGAAAGAAATTAGCCATGTGTTATTCCAGACTATAATCTATCTATGTTCCAAATTTCATCCAGATCTGTCCGGCCGTTCTGGCGTGAAAGAGTAACAAATATCCAAACATCCATACAAACTTTCACAATTATAATATTAGTAGGACATATTTTACTAATTTTACTAATAATTTGATTTCTTACCTGCAATCACAAATCTCAACGTAATAAATAGTAGTAATAGTACCCACTTAGTAGTAATATATTCATCATCATCATCATAATATATCCCTCGGGAACCGTTCATTTTTCCGGGATAAAAAGTAGCCTATGTGTTATTCCAGACTATAATCTATCTATGTTCCAAATTTCATCCAGATCTGTCCAGCCGTTCTGACGTGAAAGAGTAACAAACATCCAAACTCACAAACTTTCACATTTATAATATTAGTAGGATTACTTTTTAGCTGTGCGATTACCCATAATGGAGAACTTGAAACATTCAAGTGCTCGTGATTTTATTACTGAATCGTGTTTGTTTGCACAGTAAGACAATTAAGCCTGAATAGACTACACAATGATAAGGTGGAGGCACCAAAATGAATAATGACTTACCCCCTTATTTATAAGCGCTCTATAGGCTTCTGCTAACTTACCAACAGTTTGTCCTTGTCTGTCACTTTGACATTTACCTTTCACAGATAAGGACAAACGATTGCTAAGTTAGCAGAAGCCTACAGAGCGTTTATGAATGAGGGTTAATGCCTGCTCTACCATGTTGGGCCAACATCATCGGCCAAGAGGTAGGACTCGGTTCACATCTCAGTGTAGATCAGTACTTTGCAAAAATATGGTTTCTTTTTTGTGAAACAGATGGCAAAGGAGTCGGTGAGCACCGGCACATATTGTAATCCGCAAACCCAGAGGATTGCAGATGCATTGCTAGCCTAGGCTAAGGTAGAGGAGGTAAATATTCTAATTGATATCTACTCCATTCGCGAATCTTAAAATCTCAGACTAAGGGCCTGTTTCACCACTCTCTTTTGAGTTCCAGTTATCTTAAGTGTCAGTTATCTACGATGACGTGTTTATCTGTTTCGTAGTAATAAATTGATATGGAATCATAGATAATAGACTACAAGCTCATGGAAAAAAAGTGAAATGAACCAGCGTGAATGAAGTTTAGAAGGCTGTTACTATATCATAAAATAACTCTGAGCGCTATGCCGTCATTTCTGAGCGGTACATTTATGGAATTTCTCAGGTACAAGTGAGGAATTACGACTACCTAATTATTAATTTACGGCGTTTTTATAGCTTATAGATGATTAAAAATAAATGTCGAAAAACCTAGTGCCGCTTTAAAGTGGTGGTGCCGGAAGTTAGTGCATTTTTTTTCAATAGGCCTTTAGGTCTTGTTACCTTAGGCTCTGTCTACCCGGTATGGGATAAAGACGTTTTGTGTAGGTATGTATGTATATGTATTTGATAGAGCCAACTCCTGTAAGCTCTAACTAAAGTTATCATTTACAAAAAAAGTACAAAATAAACGGTTTTACTCACGATTACAACTCGAGGCGAGGACGATCCGACTAGTTTCGATTTTATAGTAGGTATGGTTGGTCAGAGCGTGTATTGATGTCAACGCCCAACACTGTATTGTATACTGTGCACTGTTATATTTGTGTCTTGCAAATAGGAATACATGCCTTCTTTCTTTCTTTCTTTCACTGAGGTTCCTTGAGCCGCTCGCAACGCCCTAGCAATAAGATTTTACGAAAGTACCTATTTACATTTAGGAATCCATCCATCCAATCCATACCAAATATCACGTAATCGGTACAGCGGTATAAACGTGAAAAGGTAACGGACAGACTCATTTTTGCATTTATAATATAAAATACTAGCTGTTGCCTTCGGCTTCTCGCTCGTTTTGTTTCTTTAAACGTTTTCTCACCGTCTACATCTAAAGATTCCCTGGACTAGCACAAATGTTTCAAAACCAAAACCAAATTATTCAAATCGGTAGATATATTCTCGAGTTTTAGCGAGATAAGCGAACAGCAATTCATTTTATATATAAGTCTCTTGAAATTGTTCCAAAATATTTCAGCAGGTGGTTGGGTTAGGTTAGGTTAGGGGGGGGGGCAAGTATTCCCGGCCCCCCTCTCTTTGGCGTGGGAGCCCCGGCGTTTAGGCTGGGGCGGCCGGCGAGGCGTGCGTGGTGACACCAATATGCTCCCACGGCGCCTCTCCAATGGCAGAGAGGGAATACCGGCGGTTTTTTAGTGGGTAGACCTCCCCCGCTTCCCCCCGCTCGGGGGGGGGGCAGGGAGGAGAGTCCCACATAACTTCCGCGCCGTACCCACGGCGCGGTCGTATGCGTAACGCATTTTTCCGCCGCAAAAAAAAAAAAAAAAAAGGTTAGGTTAGGTTAGTTGCGAGGAGTAAACCTCTATAAAAATCAGCGGAGCGGTGTGACTTCGGTCATGTCGGTCGGCACGTAACCCCGGCCCGTAGGTGCTGGGAACGTGGGCCGCTGCGGGGACTGCGAGGAGTCAACCTCTATAAAAAATCAAACGGTCACCGGCGGGGGAGGGCGGGGAATCCGGAACCCGCACTCAACGGTGCCGTTGCCATCTGCCCCATCCCGGGGCGGCCAGTGGGCGTCGCGGTGACACCTAGTGCTCCCGTAACGCTCACAGTCCATGGCCAGGAGGGAACGTGTGTGTTTTTAGACGGTAGGCCTCTACCCTCCTTCCATAGGGAAGGCAGCGGCGAGCTGGAGAGCCCGTCATACTCCCGTTGCTGCCCCGAGCGCGGGAATGCATAAGGTGCATTTTCCACACGTTAAAAAAAAAAGTTAGGTTAGTTAGTTACATACTCAGTTCAGGTTATAGCTGTCATTTTTAGTATGTATCTGACAGCAAGCGAACGTAAACTGAGACGGAATTGAACCGCTTTAAGTCGTCATGGTAGCCCCCCTGTAAGTGTTTTTCAGGATTTTTGAAACATTTGTCAACTATGGACAAATGTTTCCATCACATTGGTCATGGATCAAAGTGAATCGTGGCAAAAGCGGGATGGGACATCATTTTGAATCTAAAGTTTAAATTAAATTTCTTTGAAGGGGTGCTCACTTCAGTCAAACTAACCGAACCACGCTGATATATTTGAGACCAATTTGAAGAAACCTCGTACACATATAAAGAAGGTTAGTTTGTAAAAGGAACCCATGTCCATAATTTTAGCTTGCTAGGTCCATGGGTTTAGGCTGTGCGTCAGAACTATTATATTAAAGAACTGTCAACCCCAATTTACCCCTCCACCTTCCGCACTTTAAAAAAGGGCTAAAATATGCTTAAAATTACAAGTCTCAAAATCAAGTTAATATAACGAATGTTAATTATGACTAGCGGTCGGATCTTTGTGAAATTCCATCGGTATCAAAAAACTTTTATATTTTTACTAAGTAATTTTTAAAAATTTACATAAGCAGGGGGTTACAATTTAAACGTCGGTATATAACCTCATTTACAAATCATGGCCCATAGCCCTCTCATGCTGAAAAGAAACCTGTGATTGCGGGTCAAAAACCATGAAGTTAGAAATACATAATGAGTCAAAATAAAATTTACAATTTTAGGTAAAACTATTAGCTAGACGAACTTTTTTGATAGCGTAGTCTACATAGATTAGTTTAGTTTAGGTTTGGTGAAGTACCCATTTTCTAAGAAAATTGCTTTATACATTTTGAACCATTAACGTATTTTGCCCCATTCTGCATTTCAGAATTGATATACCCTGACGATGAACCTCATATACGTATACCTTCAATAGCTACACATAACATAATAATATATAGCTTAATCCTAATGAGGCCTGTCTGCAGCGCAGCGGAAGGACTGTTAAGTCCCCGCTTAGCTCGTGTTTTTTACAATCCCGACAAAGTGATCCCGGTCATCCCCTTTTTTGTTTAAAGTTTTTAAACTTTCGCCCGCACATTTGCCTGAGTCAACATTTAACAGTTACGACTTCCGATTTGCGATTTTCGATAGGAAATCAGGTACCTACGGTAGAGAACGTATTTACTTACAGATAAGTACCGGTTCTTGCCTTTAAACATATAATATTTATGCTCTATGCGCGTCCAATGATTTTCCAAAAAACGTTTAATCGCGTAACACAAGGTTCGGTTAGATACGTTTTATGAATTTTCCAAATGTAAAAACTCGACAAACTCGTAGGTTAGCTTGGTAGAAAATAATACGTTTTTAAAACGACGTATTTGTGAAATGTTTATTGTAAAGTGATAGTAAACCAAGACATGAATCCATTTATCAACGTCTTTCCGTTTGATTTTCAATGTGATTTTTCTTAATAAAAAATATGTCACGGTTTTTTAAGGGCGTTGTAGATGATATAATATTTACTAGGACTTCGTTCGAATAACCGCTTCTTGTTATTTTTATAAGATAACCATAATTTTATTTTTATCTACATGAAATGAAATTACTACATGAAGTAATAGAAAAATGTTTCCCGATTCAGCTACGAGGGTCGGAGCCCTTAAACTTGCAATATGCTTATTAATTTATTATTAATTTATTTATTTTTAATTATTTTATTTTATGATTAGTTTTAGTTTAGTTTTTAATTCGTTTTGAATTTAATAGTTTAATCTGTTTTAATTCCATTTTGTATCCTATTAATAATAACCAAATTAAGCAATACCCTCAAAAAAATTACCAGTTTTTGAATAAAACTCCATTTACTATTTTGGAAATATGTTACATATCATTATGTACCTACTTACCTACCTAGGTATCTACCTGTCACGTTCTTTACTTACGGTTAAATAACTTCAGTTGGGGGGTGAGTCGGGTTACCTTCGCGTGTGGTCAAGAGCTGCGGTTCGTTTTTGGATCCGTCCGAGGGGAAGATCAGTGCTTGGTCCGGTGCACCCTGGGCATCGGTTAATGGTTTCCTGGCAGATTCTGAGGGATATCATTATCCGTTGGCAAAGCGCCCGATAGGCGGGGGGAGAAGGGGTCTTTTGACCGTGTGCTACCGTACACCGTCGCCGACATTTTTGTCACAAGATTTTTGAATACTGTATTTATTACTTTGACATTGTATTTTGACATCATCGCATCGTTCGATGGAGCCATATTAAAGAAGAGAAGAAGAAAAAGAATTTCAACTGAATAACTTCTTGCGAAATATTTTTTTTAGAGAAACGGCTCCTAAAATAAAGAACGTCACCGTATCAGCACCTAACGTAACCTATCTACGAGTAGGTGTACCTACTTGAAGTAATCGTCTAGTCTGTGGGCATCTGTTCTTTCTTTCGAGATAAATGATTATAAATACCTACTTAAAATAAAAAATTAAAACGGCGTTACCAACTGTTACGCTATATAGTTTTAAAGATTATTTATTAGGCGCAAGTTTTTAATCAACTCTGAGTTTTTTTGGTCTATTCGTTTTCCCTTATAAATAAGAACATTTCTAAAACAAAATAAGTAACTAATAATTCAATTAATTGTTAGTTTCTGTGTATCTTGGTGTAATAAATAATAATATGATATTATTAGGTAGAGCTGAAAGACTTAATGCATCTTGTTCTCTACCTGCACATGAAAATAACTTTTCGACGACTACCTATCAATAATTTTGGACACGAGGCTTTTTTCAAGTCGATGGGTAACAAAGTTTCAGGTTCCAGTTTCACAACAGGGTAGGTACTTAAATATTTAATTAGATAGGTATAGGTACATTATTAATTATTGCATGTGCTGTGTTCATTAAGATACATTCGCAATGATCTAGGCAAGCTTTTTTATTCGATGTAGAGCAGTCAACTGCGGCTTAAGACAAACAATACAGAGAAGGATATCTAACCGTGAGCGCAGCGGAGTACCCTCACACAGTACTACCTAGGTAAGTGTGGCATAATTGTCAGTTGTAAGACGACAATGCGTATTATGGGGTGTAGCGTTTCGGAGGGGGAAGCATTGTAAGAAGATTGTGGGCGCCGCCCTTGCAGCGGGGCGGGGCGTGCAGCACCCCGCCCCACGCGGCGCCGGCTGAGAGCGGGATGCGCTTGGCGCGGGCACCGCAGCCCGAGCGAGAGCGCGGCCCGTAGGCGGGGCGGCGCAGCGCGCCGTCCGCCGGCGTCGCCCATCATCCCGCTCATTCGCCTCTCGTTTAGCGTCCGCTATGTAAACGTGCCTTGTTGTGAATCTAAACAAAATCAGTCAGTCGTCGTTTTGTTGCCGAGGGAGTAGTGTGTCGAGGGTTCCGCGTTCGCGGGTAGCATGTTGTGCCAGTGATCGTGCCTCGGAACGATGCACGCGCTGTTCGGCGAGCAGAGCCCGTACGCGTACCGCAGCGGAGCCGCCGGCGGCTACTCGGCCAGTGTCACCCCCTACGCTTACGAACAATACCGTTATGGATACGGCGCGCCCTACTTGCACCCTCACCAGCAGCATGTCGGCGCCCCCAAAGACATGGTCAAACCGCCTTACTCCTACATAGCGTTAATTGCCATGGCGATACAAAATGCGCCAGACCGTCGCATTACTCTTAACGGCATTTACCAGTTCATAATGGAGCGTTTTCCTTACTATCGCGAAAATAAACAAGGGTGGCAAAATTCTATTAGACATAATTTAAGCTTAAATGAGTGCTTCGTGAAAGTGGCTCGCGATGACAAAAAACCCGGCAAGGGCAGCTACTGGACCTTAGATCCGGATTCGTATAACATGTTCGATAACGGGTCGTACTTGCGGCGAAGACGTCGTTTTAAGAAAAAAGACGCTCTCAAGGAGAAGGAAGAGGCCCTCAAAAGACAGCAGCAGTTGCAGCAGGCCCAGGAGGCGCTGGCTGCGCAAGAGGCGCTGAGCGTCTCCGACGTGACCGGGCAAGTGCGCGACGTGAAGCCGGACGTCAAGCCGCGGTTGTTTGAGTGCCGGCCGAAGCGTGAGCCGGGCGCCGACTGTGCGCGCTACGACAAGCCAACGGACCCCTTAGACGATTATAGTGAGCCCCGGTTACCGCCTTCTGCGGTGTACTGCTCGCCGCAGCCCTACTCGCTGGCGGCCGAGGAGTTCCGGGCGGCCGCGACGGGGTGGTACGCAGCGCCCGAGCCGCCTGCCGAACAGCTGCCGCCTGCATTCCGCGATCTCTTCGAGCCTCCGAGCTGCCAACTAGCAGGCTTCCGCGGCGGCTCGCCGCCGCCCGACGCATACCGTGCGTCCCCACCGCCGCACCACCACTACCGGGCGCCTGCTCCCTCGTACTACCATCACCAAGCGTGCGTTGCAGCCGCACCTGCTCCCGCCCACAAGTCCTACTGAGACATCGCTCACAGGTGAGACCAGCATCATTATTATACTAGAAGTGCTCTGCGATTTTTATTTCGTACTAGTTAGTGTGTCGCTCGCGAATTGGGCTGTGCGAGTTGCGATGATTAAGTCCCCGTGTCGAGCACCGAGTCGGCGCGGTGAGCACCGGGGCAGCTCCGTGACGTGGTTGTGGTTGCAGGAGGCCGGCATCACACGGCGCCGAACGAATTTAGCCGCGCGTCAGTTCCAGAATGGATAAATATAGCGCAGTAGCCGGAGATGCCGTGGAGGCAAGTGGCGGCGCGTCGATAACCACTGTTTACACATCGTCGGCCGACCCTGCCGCCTCCCGCTCCGTCCACACCTATAGGTATGTATGATGAAGATCTGACCACATGTGTAGAACTAGCTGTAACAATAAGTGCCTGATAATGTGCGCGGGTGTGCGCGCGGACGAAAAGGTGCGTGTGAGAATCAAGTCTAGTTATTCTTGTTATACGGAAGCCCCAAATGGGTGTTTTGATTTGTTCTAGACCAACGTAATCCACGAAATAGTCGATTCGTTTGATAGCAGGAATGAGAAATGTGTTATTGCCTTTAGCATAAACCTTTTGAGTATGTAGGTAGGTAGTTATTATTATGATTTTTAACTTTCAGCGCTTAAAAATCTAATTGGAGACGGAAAATGATGATTTGAACAAAAATGGGCCAAGTTACAGACTTATAAACTTTTAGAAACAATATTTACTTACCTACGAAAAAGCTGCTGAAGTATAGTGTAGGTTGGACAACCGCGGTCGGTAGGGGGGAGGGGAGGGGACCGCAGTGCAGTCAGACAGGTACCTAAACAATTATCCTTTTTCTCCGTTTACACTCTGTACTTGAAGGTACTTACTTTATAAAGTTTGATTTAAATCTGGGTGTGTTGATTAATTACAACATTATCAAGTCATAGTGGAGGCATGAGTTTCCTAGACGATGGTGATCCCTCTGACCAATTTCGGCCATGGCGATCACTTCAACTCCCAGTCAGTTTGACGCCCTTGCGCCCGAAGATGTCTTATATAGCCGATCTTAAAGGTGAAACCTCGCGCATAATGAAAGCGCATGAGCACACGGCTGACAAATAGGTGCAATAATGCCAACAGGCTGACGAGTTTTTAATTTACAGCGTTTAGCGGTTTTCAACATGAAACTACCGTGAGACTTAATCATAATTACACATAAACGGATAACTCACGTATGAAAAGTCAACAAAAGCATCACTCGACTTTTTATACGTGAGTTATCCGTTTATGTGTAATTATGTTTAGCGGTTCCTAGACACTTATAGGTCGAATTGATTGATAGGTAACATTCTAAATGATATTTGCTTTAAATCAAATGCAGACTTTTGGTAGAAAAAGATTAACTTATAATAACCTAACCTAAAAAATTCATTTTTAATACAAGCTTTTTTGCTGACTGTACTTTTTGTTACCTGTACTTGCATTGTCATCTGTCCTACATAATGTGTACCAAATTCCAAGTCAATCGGACTAACCGTTGATGAGTTCCCTCCTGCGGAGACAATCATGGCTGGGTCATCAGAATTCCAGTACCAGATTATTGTATTCTCATCTGACTTACATAAGTATGCAAAATTTCAGATCAAGACATCTGCTTCAAATTGAGTTGTAAGATTCCACCCAGACAAACAGACATAGTTATTAGTGTTTACATAATGTAGTAACTACTAGTACATACATCGCAAGTTAAATAAATGCTTGTAAAAAGTTCTTATACCTGCGTAGGTGTAACACCGATTTGGTATGACCCATACTTATAAGAGGTACCTACCTATGTTAACCCGTCACTTCGACCCGTCAATTTTGCTCGTCAGTGTATTTAGTTCGTATTAATCACAACAGCTGAATATCTACAGAGATGTCATGTAATAATTTAATCTGAATACATCTTATTGTTCTAATGAAAAAGACAGTTTTGCTAATTCGTGAAATTCGAGCCGATAAAGATCAAGATAGAGTCTAAACAAATGCGTTTAATGAATTCTGAGACAAGTTAACGTGTTCCACGATCCCTAACCAATTATCCAACATACAACAGATACATTGTCAGGGTAGAATTTATTGTTTACAAATGTAAAATCTTGGAAGTGATAAAAACTTTGTGTAGACAGAGTAGGTAGAACCCGTTGTTGCTCTGTCAGCTTAGTTAAACAACAAAGCGGAACTGACCATATGGTGACCAAGTGCCGGGAACGTCACTATAATGTTACAAACATTTTTTTGGGGCATAGGTCCTTTATTATTTTGGGATTTCGGAGTGATGATGTTGTCCTCGGGGGCAAAGGTCTTTCATTACTTTGGTGTTTCGGTGTCCCTTGAAATTTGTCAAAAACCAAACCTTCAAACCCTTCAACGGTCAAGTCGAGATTAATACTATACAACAGTTGTTATTAATAATTATTGATTTTTTATAAATTATATCAGTAAGACGTTTACAAAAAATATGTCGTCCCATATACGCGACTAATTTAAAAAATGATAATTTTCTAACAGATACTGTTGTATACTTTCAACATGAAACTACGGTGAGACTAATCATAATTACACATAAACAGATAACTCACGTATAAAAAGTATCACTCGCATCACTCGACTTTTTATACGTGACTTATCCGTTTATGTGTAATTACTGTTGTATAGTACTAAACCGACTTGGCCATTAAGGGTGTGCTTTTGTAAAAGCCATAGATAATCCTCATGTTTTAGAGATGTTTAAAAAAATAGTGCATGCTTTTTTATGGTTGCGTTTTCATCATACATCATACCTCTACATATACATACATACCAAATTTCAAGTCAGTGTCTGGAAATGAGTCAAAAATCAGCAAATTTTAATCAAATAATCTGCACGAAACAATATATGTACGGAGTAAAGTTAAACGAAAATGCTTGTAAAACAATTTCATCCTCTAGCCTGCTGCACTAGAGTGTTTTTTAATCAAAGTAACCCAACCATCCATAATGCTGCAATAAACCGAAATAATTTTAAAATGCCTTGCACATTACACGAGCGTATCGCTACTGCGGATACGTCGTCACTCGGCTGCCAACCGAATACGCAGGGATAATAAAATTAGCCAGCCTCAGAGATGAAAAAACCATATCTTTAATTTTATTTAAAATTGAGTGGTATATAACCTAAGTATTTAGTTGCATTTTTGTCGCAGGTTGGACGGAATAAGAAGACGACGGGAGGCGAGAAGCAGGGAGAATCGGTACTAGCTACAACGTTACGAATCGAGTGTGCAGTGTTGGAATGTATTAAACGTTTCTATGGACCTCGAAAACTGATCAGTGAGACACGTATGCAGGTCTGTTGGAGTGAACTATTTAAGAACTTATTTTAAAAATTGCGGAATTGTGAAATCTCTAGTTCCGTAGAGATATTATTCATAGTGCCGGGAGGTGTTAGTACGTTAGGGAATCATGTATATTCGTTCACCAGTGGACTTATAATACATGTAAGGTAGAAAAAGGCTAAATTGTATTCTGACATCACGTTCACTAGGATATTGTTTCGCGGATTAGTGTGAATGGTATTTAATGTACACCTTCAACGTTAGCAAGCTTTTCTGATACTTGTTCTAGTCTACTGATTTGTCTTGTCTGTGTAATTTTTGAATCATTGGTTGTATGTATTTATAAACTCACTCTAAGAAGTAATCCAATATTGGTCAAGAAAAGTCAGCATTGCACATCCTATAGAAAATAAGAATAGGTAGAAATATTTTTGGCTTTAATATTTGAAATATTTTATTTATAATAGGTATTTAGTTGGGTAAGATGTACAGTAACAGTATTGCACAGGTATGTCTCATAGTGGTAAAACTGTTGTGAAATGTTGCTTTGGCTAAGCCCCTATTAAGAGGCTGCGAAACCACAACGTTTTCCATACAGCAGAAAAGAAGTTTCAAGTATTTAAATAAATATACATTATTATTTGCCTCTCATTTTGCGGAAAAACAATCCAATGATTACGATTTTTTTGTCATTCAGATTTATTAAGTAATATCTAATTTGGTTTAGACAAGATGGAAATGGTGGAATACAAGACCTCGATTTAAATTATATTTTTTATGCTCAACGATAGCAATTTTATTTGTTAACTAAACAGTCATTCATCTTTATCGTATACTGTTGATAGGTTGATAATGTATAGTTTTCAGGAAAAAATAAGAAGGTATAATAAATGACGGTAAGGAAAGCTTGTAAACGGCTCATACAAAAGTGGTTATTGTCAGAACGCTAATGTAATCGTCCAAACTACGAATATCTATCCCATGCTTTTCTTATTGTGTATACATTCGTTACGTCGTCGAATTAATTACAAATTACAAGGATCAAGTAGTTAAATATAGATAAATACCGTGACGTAGAATATATCAAAAGTCTGCGAATAAGGGCTCAAGTCAAGAAGATTGATCGTGGTCATTATTATATTCAAGGTAAACTTTAGCCGCTCGTAAGTGTTCCAGCATTCCCAAAGTCACTCTGTGAGCGGTTTTCAGTCTCGTGTGGACCACCGAGAGAAACAATGTTAGAAAATATTTTAAAATGAGAAATTTAGACAGTGTTTTATCTAAAATATAAATAATCGAAGCTCGAAACAGTTTACGATCTCCATTATGAGTATATATCTCCATTCGAACGAAAATAAATATTGATAAAACCTTCTTGATCAAAAACCTAGATAAAATTATACGGGGGCGTTGTAAGTACTTAACTGACTTCAATATATCATCCAATTCCTTGTATCATTACCTACAGTCGTAACGATATAAGTAGTTTTTTATTATTATTCTGTGTCTACGAAAAAACGATCCGGCTAGTGGTGATGAGCTAAATAGTTTCCTAAGGTACATTATCAGTATTACCTCATATTTAACGTAATATCTAGAAATACGGCCCAGACCACAATTTTATATACCTAAATACTTACAAACTATAAACAAATCAAGGAAGGGGAGAGTGCCATAACTGATAATGTTACGTTCAGCGAGTGGATAGAATAATTGTTTGTAGATAATACAAGCCTAGAAAATATTTAATTAATGATAACCGCCACAAATTGTACGTTGTGGCGGCCGCGACATACATCCTGCAACATTATTGAACAAGTCGAAAGCGACAAGTTTAGTAGGCAGTTCCCGTGAGGTACCTTTAGTTGGGCATCGAAAGCACAGCCCCTCAGCAAAAATAAAATGGCACATTTCGCGCTGAATTAGGAACTTTGGTGGGTGCTTTCCTTTCGGTCTCCAACTATAAGTAACTTAAAGTAAGGCAGCCTATAATAATTATAATACCTTAACATAACTTAGTCTACTCGTAGTAGTGTAAGTAGTTGGACAACTCATGCCTGGTATCAATAAAATAATAACATAGTCATAGTACATTATGTATAATGTTTTAAACAGCATAATAAAACATAACTGAAACATACAATTTTAATTATGACGTGAATAGACAGATTTAATAAATGATGTGCGATATTGAATAAACCTTTGCTATTGGTATACGTAGGTATGTTTGTGTATGTACCTTAGTATTCCGCACCCTAGAAGGAAAGCATAAATAAACCCTTATACAATCACGCCGTAAACGTCGTAGTCCGTCCGTCTGTCTGTCTGTCAAGACCATTTTTCACAAGAACGCGTGGTGGTATCAAGTTGAAATTAGAAAACAAAACACCAAGGCTTGTCTGCAGTCTCTTCCAACAATAAAAAAAATCTAAGTTCACGGAATCGAAAGATCAACCTCTTCACGGTCAACCCTTTGAAAGTGTATTTCCTTCATAAATTCATAAACCGTGGCAATCAAAACCTATAGGGTAGGTACTTTCCGTTGGCATAAAATTATAAATTTGACAAAGAAAAGTACAAGTAGAGGAAATATCCGAAAATCATTGAAATATATCTACAATACCTAAGAACAATATTTCAATTTATTGTAACTTTTGGCGCCTACAAAAACAAATGATTAATTTTAAAAGTATCATTATTTTAAATAAATCGGAACCCCGAGCGCACGAGTTACGAGCTACGAATCGTACTTGACCGGGTAAGTTTTCGACTATTCATATTTAAGACATTCTTTACTGACTAGAAACCGATGATCCTCTGTGAGTCCATGATTTGAAATATTCCCTTGTAGTTTCGACTTATTTCATGTAGTTAGTTGTTATATAATTAAATCAGGAACTAGCATAAGCTGGCTGACTTAAATCGCAGTCAGAGCCCAAATTGCACGTTATGAATCGTAACAAACTTCTCGAACGCGTTCGTGTTTTAAGCGTTAAATTGTATGAGCCAGTTACTTATATTTGCCTGCTTTGCGCTACATGCCGCTTGCGGCGCCGTCGATTTCATCCTCATAAGTTAACACGAACGCGTTCGACACTTTTTATAAATCTGGTTTAGCCAGACTCCAGCTGTTAGAGGTTCCAATTAGCCACAGATGGTAATTAGACAAGTATAGGACAATATACATATTAACTACCTACCTATAAAAGCTTCTCATTGATAGACGTCTTATGTTTTTTACTTCCAGTATTATATTATAATTCTTGACTAATCATGAAAAGTAATAAATGTATTTTGTTATCATACTTTTCTACACGTATCTTTTAGTTATTTCTCATTTATGTAAAGTTAACTAACCCGTTATTGAAAGGGTGATAATCGGTCAATATATGGAATAAAAGTGCCAATAATTTATCTCAGGGTTTCCCTAAAAAATCTCCTCAGGGTTGCAATGTGATTCTCTAATGTGAATCCTTCCGTGAAGTGATCACTGCTCTTGGTAATTGGTATAAAATCATAAATTAAGAAGACAGACGAAGACATTGCACGAGGTGTCTTCCGTGTCTCGCCGTCGGTCAGACGGTAAATGGCAAGACACCTGATTCCGTATTTTGCCCGCGAGTGAATGGGTGAAGTTATGATTGTCTCTTAGCAGTCACTTTCCGGACGACGTTCATTCTTTTAGCTTAGAGAATTACACGAGAGGTCGCCGACAAGCGCATGTAGAGCAGCAAGTATAGCACACCTGTAATGCGAGCGACAGTATAAAAAAGGATGTTAACCCCTGAGTTACCATATAGTCATCACAAGGACGGACTTATGGTGTTGCTAAAAATTTGTTCGGCATACCATGCGATGCCTCTACTTTGTCCCGCAGTTTTCCCCTTAAAATATATTTAATTGTATAGAAGAGTATTTGACCTAATTGTAGGCACTTAGGTTCAAATAGTTTATTTTCTGTAAACTTGCGGCAATGCCAGTAATACATCTCAACAACTTGTGTATCCACTTTCATTTAAAAAATGAAACAGTCCGTATTTACAGTTCGTGTAGAGCTGGAATGTCGATCCAAAATGCTTCACCACAACTAATGGTGGTTTGTTTTTAATGTATAGTCTATCGTGAACATTTCTTTACCACCTTATTGTTCAAGGTCAGTAGTACTAAACACTCACGAAACACTATCACTTACACTTACATACATACCTACCCGTACAAGTCAATGCGAAAATCATTCGTGAGCATTGACTTGTACGATTGTTTTTCCGAGTTAAGTACATACATCCATACACAAATCACGTCTATATCCCTAACGGGGTAGACAGAACCCAAGGTAACAAAACCTTAAGGCCACGTTTAGCATGATTGTAGGCGTTTAGGTGGAAAAAGAAATCACACACAATAGTGATGGATTGCTAACCGCATCGCCTATAACATGATTCCTAAGACTTTCGCCCATTCCCTCGATGGGCTTTTACCACCTGCACGGGACGACAAGCAACTGGTACGGTCAAGTGCAAAAATAAGTATCGATAGGAACTTCTCAAAAATATGTCCCACGACCTTATTACGGTGGCGTAAGAGCGTATGGTACTTATTTTTGAAACTTTGTCTAGATACATATTATTACACTTGACTGTACGGTCAAGTGCAAAAATAAGTATCGATAGGAACTTCTCAAAAATATGTCCCACGACCTTATTACGGTGGCGTAAGAGCGTATGGTACTTATTTTTGAAACTTTGTCTAGATACATATTATTACACTTACATATACATACATATACATATATACACATATATATATACATTCTATATTTTTTCTTTACTCCCAGACCAGCATGGAAGTTAAGAGAGGTTCATATACTCGTACAAAACGGTAAAGTGCTTACCTACTTGCCTACCTCGGTCTTAACAAGAAGTTACTCGTATACCTTTAATACTAAGATATAATCTTTCGTTTACCTCCAAGTCGATTCTTTTAATCTGCCCCCTTTATTACTGAAAAATTTAAATCATACAAAATTTATGTGTAAGAGAAAATTGATCAATCCATTATATTGGACTACCTACTTAAGTTGGCTTTTGACTTTGTGATAATTATCGTAAATGTGTGTACATAAATGTATTTAAACAATAAATGTTTATTTGTATTTAGTATGTTTCCGATTTTTTTTGTACCCGCATACCAACTCGTTAATCACCTAAGACCTAAATTTTTAAAATCCTTCCATTCCACCTCTACCCAACACGAGACTCTCTATTTGGTACAACTAAACAGAGACGGTGTGTCACCCTAATTTTAAGCTGGTATTGTCGTATCCAGCTGTTCTTGGGAAAAATGCTTCGAGGCTAAGATATTTTACGTTGAAACCGCAGCATCGTCGATGCTGTATCCCGCTCTACCTGTGATTCCTGCGCGAGCGCTTAGCAATGAGCGCAGCGTGCAGATCAGTGCGGGTTGCGTCTTCATCGTGAGCTCATTTACTGGCCCTGACAAAGGACTTCCGAAAAAACTGGAACTAGTCAGACCGTCTCTGATTTATACATGTCTAATCGTGAGTTGACGCATTCAATTTTTCCTTATAATTTATAATGGTTCCATACCTCAAAAGGAAAGAATAAACATTTAAAGGTTCACTATGCTATCCGTCTGCCTGTTTGTCTGTCAAGCACTTTTTTCGAGTAGTTCAAGGTGGTATCAAGTTGAAATTAATATAACATCTTAGGATGGTCTCCTGCACCAATTAAAACTAAATTTCTAAGTATGTATGTATGTATAAGTCTTTATTGTACATAAAACACTATAATTTTACAGGTATAAATAGATGTACAAAGGTGAACGTATCCCTTGAAAGGATCTACGTCCATATTGTGATCCAAAGATAGGTCCTTTTGAAAGTGAATTCTCATGCTTATACTGTTAAAATAAAAACCTTAATACTTCCCGTTGACATAGAAAAATAATAGTTGGGAAGAACTAAGCTCTCACAACACAAATAATAGAAAAAGTATAAAACTACCGATTGTTTAAAATGAAAATGTAATTATTTATTATTATTCCACCTGCAAAATAACTTTACTCTCATTTGGGGATTTTTAGACACAAAAAATCGATCAAGCTACCTAGCATTTGCGAAAAACAACGTTTTTCCACTTTGCAAACACCGAGTTAAGCTAGGTCGCCCAGATGATATTTTTCAATACCTAAGAACTGACGCCAGTGCTTTATACAACAAGGAAGGCAAGCGAGAATTTGGATCATCTGATGGTAAGCAACACCACGAGAATTGCAGATCATTATTATTATAGGCGATGTGTAGGTTAGTAGTTGGCGCAAATGAAAATCGCTTTAATGAGGTTGTAAAATACCTACCTACGAGTACTAATGAAGTACCTACTTACTGTATTAAGTATAGTATTGTCGTATAGCGTCTGATAAGTCACCGAACAAAGCAAACAAACACAATATTCATAGAATAAACATATGTCCCATCATTGCGCGTCTTTCAGGAACATTCCAAATAAAAATGGCTTCTAAAACATCAGCCTTGCCTCGAGGTGCACTAACATTTGATATTTTATTCAAAGTACGTGTGGTAAAAATGCCTCAGAAAATCACGAAGTGATTCTTCATACGGCATCGACAAGTGGTACTCGTAGCTTGATTTAGACCTCGCATTCCAAGGTTAACAAAAAATTTAAGAGCTCATTCAAGGAGCACGATAGATTGGTCACAACAATGAATAAGATATGGCCACCAACAGGTAAGACCTTCGAATCTAGCTTATTTTGATTTATGCCTGAGGCAATAATGCGTTGTCAGGGTTCTATAAGTCTGGTCGAATGTACCTGAGTGTTGACAACTTCAGTTAACATGCCGCCACCCGCGCGGAGCCCATAATATTGAAAATATATTTTGTATCTGCAGTGGGTCGCGATGATCGTCAACCATACTCACCCATAGTTGATTGTTACCTTTGCTATATTTTTAAGTAACATTTTTTTTCTTAAAAATCAGAAATATGAACTGACTTTACAAAATGTAGGTACCTCTATACGGGGTCAAAAATGAGAATCATTAGTAATCGAATAAAACAAGAACTATCGAAATTAGTTCCAAGGTGTGGTGATGATATCAACTTTACACTTCACACTTGCAAAGTTTTTTTAAAGCTAAATTATAAACTGTTTTTCGTGGAAATGTTACAGTATTAATACTACATACTCTACGCCCTTATGCTAAACGTGGCCTTAAGGTTTTGTTACCTTAGGCTCTGTCTACCCCGTATGTGTGTATAAATATAAGATTTTGTTATTGGTATAAAAATATTAAATAAAATGATATTATTTATTCTTATTTGAAATGAAAATCAGTATCTGAGATTTTTGTCTTTGTTTTGTGAGACCTTACTTCGTGTCAAATTTCATAATTACGTTTAAAGTTATATAGGTACTCCACGAGCTTTGAGTCCCAAGGTTTTTGTATATAAATAAATTTTCAAAATCTTTTGTCGTATGTGCTTAAGTAGGTATTACCTCTTCTTTGAATTCTTCGTACCACTTGTATGCTGACGATTTGCAAATATATTCTGCTGCTGATCTTGACTATTTTCCTCTGTTGATTGATCGCATTAATTCAGATCTCATCGCCATTCGTGACTGGGCTGCGAGCTTTGGTCTGATGGTGAATGCCGAGAAAACGCAGGCAATCGTTATTGGTAGTCCACATTTTATTTCTCGGATATCTGACCTGGTAGTTCCAAACTTGTATTTTGATGGTACGGTTATTCCTTTCTCACCTACCGTCAGAAATCTGGGGATCATCATGGACTAGACGCTTTCCTGGACGGCACAAGTTTCTGAGGTTAGTCAGGCGTTTGCAGAACTTTCTGCCTATTCAAACAAAAATTACACTAGCTCAATCTCTTTTGCTCCCACTACTTGATTACGGCGATATTGTCTATCTGAATCTCACTGAGGGGCTACTTGACAGACTTGATCGTCTTCAAAATGTATGCATTCGATACATTTTTGGACTCCGAAAGTATGACCACGTGTCTCACTTTCGCACGCAGCTTAAGTGGTTGCCTGTCAAAGATCGCAGGAATATGCACTGACATCTAAATGTCAGTGAAAATTTCTAAAAATTTACTTACTTACTTACTTAAGAACTTAATTTTTTCCCGGTTACAAGACACTAGAATATTTTATTGAATCAGGCGTTACATTGCGGAGGTCCATTTCGGAGATATTTCGCACAGGCTTGGTTATCTACACGTGAGTAGCGAAGTAGCAAGGTAAATATTTTATGTTCATTAAGAGACTAGAATTTACTGAAATTGCTACTTCCACGCGTTCCTAAGGAGAAGGGTCTTGACTAACAGAAGGACAGAAGAAGAAGAACAACGAAGTGGTCCTATAACGGTTCCATTTTTCCGTTCGAGGGTAAGTAAATGCAAGCATCAGTAATAAAGTGCGCCATATTACACCATGCACAGGCATCTTGGGAACTGAAACTGATTCTACCTGCTTTAATTAGGCTTACTATTAGGCGGTCCGTCCGCTTGATTGCCACCGAGTTGGTACAAAAGAAAAAAAAAATAGAAAATACTTCTGTACCTACAGCGGTTCATATATTTCAACATTCCTTCAGCTTTAGGCAATCCAGCTCTTTCGCAGCAGTCGCTTTCATTGTGTGTACTGTGTAGTGATTATTTTGGCAGAGTAACCTACACGATATAATATGTAGGAGCCTGCTCCGGTATCGGTCAGTGAACTAGCACTGTGTTTATTGTTTTTCTACTATACCCATCCATGTTGTTATTGGCACAAAGCATATTTGTTTTACATGGTAACTCTTGTGCAACCAGCAGGTACGATTATGTAACATTGCTGGCCTTGGCACACATAAATATATCTAAATGTGACCTACTCGTAAGTATATATCTTCACGTAGTTGATACTGTAAAATGTCGTATATTCGTACTTGCGAATAATATTTTGACACAAATTTCACAACTTTGAACAGTGTTTCTGTCAGATTACTAAAGAGGCAATAAAAATCGCTTGAAATTTTATATAACAAAATCCGTACCTACCTTGTAACATGAATACCTCGATGTCGATGCAGTTTCTTTATCTCTGAATCTAAATTGAATAAAAATTAAGAAAATATATATGGTAGGTTAGTACCTATACCATCGGAGCTATGTAAATAATCCTATTGTTTATACAACGCCCCTAATGGTCGTGGTGCTCTGAACACTGAACCGTAAGCATCGGAGCGCAGTCGTGTATCATACACATAAGAAAATAATCCGACAGCCTAAGTAACGACCGTGCGCTTCAATGTTTCAGGGAACTCCGTATTAAAGAATAAATTTATAGCCTTTAAAACTTTAGTGGTAATATCAATGTCGAAATAAAAGTAAATCTGACTCAGGCGCAAGCCGGTTAGCGAAATATTTAGATAGGTGGTGAAATGATCAGCGATAAAAAATTACTGAAAATTGCAACTTACGCGATTATAAGATTTGTTCATATTCCTACCTAATAGGTAAATTTAAGTTTTATTGTAAGTGAAAAGTCAGTGAAAGATCGTGGACATTATACTGGTAGTAGGTAGACTTAACGAGGAAATATTAGATTTGATTCTTCGTGGTGATTCCGAATGCCAACGCTAATAATTTTATTATGCTTACCCTTACAAAACAATTAAGTAATTAAAAGAGTATCTAAGTCTACTACTAGATATCTCTAAGATATTATGTAGATGTTAGTTGAATACCTACTAATAAAAACAATTTTATACGGACACATCGATAAAGGAGTTGAATTAGGTGTGGATATTTATTTAGTTTTGTCTGATTCTGAAAATTCAAATGAAACTTATTTCAACTTATAAAAGTTGACTATCAGAAGTATGTACGTACGTGCACTTTCTATGACAACTAGGCATGTGATAAGGGCAATATCGCTTGATCCAGAGATCAGCTGTCATTTTCTTATAATTTATTTCCAAAAACCACGAAATTGTATGGGGATGACAGCCGTTAGGGCTCAAGCTATATTATTCTTACCATAATTATATTCATGCGTGTAACTTTGAATGCTATGGTAACATTAAACGGTAAAAGTAAAAGTAGCATTCACAAAACGTTTTTATTGTAACAAATTTCCATTAATAGGTTGATTTATATCATCTTTATTAAAACTGAATGTTTAAAAATTAAGATCTTTTAATGTTAACCGAGCATTCAAACTGGCCAAGGCCGTATGACCTTTCATACTTAGCAGAACTAAACTTACTGCGTGAAAATATGAATTAGGTATGTTTTTGCCGCCGGGCAGAGCTTATATCGATCGAAACATATAAGTAAGTACCGAACTTCTGTTGTTTTTTAACCATAACCCAAAGCATAACAGTGAATGGCTACAGGCTACAGTATACTTGAGGGGGAAGCTTCAAGGGAAACAGGCAGCCAACATGGCGTCCACGCCCTTAAAATTACTCCCCTCCTTAAAACGCCTCGCTTGTCACAGCTGTCATTCCGAGTCCGAGTTTATTGCAGACGTCGATAGCTCGGTCAACAGTCATTTCATTAATACGAGACACATCATACTTCAGTTTCATTCGCTGTTGATTTTGCATGTAACGTAGGGAATGTCAAGGCAATCATTAGTACTTAATACGCAATGAGAAGATAAGTTTAAGAAAAATTGGAGTAATAAAACTCATAGATTTGCGGTATGTGTAGTACCACAGAAAAAAGATCGCTAGAAGTTTTCCGTAGACACTTAATGACCGCGCAAAGCGACTTTTATACTGCGTAAAGACAACGAAGTCCCATAGGAGGCTAGGCAATTTTATTCCAAGCTCACATTAACCACTTGGGGAGTACGTTCGTAAATAATCTTTTTTTCATTAATGTGACATACCTAACCACACGAAAATGTTAACTGAAATAGTTTAAAAGTTCGATATCGAAGCTCGCCGCCGCGCCACCCGCAGTCTAGTCAGAAGCAATTTGATTTGACGGTTATCCTCACCTCCTACGTTTATATTGAAACTTAGATAAATATTTAGTTTATCGAGTCTAATTTGGCACGGAACTT
Organism: Pandemis corylana; assembly: GCA_949127965.1. NCBI lineage: Eukaryota > Metazoa > Arthropoda > Insecta > Lepidoptera > Tortricidae > Pandemis > Pandemis corylana. The sequence continues at coordinate 24,452,646 of OX421850.1, forward strand.
GCCACCGCGCTACGAGATTGTCGAGATTGAATGCTGTATTTTTCATTTGTTACTGCACTTTTGTGCGTACTACTTACGTTACGTTGAAATGAATCTTAGGAATAACGTCTATTAAATCCTAAAAGTAGTAAAAGTCGATGATAAGCAAAGCACGTTAAGACCGTTTTATAAATGAAACAACGTATCTTCACTTCATTGATGTTTACTTGTCTTTGTTACCTGAACAGAAAACAGCTACAGATACATGTATAATTATTACGTGCGTCATACATAACTAGGTACGGTACTCTTATTTTTAGCGAATAACAACCAGTTGATCTTTAGCCAGTCAGATCAGCCAGGCCTTAAATTTTGACACGACGGCCCAAGAAAGAGTGGTGTTGTGTATTTTCAGGATAAGTTTACTGTACGGATGTAATTTTTTCAGATGTTTTGTTGGTGATATGGTGAATCGGAAAAGTAAGGCCACCGGGCGGGCTCGCCGCGGAGACGCTGCGGTTTACGTTCGGATCACAAACCACTTGTTAAGTAAATAAATACAGCGGGTCTAAAATAAACTTCCCTAATAATGCTTAACTGGGAATGTGGGTGATTGAAAACAAAACACGCCGATAAGGTAACTCATATTATTACAATTTGTTGTTACCTATTTATTCGAGCGACGAAAACATAGGATAAAATGTAGAGTAGATAGATGATCACAGAAAGTTATGAAAAATCTTTAGATACACTAGGATACCTAGCTTACATTTTCTGAAATATAGAAGCTTATTAAGTATTATTTATATCTGTTACGAGCGTATTATTTTGTATGACAGTGAAAGAAATGAAAATAACATGATGTGTGGCACAACACTCGAGTCCATATGGGCTGTGTCTCGGGCTACCCTTTCTGGGGCCACTATTTTTGTAATGACAGTTTGCAGGCGGTCGAGTCGCGTCGGCGCTCGCAGACCGGCAAAAGCCGAACGCCGAAAGCCGAGCGATGATCGCCGAATACCGAATGCCGAGCGTGGAGCTCCGAAGGCCGACGTCGACTGACAGATCCAAAAACGGGTGCGGCTCAGCCGTTTCATGGAACACTAATTGTAGATTGAACTCAAACCACTGCATTATGTTTTCGGAAGTAAGAGTCGAATAGTCTTTGATTTTGCCTCAATTTTCGAGCACATCATTTTCTTGTCAGTACCTACCTGTCTGAAGCGAGAGACGTAAAGCCATTGATTTAACTAGGCCATTCAGTATTGAGAAGTTATGTATTCAGTAAATAAGTATTATGTGAATGAATTGTGTAATTTTTAACTTTTAAAGATCAGCAGTCCAATGATTGCCAATGAATATAATACTAAAATATAATACCTAATGTAGGAACTTAACGTAAGACTGAAAAAAAAAGGGAAAAAGTGCGACCCGGACTCCCGCACTAAGAGTTCCGTACATTTTTGATATAAGTACCTACCTAATAAATGTTATGAGGTCTGATTTCTTATAAAATGAAATTTAATGCTGTTAGTCAGTTGCGCTACACATAATGTATATTAAATATAGGTATATTATACATAATCAATGCGATTACCAAACGAAGACTATAACAATGCTTACAGACTTACTTTTACAGTGGAAGTAACGGAAAGAATGTATAAATTAATTAAGTATTTCATAATGGTAAGTATTTCGTCACTTTATTATTTTTCTTTGCCATATGGGCCAATGGAACAAAATGTTCTCGTATGAAGCCCTTTAAAAAATCATGTAGGGAACGATGAAAAATAGTAAAACAGCGGTTCTAAGTAGAGAACTTAAAAGGAAAATTATACTTTGACTAAAGTATAATTTTCCTTACACATGGTTATGACATAATTAAGTATGGTTTTATACCATTGAATTAAAAATTAATTTCCTTTGACCCTTGGGACTGTCACAAAACCCATCTTACGTGACAAATATTATGATTATGACTATTTATGACGTGCACGAAATGGCCTACCTACTGCAGTTTAAAGTGCCTAGTTCAACCACTCGCTATAAAGTTCTTACTTATCTTTATCTGTATTGCGTGATTATGAATTCTATTAATCAAAATTGCATGTAGGTACAGTTATCATTATGTTGTTGCCACTAACTGCTTGAATTCCGGATGATCTAACTTCTTGTTCCTGATCGCCAGTTTTATCTAGAACAGATAGGTATTCAGCGGTCCAAATAAACATGTAGTTTATTTTTTATTTTTGGATAGATTGTCAAATCAATCTATCATAATTTTCTCAAAACCTAATGAAACAGAGAAGCGTCCTTTTGAATCAGGACGGCAGTATGATAATCTATCTATACATATAATAAAGCCGGAGAGGGTCGAAAGTCTGTACGCAATCGTTCGTGCTAAAGTACGACTCGCATTTGGCTGGTTTTTGTACATTTTCGATGGGAGAGAGGAAGAAGTTTTAGCGCAAATTTTGACTATGGGCGGACGAAGTCGCGGGCAAAAGTTAGTATATAATATATATATATATATATATATATGTATATATATATTGAAGTCTAATCTGTCCAAAAATATAAAATAACTTAAATTACTTGCTATGTTATAAATATCTAGTCATTTTGCTTTGCATTTACAAGAAAATAGTTCAAGTCTAATTATATCAGTTTTACTTGAACTGAACACAAATTAGACATCCGTGACAAATAGATGCGTCAGAAATAGCACCGCTGACAGTCGAACAGGCGTCGATCTGTTCACATAATGGTCTCGCATTCCATTTTTCATGTTAACTTAAAAATAGTCCCACGGTTAATCTCGAGAAACGCAACGTTCTGTCTATTGTTACAGATTACCGGATTTGAAAGGTTGCCCGCGAAACAATTAACTGTTTTTCCATTTTTGACTTTTACTAGATTTAACTAGTCTGACAGAAAAAAAACAAAGTTCAACACTATATTATTAAATAAAACGCGGAAATTAAGCGTTAGTACAATTACTTAGCCTTAGACCTTAGACAAACCGCGAAAATATAAAGATGGCCGATTCAATCATTGTTTGTACATGCATAGTATGTTTGGTAGGGCGCTCTACATAACCTCCGTTAGGTACTTTAAGGTGCCTTCTGTTCTGAGGTACGGTATGTAGAGGTGGACTAATATTGCTGCTAAACACCATATATTTTTACCGTTACCGCTTTGGATATTCTATGATTGTGCTCTATTTCCCTACGTTTTGTACCTACTTATACTTAGTTTATACTTTTTCTTACGTTGCGGACACTTAGTACCTACCTAAGAATCCATCTTCCGTTTTAGTCAATCAAGTATGTGTTCAATACCGAAGTTGTACGCACACAATATCTTGCTTTATTATTTTACCGGTTTCCTACAGTTCCTTCACCACACAGTCAACGATATAAGTAGTCAAATCGTTAGGTACTTTCGAACACTAACGTCATGGTCAACATTGTATTCCACATTCGTTGCCGACTGTACCATGTAGTTAGTTATTCAAATATTAATCCACAAAATGGAGTTCCAATTGTTTATCTGGTAATAAAACCCCGTCGATGCTGGGCCAGTGTATGTATTATCTAGTGTCGAAAAAAACTAACGAGAGCGGAGTGAGTTGGTTCCAATAAATCGAATTAGAAAATATTTGTCGAAGGGTGGGTCTGGGGTATTTAAAGAACAATTAGTCGGCGGCTTCTCAACCCTCAGGGCAAATATTTGCCTATTCCCGCCAACCCTCGCCCGGCCAGTGCCGCCCCGGGCGTTGTCGCCGCCGCGCGCTCAGCGGTTGACAGATGAATGTTTGCCCACTCTTCCCTTCCCTGTTCATTGGCGTATAGGTGCACTTCCCCTCGCGACAGGGACAATTAACTTAACTTAGGTATTCGCAGGGTGATTGACGATTATATATGTACAATTTCCATCTATCAATTACCACGTAAAATACTTTAAAAGTAAATTTTCGAGCAATGCGAGACTACGTAGGTACCTAAAGTGTCAATATAAAACATTACAAGTTTATTCTTGTTGTTTTAATGTTAAGATTGCACGAAATTTTAAGATAGAAGACATTCTTTATTCCAACTAAATCACAGAGATTAGCGAAGTGACAGTGTTTTGACATAATTCCAAATAATATATACCTAGCGTTGGTTCGGATATCAATACACAGTTCTGACTACAATGGTAACAAGACAGGTTGACAACTCAAGCTTTGAGTTAACGTTCCTCTCCAAGTGGTAAAATCTCGCGACATTTATACCAATTTTCGATGCCGATTGGAATGAATCAATGCATTAGCGGCGAAATAGAATCGGGTTACCTAAAACGCAATTACATAATTAGTTAAATGAGTTCGTGTCCAGGGCGACCTGGCCACCGCGGCGCTCGTCGCCGGCGGTCCCGCCCGTACTTACAAAAATACCAGAATGTAATTAAATGTGGATAACTTGCGCTTTATAGACGGCTGCGCACGCGCTGCCCGTGTTTGTTTAGTTTGTTATAGACGTGTTTTTACGCAATCTGGAAGTCGTAAATCGTTTCACCAAATTATGTCGTTCCCAAGAGTGAAGGTGCAGACGTTTTCAGACTGGAAAATAATTTGAACTAACTCACAGTTTCTGCTTTCAGGAAAAACGGGAATCGTAACAATGAGATGAGGACAATTAAGTATGTGCTGTTCCTTGAATATTAATCTAATCATGAATTATTTCCACTCTTAAAGTGAGTGAGACAAAAAACAGAACTGCTCCGAAGTCATGGATTCTTCTAGTTTATTACACGTTTGTCAAATAAATTCATTGGTCCAGTAAAATTGTTACGTACTTGTACCTCCTGTAATCGGTCTAGTACAATCATAATATTGGTAACCGATAGGAAAAGTCATAACCATGATTTGGTAATTAATATTTAGGTACAGTCACCGTCAAATAGTCAGGGACACCCTTGTAGCAGTCTTATTGTAAATTTTACAAATGTGACATCCAAAGTGGCCAAAAAGTTAGGAACACCTTATTTCAACTGTAACAATGACGTATTGCGAACTATTTGGCTACTTTGGGTGTCACGAACTATTTGACGCTGACTGTACATATTAAAAACATATGAGGGAAATTGTTTGTAAAATTTACAATAAGACTGCTACAAAAGTATAACAATACAGCTTCACAGTTACCACCAAAACAAACGCCAAATGTGCGGCTCATTGTTATTTCTCACGTTTAATAGGCACCGCTGCCCCAAAAACAAATCATTGAATCAAGTTCGCTATTTGCACAAAGGCAGCTTACGGAGATACCTACAGTAAAAGTGAGCAACAATAAAATTGTCAGTTTGCGTGGATGCCGGCGGCGTCGAAATTCGAAATTGAGTCGAAGGGTAATGTGGCAAATAATCCCGCTCGCGCTCCCGGCCGCCGCACAATACCGAGATCACTATAATCCGCAAAAACTAACAATAATGCATTACCAACTTGCTGTCTCCTACTATAACCCTTAACGTAAACAACAGTCAACCTTAACATCAACGCAGCAGTGCTATATTCCATTTTGAGACTGACTTAACTACATATTTGAGACTTTTTTACGAAGCCAGTGTTTGCGATTTAAACGTAACATTCTACGCATCCCATTTAATTCAATTTGTTAACAATAAGCAAATATTTTATTTTATATTGTTGTTGGTGGTCTCTGCGTAATTTCAGGTAGTTGGTTCTTCGACTAGTCTTAGGCCTTTATTTATCGTGTGTGATATGATTCGTGGGGGTCTTGAAATCTGGTCGATAAAACATCAAGAACAGACTGGCGTTTGCAAAAAAATTAAAATGTTAGTACTTACGATCCGCGCTTTTTTAAAGTTATTTTATTTGCTGCACGAATAAGCCGGATAATCAATATGATGTGATGACAGTTGGGTAGCAAAGCAATCCTTAAAAAAATGTCAGGTCTGGTATTAGGTTCTACTAAGCAAGTTAAAGCAATTTATTCTTTCAGAAAGTTCACATGTAGTTGGGTAAAAGAAGTATATGATGAGACAAGTATTATTCGGAAATGTAATTTTACTAAGTTTGCATTTAACTTTCAAAAGTTTTATGTAGTTTGAGATATTTTTTTGTATCCTCAATTAAGTAGGTAGTTGAATTTGTCAGCGTCATAATACAGAATGATTCGGGAGACGTGAGCGAGAGCAACCCTAATGATAATGGATCGTTCACCATCATATATACGTGAAACACCCTCGTTTATTTTATTCTTATTTTACTTTCTAGATCAGATGAATTAATTATCTACTAATGGTCACCCTAATCTGGGGGCACGGTAGTGCCCCCGCCAAGTCGAGCGCGAAGCAAACACTGCCGTACCATCCTTTACTGGAACCATTTCGCCGCATTTTCAGGCCCCTATTTGAGAACCTCTGGATAAGACCAGAACGCAGAAATTTTCGTCATCCAGTAAGCTATAATCACATACTTAAAATCCAAAATTTCAAGTCTGTAGGTCATTTAGTCCCAAAGTTATTTATGACACTCACTCAGTCACTCACTCATGATCATCAGAATAGAACTAGTACTTCCCATAAACTCAGAGAGCTGAAATTTGGTACAGAGTTAGGGTTTAATGGCCACATAAAGGGAAAACTATAAAAACTAGGATAATCGAAGATCTGGAGTACCTGGTGACCCTGATTAGAAAACACAAGAGCCCAACCAAACTATTAGAGATCGACATACCGCCTTTACAAAAAATATTCAACTTGGTGGGCCGCTTCATTTGATGTTTGAAAAAAAACTACACCTAAAAATAAGAAATCTAATGAAATAAATCAATATGCCCTCGTTTCTACAAAAAGAAGTGAAATCCCACCAAAAAGATTCTGTAAAAAACTAGCCAGTCTCGATGGAGCTGCTTGTTTATCTCTAAAAAGTAATGAAATCTAGACAAAGTCGTGCCAAGTCTATGGTTCCTTACTGCGATTTCTTTATTATTATAGTTAATGACTAGTTAATCACGATTTACCTATGTATGTATGTATGTGTATGTAATCTCGCTAATATTATTCTAAGTATGAGACATTAGCCTATAATTAACTGAATCTGGTAGGGTTGGTCCCGCTCACGTCTCCCGAATCACCCTTGTCCAAATAGGTATGTTTAATTGAAAACTCTATCATTTCAATTTGACATAACTAGAAATAAAGCGTTTTTGACTGAACAAATGATTTTTGATTTTTTTTAATAAACCAAAAAGAAATTATGTTTATTTACTGAAGTAAATAAAAAAATATGCAAAAGGAATAATTTTAATTGGAGGCTACGAGTATTCGAAATTCGTAGCTACTCGGGCGGTGCACTTCGTCCGCGCAGATAACGTCAGAGTGACGACATAAAAAATATTTTTTTTTAATAAAAAGTATCCTATGTTACTTCCTATGTTAATACCTCCAAGAACATGTGTACAAAATTTGATAATGATTGGTTGAGTAATTTTCGCGTGAAACCGTAACAAACAAACTTACATTCGCATTTATTAATATTAGTAGGATAATATGTCAAAATAAATCCTTAGGAACTATGATAAAAACAGGAGTATCGTGAGTCGGTCTTTGTTATTTGTTTTAAATTGAATATAAACATAATTCGGTGTTAAAACATGGTATTTTGGCCGTCTAAATAAATATAAAAGCTTATTATCGCCACGCCCTACTGTAGTTTTCAGACAATCACGACGTCATTCATAATTTGCCTTATTTAACGCTTAAACGACAAACAAGTGTGCCTCGTCACTGAATAATAAAAAAAAATGCAAAAAATTAAACTGACATGTCATTTTGACACCATTCATCCCGTTCCGGACCTCCGGACCCGCGTTTTTTGCCCTTATTTGCTGCCACGTCACAAAAATACTGAATACGCAAAATACTTCTGTAGGTACTTGCCAATACGACTCAAAAATGCAGGAGTATTGACAGTATTAAGTTTGTTGACGTACTCGCCAACACGAAATATTTTTCTCAGCCATATTTCTTAATGAATCCCTTACGGCACCATTCATGTCATCAGTTGAGTAAACAAAGACCTTCGTCAAATACACGACTTAATTTTCATCTAGTTTCGATAATTTCTTGCGGCTAAATAAGATAATCTCAGCCATTATCTTCACGTATTATTAGTAGGCATTTAGTGTCAAATGATTCGGGTCATATTGATAATTTTCTGTTAGATATTACATTCGCACTGCTCGCTGTTATCCGGAGTAGGTAGAATGATTATCCCTTGCAATGGTGACTAAATTGTATTAAAATATAAATTGAGGAATAATAATTATGTCAAGGGTTTTAGAGGAACATTTATTAAATTCTAGATTTTTTAATCATCTGCCGAACGATCAGAAGCCAAGATGTTAGCAAATTCGGTGCGGCGAATGGCTCCGCTTCCGCTAGTTCTTGTTTAAGTTATTTTTACGAATGATAAAGAGTAAGTTGGATGTTTTAATTTTAATATTTAATGAAAGCAGCCGCTTGCGCGTCGTGGCGCGTCGTGGCGTCGCCCGTGGCGAACAATAGGCGACAATGCGTGGATTAGTGCAGGTCCGCCCGCATTGTCGCCGCGCGCTCACGCGTCGCTATCGCGACGCGACACGACCGCCACCCCTTTACTCCCCATAACCAATTCCACAGCTAACGGATCAGCATATTTTACATGCCTTTGTGGTGTTGTTAAATTGAGACTGGTATCTGTAAATTAACTAGGGATGAGACGGCGATTGAGTTAGAGATACTAACTTTTAATTTATTGCGGCGAAACAAATAAACATTAGAAATGGATATGTACTGGCGGTGTTCGCGGGAACTGTCCTAGCTAACTGTGCCGAGTGTTAAAATTGTTTAGTTTTCTTGCATTTGTTACTTACGCAGGTTGTCTTAGTTGTTGTATAGATAGGTATGCTTATGTCATATTCACTATCTTTTTACATTTTGTCAGGCATTGATCTAGTGGTCAACATTACCTTAAATGACTCTACACAACGATATCTTTGACTATGGAAAGATGAATTACGAAATCTGATCATATTATTTAGTTGCGCGAGTGAATACGACGAACAAAATATAGGACAATCAATTTTATTCATTAACACACTTATTCAGCGATGGTTAAAAAACTGATCTTTGACACCCACCGTAGCGCCGTGGCAGCTTGCTTAAAAGTAAGTCGACTTCTTTGAAATCAAGCGGATGTTGGTTTGCGTAAGTGTCATAAATTCAAAGTCGGAAACAGGATCTTGATTTCTGTGACTCCTGCGCATCAATCCGTCCTCGCCCGCTGGATCAAACGCCATGCGAATATACCGCCTGCCAATGACGACACCTGACTCAATATCCGTGAGAGATCAAAGTGTCATCAAATAATTCATTCAAAAAATAACACATTCATTTCAATCTTGAATTGCGTTACTATTAGTCTTATTGGTGTGGAATATTCGTCATTGCTCTGCACTAGGGGCGCGGTTAACGGGTGACCGAGATACCTACGTAAAGTCGACCGAGATACGTAGAGTCGAGTAATGACCTATTACTAGGCTTCTACTAGCGATGGTCTTAGTAAATATCTATTATGCTGAGTCTTACTGGTGCATTTACGAAAAGTTATTATAAAAGATTGACCTTGTTGCACTTACGCATAAATCATTAGTAAGCGATACTACATAAGTAAAAAATGTTTCTAATGGTTTAGTTATATTTGTCAGTTTTAGATTTTATTTATTGCCATGTTCTTTTGTTGTTTTCAATTCACGTAACATAAATTAAACAGAGACGAGATCGAATAATGTATATCGATGGTTTTCAGTAAATGTAACCGCAAATCAAATAATAGAGATATTTTATTCATGAAACATGTTTTAATGGATCACAAACAGGATTTAATGTATAATCTGTGAAGGACAATAAGAATATTATATTGAACTGTTTTGTATGAGTAACACTGCCTCCAGACTATTGAAATCACAATTTTGTAAAGGCATTAGAAACTGAAAATGTAAAAGTAGTTTCGTGTAGGTACAAAAAGAACAAGTGAATAAAATTTTATACCTTAATATTTGATACAGTTTCTATGTTAATTTTTTCTTGTACATAATAACTAAGACGCTGAATTAATTTAATTATAGGTCAACAAAAAGGATACACTTAACAACCATATTAAAATTAAAATCTATAATAAAACTAGATGTATATTCATGATTTTTTGCTTTGCATGCTTTGATTAAAAGCTCATTTATGTAATAAACAATAAGTATTAAAAAAATATTTTCGAATAACTATATAAATAACCGATACTTTCAAAGATTTGTCTCTATCTCTTTCTAGAAAAATGGAATTTTAATACGGAGTTTATAAATGGCCGTAGTGACATATAATGACGTCACATGTCGTGTCGGATCTCTCTTTCTAATCGCTTACTAATTAGTAATATAAATATCAAATATTTTCCGTATTGTTTGGCCGATATTACTTTTAATTTCACTCTTTGCCATCCCTTTTTCTATATTGTCATATTTTATTATTATCAAGAAATGTGATATATTTTTAATGCATATTCCCCATTAATATGTAGAGTTTCTTAGTTTTCAAAATAGGTTCACAATGAAATAATTACATTTTTCGATAAATAATTTGCAGTTTCCCTTGATGGTAGAGCATTTATCAAAGGCAGGAAAACGTTGTGGTCTTGAAAAAAATTTGAATTTACTTGAATTTAAACTTAGAGGCGCCTGTAAGAGTGATGCGGTGTGGATGTGTAACAACAGCATAACAAAAAATAAATTTTAGCTTTCATCCCCGGTAGGAAATAGACGATTATAGTAGCAAACAATAAGGTCAGTGACACATATATTTCACACGATGACTGTATCGATCGATAAATATAAAGAAAAACAGTTTCGTCTATCTATCTCGCCCTTATATTGTGTATCGCTCTTATAATTGCGCTGAGTCCAGCATTGCGTGACTATTTCTCCTTCTGTGAAAATGTCTTCTCCCTTTCTTTTATTTATCTTTTTTTTCTTTCTCCTGCATAGCCAACCTTTATGGTGGCTTATTCTAAATCTCCGGTTGCCACTATTTTTGTAAACTCACCGTTTATTCTAAATACAGTATAACGTGAAAGAAGCGTTGACAACTCCATTCCTAAGACTGCAAACTTGCGCACTCGCACTTCAAAGGAGCCGAGTTAATTGAGCAACGCGGTGGAAATAAAAAACTGGTCGCTGCTCCCCTTCATGGTGTGATTGACGTCATCGCGCACAATTTATTATGACACTTCACTTTTTGCTTCTGCTTATACCGTGGTTACAGCTATATTCAACGGGCTAAAATAAAACTGACACAAACACAAAACATCAACCGAAGAATATTCAAGTTAAAAGTTATAGCTACTTCCTCATTCTGTTACTGATGTTAAAACCGTCCAATTTATAATCAACATAGGCAAAATTTCGTAGTTATCCTTCGCATGCGCACACAATCAACATGGCTGAAAGACTCATCAATAAGAAGGCAAGTATGAAAAGTTCAGGGGAAAAAGTCAGATTTCAAGTATTTTCACTACATTATGAGATCGGTGATTTTTATCGGCCTTTTTGCTTGTATCACCACTTTTTAATAATTACATTTACCTAGTTCTTCAAAAGAAGGTGCAGTACTTACTTTACGAGAACTTTATGAATGACCAAAACCAAACATTTTGAGAATGGGACTCCAATCGTTTTCCTGTAGACTCTTTCTTCTTTATATGCTTGCTAAAAATGTGTCTCAATTTTTTTTAAGTACTTCTATATAGATTTAGAGGTGACTCCTTGCAGTCTTCTAGCCAATTTTTAGTAAGTAGTGGTTCACTCTGTGGTTCACAAATTAAAAGTTCGCATCAAGGGCACTCTGAAAATTAGCCAATCTTCTGCGTCAAATAAACCAAAAAGCTGATCGCACATGAGTAAGTAAAATTATTGATGTGATGAGTACGCGTCGCTCGATTCGCTTCCTCCCTGTCGACCGGAGAGCAGACAGCTGCAATTTGGATTTAGCCTCCACGCCTAATTTCGGTGGGTAGACTTATTTTAACATTAAATACACACACAAATATCCCTTGTATAAACACATCGCCCCATAATACAGGCACCGCAGAAAGAAAAGCTTACTTGTTGAATGTCAAATTGTGCTCTTATTATTAGGCGGAAAAGGCAGAATTTCCCGCGTCGACGCGACTAAAGGATAATTGTATTGTTTTCCTTGCACGCAATTTGTTCTAGAACATCAGACTCTAAATTTTTATTACTATACGACTACCCATGTGTGAGTGTATTGGAAGAGAACCCGTCGATGTGTAAGAAACAGTGTAAGAAAAAAATATCAAGAAGAAAACTTACCTATTCATAAAGTTTCAAGATATTAATATGTTCTTAATTATCTTTTTTTTAGTATCGTCAAACATTTAAGGGAGTAAAATGTGCGTTGCGTTGTCCGATTGCGGTTTAAACTATGAGGTCGGGTTACGTTGGTACGTACCGGATAACCTCAGCGCAGTGCAATGTGGCGCGCACATGGGGTAAGCCAATGTTTAACAACGTTTAGCCTCTAACGAGCCCTTGCCGCCGCTGCGGGTTTACACTGTTTACATGTTTAAGACATTACAACGTAATCACGGTTCTTAAGAAACCGTCGATACTTTACACTGATTTATACGTAGTTCATAATTATTTCGTGCTTCTTAATGGTCAAACACGATACCTACGTACTCGTTGATACTATTAGCTATTCTTATACCTCGTTACGTTGTACTCGTAGCTCAATGATTGATTAACTGCTAATCTGAACTACTTATTACATAGGTAGGTATTACTGAACATTATTTATTTGTTATCATACCTCTACCTATAAATCATCATGTAGTTTAATTGCGAAGTTTAAATCCACGTTCAATCTCCAGGAACGCTGATATTTCTTCAGGATTCTGTTAGCTTAAAATACAAACTAAACAGATCGGTGTCAGCCAGGCACTCTCGGGTCTTGACTCGTGTTTATTTGGCCACATCTTTTCGATAAATAAAACAATATTTATTTTATGTATCTCCTTAGTCGATAACATTCAACATAGTCAAAGTGTTTTACAAAGCTTTGAAACAGTTTTTCAGTGTCGGATTTTTTTGTGGTATGAAGGTTCCTTGTATTATTTTAATTCAGTAAGTGATTTTTTTTGTAAAGCCGTCCTGAAAACTGAAAATATGAAGCATTTAATAAATACTAGTGTCCACGAAATAAAAATTATTTGATTTATTATTACGAAAAAGATCGGAGAATTTAGGTACTCATAATTGCATAGACTATAAATACATAAATTGAAAACAGTACCGTATCATTTTTTTTCCTGCGGTTTAAAATAAATGCAGTAAGTACCTACACAATCATGCCAAGCTGAATGTAATAAAATTTATCACTAGCAACGTGAAGTGGCGAGCCTAAGCCGCGGTTAAACTTAGTGCCGTTTGTTTGGTTAAGGCAAAGGCGTGTGACGCAGCCGCCTCTGGCCGGCGAGGCACACCGCGAGAGGCAGCGGGAGCGGCGGCGGGAGCGACCGAAGGCGGGCCACTCGACGAATGACATAGGGAATCGCAAGGAAAAGAAGCAGAGCCGGAAGGTAATTCTTCCTCAACTCGCTTCGCCCAGCAAGTTATTCCCTATCAGATTATTTAAATAAAATAAAATAAATTATCATTTCTGATGATGATATCATCTTACGTGTCTTATGTTGATAAAACTATGATAGCGATTACATAAAGTTTTTTTTGTGAATCAATCTCTTACTATTTATTTATTTCGAAATGATGTGCCGAAGAAATAACGCTCTTGAACTGGATTACTTAATAACTGTAGAATAGGAAAATAAATTATTGCATTTGTAGTGATTTTAGATACTGTTTTTTGCTGGTAGTCGTTATCTTTTAAAGCTGTATTTAATTTCAAATCATTATTCAAGTTATAATTATATAAAACGAATCATCAGTGAATTCAAATAATGTCCATCTTTGATCAACAAATGTCCTTACAGAAAAACGAGGGTGGCATTACATCTTCTGACGGAAAATAGGTACCACTCGACAGTGACTGGTATATCTGGGAAATATAATGCTACAAACCTACTGCTATAAACTAAAAAAATTACCATTTGGTCAGATTAATAAGAGGTGTAATTTACTTCTTCTACTCTACTTGTATTTCAAATCCAGCACTGCAATTTTTCACCATTTTCGAGTGGTATTTTCACACATGCGTTTTCGAAAATGGCGTGCCTCTGAGCGTTACTCTTCAGTCGCTTGCGCCGCAGACCAAGCTCAGTATAAATCAGCAATTAGCCGCGACGACACTGCAACAACACTGCCACGTGCGCCGGCGCCGAAGCAACCCTCGCGGCTGATCTTAAGCCAATTTTTAACATACCTTATTCTAATCCTTGTGATTATGAGTCAGACGCCACTGTCCTAAAATTGATTAAACATTGCATCTGGAATGGAATGTTTTATTCCTAATTTCTGCAATACAATTTTTGTATTCAGAGACAGAGAGAGAGAGATACTTAGATAGAAACATTTATTTACACACGTTTCGATACACGTAAATATAAAAAACGGGCAAGTGCGAGTTGGACTCACGCACCGAGGGGTCCGTACAAATTCGCGACGTTAATATAAAATCCAGTGTTAGCAGAGCCCTGCTACTAAGCAAAATGTGTGCAGCGTGAGGTCATTTTTATATTGGTTATATAAATAGGCAGACAGACATAAAATTATTCTGTTTTTAGTATTTGTTGACATAGCGGCAAAAAATTCATCATCTGTGAAAATTTCAACTGCCTAGCTATCACGGTTTACAAGACAGAGCGTGATGACAGACGGACGGACATACAGACAGACAGACAGACGAACGGACAGCGAAGTCTTGAGTTTTGCACTCTCAAAACAATTTTTTATAATGACATCCATTTTTCCTGTTACTGTTTGTAAAAATACTATTTGTTGCCTTTCTATATATATTATTTATTAAAAATAATAAGGACTTGTCATTCACTATTTGACAAAATCCCCTAACGTTGCATTTGCGAGATGGCGCTACTGTCGTGCACAGAGCCAATACTAAACTAAGCCCCATACAGCGTAAAGTGGCGGCAAACCGCAACGCTGTTTGTTAGCGGGACCCAAATTCTCACAGCACCCTTTTTGCTGACGGCACTTAGGTACTTTATTAGTGTACTAGCTTTTGCCCGCGACATCGCCCGAAGAATTAAAATTTGCGCTATTAAAACTTCTTCCTCCCTCCCATGAAAAACCAGCCTAACGCGAAACGTACTTTAGCACGAAGGATTTCATACTAGGTAGCTACTTCAATGAAATAAACCCGTTTCTTGCATGGACAATTGGACACCCACTTATTTTTTACTATCCTATTATTTTTTATCCCATCCTTTTGTTCTGTGGGAAATTCGAAAAATCCCTTCTTATGACGCCTACGTGATTTTCGAAGAACATATCTACTAAATACAAAATCTATAATAGAACATACCGTCTTTTTATCCCGTGGGAAAATTGGAAAATCCCTTTGTAGTGCAAATCCTTTAGTAGTCCTGAGTGTCCTTTGTGCCCCTATGATACTGAAGCAATCCGTTCGGCCTTTTTTACGTGATGCACTCGCAAATATACAGCCCAACAGATAAACAGACATAAATTCTAGAAACTGTTGGAATGTGTACTGTTATCGATTCTTTTTAAAGATCCCAGCAATTTTTTTTTAAAGATCTCTCATGTACCTTTATATGTATTAAGCAAATCGCTCAGATGGTCAAGGACATTGGAACTGAGATAAAATCTTATTATATTACAAGATTAAGTACATTGCAATGCAATACATTGGAATAATTCTGAGATACTTGGTATAGTTGAGATATGATTCATAAAAACTAAACGTTTTACTCACACTCAAGGTTTTTATTCATACATATTCTGGTTTGTTATTTGTATTTTCTTACTCGTAATTTATAAGTGAAGCTAAAGTAAAGGTTTCAAAAGAGAAAACATTTAGGTATTTTATGAAACCTCGAGAGTAAATACCTGAAAACTGTCACATGTAAGTAGGTATTACGATGATGTCGAATTTAAAAGTGGTTAATTGCAAAATCTGCAGCATACAGACCTACAGCGAGATGCGCCTGCAATGCCATCAAACATCACTAGTGTGCACCAAATTTATTGACATGTCATATTTAACGCTGTTCTTCGAGGTATTTATGTAGGTACATGATTACGAGATTGTAAGGGTTATTCAACTACCATTCTTTAAATAGTTAAAGTACGCAAATGGTTATGAACTGGATTCAATACTCGTAAATCAAGAAATAAATCATGGGATTTATATACGTGAACGTACCCGAACACCCTATTTTAATCCACTAAAAATGAAAGAAGAAGACGCGCAGAACAAACAAAACATTAATTTTGTTTTTTTTTAACGCAGCAGAGTTCCGTCCGCAGCATTGCCGCGGAAAATCCTTTATTGCCCAAACAAGATAGGCGCTACTATGCATATGAAAACGAGATTGCGTCAACAACGCGCTTTAATGGTCTATACCTTTATGCGGCTAAGCCTCACATTCCTACCGCAAAATATAAGCATTGTGTTACTAAATTACAGGTATCTAAGTGTTAAAATAACTGTCCATCAAGACAACTTTGTAATTTTACGCATGCTAAATATTAAATCGTTCTGCGGATGACACATTTGCAATTATTTAAAACGTGACTTTTATGTGTCTAGACTACACAAACAATGTTCTATTATATAATTACACCTCTATTAGTCGCTATGAAGTTCACAATGAGAGAGCTTTCAACAAATTTATGAATGAAGGGCGTGCTTAATTTTTAAAGTCGACGATTATCCGGCAGTACAATCCGATGTGCAAACACTGTCATCCCGCATTCCCCGCCGTCCTCGCGACGACGTAGGTGTCGAACAGCCCACACCGATTTCAATGGACGTCGAACAATGCACGTCACTTGTCTCCTACCAAATCTGGTCAGTTTAGACATGTTGTCATGTTTTTACTTACGCCCGCTGTCAATGGCTCAACGATTTCACGGCCCAGGGACAGGACGACCATGGCCAAGCCCAATTTGCGACAACGGGCCACACTTCTAATTCCCATTGTGCCGATTACGAGTCTGTGTTATTGTGGCGCGCCGCACAATGTGGATTAGGCATTATTTCCCAAATGACTTTAGTGCTCCGGCGATGGGAAGATATTTGCTCACCTGTTCCGTTCGGACTTCCTTTATGATTGTGTAATGCTTCATTGTACCATGGATTGCTGTCTCCCAGGCGCCGTGATTCATCAACTGATTGGAATATTGATGATATTTAAAAATAGGAACAAATTATTTTGAGAGAGGTGATATGATGTGAGTAAATAATTATAAAGATGTGATGTGGATGTGAGTAAAAAATACCTTTTTTGTCATTATAAGGAATCATGCTTTTCATTACTTACCGTTAATTACCGGGAGCGGATCAGAATACATAAAGTTTAAAATGTATAATGGGTTAAAATAAATAATGGTTCAAAATATATAACGCAATTTTCTGTAAAACTATTAGCTAAATGAACTTTTTTGATATCGTAATCTATAGATTGGTTTAGGTTAGGTTAGGTTTGTTTTATAACAATCCTGTTAATTTGTAACTTTCTGAGAAAATCGCATTATATATTATAAACCATTATATATTTTAACCCATTATACATTTTAAACTTTATGTATTTTAATACGTACCCTAATTACCACGTCGTAATGATAACAAAACTACCCACGCAAAAGGCGACTTGTACGGTAGATTAAATTAAACATTTGAGAGCGTAATTCACTACTTTTTTCATTAGCAACTTTCCTACTTGCCTATATATAGAACCAACTCGATCAACATTCATTTAAAATTTGAAATGTTTACTCAGCCCATACGTAAGTCAGGGATGACTAAACGTTTTGTGACAGTTTTGGATCCACAAAACGGCCAATAAAGGTCGCTATTGTTACCTTATAAAAATAAAAAAAATGAAGTGTCTACGCCGGCTCGCTACGCACAATTTATATAAAAGATAATATTCGCTACACTCTTATTAATACGCTCTAAAATAGGATTGGAAGGCCTGAGTATGGTGCGTGTGAAGGTAGTTATTGTATGAGTGAATTTTGAATGGGTGTGGGGTGAGTGGTACCTTTGTTGTGGGCAGACCCCCCGGACAGCGAGTGTAATTATTAAACTGCATCAACCACATCCAATTAAATAATCAATTCAGCTCTCAGTTAGATATTATGTATTTTGCCATGTTGCGATTGTAAACATAAAAAAACTTAGGCTTGACTTTTTAACTGGTTTTAAAAGAATTAGGACTATTGGACTGTTTTTTTTAAAAGATTGGTTCCAATAACGGTAGGTCTGTATTTAGTAAGAACAATTTTAAGTCACGCATTGGGATAGTTTAAGCTTAAAGTAAAACATCTTTCAGTTTGCTATAGTTTTAAAAGTATTCATATGTTTCTTCAGCTCTCTTTGCCCACTGTTCGGCCCAAGAAATTCTTCTATATGCAAATTTCGTAGTCTTTATTATTACCTAATGCTTTGGGCCGTAGCCATAGGTTTGATGAACGAAATAAAGCACAAAATAGAAAAAAAGCTTGGAAGGCAGTAGGAGTACCACACACTCATCCACTATGAGCAATACTTCATGTTTAACCCAAAACAAAAACTCGCACTCTAGCCTGTAGTTTTCCCATCTCAGGGCTGGAGCGCGTCAGTATCAACTCTTTTCATTTGACCGCATTCAACAAGCAGCCGCTCGAATCGACAATGCCCAACGTCACTTTAGCCGGCTTGACCCGCTGTCTCCGCAGAGGGATATTGCCTCCCTCTTTGTCTTATACCACATTTACTATGGGGTGTGTTCCAAGGCATTGTTCGGTTTATTGCCTGTTGCTAAGTTTTTCTATCATACGACTCGTAACCGTCTTTAATTTCACACTCCACACCTTAACCGTTTGTACTCTTCAACAGTTCGTTTCTCGCCAAACTTTTTATCAGGTACGGTTTAAACTCTGGAATCTGCTAGTGGCACCAATGTTTCGCGACCGCAACTGAATGATCTTCAAAAAACGAGCTTACTTAGGTATACTTTTCTTCTTAAAGGGCCGACGTTACACCGTAACTCTCCTATGTTATGAGATTCCATGGTTAGCGGTGATTGGTTAGGTACCATCAGATGACCGCCAAAAAACTCTTACTTATACTAAGTTTTGTGTGCGTGTGATTTCTTCACGTGACATGCTTGCTTTGGCTTGAGAACCAGTAACCGCACCTTTCTAATGTAGCTATGTGCGTAATGCTTTAGCGCATTGATAGCGCAAAATATATTTGTGTGAACGGCTAGTGACATCGCGTATCAGGGGCCTTTCAACCTCTGTTCCCGTGTAAGGTGGCCTCTTGGACTGAAGCTATATTGTAAAATCATATACTATAAAAAACGACTTTGATTCTTTCGGTCCTAAGCCATACTATAATGTCTATAATATAAATGGCATGTGCCCGATTCGAGTCGCAAGGTGCGCTTCAGTTCAGGTCGATGGCGGGGGCGGCGCATGCGCGATCGACTTGCTACTATTGAACGATCTCCTATTCCCTTTACTTTGGGCTGACGCTCCACTGCGCATTAAGTCGAAATAAATGTGTACATACAATGTATAGTATATGTGTACGTGCCTACATATGCCACGTTTACTTAATACGTACAGAAATGTGAAGGCATATATCGTTACTTAGTGTATTATATATCACTTAACTTATTACAAATATCTTTTAGAACTTTAAAGAATATTTGATTTGATTTACTATTTCACAGGGTTACAGTTGAAAAAAAATATTCCATTTTTGGCCATCTACGGGTATACGCCCACAATCTTGCTAATCGTGGCCTAGGGCTTGCCACCTTAGGCTCTGCCTACCCCGTAAGGGATAAAAACGTGATTTGTGTATGTGTATGTATTTCAAATAACTTTTAGAACTGAGAATCCCATTTTCCACAAATATATTTCGTTGGGTTACGGGTATAAGTCTTACATCCTTCAAGTAGTCTCAGCCCTTCTTCTGCATTACAAGGACAAAGTTTATTTTGGAACTATTACCCCCAACTTCGATGCAGTATCTAACAACGCTTTCAAAGTAGGAGTGGTAGATATTTTTCAAAATATTTGTACCTATCACCTATTTTCGACATACTCTTCATAGAATAACATGCGGTAGCCAGTTTTCTATTGATGTTGCTAACCTGGTTATGCCATCTCAGAAAAGGATCAAGATCAACCCCGAGGAACCGAACACTGTCTGATATATGAATAGGGCCATCACATTTGAAATGAAATTGCTCGTTTGCCACCTTTATCCTTATTATAAATGTGCAAGTAACTCTGTCTCTCTGTTTCTCTGTTCGCCTGCTTGGTACCTCTTTGCCGATCGTTGAGTTAGGCAAGAAAATGCTTTGAATATTAAGAAATAAAACATGCTACTTTTTATCCCGGAAAATTACAAAGTTCCCGCGGCATAGCGAACAACACGCGACAAACAAATTCTTCGTAGACGAAGTCGCTGACAAACGCTAGCAATTTAAATGTAACTTATGTTTTTTCTCCAAACACCGAATTACGACTCAATTGCTTATATTCTGAAACATAAGGATCCCCCTTGAAACGACGAAAGTTTTTAACTTCGTAAAAGTTCAAGCAAATATCACGATCTTAAGAAAATTTTCGATGTTTATCGAGCCAATAAAGTTTCATTATGTCCCTATTCGGCTTGAATTCTACAGGATATAATTTCAACTGGAATAACTAGAGTGAGGTTATAATTTAACTGTCTACGATTTTGACGCGCTATGAGTGCGCATCATTTAATATCTTTAATTTATCAATTGTCAGTTCGTCACCACCCCTAGGTAGTTAAAATAACAGTGCCTTTGAGGAAGATGCATTGTCACGGACGGAACTCGAGCGCTACCTCCGCCCGTCATGAAAGTATTAAAGGGAACCTAAATGTAAAGTAAATACTCGACATTTATTGTCGATTTGATCCGTGACATTCGTTGTCGAGTGCCTCGGGAACTACGGTGGTGACGTCGTACAAGAACTACCTTAATGCCACTGCTCACAGGGTTAAATTTACACTGCCACGCCCTTGCATTAATAAAGGTATATTGTCTCCTTGTCATTCGAATACGGCCCACGCTGCCCTTGCATTTTGTGGGGCCTGAATAACTTAGTGTCGTTCACGAAAAATGTAGCTTCATCTTGACCTACGCGATACGTACTTAAATGGTACAGTATAGTCATAAATAAGTGCCTACCATAATAAATTGAGTACATATAGGCATAAATCACGTATTTATTCCTTTATAATTGATTACATCATTGCGCATATTTCTGCAATTAAATGATAGATTGGTTATACAGGGTCGCTAACCTATCGTAAGTACCTTGCTACTTACAGCGAACTAATAATAATATAGACACGTATAATTAAAGATTTATTTTGATATCATACCCTCTCTTACAAGCTCTTCATTTTGTGATTTCCATTTTCGATTTGGAAAAAGTGGTTGCAACCAGTCGGTAAGTAAAGTAGGTACTTTTAGGAAGTACATACCGGAGCGTTTTCCAAAAAACACATCCACATGATCATTTTTTCCAGAATTTAAATATTTTGGGTTTTTCTTACTCGAATCTCATACAGTAAAAAGTGTGTCCCAGATTTAACTATGGAATTTATTTTCCTGTTCGTCACGTTCCATACAACCTATATTAAAAAGTGACGAACTGGAATGGAAATTTTGGGACACATTTTGTCTTGTATAAGGATCGATAGGGCAGAGGGTTATGAGTAAGAACAACCCAAAATAGTTAAACTTTGGAAAAAATGTTTATCTACACTTTTTTTGGTAACATATTATTCACCTATTGGACTGCAATGAATCGATAATAATAAAATTAATTAACTTAAACAGTTGTAGTACTCAAACTTTTGCCCATGTCACGCCAGAACATACCTACTAAGATCCATGCTAGAGGCCTTTAGGTCTTGTTACCTTAGGCTCTGTCTACCCTGTGAGGGGTATATACGTGATTTGTGTGCTAGATCAATCCTGTTGAGAACTGAGCTGAGACACGTAATAAGTAAGCCTTCTAAATTTAATTAAGTAACTAAATATTCAATGAAAATTCTTAATCGTAGAGCCGCCGGCGAAAAGCTACCAGCTCAGTTTAGGTAAGTATCGATTGATCGCTAAGTGGATTCCGTGAGGCGTATCAAACTTGAGCCAGGGATGACCCCGGGGCTGACTCGTCTCCGAGTTCCCTCTGAATATTGATAATGCGATATTCATTAAACGTCCGGTAAACTTGTAGATATTACAAACTCTGTAAGGATTATACTCGGTCGCTTGAAGTAGATTAACTTTGCAGACATCCGTTCATAAGCAATAAAATATTTTTTAAGGAAATCAGTCGGCAGGTTTTACCGTGTACTTACACAAGACAAGTGGAAAAAATTGTATCTCGCTAATTTGGTGTTTGGGCACAAAAGCACTCTTGTGGCAGGTTATCTGTTTGTCTGTATATTTGCGAGCGCATCACGTGAAAACGGCTGAACGGATTTTGATTCAAACTTTACTAATCTGATGAAAAAATCACCGGCCAGTTTATACTTTTTGTCCCGCAAAATAGCATAGTTCCCGCGGGATAGGGATAAACATGTCAAAGATCGCAGCTACCTAGAGTCCCAACGTAAACAAATATTGCTTCAGCATCATAGAGGTGCACTAAAGTGGGATTTTTTCAAAATTCCTACGGGATAGGGAATAAATGAGGTTAGTAAGTCCTCTGAAAAGGGAGCCTGTCTCCATAACTATAATTACTAGTCTTGAAATTTGGCACAAGAGTAGAGAAACATACCTAACTGCTAAAAATTAATTTCAAGTCTTTCGAAATTCCCGCGGGATATAGAGAAAAAGGGATTTAGATTATTACGAAACTATTATTACTAGAATCTTTAAATTTGGCATACCGTAGGTAATTATGATATCTGAAAACTGATTTCAGGATTTCGAAAAATTCCCGTGGGATAAGAAAAAAGGGTAACTGACTTGCTAAAATAGTTTTATGTTATTTGGCAGACATATTCTTTGATGATCAAAGGGGCTTACTACAAATAGTTAGGGAGCTGGCGAGCATTTCGGTATATGATTTGCACACGTTTCACGTCGAGGTGGAGTGCAGTTTAAATCATTACGAATCGATTTGGTTCAATCAATTAAGGTCCTATGTCGCTGCGTTTTCGCGTTACAGCGGATTGAAGTTGCTTAAAAAAATGGGAGTATTAAGTCATTTGCACACGTCTGCTTCTGGAGTTTATTGGTCACAATCATGTTGAAAACGAAGAAAATCGAAGAGGCAGACATTCAGGACTCTGCATTATCATGGGACGGAGTCGTAAAAATGTAAAAAAAAAACTCTACTAAGTCATTTGCACACGGTTCTCATTGCGCCCATTCGATTCACCATGACTCCGTGGATTCGAAAAAAAATGTGGCAGACACTTTGCTCACTGATTTTCAGCTGTATAATTGTTTGAAATTCACGGAATCAAGGGACAGCAGGTACATACAGCAAAGCTATTCGGTAAGCAGGATAGATACGGCGCGAGCGTGCGTAGGTGCTTACCTGATTATATTGCCGTGTGTACCTATTGCATGGGATTATTGTTATTGTTTAGTTTTATTCTTATAATTTTGTTTAATATTATTCTCTAAACTCACGGTAACGATTAAACTTCTGGAGCTGAAATCTATGCAAAAAAAAACAATTCAATTCAGAAAAAAAATCAAACGGTCTGCCTTTGGAATATCAGAGGCCTGAACGTCTGCCTCATCGATTTTCTTGGTTTTCATAAGGAATTCAAACATCAGTCCGAGGCAGACGTGTGCGCATAATAGAGCACACCTTTTTTTTTTTACATTTTTGAAACGCTGTAAATTTACAACGTGGTTCTTCTCATTGTTTTTGATCGAACGATTCAAATCTGCCAAGTGTGCACTTCATATACATTTTTTTAAATCATAAAAATAAATTAAAAAATTAAATACTACAAAAGTCAGAGGCCTGGATGTCTGCCTTTTCGATTTTTTGTGTTTCCAGGATGACTGTGATCATCAGCCCCTATATAGCACACCTTTTTTTTACATTTTTGAAATGCTGTAAATTTACAACGCAGCGCCACCATGGTGGCAGACTAGGTCCTTGATGTTTCTTAGGGCATAAATATCACTATTAATAACGTCTGCCTTGTGTGCTGATCATATAGAAATTTTGCTCGCCAGCTCCCTAACTAAAAGGGATTTTGCGTGCACGAGTCGCGGGCAAAAGCTAGTCGACTATAAAACTGTAACAGTTCGACAGTCATTCGACAGCTAATTCGCTGCAGTACTAAAATGACATTAAAATGTTAATTTGCGAAATAGAGAACGAATGAAATATTTTATTTTAAAATCACTCCTGTCTATGGGGTAATATGGCAGTAGTAAAACGTGATGCATGTATTAAGAATTTAACAAAAAGTAATTAATGAAAAGCTGACACCTATATTGCTACGCTACTTGGCGAAGTTCACACACAAATACTGACTTCGTCTTCTTTTGGGGTTACTTACTTACTTATCTTATCTAACTTGTTTACCTTGTCCCCGCGTACTCAATGCAATTTGGCAAATTATAGAAATGTCTGAGCAGATTTCGCTTATCGCTATCCCGCGGGAACTACGCAATTTTCCGGGATAAGAACAATCCTATGTCCTTCCTTGGAATTATAACTATCTGTAGGTATACCATATTCCAACTAAATCGGTTCAGCGGTTTTAGCGTGAAAAAGTGACAGACAGGCAGACAGACAGACAGAGTTACTTTCGCATTTATAATATTAGTCCCTTAGGGATTACTTAGTAGGGATAACAACACCGAATTTGAATCCCAACATAGCCTTGCTACCAGTTGGCGAGACCATTATGGTTTAAGATTCTTGGCTGCTGATGTCAAAGCAACTATCTTGAACCAAATAAAATGCCTAAATTATAAAGAATACTTAAGACAAGAAACAACTTTTGCGATAGGTAGGAGAATAAAAAAATATTAAAAATTACACTCGATTCTGTTTCATGAGTCCGGTGTAGGGTTTGTTCCCGGGAATTCCCGGGAAATCGGTCGGTCTCGTACCCGGGAAATTCAGCTCGAGAAAAGTCGAGACATCGAGAAGTTTAAATAAACATTTTTACGCTTAGCTTTCTTTGTAAATGCGAAAAAATTATGATTGTTTTTAGTTAAGATGTTTGTTTTAAGCTGATTGTTAATGTTAACAGAGATTTTGTTTTTTATTAAAGATTAGTGAGATTAGTTATAATAAGAAGAAGTATGATTGTTTTTAGTTAAGATGTTTGTTTTAAGCTGATTGTTAACAGAGATTTTGTTTTTTATTACAGATTAGTGAGATGAGAATTGAGATTAGTTATGATAAGGAGAAGAAGTATGATTGTTTTTAGTTAGCAATTTTGTTTTGAGCTGATTTTTTATTGAGAACTTGTTTTTTTTTGTTAAAAATTATGTTGATTTTTTTCATGTAAAATAAACACAGTTAAATTAAAGACTCTTTTTATTAATTAAACAAAAATTTAGACGTATTTTATTTTTTCTCGACAACCCGAGAAGACCCGAGAAATCAGGCTCGAGAAGTCTCGACACCCGAGAACTAAAAAACCTCGAGAAATCGGAAACCCTAGTCCGGTGTAGTGGCGAGTACATTGGATGGGCTATTGGCTGCACGCTGCACGCTCGCACGTCACATGCAAGCACGTAGCCAAGCATGTGTCCCATTGTTTAACGATCGCTGTAAATTCGTCGTAAGAGAAAAAACCCCGCGCTGCTCACACCGCCCTGCGCCCATATGGCTTACAATAACAAATTCTTAACCAAAAGTTAATCAATGTATCCTCGCGTTCCGTTTTTAGTGTGGCAGTCTGTACGCAGGCGAAAATGGAATGAATGTTTCCAAAGCTCACGAATCTTCGCTTCAGTCAAGTTTCATTGCTCGAAGGTCCAGTTTGTTTAGTTTCAAAAGTGTTCGTTTTTAAAAACAAGGTACATATCCTTATTATTAGTTAGTAGTATAGTCGAATTACGGAAAAGTATGGAAGTAATTCGTGTAGTCGTGTTTTTTTGTGGAATTTTTAGAGGGCACGACTAGATGGTTTCCCTCGGTTTGCACCGTTTCTATCATGTACGGAACACTTTAAAATATTAGGTATAAACTTCAAATGCCGTTATTTTGGAGTATGATAAAAGGTATTAGGCGCATGTTTAGCCACGTGAAGGGTCCCCTTTGGTACATAATGTATGTTAATTAAAAAGGTGTACGATGTATAGAATCTTGGTAAAATATTTTTTTCTGATTGCGGCTCGAGGATAATTCAGACGGTTGGTGCAAACTTACATTAAGCTTTTCAAAGTACTATAAACACCCAGGTAACTTTGCACCCCCGTGCAAAGTATGGAACATGTTTTTTTCACTCTTTTGTAGATTGTACTTCGGGGGAAATTAAGATAGTCGTGAAAATTTATAAATCCTACTAATATTATAAATGTGAAAGTTTGTGAGTTTGGATGTTTGTTACTCTTTCACGTCAGAACGGCTGGACAGATCTGGATGAAATTTGGAACATAGATAGATTATAGTCTGGAATAACACATAGGCTACTTTTTATCCCGGAAAAATGAACGGTTCCCGAGGGATATATGATGATGATGATGATGAATATATTACTACTAAGTGGGTACTATTACTACTATTTATTACGTTGAGATTTGTGATTGCAGGTATGAAATCAAATTATTAGTAAAATTAGTAAAATATGTCCTACTAATATTATAATTGTGAAAGTTTGTATGGATGTTTGGATATTTGTTACTCTTTCACGCCAGAACGGCCGCACAGATCTGGATGAAATTTGGAACATAGATAGATTATAGTCTGGAATAACACATGGCTAATTTCTTTCTTTCTTATTCCGGAAAATTGCGTAATTCCTGCGGGATAGCGATAAAGATAAAGCTAGATAAAGCTATTTAGGATATATTTTAGGACAGCCCTATAGGTTAGGTTGGGTTTGTTTGATAAAAATCCTGCAATATTTAGTTTCAGAAAAATTAAGGCAGCGGGGCAATGCGGGGGGCTTGCTTGCATGTTTGCTTGAGTCCTTGCTTTGCATGCTTGATTGCATACTTGCTTTCATACATGCTTGCGTGCTTACTTGCATGCATGGATGCTTGCGTGCTTGCTTGCACGCTTGCTTGCATGCTTACTTGCCTGCTTGCATGCCTGCTTACATACTTACATGCTTGCATGCATGCTTGAAAGCTTGCAGGTTTGGTTGCTCGCTTGCTTGCATGCTTGCTTGCATGTTTGCTTGCATGTTTGCTTGCCTGCTTTCATGCCTGCTTGCATGCCTGCTTGCATGCCTGCTTGCATACTTACATGATTGCATGCTTGCTTGAAAGCTTGCAGGTTCGCTTGCTCGCTTGCATGCCTGTTTGCATGCCTGCTTGCATGCCTGCTTGCATACTTACATGCTTGCATGCATGCTTGAAAGCTTGCAGGTTTGGTTGCTCGCTTGCTTGATTGCTTCATGTTCAGGTTCATGCATTCTCGCTGGGTGCTTGCTTGCATGCTTGCTTGCCTGCTTTCATGCCTGCTTGCTTACTTACATGCTTGCATGCTTGCTTGAAAGCTTGCAGGTTCGCTTGCTCGCTTGCATGCCTGCTTGCATGCCTGCTTGCATACTTACATGCTTGCATGCATGCTTGAAAGCTTGCAGGTTTGGTTGCTCGCTTGCTTGATTGCTTCATGTTCAGGTTCATGCATTCTCGCTGAGTGCTTGCTTGCACGCTTGCTTGCATGCTTGCTTACTTGCATGCATGCTTGCTTGCCTGCTTTCATGCCTGCTTGCTTACTTACATGCTTGCATGCTTGCTTGAAAGCTTGCAGGTTCGCTTGCTCGCTTGCATGCCTGCTTGCATGCCTGCTTGCATACTTACATGCTTGCATGCATGCTTGAAAGCTTGCAGGTTTGGTTGCTCGCTTGCTTGATTGCTTCATGTTCAGGTTCATGCATTCTCGCTGAGTGCTTGCTTGCACGCTTGCTTGCATGCTTGCTTGCATGCTTGCCTGCTTGCATGCAGGCTTGCTTGCCTGCTTTTATGCCTGCTTGCATACTTACATGCTTGCATGCTTGCTTGAAAGCTTGCAGGTTCGCTTGCTCGCTTGCATGCCTGCTTGCATACTTACATGCTTGCATGCATGCTTGAAAGCTTGCAGGTTTGGTTGCTCGCTTGCTTGATTGCTTCATGCTTAGGTTCATGCATTCTCGCTGAGTGCTTGCTCGCACGCTTGCTTGCATGCTTGCTTGCATGCTTGCTTGCCTGCTTTCATGCCTGCTGCTTGCATGCCTGCTTGCATGCTTGCTTGCATACTTACAAGCTTGCATGCTTGCTTGAAAGCTTGCAGGTTCGCTTGCTCGCTTGCTTGATTGCTTGCTTCTTTGAAATGCTCATGGTTCACGCGTGCGAAGCCGCGGGCAAAAGCTAGTAATACATATTTAAAAGATACTACATTCACACTCAATAAAAAAAAAGAAAATTTTAACTGGAAGTTTGGTAAACATAGTTCTATCTAAACGCAAGGAATAGCAGCGAACGCTAGGTAGCGGGTAGTATTACAGAACCGCATGTTCCGTGTAGAAATGTCAATTTTTTATGGGGTGTGAATGTAAATCAAACCAAGTTAAGACGATTGTGACGATTTTTATTAATTTCAAAATGTCCCCCGAAGTACAAAGACAGTATAACATAGAAAACTACTTACCGGGTGTCGCACCGTGGTGCAAATTTGGTATTGTGATTTGAAATTCTCATCATTTCCTCAATTTGCACCGCGTTCTGTATTTTCCCCGGGGCCGCAATGCCAAAAAGTATATTTTTAGTTATATGTTTTTTTTTGTATGTTTCGTAGCTTGAATTGAACTAAATAACGGGTGCAAATATAGATTAAGATGTAATAAAACGTATGGCAAATTGCACAGACTACACCTATTTTTTCTTCTTAGTTATTACTATTACACCATTTTCAACCAATTCCACCCCTTTCCGGGGGGGGGGGGGGGTTGAATATATCAAGTGCTGTATTAGGTTCCATTTCTAACCCATACAAATCAAAAACAATTGTTTTTGTCAGTTCTTAGAATTATTTCCTGACTTAAGTGAAATTTCACGTATTTTGCCTCCACTATAGTTATTTATTAGGTAGGTACATATTACATTACCTTATATTCTTGAGCGTGCGGCACGCCCTCGAAATGATACCTACTTACTACAGAGGCCTTACCATGACGTCTTAATGCGATTCAGTTTAGGTTCTCTCGCTGTTAGATCCATACTAAAAATGACAGCTAAAACTTCAAGAGTCGGAATTGAATCGCATTAAGACGTCATGGTAAGGCGCTAGTGCACATAAGTTAAAGTTGTCTTTTGTATTGGTTCATAAATATGTATCAGTCAATGCATCTTCTTGTATTTATTAATTGACGATTCTCCAAAAAATGCAACACCCGTATGTTGTTTATTATCTACGAATTGAACGTTGTTTCCACTCAAAATCACGATCTCTCTCCATCCGCGTAGAAAAAGGAAAAATAAGATGTCCCGAAATTTTCATATTTTTTTATGTTCTTTCTTTTCGTTATTGAAAAAAAATTGGCGATTTTTTAGATTATTGTGCAAAAAACATAAAACAATACAATTTACAAACCCTGAGATATATGCAATATAGGCGAAGTATGCAGAAATGCTCAAGTATGTGAAAAACTTCAAAATTAAGTAGATATTTGTTAAAAATATATAGTAACAAGACTAGCTTCGATTTAAACGGAATACATAAATCCTTGGATAAACCATCTCACGAAGAAGGTTTGGACATCGTTGTCTTAACTAGTAACGTATACAGGACAAGCGCGTTTGTGTGGGTAAACCCACGA
Organism: Pandemis corylana; assembly: GCA_949127965.1. Classification (NCBI taxonomy): domain Eukaryota; kingdom Metazoa; phylum Arthropoda; class Insecta; order Lepidoptera; family Tortricidae; genus Pandemis; species Pandemis corylana. The sequence continues at coordinate 24,482,898 of OX421850.1, forward strand.
AGCGTTAGCGAAGACACAGTCCGCGAGCTCTTAAGGTGGAGTTAGACCAAACGAGCGAATGCTCATTCTATCCCCACCCTGTCAAATTTATTGTGTCGAGTATATAACGGATCACTTTTAATACAAATTTGTATGGAGAGTGACAAGTTTTTTTTGCTGTACACAATAAATTTGATAGACTGAGCATTCGCTCACTCTTATGGGTTTGATACTTGAATCGGCTGACGGTGCCCGAAACGTACGTGACGTTCTAAGAGCTCGTACTGTGAAATGCATTTTTAGTTGTTGTTTTTTTAATGGATTTGCTAGATTAATGAAAATTTTGCGTTTAGAACATTACTTAGAATTATGTATTATACCTACTACATACATACCTACATACATAAATCACGTCTTTATTATTTACGGGGTAGACAGGACCTAAGGTAACAAGACTAAAGGCCACGTTTAGCATGATTCCAGAATCATGCTAAGCGTGGCCTTTAGTCCTGTTATGTCTTGTTATGGGTATAGATGGAAAGGGGAATAAAAATAGAGATGGGCTGTTAGCCGCATCACCTATAACATGATTCCTATGATTGTCACCCATTCCCTCGGTGGGCTTTTATCATCTGGGCATTAAGAGAAGCAAATGGTACATTCTATGTTTTACTTTGCTTCCAGACCAAAGCAAATAAAAATAGTCGGACAAAATACCAAAATTGGTACCTATCGCGAAGTTTTTACAGAGATACTTTAGAGAGATACATTTTGTTTTATCGTCAATAGTTTGCGCACTCGATGAGAGACAATTATGGCTAGTTTTATACTGCTTGGTTTACATTATTGAAGTAAAGTTTTAATAGGGATCTAATTTTTTCTATTAATAATTATAGTATATGTTACTTAGGGACCATGTAGCATTCTAATGGTAAACGAATTCCTGAAATCGGCCCAGTCAGTTTTTGAGTTCATTCTTTACAAATAGGTACTTATATCTATACATATAATAAAACTGAAGAGGGTCGAAAGTCTGTACATGGAATGTTTAAAAAAATTGGCTAGAGATACTTAGAATCGATAGCAGAACACGTTCCAGCAGTTTTTAGAATTTTTGTCTGTTTTTTTGTTTGTCTGTATGTTTGGGAGCGCATCACGTGAAAACGGCCTAATCTGTTGAGAAAATCACTGTGCAGGTTATAATAGGCTACCTTTAATCCCGGAAAATTGCAAAGTTCCCACGGGAGAGCGATAAACACGTCAAAGCTTGCAGCTGCCTAGAACGTGTTATCAATTCTTAGTACCCGACGATTTTTTTTTTAATATCTTCCACGTACAGACTTTCGACCCTCTTCAGCTTTATTATATGTAGTACGAGTATAGACATAGAAGAATATACGTGTCGAATTGAGAACCTCCTATGTGTTTTTCCTCGGTCAAAAATACAAATATTTCCTTTATAATATTTTAGTGTTGTATGCGTAGATAAAGTTCTTTTTGTATTTTTTTCATGTTTTAGTGTTGGTAAAAATTTAATGTACCTACCTAATATTAAAAAAAATCTAATCTGACCTATCAGGATACAGAAATGGTATAATGAATTCTGGGTCATATGACATGAAATTATCCGTAATATTTGTTGGATATAACAACTCAGACGCGTTCTTATCCAAGAGTCGCAATTCATGATGAACGTCGATGACGGGTTGTTTTGTGCGTGGAAAGATACTGCGTATGTGGTCGTTTTGTTTGCGCAGTCGGTCGCGCAGGGCTTTGTCGGTAGCGGCCAGGTACCTGCGCATGTGGGAGCGGTTGCCGCTGCCTGACCCCGACCTCCGCCACTCCTGCCCGTGGGCATGCGTGTTCCCATCAGCCTCCAGTTGATTCATATTCTCTGTTGCGTGATAGATGTCCATGTCTAATCTCTGGAGCGCAGCCAAATCTTGTATCATCTAAAAATATAATATTAAGGATAGCTTTCTAATTAGGTAGGTAGGTAGGTACGTTAAATGTTAACGCGAGGGTCGGGTAAACGAGCTGAAAATTAATAAGCCATTTACCCAGCAGTGATGCGGGCTTATTTGATGATTATGAAAGCAATATTAGAAAATATCTAACGTCTTCATGTTCTTGTAAGAAAAAATTAATACCTCAGAGTGTGTCTGTGTGTCTATATTTGACGAATTTTTGAAATATATTTTGAGCATCTGCTTCCATTTCTTCCTGGCATGGTAGGCTAATTCTCCTTGGCGGTAAGCCGTCGTTCTCGATTCCTTAAGTTTCAAATTTTCTATTTCATCTATCTTATGTATTAAGTCCATCAGTAGCTCCCTTTGCAATAAATAAATTTTTGTCTTTGTATTATATGAAACTTCTTTTACATATGCATCGACGCGTGGTACTCGAAGGAGTGCTGAAAGAATAAGGCCCTATTACAACAAAGCTGGGTTCTCATCTGTGAGATGTAATCGTACCCTAACAGATACGTTAGAAAGATTGTAATGTGTAGGTAGGGGAAGGTGGGGGAATTGCGGACGCTTAAGCAGAATCACAAATAAAACTCAAACTATTAATAATAATCAGTCTGTCTTTATTAATTGTTAAACTATAGTTGTTTACCTATCAAATCAACATTAGGTAATAATTATATGAGATCAATCAACATGTATTAAATTTTAATCAAAAACAAAAACATTTATGCTGGGTTAATTGCGGACAACAGGGGGTATTTACGAGGTCTCAGGTGTTCGTATTTACCCCTGGCCATTTGTCCGCAATTGACCCAAACCAGTTAGAAAAAGTACAACAACAAAATTTTTAGGTTAACAAAATTTATCAAGGCCAACGGTCGTGCTATTTACTCGTCATTAACATCGCAATCGATAGCAAATATGACTTTTCAACTAACACTTAGTCTTTTTGAATAACACTAAAAATAGTAAATACGAATATTACATCAAAATCACAAAAAAAATAAAATTTCAATTACCTTGAAACGTGTGCGCAGCCATCTGTCGGGAGTGTTTGGTGGGCACTAAAAATGGCCGAACGAACGCGTGATCGCGGCTGCTGGACGCGGGGGGCAGGGATAGAGTAGATATACGTTAGTACGTATTTACCCCGCGTCCGTAATTCCCCCATCGTCGCCTTCGCGTGTAACGCGTGTTACGTTCTCTATACGCTTCGTTTCATCGAGCCACTTCAAACCGCGTGCGTACTCATTTGCGAACCGAACGGATACGGTAACAAAGTTCTAATGTGTACAGTAAGGGAAATGTATTCACGCACCACCTTAGAACCCTATCGCAATAAAGTGACATATCACTCGAGTTTGAGTGACGGCGGCCTATCAATTGTGACAGGGTTCTACGGAGTCGTGAATAAATACATGTCCCGCACTGTATCTACGTGCGTAACGTTCTTAGCTCGCTACGTTTCAGCGAGCTAGACACGTGCAGTACCTAGTGACTCTCGGCTCGCTGCAAACATAACGCGGTTTCCTCGCGGCAGGCTTGCGAGTTACGTACACACTACATATAGTTTCACCCAAATACTATTTGAACTGTTGCTGACTGAACGTACTGTAAAATGATAAGAAACATAATCACACACACACCGTGAAATCAACGCATTTGTTACCCGTAGTTAGTTCTCATTAAAAAAAGTAGTGAATTCTTAATACCAATGTATTGGCATACTTATCATCATGTCAGCCGAAAGACGTCCACTGCTGAACATAGGCCTCCCCTAAGGCTCGCCAAACAGATCGGCAATGCGCCATCCGCATCCAATGCGTTCCCGCTACTCTCACCAGGTCGTCGCTCCGCGGACGCCACTCTAAAACCTTTCGGCTGTCAGTTCTACGGGCGATGTGCCCTGCCCACTGCCACTTAAGTCTAGCGATTCTTCGAACTATGTCCGTGACTTTAGTTCTTGCGTGGATTTCATCATTTCTAATGCGATCCCGCAGAGAAACTCCAAGCATAGCCCTCTCCATCGCCCTCTGAGTGACTTTGAGCTTCCTTATAAGACCCATCGTTAGCGGCCACGTTTCAGTGCCATAAGTCATCACTGGCAACACACACTGGTCAAAGACTTTTGACTTGAGACACTGCGGTATATCGGATGACAAGATATTGCGGAGCTTCCCGTACGCTGCCCAGCCGAGTCTAATTCGTCGATTGACCTGTTTCTCGAAGTTGAACCAACCCAATTGGATTGTTTGTCCCAGATAGATATAGTCGTCAACAACTTCGGGGGAGTTGGCACAACATGGGCGTTCGACATGACCTTCGTCTTGTCCATGTTCAATTTAAGACCAAGTCTCTCGGAGACTCTACCGAGGTCAGCGAGCATCGCACTGAGGTCTTCCAAGGTCTCAGCCATAAGCATCACGTCATCGGCAAATCGAAGGTGAGTGATGTATTCGCCATTTACATTGATGCCACGCCCTTCCCAGTTCAGAGTCTTGAACGCATCCTCTAGTGCAGCGGTGAACAGTTTTGAAGAGATAACATCTCCTTGTCTGACTCCCCGCTGCTATAGAATGGGCTTCGACATCTGGTTCTGAAGTCGGACGGACATTGTGGCGTTATTATACAGACACTTCAACTCTTCGATGTACCGGTAGTCCAATTGGCACTGTTGGAGAGACTGCAGTACAGCCCAAGTCTCGATCGAATCGAAGGCCTTCTCGTAGTCCACAAATGCCAGGCAAAGGGGGCGGTTATACTCCTCGGTTTTCTGTATAACCTGCCACAACGCATGTATGTGGTCCACGGTGCTAAAGCCTTTTCGAAATCCGGCTTGTTCGGGAGGCTGGAAGTCGTCTAACCTGCGCGCGAGACGATTCGTGATGTCTCTCGAAAACAGCTTGTAAACATGGCTTAGAAGTGAAATGGGTCTATAATTCTCCAATAAGGTATTATCGCCTTTTTTGAAGAACAGCACCACTACACTTCTGTTCCATGTTTTTGATGTTTTCCCTTCACAGATGGCGGTATCGAATAGTTTCTGAAGAACTTTGAGGATCGGTTTTCCACCTGCCTTCAGAAGTTCGGCTGTTATTCCGTCATCACCAGGGGCCTTGTCATTCCTGAGCTGCTTGAGAGCCGTACTAATCTCGTACAGGCTGACGTCCGGGATGCCTTCGGTATAGTGCCAGGTTAATCTAGCTCTCGGGTCTTCAGCTAGATCCATAACGGGTTTCCTCGTTGATGTGTACAGCTGTCCATAGAACTTCTCAACTTCTAACAATAGCTCCGGTTTAGAGGTCACGATCCTACCTTCATCGGTTTTTAACTTTGCCAATTGGCTTTGCCCAACAGACAGATTCTTTGCAAAAACTTTAGAGCCTCTGTTGTGCTCTATCGCCACTTCAATGCTATTAGTATTAAACTGGCGTATATCACGCCTCAGAGACTTTGAGATCTGTCTGTTAAGTATTGGCAAGCGTCACCAGATGTCTGTAGGATCACCTCACGTCGATCTTCCATGAGCTTTAGAGTAGAAGGTGTGATCTTTTTGGTTCTATTTGTACGGTGAGTCTTAAAGAACTTTGACCCAACCGTATGGACAGCTTGCACAAACCTGTCATTGTAATCAACCATGTCGCTTCCTAGGCATTCGAAACGGTTTTGAAGTTCAAGCTGGAACGTTTCGAGGTTTCGTAGCTGGGCTGGTGCCGGGCGGAGCGTAGACTTTATCAGTCGCGATCTTTCAAGCTTGAACCGAATATTCAATGTGCTTCGTACCATACGGTGATCACTCCCGGTTTTAACCGCACTGATCACGGAGACATCATTGAATATTTGCTTCCTCGTCGACATAATAAAGTCTATCTCATTCCTCGTTATACCGTCAGGGCTCATCCAAGTCCATTTCCTGTGCTCTCGCTTCTTGAAGAAGGAGTTCATCATATAGAGTCCCTCCTTCTCCATGAAGCCGGCCAGTATGTGGCCCCGGTGATTCCTATGCCCTACTCCAAATTGCCATATTCACAGCTCTTCACCATCCCGTTTGCCTAGTTTTGCGTTGAAGTCCCCCATAACAACCGTGAAGTGAGTTCCGGAGCTATGCATGGCTCTGGAGATATCCTCATACATAGTTTCCACGTCTTCGTCGGAGTGTGCCGAAGTCGGAGCGTAAACCTGTACGACCTTCAACGAATATCGTTTGGTCAATCTTAGTACAAGGTACGCTACCCTGGTCGACACACTCACGATCTCCACGACGTTGTTTACAAGGGACTTGTGGACGAAAAACCCGACACCACCCTGGGACTGTTGGTTGCCCTCCCGGAAATAGAGCACGTTACCAGAGTTTAGGATTATCGTGTCCTCCCCTTCTCTTCGGACTTCTGATAACCCTACTATCCCCCATGGTAACCTGCTCAATTCTTCCTCCAGTTCCATTAACCTATCATCCGTCCGCAGCGTACGGCAGTTATACGTTGCCAGGGTCAGGGATCGTTGGTGATGGTAGCCGAATCGCTTCCGGGGATTCTTAGCACCCCTTGCCCCGCCGTTACCCAGGCAGCTACCGTAGCCTGGAACAGCGGGGCTACCGGAGACTAGGGGCCGTTTTCTTTTGGACTCAGCCATAGCGGGGTAAATACCCCCCATGGCATGCTGTAGTCGCCATGCTTGGCAGGCGGGTTGGCGACCGCAGTGGAAAACCGTAAATATTAGGGACGCTGCTGCCCGTCCTCCGGTATTACTGGCCGCAGTTTTAGGACATACCCGGGTCCATACCCATACTTATCGCTAGAAGTGAATTACGAATGAAATAAATTTCTTCTTGGTATGGTTCCTATCTAATACAGGATCCGTAGAAGGGACGACCGTCTGGCGGGTCGCCCGCTACAAAAGCCATCACAGGCTAACAGCAATAGTAGGTAAAATAAGTTACTGTGAAAAACGACATTTTTAAAACAAGCTGCTTTTGGTGATTTATTTTTGTAGTTTACTGTACTGGCGTTGTTTTCCAATCTACGTTATGTATACCACATTTTAAGTCAATTGGACCAACCGATGAAGACTAACTGGGCCATCAGAAGTTCACTGGGAACCATATTTTTGTATTGTCAATATTGTCATCTGACTTACACAAGTATTCAAAATTTTAGCTCAATCGGTTGAAGATATTTGCTTAAAGTTGAGTTGTAAGATTACACCCAGGGAAACATACATAAAATATATTGCAAGTTAAATAAATGCTTGTAAAAAGGGCGGCCTTCCCCGATTTAATAACCGGATGGATTAAAACTACATTTTTCATTCATCAATCATAATGCGTTTACAAATATATTGCAAATGGATAATCTAGAAAAACAGGGTCACAGCCGTAAATAAAAAAAAAACATTTCACAGCGTTCTACATCATTTCAAACGAATTGGATTTAATTTGGAAGTAGGTATGAAGCACTATGGAAAAAAATATTTTTTTAAGTTTAATACTGCTTCGAACATAATACACACCGATAGAATATGCCCAAATTATTGCTTATTGGCAACTAGGCGGTAGTGTATTTTTTTTCACCATGAGAGCTGAAAATTCGATCAATGTACGATTGAAAAAGCAAAAATTAAAGTTTACGATTTTTTTTTTAATAATCCAATGTAGTCTCACAAAAATGGTAGTGCCTATCTGAAAACACAAGTACTCAAGAATATTGAGCAAAAATAAGAAAATTAAAAAGTTAGCTTAAAATGGTGCTATGATCAAAACATTGAACAAGGGTGTTCATTTTCGAAAAAAAACCAAGTCCGAATATCTCGGAAACCGTGCAACTTTTACTAAACTATAGCTTTATTATAACGTCCTAAGTGCTGTCTATCCATAGTTCAAGGATTATCCACTCATTACCTAACACCCTGTATACATAGTGTAATCGATAAGAGTAGCTAGGCGATAATTCCGTAAATATAAAAAATATCAGAAAACTTCAAACTGATATTGAAAATGCGTCACCCAATAAGTAAAATTACCTACATTCATAACTTTTCAATAACTATTTTTAATAACTTTTTAATAACTTTTAATGTCGAAACCACATACTTAAATATTTCATTAGGTATAATTATTTGAATACTTACAAATTACAAACGTAAAAATAGAGTATAATCGAATAGCAATAGCAGTCTGCATATCTGCACGAAGGGCTAAATATTTTAAGTTCTAAACACTACATTAGTAGGTAATCAACCTACGAATAATAGTAATCAACACTATCGCAAATGAGTGAAATAAAAATGGCTGAATTTACGATCAGCACCCATTTTGTATGATGAAAACCAATATATTTTTATGGATACAGGGCGATAAACGATGTTAATGTGTATGTTTGTTCCTTCTTCACGCTGAAACGACTGGACGGATTGGGATAAAATTTATAACGAATATAGCCGTTACCCTAAATTAACACATAGGCGACTTTTTATCCCAGAAAATTGCTTAGTTCCCGCGGGATAGTGATAAACATATCAAAGGTCGTAGCTGCCTAGAGTCGCGACATTAATAGTATTTTTTCTACTCGTTGATTTTAATCCGTCAATTATGTGTTTACAGACAAAATTGCAATCACATACTTTTTAATCTTGGATAGTCTATGGCACTTCGGACTCAACTATAATGATTATTATACAACGCTCTAAAGACGACTATAATAATTTCAAAATTAGAACTTAGTTACTTCGATTAAGCGTCGTGAGCGCTTAGTGGAACGCACCCAATGTAAAGTTGGAAATATCTGGCAAATTTGCTTCCATTTGAAATTTTGAACACACTAACTTTTTTCTTCTGTTACGTGATTGGTTACTAATTGAAGTAATTGGCCAATCAGAAACAGTCTTATTGTCGTTGTATGTAGCACCATAAAAACGGGCAGTAACAACTCCAAAGAGAGGCACGCAAACCCGGGTGCATACTACCTACAGTACCGCAAAACGGGTAGTAACAACTCCAAAGAGAGGCACGCAAACCCGGGTACTGTAGGAACTTTTGCTCATAAATATGTGTAGGTATGCCGTAAACGACGTTCAAGTAATAACGAGATAGCCCGAAGACTTATCCGCGTTATTTAAAACTAAATATATATCGGTATGAGGCAGCCCCTCGTACTACCCGCTTAACCGATTTAATATTTGTAAGTATGAGCAAAAGTAACTAATACACGTGTGCTATATTTAAAACAGAATATATTTAACATACCCTTGGTTCGCGACCGGCGCGGGGGAGAAGGTGAGTCCAACGATGAACTGGAATCTATGGTGCGTCGTGTGCCGCGAAGAACCTTCCTTTCCAACTTTTTTATTTTTGCTTTTAAGTATACGTAAGGATCATCACTGCACCTTTTAGGCATTATTATATTTTTTATATCACTAATCACTGGTGCCTAGAAGTGAAACGTGTAGAATGACGAAGCACTAAAACGCGAATGAAGATGGCTGCCGGTGGAAGTAATAAAGAAAGAATGTGGAACTACCGTAAAAAAAAAATAAGGTAGATCTCAAATATAGTGTAAGAATGGTGTCCGCTACGCGTTACTACAAGTACATATATGCTAATCTCGAGGACGAAGCCAAGTATAATGCCTAATTCGAATTAAACATGAGTGACAGTGACGAGATTAGTTTCGCCGCTACTCCAGAGGAGATAACTACTATTAATTCATAAGTGGAAGGTACAATTTTCAAACTTAACCCTATGTACTTTACAAAAGGTTATGTATGTATGTACCTCGATAGACGATGATGATGACTCGCAGAAAAAGTATTGTATACAATAGTTACATAATTAGCTCTTAAAATCTCGTACCTTACTTAGGCCACTCGGCAAGCCTCGTGGCCTAAACACGGTACTCGATTTTAAGAGCCTTCATTATGCAACGATTGTATAAAATACTATTTTCTACTCGTTGATTTTAATCTGTCAATTGTGTATTTATAGACAAAATTGCAATCACATACTTTTTAATATTGGATAGTCTATGGCACTTCGGACTCAACTATAATGATTATTATACAACGCTCTAGACGACTATAATAATTTAAAAATTAGAACTTAGTTACTTCGATTGAGCGTCGTGAGCGCTTAGTGGAACGCACCCAATGAAAAGTTGGAAATATCTGGCAAATTTGCTTCCATTTGAACACACTAACTTTTTTCTTCTGTTACGTGATTGGTTAGTAATTGAAGTAATTAATTGGCCAATCAGAAACAGTCTTAAAACGACGTCTCATTAGTTCTTTTTTGTGCTACGAAAATTTTATACAATACTTTTTCTACGAGTTGTCATCATCATCGTCTATCGAGGTACATACATACCTACATAACCTTTTGTAAAGTACATTGGGTTAAGTTTGAAAATTGTACCTTCCACTTATGAATTAATAGTAGTTATCTCCTCTGGAGTAGCGGCAAAACTAATCGCGTCACTGTCACTCATATTTAATTCGAGTTAGGGATTATTTATTTGATACCATCGATTTCGCGTCAAATAACAAACAAAACTTTTAAATTTTCGTAGCACAAAAAAGAACTAATGAGACGTCGTTATAAGACTGTTTCTGATTGGCCAATTAATTACTTCAATTACTAACCCATCACGTAACAGAAGAAAAAAGTTAGTGGGTTCGAATGGAAGCAAATTTGCCAGATATTTCCAACTTTTCATTGGGTGCGTTCCACTAAACTAAGCGCTCACGACGCTCAATCGAAGTAACTAAATTCTAATTTTTAAATTATTATAGTCGTCTAGAGCGTTGTATAATAATCATTATAGTTGAGTCCGAAGTGCCATAGACTATCCAAGATTAAAAAGTATGTGATTGCAATTTTGTCTATAACCACATAATTAACAGATTAAAATCAACGAGTAGAAAATAATTATTACAGGATTTACTATCCTCTTAAGTATAATATCTGGGGGTACGGCTGTGCCCCCGCCAAGTCGAGCAAAAAAAGCGGCACAGCCGTACCTACCATCTTTTCTCGAAGCAGTTCAGGCCATTTTCGACCCCCCTTTAACTTCGTTGTGGATAAAACTAGAAGCCTGAATTTTCTGTAACCAAGCAGGCATTGTATAAACACTGTATATTTCAAATTTCATTCAAATTGAACCAGTAGTTTAAGAATTATAACTAGTCAAAGTTTCTTAATTTCGTCACTCACTCACTCACTCACTCACTCACTCACTCATTCACTCACTCACTGACTTAACGATCATCAAAATGTTAAGGTACTTCTAGCAGACATAGAAACTTCAAATTTAGAATACAATTAGAGTTTATACGTAGTGTATAAATTAATAAAAAACTAAAATATTTCGCAATTTCGGTCCAGTTTTCTAGATACACCAACTGCATAAATATCTTTGTAATCCCATATAAACGTAGAGGAAATTATAGGATTACAAAGTTACATTGCAGCGAATGAATCAGTGTACCTGTATTATGTATAATACAAGCTTTTATTTAACTTGCAATATATGTATGTATGTATGTATGAGTGTAAGTATAAGTGTGTGTATGTATATATTATGTAAGTATGTAGTTATGTATGTATGTATGACTCTTTTATTATATCGTATGTTTGTCCGGGTGGAATCTTGCAACTCAATTTTGGAGCAGATATCTTCAACCGATTGAGCTGAAATTTTGCATACTTGTGTAAGTCGAATGACAATACAATAATTTATTTATTTATTTATTTATTTAGTCAATAAAAAATTACAGCATTACAGTCGAAACCAATGCGCTATAAAATTCAAAAATGTTATTTAGGCGACGAAACGTTGTGGCTCCGCTGCGTCGTCATCTCCGGTGTTGGATTCGGTAGGTTGCCCCGGAACCGACGAAATACGACACCCTTCGGCCAGAAGTCAGCGCACGCGATGGTCTCCTGCAGCGGCCGCGGAACGCGCACCACAAAGGAACTGAAGTGCACGTAGTATAATCTGGTACTATAGTTCTGATGATCTAGCCAGGATCGTCCCCGCAGGAGGGAACTCTTCAACGGTTGGTCCGATTGACTTGAAGTTTGGTACATATATGCAGGACAGATGACAATGCGAGTACAGTTAGCAAAAAGTACAGTCAGCAAAAAAAGCTAGTATTAAAAATGAAATTTTTGATAGAAACTTATATAATGGAATAATAGGAGTAGATAGGTACCGGAAAGGAAAAAATTGGACTATCTACAAAAAGAAATGAGATCCCATCAAAACAAAACTTGTAAAAAATACCAAGTCTCGCAACTCAGTTCTTCTACCGTAAAAAGTTGTGAGATCCATGTAATACCAAGTCGGTTAATTTATTCAGTCCCTACTAAAGAGACCTCCTGTCTTAAGTTTTACGTAATTAGCTAACCTAACAACATATAATGTCCATATCAAAATTAAAAATCGTTTATATTATAAGTAAATAAATTGACTTGGCATTCGCATTAACCCATCAATTTAATATAATCTGTATTACTTGTGAGAAAAATTGTGTTTTATACATATGTTTGGCAAATAATGTTCCCCAAAGCATCACATCGCAAACTTTGTTTCCCAAATTTTTATTTGGCAAAAATTCAATTGTCAAAACTACTTATCGCAATATTACAGTTAGCAAACCTTTTTTTCGGCAAGTGATTATTTAGCAAATAATGAATTGGTCATGTTAATTTTCCCAAATTTTTTTTGGCAAATGTATCGTTTGGCATAACGTACCTACTAAACCCAAAATATCGCATGGCATACGACTTCTATCGCAATGTGAGTAATTTCATTTTGGATTTCGAAAAAGCTAGTATTTTAAGATTACGATCCAATTTTGAAAATATCATACTACAAGGATGTTTGTTTCACTTAGGACAAATAATTTACAGGTAAAATAATTTACCCTATCAGTTGAAAACTTAACCCACTTTCGGTACTATTCTGGTAGCAGTTCTTTTCTGTGGGGGTCGCAGTTCTAACCTAACCTAACCTACTGTTCTGGTAGCAGTTCTTTTCTGTGGAGGTCGCAGTTCTAACATAACCTAACCTACTTTTCTGGTAGCAGTTCTAGTCTGTGGGGATCGCAGTTCCGACCGAACCTAATATACTTTCATTTCTTTAATTACCTAGTCAATGATTAATGAGATAAAATAATTATCATTTGCCAGATTTTTGCTATAAGTATACCATGCAGTGTCATATTTGGGAATTTTATTTTTGGAATATAACTTATGACAAAACGAAACATTTGCTTAAGAAGCATTTGCTTTATAAAATCTTGACGAAGTGATAATTTGCCAAATGATAGTTTGACCAAATGAACTAAATGCTAAAGGTAACTTTGCTAAAGGTTCACTTGGAAAATGTAAGTATTGCGATAAGTTGTTTGGGAAGTGATATTTGGGAAATAGTTATTTGTTATGCAAGGCTGCAAAGTGTTTGTTTGGCGCGAGTGCCTGAGTTGAAACCCGAGCAAGCGAAGGATTCTATGATTGAACCACGAGCGAAGCGAGTGGTTCAAAAGAAGAATCCTGAGCGTCGCGAGGGTTTCAAGGCACGAGATACTAAACAACTTTGCTGCCGAGCGAAACACACAATTTTTCACCTCACTACAGCGAGAAAAATGGTGGATGAAAGAAATACAGTCTAATAGTAAATCAGTTTTTTTATTCTTTTTCTTCTAAATAAGAAAGGTAAAAGGATCTAAGCCCATACAGCCTAGTCTAATAATCTAATAAGTAAAACATTTTTTTCTGATTGTTCTATCATATTAATTTCTTGTGTATTATACTGTTTTATCAAAAACCAAACAACAATTTTGGTCAACTTTTTGGTTTCCCGACGAGAAATCTCTAAAAACTTTTATTATTTTTTTCTGATCATAGATATATTTTTAAAAAGAAAGTTAAAAAATCGCACTAACTAGACTGAATTAAAAAAATGGGGCACGTTCTGAATTTGCATCATAATATCTGTTTTTTCCTGCTTGGTTGCTATTTTTGTGGTTAAACACAAATTAAATTCATTAATAAAAACCAATATCGTTTTTTCTTTTAGCAACGAAAGTTAGCAAATCTTGAAAATTACTTACGAAGTAACGGATTTTAAAATAAATTAATAATGGATACCGGATCGCGTTTCTGAACGTGACATTATGTTTTTTTTTATACGATGAAAAAGTTAGGGGTCTGATAACAAGTTCGACATTTGAAGTTCGCATTATATTCCGTCCTTCTCATTCACCTAATTAAGTACTATTCGTATAAGCGAGACGACAACATACGAAGTTCAAAGTTCTAATTTCTGAGTATATGAGTAGGTGGGCAATGGTGGTCATCGTCACGTTCGAATTTCAAAAACCTTTTCCACGCAAGCGTGGAAAAAGCAATTTTCCACGCAGATTTTGAAGGAGAAAGACAGCCTTTTCGAGCAAGTGAGGTGAAAAATAATTTGCCAAACGGCAGTACACCATTGCATTAGTTGTGTTATAAAGAGCTACCAAGACTATGCATCACCATTTATAGACACGCTAATCTACGAAAACACCCATTAGATTGCTTTGAACTTTTGTTAAAGTCCTAAAAATAAGGACAGTTTTGAAACCGATAGGTAGAACTGTTGTCCCGCGAGACGCAGACAAAGTTACGAGCAGAAGCTAGTATTTTTTAATTGGCTATTATTATTGCTTTTAATCGACACATTATAAAGGCGGCTTTTATTTGATAGACGACCACGCTGGTGTAAAAAAGTTGTCTGAAGATATTTTATTACTAACTACGCAGGTAAACATTGTGCGGCCTAATAAGAGAAGGCTGATAGCTAGGTACCTATACGTAGATAATGACAGTGCCCTTAATTGAATTTTATTGTTGAAAACCTTTGTGGTATCGCTTATGGGGGTTGGTGAGAGGGGTTATAATGGGGCGGAGTTGCACGCCCCTTGCTGCTTACTCCCTCTCTCTTACGCACCGAGGTATTGATTTGGAACCTAAGGGATGCCTCGAATGCCTCCATTTAACTGACAGAAAGTTAATATTTACTCGCACGTTACAAAGTAAAAAGTTTGACGTGCAAGAAGGTGGCAAATAAATTTCTTCGGGTTTCGAATTCTCTGAAGGTGCCTACATAATATACCTCATCAACTTACTGTTAAGCTTCGAACATCACTACCGAGTTAATCAAAGCTCAATGCGTCCTTATTTACTAAATTTCGTGATGTTTTTTCTGTTTTTTAAATGTGTCTTAAAATTTATACGGAATATTCAGCAGGTGATTGAGTTAATTAAACAGAACACCCTGTACCTACATATTTGTTTCTTAGGATTTTTAATTTATGATGTTCAAAGTTTACGGCTTCAAAGATGAGACTTTCTTTCTTCCTTGACTGTACATTATATACCTACAATTTTGTATAGAATAGACCGTTTACTTTTGCTTGTCAGTACATTGGTGGTTGAGTAACAGTTAAATGTTACAAGCTTAAGACTCATTTTTTTTCAAATAACTTGGTCACCGCCTTATTTTTTAGGCTTATGTTGTACAGTCGCCAACTTAAAATATATGTATTGTTGCTAATATGATTTATATGTAAAAATAATAAAAAAAACCCACTTTGTTAACGGTAAAATTTTTATTTTACAGTTTACTGAGCCGTTGAATTATTTTATTTATTAAAGTTAACTAGTCCTGTTTGAAATGTGAAAATTAGTCTTCAAAATTTATCTTACCTATCATAGTAATAGCAAAGTAGGTAATGGTTGCACGTTGATTGCAAACTCTAACAACGTTTGTTGCTACGAAGCATATTGTGTAAGCACGTACTTCATACGCTTGTGGTATCTAAGTATGTCTATATATATACGGCTATATATAGATTGTACATCTATAGGCAGGGTAGACGTGGGTAGACGTGTTGGCAGTTAGCGAGCTCTGGTCTCTCCCGATAACGCCGTACTATCAAGCCTTAGCCCGCCGCCATTAACATTTAAATTGAGCCCCTCGGGGCTGCACCGGATAATTTCCAAATGGATTAACCGTGTTCTCTGCGGACGTGCCACCTACCCCGTATTTCCTACAAAGCTGAGTGTTTTCAGAAGAAAATTGAAATTCAGCATATCGGAGGGCCTTAAGACCCTACCCGAGCGAATTCGCGGTTACGCGTTACCGCGGAAGTTCCGCAAGAAATCCGCCTTCGCCTCCTATTTTATTTTTACAGACTTGTAACCTACCTATGAGTTATTTATTTGTTTATTTTAGATATTACTTAACATTTTTCCTCTTCCAATTTCACCTTCGCTTCTAGTTCTTTTAACCTCCGCCTCCGCTATATTTACAGCCTAGGTATTTAACGAACGAATGTCGGTAATGTCACTCATAATACCTATAATTACTATAGTAAAGGATGGCTAATACGCCGTGATTATGGTACGAAGAAAATTTCGATTTACTATGTACAATATTTAAAAAAAAAAACTTTATGTCAAGATTATGCAATTAGCCAAAATCACGTTTAGGTTACCAACTTATAAAAAAAAACAGTAATGCTTTGCTGGCGGCTATAGACCGCTAGTGTTGTTTTGAATCCTAACGTAGACCAAAAGGTACTTTCAAAAGTTTGATCAATTTTTTATGTACCTAGTGTAATAGAACCAATTCACAAATGTATGAAAACTGCTTGCCTAAGTACTCGTATGTATCTTTTAGGACGCCTTCGGCAAAAACGGAAGCATTGTAGGTAGTTCCGCAATACTTACCCGTGTCGGTGGCTTACCTTAGCCCAAAGGAAAAACTCTAGCACTACCTAGATAAATATTATATGAATAGCAGTTTCGAGATATGACATTAAATTATTTATAGATAAGAAAGCACCCACAAGTTTGCAAAAATATTTACAACAATACAATACAATACAAATACTCTTTATTGAACACCACAAATCAGTACAAAACAATACAGAAACAAAGAACAAAGTAGACAATACTATATATACTAATAAAAATACCAGCTAAATTAAATACTATAAAATACTATATATATTTACGTAACCGGTTCACGTAGCATAACCACCATCAATGACCAGACCACAAACAAATGTATTGCATGTTGATAATGGACATGAGGGATTTTTTTAAACAGAAACATGCATCATTTCCGCGATGTATCTAGCGATAAAATAATTAGGAGAAACAGCTAGTACCTACCTACTGAATAATGTACGGAACCCTACAGTCCCTACACTGCGCGTTTCCCGACACACACTTGGCCAGTTTTTCTGTAATAGCGGCGTGATGAGCGTCGATGTTATTATTTACAAATTCCAAGTGGTGTGCCCACCTATCGCATCCGGTACCGGCGGCGAGCTGTCTGCCCGACGCCAAAAAAAGTCATAAACATTAAGCTTTTTCTACTTCCAGGCGAACTAGTAATATTGTCATCTTAAAACAAACACTGTTTTAAAAACATATGTGTTTTGGATATTAAGTTCTATTAACTAAGGAAGAAAGGACGCTTACGCTGCAGAGAGAAATTGGTTTGAATTTAATTTATGGCGATAAGACACGCTGGGGCGGACGGTAGCGCTTTGAATGTCACACATCATTAATTTGTCCCTTCAACGAATTTTAGTGTAAAGTTTTCGTAAGAAGACTGATATCTATTAGCCCATTCGAGGCCCAGTCCTTTCATGCGTTCGGACCGTTTAATTTAGAATTATAATTTGAAATTGGAATAATTTTAACGTCTAAAGAAGTTTATTAACCACTAGCTGCTGCCCGTGACTTCTTCCGCGCAGAACTAAAAGCCTTTGACACTCACAAATAATGTGGCTTTTTACCTATTGGTAAAAGAATTTTCAAAATTGGTTCATTAGATCTAGAGATTATCCCCTACTACGTCGCAAACTTTACCTCTTTATTATAATAGTAAAGAGACACCTCCGAACACGAGGTCGACACCATATTAAATAAATCACATCTTTATCCCTCACGGGGTAGACAGAGCCTAAGGTAAAAAGACCTAAAGGCCACGTTTAGCATGATTGTGGGCGTATAGGTTGAAAGGGGAATCAAAATAGTGATGAGTTGCTAGCCGCATCGCCTAAATATAATATGATTTCTAAGATTTTCGCCGTTTCCCCCGATGGGTTTTTACCATCTGCGCGGAAAGAGAAGCAGCTGGTACATTCTATCTACCAGCTGGTATTTTTTGTTATTTCAATTCCTTCTAAGTAATAACTGTAGGCGACGCATTTAAGTGCGTGTAAAAAGGTTTTCTCAAACATGATACGTAAAGTCGCACTTAACATCATTAAAAATTCACCAGTATCTAAGTTGTGAATACCGGACACTGAACAGTCTCCGGTAAGTAGGGAAGTTTTGAATTAGGAACGAAAAAGTGTCCAGCAAGTACGATACAAATCTCATTACATGCGTTGGAATTTGAATTTAGAAGTCCTTGTAAAATATGACATATTTAAATTTCTAAATGTCACTGAAAATTAAGATACTGTACAGTCAAGTGTAATAATATGTATCTAGACAAAGTTACAAAAATATTAAGTACCATACGCTCTTACACCAGCGTAATAAGGGTGTGGGACATATTTTTGAGAAGTTCCTATCGATACTTATTTTTGCACTTGACCGTACATAGAAAAATCCGAAAAGTAAAGCTATGGCCGGTAATCGAACCCGGATCCTCGTCATTCCGTGACGCGTGCTATAGCATAGCCCTACACCTACACCATTCATAGCAGACATATTTTTTAATACTGCAAAAAGCCTTCATGTTTGGGTCACTTAAAACAATTTGACGAATAATTCTATGGGGTGCGAGTCGGGTTACCTCCGCGTGTGGTCAAGAGCTGCGGTTCGTTTTTGGATCCAGCCGCGGGGAAGAGCAGTGCTTGGTCCGGTGCACCCTTGGCATCGGTTAATGATTTCTTGGCAGATTCTAAGGATATCATTATCTGTTGGCTAAGAGCCCGACAGGAGTGGGGGGGGGGGGGGGGGCGTCGTTTGACCGTGTTCGAGCCTACAACGATGCCGACATTTTTGTCACATGATTTTTGAATACTGTATTTATTACCTTGACATTGGCAAAATCATCGCATCGATCGATGGGGCCATATTAAAAAAGAAGAATAATAATAATTCTATAGGTAAAGTCAGATAAGTGCATATCTGAGGATTGAAAAATGGGCTCTAAATGTTTTAATTAATAATTAGTCATATTTTCTCCTTGTAGTTTACCATAATACCATTAAGTGCCATACCTACTTACTTTGTATGAAAACATATACTTTTGACTTATTTCGAAGATTTGTCCACTAAATTTAAATCTACGAGTAACTATGTGGACTTCGATAGCAAAATAAATATAAAATTGAATTAAATATAAATAATTTAATATTTGGTACTGAACCTAACTACATTGATAGCACTGTAAAGTTTTTTTTACATAATTTTCAGGTAAAAATTGTCAATAAATTACATTAATTATGAGACGCTACTAGGTTACGTTCTATGGTCATTAAAACTAGAGAGGTGACTAACTATGTAGGTATAGTTAGGTGATCGGTTAAAATCGCGTAGGTATAATCTAAAATCCAACGACAACCTACTAAAATATTAAGTGAAGTATTTATACATTCTTTCACACTCACTACATAATACAAATCGAGTTTATTGGTGATAACTAGATTTTATCGAAAATCAATTAAATAATAAGGTTAAATGATGTTTTATAAAACCTATTTGGTTGAAAAGGCACAACTTCGTAAAAAACGTAAAACAGGAATTATAATTATATAAACATCTTAGGAAACTGACTTGAGTATTATTATATCGAAATAGCATTTATTTTGAACTTGATAATATTATGTAAGTACCTAGTCGATATTTTTATGGAACCGATTGTTGTTAGTACTAAAATATAATCGATAATCGTTGAATATGCCAGGTGTCACAATCACAATAAAGCCTCACCTCTAGAGTTGTCAATGTAAGTAAACGTCTCAGCCAAACCTTCTTTATTGAAACAGACTTGTAATGGGTTACTCAAATGGCCTGAATGCGACATCTATGAATAAAGTCTACTACTATTTATTACATTGAGAGAAGCGCCATCTACCGATTATATAAAAACAAATGCTACTATTGTGCTACCTATCGTTACGTCCACAAACCGAATCCCTACTCTAAGTTATGTTTTACGCCATCTGTGTAAATTTTGGTAAATCACTAACTAGCACTACATGAATATTGGTTATTAGTCAGCAGAAACATAAATCTAGGTGACACTTTAAAAATAAAAACATGTAAATCACTATTCAGATCGAAAGAGGTTGATATTTTATTTCTTTGTAATGAGTTTGTAATCAGTCTTTAATTAGCACAAAAACGCTCATCGGATAGTATTTTAAACTAAAACTTAGACTGAATATTTTATGGAGACCTGTTTTTTAAATTAAGCCGTCACTTTTTTTACTACTTTTATAGATACCCCAAATAAACTAATGTGCAAAAATAACGGGTCACTTCTTAGTCAATCGTTAACTTTAACGCGTTCCTGACTAAAGAAGTCTTAACAGATTAATGGACGGATGGTTAACAAAGTTTATTTTACTGCACATTAGTTTGCTTAAATTTTCCAAGGCCATTATAATAGAGGACATTTGCACAATCAATAAAAATGTGCAACCTAATTATATTCCTGGAGTCTAAAGATAAATGAAATGAATAAATGAATTCTTGAGCTGTATATACTCATACTCTTTTGTCTTTCCAGAGAAGTGTGAACATAAAAAAAACTACGAGTGACGTGACGTACGTGCGCGGATGATGCGTGCGCTGTGCGCTTTGTTTACATTTTCAGGAGAATCCGTTGGCAACCAAAATTATTACTGAAACTTTGTACAGAATGTTCTCACTTTTATTTCCCTTAAAGTTTATGAAGTAGTTCAGCTGGACTAATCGTGTTGTGATGATTTGACAAGAGAATATTGTCAATCATTAAAAATGAGAACTGTGCCGAAATGGGTAAATAAAATCCACGAAGCGGATAAAATAGAATTCTCATGGTATGGGTTGATTTATACTTATATTCGTAGTGGAGGTTGAAGTATGGGAATAATAAGTTAAGAGTTGTTTGCAGTGTCCATACAATATGCTACAGCCCAGACGGAACGCAGCTAGTCATAGGTGCGGGAGAGAAGGTGATGGTGTACGACCCTCGTGACGGCTCCCTCGTGCAGCTGCTGCAGGCTCATAAGGGTGCTGTACACGCCGTGGCTTACTGTGGCGATGGCAAGAAGTTTGCTAGCGGAAGTGCCGACAAAAATGTTATCATTTGGACCTCTAAAATGGAAGGGGTGCTTAAATATTCGTGAGTTGTCTATGCTGAATGACCATCGAATGTATGTTCATAGTAGTATGAACAGTGAACAGTAGCAATACGATTGTGCAACATTTTAACACCATAATATTATGTCTGAGCAAATAGCCCAACTATACATAATATAGTGAAAGCTTTGAACTTTTCTAGAATAACAAAGTAGCCTACCCACCTGTTATGGGTGGTGTAGGAGTATAGCACGCGTCATGGAATGACGAGGATCTGGGTTCGATTTCCGGCCATAGCTTTACTTTTCGGATTTTTCTGTTCTAATTTTCACTGACATTTAGAAATTTTATTTCAAACGGTAAAACTGTAAAAGTAAAACATAAAAATCAAGAAATAAAAATTCTTGATTCATTTGATAGTAAAGTAGCCTATGTTAATCAAGGATAGGGCTGCCATCACTTGAATTGCTAATGCTGGACCAAATACTTACAAAACCCATGGGATTAAAAATTAAAAATATTTTCAAACATGAAATTTACACTTTTTATTTATTTATTTATACATGCTGTTTGACAAGAAGAGTCAAAATGAAGACAAAAAATAGCAAAAATATCTACCTACACTACAGGCAGCATATTTTTGGTTTAGTTACTTTTACTTATTTTGGAATTTTTCAGACTAAAATTTTAGTCTTTATGTGCCAATTTCTTCTCAATCAAGAATTTGTTAAAACCAGAGCAACAAAGATCCTCAAAATGATTGATTTTAAGCAGAGAAAAAACCATTACAATAAATCTGGGAAAGCGTACAGATGGCAGCCCTAATCAGGGACAGTGTAGCTTTCCATTAGCATTCCTAGAATCTACTTCCTTCATGCAAAGTTTCCCCTCTTTTGGATATTGGTGTAGACAAGGATGTAAAATATGATTTATAACATTTATTGCTACTGATTTATTACATGAATTTCTCATTTTACACAGGCATGGCGAAGCAATCCAATGCTTAGCATATAATCCAGTTACATTCCACTTGGCTTCATGTGCTGTCTCAGACTTTGCATTTTGGTCAGCCGATGTGAAGGCTGTTCAGAAGTACCGTGTATCTGGGCGCATCACAAGTTGCGCGTGGTCACCCAACGGACAGTACTTGGCTGTTGGGTTAGCTACTGGTGCTGTTTCTATCAGGGACAAAGTAAGCAATATCATTTATAATAATGTAATTCTAGTACATTTGACATATCATAACGAGTTATGCAAGTAACTTGTGTGTTATATGTAATTTTCCAGGCTGGTGATGAAATACAAAGAGTGACGAGGGAGGCTGCTGTATGGGCAGTCAGTTTTACAAAAACTTATCTCCTTGTTTCTGATTGGAATGAAACATTGTCCTTCTACAATGTGCAGGGTCAACAAATACTAAAAGAAAGAACCATAGGTAAGTTTTTTCTAGTACATATGTTGGTGGTTTTGAATGTACATTGCATAATCATTAATCTTTTCAACAGCAAGCCGGTCAATATAGTTTGGCTAATTTACATGTGCTGTGTTCTGCTGTGATGGATATTGGGTGTTAGTGTTGAATAGATTAATCTGTCAATTTGAATTATGGAAGGATCTTCCATAAAATTACTCATTTGTAAATTATGTCTATTTTTGTATTACAGATTTTTACAACATGGAAATCACCTTATGAATAAGTTATTTTGTTAACAGGAATAGCTGCATTGTCAGTGTCAACACTTGGCGAATTAATATTGGTGGGTGGGGCCGGGGGCTGGGCAGTGCTGACCTCGGAGGGTGTACCCATACTCAATACCCCACAGGAGTGGGTGTGGGCAATCGTGCCTTCGCCATCACTAGGAAATATTGTACGTATTTGTAATTTTGTAGTAGTGATATTACTTTTACAATATCTGCAATATGTTACAAAGTCACAAAGTTTCTTTTTATAATGAGCATGGTTTATTATTATGTATATATTTGAGCCTAGGCAATTGCCGTAATTTACCAGGGCAACCCTTCTAGGTAGGAAAGTCCACTTCCCACAGTCACGGTAAAGTATAAAAGTGGCGAAATAACCTGTATGTGTAAATTTTTCAGTCAGTGGGTTGCCAGGACGGGACGCTTTGGTGCTACCAGGTGGTGTTCAGCACGGTGCATGGACTGTACCGCGAGCGCTACGCCTACCGCGAACACATGACCGATGTAATCGTCCAGCACCTCACCACCGGCAGCAAAGTGCGCATTAAGTGCCATGACCGAGTGCAAAAAATAGCTATCTACAAGCATCGGTTGGCGGTAAGGTGCAGACTAAGATTTATCATTAGCTGACAAGATGTACCTATATTAGTCGCAAAAACCAAAAAACAAAAATATATTGCAAAAGGTGTTTCTGTACCGCTTACTGTCGTTCGTAAATGCTCGCTAAGAGTTAAACTCTCCCGCAGAAATAGAACAGAATCTTAGTCTGTATGAGTAGAGCGGTGGAAGAATGCCGGTAGGATGCTAAGAGTGGCCATTTTGTATTCACAATTCATATCTTTGTGTTCTGTGCTATTTAAACACTACAGTGTGGGTAAGGCTTTCGGTATGGAATCATTGGATTCGTTCAGTCACAGCTTAATACCTACTCTAAACTTCTTTAGCTAGCCGCTGAAAGCTTGCTCACTATTGGGTTGGTAGTTATTACCATTATAGTCCATTTAATGTTGACCTCCGTAGAAATCGCAGAAAGTGTTCGCAAACTGAAAAAAAGATTTCGCTAAACGTGCTAAATATAAAAATCCTACTAAGGTGCATTTGGGTAAATCCGAAATTGGGAGAAGATCGAAAATCGTGGTTATCCACTGAACGGGTCACAATTCCATAACCTGGCAACGCTTATACCTAGAAGCTCCAATGTCTTTGGCTAGCCTGCTAGGTTGCTAAATTATGTAATTGTTCCCCGTTTAGCGGGTATCCACGAGTTTCGAAATTCCCCCAATTTCGGATTTACCCCAATGCACTATATTGGATTGCTCAGGTACAACTGCCGGAACGTGTGGTGGTGTACGAGCAAGGCGATGTGGAAGGGATGCTGTATCGCGTGAAAGAAAAGTTGCCGCAGAAGACGGAGTGCTCGCTGCTTGTTGCTACCAGTGACGCTTTACTGCTCTGCCAGGTATGGTATGCGTGTGTAGATAAGTAATAGATGACGGTGCAAGTGCATTCAATCAAAAGTATAATGAGCTAAAAAGGCTTTTTTAAAATTTAATTTATTAACAAAATATTATTAATTCTTTTGTATTTACAGGACACGAAACTATCTATAGTTGGGCGGCAGATACCTAAATCGTGGACGGTGCCGTCGCCAATTCGTTACGTCAAAGTTACCACTCTGTACTTTGAAGAAGTGTTATTGCTAGGATTGCTAAACGGACAAGTAAGTCTGTTACGCTGCCATATTACTGATCGTGACATTTTGTACTTCCAACCTTGTCATTTCTTGCCTTCGATCAACAATACAACTAGATTCACGGTGATAGCTCTGAAAACGGCTCCGAGAAATAAGGCCACAAAATAAATTTGTGGCCTTTTTTCTGACAGTATGCGCCAACCTCGGCCAACGTGAGGACGTGTCAAAATGCCACAATGTGCGTTCAAAAATTGCAAAAACAGCCACCGAAACACTAAGGTTTCGGAAGGAATATCTTTCTTTAAGTAAATACAAGTCAGTATTTCATAAAGTAAGTAAAAATTGGCAGTTTACATTTTAAAATCAATAATTTATTGTTTAGCCAACGTTGGCCCACCATCTTGACAATAATCGGATGTTTTAGAACAAGAAATTCATGGAGTAGTTCTCGGTTTAAAATAAAATATATATTGCATTTTTTGTAGATTTCCTAGTGATCTTTTTTGCTGTGCGGAATGGATAACTATTATCGCGAGAGAAAGAGAAGAAGAACTTTACATGCCTTACAAAAATTCTGCTATAATGTTCGATTCATTTTGACAAATTCGACATAACTGGAAATAGCCAAAGGCGTAGATTACAGAAAAAGGCGATTCCCAAATTGCAGGTATAGTTACATAGAAATGTTTAAAATAATATAAGATGAAGTATAGTGAGATGGAACAGAGGAGCTATCACTTATTAAAGACGACGTAAAGCTTCAAGAAAAGTTCAAGCCGTACAATATTTATAACACACACACACACACACAAATCACGTCTTTATCCCTTACGGGGTACACAGAGCCTAAGGTAACAGGTACCTACAGGCCACATTTAGCAAGATTGTGGGCGTCTAGGTGGAAAATCGATTCAAAGTAGTGATGGGTTGCTAGCCTCATCGCCTATAACATGATTCCTATTATAATCACCCATTCCCTCGACGACTTTCTGCTTAAGAGGCGGTAGGTTGAACAACTAGGCTACTACGGCTGTTGCCTGGCTGGGCCTGCGTGGGAACTATGACCCAATCCCTCTCGTTGTTAAAGGAAGCCTGTGCTCAGCAGTGGAACGTAGATAGGCTTAATTATTAAAATTCATGTTAATATTTGTATTTGTAAATATCTGTCAAATAAAAAAAAACCGAGTTATATACTTAATTGCGACTCCATTATTACCCTGTTCCTCAAATAGAATGACATCTTTTTGAAACGAAGGTAGTTCTTTTGTTTATCGAACGCTTTCGCTCGCTTGTGACGAAACGTCGTAAGTATTATATACAATTATAATTATTTGGATCTTTGTTGCTTAGACTTAAGGTTTATTTTACGTTAATAAAGAAGGTAAAACAGATATAGCTATAAGCAACAGGCAACAGGGCCACTTTTTCGCTTTGATTTTGTATGGGACCGTGAATCTAGTTGTATTGTTGATCGAAGTTTCTTGCCATGATTTAGGTACGGCTAGTCTTTTTGAAACTTTCGTGTGTATTATTGTTGCGGTCAGTACATAATATATATTCTTGTTTATTAACGGGGTACTGCTTCGATGCAATCTATGAGTTATTTTTCATTATTGGAAGGTTCGCTACTACCATCCTAATCGCGGGTCCTATCACCAAGCAACCAGTGCTTGTGTTTCTGTGTTCCGACGTGAAGAGTAAGAAAGCTGGTAAAAATGCTAGCATATGATGTATTCCATCTTAGCTCTCTCGGACTCTGGTGTGTTTGATATCCATAGGTTCGCTTCCCCACCTAGGAGGGCGTAGACAAATGTCAGGGGAGGCGTAATAAGTCCGTTTGCATTTCCGAAACAAAACTATTTAACTTGTAGGTAAATTAACTGTTCCGAATTGCCATTTAAAATGAATGTGCGTGTGTGTTGAGCTTTACTCGAAAATATTATTTTTGGTTGGGTGAGGCTCGGCGAAATATAGGTTAGGAAGCTCTGCTTTATTGTATGAAAATGGGACTAGAAAATTGAGTCAATTTGTATGCAATATTTGTTGTCTGTGTATCAGATATGGCTGGTAGAGCCGAGCGGCGGCAGCTGCCGACTTGTGCTAGCCACGCCGGCTAGCGTACGTTGCTTGGACGTTAGCGCGTCGCGCGCGCGTCTTGCCGTCGTCGACGACGCGTCTGTTTGTCGCGTCTACAGCCTGCCTACCGGGGAACTGCTATACACGGTCGGTCCCGATACCGCTTGACTAATGAAATATAATGATATCCTATTTAATATGGCTTGTCATTGGCTGGGTATTGATTGGGCAGCCGCGCGGAGTGGCGGCGTGATTCATAATTATGTTCGGCGTAAGATTCAAAATTCTGCCGAAAGTAACTGCCATGCGAGATGACTAGTGTTTGGCTTTTGAGGCGCAAAAAAAGAAGACTAACTGTACAGCGTGTCCTAAAATCACAAGAATCATCCACAGAGTTATAAATTATGGGTGTTATGCTACAGAGTGATAATGTACAGCACAATTTCGAAACTGTATAATATTTATTTATTTTATTTATAAGACACATGAAGGTTCTACAGCGCAAAACTAATACACTGACGTCACATGTGATGTCGGATCTCTCTCTCTCTCTCTCTCTCTCTCTCTCTCTCTCTCTAATCACTGTTTAAATAGTAGGTTAAAATTCTTATATCTTTGATATTTTTTTAACGATATTGCTTTTAATTTCACTTTTTATCATCTTTTATATGTTACTAGCTTCTGCCCGCGACTTCGTCTGCGTAGAATTATACATAGAAACCTTCCTCTTGGATCACTTTATGTAGTTTTGAAGATATAAGCATACGTAGGGATATAGGCACAGAGAAAGCGACTTTGTTTTATACTATGTAGTGATTTTCATAATTTGTTAAAATCGTGTTTTTTTGTGGCTTTGATGAATATGATATTATGTTTGGGTGTTGTGTAAAGGAAGAGAGCGTGTCGTCGGTGTCGTGGAACGCGTGGTGCGACGAGCTGGCCGCGGTGTCGGGCGCCGGGCGCCTCGCCATCAAAGCCGCGCACTTCCCGCCCGCCACGCAGCCGCTGCTCGGCTCCGTCGTTGGCTTTCAGGTATCAGGACTTATACCTTTCTAACGTGGCGTTCTGCTCACACTAATGGCCATTACTTTGACAGTGAGAGGGACGGCACGATACAATGTACTGTGTCATAAAATTTATCTGAAATAGTTTAACAGGTGGTTGAGTTACTTTGACTGCACGCACACTCCTGTGAAGGTTTACATATTTTTTTATTTATGGTCTCAATACATTGATGGATGATCTAAGTGTACGGCATTAACGGGATATGACATATGATTTGATGTTTCTGCCAAGTTTTTGCAGCGCTTTCTTGGCAATGATGGTCTCTCCGAAAGCGCTGGTAGTTTCAAAAAAGAAAAATAAAAAAGCTCTTGGCGGGCAATTTGCAAAAATAAATTGTGGATTTGAATTTCGAATTAGGAATCAAGGATTAAAATGAAAAACCTTAACAGGAGTATTCAGTCAAAGTAAGTGTTAGTTATCTGCTGAAATATTCCAGAGTAATATCAAGAAGAAGGAAGAAGAAGGGTGTTGTAAAAAATATGAACGATAATCCACATAGCCGTCAGGCAACTATCCTTTATTGTCAATTTTTTGTATGAATAAAGTTATCGAGACCTCCAAAGCGATAAAGACGCGTGATCTGTGCTTTATATAATTCATAGGTCATTTCTGTTGTTGTGTTTTGACCGTAGGCGCAGTTTAGTAATGTGATGTTGGTTGTTCCAGGGTGGTAGAGTTTTCTGTCTGCTGTCCAACGTGATGCAGACCATCAACGTGCCGCTGTCACACGCCGTACACCAATACGTGCAGCAGAAAATGTTCAAGTAAAACCGGTTTTATTTATTATTAGCTGTTCATTTATCGCTGTCCCGCGGTAACTTCAATTTTACGCGGTTAAAAGTATCTTAATGTGTAAATACAGGCTTAAAATACTTGTGAGCCAAGTTTTATTAAAATCCGTCCAGCCGTTTAACAAATTTCCAATAGATACTTACATACTCAGAGACATACTAACGAATATAATGTAACTAGGACTAAAGTAAACCAACAGTCAACGAAGTCGCAGGTAACATCTAGTTGAAAATAAATAAAAAACCTGTGCCCTTTGTAGCGCCTATTTTAAAGACATTTCTTGGCGGACCTATATTCAAGGTTATGTAGGAATTCCATATTCGAATGCATAGCATTTGCAATTATTACTTGAGTAGCTAGTTTTTTTGAAATTGGAACTGTCAAAACAACATGTCGACTGACTACACCTGAAAATTTCGCTTCATTTTAACATATTTGAACATATCAAACGAGAAAAGATACAGTAAATTTTTTGTACTTTGTTTACATCCAAGCTTTACACGTGGAATCTTTTATGCGCTTGGTTCTAGCCAGTAAGGTTTGGAGATTTATTAGTACGTCCAGTCCGCCAGTCCGCCTGTTGTTGAGTCCTGGCCTTGGTGTTGCAGCGAGGCGTACGCAGTCGCGTGCCTCGGCGTGACGGCGCTGGACTGGGAGCGGCTCGGGGAGGCCGCGCTGGAGGAGCTCTCTTTCGAGGTCGCCCGCAAAGCCTTCCAGCGCGGAGAGAATCTCGTGTTTCTCTCGCTCATAGATCACCTGCAGGTAGGTCTTTGTTTCGCTATTGTGTAAAGCGTTGCAAAGAAAATGTATTGATTGTAATTATTTATTAAGAGTGCTCAACATACATAACTGCGTACTTGATGTTTTTAACAAAGTTGAGTTTGCCTTGAATAATGTTGCCTCCAGTTAGAAAATGCTGAATTGTGCCAATCAAAATTTCGATTAAAGTGTGTCCATTACCTCTTCAAAAATGGTCACTTTCGCTTCTCATTCAATTTAACCTTGAAATTTGTTCCGATAAAGGAAATACAATCGCAAAAAACCTGCGTTACTATGATATATGTCAAAAAAGTCAGATGCGTTGCCACAACACTGTGTTTTCGTGATTGGTTATTTCCTCTATGATTTTACAGGAGCGTGTCGAGGCAGGCGAGAAGCGTGCAGTGATAGCGGGCGAGGTGCTGGCGTACCGCGGGCGGCACGCGGACGCGGCGCAGGCCTTCCGCGGCGCCGGACGCGACGACCGCGCATTGTCGCTCTACGTCGACTTGCGGATGTTCAACAAGGCACAGGTACAATAAGGGAAATGTATTCACATACCACTGTAGAACACTGTCGCAATCGACAGGCCGCCGTCGCTCAAACTCGAGTGATATGTCATCTTATTGCGATCGTGTTCTACGGTGGTACGTGAACCCCTACAAGGCCAAACATGCGGCGAGGCGCGACAAAGTATTCCGGTACGGCCAAATAAATTTATTGTTATTTTTCGATAATTCAATCCATCTTGAACGAATCTTTTTCACGTAATGGCTGTTGGAAAAGCCGCTTTGCTGCGGCTCTGTCATAGCACGTTTAGGAGAGATGGCGTCGTAGTCGGGTTCTACCTTACACGCACTTGTAAGACAGTTTGTGAATGAATACCACGTCAAACTGATTGGTTCAGTTGCCTCACTAGACGACATGGTCAGTAATTCGGTTATTCGGACAAATACGAACAAAAATCTAGATAGACGGGTGGTAAAACTATTTTTCTCAAAAATGTCCGTTAAAGTCGTCATTGTTAACTACATATCAGAACAGGAAGTTAATTGTTGCCAGTCAGTCCAAAATTAAGAAAAGAAACATTACTGTAGCGCTAAACTCTCCAGTAATGTTGCGTACAAATTCCATTACTGTCTAGTTATTTTAACTTTTTAAAAATGCAAATCACCATTATAAAAAATAAAGGCACAAGACTTAAAACACCAAATTAAAAAAAAAGCTAGTACGACAACGTGTTTATCTGTGTCTGAAATAGCTTTCGATGTTCTGGGTAGACAAATATTCTCTTCAAATGCCATTGATAAAAAAAGATGGTAAAGCAAAAATAATTAATAATTTATGTCAATTACATTTTCATTTATTTTTGTTGTTGTTTTCTTTTCGATTTTTGAGAAAATCACTATCTATACTTGCCTTGGCCAGAATAGCATTGCTGGCTTCGTATTATTAAACGGACTCGCAAGCTCGTCCGTTCAAACCAATACTCAGCCAGCAATTGCCTACCTCCTGGCCTAGACAGTAAAGTACTATATTGATGACACGACGACTTTACTCGCCGGTGTTTCAGTCTAAGTACGCGTACTTTTAGAGTAAAATACAGGCGAGTAAAGTCGTAGAGCCGTAAGTACGCGAACTTACTCGCCCGTCTGCCCGTGTCTTTACAGATAACTAATGCCTGTGATGCAATAGTGAGTTTGTGTGTAGGAGTTCGTGGGCGCGGGCGAGGGCCTGGCGGCGCTGGCGCGGCGCCGCGCGGAGTGGGCGCGGCACGTGAACGAGCCGCGCGCCGCCGCCGAGATGTACCTCGCGGCCGGGGACGTGCGCCGCGCCGCGCAGCTCATGGCGGAGACCGGCCGCCGCGACATGTAACCGCCAAATGGCTCGATCGACTAAACTCCTTTGCAAAAGAAACAGGCACATTTGTTTTATTTAGATTTTTAGGAAACTAATCATTAAGACAAAAAGTGAGGTAACTTCAATTGACTTTCTCCTTAATTTAATAAAAGTTACAAACAATAGAATAAAAAATAATATCTAGTGTAGCTTTGTCTGGCTGAAATACTCGTAACTGCTGCAATTCTTCGTGGCATGAAAAGTTTTGGGTGCCCATTTTTTTTTTTGCAAATGGGTTTATTTCTTGTTGTTCATTCTGTCATATCAGCGATGGGACAGAAGTAGTACAGTTAGTTAGAAAAAATGTGTCTCATTACTCATTATTACTAACATGAACAGATGGCCAATTATGGCAAAATTTAAACGAATGATGGGAAGTGTGAAAGTGGTATTGAAAGAAGAGTGAATGCAGGAAACATGGTCCATGGAGCGCTGCGCAGGAGGCGCGTCTGGCTGTCCACAGAGTGGTGCTTGTTCCAACATTAATGTACGGTAGCGAAAGTTTGGTATGGCTAAAGAAGCATGAAAGTAGAATAAATGCAGTAGAAACGAGAGCGTTAAGAAGTATTGAAGGTATATCCCTGAAAGATAGAATAGGGAATAGTGTGATAAATGATAAAAGACCGTGCTAGTATGAAAGAAGATACAGTGACTAGAATAGAAAAAAAATGCTTTTGGTCACGTAGAGCGGATGGATTTAAATAGACTAACTAAACAGATCTATATGGGGAGTGTGAATGGTTGCGTTGGGAGGGGAAGGCCTAGACGGACGTTCAACGAAAACAAATAGGAGAAATTTTGGAAAAAGGTCAGGTCAGGAGCACCCGAAACTGGCGAGCATGTATGAAGAGATATATGAATGTGGATGAAGCTAAAAAGGTATGTCAGGATCGTAGCAAGTGGAACAAAGTAGTCTCTGGCTACCCCTGTAGGAAAGAGGCGTGACGGTATGTACAATACAAATACTATTTATTGAACATCACAAATCAGTACAAAGCAATACAGAATCAAAGAACAAAGTAGACAATAGGCGGTCTTATCGCTTAATAGCGATCTTTACCAGACAACCAATACGCAGAGAAATGAGTTGGAGACAGTTTAAGTATGGTAGTTTAGGTATGTATGTATGTATCAAGGTGAAAATCCTTTCAATCAGCGTGGCTGTCCACTTGGAAGTTCGACTTGATCGACATCATCAATTATTTGATAGAAAGCTGGATGAAAAGTAGTCGACCGCACCTCATGGTTGGTTGACATCCACACATGTCATAATCATAATCACACATCGAACTTTTTAAAACACTGTCCCAATCGACACCCTCCATTCGGAGATAAGACCTTTAGACCAGACCTTTGGTACTAATTAACTTAGTTATTCAGGCCCGACTCCTTCATCATTTGCGGCACATAGCGCCCGATGATCCTATCCGTAGCACTTGTTGTCATATGCGTATTACAAACATGCTCTAAAACTGTTTGTTGGTAGCATACATGTATGAACATTTATAAGTTTCCCAAGTACTTGGGTCTGAATACCTTTAAAATTTTGGTACTACTAAGGACCATGGGTCACAATGACTGTGAGCTCTATTTCGCACTCTACTTTGAGAGAATAAGAACGTAAAAAGCTTATATGTATTTAAAAAAATCGTAGTCCACTGTAAAGTACAGAATTGTTCGATGCAGGCTGATAGAGCTGGCGCGCAAGCTGGACAAAGGGTCGAGCGAGTCTCTGCGCTATGTGGCCGAGGCGCTGGCGGCGGCCGGCGAGCCCGCCACTGCCGCTGATGTCTACCAACGGCTTGGCGACTACAGGTACTCAAAAAGAAAGCAATAAGAAGCAGACGTTCCTTAGGAGCGCGGCTTAGCCGTCTGATATACATGCGCGTTAAAACCAATTGTACAATAGACCACTACAGTACACTATTGTGCTACACAACGCTGTTGTATACAGGGAGCAATGGCGCATGATGGCGGGCAATTGCTAATGAACTCATGGCGCGCAATGGTGATGTAGCAACAGTGTGTACACTCCAGGGCATAAATATCGATACAGCTATCAACTCAAATAAATGTATTACCGACCTTATTGTTTGTGGTACAAAAGTGTAACTATAAATGTTTTTGACATCTTGGTAACGTAGCTGGCGTACAATGGGGGCTACCCCTAAATTCTATTTTCGAAGTTCGTGTAATACCGTCTCTCTCACTCTTAAATCAATGACTATTAGTGTGAGCGAAATGGCACGAAACGAACTTGATCGATTTTTGGAGTACGAGGCCTGATACATCAGTTCACAGCAAAGCCATTCGGCGTTATACTTGTCAAATTGTGGACGCGTAATTACTGGCAGAATTTTTTGACATCTGGATATTGAATTCACAGTACGAGCTTACCCCGGGCTCACCACAAAATATAAAGAAACAAGTAAAAGTGGCACAAGTACACTCAGTGGCGTGAAGTGAGGGGTCGCTTGGGTATACGCGGGAGGTTGATGCACCACAATATTGATGCCCTGCCTACCCCGGCGACCCCCAACTGCGCGCCCTACAGTTCACTTCGGCTACTATTACAATCGTTGTCACCAAAACGTTAAGCCCTATCGTTAGTACAAAATGCAACTGTGACCAACGTAGACTCGCGGACTTTAATTGTTAAGCCACGATAGAACCTTGTCGCACTGTCGATATCAAAATATTATTGAAATTTGTTTGTTAATATGGCGTTACTTCACTGTGACATTGTTCTATGTCCATGTACAGTCTAGTGCATAAATATCGATACTGCCAACATGTCACCGACCTTATGGTCTGTGTAACGTACATATATTTATGCCCTTGACTGTTCATTAGGTATAATAATATGCTCAACCAATAAAGTCCCCGAGTGTACTTATCCTGCTATCTTACAGTCACAAGTGACAGTGGCGAACTGAGCTACGACTTGCTTTTAGCAGAATTATACCACACAGACACGTGTGCTAGCCCCTTCAGTCTTCCTTTTCTGTTGTTTTCGAGTGTTTGCGTCGTCGTAGGAAAGTGCCCGTCCTGGGAGTCTGGGAGCAAAGAAAAATCATGGAACGTACCAGTTGTTTCTCTTCCAGCGCAGATGGGAATGGGCGAAAATCTTAGGAATCGTGTTATAGGCGATGCCGTAAGGGATAAAAGACATGATTTATGTGTGTCTGTGTGTGTAGGAAAGTGACGCAGCTAGCGGTAGCCGCGGGTGAGTGGACGCGCGCGTTCGCTCTCGCTCGCGAGCGCCCCGAGTGCCGCCGCGACGCGTACCTGCCGCACGCGCACCGCATGGCCCGCGAGAACAAGTTCGTCGAGGCGCAAAAAGGTACACAATACATGAGAACGCCTAACCTATGCCGTGGATTAGTTAGACGTTCAATGTTGTTGTGTGGTCCATGCATAATATTGACCATCCATCCAGCCCTGTCAAATTACAGTAAACTACAGTGTCGACAGTCACGCTACCGACTTACCGTTTGATTAAGTCACATGGAAAATGTCGGTAGTCTAAAAAAACTTCTGTTTAAAGATATGGTCAATTTATCCTTACGTGTCTTATCATGTAAACAAACTTAACATCAAAAGTGATAATAGCCAATGACTAGTGGTTGCAAATGTTGATAAAGTATGTATACATACATGTAAACGTGACCGATTTTTTCGCATTAAAAATAAATAGAACTTGAATCAGTTTTTCGATTTTGTGGCGCTACTCAGGTTGCAGATTTTCTCGAGTTGATCCATTCGTTCCTCCAATTATCGAAGAAAATCTTATTAAAAATGATATTTTGCAGTGGTTACTTGGTCAATTATAATACTTTATGAGTTTCTTTAAGCCTGCAACAACATAACTATTGTGTAATCGAAGAGAAAAGTGTGACATTGTCTTTGAGAAGTGTTTGTTTACATGATAAGACACGTAAGGATGAATTGATTATAGTTCCTGGGATCGTATTGGCACTTCCGTTGTGATTATGATAAAATGTTTACATGATTATGATAGTACGTAAATAATATTGAATTAAGTGTCTGCGTCAAGTTTAAATACAAAAGCCTTCAATTAACAGTTTAATACATGAAAAGTAAAAACGTCGTAATAACATTTAATGTACAAGAACGTTGTTCCATCCAAAGTGACAGGTCATTCATAGTAGTTCCGTTTATACCGAGACAAAAATAACGATTATTATTGCTCGTGACTACTTTTGTGATGGTTTTTTGACACTCTTAATTCATTAGCGTATCACATGGCTGGCGAGACCGGCACTGCGCTGCGCGTGTTCTCGATCCTGGTCGGCAACGCGGTGGCTGAGGAGCGCTGCAGCGACGCCGGCTATCTGCACCATCTGCTGGCCGCGCAGTGTCTGGACACCGCCGCCGCCGCCGCTGACAGGTTACATTGAAAAAAAAAAAAGGCTGCTTTGCAGGAAATATGTTGCACGCGTTATATTATTCGTAACCATCACGATTAAGGACTAAAGTTTTGAACATGGCTAAATTTTAGCTAACTTTATTCTTGAAACAGAAATATTAACCGAAAACCGACTTAAAATGTGTATAAAATTGTAAATTGCGTACCGATCTTGATTAAATTTAATGTACACCAAGTTAGAGGCGTATTATGATTTTGATAAAAAAAGACTAATCGAAGTTGGTAAACAGGTTATACTTTCGTCACACTTCAAAAAACAAAGTTTTTTAAGTCAGTTACAAGAATTTCTAATTAAATAATTTAAATCAAAATACATTGGAAGTTATTAGAGGTAAAAAAATGCACCAGCTTTACGGTGTACCTACTTACTTGCATTCACTCTCACAATTTTTCAAGCGTCAAGCTTTTTTCAGCAAGGAGCGCGACAAAAATTTGCGTGCGTACGCCACGAACGCGCGTCTCGCGCGTGTGTACCACGCGTACGAGGCGGTGCACCGTTGTGCGCACGAGCCGTTCTCGCTGCTGCCGCCGGACGCGCTGCTCAACGCCGCGCGATTCGTGCTGGCCCAGCTCGCACCACCGCACGCAACGCCGCCGCCAGGCGTCTCGCTATTGTATCCTTTTAATATTTTCGACAGTGACTAGTATATACCAGACATGCCCTACTTTTGTTTCTAACAATGATCCAGTGACTCTACATGGAGCTAAATTCCAAATCAAGAGCAAAAATACAACCTATGTGTTCAAGTTATATCATATTGTATTTCTTATCAATATGATCCTGAATGTAAATCAGTTGCCTGTACTTGTGCTTAGCAAAGCAAGCGAAAGCTCTCAACGCGCACTCCCTCGCACGCCAAATGCTGGACAAGATTCTGGGCCTGCAAATACCACAGAAGTTTCAGGTACAATGCCAGCATGTTAGGTAGGTACTCTAATCTGTTCAATTTCATTATATTTGTGTTTATAATTTTGGTATGGTCGTGGTTTTTCGTATTTAACGCCAATCACCCAGAAGTTTATAATTAGTCTAAGTCTATATTACACCCCCTGCAAAAAAAACGGGCAACCATAGTTTTTGTATTTTATGTGCTTAAAAGGTAACTTTCTAAGCTTTAATGCTTAAAAATCTGATAAATAGCTTCAATTGCAAAGGATTAGAAATGTGGCAAAAAAAAATTTTGTTGAGAACTTCTTGTTTGTAAACTACTTGATTATTTCAAGATCATCAAACCTCAATGCACTTACCTTAAACTTCAAGTCAATCGGAATATTGGAAAGAGATAAAAATCGAGTTTCAAGAGTTAATTACACTGTTCATTACCCATGCACGGGAGTTAACTTCGATGTACAGTGAAAGAAACTGAATCGCTACCACTGTTTAACCTTTTCACTGTAAAATGTCATATAGACTTACCATACACCTGCCAAAGAAACTATTGGGAGATTGTATGAGAAAAGCTTCCACAGAGTGATTCAGTTTCTTCGATCGTAATGTACACTAATTAATTTGTACAGGAGAGCGTAGAGCTTTTGATGCTGAAGAGCCGCGCGGGCGGTGGGGAGGAGGAGCGCGAAGACGCCTCCGCGCCGCTCTGCTGGCGGTGCCGGCGGCACTTCGCGCCCGCCGCGCCCGCGCCCGCCTGCCCGCACTGCAGGCACGAGCCGGCGCACGCGCTGCTGACGCACGGTAAACAATACCGAATATTCAGGATTTTTGTCATTGCTTTCATAAGAGCTCATTTATGTAAGAAACTATAAAAACAGCCGAGGAAGCTATCAAAGATTTGCATTTAATTTTTTCTATAAACTTGTGATCATGGCCCCCATCAATATCATAGAGAACTTAAAAACAGAAAGCTATGGAAAACATCTTTTTCAATTTAAATTGCTACAAAATCTTATGTAATCCCCGATATATGGTGCTGTTTCTAAAGTAGATTCGTCTTTCTTCTAAACCAATTTTATGACGAATACGCAACTTCCGGAGAACAGACCATACATGACTAAACCCGATCATTTCGGGATCACCTTTCTCGTGTTTCCAAATTTCGGGAAACTAATATGTCTTCCCAACCATTTTCAATGTAAACTAACAAAAAAACTTCTGTACTAGAGATGCCTTAATTGTAAAGTATGTGTAAATTTCACAGAGGTACTACCCCTGGTACAGTTCGTGCCGGCAGAAGGAATTTCGTACGAGGAGGCTTTCGAATTGATTGAACGCACCCCTCTACCGGAAATGTCCGAAGAAGATGCAGGGAACGCTGAGGTGCTCAGGATAGACCACGAACTCGATTCCTCCGATCCGTTCCTCGACAAATTCGATGATGTGAGTATCGTTTGTCTCATTTACTCAAATTAGTTTCACTTTTTTTTATTTGAGATCAAAAACAAATCCAATTTAATTTTAAACCCGTCAAGTCTACGCGAGACTGCGCTAAAAACAGCTCTAAAAGTGATTTTGAAAATTGTTTGCCGACACACCCTTGATGCCTAGTTCGAATCGGATATAAGGGTACTTCCAACCGCTTTGTTGTATTCCGTGTTTGCCATGTATGTATTTATGTGTCAGGAAGAAGAAGGCGGCGTGGTGGTGTGTTCGCGCGGCGCGCTGCTGCGGCTGCGGCCGGGCTGCGTGCTGGTGGTGCGCGGCGGCCGGCCCACGCCGCTGCTCTACCGCAACATGCTGCCCGAGCTGCCGGTGCTGGCCTGCCCACACTGCGGCTCCGTAAGTATACCCTAATCCACATACACACATGTATACTTTTCTCAAACATGCAATGAAATATTGATGTTGTGTTCCTTAAATTGGGCTGCGAAGTGTCATGTTTCAGGTGCGAATAGACGAGAGGTCTTTAATGGGAATTCATACCACATTGCAGGCCAAGGCCAGCAATGTGCTCTTTTTTTTAATTTTCGTTCCACTATATTTGTGACACAGCATCTTGGCATTCAGCCATTAAAAAAAACCTATAAGCAATATAGACTTTATGGCGTTATGACAGTATGTACCTCACTACAGTTTACCTTTACCTTTACAAAAAAAACGAGGTTAATTATATTTTGCAATTTTATTTTGTCTAGTTTACTCTTAGTTTTTCTAGGAATAAAATTTTAATTTCTTGGGAGTTTTTAATTTATTTCATAGCAGATTCGAGAAATCTATACATACCTCGGCGGGAAAATGGGTTGCCAGCATCAAATATCTAGCCTCGCTCCGGCTTGCGCTCCCGCTTAATCGTCTGTATACTCGTATTTTCGACCGGCAATCCCTTACTTCCCGGCCTCTGTAATAATGTACACACGGCAATATAATCAGGTAAGCACCTACGCACGCTCGCGCCGTATCTATCCTGCTTACCGAATAACTTTGCTGTGTGTACTAATAATGTATGATTCCGAGATGGGCTACAGACTGCAACCGCTAGCGACAATGCGGCTGCCGGTTGCGGTTGGTCGCAGTACTTAAACTCACTCACCAATATTGTTACAGTTGTTCTACCTGGAAGACTACGAAGTACATATACTGACGAAGGGATGCTGTCCGTTCTGCCGGCAAGCTGGCGAGCCGCGCGACGCGGGTGACGACTCTTCCCCCTCTTCCCCCTCCCCTGGCAGTCCCTCACACGATTCTTGGCGATAAGCATCAGAAACGACGATATATTCATTATATTGTAAGCTTAAAGAATAGTTTGTCAAAAAAAGTAAAAGTCCGTTTCTAATGAACCAGCTAAGTGCCGGAATCGCGCACAAAAGAAACCCTTACCACGGTTCATAATCCAACTAACATACGTTTTTTCTTGTTTTTTTTTTGCTGTTTTTTATTTGTATTATTTGCTGTAATAACTGCCATAGTACAAAATGAAAATTAAGTACAAATGGTTATTTATTAAGGTGAAAAAGATAAAGACGGGCGAATAATAGCGGATCCTTAGTAATAGGGTCGTGTTAGCAAACTTATAAAAAAAACATACAAAATCGTCGCCATGTTCAAGAAAATGACAAGCTCAATTAATTTGTAACCTTTACTGTCTGAATGTATTATTTTGTAACACGAAATGTATTAGTTACTGCCTTGATTTCATTGGATCCTCCAAACCCGTCCATTTTGGCCGCTAATTTTTAATTAATTTATTTTGTTACATTAACATACTGCCTGCAGCTAAACTGGGCAGTCAGTAGTGGAACTCAAAATCATTTAACGCCGGTAATAAGAGAGTGCGTAGATCATTTTAAGGTCTTTGAACGTCTATTTATATCTGCTGCTGACTTTGCTTACTTATTTACTGTATTTTATTTACTTTTCATGTGAACCACCGTTACCGAAATAAATAATGATAAGACTGCGCTTAAATTTAAATCGCACCGCAATAGACACGGCTACAGTCAGCGTCAAAAATATCGGATCACTTTTGTACTTTGTCGCGATTTGTGTGAATGCTCACCAGTCTGTACATACATGTGCATTTATTAACGTACGTGGCTTTCCTTAACCGCCCGAAGGTTTATTGTCGGTTGTACGGCTTAAAACATTAAAAACTATTTACACTTATAAGGTCTACGAGTATGTGCGTGCAGGCACTTGTGATGCTGACTGTACTAGCATCAAATGATTTTTTCTTTAACCAAATATATAAATAATCATCAACAACAGTTGTTTAATACTTTTGAAGTATGCCCGCTAAGTGCAGCGTACGCGTAGTAATGTCGGCTGCAATGGCGGCAATATTTATAAGAACGGTAATTAAATCAGTATTTAATTTTAAGCCTTGCGAAAACATTGACATTATGGTTAGTGTACTTGTTTGTATAGTATAAGTATCATCGTTCTGTATCAGGGTTTACGTGAAACACAAATATGCGCTTGAGTACAAAATAATATGTATGTATATCACGAGTATTGTCTGTATTATTTGTTACGTGAAAAATAGTTGTTTTATTGGTCTTTATTAAGAAATGATAAATAATGAATTTGCACGTTGTGTACTTATTGTGATTTTGAATCCGTCCTTAAAATATATTTATTAGGGGCTATTATACGTATAATTGTATCTATTAAAGTAGATACATTGTGAGTCGCCATTAAGTATACACCACCAAATTATATTATTAGTAAAATACAGTTTATTACTTAAAATTGGACTTTATTATACATAGGTACAGTCAGCGTCATATCGTTACGGTCAAAGTGCACAAATATATCGGGACTCGCCTGTGTGTGAAGGGTGTAAGAACGTGTTTTGATATATTTGACCACTTAGGCCGTAACGATATACAGGGTGTCTCATTGAAATCGGTCAGTATGGGAAAGTCTGAAACTATAAGACATACGAAGATCTGTTCTTAGGAACCATGTCATCGATTTTAATAACAAGAAAATCTGTATTCATATATTTAAAAAAAAACCTGTACTCGGCTCGGGAATCGAACCCATTTGTTTTGAAAAAATAAAGTTACACTATTTCTATTCAGAGATCGTATCCCGAGCTGAGTACAGGTTTTTTTTAATGTATGAATGCAGTTTTTCTTGTTATTAAAATCGATGACATGGTTCCTAAAAACAGATCTATGTCTTATAGTTTCAGACTTTCCCATACTGACCGATTTCAATGAGACACCCTGTATAAGTATGACGGACGCTGAATGTACGCAGCTAGGGTTAGTTTTAAAAAACTTTGTGCGCATATTTATTTTTAGCTTTGACCGCGGGTTTAGCGTAGAGATTATTACTTATTGAATAGTTATAATTTTATCATTATTTATAGGTACTTATTGTTGCTATTATTAGTTCGTACCAAATTGTCACTGGGCTCAAGTATTAGTTATTACTGGCGCAATTTTTACGGCAAAAACTCAGTAATTTGATATTTTTTGTTCGTGCTATACTGTAATTAACAATCATACTTTTTTCCAGGAAGTAAGCTTTACTAGATTTATTTTATATCCCTGTCACGTATAACGGAGATTTTGGTTTACAATAATGAGTTCTAAATGACATGAATATTATTAGCTAATTGTGTAAATAAATATAGTAGTATTGGATTTTGTACTTATAATAATAATGATCTCTGATACAGACAAGGTAATGCGTGCACTTACTATGGCAACCTGACAGGTGTCACACATTAAATATGTTTATCCATACCTTTATGTACCTAATTTCTGCTGATTTACTTTGGTTTTGTCACCTGCTCAGACGACATTTTTTTTAATGAAATATGGCGGCAAACGAGCATGTGGATCAGCTGATAGCGAGTTAACACTACCTAAGGGCACTCGCAACACCATAGGATTGCATGAGCGTTGACAGCTAAGAAGGTTAGGACATAGAAAGTATATTGTATACATTTATAAGTATATAATAAATTACATGTAACGCTAAGTATGTGATAAAACCACCGTCCCATTAAGAAAACGAACAATAAATGTAAGAAACAAGTTTGTTGTTTTTATTTATCGTTTTGTCCAATCTGTCATACAGCACCTGTCCCATTTGCACGGACGTAATATCGGAATGGGAGGCTTAAAAGGTTTTACGTTGCTAGAGATAGTACGCGAGCGGGGCCTCTGGCGAGTTCGTCATACAACTGGTTGGTGTCCCAGTGTTCCTACCGCGTGGCCTTGGCTGGTAGATTATACGGATGAATCTTTTTAATTTTATTGTATGCAGCACCTGTTCCATTTATTAAGTTTATCCTAATAGTGGAACCTGTACCTACAGTGCCTTGCCTAGGGGGCAAATATATAGCTTTTCGGTACGGTAGGGAGCAGACTATGCAGATCGCCGTTCTCGAGGCGGAAGTATACATGATCAATCTAAATGGGTCGGTAGGGAGAATTCAAAAACTATAAGAGATAGGAGAATATGTTCTTAGGAACCATGGCATAGATTTTAGATTTCATATTAGTTATCCATACAAATGTATGACTAATTTTCGTGTCACAATGGA
Source organism: Pandemis corylana (assembly GCA_949127965.1). Classification (NCBI taxonomy): domain Eukaryota; kingdom Metazoa; phylum Arthropoda; class Insecta; order Lepidoptera; family Tortricidae; genus Pandemis; species Pandemis corylana. The sequence goes on from OX421850.1 coordinate 24,525,589, forward strand.
AAAAGTTAGTGGTAGTTTTAACTACCTACTGTACCTAACTTTAACGGTGTGTAACTTTTCGGTCCTCACCCTTTTACCAATTATGGTGCACCCTAAAAGCGATGCAAGCATAATATTTATGGTAAATTGGAAAATTTGCTTTAATTATTGACATTTCTCATATACTTTTGCTTGCCAAGGTAACCTAGCCTCCACAATACGAGTAGATGAAGAAATAAGTAAAATTTTTAGATACCCACTCTTATCAGAATATAATGCTGATGTCCCAGTGAGTAAATATTTTCATCGGGTAACCTCGGTAACATGGCATTTGATATTGACTAAAGCGCCCGGTAAACGATCAAATTGTTTGTCAAACTTTACGTGTTTGAGGCGTTTATCAAACAATCTACGTGTTTGATGCGTTTGGTGAAAATCTGGATTGATGTCGAGTTTGACAAACAGGTTTGAACGTGTACGACGGTGTTTGTCAAACAAGATCTCGGTAGAAGAAGTTTAACAAACAAGTTTGTCAAGCAAGTTTGACCGTTTGCGCGGGGCGCTGTAACAAATTTGTTTGATATTTGGTTTCATCGTTTACGCTTATGTTTGATGAAAACGTGAAGTTTGACAAGCAAGTTTGTCAAACAAATTTGATCGTTTACGGGGCGCTTAATACAGTTTACACGTCAATCATTTATACCATAATTTATTGAGGACAAAGAAACGATAATTTGAGTAGTGCTTGGATACTTCGTCTTTTTTTTCAAGGAGAATATTTTTCAACTAGCCATCAGATCAGATACTTTAGAGCGGTGAAGGTTCTTAAAAATGCATGTTAATTCTATGATAATCCTATAACTGAATCGCGTGACACTGTGATCACATCAGCATCACACATTTTAGTTAAATGCAATATAAGTAACTACTTAATGAGCTAATGACCATCTATACAACCGTAGGTAGGTATTATATTATTATGTCCATGTTTAATAGTCCTAGTCCACCCACATTGAAGAGTAATTGGGCGAAGTTTGTAGGACTCGGTTAAAATATAGACACGTGTTGCCATAGGTAACTATGCAAGTATACTTCTTGTACGTCAAAAAATAAAGAAAGTGGCCGCCACATTGTCTAGTCTATTGTCGCACTATTCGTAGGTCGCACTGGATGATGGGTTACGGAATTTGATCTAATGTGACATGGTTAAATATACTTGTATGTTTTCAATAAAACCGATGAACAGGGAATATGTATATCGATGAGCGGCAGGTGCTGCGCGCGACTGTTCGTTTTTGGCGAATCAGAGGGGGCAGGTGCGTGCGCGCAGGTGTCGCTGTGATCTCAGCCGATATCGATTATATAGGATGTAGTTGACGGGCCTGATGAATTCAGATTTTCACTGCCTGCATGTGCTAGCTATCTTAGTTTATAAGTAATTGTAGTAGGTACTAAACGTACTTTGGCTTCCCTTCTTTGATGTTATATGATAATTAACTTAAAGGACTCCCCTGGGAATACTTTACACTGTTTTAATTGTGGTTGACAAAGTGGTCGATCCTCAAAGTGTATTGAATTCGTTGTTTTTTGTTGGAAGGAAATACCGAAGATAGATAGGAGGTCACCAAAGACTATTATTATTATTATATGATAATTATACCAACGTGTAATTATTTCTTAAAACAGCATAAAGCTAATGCAGTAGGTTCAGTTATTATTATTATTATTACAATTGAGATCCTTAGGCTCTGTCTACCCCGTAAGGGATAAAGACGTGATTTGTGTATGTATGTATGTTTGAGATCTTTTTGTGAATTACTTATGTTTGACATTTAATTGTACTTTAAAAAGGGTGATAAGTAAATCCAATCCAATCTAATCTCACTACCTAATAAAAAAAAATCCTACGCTAATATTATAAAGAGGAAATATTTGATTGTTTGTTTGAATTGAATAGGTTCCGAAACCACTGGACCGATTAGAAGATTTTTTCCTGATGAACATAGGCTATATTTAATTCTGCGCAGACGAAGTCGCGGGCAACAGCTAGTAGTTTATAAAGCTTTAACGAGCGGTCCCCATAACTAAGAACGAGTTTAATATTGTACTATCTTGACCTTGAGTGAACGTTTGTTACTTAGACCGGCCGCTTAAATGAGGCGGGGACTCATTTAAGCGGCCGGTTTATAGGTAGGTACTATAAACGTTCACTAAAGGATCAGCTGTGAGCGCGGTTTCCATCAAAAATAACGCATCGCTTTTCATACAACTTCGTATGGAAAGAAAGCCGTTAGGTACTTTTCTCAAAAATGTCCGTTAAAGTCGTCATTGTTAACTACATATCAGAACAGGAAGTTAATTGTTGCCGGTCAGTCCAAAATTTAAAAATAAACTGTAGCGCTAAACTGTCCAGTAATGTTGCATACAAATTCCATTACTGTCTAGTCATTAACTTTTTAAAAATGCAAATCATCATTATAAAAAATAAAGGCCCAAGACTTAAAACACCAAATAAAAAAAAAAAGCTAGTACGACAACGTGTTTATCTGTGTCTGAAATAGCTTTAGATGTTCTGGGTAGAAAAATACTCTCTTCAAATGCCATTGATAGAAAAAGGCGGCAAAGCAAAAATAATTAATAATTTATGTCAATTACATTTTCATTTATTTTTGTTGTTGTTTTCTTTTCGATTTTTGAGAAAAGCACTATCTATATTTGTCTTGGCCAGAATAGCATTGCTGGCTTCGTATTATTAAACGGACTCGCAAGCTCGTCCGTTCAAACCAATACTCAGCCAGCAATTGCCTACTTCCTGGCCTAGACAGTAATGTACTATATTGATCGGAGTGCTTGTATGCAAGTTGGGCAGAGTTCTGACGGGGCCAGCTCCGCTCGTAGTGGAAACAACGCTTTACGCTCCGCTCTACCCCCAATGCCAGTTTGATATTATTTAATAAGTAGAAAATGTAGATCAGCCTGTGCCCGTGCGCTACTTTGTTACCGCGCGAGATATCCGACAGATGCGCGCGGCATATGCGCGCGCGCCGGCTGGGGCGCGGGCGCTATCAATGCTGAACCAATCATGTTGCTTTCATCCTTTTACTTTGTGCCTGATATTAGTAGTAATTGGTATTGCCTAAAAGTGTTAACAGAAAATGCGAACTGGAAAAAGGTAGGTAGGTACATAGTAAATCCCTCCTCCTAAATAGCTCCTGGGCCTTGCAGTTGTGTTGCGTCTGTGTGAGTGACGGGTCCATATTGGCTCTCATAAAATTCTTGGTCCTATTTTGTTTGTAGTACCGATTTATATTCATAATAATCATTCTTCATATTTTTTCCCCCCCATACTTTGTTGTTCATAAATCGTTATTACTATCATCGGAACTCATAACATTATGTCATACTTTTCTTATTCATAATAGCATTAATACTAAGAATATTTGTAATAATTTTCTTAACTTTGTCGACGCCAACGACACAATATCAGCACCGCAGCTTCAACGCCAATGACCTGTATATGTATACGTACATTACTTCAATGCAAAAGCAACTTTCGTACAATTAGGATTAGGTTCAACTTAAGGTATTGCAAAAAAAAAATCTGACGTATGGGTGACGTCTCTTGTATTTGACGTGGCGGCGAAAAGGTTAAAACACCTAACAACGAAGGCTAAGGCTAAGGGTTACGGCGAGAGCTACGCTTCGCTTGGCTCTTACCTTAAACCTCTGAACCTAACCTATCCAAGTCGGTTTTGCCTCGATTAGCCTTGCGTGTTCGTTTGCTCACTCGCTGCTTTATGTAATTGCTAGCTTCTGCCCGCGACTTTGTCTGCGTAGAATTACACATATGAACCTCCCTCTTCAATCACTCTATCTATTAAAAAAACCCGCTTAAAATCCATTGCGTTATTTAAAAGATCTAAGCATACCTACATAGGGACAGACAGACAGCGGAAAGCGACTTTGTTTATTATATGCAATTTATTATATACTACTATTTATTATCTATACTATAATCTATACTAATATTATTAAAGAGGAAAAATTTGATTGTTTGTTTGTTTGCATTGAATAGGCTCCGAAACTACTGGACCGATTTCAAAAATTCTTTTGCCGTTAGAAAGCTACATTATCACTGAGTGACATAGGCTACTTTTTACCGCGGGAAAATACCTTTTCCTATGGGAAAATTAATTTATCGCGGGCGAAGCTGCGGACGGAAGGCTAGTATAGTACATATATTTATTATAATACTACTAGTTGTTGCCAGGGGCTTCGCCCCCGCTGCATTTTTTTTCAAATTCTTATTTTATACAAACGTGGTAGCCTCGTCGTGGCTTGGCCTGTGGCGTCTCAAGCAGAGGGTCGCGAGTTCGAATACCGGGCACGCGCACCTCTTGAGTTTTTCGGAATTAATGTGCGAAATTACATTTGAAATTTGCTATGAGCTTGCCGTGAAGGAAAACATCGTGAGGAAACCTGCACACATCTGTGAAGCAATTGTGTGAAGTTCCCAATTCGCACTGGGCCCGCGTGGGTCCTATAGCCCAAGCCCTCCAATAAACGGAGAAGGCCTATGCCATGAGGCACGCACGCAACAATTTATAAAAAAAACACAACAACATGTACTGAAATTGTAGCAAATTCGGAATAAGAGGGCTATATTATTATATATTATTTTAATAATTAAGAGAAACATTTTCGGACTTCCGATAAAATGACTAAAAAAGTCATGTGAAAATAACGCACCCCTGTGTGACATCCAGCATTCTGTGCAAAAATCTAAACATTCTTCCGCTGCCACTCGAATCATTACAGGTCCTACAAATACATTACCAACAATTCATTGGAGCTGTCTGGGTGGTTGAAATTCAGCATTAACAATACGGTCTTGTTCAGGTGACTGGCGACTAGGTTCAGGCGGCTGTACATACCACTATAACCCACCGTCACAAACATACATAAGCTTCTTCGCGTGAAACATGTGGTATTTCGTAAGAAAATCTGAATTTGACATGGATTTTTTATATATATTTAAGTAGGTATAGATTTAAGTATACTCACTACAAGCAATGAGTACTTAGTTGTCAACTTTGTAGCGCTTTGCAAGGCTTTGAGAAGCTTGTTAAGTTTACCTACTCAGATAGGTAAACTGCAAATAGGACTACCTTAATATCAGGTAGCCGAGTTCTCATTAAATTGATTGGTGTTTATTCACACCGAGCTCGCTCTGATATGTATTTAATGATAACATCTGCATGTATATTACATTGATCTTTATATTGTTAATTTTAAGTTAAAGTCTTAAAAGGCAAAATCTAAGGAATCATGTTATAGGCGATGCAGCTAGCAACCCATCAATCACTATTTTGATTCCCCTTTCAACCTATACGCCCACAACCATGCTAAACGTGGCCTTTAGGTCTTCTCACCTTAGGCTCTGTCTACCCGTAAGGGATAAAGACGTGATTTATGTATGTTATATATGTATGTAGTCTTTAAAATAAACTTCGTTTGTCACATTCGGGATTTGGTCATCGCACATCCGTCATTCGCTTAACTACGACTACATAAAATGTCTTGTGAAGAGTATGTATAATACGAGTTTATTGTTATATTTATATTATTTTATATGTATCTACTCGTATCTACCTTTGCATAAAATATGAACAAATTGTGAAATGTGAGCACGGTTATATTAAAAAATGACAACTGCGTCAATTTCACTTAATCGACCATTTTGGTCTAGGTAAATATTTACATATTATACCTACATAAAGTAGTTACTTTACCTACCTAAGTAACAGTTACGTACTACACAGCGACCAAATGTGGCATGTTTGGGTATACATATTGCATATGGGTACTTACAGTGCCGTTGCTTGCCTGAGACGGGTATCATAACGTGTTGGGGGGCCCATGGGGGACCAAAAGATTGTGGATAACATTTTAGAATTTTTTATTTTGTTTCATTGATACGGCTGATGCAGCGGTAGCTACGCCTCTGGGTACTTACACACTCGCCTTTATTAAGTAGGTACCTACCTAGACCTCCCTATGACATTTATAAGACTGCTTGCAAACTTTAGTAGCACAAGTATAAATTTACACCCTAAATAACTCTATTATCGAGTAAGCATATCAAATTTATCTTTTGGACAAATATTTTATTTGCAGATAACGTACGAAGGAACCACGCCTTTAGGTACCTACTTCCTATCTATTAAGAAAACACCAACGCACCTGTTATAGATTTCCTACCAAGTACTTACTTAACCTCATATATGTAGGTTCCAGAAATAAATATTTACTTAAACGGTTAATCACATTTGAGGTGCAAGGATGTTTACAAAATGATAATATAATCATACCTAATATGTACCTATTTAGTAATAGTACATTACTGCAGAGGCCGTGAAGTAAGGGATTGCTGGACGAGTTTGGGGTAGGTGGCCGAGTCGAAGACGAGGCCAGATAGAACGAGTCCTGCAATCCCTGTTCCGGCCAAAGCTTGTATAGTGCTTTTCTCAAACAATGTGAGGAAATATTAAAATTAAAATAACTACTAGACAATCAAGTAAATCATAGTTTACTTTTTTCCGGTAGCATATTTTGCATAGCTAAATTTGCCTCCTCTTTTAAATGAGGCGGAGTACAGTTCATAAGTTCCCCGTCACTTTCATCACTAGAAGTCATTTTTATTTCTGTTAAATTATAATAACAATCACTACGAAATACGCATAAGCAGAAAAAAAGATTTTCGATTTGCCACCTTTTTTATTTTTTAAATGTACTAATTTGATCCAGCTATTTGAGCACCATGTTTAACCGCACATAAATAGATAGATTTTTTTTTTATGTCGCAATTATGCTTAGGTACAGATTGTGGTGGTGGTTGGGCTGTATGTAATTTTTTCCTTTGCCAATTTAATTTTAGTATAGAAATTTAAAAAATTAGAGCAGCGGACAAAAATGGATTTTCATACTAACTTTTGTGGCCTAAGCCAAGAAGTAATGTAGGGAGCCATAAACGAGAAACTTCATGTCCTCATATCGGGACATTAACGCATACATTTCCGAGCATGTTTGAGAAAATTTAAGTTATTTTGGATTCGTAACATAACGAATTGTTACCAAGACCGCTCGGATATAAAAAGGTGACTCAGGTAGAAATTGTCGGTTTTTGTGTTAAATAGGAACAAATCTTGCAGCTGTCGGTAATAACAATGTGGCCGAATATACGGCGCGCGCGCCGCCCGGGCCCGGGGCACGCGCCCGCGCCGGCCACTGCACGCCTTATCTCGTGGCTTCCAATCAAATAACCCCGTCCTAAATACGTAGGTACTCGGCAGCTTTTGAGGCATTTACATTTTCAAAACATAGGTAGGTACTAAAATTTATTTTAATTGGGCAAAGGCAGGTTTCAAAGCACCTGATTTTTTTAATTAAATAAGGTGGGCCAAACGAGCTAGTGGATCACCTGATTGTAAGTGAGCATCAACACCAGAGGATTGCAGAGACGCGTGTTCTTATGGCGTGATTTCTTGTAAATTTATGTGTCTACGAGTAAGTATGTTGAAAAAATCCCTTTTTATGACGCCTACGCGAACTTCAAAGAACATGTCTACTAAATACATAGTGTATATTTTCTATACCGTCCTTTTATCCCGTGGGATGATTGGAAAATCCCTATATAGTCCACTTCTTTGATCATTAAGGAATATGTCTGCCAAACCCCTACCAAGAAACTATATTAGCAAGTAAGTTACTCTCTTTTTCTTATCGCACGGGAATTTTGCAAAATCCTGGAATCAGTTTTCAGATAATCACCTAATGTGCCAAATTTAAAGATTCTAATAATAATAGTTACGGAGATAAGAAGATTTCAAAGTAATAGTATAAATCCTTTTTTTCTCTATCCCGCGGGAATTTCGAAAAGTCTTGAAATTAATTTTTAGTAGTTATGATTCCCTACTTGTTTACCAAATTTCACGTGTCTAGTAATTATACTTATGGAGATAGGCTCCCTTTTTAGTGGAATTACAAACCCCATTTATTACCTAAAACGTGGGAATTTTGTGAAATCCCTCCTTAATACACCTCTATGATACTGAAGCAATGTTTATTTACATTGCCCTCTAGGCAGCTGCGACCTTTGACATGTTTATCGCTATCCCGCGGGAACTATGCAATTTTCCGGGATAAAAAGTAGCCTATAACCTGGCCGGTGATTTTTTCGACATATTAGTAAAGTTTTCATAAAAATTCGTTCAGCCGTTTTCATGTGATGCGCTCACAAATATACAGACAAACAGACCAAAATTCTAAAAATTGTTGGAACTGTTTTCGATTCTAAGTATGCCCAACCAATTTTGTTTAAATATTCTCCATGTGCAGACTTCGACCCTCTTCAGCTTTATTATATAAGGTACTAGAAAATTAGGCGCGGATATTTTCAGGGTATGTAATTATTAATTAAAAACCTAAGAATCAATAAAAACAAATTATTAAAGTAGTTATTGTGTGGCATATTTTTTTGTTTCATACAAAATTAATAATTACCATTACCCGTCCAAAGAAAATCATCCTTGCATTAGACACTGTAATTAATTAAGTATGCTTTAAACTGACTAACAACGATGCAAACAATCGATCCTCAAAATATCCGCATCTGATTTTCTAGCAGCCTGTATGTATAGATAGGTAACTACGAAGAAGTACGTAGGTATGCTAATAGCAATCAATCATTAGTAGTGATGAAACCTGTGTGTGTCTTCGCAAAAGTGAAACGGTCGCTGGCTCAGCATTACGCTGAGGTGTTAGACACCTGCAGCACTGATTTGGGAGGGGGTATTTGACCATTACCGTACAACGTTGTCGATATTTTGTCACAAGATTTTTTAATTATATTTTTGTTACTTTGACATTGGCGAAGTTGTCGTCGCTATAACGACTTGATACGCTACAAATAAGAAGAAGAAGAAACTGAAACAAAGTATCCGGTTGCAATTATCGAAGACAGTCATACGTTGTATCGCCGCACGCACCCAGAAAGAGCAATCAAAATTCATGCGATTTTATGCATTACTTGTACTTCCATGCTGGTCTGGGAAAGAAAAAACATAGAATGTTCCAGTTGCTTCTCTTCCCGCACCTTTGGTAAAAGCCCATAGAGGGAGTGGGTGAAAATCATAGAAATCATGTCATAGGCGATGTGGCTAGCAACCCATCACTATTTTGATTCCAATTTCCACCTATACGCCCACAATATTGCTAATGGCCTGTAGGGGCTGTAGGTCTTGTTACCTTGGACTCTGTCTACTAAGTAAGGGATAAAGACGTGATTTGTGTATGTATGTGTATGTTATAGCTTTTGCACTTTGTGTTGTAAGAAATGTAGTTGTATGTAACATACTATATTACAAGTAGATAGCTAGAACGTTGTGTCTATGTGTATGTAATGTACTCGTAATGTCCTGTTACTGAGTGCGGTTGAGTCCAATAAAATCAACTTGTGATGTTTTTGCGAGAAAGACGTGAAAATAATGTCCAACACACCCGTCTCATTACTTATTCCGAATTGGCGCGGGTCACAGTGCCGATATGCCGATAATACCTCTAATTTCATGCGAATGTCCATTGCCGAAACCGATAATTGCGGCGCATGCCTAATAATAAAATAATCCACACGTAATAAAATTAAGCACCTGACTACCTACTGACGGTGTTTAAACAGTTCACCTGTCCTAAAAACACCTAACATGAAGTTGATTACTTGTATCAAAATATTTCTCAATACTTTCGGTACCTATAATATATGGTAACCTAGTAAACGCAAGATAATTTTATTTCATCGGCAAAATAATTTCTTATTTTGTCTGCGCTTTCTCTCAATCTCAATTTCATTCATTTATTATTGTAACTTTTTTTTAAACACGTGCTTTCTTTGTGCTTCCTAGGATCAAACAAATCCATTGTCGCTGGGCTTGAGCCTAGGAAGCAAATAAGAGGAATATTGCAGTGCAGGATTCATCAAAGCACCGACGTGGGCAAACAAAAGGCTCCATTGGTGATATGTGCTTCGCTAAAAATATACCTACCTGTATACCTAAGCGAAACTAATCTTGAGAGTGCTGGAAAATACAAGGAAGTCAGGAGTGTCAAGTAGGTCATGAGTTTTTGACAAATTTAAAGGCTGCCCTGTGTATCGTCCCGTTACGTGTGAACTATTGGATGCCATATTAAAGACAAAGTGGTTCTCATGAAAACTGTACTTATATACTTATTACATCTTGCTATATAGAATTTAATCACCTGAGCGTCGAAAGCTTCGAGTCTAATCTAGCTAACTTAAATTTGTTTACGTATGCGTAGAGTGATGATGGAGACTCATAGCTATTTGGAATTTGCAACTGCGAAACATTTTGAACTTATTAACTACTAGCTGTTTGTTGACTTTGTATACAAAGAATTTGTTTATCGCCATCCCACGGGAAGTAGTCGGGTGTAGTCCGGGATAAAAAGTAGCATATGTTTTAATCTAGGGTATCAGCCATCTCCGTTCCTTTGATTCAAATCCGCCCAGTCGTTTTAGAGTGAAGAAGGAGCAAACAATACACCCACTCAAAAACTTTCGCATTTATAATATTAGTAGGATAATTTACTATGAACATCGGTCATTTCATAATTTCGTCGACTACTACTAGTTAAATTGTAAGACCAACTTAGCTATGGCAAGCCCCCCCCCCCCCCCCACACTTGACTCTAACGATAATTAGAATAGAACTAGTAAGAACTTTAGAGCTTAATAAAATATTTCACAAACGGATAACTGTATCGAAAAATAGTTTTCCCTTACAATATTATTGAACGAACTTTCCAACGATACCCTACATTTTGGAAAGAAAGAGTAAAAACTTTACTTTTAGGGGAGGTACCTACCCAAAAAAATATTGAAGATTTTATTTTACCATTTTGTCGGCGAAGTTAATATATGTACACCCATGCTAAATCCTTTCTAGTACTAAGAATCTCTGAGCTAAGCCGCGGACAGAAAGACAGACAGACGGACAGACGGACGGACGGACGGATATAGCGAAACTATAAGGGTTCCTTGTTGACTACGGAACCCTAATACCGTTAGGTAGATGATCTAACGAGGGTTTAGCGAGGTGGACGGATGACCTGGTTAAAGTCGCGGGTTCACGGTGGATGCAAGCCGATTCCAACCCAGGCAACTGTAGGTCTCTGGGGGAAGCCTATGTCCAATAGCGGACCTCCAATGGCTGATATGATGAGGTGGTGTAATTAAATATTAAAATAGTCTTACATTTTCCTGAACAAGGGGTGATGGGGTGTTAACATATTAATAAATATTTTAAATTTCCCATGTAGAAAGACGGACCTACTTAGCATTTGTATGGGCCGAAATTTGATGAAAGAATTCACCAATTTCTCGTGTGACCAGCTTCAAACGAAGCCATTATTTTAACACTTCACTTCGCGTCGCGCCATATTGGTAATGTCTCAAAGTTCGGCGTCAGTCATGACAAAAGCTGGGCTAAAAGTATTCAGCATTCCTTTACTTTTTGGGCTCAGCGTGGCTTGACAAGTGACAAAAGCTCCGAAACGTATCGATGTCGACATTATCTACTCTTGCCAGTAGTATTTGATACCCTAAACCACGTGGTTTTTCGTAGGCTCATGTCAATCTCTTGTATTATCAATTTATCATTCCATTCTCTTAGCGTTGTCGATAGTAGAAAATTACTTTATCTAGCCACACTATGCCTCAAAAGCAATAAAAAGGAACAATTCTAGGAATATTTCAATGTCCAACTTAATAAATACTTAGGATTATGACCTCTTTGAACATAAAAAAAACTTAATTTCACACGCTCAGAGGGGGGCCCCCCTTGCCAGCTAAACGGTTGTATTTGGATAGGTGAAAATGTTTATGGTAGTAGTATATATAACGAAGTTTATATGAAAACTATCACAGCTAGGCTTTACAATTTGACGAGGAATAGTCGACCAACTTGTAAAATGTACTAGAAACCGTGAACTATGTTCATAGTAGTATCGAATAAAAATGAAAAATATTAATTATGTTCATAATATCCACATATTGTGACAGGCAACTACGGAACCCTACACTGCGCGTGGCCCAACGCGCTCTTGGCCGGTTTTCTGTTTCCATTTAAATATTGTTTTAATCTTAACTATCGTTAGCCAAACTCTAGTTATATCACTCAATGTTATTGGTTCCAAGGCTGGTGTCCATCTTCCTTTTACGAGTACAAACACAAAACACAAAGTACAAAATTATGATTAGTAAATAGTTTTTTTAATATAATCACCGCAAATATCGTTTTATTACATAAAACACAAATAAAAGTTTCATTATTTTCTTGTGAACTAAACTAGACCATGTCAGAGGAAGATTCCTGTTATAATTCTTATTTGAAATTGAATTCGATTGTGAAAATAAGTATTCCTAGAAATTTTATTTACTCTCATTCCTTCGTCTGTATCAATACCTACTGCGACACCGCTAACTAGTATTATATTAATAAAACATGATCCCTTAGAATTGCTATAAAGAACAAAAAATCCTAACAAAATAAGGAAATTGGTATCCAGCTTCGACTTTTAGTCCTTTCAGACTTTCTGTATATTATATTTTTATATTCACTTATAATATTTATAATTTAGCAACTTTAAGACTGAAAGAATCTGGAATACAAATGCTGGTCGTTTTTAAATATGAATTATTAAAAGTTTACCTACATGCCAAAATTTTTCTTCATTAGTCTTCGAACAGTATCCGAGAACAGCATGCAGTACACATATACATCTATAGTAGGTATTCGCCATTTAGGACTTCAATAGCGATCACCAATCTGACTTATGCCGATATCGTAAATTTCTTGCGACAAATCAATTAAATCTATGTGTGTGTATGTGTATGTATGTTATAAAGTAATTTATACAGCCAAAAATAAAATCTTAAATGCGTTTATGTTTGTTTGTTTCTTTATACTTTCTTTCTAAATGGAGACGAATTGATTTCAAATAATAAAAACATCAACTAACACTCATGCCGCCGGCAGTCACCGCGTTAGCCGCTCAGCTACCAGCGGCCGTCGGTACAACGGCTTTAGGTTTCAATAGCGGTCGGCCTTACCATGACGTCTTAATGCGTTTCAATTCCGATTCAGTTTAGGTTCACTCGTTGTCAGATCCATACTAAAAATGACAGCTATATCAACTGAGTCGAAATTGAATCGCATTAAGATGTCATGGTAAGGAAGGCCCCTGATTTATTGCGTAATGATAACGACGCTTTTATTTTTACAGTTTTTTTTCTTGGTTTCTTTTGATATAATATTTTATAATAACTCGAACGTTGTGTCCGTATACATTTTCGTTAATATGGGGAATATTCATGTTTATTGTTTATTACTTATAATAATCATTTGTATCTTAATGACACAGAAAAAAATATAAACAGACTTGAAAATATTCAATATTTTTTAAAGTGAAATTTGAACTTGAATAAATTGTATCCGTTCAAAACGCCACCATTTAGCGCGCGCTTTTGATGACGTCACATGTCATGGTGTTTGTCTACGCTAATCTATATAAAATATATAAAAGAAAGTCGTGTTAGTTACACTATTTATAACTCGAGAACGGTTGAACCGATTTGGCTGAAAATTGGTAGGGAGGTAGCTTAGAACCAGGAGACGGACATAGGATACTTTTTATCCCGATTTTCCCACGGGATTGGAAAATTCCAAAATGTTGTACTAATAAAGCTACAGACATTAAATTTAGCATGCCGACACATTATTCCTTGATTAGTATAAAGATGCACTTACAAGGGAATTTTTCAAATTTCCCACGGGATAAAAACACAAGGTACCTACCTAAATAATTAAGACTATAATTAGTAGATAATATTCCTAGAGGATCTGTAGGTGCTCTAAGAAGGGATTTTACGAATTTCCCACGGGATAAGCAATAAAAACCTTATACTTGGAGACATGAGTGTATGTATGGGGTGTGTCGTCACTCTGACGTTATGTGCGCGGACGAAGTCGCGGGGAAAAGCTATTAATGTTATAAAGGAAATATGAGTATTTTTTGTGTTTTGTGTTTTTTTCTTAACGTACCAGTACTAGTACCTACTACGGTAAAGACTTCAATCTAAAAGCAACTGGTCATGTTAGTAATTAAGTAAGTTGGCAAAAAAAAAGTAAACTCATTACCTATTGCACATCAATTTCATAATACAATAATACAAATAGCCCTGAAAAGAGATGTTCCGTCTAACCTGGATCAAGAGAGGAAAACTCAACATAGCAACGGAGTTTCATACTTACTTTAGAAAATAATACATCACGTAAGGCTTCCAAAAATGACACGCTGCGCCAATATGCTTCAATCGGTTTAGGGCGTCATTAGCACAGAGTGCACGATGCGTAAGAAAAAAGACGAAACAACTGTTGAGCGCATCTGCGCCTCGGAGTCTCAACACCCTCCGAGGTTTATATAAGGGGTTGCGGCGTTTTCAAGTCATTCCCGTACCGACAGACGGCTGAGATACACGTCTCTCTCCGAGAATCGCTTTCCGGAACGCGATCTCGATCGTGAACATGAAGTGCTTGATAAAATGTGCTGTACTGACTTTAGTTTATTTATTGACCGTGGACGCGGCTGAATTAAAAATTAAGGAAGAACTTCAAGCCATGGCGGAGCAGATAGAGATTTTAAAAACTTTGCATCTCACTGACGTTACGCGACTCAAGAGGGAAATCGAAGAACTGAAGTAAGTCATAAACTTTAATTGATATAATTTCTGCTTATTTTCTCATTTTTCTGTTAAGAATTTGTTTTTAATAATTTACAGATAGCTAGAAGTACTTATAAAGTGAGATTGAGTTAACTTACAAGTCTAACTTTAATTTTGATTTGAGTTGTATATTATTGGAAAAGTTTTAATTTTAGTTTTAACAGTTTCTGCTACTCTGTTAAAACAGCTCTGTACTTACTTTCAATTTTGTTTTTACTAAATATATCAATGTATTGCAAATGCGAATACCAAAATATGTATATATATATTTTCATCATTAGAGGCAATTGCTCGAGCGAAATATGTAACTATCTCTGATTATCGTTATGATTAACAATTTCGATTAAAGCCATCTTATGCTGGGTCATTTGGGCAATATATTAAATTGACTTTTTATACATATTTACTTTAAATTAGACTCTCGGTTTCGGGTCATACACCGAATAAGAAACAAAAGTTTTTACCGTGAACATCAAGTTAACGACAGTCATTAAACAGAATAAGGTACCCTTACTTGGTTGTTTGCCAGGCGCCTTATACATATATAGGCTTAGGCATAGAATACTGTCCAAAAATATTGGTTGTAAACCGTTTACTTGTGTCATGTCCACAGGAAACGCGTGAACAAAATTATGGCCCTTTTCTTAAATAGAAGTTCCGTGCCAAGTTTATCATCAAAAATGTATAACGTTCCAAAGCGTGTCTTAATGCGCCCCACCAATACATTGCGCTTCAACGACTAAAGCCAGACTAAATATTTATAGTATACATATAAACATATGTACCTTTACCTTGCATGGTCGTCCCAAAGTTATGTTGTCCTAATAATTCGCAGTTATATTGGATAAAACCCACGGGGTTCCAATATGCCATGATAAGTTGATATTGGTAATGCTTGTACCTATATTAAGTAAAACGCACATGCTGCAGAATAATTAAAGCAAATAACACTGGATGGTGGAAGCTTCGTGGACTCGGAGTTTCCATTCAGGGCGCGATTTTTGAAAGCACTTAATGTGGAAATACCACTCGAAAATGGTGAAAAGTTGTGCTGATTTTGAAAGAAGAGTAGATTAGATGAAAATTACAGCTATAATTTTATTGATCTAGTCAAATTAGACTCTGTAAGATGACCCTGGGAAATAGCAGCAAACTCAAAAAATCTGAGTGTACCTACCTAATACCCCAGGCTTATGCACAAGAAAACGACTTCTTGATACTTGCTTGAAGTCATTAATATTTCTCTGTAGGTTTATGATACCATTCTAATCATCATCATCCCCAGTTTAAAGTTGTAGAATATAGCTAGTCTCAATATATGTACAAAAAGAAATGTCCTATCCTACTGACTGACTTATCAACGCCCGGCAGAAGCTTGCAGGCCTATCTAAATTATTTCGTAGAGATTCCCTTTAAGATGTTAACACGGTATATGGATGGATTTTGCGACATTACAACGGGATTGGAATTTTTGCATTGACAAAGGGCGAATCCCCGACTGGATTTTTGAAAGCACATGTGTGATAATGCCACTCGCAAGTGGCGAAAAATTGAGCTAAATTTGAAATACAACTAGAGCACAAGAAAATTACAGCCTTAAACAATCTTGTCGACCAGTCAAAAATATAATTTTAGATGTAGGTTATTGAGCTGTAGAGCATTTTCGAGTGCGTGTCAGCACTTAACCACGAAAAACTTTTCCACGAAAACTTTTTCACGAACGACTTTACCACGGTAAACTTTACCACGAATAAACTTTACCACGAAAATACCATATCACGAAAACTTTTTCACGAACGACTGTAACACGAAAACTTTATCACGAATAGACTATAATATCACGAATAGACTACCACGAAAAACTTTTCCACGAAAACTTTACCACGAAAAGGCTATATATATCACGAACAGACTTTAACACGAAAAGTCTCAAATAGATCGGTTAACAAATGGCTCAAAAGGGGTTTGCGCGTCATATTAGTATTGTTAAGAATGACTTATTGGGAAATTTATAGTTATTATTTAAATTAAAAAGAATAACTAACGGCGTTAGTATAACAAAACTTTGATTTTCCAATTAATAATGAAACAAAAAAATTTTTTTTTTTTAAATGACCAAGAATCAAAAATGCCTAAACAGTAACACCTTGACTTCGTAAACTTATTTAGCCCTGGCAAGCGGCAGGCTACCCAAAAATTTAAAAAAAAATATGTCAAATTACTTAGAATGTCAGAAATTGCTTCTAAGAAAATAGCTCAATTTCTAGTCATTACTGGCGCGACAGTTTCTCTTTCTGAATTTAGGCATTTAATACTAATGGAAATTTACGAAACGCATAATAAATTAACGAAATAAACTTCAATAAACTTAAGTCTAGTATATAATTTTACATTGTCTAAATTAAGTAACAAGCGAAACCTGTATTTCAGACATAAAAGTTAACGAAAAACATTCACAAATTAGCCAATAACATTACATCGCGTTGTTTGTTTCTTATTTTTCTTAGTAAAACTGAATAAACATTGTTGCTGAGCATATTGCCGAAGGCATTATTGAATTACGGTTTAAACCTACTCAATTCAACAATCATCACCATCTCCAGCCTATATAAGTCCCACTGCTGGGCACAGGCCTCCTCTCAGAATGAGAGGGCTTGAGCTAGCTATACCTAGTTCCCACGCGGGCGCTCTGGAGCGGATTGGGAAGTTCACACACACCTTTGAATTGCTTCACAGATGTGTGCAGGTTTCCTCACGATGCTTTCCTTCACCGAAAAGCTCATGGTAAATTTAAAATGTAATTTCGCACATAAATTCCGAAAAACTCAAGAGGTGCGAGATCGGGCTTGAACCCACGACCCTCTGCTTGAGAGGCCACAGGTCAAACCACTAGGCTACCATGGCTTTTTTTAATTCAACAATATGAGGGCTGAAATATATCCGAAATCCGTACAAAATATCTAAAAACCGCTTGGAAATCGACAAACAGTATTAACTTTGAAATCTCGAATGCAGCACCGGTTAAAATTATTAACTTAATCTTTCAAATGAACGTATACTTAATCTTATAAACTTTTGTTCCTTTGCATTTATTACATCATTTGAATTTTATAATATGTATGTATTTTAAGAATTAAATACGTAAGTAGGTACATCAAAAGTTAACAAGAGATTTAATAGAACTTTGCTAATGCACATATTTATTTTAGGCCCTAAATATGCCTGCGTTGCACATTAGAAGTACTTAAGTATGTTTACGGGTTAACGCGGTTTTCCTTCATAAGTTTCATAACCCAATAGCCGAGGGCGCAGCGACCAAGTCTCGGAAAATCGAATTAAACTTTACTTAGTTAGATAACTTGCTCCACTCCACGAGGCACAAACCGACGCGAGCATAGTTGCAGATAGATATTGGCAGTAGATTTACGAGATTAATTCACGAGGGCACAAGGGCGAAACTTAAATTGTCTAAGGGCGGTTTCACCGCTCTCTGTCAAGTTTCTAATAAGTACCTTATGTGTCAGATATCTGTGATGCTGTCTCTGATTATTCTTCCAAAACAAAAACAGACTGTTATCATTGATATCTGACACTTAAGGTATCAGGAGCTTAACAGAGAGCGGTGAAAAAGTCCCTAAATCTAATTATTCACTTTGTTTTGCTATTTAAAATTTTAGATTACCAAAGTTTCTTTTCGAATACAATATTGAAAATTTGTACTAATATTATAAAGAGGTAATGTTTGTGAGTTTGTGACGCTGTAGGGGATAATCTCTGGATCTACTGAACCGATTTTGAAAATTCTATAGCCATTATTTTTATACCAGAAAATCGTATATTTCTCGCGGGATAGCGATAAGCGAATTCGCCGCAGACAGGGTCGCGGGAAACAGTTAGTAATCAATAAACGGCGCGCACCGATTGTGATATCGGGTAGGTAGGCATTTTCTCTTAAGATTGAAATATCGATACCGTATGTACCTACTGTGCATAAGAAAACTTCGTCGGCAGCTCTCATGGAAATCGGTGGGAAGGACCCCTTTCCGGGAAAGTCATTAAAAATAAACCTACTTTAAAGTTTCCCTGGTGCTTCATTAATAATACCTACCCAGGTACTTTAGTTATATTATAGCTGTGGTGGGGTTGGACGTGACTTAGAACTAAACTAAAAAAAATAAGTAAATTGTTTCGACCGTGGTCTTTGAAACAAAACAAGAAGTTGTTGATTTACCCAAAGATGCGAGCCCTTTTCAAGCTCTTGCTTACGGGCGGACTGAGTACTTATAGATGGCTACAAATGTTAACAAACACGTTCAATTAGTATTTCAATGTGTCTATGTCTTTCAGACATAGGTCCAATAAAATATTGATTACAAGGTATAAATACAATTTACGTAGCTTGAGTTTAATTGATTGAATCAATTATTAATAAACAAATTAAAATCTGTACCTACTACACCTTCATAAGTTTATGTAAGCTTAATTCCTCAACAAAATTGTATTCGAGAGGTTCGTTAATTTGTTTCGAAATTAGGTAAAGCGGCGTGTATCCATAACACGTGCCGGTGTAGTGAAAAAGAGTTTACCTACACTCTGGAGGTTTTATTTAGTTTAGGCTTGATTATTTTTTGTTCAGGAAGCTTTTTTTATCTAGTTTAAGGAACTGCTTAAAGTCCATACACAGTAAGAGTACGAGTATTTCGGCTTCGACGCGACGAGTAAAAAGACAAGTATTAAATATTGGGAGGCGAGTGGCGTTTGGCGTTTGGCGTTCTTTCACCTCGATTACTAAATATTGCGTAGCCGCGCCACGCCGCCGCGCCGCGATTAAATTGGGGCGGTACTGGTACAGCCGCCGTAATTTCGCTAACATCGACTTTTCTCGCGCATTATTCTTTCATCTACGCCTTTCTAAGAGTGCTTTTTCGTTATATTCTGTAGAGTAAGATTAAAGGTGCCCTCTATAATTTTTGCTTAATATGTTCATTGATGTTCCGTGTATTTTTATCTTAGAAAGGGAATAAATACTGAGTAAACATCTTGAATAAGTAAATCTATGCTTGAGCAAATAAATGTATTTTCCAATCGTTGCATTATAAATGTTTTTGTTCGCTTTGTAGATGAAGAGAGACTTAGCTCGGTACCAAGAGATTTAAGATGTACATATAGGGCTTTGGCTTTGAAATTATTTAAATGAAAACAATCCAATAATGTAAGTTATATGTACTTATACATAATACTTAAAAGCGGAAAAACCTTTGTTATTTAATTCGGTAACCTTTAGAATCCGTTAGAATCGGTACAACATGTAGAGTCGACCAAGTACTTAACCAAGTTACCACTTTTTATGACAGTTCTTACACCAGAAAAAATAAAACGGCAAAGGTGGGCAAATTTTTGATGGTTTAAGCCGTACAAATGACATTGAAGCTTAGAGTAAAGAAATTCCTTCGTTGACCATACTTACTAACCTTGTAGTACAGTACAGTGAATTTTTGATTTTCTTCAACTCTGTGCTGGAAATATTTCTCGATGGAATTTCGTCAATAATATTCGCTAAAGCCGGCCAATGGCGGAGTCGCTGAAGCATCACTACAGCGAGCCACCATTCAGCCTTTGAAGCCTCGCAAGACGTGTCATAATATAAAAGTCGTAAAGGCAGAAGTGGCGGGCGAGATCTCGAGGACGTCCGAACCAGGCGCAGAGCACAAGCCGTCCAATCCGATCGCAGCTAATAATCTACCACTTTAACTTACCTCCACCGATATATGTACTATTATAATGAAATTAAAACTTGAGTTAAAATGGGGAGCGAAACTGATAGCAATGTAAATAAATTGAATATCACAGGATAGTTGACATGAAGTCACCTTTTCTTTATACAAATAGGTAGTATCTAACAGAACACAAATCAAAATAGTTTTATGCGCACATGTGAGTTCGCACTGACGCCACCGTCACATTATTGAGGACATCGATGACGAATGCGTATGTTTTGTTTGATGGGGCTGCCCAGCTGCATTATACCAATTATAGTTAATTGAACGTTTGTATGCTACAGCCCCCGCACGGCCAGCTTTTTAATTCACCATCCCGACTCGCTGTCGCTAATGTCCTGGTGAGGATGGCGTGTACTACAACTTGCCGTAATGGGCCCAATAGGGGCAAACATCTGGCCTTAGCGCGGTGTTTATTTATATCCCAGCCGGAAGTGATGGTCTCGAGCCCACATCCGGTCGCGGGCAAAATATGGTGCGCGTGCCGCGTGCGCTACACATTCCTAACAACAACAAAAAACTGAGTAACTATATTTCAGTCAGGTAAAATTATTATTTAGGAATCTGAACTTACTTTTTCGAGCACTGCCTTAATATGACAGAAAAATTTAGAATTTCATTTTGTCAACCATTTTGTGTGTTTATATACAAATACATACTCACCTAAAATAAAACAGAGTGTCAGATATATCATAGAAGCAATATGTTATCCATTACGTTATTGGTACAACATAAAGATGTCAAGGGCTTAATGTCGCCTTCCGGTACATTTCGCTGTTTTGGTTACTGCAATATAGACGCTGACTGTACCTACTTTGATAATAGCCTATCAAGTCCAGATGTAGTCGAAGTTTTTATTCTTAATTCGAGTATTCATAAGGGCAGATGTTGTTTTAACGACGGCTGTATAAAAACAAAGAATAACTTAGAAGCTACATATACATAGATATATTACGTAGGAAGGAACGATAAAAATACCTACACAGAATGTTTTATTTTACTATGCAATAAGAACAGGTTTCCAAATATAATGAAGTATCATTGTGGTCCGTGGAGCGCAGTCTGGATAAGGTTCACAATGGCGTGTATTTTTTTTTTCTAACGCCCGCCGAGCACATGGCGCGGTCGCACCTGGTGTTAAAAAAAGTTTTAAAAGCTCCGAAACCCTCTCAAAGGCTCAATTTACCAATAGAAATTCTGTTAGATTGCTCCAACGTTTTTTCGAGTTTGAGCAATAGGTATTTATATTGAAACCGGAGGTGTTTCATTTTAAATCCGGCTTCTTCCAACTCTCGGACTTTATTTATAATTTCCAATTTGGCAAAACTCCTTCGTATCTTGGTTGACATTTTGGGAAATAGGTATAATTACTACGAGCAAACTACTTAGATTTTATGAAAATGGCTTGTAGGTATCCACATTCGTCATCAGATAGGTACATCAGAACTGTTCAGGTGTTCAAAAATACCTAAACGCGCACTTACGCGACTAAAAACTTATTAATTGTTTAGCACTATATTTGAGTGTTAAAAATAATGGTAACATTATTACGAAGCATTATTCTACCCTTACACTTGAAGAGGAACTTAATTTATAATTGAATATTTCCGCAGAAAGTAATTTCCTCTTTCCTCCGAAATTTTTAATTTTAATAATGCTCCTGAAATGGGAGTCACCCTCAGCCCGACTGGAGATTATTGCTTCAATAAAATAGACTAGGCACCGCTGCCCCGCCTCATAACGACAGGGAAAGGGACATTTTTTTATTTGTTTTACTTAATCCAATTTCATGATAATTAAGAATTTCGGGCAAAAAGAGCTTTCATAAAAGAGCATTTCTTTAACGTAACTTAAGCAAGCTGTCCAGAGTTCACCTGGAAAAATATTAACGTGTCCAAGTCTATGTAAAATTCCATCTCTCATAGAAAGCCTTCTTACCTTGAATAATAAACGCGATTGGCATCGCAGCGCAATTATTATCAGAACGTCGCTCGCTAAGCACAAGGTGCACTCGCCGGTTCCCGTGAAACGGATTTCATGGTTGACTTAACTCAATTCAATGATGAATTTGGTTCGTAATTTGCTGGGAGCACGCGCTCGCGCAGGTATCTTCATTTATGCTGCAATTTGAGACCTACATTCGCATTTACGCGTTTAGCAGAGTGACTGATGATTAAAAGGTATAGTTCTATAATGCACGATGAACATTTTTAATTACTCAATTCAATGTCGAATCCTTGGACCCGGGTTAATAGGTAATATTAACCGGTCTAAACTGTGTACCACTTCAACATTACGAGTACATTTTTTATAACATTAAAACATACCTACATCATTCCGTTTTGAGGTTGGGTTTTCAGCTACTTATTGCAACTTGACAATAATTAGACTCTGTCTACCACGTAAGGGATAAAGACGTGATTTATGTATGTTTGTATGACAGTAATTTTAATGGCCAACAGTGCTGACCAAGTGGTTTTTTCCTGGATAGGACAAAGTTGATCCTGAAATAGAGTCGTCTGGTGTATATAGTTTGTAGATAGGGTGATCGAAATTAAAATAATTATTACATACAACATTAAAACGGAAGCGGAAGTCGGGCCGAGCAGGAGACACGCTGCTGGCCGCGCGATGTTGCGTAACGTGGTCCTGAGCGCCGTCGCCGCCTGTTCTATGTACGCGGCTCATTCGTAACATTAATATACTCAAAATTGATCGAAATTGTATCCCTTACGTTCCCTGAAAATAAAACAACTAAATATCAATGTTTGGGTTCAAATACTCAAACCGTTTCACGTATTTCCGCCTTTTAACCTTAAAACCCTGCTATATGATATGACCCTCATCAGCAGCGCCGCAAGTAACCAAAGCCAAACCATTTTCACTGCTATAATATTTTTCTTCCATGCTGGTCTGGGATGTACCAGTTGTTTCTCTTCCCGCGTACCTTAATGGTAAAAGCCCACCGAGGGAATATGCGAAAGTCATAGGAATCATGTATGAGTGATGTGGCTAGAGCAACCCATTACTATTCTGATTCCCGTTTCCAACTACCTATATGCTAAAGCACAATAACTCCGTAAGGAATAAAGACGCGATTTATGTATGTAGGTGTGTATAATAACTTTCCATGTCGTAATTGTTGCGCAGGGAAGCGTCGATGGCGCGAGGGAGCACAAGCAACCACGCACGTAACGAGCAAGCCACTCTGCAGTGGGCGCGCTCCTCGATGCAGGAGCTGCGCGTCGAGATCCGCGAGCTGCGCGCGAGCCTCAACAGCTCCACGCTGCTGCGACAGCTGCACGTTATGCGCAATGAGGTGAGCTTAAAACATAGAGCAAACAACCTATTAGAGGAGAAATGTCATATAATTTGAAATAAAATTCGAAAAAGACGTATGTTATAATTTTATAGCCCTTATTACAACTTTAATTGCTTATTTCTTCTATGGCCTAAAATATAGCATTCAAGAATAAGAAGTTGATATTTGGAAATTACTCCCAGGGTACATACGTATTCAGAAAAAAAGTAGGTACTATAATTTTATAAAGGTCCTTTTAAATTCCGCTCACGGTTCTATCGCCTCTATGCAATACCTGCCTACGACAGCAAAATGTATTTAAAACGCCAAGATAGCTTTTAGATCACCCCAGTTAAGCGCAATATTTCCTGCCCGATTTTCCTTCAGCACGATGCAAGTAACAGAGATTTTTGTAATACTTTAGCTGAAGCAAGCTCTGGTTGAAACTGCGGACCTCGCGCAGCTGGCGCGCACTCAGGAGGCGCGAGTGGACAAGCTGGACGGAGAGACCGGGCGCCTGCGCTATGAGTACCAGCAGGCGCGCGGCGCCATTGCTGACCTGCGCGCGCACCAGGCGCGGCTCGCCAAGGAGGTCAGTGCGCATTGCTTACACTTAAATCCGACGAATGTATTTTTCAAGAGCCATAATCCACTGGGACGCCAAGGCTTATTCAATTATTTTTGTATAGGATACGTAGATAAGACTTTGTCATGGCGTCCCAGTAAGTGAGCTTTAAAGACTGTTAACGCGTTCACTGCCGATAACGTGTATTTTGTTAACAACACCTGAAAAAGTCTCAGGTTTGACAACCGTCAGTGAATGCGTTAAGCACAATTGCTGGGAAACGAAAGGAACGACCCTGCAAAGTTGCTCTAGCCGTACCTATAGGTACCTAATGCTAGCCATTTTATTTAAGCCTCTCTGATTCCCATGCTATACGTGTGCATGTGCATGTGTGAATATTCGGCTATTCTTTCACCGCAGCTAAATCATATCAATTATTCGATTAATATTTCCAAACATTACGTAAATACTTGCATAGCATAATTAAGCATGAGCAACTTCGCTGAAATAGTAGGGAAAAGTCAGAATTAGTAAGTTAGGTACAAGTGGCTTTTCGTAAAATATGCGTACTTTGTGATTCTCAGATCCTGGGGTATTTTTTGATAATTAGAAGAGTATTTGGCTTATGTTATGTATAAGCTTTACGAGTATGCTTTATCCAGCCCCTGTTACATCTATCGTCCGAAGTATATGCGCAACCCATTAGCCTCGTTTTATTACTAACATATAATAATCAGATACATGAACCGTTCGTCGTTGTATCGGTTCTAGCGTACATCATTTATAAAATGATTTATTATAACCACAAAGGGCCTAATGCCTACCCTTTCTTAAGTGAGTTCGCTAAAGATGAGACGGAGCCCTTCCGCCCGCCGAGGATTCCCACAAAAATATATCCATTGAACCCTTATCATCCCCCAATAGGGAACCGCATCATATGAAGTGTAAATCGTTGACCTGAATTTGATTTTTTTGCATATCCGTACACACGTACTTAGTATAACTTTTTGCCAAATCATCGGCCTATTTGACGTGATACTATACGGAAGTTGTTTTTATGATATACCTATATTGACAAATTACCAAGAAGTTTTTTTATGGAATTAATGTTGGTTGGTGGTTGTTATACTCGTACATAAAAATAAAATAAAAAGGAAATTCGACTATGACAGGCTGACAGAGAACTGAAAGATCCTATTAAGATTCCGTTCTTCCTTTTTAGGTCCGGAACCATAATAAGTCTTAGGAATCATGTTACAGGCGATGCGGCTAGCAACCCATCACTATTTTGATTTCATTTTTCACCTATACGCCCACAATCTTGCTAAATGTGGCCTGTGGGTATCTGTTACCTTAGGCTCTGTTTACCCCGTAAGGGATAAAGACGTGATTTGTGTTTGTGTGTATGTATGTATGTATTTTATACTAGCTGTTGCCCGCGACTTCGTCAGCGCAGAATTGAATATTGCTTATGTTCATCAGGAATAATGTAAGATTCTCTAATGTTGAAAAAATTTTTCAAATCGGTCCAGTAGTTTCGGAGCCTACATTCAATGCTAACAAACGGACAAACAATCAAATCTTTCTTCTTTATAATATTAAATAGTGTAGACTATTTTGTTGTCTCTTTTGTATTACCGCTCTGGTTAAAACTAATGACTCCAGATACAACTAAAATTGCTTCGGTCGGAGTTTTAGCTAGTTAGCACATTGAATTCATACACTGAAACGCTAATTAAAATTAACCTGTTTTGCACAGTAAGTGAACGTTATTTCATCTTATTTACATTGAATTGATTAAAAGTTTCATGAGGGTGCTTCTACACCAAAGTTTAGAGAAAGTTTAAATTGGTAATTGTTCCTGGCTAGCTAGCATTGAGTTTCGACTTCGCCATGATGTTGGTATAAACGGAAGGTTACAAGCGCATAATTAAATACCCAGTTCTACTGCTTTCCGTTCCCATTTACCTAAACATGAGACAGATTTCGCATGAGTATGCTAGTATTTTGTACCTATTTGGTTAGTCTTATTGTTGAATTTCAAAGACTTGATTCAAGTGAGATGTAATGTTAGTTTTTTTTATATCGCAGGGGATTGTTTATTTTGGCCTCATTACTTTCTTGAAATTTTAAACAAAATTTAGCAATCGCAATCTGTCGTCATGTGTCTAATCTTATGTGGAACGAAGAATAGACATAGAATCACGTTAAAAGAGAAAAGAGGAAATTGAAACAGCTTGCGCAGGAAACAGTCAGCGGAGGTGTGGCGTACGCGTCTGTAAATATTTATGTATTTGGAGCGTACCCCATTGAATAGGATGGGTAAATTGGATGGGCTCCACCGTAGTTTCGCGAAAAAATGAAACGTTATCTAATAACGGAATGTATAGTCGGACGAACGCTTTTTACAACTTCAGAGCAAATATTATTATCTCAGGAAATCAACTTTAGAATATACACCTACATAAAATCTGTTTTCAAAATCTACCTACTTCCGTAGGTGGTGGTGCTCACTTAAATGCCACCACGTGACCCACTTGTTTGTTGCTACCCTATTTCATAAGTAAAAAATTAATAGAATACGATCATTTGAGAAATCACCCGTGCGTGCCGCGATGGCGGATTAACAAACACTGCCATTAGGTATTCATTTTTGGGTTTAAGGTACCCAGGTATTTATTTATTATCAATCAGTAACCTCATGGCTGTGCTTAGTGATAATTAATTTAGCTTCAGCTTACAAGTAATGAATAACTTATCAAGAATACATAATTACGAATATCAAGCAAGAATGAATTGTTAATAACTTTCTGCCCGAATGAGTAAACGTTGAAACCGCCCTGTCTAGTTCGAATTCATTGTTTTATTAAAATATGGCATACATTAGGCCGGGGGTTTGTTTGATTATATTAAACTGTGGTGTTTGAAATTGTATTTTTCTGCTGGGTGTTTATAGGGTGTATTATTGTTTACTGGAGACTTTTAATAACAGGTGTTATCCCTCTTCACGGTATGTGGTTGTAACCGTCGGCGACCGTTGCGATCGTAATTAAGTAGCTGTAACTCGTTTGGGAGTTTGAATATCGTTACTCATACTGCCTTGCTGTTTTGACGAGCGACGTTGAGTGTTACTTTTTGGTGTTTTTTTGTCAAATTAACCGTCTGTTTTGGCTCTAAAACGATTGATGATTTTAGCCTAGCGCTCGAATTACAACATAACAAATCTTGTTAGAATTACTTAAATAACTCCGAGAAGTTCAGGCAAACAATTATCCCTCTTAGATGAAATCACGAATTTGATTACGGAGTGTTTATTTTGAATCAGCTAAATGGAGTGGTTGATAAATACTTACGTGGTTTAACTGCGAGTAAAATCTATTTTCTGCGGCATTTATTAAATACAGCTCATACTGGTAAAATAATCTCTACGAAGCAACAATCACAAAGCTTCCCGTGATCGGAATGTAGTCCAGAGCCAATCTGCTAAACTCGGCAACAATGTCGCTACTCTACTTCATATGTATTTCATATGCAACTAATTTCAACGAGTATGTCGTAATTTAATGCTACGAGATACGAGAAGAACAAAATAAAAGTATTTGACTTTGTGTAGAGCGCCATAGACAGTGATATTATTATTTAGATATGTAAATGTTGTTTTTTTTTGTATATTATTGTAAGTGTAATAATAACAACAATAATAATATATTTATTTATTTAGGCATAATGCCACAATAACAATAAGTCAATAATAAATAATGCTTAGTGGTCAGATTCTAACTATCATTGAATTGAATGAATCATTATCATATTATCATTAGACGTAAATCAGGAATCGGAGACAACCCAGGACAGGTGGTCCTGGCGCCTAAGGACGAGGAGAGCCGACCCCAAAATGAAGGGATAAGGCAAGGAAGAAGAAGAAGACCTCTGAATGAATCATTAGTATGACTAAAATCCTATGGAATTTTAGAAATAAGTCAGTGGAATTCCCAGAAAGTAATAGCCTCTTTGTTATTCCAGAGAGTCAACCCGTGTAAATATTTTAACGTGAAAGATTAGCAAACATGCAAACATAGGTACACGCCGAAATACACATTTACAAACTTTTCTAATATTAATAGGATAAACTGTCTCCGATTTCCGCTTCTTTACGATGAGGATTAGTGGTTCCGGTTAGACCTCGAAACTTTGAGATTTGTAACTTAATTAAAAGCGATCTTACCCGTCCAGATTAGTTTAATTTCAACATTACTGTATCTCAAAATATAGCTAATGGATTATACAGCATAAAATATGATAAAAAACAATACCTTAAGACTAAAATCATTGTCATACAACCCATACACACGGTACTATATGGAAATGGCGCCGGGCTGACGTAAATGTGACACATGAGGAAGTAAGACTGGGGGTGTACTTGGCACCTTACATATATTACTTATGCTTTAAATGCATAAACTGCTTCAGCAAATTAGGCACCTGTTTCATAAACATGACAGTTGAGAAGTTCCTTGTTAAACAGAACTTTGAATTGGCTACAAAAATATATAATTGTTGGTGTTTCCTACCGTCAGCCAAGCTGAAGCCGCTGGCACCAGTGAAAGAATAATAAATCCCATAAGAAAAACTGCTTTTCAGTGCTACTGCTTTATTTTTCATGCTCTTTGTTTTATGTGCAATATAATACAGTTTTACTGTTCTCACTACCTAGTTGCATGCCAAATTTGAAGTCTAATAATTATAGACACGAAGATAGAGACACCTCTATTACTTATAATAGAGGTGCACTGAAGCGTCTCTATCCCTCAAGCCTCATTTTCAAGCCTCTAGCTACAGTGGTTTAGGCTCTGCGTTGTCTGACGACTGTATATACGACGTTATTTATTTATAGATATAGATATCAAACTGATAGTGTCTTCAATCTCGATCGATATTGAAAGAAATCATTAACAGGATCGATAGAGCTATATTTTATACATCTGGATATATAACTGGATATCGTGACATTGGCCTCTTTGTAATGTGAAGTACATGTCATTTTTAATCCACAATTCGAAGCATTGCCAATCGAATGAATGTATGTAGTTGCATAGTCAGTCCAGTCCACAGGTGGACAGGTCCTTTCACGTGCATTCTATTGAATTACCAACAATGAAATAAATATGAGACGAAAAAGAGGGTTCGCGTTCCGGTCGGGACTCTCGATGAATAGGGCAATAGGTACAAAATGATTACTGTAATTACTACAAAATAGTCATTTTAAAATCGCAAAACTTTATTATTTTTAAATAATGCGCTGAGGCACTCAAAGCGACTTTGAGATTTTTTGTGCCGGCATGCTTTCGAACAGCTTATGTTGTATTTTGAGTCTTCGTATTTTATATTTTATATGAAATCAAGTTGTTTTTAAAATAGTGTCCTACATTCTGCAAAATATTACTTAAGTGGCCAAAATAGTTTTTATTTCAATAAATTTATTGCTAGCGTTTATTGCAAGGCATTGTCTTTTAAATATGTATTGTGAAGTTGATACCTATGTTTATGGCATAAAAAACGAAGTAGAGCGTGAGAACACAGTGCCAAATGCCTGTGGGAACCCGTTGACGAGTACGAACAGGCCCAAGCCTTGGCGAAGGCTGAAATCCGAGCCGGGGCTTTTGCTGCTTCATTAACTTAAATGAGGCTCGATAAAAAATTTAAGAGTAAGTAATTTGTACTGATCAAAAAGTCGCAATTCAATACACATAATGTACAGTAGGTAATGTATGACGTTGACCATGAACGTAGATCATGATCCAAAAGGTTGGATTGTTCCTACATTTCGTAATCTTGGAAAAATTCTTGAGAGTAATATTCAACGGAACATTTTTCGTGAACATGTAAGTAAGTGTTCTTTGTTTTTGTATAAACATTTCAAATAAATCTTAACAGTAAATTTTCAGCAAAATGTTCTTTTTAATTTGAAGACATCTTTTAAATCGGTCTCCGGAGTCAGCCAAGGCAACATAATAGCATTGAGGGCAGAAAGTTACTCCGTAACAAGTTTGGTTTCTCAGTCAGTGTTAGCAATCTGAACTTTCACAATATTTTAGGCGCACAAGGATTCCGTCTTTGATGTGAAGTTCTGGTGTTGGCCGCAGTGGCGTGGTGGGCTATGCATTCACCGTGCAAAGTATTTACCTAAGAATAGGTTTCATGGAGTTAGATCTTGAATGATGTGAACCTTATAAGATTTTTACGTGATCTCAGTGTGCATTTTTATTTCACAATCAACATGTCTGACATATTTTAGGTGTATTCCTTAACAATTCAAATAATAACTTTTATACTGATCCGAACACTACCTTCCACCTTAATTGTTTAATATTTCTGAATTTTAAAGATCAGGTACTTATTATACAAAGTATGGGCCTTAAAGATGGTAAAAATAGCTTACATCTGCAGGGCAAGACAAATGTGGTTCTGCTCGCGGCGCCCGCGCATGCAAACTGTCTTCCGCGACCTTCAGCTTCAATAATTCAAGTGTAAAGTAACAAAAACTACATTTATTTTATTTAGAATATTCTTTTCACTGCAAAACAAGCTCCTTTATGTTTATTTAAAAATATATACTCCATACGGAATTAATTTCAAATAATAATAAATAATGAAGGCACACACACTACAATTTTGTATTCGGAATTCCTGATTCGATAACCGCAGACCAAATATTTGTGCGTCGGAAAATCGGCTCAATTAAATTGCACCTAACAATGCAAAGTTATTTGAAACACCGATGAATTGAGTTATTGCATTAATAGATTACTCAAAACACCCGAATAAAAACCAAAACATGCATCAAAATACAATGACTAAACATTCTTACTCTCATCAAGCTAATCGTTGTATTCTCATACACAATCATATAATTACGAAATCGAGGGCATAAATATCTAGACCGCCATCATGTCAAATATATGGGTCGCCGATCCTATTGTTTGTAGCATAAAGGTGTATAGACGTAATTGACGTTATGCCCTTGACTGTACTTATTGGTCTCACAATCACAGTTCTTGGCATCCCAAACTAATCTTTTCACTAGTTTAGTTATTAACTCGGTAACGATGTCCACCTGCGTCGGTATGCAGACATTGCATATACATATAAAAGATATACTGCAGGGTACATCTCGACGGGAGAATGCATGCGCCTCGCCGAACACCTGGCTTGTCCCATACGCATACGTACATGGACAGGGAAAGATTCCATTGACACGATAAACTGTGCCGTTCTCTCGAATTCGCAGTGAGCTCCCTTTGAGATCGGAATGCTTTACACCAAAGCGCCATGGTTCTATATCGTTCACGCTTTCGCATCACATGATAAAGCAATCGGTTCTAATCGAAAAACGGAAGCTAATTAAAAACTATTTAGTACGTGAATTAACCTGAAACTAGCGTAATTACGAGTCATAAATCCTTCCCCGATCGCCGTCGCTACTCGGTGTGCCCAGAATGCTGGCAGCAATTGGATTGTGAGTCTACTTAATTCTTTTCCTAAAATAACTGCCTGCCGTCTGGTCAACAGAAGCATAATTTTATTAATTAATTCGCGAATAGTCTGGTTTTTTTTTTTTTTAATATGAATAGGAAGGCAAACGAGCAAGTGGGTCACCTGATGGTAAGCGATCACCACTGCCCATAGACACCCGCAACCCCGGAGGGATTGCAGATGCGTTGCCAACCTAGAGGACTAAGATGAAATGCATCTTGTGCCCGTAATTTCCCCGGCTGTCTTACTCTCCACACCGGAACACAGCAGTGCAGGCACTGCTACTTAGCGGCAGGATTAGCGAGTAAGATGGTGGTAGCGATCCGGACGGACCTTGCACAAGGCCCTACCACCCGCGTATTCACGTAATGCGAACAGGGAACCGATTTTTGAAATCATATCACTCGTTAATGGTAAAAAATGGTGCTGAATAGGAAAGTTGAGTAATTAGAGTAAAAGAATATTACAATAAAAATAAAAATAATCTTGTCATCCAGACGAAAAAAAATCCTGGGCTGCGTGCGAGTAATTTTGTAGCAATGCACAGATTTTTACCACTCTCGAATGATTATTTTCGGTTAATGATACACTTCGGTGTTTATTTGCATCAAACTGGTGGTGCATAAAGTAATTTTTTGTGAATGGTAAACTTTATTTAATGTGCATATATTTTTAGATGAGAAACTTAAGAAAATTGTATGATTTGTAGTATTGTGTCAATGCGAGTAATGTGTACGTAAAATAATGAACTCGGCAGACAATGTGTGTAAGGAGATAGTAAAGAATCATTAAATAACTGGAGTCTGGCAAATAATTATCTATACTAATATTATAAAGAGGAAAAATTTGATTGTTTGTTTGTTTGCATTGAATAGGCTCCGAAACTACTGGACCGATTTTAAAAATTCTTTTACCGTTATAAAGCTACATTATCACTGAGTGACATAGGCTACTTTACCGCGGGAAAATACCTTATCCTACGGGAAAATTAATTCATCGCGGGCGAAGCTGCGAACGGAAGGCTAGTATTCAATAATTATATTAAATGACGTGTGTGCAATGGAGAACCGCACGAGGATTGCTACAGCCTCCTGGGTGAAACCAGTTCTTCGGAGGGACCCTAATTACCTCGCCGGCGATTTAGGACAGGTGGTAACGAGCCGCGCATTTAATTATATTATGCTCCTGGTCGACGTTTATAAATAAAGTAGGCTTATTGGTGAATATATTTGAAACACGTGAAAATGATCTCTGATTAACGTGAAATTCATATTTTCATTCAATAATGAGTGTTAAATATATTCAAATTTTTTTTGAAGTTTAGTGACGTTACGACAGTGAATGTTGGATGAATTAGATTTACAAGACTTTGACCAAAACGAAACTACTCAAATACTTTATGAAAACTGCCTTACCTACGTGCATAGCATGTCGATGTCGAATACCTTTGAGTAATTGTGGACTAACGACGGGTTTAAGGTAACGTACCTACATACCTTCTCAAAGCCGTACACAACTTGTAAAAATAAATAACAACTAGACAGAGACACGTGGTTATTTTCGTGTCTGTTTAGTGCCGGATTTACGCTCATAGTAAGTTGTATATTACGATTCGGTATGGAAAATGAACAACATTTAAACCTTACATATACACACCCGTGTGTGAGCTTAGCTAGGGACCAAGAGAGACAAGAAAAGTGTATCCTTGGTATTTTACTTAGATAAGAATAGGAAATATAAATAACTGAGCTATTATGCTAAAGTAGAGCTATTTATGGATACTTATTATTAATTTTAAGCAACTTCGAATCTCATTGAACATTGAGTATTTTGATACAGTTCTATAGTTAACAAAATAACGATATCGGAAATTATTCTGCACTTGAATTGCACTTTATTTTACTTTCCTGTAATTCATTCAAGTGTAATAATTTTTCACATCTGGCACATCCTTTAACCGTTAAAGATTGTACGGAAAATAAAATTTGCTTGCAGTTGCATTACATTTACCTCAATTCAGCTACCTACCAACTCACCTAGCTTAACTTATTTTTCTGAACTCCGTGCGTACGGATGCAGTATCCTCTTCATTCCTAGTCAGACACAGGGCTGAATATTAGTCTGCGCAAACAGAAAGTCTCTTGACACGGTTGTAAAGGCATAGTCATTTTCATGGCAATGCTGATGACGCTTAGTCTGCGCCGCGGTACATGCATATTCACTCGTTTGTTTTGTGCCTCAACGTCCATCATTGACGTGCTCATGGGTCCCCAGTGAAGCGCGAATACAATACAATACAATACAAATACTCTTTATTGAACACCACAGATCAGTACAATATAATACAGAAACAAAGAACAAAGTAGACAATAGGCGGTTTTATCGCTTAATAGCGATCTCTACCAGACAACTAGTAAGAAAAGTAAGTTGGAGACAGTTTAAGTAATTTATGCACAAGAAAATTTTGTGAGTACCTTGCCACATTGTTTCTAAATTCTTCATATCTAGCGGTCATTGGCATTTTAACGTGACGTCGGAAGCTATAACTTGTTAGTAACTTTTGGATATTTCATATTCGCTTTGATAAATGTTTTGCAGTGTTAATGGCTAATATAATATATCACTAACCTTGAGGCACAACAGCCACACCTGAAGCGCAGCAGGTGTACGCAGTTCATTTGACTACTACCTACTTATGTGCCTACACTTATACCATAGATAGGTACCCCACGTTTCGCACGTAAGTAATTTACTACCTATTGACGGCTTACTACCCAATTCATAACGCGCGCGCAATTATTGCAGATAACGCACATTCGTTCTCCATCTCTCAAGATGTTCGTTGTATTTGAACTTAGAAATATGGAAATTGGTGTTATGGCTCATGTTTTGTAATAAAAGTCAGTTGTATCAGCGCTCTCAAAATTTCATCCCCTGGGGTGATAAATTAAGGGGAGAAAACTTGAATAAGAAACGTGTAATATTTTAGAATTTGCAAAATGACTGCGGTATATTGTTTGTTTACGCGTAACTAATATCGAGAAACTGTAGGTAGTGTCCCGCCTTCTTTTTTTCGTCTTGACCCCCCAGATTTTCTATACCGGTAAAACGGAATGGACAGTTTACTAAAACACTTGAAACGCTAGATGTTTGATAATGCCGAAGTGTACCCATGTGGCCGCGACTATGAGTTTAGGAATAAATCGCTGTGATAGCACTGCCTAATTGTTTAGAAAATACTAATTCCCAACATGAATATATCTTGTATTGTACAGATGTAGCTAGGTATGTTCCTTTCAGCCTCTCATTAATTCTCTAGGTATTAAGTAAGTAACAGCAGCACTTCGTTCAGGCGAACCTTTAGGCAGGGCTAATTTTACTAATTTATATCCATTTAGAGGATAAACGTCGGCTACGTAGGTATAATACAAAAAGATTTTTCTCACGTTGTTAAGAATAAATACATATTACTATTAAATCGTTGATGACTGTACCTACATGAACATTGCAAATCGAAGCGATAGAACTATCTAAAATTCTAAGATGATACACGTAACATGCCTTAAATAAATAATTTTTTGTTTATAATTAAGTACCTAGTAGCTAATAGTTTGTAAATTTTATTTATGTTTTGTCTTGTTCTCTGGCCAGTGATATTGTCGAGAATGCTTGGATGTGCATTATTCAGTGCCAAACATAGTGGCGCCCCTCTCCAAAGATTGTTTGGGCCCGTCGGAGCGGCTTCCTGTGCAAACTTTTGTTGTGCGCGCTTTGTATACGGTCCATAAACTACGCCGCATTATAACGCTTTAAATCTTTGAGAGTAGGTAATGAAAGTAGAATTTGGCTGCGGTGATGGTCACTTTTTACAAGAACTACTTATTTATATGTATACACTGGAAAATTACAAAAACCATCGTGATGATAAGTGTATTACGTGCCGCTTACGACTATTAGGTACGTTATACGTACCTACTAACGATGGCACTTCGTTATCATGTTCGCGTATGAGTCCTCTTGTAGCGTATATTTTTCACGCTAATGACGAGAGGCAATTATTGAAACGCGAACACGAACCACGTAGAGTACCTACCCAATGCCGCCGTCTAACACAGCGAAACTAACCCGTGTAAATATTTACAGAACGGCTTAGACACTGAGGTTACAAATTAAAATCTATCTAAATATCTAGGTATTTATAAGAAGTAAAAAAATCGCAACTGTTTCCAAATATATTTTTTGCAAATCTCTACAACTGAGTTTATGTGTGGTTTATACGTACAGATGTAATGAATAAAGTTTTTCCGTGACATTTTGTCGAATTCTATCCGGTTTTCAACTTTAATAACATTAAAGTTGTGTATACAATGCAGTTGTCAGATAACATTGTTTTATAAATAAGAACCTTGTACAAATGGCGTTAAAGTTGAAAACCGCATGGGATTCAACGAAATTTATGGAAATACTTTATGCATTCATTACTCATCTTTACTTCCCTATTAAATTTCTACAGATTTTAATTTTGGTTACAGTTAAAAACCAGACAAATGGAGGAGCTGAGTACCGCTAACTACAACGACGTATATGAGTTTCTTGATGTCAAATCTGAAGAATCAAAACCTCAACACAGCCACAAGTATCGACACAACAAAATGGTTCACGCGCAGATATCTCGGCTGGCGCGCACGCAGGATCAGCTCGACGAATACCAGCAAAACCTCCAGACGCAGATTTTGGATGTGCAACGTCGTCAGGATCGTTTCGAGGAACCCAACTGGAACCTCCTATCTGCTAAAGTAGAATTCCTTGAGCTGGATACCAAGAATCTTCGTAGTATGATAACGAATGCCACGCAAAAACTCTCCGATTTCGACAAAATACATTCGTCAATGTTAGAATTGCGTGAAGACGTAGAGAGCATTGAAAACAAAGCGGATAAAACAATCCCAGAGTTTAGAAAGGAAATCTCTAAGCTAGACGTTAGCTTAGCTCAAGTAAGTAACGAGATGACGGGATATTTTATTAATTTTAGCAAACTCTTATTTTAAGTTTGATCTCTTTTTTCACAGTTAAATGCACAATCTTCGTACTTGAAAGAAGACCAGGAGAATCTCCGTCAATCCGTGAAAGCTATAGCTGTAAGCGTGAGCAACAGCATAGACCGCGCAGAGTTGGACCGCCTCATGATCAAGAAGATAAACGACTCCGTTTTCGATCTGACCACCCGGTCCAAGCAACACTTCTACAGACTGAACGACCATATACTGAAGGTTAATATTTAACTTAACGTAATTCTTCTACTCTTTTATGTATGTGGGTTTCTATTTCTAGTGTCTCAAATAACATACGCACAAAATTAATACTAAGAGGTATTCGTAACAAAATATTATTGTTTCAGAGTGAATCCAATCACGATATAAATATGACGGACACTATCCCACTGCCAGAACTGATGGGAGAAGTTAAAGAATTGCAGCCTGTTCAGCGGGAATACGAGGATCTGGTGAGCCAGCTCCCGCGCGATTGCTCCAGCATATCCGGCCCACCCGGCACGTACCTTATCCGCCCTGATCGCGTCCCTCTCGACTCCTGGTGCATCAATGGTAGCACCTTATTGCAGCGTCGCTACAATGGCTCGGTTGAGTTCAATAGAAAATTCGTTGAATACGCCCACGGCTTTGGGGATCCCACTTCCGAATATTGGCTAGGCCTCGAATCGATGCACCAGCTGACAGCTGATAACTGCTCTTCTATGCGAATCGATATGACCGACATCTACGGCGGAATTTGGTACGCTCATTATGAACAGTTTTCCGTCGGAAGCGCTGACTCTGGATACGTTTTGGAAGTGAGCGGTTACAAGGGAAATGCCAGTGACGCTTTCGAGTATCAGAATCACATGGAGTTTTCTGCTATGGACCGTGATAGGGACATATCGAACACACACTGCGCCGGCAACTACGAGGGCGGCTGGTGGTTCTCGCACTGCCAGCACGTAAACATCAATGGTAAGTACACCCTGGGGCTGACCTGGTTCGACTCCGCGCGCAACGAGTGGATCGCCGTCGCCACCAGCGAGATGCGCATGTACCGCCGCCCAGGGTGTACTTAAAGGGAACCAATCGACTTTTGCCCTCATGGCAATTAGGTACTTTATAAGATTAAATACTCAAAGATATTCCCACATTATGTTCAATGTTGTTTATAATAATTTGAAAGTTATGTAATATTTGAATGATACCAAAGATAGCACATAATAGTGAAACAATGGCACTAACCTATTGAATTTTCATTTGTAGGTATAAAAGGCAGTATAGTTTTTATTGTGCCTTAAGTGTGGCAAAGTAGAGACAGTAGAAGTGAATGTTACTTACTTTTCATTAACTATCTATTCCTTAAAACAAAACAATTCACTTTAAATCACTTCTTTCCGCGCAAATTCTCTCAAGTAGAACTCTTTCGCTCGAACCTTCGCTCAATCTTTAAAATGTATATTTTCTTCAAATTT
The DNA here is from genome assembly GCA_949127965.1 of Pandemis corylana. Taxonomy (NCBI): domain Eukaryota; kingdom Metazoa; phylum Arthropoda; class Insecta; order Lepidoptera; family Tortricidae; genus Pandemis; species Pandemis corylana. Next base: position 24,564,109 of record OX421850.1, read on the forward strand.
ATGGAAAAACTTTTTCTGAAATAGAACTTCCTCTAGGTCACCTGAAGGCAAAAGTTTGTCTACATACAAAATTTCATCCAAATCATTGAGTAGTTTCCGAGAAACCAGTTCAAATTACTAATTGTTTGATTTTAAGAGTAAGAGTATTGAATCCGTAACTCGTTCTACGTATACTAAGTACTTAGGTATCTCCTTACTTAAATTTGCAAATCAGTATAATCTAATGTAAGTCAAGCAATTAAAAATTGCGTTCGGAATGTAATAAACGATCACTTGTTATTATTAGCAGTGTAAATAATGGCTCAGACCCGTTTTTAATCTCAATTGAAAAGTTCGAGATAGCTAAGTTTTCACGCAGGAATTTGGTTAAATCCCCATTATTATCACATCCGTATAGGTACATGCAAGGAACATACACTCAGATTCTTGACCTGCGTAAAGAAACTATACGTGTACGCGTCCCTTTAAGAAATACTATTCACACCCTGTATCCGTTATTTAATTGGTTCGTAACTTTACAATGTACTTAAAGAGATTTAAATCGACAGAGGAATGAGGAACAGATTGAGATTTGGTCAGTCAAATGTTTTTGTCGTTGTTTAGCCGGGTACAATGTTTCACTTCCCAAAACAACTTTTTAGCTTTTTACTTACATCTTGCTTACACATTGATTTAGGGCTTATTACTTATTATAATCTGGCTCACAGCCAGTCAAAATGTCATTTAGATAGTAGGTTTTTGTATAGTCATAAATTACCATACCTGAAATACATAAGGGTTGTTCTTGGGTCTCAATTCATTTAATTATCTTTCCCCGGTCTACGTGTAAATAATTAAGACGCTGTAATTTCGCATCGGGCCCACTTATAAGTACCTCTTTATCTATTTCTGGTAAGCAAATTATATAGTTAATTCTTCTTGTTTATTTATTTAGGAATAAGAATGGTTAAAAACTAAAATTGAAGCGTAAAGAGCAGAAATTGGTTCGATGAGAAAAAAAATAGTCCTGCGTAATTAAAATATATTTTTCTGTACTTACGAGTATTAATTAATACAAAATAAGTTGGGTTATTCGTTTTTAACGTAATAGAAATACTCCCCTTATCATTTGCCTCTCGCTATAAGGTGGTCTTGTCAAGTTTTTTTATTGTTAAAAGACAAACATTATTGTGTTTTTTTATTGACAAGTTATTATCTTCACTTCTGATTTAATAACGGTACATGAACAGTCGAGGGCGTAAATATCGATACAGCCATCATGTCAAATATTATGTGTCACCGACCTTATTGTTTGTGGCAAAAAGGTGTAAGATTGATGTTTTGACTTCTTGGTATATTTACGCCCTTGACTGTACCTACACAATAAAATACTTAATCAAGTATTATCAGAATAACATCATGTGTTCAAAGTTATTTTTAAGCAAATAAAGATATTTTATACCCCATTGCTGAAAGACTCATTAACTGAATTACATACTTTAGTTAAAGTATGATAGTTGATGCAGTTTTTTCGTCTCCGATGTGTATCATTAGAGGATCGGATATTCGTGGTATTCAGAAGTTTATTCATATTTTATATCCATAAACTTCTTTAATGCATTCCATTAGTAAAGAGTAAGGATCCAGAAGTTAAAAATAACTTTTAAAGTCAAAATTTAATCGTTACAAAGGATTTAAACCTAAGGGGTAGACATATATTTAAAACAAGAGTGGAAGACTGTGTCAAAATAAATGAAATTGTTTTAAAGCAATAGCTAAGGAAAAATCCTTTCAAATATGTTGGATGGACATAAGGTACGAAGTACTTCAAAAGAAACGCTTTTGCCACGACCTGTGCATATTTAAATTAAATGTGTCTTTGATCTGAAATCACATGTTAATGCGACTACGTGTTTTATATACTCGTATTAGGCTTAGGGGCACTTTGCGTAACCGGTTGAAAAGATCGAAACTAGATATGTTGATTTTATTTAGTACATTTTTTCTTTAAGACTTACAGTCATATCTTAAAGCTCTATGGTATGAAACTGTATTCACCATATGGAAATACAAATTACTTCTCATTCTATAGAACTAGGTGCTTAGATACTATTATTATCTACGTTTGTAAATCCTAGTACATTATGACTATAAATGTCAACATTTTCTTACAGAACATGTTTAAATAGAGTACGATGGTAAAAATGTAGAAACGGATGAAAGTGGAACTATATTTATACATAGTAAAATTTTGACACGTTTCAGTATCACTGTCGTGACAATTACGAAGAAAGTGGCACCCTCGTTTAATTTCTACTCTTTATTGTCGCATTCTAATGTAGACTACTGGCAATAGGTTAATAAAATTGTACTAAGAATTATGTAATATTGATGTTACTCCGGACCCCCATAGATCTGTACCAATGGATAAAACCAAATAAAGCATTTGAATGCATTCGATTTTTATTTATTTTCTAAGAGTAAATCGACAAGACGAAATCAAGAACATTTTTAACAGTAAATAATTTACGGAGAAAAATATTGTTCGGTTTTAATATTTCTGTCGCATTCTGTTAATTTTATTCTGAAAAATCGACTTCGTTCTTCATTTCTTCATTAAAAAACGGCTGACCCATCCGCTGCGTAAACTTCGATAGCTGTTCAATTTTACTTTCACGAGCCAGATGCTTTCTGATCTTGTCATACATTTCAGACTTCTCTTGTTTAAACGCCCCACTTTGTACGTAGTCTCTAATGTCTGTTACATTACCATATAGGTGAACTAGTTTCTTGTCTATCGGCGTCATTTGAAGCGCGTGGTTACTGTGGTCGTGGTATGTGACGACTTCACCCCTGGTCTTCTGCAGCCATTGTTCTAAATAAAACGCTTTCGTGGCGAGAAACAAAGCAGACAAGTCCGTCGTGGCAATATCTAACAACACTCCAATATTATGTTTGATCCAGCTGAAAAACATTTTGAATATCTAAAGATTACGTGCAAAGGCTAAGAAGGTCCGCTTTAAAGCAAGATTTTTATTCCATGTCGGCTAATTTTATTATAATGAGTTCCTTTTAAAATTTCTTTATGTGTACCTAAATAAACTCCTACTCTTGTCTCTGCTGCCCTGTTGATGGTTTATGGGATAATTGGAAAAGATGGCCCCTTAAATATGATAAGTTCGTCTTTGAATATTTTGTTTTGTCCTATAGGTAACCTGTTTCTCTTTATCAATACTAGGTACTCAATAAATAAAGATAGTTATACTTATACTATGTAGGTGCTCCGTAAGTGCTCAATATTGTGCGTCAACCTACTTACTACAAAGCTGGGGTCTTACTATGACGTCTTTACGCGATTCAATCCCGACTCAGTTTTGGTGAGTCGGAATTGAATCGCATTAAGACGTCATGGAAGGTTAGGGAATACCTACAATTTTCCGTCATCGCTGGAGCATATTTCACAATTAGTTATTTCCTTACAAAATTACAGCCCAGCCCCTTGGACCCTTGAAATTGGAAATCTGAAGTGTCACATCACATTCACATATATAGGTAACGTAAGGTAAGGTAGTTCTCTCTAGGATATGTAGACAAGAAAAGAAGATGACATTTCGTCAAAATTTACGACGATTTCTCCACACAATTTAGAATAGAGATCTTTGACGCGATAGTTTGAATAGGCATTTACTTGTCGGTGTCACCATACCAGGCGATTGATTGATGTGTAGAAAATAATCGATCGACGTCAACCAATCCCTGTGGCGGTCCGAAGGGAAGGGGGTTACGGGGGATTCGAGCAATCGTCATTAACATACCACATACTACTACTTTGCGGAAACATCTGTGCGTTACGGCCACCGGCCACCCCCTCCCCCTTCAATTTAAATTGCTTTTCAATGAATCATATCCACCCCTCGTAGAACGCTAGGTGGGTGTAGATGAGCGGCAAGTCGTGGGCGTAGCCGCAGCCGAAGCCCCAGGACTGCAGGCCGACCAGGTGGCCGCGCACAACGAGCGGAGCTCCCGGCACCGCCAGACACGGCGCCAGCGGCTCCTCCTCGCGCGCCGTGCCCGCGCATAGCATGCCAGGCCTGATCTGCACGCCATGCTTCAGCCGGCAAAAAATAATGGCAGTCAACAGTAACAAGAAGGAAACCAATTCATCGAAGTTTTGTCACCAAGGAACTCAAGATTTACACAGATTCATTATCAATCATGGAAACAAGCACCCCAATAGTCGCTGGTACCTTGTCGGTATCTATTTAAAAGGAATAATGCATGAATGACGCGGGATTGTCAAAAATTCACTCTACTGTTAGTTTACGAGGATGATAAAAGAAAAAGAAGATAAATAATAAGGCTGAAATCTTTCAGGATTTTGCGAAATGTTTACGGGAAAAAGTTCCACTACGAAGGCGAAGCTAATCTTCTACCAGTAAAGAAGTGGGGAAGGCAGTTTTCGAGAAAAAATCTAGTAATCAAATCTGGGATGCGAGGAAAATAAGCAACTATGTACTTAAGTAAAGCTTGAAAATTAAGGTTAATAAAATCGAAGAGTTAATAGGTACGTTGCCATCCATAACCCTAACTTAGTAAAAGTAGAAAATATAATGAGAATAGTTGACAATTTCAATGCTATATCTGGAAACTATATATCTCAGCTGCTCAGTTTGTGAGCGACGTCTTTAAATGGAAAGCCACCCAATAGTTGTTTTAAATAGCTTAAAAGAGCTTTGACAGCTCAAACTCACTCTGCGGTAGCCGACACAGTAGTGGTTGCGATTGTAGCCAACGATGTTAAACGTGATGGTCCGCAACATCGGATCGATCTTCTCGTCAGGGTAATATATTGTCGACCGCGGCAGGCAAAACTCCTTACCCTAAGATAAGCAATGGATAATTTGTTTTAGTCATTAATAGGCTTCTTAGAAACCAGTGCATATAAGTATTTTGTATACATACATACATATTAATCACGTCATTATCGCTTAGGTGCGGGGTAGACAGAGACCAGGGTAATAAGGCCACGTTTAGCTTGATTGTGATAAGTATTTTAAGGACTTTTAATTTGAAGTGGATTGAATAAATACAGTGAAATATGTATATGAAAAACTTAGGGTTAATTTTTGAAAACACGTAAAATCTTACCGTCCAGTCACACCGACCCCAACCGGTAACGAATGCAAGATTACTCTCCTTGTTTTCTGTAGGATCGCTTATTCTTCCGAAGCTGATGGGAATTATCTTCTGATTTGCCCTGGATATTGTTCCAAAACATGAAACAAACATCGAATCATTACTGTCTCTGTTCCCATTCTCTAAGATAAGCACGGAGATACGAGTACATTCCCAAAGTTTAAAACTCCCCTTGCTAAGCGACCGTCTGGCAGCTAGCCTTCACTCCAGTAAACTGTTTATCTAATAATATAATACCTATTAGAGGCTCACAGCGGCAGCGACAGTCCGTTCGAAAAAAAAAATACTTTCATACAAATGTCAAAATGTGATTCCGGTACTCACAGTAGTCTCCTTGTTTAGACGGTGCATGAAATATCGCACGAATTGCAGTACAGTCAAGTATATATAAGTATAAGTATATGTCTCTAGTCAAAGTTTCAAAAATAAGTATCATACGCTTTTACGCCGACGTAATAAGGTCGTGGGACATATTTTTGACAAGTTCATATTTCACTTATATTTGCACTTGGCCGTATATAGCCCCTCAGCATAGCCCATTGATCGATCACTTTTAAATCTACAGCCGCGTGCCCTGCAGTGCACTTGATCAAAGTTCGCAAGTTATCTCTTACTCTGTCTGTGTATATAAGGCTTAAATATGAATGTTCATGCAACTTGTACACCTACCGATGTCGGTTAGGTATAGGTAGGTATGGTAAAAACTTTAGTAACGAAAAAGTAAAAATAACTACTTGCTTTCTCAAAGTTTCAACATCTAAACAGAAATAAGTTTTCAGCTAAAAATTTCATAAAAATATCCGAAGTAAAGTTAAAAAAACACTATACACTCGCCTACACCTTTAACACATCATTGTACTCGACTGTAGTACAGTAGGTACTAGTATTACAGGCGACTTCAGGTATATTGAAGCGGCCAATGTTTGCGAATTGTTGACTACCTACAGACGGGCTGTAAATATCTAGACCCTCTGAGAATTGTTTATGGTGTAAATAAACAACAAAACGTACTTCACAACCATATTCTCATATACCCTGACCAGCGCCAGGTCGGCGACCAGGGTGTACGGGTCGAAGTCCTGATGCAGTACCACCAGCAGCACGGTCAGCAACGCCGCTCCTCGGTCGGAGTAGTTCTCGCCAATCACGACGCCCAGCTCGTAAGTTGGTACGCTGAGGCAATATGAATCGATAATAGAACACATTCCAATAGTTTCTTTAAATTTTATCTGTGTATTTGTACGCGCATCACGTGTGAAAACGACTGAACAACAGACTTTGATGCAAACTTTATTAATCTGTCAAGAAAATTTCCGGCCAAGTAATAGGCTACTTTTTATCCCGGAAAATTGCATAGTTCCCGCGGGATAGCGATAAACATGTTAAAGGTCGTAGCTATCTTGAGTCGCAACGTACCTAAATAAATGTTACTTGAGTATCATAGAGTTGCACTAAGGAGGGATTTTTCAAAATTTCCACGGCATACGGAATAAATGGGGTTTATAAGTCCACTGAAAAGTCCGAGTCTTGAAATTTGACACACAATTCAAGACTTTTCGATATTCTCGACGGGATAAAAAATATAGACTTAGTATTTAGTATTCTTTGGAGATCAAGATCATGTAGATGTTATATGAAGGGAATTTTCGAATTTCCCACAGACCAAGAGGGTGGGATGAAAAATAATGGAAGTGGGTGTCCATACAAGATACGGTTTTATTTCGCTGTGGCAGGTAATACGAAGTCCTTCGTACTAAAGTAGCTGCGACTCGCATTTGGCTGGTTTTGTACATTTTCGATTTCGATTGGAGAGAGGAAGAAGTTTTAGCGCAAATTTTGATTATGCGCGGACGAAGCCACGGGCAAAAGTTAGTTAAAGATAGAACAGAGAGAAAAAGTAAATTTTACAAAGGATATTGGCAACACGCACTTTGAAGTACGAATTTGATACATCATCATCATTAGCAAACAATCTAAATATTAAAGACAATTTAATTCTGTATTTTTACTAGGTACCTAATTATTGTGCCCTTCAAATAGATTAAAATTGCGGAACATACTTAAATATCATGTTTTTATTCCTAACTTTTTGTCGATTGTATCAAAAAACTCCGAAATTGTAAAGTACTTAATAATACAAGAACAACGATCCATAACGCATTCGGTAACCTAATTGCTTTTTAGGGAGTTTCGTAAAATATTAACGTTTCTTTTTTGTTGGCTTTTTGAAGATTAAAATATAGGGTGGATAAACGAGTAGACACGCGTCCTGTCATATCAGAACAGTAATGGCTAAACTACTTGTGTAGTATTCAAAGAATTCAATTCAATGTTTGGGAATATGGCTCTATCAAATTTTTGATGATTCTGCCAATATCGGGGATTTTGAAAGAAGGTATTAGAATAAAACAGTTGAGTCGTGTTGTTGAGATGTCACCGGCAAAATGACAATACTCTGTTGTGACCTTGATAAGTGAACTTTGATATAGGTCAATGACGCGGTCGGTTCCCCAACCTTTAGGTACAGCGTACAAAACTGGTTACCAAAGTAACAAACCGATAGAACATAGAACTCACTTGTGCAAGGGATGTGCGACCGTCATGACGACGTTTGGGGTGACGAGAGCCCCGGTGAGATAGTGCGCGTAGTTGCGCCGCACGCTCGCCACGTACGGGTGCTCCAGTACAGACACCCGTGCTCCCCGGAAAATCTAGCACCATCAACAATTTCACTTCAACTTCATTTTACTTTGTCATGGATTCAGTGTCAGATCTTGACTGAATTCCAGTGCACCTTTATTTCCAATACACATTCTTTCCATTAATAACCAATAGGTACTTACTCTATGTGCATGTTTGTTTTTACTATGCTTTGATAAGTGTGCATATAAAATGGCAAAAAGTTAAATATAATACATGTGTTTTTATCATGCAATCTCTCCCTTATCTACTACCACATAAAGCATACATAAATTCCACAAACTTAACTGTATCGCATCGCTCACAAAATACTGATGCGTTTCGATCTCTCTAACGGGATCATCGTCATATTTAGTTAAAGTATGTACACCGAGCACAACTGCAAACCAGCAAACGTACCTACTAATTAGAAAACATTTAAAGTAAACAATAAATAACTATTTCACCTCAGCACCTCAAACAGCCTGATTTCGCTCATACCAGAGAGTGAGCAAAACTCGATTTTGCTTCGAGAGTGAGGCAAAGTAACTTCTTATTTATTGTTTTTTAATTCTAAGGTCAGTGCTGGATCTATGAATTCACAAAATTTGAGAGGTTTGAACTTCTCTTCAATCTGTCACTCTCATTTCGATACAAAAAAGCGAGACATAGAAACAAGTCGGTGCGATGTTTGATTTTCAAATTCTATGCCTAATGATAGTAGGCCCAAAAAAAAACTTTATACCGTTCGTATGCGTACACATTTAGCGTTATAATTGCGATTCATCTGGTAAGATTTTTTTTTCAAATAATTGAATGATGTTATTATTATTATGAAATAAAGAGAATGTTATTATAAAAATGTTGATTTTAAATTTTCCCTAAATAATAATTTTCAATTCCAATAATCCTTAATGTTGTAACAGAATTCCGAGTAGTTTAAGGACGTATTTTTAAAATGTTGTGAGATATATTTTTTTCTAAACGCGACCTTTGTACTTCTCGGAATTTAGTTAGGAATGCCAATAATGTACCTACGCGCCGCAATTTGTTTCCTGCATATTTTATAATTCGTATTTTTTTTTAATTGATTGTATTTAAAATAAATAGTATACCTACCTACTTCTAGTATATTTCAGCATTTTGTAAAACAAACAATTTGGTTAATGTTCTCGCTGCTGAGGTGAAAAATTGTATGTGTCACACGGCGAGACCAAAGTTTTTTGAATCACGTGTCTTGAATCCCTTGCTGCACTCAAGATTCTAACCTAGAATCCTTCGCTTACTCGGGATGCAAAATTAACACTCGCACTAAAAATCCACTTTGCTCTTTTGTTGCACAAATAACTATTTCAATATAAAATGAGGCTGACCTTACGATTCAGTACTGGAATATCACCGGGCTTCGGGTAGCCATTTAGACTGAACAAGGTTCCCTCTTGCTCGTCCTCGCAGTTCGCAGGCAGCACGAGACAAACCACGGCGCAAACTAAAGGATACGAAGTCTTGGTTTAGATTTTTTTTCTTTTGGCAGACTCAAGGTCTGACCCATGATCGCCGTCGTTTTATGCAGAGGTATTAGGTTGTGTTGAAACCGGGTTCGCATTACTTTACTAAATGATAGAATTGACCGGTTTATTCGTGCATTCCAGTGAAATAAATCATCGCCTGTAAACCTCCACACACACTGTACATTAATAGCACAAAACTGTAGAACAAACGGTTGATTTAAGAACTTTTTAAGTACTTAACTTTTAGTTCTAAAAAGGAAAAACATCTTACAGTAAGCCTTCCTTCAAATATCCTTCAAATATCCTTCAAACATCCTTCAAATATTCATTTTAATTTTAATTTATTCTAAGCCCAAGTTGAGCGAATTTGAATCTAATTATGTCTTATTATTAGTTATTGCCTCATCTTAGGCTGCGTTCCGCTTGAACTTGCAACTTTCCTGAGATAAAAACAGTCTATATTAATCAGAATTGTTCGTATAAACAAAATCTACCTTTTTATTGTATGATAAATAGTGTGTATGACCAAGTTATACTATTGTTTCGTCAGAGCTCACCGACTCTTTCACATTAACATCTTAAATTGCTGGTTCTGCAGTGCAGAGTCTGCAGAACCCCTAAACGAGGCGCACACAACCGAAATTGCTACAGGAACAAGCGTTTAAATTCCACTTTAATGCGTGGAACAGTGAAACTACTTTTCAAGTGCGAGGTGATTACGCTAGTGTGCGTCCTGGCTAAAGCTGGAAACTCTTTTTATGCTTACACGAGAAATAAGCAACCGATCGTATTTCGCTCACCATCTTCAACAAACGTGTCCAACTTCAAACGGCGACTGACTTATAATCGCGATGGATACGGCAGACCCGATTCACGTTAGGTACATTTATCAGATATTATTTTATTCAAAACCTATTTTACGTATTTTACTTGTCTCTCTTTAAGAAGCTCTTTAATAATACAAAAATAGGCAATAGTACATTATGATACAAGTGTGCTATGTTGGTAATTACACACGAGGCGTATTGTACGCGCGAGCGCCAGCGAGCGCGGGTAAGAGAGCCGAGATGTGTAATTACCAAAGCACACGCGTCGCATACGACGTTTTTCAACACATTTGCGAGGAAAAATAAATAAAATTTAGTTAATAAAAGGACTTTAAGAACTTTAGTTTACCTTTGTTACCAGCCATTGCTTACCTGGAGCTGCTTTAGAACTTTACTTTATCATTTTGGTAATTAACACCTTGGATTTCTTACTGATATAACTGTCCGAACATATTTCAGTATTTCCAGCGACGGACACTACATTTCTTTATTACTTGAACTAGTAATTTTTAAAGTAATGAAATAACAAAGTCTGAATCAACAATATCAGTGAAAAATGGCGGCAGATATTATTTCTCCACGCCAATCCGCGCGCAGCACTCGCGCATGCGCGCTGTGCACTAAGCACGCGCGTGACGAAGACACTGACAACAGACTGCTAAACAGCCTAATATTAAAATTATAATAAAATAATTAATTAATGTCTTAAATATGCAAATTATGGTCCCTTTTTAGATAAAAATGAATAATTTGTCGAAATTAAATGTTTATTTATCATCTTTAAACTAAAATAGTTTAATATTCACGAAAATATTCCTTGTTCCTTTTGATACTGAACCGTTTGCTGAGATTAAAAAAAAGTTTATATTACCGCACTCGTGCGGTAATATTATTACAGCACTTGTGCGTAATAAGCTGTATTATGAGTTTAAATGCGGTGCAATAAGACTCAATTTACGAGCAACTGTGTTGAAAAGAAAATTAAATAACTATTATGAAAACATAATAAACTTTTTCATGTTTTCATTTTTTTTTCAATCATCATGATTGGTAGTTCACTGTCCAATCATTCGGTTGTTTTGTTTGCTCTTCTTAAGATTGTAGGTACAGCATGCACTGTAAGTTGGGCTTATGAATAGAGGCCATTTTATCATTTCCGACTCTGCAGTCATGCAGTTGCGTGTAACGACAAAAGCAATTTCGGTGTATCGTGCAATTTGCTCTCGCATATTTCGATTTCCGTTCCATTCTACACATACATATTGAAACTACGAGGCGCGCCGCCGTGCAGACGCAGGCGATGAATCTTGAGGCGACGTTCGTAACGCGGCTACATTGGAAACCAACAGACTGTTTACGGGCTATCTAATTTTGTGACACTATTTTTAATTTGGCGCTTATACCGTATTAGCCCCAGAGTTTTCTAACGCTACTCTAAAACATAACAAGCATTATCGGTATGTAGTAAAGTAAAGTTATTTCACGGTACAAATTTCATAAAAATGGTATACATTTTGACGTTATTAGGTACAAAAATATTATCGGAGTTTTTAAAACTACCATTAACTGTAAAAATAGGCAGAAACAAGAAGTTAATGATAATTTACCGGTAAATTAACACTCAAATAATATGTGGATGTTGTTTTTCCTAACGTTAATATGTTGGGTTTAAATGTTATTCAAGCTCTTATTTATCTCTTAATTTTTCGGCCTTAGTTTTTCTCAACCCCTACTTGGAACAAATCCATTATAATTATCGTATCATTTTATTTTCCATTTCCATTAGTAGGTATAATTTTATTTTCCTTAAAAACAAACGAGTTTTACTAACTTCCCACGCAAAAATCATAAATAAATCTATGTTTCCCCAACTCTACCATACCATTACACTCTATCGGTAATTTCTATGACTTGTAATAAGTCATTAGGAAGAATTTTCAGTTCCTTTCTTATTGAAAGGAAGAAACCAACTAACATCAAACGGTACCGTAAGTACCATTACTATATTATAGTGCTTCTAGTTTCTTAATATCTTTCGACAAACTTTGTATTAAGAAAATAGAAGCACTGTAAGTAGGTACATATTTATGGCGCAAAATCACCAAGGTGGTAAATTCGTGTCGTGTCGTGTAGAGTAAAAATAAACAAAAAATTTAACACCTTGGTGATTTTGCGCCTTATATGTACGCGTAGGTACCTCGAGAGTAGTAAAGCAACGTTACTAAACTTACCAATGAAAAAAAAAACAATCTAACCTAGATACTTATTATAAAACAGCCTACTTCGGAAAGGGTCGGTTCACACGAAGACGCTACGCGACGCGACGATGATTGATGAAGCCAGGAGGCTACTTCTACATACATTCGAAATTCGAAGACCGTATCATGCCGTCACTCTCACTCAGATATTAATGAATGACTATTATTGTTAAGAGAGCGGCCAAATACGAATTACGAATTTCTGAATGCCTAAGTTAAACCTGGTTTTAAGCTCTATAGTTCCATACGTATTGACACTATTAAATATACATTTAATTTAAATTTATTTCTGCATAACTATCATACAAACTATAGATACCACGGTGTATTACCCATGGCACTACTACGTGGCACTACAGACCAAAACAAATATCATAAATGGGAGGTAGATTTAGGTTATGTTAGATCCTCAGCAGGCCCGAAGGGCCAAAAATACCCAAGAGTAGGAGCTCCGTCGACTGTGTTAAACTTGATTTTGAAATAGAAATCTTTGGACAGTAGTGCCACGGGAAATGAAGGGATACTACTTATATTGCACGACGAGTCGGACTGGGTCGCGTCTTGGTGTGAACAGACCCTTACAAACAATTTCCGTTCCCTTTCCACGTTTCAGTAGAAAATGTCTGCGTTTGTAAGGACGTGAAATTCTATAGAATAGTGTTTCATATTATAATATGTAAATCATCACATCAACATGGTATGGAATAATGTTCATAAATTAAAGAAACATAAAATAGGAATTAATTTTTATTATTATATTAAAAGCCATATTCAACACATAGGTGTTGCGAGTGTTGTGATTAGTGTTAATAACAGTATTACCATCATTTTACAAAAAACTTTTCACAAATGCATCATTTGGCAAACCTACACTGGTAAACTTTTTGAAAAGTCATAGGTAAAACTGACCGTAACCTCCCTTTATCAGCTGCGATTAGATTTCCGTGTTTTTAAAAGTCAAACGATGAGTTCGAGAAATTATGCATTTTGTCAAATTACATATTGAAATATATCTCCTCATAGGATCTCAATATATTGAATATCTAAATTATCTGTCTAAAGAAGGTAAAACTTATAAGTATAAGTGCCTAGCTACTAAGAAAAGTATACTCATAAATTATTACTAAACCGTTAAGTACGAATATTCGTCTTAAGTAACTAAATTTCAATAAAGTTTTTATACTAAAGTCATGTATAACTACTACAAACTTTAATTAATTTTCAATAAAACCTATGAAGGCGTACCCGAATAGGTCTCAGGTAATGATTGACAATCGTATCAAAAGTACAAGAAGAGAACCTAGGCTAAGTTTACCTCCCACTAGTAGATACCTACAATAACAAGTACAAAACCGATGTAACTAATTTGTTGCCATGGTCAAGTATTTTACTTAAAAACTTGACAGTAAAGAATGTGGAATTTCTACTATTTCCAACTTCTCCCTATAGGTACAATTTTAAGGGCAATGTAGTAGTGTCACGTTTGCGTAAATGATAAAGCCTATATACACATAACTTCTCATGCTCTGCATTAGGTCTGTACCAACCTTTTAATTGCTGTTTCGGGCGTTAAGCTAGTACCTACACAGAAATGTCTGTGACGCCCAGATGCCAGCTACCCGCTAGATCAAACACTGAGGGAACGTACACCATCTGTAATAACCGAACCTAATCAGCGCTGCGTCGCGTGCAGTGCACGTTCACTCAAACATTGCCGTGGCTAGATTTGCTTTGATCATCTAATTTACGCGTGCGGTTACCCTTGTGGTAATTTGGCTCCACAAAGCTTTGTACGGATAGTTGCCATTGCGCGCGACGTGCAATATAATTCCGGCTCGATTAAAAACTGGCAAATAGTGGAATATACCTAGTCCCCTTTCAGTCGCGGATCTATATAATTACGCCGTGGATTAATCACGCTCAAAGAACTACGTTCGGTCGTGCCGCTTTCGTATCTGCTTACATAGTCACCAAAACAAGTACCGCCAAAGCAGTGTTTGATGCATCTCTATTAGATAATGATGCGAGTTCTTGAGTGATTCGTACCTATTATAATCCGTGCGGACATCAAAGCTGGGTACGTACTTGCAGTGTGTCAACTTGTTTGTTTGTTTAGCGCATCGTCCTTCTTGGCTTGTTTGCGAAATTTTAAGTAGATAATGGGATTGATCTTTGATTTTTTTAGTGAAGCGTATGTCGGTTAGTCTAGTGGTGCGCCAGTGTGGTGTCGCACGCGTCGCTAGAGCTGGGCGTGGCGAGGTGCACGCGCGTGCGCTCCGGCCAGCCGCGCGCGCGCTCCATGCGGCCCAGGCACGAGGCGGCGCTGCCGCAGCTGCGCAAGTCGCTCGCAGTCGCGCCGCTATAAGCGCGAGTGCTCTTCGTGGAGAGCGAATGCACCGATATCACCTGCCAAGAAACAGGTAGGTCACAATCACAGTTCAAGTTTGCATTACGAATCAGGAAATATTTATATTATTTCGTTTATAGAAATTATTAGCAGTAAAAGCAGGAGCTTAGTATGTACTCAGTGGGTTTTTATTTACAGAGTGACAAAGTCAATGAGACAGAGAAACAATAATATAATTTTGAATGTATTCGCTTATAGCCAGGATGATCTAAGATATACCGTATTCATTAAAAAGGTTCAACACCTCCCCGTAATAGAGCATCCTGTATAACGAATATATCAATACAAAAAAATAGCAACATGTATATACAAATAAGGACAAGTACAATATAAATCGGTACAAAAACAACATTCTGTATATACATTTGTTGACATATAAAAGGTATAGAATTTACTAGCTACTCACTTTGAAATTAGACCTAATGAATTGGTGAATCTGGAATGTTTGATTTTTGTGAGAGGTTTTGTGAGTATGTCAGCTAGCATTTCATTTGTCGGAATGTAATGTAAATTAAAATCTGACTGTGAAAGTTCCCTAATGAAATGATGTCTTATGTCGATGTGCTTGGTGCGACTGTGAAAAGTGTCATTTCGAGTGAGTTTGATGGAACTTTGGTTGTCTGAATAAATGGTGATGGGCTGAATGACGTCGAAAACTTCATTAATGAGTGATCTCAAGTAGATAGCTTCCTTGCAGGCTTCTGCAAGTGCCATGTATTCAGCCTCAGTGGTAGAGAGTGCAGGTGTGCGCTGCTTGCGCGACTCCCATGATATGCACGCACCACTCATTTTGAAGGCGTACCCTGTGTAGGATCGTCTGTCTACGACATTGCTGCCGTAGTCAGCGTCTACATATCCGACTGGGTAACTTTGTCCCTTTTGGAAACAGAGTTTCAGGTCCTTAGTTGCCTTGAGATACCTGAGTACCCGTTTGGCAGCTTTCCAATGCACCTCCCCGTAATGTATGTTGAACTGGCTCAGATATGACACTGTGTGTGAAATGTCAGGCCTTGTTCCGATTGCTACATACATTAGAGATCCGATAAGCTGTTGGTACGGTAGATCAGGTCTCTCGTCTTCCTTGGCAGGAATAGTGAGTTTCACACCAGCTTCCATTGGTGTGGTGATTGGAATTGCATCTGTCATTCCAAACTTTTCAATAATTCTTTCGATGTACTTAGTTTGATCGAGTGTAATATTTTCAGTGTCATGAATGACTCGCATGCCTAAGCAGTCTTTTAAAGTACCAAGATCTTTCACAATAAAAAGTTTTTTAAGTGAGGTTTTGAAGGTCTCTTTCATGCATTCATTGTTACAAAGGATGAAAAAATCGTCCACGAACACCGCAATTACAAGTATGTCGTTGCCGTCTCGTCTGTAATAAATACAATGCTCGTTTGCTGCTTGCTTCATTGATAAGCTAGTCATAGCTTCACACACTTTTATATTCCACTGTCGAGGAGATTGCTTTAGACCATAAAGCGATTTTTTAAGTAAACAAACTTTTCCTTTTTTGTTGTTTTCAAAACCTGGCGGTTGTTCCATAAATATTTCTTCTTCTAAATCGCCATTAAGAAAAGCGGTTTCTACATCGAGGTGGTCTAGCTGGACGTTAAGTTGTACGGCAAACGCAAGGAGTAGTCTGACTGACGAGAGTCGAGCTACTGGAGAAAAAGTCTCTCCGTAATCGATACCATGTACCTGAGTGAAGCCTTTTGCTACAAGTCTTGCTTTAAATTTAACAACTTCGCCGTTAGTATTCTTTTTAATTTTATACACCCATTTATTTTTGATAATTTTTCTATCTGTGGGTCTCTCCACTAATTCCCATGTTCCGTGTTTCATTAAACAGTCATACTCATTTTTCATAGCTTTTTGCCATTCGGAACTGTGAACATCTTCTACGGCTTGTTTATATGTTTCCGGCTCGTAGTCTGACACCATAAACATCGACGGGCTGTATCTCTCAGGCGGTCGTCGCTGTCGTTGTGGATATCTGGTTTCATTGATCGCGCTGTCTGATTCAGGAGACGTTGGTGCTGATCCACTGGATTCAGTGTCTGCAGTGAAGTACTCCTGTGAGTCCTGTGACGTTTCTGAAATATCAGGCAGGTTATCAATATGTACATTTACTTCTGGTGTCGGTGGTTCTGGTTCCGTTTGAGTATCTGGGGTGGAGGTTGGTAATAATGGCGATGGTGATGGAGTTACTGTTTGTTCAGTAATGGGTTGCGGCTGTGAAGTGTGTGACTCTATCTGTACAAGAATTTGGCCGTCAGTGAGGGTAGTGTCGGCAGGCGTTGTGGATTCTGCTGCTAGAGCAGGGTTTGCCACTTTGTCTTCGATGAAGACTACATCGCGTGCGACGATGATCGCTCTCGGGTTACGAGGATCTATAAGGCGGTAGCCTTTACTCTCACTTGAATAGCCTACAAAGATACAAGTCTTTGTTTTAGAGTCTAACTTGGAGCGCTTTTCCTTAGGAATTAGAGCATGCGCTTCGCAACCAAAAACACGAAGATGCGATAGATCAATCGGTTTTCCATACCACACTTCGTCAGGTATTTTATTATTTAAAGCTTGGGTTGGCGTTACATTTTTTAAATAAATAGCCGTATTAACTGCTTCGCCCCAGTAAGCTTTTGGTAGCTTGGAGTCATGAAGCATGGTCCTTGCTTTTTCAATAATGGAGCGGTTAGCTCGTTCTGAGATCCCATTCTGTTGAGGTGTGAACGGTATTGTGGTTTGATGGACAATCCCGTTTTCCTTAAAAAAAGTTGAAAACCTGTGATTAATATATTCCCGGCCGTTATCAGACCGAAACACTTTTATTTTCTGACCCGTTTGGTTTTCCGCTAAATATTTAAATTCTATAAATTTACTGAAAGCCTCATCTTTTGTTTTTAGAAAGTATCCAAAAGTTTTTCGACTGAAGTCGTCAGTAAAAGTAAGTAAGTACAGGGCTCCGCCCCACGAGTGCGTACTCATGGGACCGCAAAGGTCCGAATGAATAAGTTGCAATACGCAATTCGTCTTACTAATAGATTTCGGAAAAGGTCTTTTTGAAAGTTTGCCTTGTAAACAAGGGATGCAGGTTTCGTTTAGACTTCCTGTGTAGTCTATGCCTACTTTTTTATTTTTTAAGACGTTTAGGCTTTTGACATTTACATGGCCAAGACGTCTATGCCACAACATCGCTGATAGCTTCCTGTCAGTAATCAGCTGAGCTTGAGTTTCGGATACGTCAAGTTTATACATGCCATTTTTGTTTGACGCGGTAGCAACTGTTGTACCAGAAACTTTGCATTGTTGTCTCAGAAGAATAGTAGCGCCTTTAGGTGAAAATACAACAACAAAGCCTTTTTGGACTAGGCTACTTACCGATAGTAAATTAGCAGCTAGTTTAGGTACAAAGAGAACGTTAGAAATGGAATGAACATGGTCATTTACATTTAATTGAATTGTACCCGTACCTTTGCATACCATTTTTTCATTGTTGGCTGCAGTGACATAGCTTGAGCTGTGTGTAAGGTCGCTGAACAGGCGTATGTCGTTACACATGTGAGCAGTGGCGCCAGAATCTAGATACCAGAATGTGGTGGATGAGGGAAGCTGAAATAGAGGTGTAGTAAAAGATGATAAAAGTGTAACATCATTAATATTAGAAATTAAGTTGGTCACAGCAATCTTCTTAAACTTCCTCTTGCGGCATTCAGACACGACGTGTCCTTTCTTCTTGCAGTATGTACAAACTGGTGGGCGAGGGCTTGAGTTCTTCGTAGAATTCACGATCAACGCAGCATCTGGTTCTTTTGATGGCGAATGGCGTAGGTCTTCTTTCAGTAGGATTGTAGCTACGGAGTCCGAAGTTAGTTTTGTTCCCGAATTTTCGATAGCCATGACCATGGGATTAAACTTGTCGGTCAGTCCTGTCAGCATTATGAGTCCTATAAATTCGTCATCTACTGGTTCGTTCGCTTCAATGAGCTGTTGCTGTGTGGCTCGTATCTCGCTCACGTAAGCTTCCATCGTCTTAAACGAGGACAGTTTGTAATTAAATAATCTGCGTAAAAGATTAAGTCGCCGCAGTAAGCCGCTGTCTGCGTATGCAGCTTGTAGCTTCTTCCACGTTTCTTCTGCCGTCGTGGCGCTCATCACGGTAGGATATACCCGCGGAGTCAAAGCAAGGCAGATTTTTGCCGTAGCTTTGGCATCTAGACGCTTGAAGTTTTCATCTCCTAACACTACTTTATATTGTGTAGGATTACTCACGCAGTCCCAAAGATCGCATACAATGAGCACATTCTTCATTGCGAAGCTCCAAGAGGAAAAATTCTTTGTTCCTTCTAATTTGTCGATGCTTTGAAAATTATTCTGTGCCGGTGCCGTAGAGGTCGCCGATGGTGACGGATTTCCGTTTGTCTCCATAGCACGTATTTTAATTACTGGGCCATAACCTATTATTTCGTTTATAGAAATTATTAGCAGTAAAAGCAGGAGCTTAGTATGTACTCAGTGGGTTTTTATTTACAGAGTGACAAAGTCAATGAGACAGAGAAACAATAATATAATTTTGAATGTATTCGCTTATAGCCAGGATGATCTAAGATATACCGTATTCATTAAAAAGGTTCAACAATTTATTTGGAAGGCTAAACGAAAACCATAACATATGTACTCGTAATTCGTCAAATGACGTAGGAATGATAAAAACAGATTTTTATTCAATAGGTAGGTAGTTTGTTTAAGTATAGTTTTAAAAGTACAAACAATATGAACACAGCTAGGAAATGCAAAAAACTACCGAACAGGTAAATATAAATAGGTATATAAGGTAGGCATAATTAATACGTATTTGGTAAATCAAGCCATGTAAAGTCCGCCGTACTATCTAGCTCAAAAATAGCTGAACAGTGCTTTGTCGTCGTACGTAATACCTGGACAGTATGAGATGTTGAATTGAAATTACTGAAAGCGACAAGACACTAAAGTCAGAAACTTTTCAGCTGGACATTAACCTGTTGTCTAATAGCATGTCAAAGGAGTATATTTGTTTGGAAGTTTAATATAGTTTGGTTTTAAAGTACGGCTTTCATTCAGATACCCTTAGTCCATTCTCAAACAGGGATTGTTTATTTTTTTACAATGTACCTATACCTTATTCCGAGGAATAGTTTTTCAGGATTATTTTCAGTAATCAGATTTTATAACAATGGTGTTTTTAATTTGTTATTGTTATTTTTATATTTGCCCTTCATTTGACCGCGGTACTCTGACGTCATCGACTTGCAGGAGAAGATTTTTTGCATAATCTGTGGTCAGCCTCTTTTTTTTTAACCTTTTATACGAGGTCCAAATTGACGTTACGGATACAATTTGCACTTTACTGTCAGCTTGTTTTACAGTAACTCGCAAAAAAAATCATGAAACAGCTATTTGGCAAAGTAATAATAATAATAAATTTAATATATTAAATACATGGATCTATAATCATTAAATACTTAAAAATAACAAGAAGTGCCCCGAGTTATGACAACATGGTGTTATGAACGTAATTCGGACCGTAAAATCGTCACCTGACAGACTGTCAGTGAGAGCCGTTGTCATATTTTTTTGAGTGTATCGCATCTGTCGCTTCACTGTTTATTTTCATTTTGTTGTATTATAGTTTAGGTTTAGAAGCACTTTCGGTAGACAATTAGGCAAGAGTGTAACCGCACAGCGATGTGCTCCGCTCACATGAAAGATTTTCCGCTAAATATTTTAATGGAGAGCGAAAATATTACGTTTTTCGGTTTACTTTCGCCTACTGAGTTTACCTACTGTCTTATTTCCGGGTCCTGTTTTGTCTTGATCATACCTGGTATGTGTATATGGACCTTTCTGCTTCGCGCAGAATGTTATGACATGTGTAACGGCTGTGAAAATATAAAATTCATAGGAGAAGATCGCGTGAATCTTCCTGTGTTATTGTTGAATCATGTTGACATTGATACTAATGACAGTTTGCCAACTTAGATATGCCACAGATAGAAAAGACGTTAATGGCAGTGCTTCACATACGTTTTATGGTCAATTTATCCAATAAGCAGATGTGTGGCACCGACAGTGGAAACTCTGACGTCATCAACCAAAATACTTTCAATAATGAATAGTGAAAAAAATACCGAGTTATATGAGAAAATAACGAAATTGGTTTCTTATAATTGACTATTCCGCACAAAAAAAAAGGATAGGTATTTTTTTTAGACAATCCCAATTCAATAGACAATATCAAACGATTTACCACACCATCATCGGAACAGGAAATTGATAATGCTGGCAGGAATTAGAGTTTCTTGTATTTTATATGATTATTGATTATCTACCTGACTGCTAACTTTCACTGTAATATATGCTGGCATTACATTACACTGCGGTAATTCGAGGTAATTCATATTTGGCCTACGATCTACGATCATTAAATCTTCGTCACTCACGGGACAAATGTCATTGCGCAGGAAGTACCTATAAAGAGATGGTACGGCCGTGCCGCTTTTTTTGCTCGACTTGGCGGGGGCACTGTCGTGCCCCCAGATTATACAACTTCGATGGCAGTTCTGCTCAGAATCACGAGCACTATAGATTTTAGTATAAGGCATAAAAGTGTACAAACTTTTGTCATTCCTTTTCCGTTACTTCTCCTTAGACACTTGTATGAGATTAACGAAATGGAAAGTTGAAAATTGTATGGAAACTTTGGAGACTTTTTGCTTTATACTAAAATCAACAGTGCTCGTGATTCTGAGCAGAACTGCCATCAAAGTTGTATAATTCGCGACAAAGGGTGATTGGATTTCTTTTAAGAAAATGCCCAGGTACATTCGAAAATTAAATTACTCAACGCACAGTAAAGGAAAAGTAGCACGCAAATAATACCAATCGGTAACACAACACCTGTCTGTATGTTAATTTAAAGTGCACGAAACACGAACCTTAGATTTGTGGTGCAACAACGGGACGTTTTCCACCGAGGAGTTGTCGCTCTCGATGCTGCGTGGATGGTAACCTTGAGCCATTTTAAGGAAAACTAACATGGCCACTGTTAACACGGCAGCGTATACGAAGAACTCGGTCGCCTAAAAATAGTAGAAGCCATGATTGTGATATAAAAAATTGCTTACTGCTGCAGAAACATTTCACTGCGGAAGTTATATTTTTCAATAGCTTTTGCCCGCGACTTCGTCCGCGCAGAATCAAAATTTGAACTTCTTTCTCTCTCCTATCGAAAATGTACAAAAACCAGCCAAATCCGAGTCTTACTTTAGCAC
Source organism: Pandemis corylana (assembly GCA_949127965.1). NCBI lineage: Eukaryota > Metazoa > Arthropoda > Insecta > Lepidoptera > Tortricidae > Pandemis > Pandemis corylana. The sequence continues at coordinate 24,586,276 of OX421850.1, forward strand.
GACCTTTACCTATCTCAACGAAATAAACCCGTTTCTTGCATGGACACCCACTTCAATTATTTTGCTATCCCATCTTTTTGTTCTACGGGAAATTCGAAACATCCCTTCTTATGACGCCTGCGTGATCTTCAAAGAACATGTTCTACGAGTAAATGAGTACATATTTTGCTGGAATAATATCAAATCATAAATTCTTAACTAAAGTAACTTTACGTTCTTACCCTGGATTCAAATATCTTGGTTTGGGCGACGAGGATAACGATCAAATTACCAAAGGCAACGGACACGTACCACGCGGCTATAGTTATGGTTTTCATACTCTTCGGTGCCTGCAGTAAAAAGCAGATATATGTATATAATATAATAAGACTTATTCAAATTGGACGCTGAATATCACATCATCTAGTATCTAAGCCTTTCAAAGTCAAACCGAATAGCAAATGTAGATTGTCTAATGTCTAGAATGCGGTGATTTCTTCTCTTTCAAAATTCATTACATTCATTAATTCTCTTTCAAAATTCATTTCATGCGCCCAGAGTACTTATAACGCTGTGAGTGTTAGCGTTTGGATAGAGTCATAAATGACGCGTCCAGTAGTAAGTGTCAATTAGACTGTACGTGCACAGCACGCTATCGGCGCGTAAAAAAAGAGGGTACCGAGCTCGGTAGACACCGCATTACTATCCACCCGCAATTTCTTTAGTCTACCCGTGATGATGATGCATACATCAGCGTCGAAATATCGGCAGCTCGTTAAAGCTAATCACGGTCTACATCCCGTAGAAACTATGTCTAAAAAACTGCTATAGTCATTAAAGTGTATATCTCTATTGTTTTCATTATATTCTGAGTTGTATGCAGTTTACTGTTGCAAGTTTATAAGAGTATTGTACAGAGTTCTGCACAAAGCTCGCTCCACTCGCATCGGGACCGATGGGAACCGCGCTTTACGCGCTGACTTGTGCAATGTAATTATGAAAAAGCCTTTAACCGTATGTACTTGTATTGAAGTCTACACCCTGCACTTGGCGCTTGCGTGCAATTTGAAGAATAAAGAGAAATCGTGCTTTGTTTTTGTAGGTTACGTTATAATTTTTCTACGACACAAAAAGGTTTTTTGATAATTCTGAATGTAAGTTGAAAAATGTGTCAGAACTAAATTGAAGACTGAGTGACATTGTGTTCTATCCTTTGGGTTTTGAAAGTTGTTTATATGAAAATTTTCGTTTTACTCTTGAAGACAAATCAAAATTTTCACAAATAAAACTTTTGCGTGTTTTTTCTCCTTTGTTTCATATAGGTATTTGACATTTATAAATCAGAAACAAAATTGAAGATCTACAAAGCACCTGTGTAAAAGAGAACTCGAGCCCGGAGACAGCGAACATAATCTCAGCGACCGAGACGAGCAGGTACTGGGGCACGATCCACGCGAGCTGGAGCTCGTTGGGCGGGTTGGGCGCATGCAGCGCGGCGGCGTCCAGCCGGCCCAGGCGCTCGCGCAGGCACAGCACGTACACGCCGCCCGCTCGCAGCGCCGCCGAACCCGCGCCGCTCAGCTCGCCGTCGGCGCTCTCAGCGCGCCACTTGAAACTTGGCAAAAACATTCATTATTCAACAGATAAAACCCCATTTATTAATGAAAATTTGTTTGTTTCTGGCAAAGGTCAAAGTGACTCACATGCAAATTTACTTACAGACTTATAAGCAATAACATCAAGGCACTTTTTAGGGATATAACGAGATTACTCATTTCTATTTCTATGTATAAGAGTCCGCAATGCGTCTGTTATTCCCGTAGTGTTGCAAGCGTCCTTGAAATTCAGTTCAACAGGTGACCCGCCTGCTCCTTCACTCTCTTGTAAAATGGAAGATATTTTCACATTTACTTACTCATCCGAGTATTCAGCTTCATTTATAATTACTTAAACTTTCACAATCTTACTTTTAACAATGGCTTAACTGTGTCCTTTGTGTTCCGTGAAACTCAGATAAGAGACGTACCGTTTCGTTGCAGATTGAATCCGGTAACTTTTTCAATTTCTAAATGCACTGCGCCAAACGTCTTTTAAGAGTTTTAAATATAGGTAAGTACCTACTAGTTCTAAGTCGAGCGCTTTTCACAATTGAGCGTTTGTATTTGTAAGGCTTTAAAAAGGAAATGAAGTTTCCGCTTCACAGGCATTGGAAATCGCATAAAAATAAACAACTAACAAGTTCGTATTTCCTTTATACCATTTGTACGAGTTCAATAATATGTTTTTAACAATAACTAGTAAATACTTACATAGTTTGTTGGAACAGGTACGGTCAAGTGCAAAAATAAGTATCGATACGAACTTCTCAAAAATATGTCCCACGACCTTATTACGCCGGTGTAAGAGCGTATGGTACTTATTTTTGAAACATATTACCTATAAACATATAACCTAGATACACATTATTACACTTGACTGTACACTCACGGTGTACCTACTTAGATGATACAAGCCTTCAGGTTTTACTCATTTGAATGAGGAAACTATGGGTGAATCGTATGACAACCGAGCGTGTCAATAATTAAAAATGTCATTGGCACATTTTAGTCTAAAATATCGTACATTTTTATGAATACATCATTTTCTCGTCTGTTAAACGAAACCGCCGTGTGTTCACAACACAAGCGATAATGACTGGTTTTGACAAAACTCAACTTTGTACGAAAATTTAATTGAAATTAAAACGTGATTGAAAGAGACATTTTTTAATAACAATAATTTACCTACACTTATCTCACAGGGCCCACGAATAAAACAAAAAACTATTAGAGATTTTGCAGGGTGCAGTAAACTTCGCAGAAAAATAACACTCCTGTTATAATTACAACGGCACCAGAAGAAAATACATCTGCTACTCAGTCGACCAAATGCGTTGTAAAAAAAATTTAATAGCTTCGTATCCACGATAAATATTAGCGTGTTAACGCTATACTGGTGCCTCAGGGTGGTTATCTTTCTTAGCAACTGGTTCCATGTCTTATGCGTAGAGAGGTTAGACAAGACGACGTACTTGCCAGGCTGTAAGCACATGTAGGCCGATTCGCCGATGTGATCGACAGGCGCGTCCGACACATAGTAAATGTCGCTCAATCGCTTGTCCGTCTCCACCGTGATGGACACGTTTTTGTTCGGGCCCGTGTCACCCACATATACCACTCTGAAATATTGCATACTCGTTTAAAAGCATTACTTAATCTGGGAAATATGATATCCACCGGGAAACCTTTACTTAAAAAAAATCGGGCACCTATGGTTTTTCAGATTTTTAGGCATTGAAGCTTAGACCGGGTGACCGTTTTTTTGCAAGGGGGTGTATATATACGTCAGGTCATGTAACTATAATAGTGATAATATTCTCTACATATTATTATGCGGAAAAAACAATAACTTTATAAAATGAACACGTATACAACTCCTTATTCTACTCTGCATTATAGCTTCGAAATACACATCACCTAGAGCCCAATTTTCGAAAGCACATTATGTGAAAATGCCACCAGAAAATAGTAAAACTTTATGTTGAATTTGAATTACAAGTAGATTAGAACAAAACTACATATCTAAATAATCTAGTCAACTAGTCGAAAATTCTATTTGAATTGTAGTTTCATAGCAATACACAGATGTATATAGGTGAAAAACTTAAGTACCTACCTAAATGACCTGTTGTATAGTAGTGTACAGAACTGATAAATGGGACTTTTTCTTATTTCTTACTAGCTTCTGCCCGCGACTTCGTCTGCGTAGAATCATACATAAAACCTTCCTCTTGAATCACTCTATCTATTAAAAAAAACCGCATCAAAATTCGTTGTGTAGTTTTGAAGATATAAGCATACAAAGGGACATAGGGACGTAGGGACATTGGGGACAGAGAAAGCGACTTTGTTTTATACTATGTAGTGAAGTCATATTTCTTATTTGGACCGTCAATTTGTCCATTTGCACAAATTACTCACACATACAACAGGTCATTTACTTAAGTTTTTTACCTATACCATTTTCGAGTGGTACAGTCAGCATCAAAAGTGAATATAAAGTCGAAGACCTCAAAATGACCTACACACGACTCTATCGCTAAAAAAATAAGAGGATGTGTAGATCGTTTAGAGCTCTTCGACTGTTTATCAATTTCTGATGCTGACCGTACTTTCAAATTATACCTATGCTTTTAAAAATCGGGCCCCGAGCAAAAACATATTGCGCAGCGCATAGGCGTAATATGAGTCACCTGTCGTGTTACAATTTGGATTTGACGACATGTGAATAGTAAAGTACTGGATTAATAAAAGTCTGCTTAACGTAGAAACTTACTTCAGCTTTGGTTTTCCTGTTAGCGACTTCGAAAACGGATTTGGGTCCATAAAGTACAATGATAATTTATCGTCCGAATTTTGTCCAATGACGACCGGCATAAACTGTCAACACATATTAAATAGAAGTCAATGGATGTGTCAGAGACGTTTCTAATCATAATAATGTCTTGTTTATCCTGCCTGTACATAGAAAGAGTTTGATTGAATTGAGAAGGAAGCATCCCACCATCATGGTCGCTAATATGTAAATAGCTGATCAATCGGCAATCCTTCTGGGTCGCGCTTGACTATGGGCAGCGGTGATTACTGATTATATAGCATTTGGTGACCCATTTGCTCGTTGTATAAAAAAAAGGAAAAGTATTTAAGTAGTAGAAAACTCATGAACGTAGAAGATCTGAATAATTCTATATAAAATTGTAGGCATGATGAAGCATTTAACGTCCAAAATGTGGCAGTTGCTAGGCGTATTAGGCAATTCTACTACTTTATTTATTTGAGTTTAAAACGCGTTTACATATCCAGCGACAGTTTTGAGATCCTCAGCGACGGAATGTCGCTTCATGGCGCGGCCGGCGCAGTTCTGCGGGCACGAGGCGTGCAAGCGCAGCGTGCGGTGCGGCAGAGGCGCCATCAGCGCGGTCCCGTGCGCCTCCACCGGCGCCGCGCCCTCGCCCGCCACGGCCAGCTCCACAGCACACCCCAGCGTGTTCAGAAACACCAACCCCGTCTGATGCCGCCCTGGCAGCTGTAGCGTCGAACGCTACCCAAACAGTTGATACAAACGTTACATTCTCATTAAGTTCACAATAAAACGGCTCATTTCGAGTTATTTACATTAACTTCAGTCGGAATAAATTATATGCTATACCTTGTTTCAAAACAGTAGAAGAGACGTACTCACCTTTGGCTTGTTGATTTTGTTTTAATTAAGACTTGAATGTCAACGTTACGGTTAAGAAAGGAAAGGTGCCAACGAGGGTACTTACTTACCTACTCCAATTCTTTAGTTAGACAATCGGACAATACAGTATCTAGTATCTAACCGACATGTTATACACCTGGAGAAAGGTTTTGACAGCGTGCCTCGTGAATGGATGGTTCTGTTCTCGTGAGGCAATTGGGATGTCCGGGAAAACTTATTCGTGTCATAAGACTTCTTCATGATAACATGACTTGTTCTGAAACTGTCATTAAAGAACGTTCAGAGCAATTCTCAGTCACATGCGGCGTAAGGCAAGGGTGCGTACTGGCGCCTACACTCTTCGCTCTGTATTTTTTTGCTGTCGTGAGGAAGACATTGAAGAACAGTGCTGAAGGTATATGCATACGGTATCGCACAGGTGGTAGCATTTTTAACCTAGCTATGGAACTTGGTAAGTAGAAACGCGGTGGCTAGTTCCTACGCTTCAAAGACGTTCAGAAAATACACATGGAGAGATGCAGTATTGAGCTGTCTTGTTGGGAATCCCTCGCTGAAAAGCGAACCAAGTGGAGAAACCACGTTTAGGAAAAAGTGTATGCGTTTGTGGACGACAGAAGGCGAGAACTAGATGCTAAACGTGACGTACTGAAAGCAGGACCGCTCTCCAACGTAGTAGGTACAATTATGTAGATGGTACGCTGACGTGCGCTGTTTGCAGCCAAACTTTCACTGCAAAAATCGAATACCTACATCAGCCATCTAAGGGCAAAACATCCAAGATCCTAAATTATTCTAGCAAAAAAAAAAGTCAAGTCACTGTAGGTAGCCGAAAACGACTAGTTGGGTTATACATATATATGTACCTACACCGTGTGTTTTTGGAGAATGGGCGAAAGTCTTAGAGGAATCATGTTATAGGCGATGTGGCTAGCAACCCATGACTATTTTGATTTCCCTTTCCAGCTATACGCCCTTAATCATGCTAAACATGGCCTTAAGGTTTTCTTACCTTAGGCTCTGTCTACCCCGTAAGGTATAAAGACGTGATATATGTATGTGTTTTTTTTCGGTAGAGAACAAAGCAATTAAATGTAGGTACTTGATGCACCTCGTAATATGCCGAAGTTATCGGAAATCAAAATAAACACAAAACGACAATATGCAACAATTACTTAACCACATTATGATTAATTATTAATTATTTTTCATTAAGAAAAAAATAATTACAGTCTATATAAATTCGTATAACCTTTTATACGTTTGGGATATAAACAGTAACCACGCGGGCCCAGTGCGGATTGGGAACTTCACACACACCATTGAATTGCTTTTAAGTGTACTACTAGTTAGTGCAGATTTCCTCGCAAATTTTTCCATCAAAGAAAATCTGATGTAAATTTCTCAAATGTAATTTCGTACATAAATTCCGAAAAATTCAGAAGAGCGAGCCCGGGATTCGAACTCACGACCCGATCTATTTTCACCTCACCGAGTGCTCTAGTCGTACTATTTTTTGCCATATTAATTGATACGAGCACTTAGTAATATAATACAACAATCTTAACCTTTGCGACGCCAACGACACATGTCAGCATCGCAGGTACAACGCCAACGACCTATATATTACGTCCATTACTTCAATGCAAAAGCAACCTTCGTACAATTGAGTTTAGGTTCAACTTAAGGCATCGCAATAAAGAAGTCTGGCGTATGGGTGACGTCTCATGTATTTAACGTGGCGGCGAAAAGGTTAACAATACAGTGCTGACCCTAACGAAGGACTGACTAGACACCGGACTAGATATAATTAGTGACCCCGGAAATTGATGAACATACAAACATAAACTACAAAGTTTACTGAGAGATAATGCCCGTCTATGCCAATGCTGCGGTGGTAGGTTTCCACCGCAGGTAAACAAGCAGGTGACTCCCCTGCTTGTTTTCCCTTTTTTCAAAGATAAGCACGCATTTTGGATGTTTTATATTATATCTTACCTCTCTAGGTTTCGTTTCCATATTAATAATATTCAAAATAAAGTTATATCTAATAATGAAATTTTAAATTATATTATGCTTATTCATCAATATGCAGATCAGGTATATCACATTTTATTAGTGCCTATGCCAGCTAAAAGTCATGCCAATTTTGTTGTTTTATAATATGATAACAGTTAACTTTACTTACATCAAAATTTGAGACGCCCTAACAACAACACATAAACCAGGGACATAGACAAGTCGGTGTCAGCGACTCACGTCGGTTGTCTAGTATAATACGGGAGTATCCAATTCCGGTGAATTGGAGTAGGTACTCGTATGCTTTATTGCTTCTGTTCTCATACCTCAATTCCGATCTGTAGTATCCCGGCTGAAACGAAAGCGAGAGCGGCGAGCATTCCTCCGACGAACATCTTCTGGAGTGGTGGTATGTCGGGCAGCAGAGGCCAGGCGCCACCAGGGCATACAGGGATCATAAACAGCACCATGGCTGGATTCATGACCTGCAGCTGGTCCGGCATCAGAGCTAGTCCGAAAACTTCACTGCGAAGTCTTGAAGCTTGGAATGTCCAGCGGGAACCCTGTTACATTTATAACCGATATATAATTGGGTGTGTCTCTATGCTAGGCTTAACCCTCCCTTCCATTCTCCACCAGATCATTAGTTATTATAAATTCCCACTTTAAATTGAACTGGGACCTATAATAAATACTGCATTTTACGAGTAATTCCATGTCGATGAACATGATCTTATACTAAAACTAATCCGATTTAAGTTTTGCTCAGCTCTGTTGTTTATTTATTACAATCATAATAATTACAATATATAGGAGCATTATTTATAATAGTACAGTAATATTAAACAAAATACTTTTAACTAATAACTAAAAACAATGTAGCTTTCTTTTTATAAAAAAAAACTAGACTAAAAATTACAATAACAATTGTTGGATAGCGTATACAAATTAAGCGATGATGAATAATTTTGGACCTAAATAGGTAGGTATTCGAGCTATGTTTAACATACAAACCTGTTGATCAAATAGTGACCAAAAGATGGGTACCGGCAGGTACAAGTACAATATGGAGAAGACTGCCTTCATGTCAGCGACGAGCTTTTCTCCGTACTTCTCGATGGAGTGGTCGAGCCAGTGCTCTAGAGGTGGACCGCTAGTCCTGGGATCGTGGCGCAGACGCTTGCCGGCCGCATACTACAAAATAATATAATACCGACCCGATTTTTAAAGCATATTACTGAAATGTACCTTCCATTAGAAAGTATTGTTACAAAACTGAAGCTCAAATTAAATTTTCCAAATAATTTAATAGAGCTGTAAATAAGTAATCTGCTTCGATCCCAATCGTATTTCAAATTCAGTATATTAATTTACTACATTCGAATTTACATTTGCATGATTATGTTATTATCGTACACACAGCTAGCGTAACGACATTCTACGCCATTCTAACGCTTAGGTAAAGCTCGTGTCTTGGAGTTAAAATTGTTTTTGGGACGGTATGAGCCTGCTCATGTGTCACGTTGTAAACCTTCAGCAATTGAGAAATTAAGCATTACATAAAAAACCGATTACAGACATTGTACAGGCACAGTTGTAGGTACTCGTAAAACTTAGAAGAAATCTCTGCGACTGTTCCTAAAGCAAAAGCGTTGGGTTGCATTCAAGGACAAATACAATGATTCAAATCCCGACCAACTACCTAATTAGAAACGAAACTTAGAAAGTACTTAATTCCTATCCTGTTATGGATCAACTGAGTAGTACGCAGTTTTAGCTGTCTCTGTGTAATAGTAATAACTTATTGTAACAATTATGAATATAATATTGCTGGTCAGATTTTGTTTTCGTAACTCTTACTAAAATATTGTCACAGTTGAAAAATAAATTCCGCGCCCAGCAACATAGTATAATTTACTAATTCAGACTAATTCAGAGATGTACGAGTAAGGCTAAAATAAGAAACAACCAAGTTTCTCTGCGGCTTCCCTCAAACAACTCACTGGCAACCTTATTAGGCAATTCAGACTCACCCAGGCACACGACACGAATTTCAATGTAACGTTCTCACGTGGCTGTTTTATCCTGTACCAAGGCTTACCCGCAGCGAAAATAACTGAAACAAAGACATGTTATAGCGGAAAAACAAAATAATAATGCCTACCAATAGTTTATCTGCCTGCTTTGGCATTCTGGTTTTATCTAACCAAGTAACCAGTTAGGTAGCTTTACACTTGCCGTTCCAATTACTCGGAAAAAGCCAAAACATGAACATTACTGAGCCGAAAGCTACTTAAATACATTAAAATACAACGGCTAACTCGATTACGCTCACGAAAATTCCAATGGAAAAAGGAAAAATCTGTGTTCCCATTACCTACTATTTAATTAATTACTAGTGCACAAAATCAAATAGAGCAGTTTCCATACAATACATATTGAAATATAGCAAAGTTTTCCATAATTTTTGGGTGTTAGGTACTTATTTTTACAACAGTAATTTTAATAATGCGCTTTATATTTCGGTCGCGTGAAAAAAAACATGCCGAAATTGTTCTGCGCACGAAGTGAAACAAAATCATTAATTACTGTTGACCCATTTTCCCACTTTTAGGTAAGCTTCCTTTACTTCCTTCGTTTGGACTCGCAAATTGATAAACAAAGTTCATTAAACTGCCATAATTATATTTCTGCTACATCATAATCAAATCTATCACGTTCGATTGAATCTGAATCATAATCTAGTTCCAAGACTTCCGCAAATTCATTGCGTAGTTCTTGCGTAGGTACCCATACCTGCCGATTTTGGAAAGCACATACCTAACTCGAAAGTACATTACCACTCGAAAGTCGTGAAAATTGTGCTGGATTTAAAATATCTACGAGTAAAAAAAAAGCTCTAATTATAATAACTATTAATCTTGTCAACAAGTTTGTATTGTAGTTTTATATACCTAAGTAAAAACACAGAATTTAACCACTTTCGAATAGCAGGTACTTAAATACCACGTATACCTACCTAACTTCGACCTAGGTGCTTTCTAAAATCGAACCCTTGAACCGTTTCAGCAGTGGTTAACTATTATTAGGTACTAGCTTCTGCCCGCGACTTCGTCCGCGTAGAATTAGCAATTCGTTTACAATTTATCTATTCTTCGCATATCTACGTGACATAACTAAAATTTTCATCGCAAGTTAGTAATGTATTGTGAGTAACATTACATTTACTTTATTTTTGTGAGCTGGTTGTGTGTATGCCAAATACAATGATTCTAATAAAACGGTCAAGCGTGATTAGAAGTTTGCTTTTCTAGATCCACAGATATCGATATAGAAATCAATCGGCCCAAAAACTAAAAATTGCAAAGATGGCTTACTTTTTCCAATTCTGATAACGGATTAATGGTTGGGGACCACTCGGATCCTCATATATCGATTTTGAAAGTAATCAGTGGAAAAACTATACTTATTCTGTACATGTACCGCAGAAAGAAAAAGAGAGAAAGCAAAGGTTAACTTTCACACTCAGAAACAACAATCTACATATTAAAGGTCTATTTATTCCTTTGTATCTTTGGTTACGGCAATGGATACGGAATGATTAATTAAAACTTGAACTTGATCCGTGACCACAGTAAAACAGTTCTGAATTTCCACCGCCAGTCGATATAAACGACAGTAGAATTAAAGTTAACTCTCACACTCAGAGACGTCGATTAAGTTCTAATAATCATAATATTAACTGACGTCTCTGAGAAAGGCATATGTTCAAGTTTTACTATATTCTGCAACAATTATTTACGTTGCTATTCTAGGCAGCTACAACCTTTAACATGTTTATCGCTATCCCCCGGGAACTGCAATTTTCCGGAATAAAGAGTAGCCTATGTTTTAATCTAGGTTACCAGCTATCATCGTTCCAAATTTTATGCAAATCTGTCAAATCGTTTTGGCGTGAAGAAGGAACAAACATACCTACTCACTCACAGCGTCACAGCGTCACATCATCACAAACTTTCGCATTTGCACCTATCGATTGGACGCTATTTCAAATATAGACGTTTTACATACGCCCTATTCCAATTACAGAGGTAAAAATGAGAAATCTTCTAAAATCTGAATTCCGTTTAAAGAAGTCCGGTAATTACAACATACAATGGAGGCCGAATGCTATTTCAAATGCAGAGGTTTTGGTTAAGGCCCATACCAAGTATAGAGGTAAAAATTTAGCAAATGTCTAAATTTTTAAAACCATTTACGGAACCTTTAATTTCAATAATAGAGGTAATTCATAGTGAAGGGACCGGGACCGAGCACATGGGTGCAAGCTATAGAGGTTTTCCATGAATACAGGTTCCATATAACCAGGTTTCACTGTATGTAACAAGATAAACATTATGTACAAAGCCGAATTTATCCCTTAAAGGGATCTCTTCTAGTTAACCTTCGAACGATTGACAGGACAACAGAAACCAGAGTTTAGAGAGTAGACATACTAGAAAGCTAAAAGAGAAATGACCCTAACTTAAACGTAACCGCACAGTCCCGCCTCCTTTTTCTTTATATTAATTTGGTGTAATTTTCTTAACTTGTTACCATTTGAGTTATGTTTTACCGCTCGTTACAGGGCAATTAACATCAAAGACTTAACTAAATAAAAATTACGATATTAATTCATTACCAACGTCTTAGACGTTTATTCTAAATTACTCACGCTTGTCTGCGCTCGTTCGGCCCCAATTAAATCTTTTGTTAGTCTACGGATTTAATATAAACTGACAAAAACGGGTTTATTGTACACTAGCTTTTGCCCGCGGCTTCGCACGCGTGAACCATGAGCATTTCAAAGAACCTAGCAATTAAGCAAGCGAGCAACCAAACCTGCAAGCTTTCAAGCATACATGCAAGTATGCAAGCAGGCATGCAAGCCTTCAAGCATGTAAGTATGCAAGAAGGCATGCAAGCAGGCATGCAAGCAGGCATGCAAGCAGGCATGCAAGCAGGCATGCAAGCAGGCAAGCAAGCATGCAAGCAAGCGTGCAAGCAAGCATGCATGCAAGTAAGCACCCATGCAAGCAAGCATGCAAGCATGCATGCAAGCAGGCATGCAAGCAGGCAAGCAAGCATGCAAGCAAGTGTGCAAGCAAGCATGCATGCAAGTAAGCACCCATGCAAGCAAGCATGCAAGCATGCATGCAAGCAAGCGTGCAAGCAAGCATGCATGCAAGTAAGCACCCATGCAAGCAAGCATGCAAGCATGCATGAAAGCAAGTATGCAATCAAGCATGCAAAGCAAGGACTCAAGCAAGCATGCAAGCCAGCCCCCGCATTGCCCCGATGCCTTAATTTTTCTGAACCTGTAAATATTGCAGGATTTTTATAAAACAAACCTAACCTAACCTATAATACATCCTGTCCTAAAATACATCCTAAATAGCTTTTGCCCGCGACATCGTACGCGCTAAGATGTAAAATGAAAAAATAAGTTTTTTCCCGTTCCCGTGGAAATTTTGGGGAGTGCTTTCGGAGTACACTTAAAGCCTTTAAAGAAACACACGTTATAAATGCTAAGTCTCTTTCTTCCGCTGTTTCGTCTGGAAACGTAAAATCCGGTTTTTTCCCGTCCCTGTGGGCGTTTCGGAAAATCCTTTCTTAGTGTAACCTACACTCCCGAATAAACCTACGTGACAAATTTCAACTTTCCCCCGCTTTTCGTTTTTCCCGTTTCCGTAAGAAATTCGCCAAATAAAGCATTTCCCGAATATCTTACGGGAACGAAGAAGAAGAATTTTGGGAAATTATCTCATAATGCTCCTCTACACTCCCCAAGAAACCCACTTGCCAAATTTCAGCTTTCTACGACCAGTAAAACGTAAAATCCTGTTTTTTTCCCGTTCCCGTGGGAATTTTGGAAAGTACTCTCTTAATGCTCCTCTACACTCCCGAAGCAACCTACATGCCGAATTTCAGCTTTCTGCAACCAGAAAACGAAAAGTCCAGTTTTTCCCGTTCCCGTGGGAATTTCGGGAAATCCCTTTGTAGAGCTCCCCTACACTCCCCAAGGGAAATTGAAGGCCAAATTTCAATTTTATACGACCAGTAAAACGAAAAATCGATCCCGTAGAACTGAATACATAAATCCCGTTTTTATCCCGTGGGAATTTCCAAAAAGCATTAGAACTTTATTTTACTATTATAATCACCTACTTCTATGCCAAATTTGAAGAGTGTAGTAATTATAGTTCATAGGATTTCGTTAAACTGAATATATAAATCCTGTTTTTTTCCTTATCCCGTGGGAATTTCCAAAAATCCTGAAATTAGTTTCTTAGTTTTGTAATCACCTACTTTTGTATCAAATTTGAAGAGTCTACTTATTATAGTTACTGTGATAGCGTCACTCCGAATCGAATATATAATTCCCGTTTTTTCCTTATCCCGTGGGAATTTCCAAAAATCCTTTCTTAGCGGATGCCTACGTCATAAGATCTACCTGCATGCCAAATTTCAGCCCGATCCGTCCAGTGGTTTGAGCTGTGCGTTGATAGATCACTATGTCAGTCAGTCAGTCAGTCAGTCAGTCAGTCACCTTTGAGTTTTATATATATATACTAGTATTTCGCGTGGGGGCCGCGGGCCCCAAGGGCCCCGCGGAGGTCCCGTGCCACCCTGTTTTGTTTAAATATCCTAATCTTTTTTTTTTACTATATACTTTGGCCGCCTTTTTAATCCGGCACCTTCGAAAAGTGATTCGTACTATACCGCCCTGTTTTTTTTTTCAAATATTTCTCACCTATTTCACTTTATTCTTTGGCCGCCATCTTTGGAAAAGCATTTCGCATGGGGGCCGCGGGCCCCACGGGACCCGCGGAGGGTACCCTGCCGTCCTGTTATTTTTTCAAAATTTTCTAACCTATTTTTACTTTATTTTTTGGCCGCCATCTTGGGAAAAGCATTTCGCATGGGGGCCGCGGGCCCCACGGGACCCGCGGAGGGTACCCTACCGTCCTGTTTTTTTTTCAAAAATTTCTAACCTATTTTTACTTTATTCTTTGGCCGCCATCTTGGAAAAAGCATTTCGCATGGGGGCCGCGGGCCCCACGGGACCCGCGGAGAACACCCTACCGTCCTGTTTTTTGTTCAAAAAATTCTAACCTATTTTTATTTTATTCTTTGGCCGCCATCTTGGGAAAAGCATTTCGCATGGGACCGCGGGCCCCACGGGACCCGCGGAGGATACCCTGCCAGCCTGTTTTTTTTTTTCAAATTTTTCCAGACTTTTCTACTATATTCTTTGGCCGCCGTTTTGAAACCGCCACCTTGTAAAAAAATTAGGTTCATTAGATTACTCTTTGCACCTAGAACGACACATGGTCGAGCACAACCCATCTATCTCTACTGGCCACAGATATCCGCGTTTCAATTTTGTATGGCGGCCATTTTGTTTTAGCAATTTTGTAAAAAAAATACCGGCTCACCCAAAGGCTGGCTGTTCTGAGCGACTTTAGTTTCGGGCAAACTCGATAGGGCAAGTCGTTGCGGAGAACTGGCCCATGTGTCAGGTCAGTTTCCACGTTCAGGACAGTTTTGCATTTTTTTTGTACTTGTGATAAAATTTCTTATGCGATGGTGTATAAGGTTGAACCCTATTCCTAAAAGCTGCTATACAACACAAGTGAGTCTATGAGTCTGACATTACTTTGTATGGCGGCCATCTTGGAAAATGGCGGAATCGAAAAATTAATTATGCCGTTTGAATATGTGGCCTCAAACAGCCCCGGATGCAAAATTTCAATCGGATCGGAGTAAAAGAAACTTTGGCCGCCATTTTGAATCCGCCATTTTGGAAAAAAAAATATGTTCATTTAATTACTCCGCTCACTTTGAACGATATTTGTTTGAGCACCACCCACCTGTTGCGACTGGCCTCTGAGATATTTGCGTTTCAATTTTGTATGGCGGCCATCTTGTTTTAACAATTTTGAAAAAAAATTACCGGTTCACCCATAGGCTGGCTGTTTTGAGCAACTTTAGTTCGGAGCAAACTCGATAGGGCAAGTCGTTGCGGAGAACTGGCCCATGTGTCAGGTCAGTTTCCACGTTCAGGACAGTTTTGCATTTTTTTTATATTTGTGATAAAATTTCTTATGCGATGGTGTATAAAGTCGAACCCTATTTCTAAAAGCTGCTATACAACACAAGTGAGTCTATGAGTCTGACATTACTTTGTATGGCGGCCATCTTGGAAAATTAAATATGGCGTTTAAATTTGTGGCCTCGAAGAGCCGCGGATGCAAAATTTCAATCGGATCGGAGTAAAAAAAAATTTGGTCGCCATTTTGAATCCGCCATCTTGGAAAAAAAAATGGGTCATCCGATTACTACTCCCACCTTGAACAATATTTGGTCGAGCACCACCCACCTATTGTGATTGGCCTCTGAGATATTCGCGTTTCAATTTTGTATAGCGGCCATCTTGTTTTCGCCATTTTGAAAAAAAAATACTGGTTCACCCATTAGCTGGCTGTTCTGAGCGACTTTTGTTCCGGGCAAACTCAATAAAGCAATTCATCGCGGAGAGCTGCCCCATGTGTCAGGTCAGTTTCCACATTCAGGTCAATTTTTCATTTTTTTCGTATTATCATATAATTTTTGAAGCGAAAGTGTATAGAACCAAACCCTACCTCTGATGGGTTCCTCAAAACAACAGGTCAAATAAACAGAAATTACTTTGTATGGCGGCCATCTTGGAAAATGGCGGAATCGAAAAATAAAGTATGCGGTTGGAATCTGTGGCCTAGAAGAGCCCCGGATGCAAAATTTCAATCGGATCGGAGCAAAAAAAAATTTGGCCGCCATTTTGAATCCGCCATCTTGGAAAAAAAATTGAATAGTCAGATTTCCCCCTCAACCCTGAATGACATTTGGTCGAGCACCACCCACCTATCTCGACTGGCCTCTGAGATATTCGCGTTTCAATTTTGTATGGCGGCCATCTTGTTTTCGCCATTTTGAAAAATCTTGGACCGGTTCACCCATTGGCCGGCTGTTCTGAGCGACTTTAGTTCCGGGCAAACTCAACATGTCGAGCCGTTGCGGAGAACTGCCCCATGTGTCAAGTCAATTTCCACGTTCAGGTCGATTTCGTATTTTTCTGGTGGTCGGGCAAGCATTTCTGATACGACGATGTATAGAGTAGAACCCCACCTCTTACTGGTTCTTCCAAACAACTCTGGGGTGAGTCAGTCAGTCAGTGGGTATTCAGCTATATATATTATATATACTAGTATTTCGCGTGGGGGCCGCGGGCCCCGAGGGGCCCGCGGAGGGTCCCGTGCCACCCTGTTTTGTTTTAATAATCCTAACCTTTTTTATTTTATTCTTAGGCCGCAATTTCGAATCCGCCATCTTGTGAAAAGCGTTTCGCGTGGGGGCCGCGAGCCCCGCGGGACCCGCGGAGTCACCCTGCCGCCCTGTTATTTTTCAAATATTTCTGACCTTTTTTTACTTTATTCTTTGGCCGCAATTTCGAATCCGCCATCTCGGGAAAAGCGTTTCGCGTGGGGGCCGCGGGCCCCGCGGGACCCGCGGAGTCACCCTGCCACCCTGTTATTTTTCAAATATTTCTGACCTTTTTTTACTTTATTCTTTGGCCGCAATTCCGAATCCGCCATCTTGGGAAAAGCGTTTCGCTTGGGGGCCGCGGGCCCCGCGGGACCTGCGGAGTCACCCTGCCACCCTGTTATTGTAACCTTTTTTAAGTATATTCTTTGGCCGCCATCTTGGGAACAGCATTTCGCATGGAGGCCGCGGGCCCCACGGGACCCGCGGAGGGTATCCTGCCAGCCTGCTTTTTTTTCAATTTTTTCCAGCTTTTTCTACTATATTCTTTGGCCGCCGTTTTGAAACCGCCACCTTGGAAAAAGTACTTCGCGTGTGGGCCGCGGGCCCCACGGGACCCGCGGAGTCACCCTCCCACCCTGTTTTTCTTTTAAATATTTGTAACCTTTTTTAGTATATTCTTTGGCCGCCATCTTGGGAACAGCATTTCGCATGGAGGCCGCGGGCCCCACGGGACCCGCGGAGGGTACCCTGCCAGCCTGCTTTTTTTTCAAAATTTTCCAGCTTTTTCTACTATATTCTTTGGCCGCCGTTTTGAAACCGCCACCTTGGAAAAAGTACTTCGCGTGTGGGCCGCGGGCCCCACGGGACCCGCGGAGTCACCCTCCCACCCTGTTTTTCTTTCAAATATTTTTAACTTTTTTTAGTATATTCTTTGGCCGCCATCTTGGGAACAGCATTTCGCATGGAGGCCGCGGGCCCCACGGGACCCGCGGAGGGTACCCTGCCAGCCTGCTTTTTTTTCAAATTTTTCCAGCTTTTTCTACTATATTCTTTGGCCGCAATTTCGAATCCGCCATCTTGGGAAAAGCGTTTCGCGTGGGGGCCGCGGGCCCCGCGGGACCCGCGGAGTCACCCTGCCACCCTGTTTTTCTTTCAAATATTTGTAACCTTTTTTAGTATATTTCAATTTGGTATGGCGGCCATCTTGTTTTCGCAATTTTGCAAAAAAATTACCGGTTCACCCATAGGCTGGCTGTTCTGAGCGACTTTAGTTCCGGGCAAACTCGATGGGGCAAGTCGTTGCGGAGAACTGGCCCATGTGTCAGGTCAGTTTCTACGTTCAGGACAGTTTTGCATTTTTTTTGTTCTTGTGATAAAATTTCTTATGCGATGGTGTATAAAGTCGAACCCTATTCCTAAAAGCTGCTTTACAACACAAGTGAGCCCATGAGTCTGACATTACTTTGTATGGCGGCCATCTTTGAAAATGGCGGAATCGAAAAATTAAGTATGGCGTTTGAATTTGTGGTCTCGAAGAGCCCTGGATGCAAAATTTCAATCGGATCGGAGTAAAAGAAACTTTGGCCGCCATTTTGAATCCGCCATTTTGGAAAAAGAATTAGGTTCATTAAATTACTCCGCTCACTTTGAACGATATTTGTTTGAGCACCACCCACCTGTTGCGACTGGCCTCTGAGATATTTGCGTTTCAATTTTGTATGGCGGCCATTTTGTTTTTGCAATTTTGAAAAAAAATACTGGTTCACCTATTGGCTGGCTGTTCTGAGCGACTTTTGTTCCAGGTAAACTCGATAGGACAAGTAATTGCGGAGAACTGGCCAATGTGTCAAGTCAATTTCCACATTCAGGTCAATTTTGCTTTTACTTGTACTTTTGATATTATTTCTAATGCAAAAGTGTATTGAGTCGAACCCCACCTCTTATGGACTCTTCAAAATAACAGGCCAAAGATACAGAAATTACTTTGTATGGCGGCCATCTTGGAAAATGGCGGAATCGAAAATTAAAGTATGCCATTAGAATCTGTGGCCTCAAAGAGCCCCGGATGCAAAATTTCAGTCTGATAGGAGAAAAAAAAAATTTGGCCGCCATTTTGAATCCGCCATCTTGGAAAAAGAATTGCTTAGTCAGATTTCCCCCTCAACTCTGAATGACATTTGGTCGAGCACCACCCACATATCTCAACTGGCCTCTGAGATATTCGCGTTTCAATTTTGTATGGCGGCCATCTTGTTTTCGCCATTTTGAAAAAAATTTGACCGGCTCACCTATTGGCTGGCTGTTCTGAGCGACTTTTGTTCCGGGCAAGCTCGATAGGCTGAGCCGTTGCGGAGAACCGCCCCATGTGTTAAGTCAATTTCCACGTTCAGGTCGATTTCGTATTTTTCTGGTGGTCGTGGGGGCATTTCTAATACGATGGTGTATAGAGTCGAGCCTTACCTCTTACGGGTTCTTCAAAACAGCATGTCAGTGAGTGAGTGAGTGGGTATTCAGCTATATATATTATAAAATAATATAACTAGTATTTCGCGTGGGGGCCGCGGGCCCCAAGGGCCCCGCGGAGGTCCCGTGCGTTCCTGTTTAGTTTAAATAATCCTAACTTTTTTTTTTTACTATATACTTTGGCCGCCTTTTTGAAACCGCCACCTTGGAAACAGTGATTCATTCCCTACCGCCCTGTTTTTTTCAAATATTTCTAACCTATTTTTACTTTATTCTTTGGCCGCCATCTTGGGAAAAGCATTTCGCATGGGGCCGCGGGCCCCACGGGACCCGCGGAGGGTACCCTACCATCCTGTTTTTTTTTTTCAAAATTTTCTAACCTTTTCTTACTTTATTCGTTGGCCGCCATCTTGGGAAAAACATTTCGCATGAGGCCGCGGGCCCCGCGGGACCCGCGGAGGGTACCCTACCATCCTGGTTTTTTTTCAAAAATTTCTAACCTATTTTTACTTTATTCTTTGGCTGCCATCTATGGAAAAGCATTTTTTTTTTATATGAATAGGAAGGCAAACGAGCAAATTCGCATTTGATTTGCATTTGCGAGGAATTTCGCATGGGGCCGCGGGCCCCACGGGACCCGCGGAGGATACCCTGGCAGACTGTTTTTTTTTCAAATATTTCTAGCATTCTCTACTATATTCTTTGGCCGCCATTTTGAAACCACCACCTTGGAAAAAGTTCTTCGCGTAGGGGCCGCGGACCCCGCGGGGCCCGCGGAGGATAACCTACCGCCCTATTTTTTTCATATATTACCAACCTTTTTTACTTTAATCTATGGCCGCCATTTTGAATCCACCATCTTAGAAAAAAATTATGCTCATTAGATTACCCCTCCCGCTTAGAACGACAATTTTTCGAGCACAACCCATCTATCTCGACTGGCCACTGAGATATTCACGTTTCAATTTTGTATAGCGGCCATCTTGTTTTCGCGATTTAAAAAAAAAAAACTGGTTCACCCATTGGCTGGCTGTTCTGAGCGACTTTAGTTTTGGGCAAACTCGATAAGGCAAGTCGTTGCGGAGAGCTGGCCCATGTACCGAATCTGTTTCCACGTTCAGGTCAGTTTTTATTTTTTTTGGTACTAACGTTATGATTCCTGATGCGATGGTGTACAGACTCGAACCCTGTTTCTAAAAACTGCTATACAACACAAGTGAGTCTATGAGTATGACATTACTTTGTATGGCAGCCATCTTGGAAAATGGCAGAATAGAAAAATAAATCTTTGCGTCAGAATCTGTGACTCTTAAGAGGCTCGGATGCAAAATTTTACTCAGAACGGACTCAAAAAAAATTTGGCTGCCATTTTGAATCCGCCATTTTGGAAAAAAAAATTGGTTCATTAAATTACTCCGCCCACATTGAACAACATTTGTTCGAGCACCACCCACCTGTTTCGACTGGCCTCTGAGATATTTGCGTTTCAATTTTGTATGGCGGCCATTTTGTTTTTGCAATTTTGAATAAAAAATACTGGTTCACCTATTAGCTGGCTGTTCTGAGTAACTTTTGTTCCGGGCAAACTCGATAGGGCAAGTCGTTGCGGAGAGCTGGCCCATGTGTCAGGTCAGTTTCCACACTCAGGTCAATTTTTCATTTTTTAGGTACTTTTGATAAAATTTTTGATGCGATAGTGTATAAAGTAAAACCCTTACTCTAAAGACTGCTCTAAAACAACAGGTCAAATATACAGAAATTACATTGTATGGCGGCCATCTTGGAAAATGGCGGAATCGAAAAATAAAGTATGCGGTTGGAATCTGTGGCCTAGAAGAGCCCCGGATGCAAAATTTCAATCGGATCGGAGCAAAAAAAAATTTGGCCGCCATTTTGAATCCGCCATCTTGGAAAAAAAATTGCATAGTCAGATTTCCCCCTCAACCCTGAATGACATTTGGTCGAGCACCACCCACCTATCTCGACTGGCCTCTGAGATATTCGCGTTTCAATTTTGTATGGCGGCCATCTTGTTTTCGCCATTTTGAAAAATCTTGGACCGGCTCACCCATTGGCCAGCTGTTCTGAGCGACTTTAGTTCCAGGCAAACTCGATAGGTCGAGCCGTTGCGGAGAACCGCCCCATGTGTCAGGTTAATTTCCACGTTCAGGTCGATTTCGTATTTTTCTGGTGGTCACGGTGGCATTTCTAATACGACAATGTACAGAGTCTAGCCTTACCTCTTATGGGTTCTTCAAAACAGCATGTCAATGAGTGAGTCAGTCAGTGAGTGAGTGAGTGGGTATTCAGCTATATATATTATAACTAGTATTTCGCGTGGGGGCCGCGGGCCCCAAGGGCCCCGCGGAGGTCCCGTGCCACCCTGTTTTGTTTTAATAATCCTAACCTTTTTTTTTTTTACTATATACTTTGGCCGCCTTTTTGAAACCGCCACCTTGAAAACAGTGACCCTTACCGCCCTGTTTTTTTTTCAAATATTTCTAACTTTTTTTTCTACAATCTTTGGCCGCCATTTTGTATCCGCCATCTTGGAAAAAGTATTTCGCGGTGAGGCCGCGGGCCCCACGGGACCCGCGGAGGGTTCCCTGCAACCCTGTTTTTTTTCAAATATTTATAATTTTTTTTTTAATCTTTGGCCGCCGTTTTGTATCCGCCATCTTGGAAAAAGTATTTCGCGCGGGGGCCGCGAAGGGTAGCCTACCATCCTATTTTTTTCGCATGGGGGCCGCGGGCCCCACGGGACCCGCGGAGGGTACCCTGCCAGCCTGTGTTATTTTCAAATATTACTACATTCTTTGGCCGTCATTTTGAAACCACCACCTTGGAGTATTTCGCGTGAGGGCCGCGGCCACCAGGGGACCGCGGAGGGTAACCTACCAGCCTGTATTTTTTTCATATATTTGTCACCTTTTTTTCACTTTATTCTTCGGCCGTTATCTTGGGAACAGCATCTCACATGGTAGCCGCGGGCCCCACGGGACCCGCGGAGGGTACCCTACCATCCTGCTTTTTTTCAAATATTTCTAACCTTTTTCACTTTATTCTTTGGCCGCCATCTTGGGAAAAGCATTTCGTATGGAGCCGCGGGCCCCACGGGACCCGCGGAGGATGCCCTGCCAGCCTGTTTTTTTTTCAAATTTTTCCAACTTTTTCAACTATATTCTTTGGCCGCCGTTTTGAAACCACCACTATGGAAAAAGTACTTCGCGTGTGGGCCGCGGACCCCGCGGGGCCCGCGGAGAGTAACCTACTGCCCTATTTTTTTTCATATATTTATATCCTTTTTTACTTTAATTTTTGGCCGCCATTTTGAATCCACCACCTTGGAAAAAAATTAGGTTCATTAGATTACTCCTTCCACCTAGAACGACACTTGGTCGAGTACAACCCATCTATCTCGACTGGCCACTGAGATATTCGCGTTTCAATTTTGTATGGCGGCCATTTTGCTTTCGCAATTTTGAAAAAAAAAATATCGGTTCACCCATAGGCTGGCTGTTCTGAGCGACTTTAGTTCCGGGGAAACTCGATAGGGCAAGTCGTTGCGGAGAACTGGCCCATGTGTCAGGTCAGTTTCCACGTTAAGGTTGGCTTTGCATTTTTTTTTGTACTTGTGATAAAATTTCTTATGCGGTGGTGTATAAAGTCGAACCCTATTTCTAAAAGCTGTTATTCAACACAAGTGAGTCTGTTAGTCTAAAACTACTTTGTATGGCGGCCATCTTGGAAAATGGCGGAACCGAAAAATAAAGTATGTCGCTTGAATTTGTGGTCTCGAAGAGCCCCGGATGCAAAATTTCAATCGGATCGGAGTAAAAAAAAATTTGGCCGCCATTTTGAATCCGCCATTTTGGAAAAAAAATTAGGTTCATTAAATTACTCCGCTCACTTTGAACGATATTTGTTTGAGCACTACCCACCTGTTGCGACTGGCCTCTGAGATATTGGTGTTTCAATTTTGTATGGCGGCCATTTTGTTTTTGCAATTTTGAAAAAAAAATACTGGTTCACCTATTGACTGGCTGTTCTGAGTGACTTTTGTTCCGGGCAAACTCGATAGGGCAAGTCGTTGCGGAGAGCTGGCCCATGTGTCAGGTCAGTTTCCACATTCAGGTCAATTTTTCATTTTTTGGTACTTAACATGAAATTTCTAAAGCGTTGGTGTATAGAATCGAACACCACCTCTTATGGGCTCTTCAAAACAACAGGTCAAAGATACAGAAATTACATTGTATGGCGGCCATCTTGGAAAATGGCGGAATCGAAAAATAAAGTATGCCATTAGAATCTGTGGCCTCAAAGAGCCCCGGATGCAAAATTTCAATCGGATCGGATAAAAAAAAAATTTAGCCGCCATTTTGAATCCGCCATCTTGGAAAAAAAATTACTTAGTCGGATTTCCCCCTCAACTCTGAATGACATTTGGTCGAGCACCACCCATCTATCGCGACTGGCCTCTGAGATATTCGCGTTTCAATTTTGTATGGCGGCCATCTTGTTTTCGCCATTTTGAAAAATCTTGGACCGGCTCACCCATTGGCTGGCTGTTTTGAGCGACTTTAGTTCCGGGCAAACTCGATAGGTCGAGCCGTTGCGGAGAACCGCCCCATGTGTCAAGTCAATTTCCACGTTCAGGTCGATTTCGTATTTTTCTGGTACTCGTGGGGGCATTTCTGATACGATGGTGTATAGAGTCTAACCACACCTATTACGGGTTCTTCCAAACAACTCTGGGGTGAGTGAGTGAGTCAGTGAGTGAGTGGGTGTTCAGCTATATATATTATAACTAGTATTTGCGTGGGGGCCGCGGGCCCCAAGGGCCCCGCGGAGGTCCCGTGCCACCCTGTTTTGTATTAATAATCCTAACTTTTTTTTTTTCTATATACTTTGGCCGCCTTTTTGAAACCGGCACCTTCGAAAAGTGATTCGTACTATACCGCCCTGTTTTTTTTTTTCAAATATTTCTCACCTATTTTACTTTATTCTTTGGCCGCCATCTTTGGAAAAGCATTTCGCATGGGGGCCGCGGGCCCCACGGGACCCGCGGAGGGTTCCCTGCAACCCTGTTTTTTTTTTCAAATATTTATAATTTTTTTTTTAATCTTTGGCCGCCGTTTTGTATCCGCCATCTTGGAAAAAGTATTTCGCGCGGGGGCCGCGAAGGGTAGCCTACCATCCTATTTTTTTCGCATGGGGGCCGCGGGCCCCACGGGACCCGCGGAGGGTACCCTGCCAGCCTGTGTTATTTTCAAATATTACTACATTCTTTGGCCGTCATTTTGAAACCACCACCTTGGAGTATTTCGCGTGAGGGCCGCGGCCCCCGCGGGGACCGCGGAGGGTAACCTACCAGCCTGTATTTTTTTTTACTTTATTCTTCGGCCGTTATCTTGGGAACAGCATCTCACATGGTAGCCGCGGGCCCCACGGGACCCGCGGAGGGTACCGTTCCACTAACTATAATATTTGGCCGTCATTTTGTATCCACCATCTAGTTTCAATTTTGTATGGCGGCCATCTTGTTTTCACGATTTTGGAAAAAAAATACCGGTTCACCCATTGGCTGGCTGTTCTGAGCGACTTTAGTTCCGGGCAAACTCGATAGGACAAGTCGTTGCGGAGAGCTGGCCCATGTGCCGAATCAGTTTCGACGTTCAGGTCAGTTTTTAATTTTTTTGGTACTAACGTTATGATTCCTGATGCGATGGTGTACAGAGTCGAACCCTATCGCTAATAGCTGCTATAAAACACAAGTGAGTCTGTTAGTCTGACATTACATTGTATGGCGGCCATCTTGGAAAATGGCGGAATCGAAAAATTAATTATGCCGTTTGAATATGTGGCCTCAAACAGCCCCGGATGCAAAATTTCAATCGGATCGGAGTAAAAGAAACTTTGGCCGCCATTTTGAATCCGCCATTTTGGAAAAAAAAATAGGATCATTTAATTACTCCGCTCACTCTGAACGATATTTGTTTGAGCACCACCCACCTGTTGCGACTGGCCTCTGAGATATTTGCGTTTCAATTTTGTATGGCGGCCATTTTGTTTTTGCAATTTTGAAAAAAAATACTGGTTGTCCTATTGGCTGGCTGTTCTGAGTGACTTTTGTTCCGGGCAAACTCGATAGGGCAAGTCATTTCGGAGAGCTGGCCCATGTGTCAGGTCAGTTTCCACATTCAAGTCAATTTGTAATTTTTTGGTACTTAGCATGAAATTTTTAAAGCGACGGTGAATAGAATCGAACCCCATCTCTTATGGGCTCTTCAAAACAACAGGTCAAATATCCAGAAATTACATTGTATGGCGGCCATCTTGGAAAATGGCGGAATCGAAAAATAAAGTATGTCATTAGAATCTGTGGCCCCGAAGAGCCCCGGATGCAAAATTTCAATCTGATCGGATCAAAAAAAAATTTGGCCGCCATTTTGAATCCGCCATCTTGGAAAAAAAATTACTTAGTCAGATTTCCCCCTCAACTCTGAATGACATTTGGTCGAGCACCACCCACCTATCTCGACTGGCCTCTGAGATATTCGCGTTTCAATTTTGTATGGCGGCCATCTTGTTTTCGCCATTTTGAAAAATCTTGAACCGGCTCACCCGTTGGCTGGCTGTTCTGAGCGACTTTAGTTCCGGGCAAACTCGATAGGTCGAGCCGTTGCGGAGAACCGCCCCATGTGTCAAGTCAGTTTCCACATTCAGGTCGATTTCGTATTTTTCTGGTAGTCGGGCAAGCATTTTTGATACGACAATGTATAGAGTTGAGCCGTACCTCTTGCAGGTTCTTCCAAACAACTCTGGGGTGAGTCAGTGAGTCAGTCAGTGAGTGGGTATTCAGCTATATATATTATAATATATATATTTATACTAGCTTTTGCCCGCGGCTTCGCACGCGTGAACCATGAGCATTTCAAAGAAGCTAGCAATTAAGCAACCGAGCAACCAAACCTGCAAGCTTTCAAGCATACATGCAAGTATGCAAGCAGGCATGCAAGCCTTCAAGCATGTAAGTATGCAAGCAGGCATGCAAGCAGGCATGCAAGCAGGCATGCAAGCAGGCATGCAAGCAGGCAAGCAAGCATGCAAGCAAGCGTGCAAGCAAGCATGCATGCAAGTAAGCACCCATGCAAGCAAGCATGCATGCAAGCAGGCAAGCAAGCATGCAAGCAAGTGTGCAAGCAAGCATGCATGCAAGTAAGGACCCATGCAAGCAAGCATGCAAGCATGCATGCAAGCAAGCGTGCAAGCAAGCATGCATGCAAGTAAGCACCCATGCAAGCAAGCATGCATGCAAGCAGGCATGCAAGCAGGCAAGCAAGCATGCAAGCAAGTGTGCAAGCAAGCATGCATGCAAGTAAGCACCCATGCAAGCAAGCATGCAAGCATGCATGCAAGCAAGCGTGCAAGCAAGCATGCATGCAAGTAAGCACCCATGCAAGCAAGCATGCAAGCATGCATGAAAGCAAGCATGCATGAAAGCAAGTATGCAATCAAGCATGCAAAGCAAGGACTCAAGCAAGCATGCAAGCCAGCCCCCGCATTGCCCCGCTGCCTTAATTTTTCTGAAACTGTAAATATTGCAGGATTTTTATAAAACAAACCTAACCTAACCTATAATACATCCTGTCCTAAAATACATCCTAAATAGCTTTTGCCCGCGACTTCGTACGCGCTAAGATGTAAAATGAAAAAATAAGTTTTTTCCCGTTCCCGTGGAAATTTTGGGGAGTGCTTTCGGAGTACACTTAAAGCCTTTAAAGAAACACACGTTATAAATGTTAAGTCTCTTTCTTCCGCTGTTTCGTCTGGAAACGTAAAATCCGGTTTTTTCCCGTCCTTGTGGGCGTTTCGGAAAATCCTTTCTTAGTGTTCCCTTACGCTCCCGAATAAACCTACGTGACAAATTTCAACTTTCCCCCGCTTTTCGTTTTTCCCGTTTCCGTAAGAATTTCGCCAAATAAAGCATTTCCCGAAATTCTTACGGGAACGAAGAAGAAGAATTTTGGGAAATTATCTCATAATGCTCCCCTACACTCCCCAAGGAACCCACTTGCCAAATTTCAGCTTTCTACGACCAGTAAAACGTAAAATCCTGTTTTTTTCCCGTTCCCGTGGGAATTTTGGAAAGTACTCTCTTAATGCTCCTCTACATTCCCGAAACAACCTACATGCCGAATTTCAGCTTTCTGCAACCAGAAAACGAAAAGTCCCGTTTTTCCCGTTCCCGTGGGAATTTCGGGAAATCTTTTTGTAGCGCTCCCCTACACTCCCCAAGGGAAATTGAAGGCCAAATTTCAATTTTATACGACCAGTAAAACGAAAAATCGATCCCGTAGAACTGAATACATAAATCCCGTTTTTATCCCGTGGGAATTTCCAAAAAGCATTAAAACATTATTTTACTATTATAATCACCTACTTCTATGCCAAATTTGAAGAGTCTAGTAATTATAGTTCATAGGATTTCGTTAAACTGAATATATAAATCCTGTTTTTTTCCTTATCCCGTGGGAATTTCCAAAAATCCTGAAATGAGTTTCTTAGTTTTGTAATCACCTACTTTTGTATCAAATTTGAAGAGTCTACTTATTATAGTTACTGAGATAGTGTCACTCGGAATCGAATATATAATTCCCGTTTTTTCCTTATCCCGTGGGAATTTCCAAAAATCCTTTCTTAGCGGATGCCTACGTCATAAGATCTACCTGCATGCCAAATTTCAGCCCGATACGTCCAGTGGTTTGAGCTGTGCGTTGATAGATCACTATGTCAGTCAGTCAGTCAGTCAGTCACCTTTGAGTTTTATATATATAGATTTATGATTTCTTCCAACAGGTATAAAGTTCTCTGGGACTTGGGAAACCATTTCATGAGGACGTTACAGACTGAACTTAAGAAACTTTGATTTGTCTTACTTACAAGACAGGTATTTCTATTCGTAGCATGTAATTTTTTATTCGGTCTCACCCTGAAACCGATTCCACCTAAACAATAGTACTAATTCATCACTTTGTCGCGTTTCGCGCTCAAATAGGTGTCATGGAGGAAGAAAATTGAGTGTTACCGATAGAGAGCAGCACGAGCACCGCCGGGAAGCCGAAGCCGAGCGCATAGCAGGTGTCATCGCCGAAGCACATGACGCTGCGTCGCAGCACCGGCGTCACGACCATGCCCATGAACCCGCCCAGGTTCACGGTGCAGTAGAACGTGGAGAAGAACCGCTGCAGACGCTGGTTCTCATCGGGCAGACGGAACTGGGACGATGCAATTACTTTAAGACTCAATTACAGTTTTAACCGAATACGGTCCTGCATTTTACTATTAAATGAGTTTTGCTCTAGGCCGCTCTAAACTGTAAACGCCTCTTTACCCTAAAAGGTTTCCTATGCTACGAGACTGAGTTTCCAACACTGATGCCGCATGGCATTCCAATTTTGGCTTACTGTATTTAATAATGCTATTGCACTACATACAAATCCACGAAAAATTTGAATAAGGTGCTTTGTTGGGATCAAATACTAAAATTGTGAACCTGAAACTTAATTGAACTGCGAGCGTAGGGATGACAATTATCTGCTTGACGAGGTGAAGTTGTGTGCAAAAACTAATGCAAGGGTGCGCTGGCATTGAATTGAGTTGAAACCACGGGATATGATTCTGGGAATAATTTCAGATTAATAAATGGGAAGGTTGAAGGGATGCGGAAGGGAGAAAGGACAAGAAGAACATTTAAGGGTGACGCTGTCATAACCGCTCGGCCCCGCATCAGCACCACCTCAAGTCGAGCCGTTCAGTGTTCTCTGTATAAAACTTCATACTGTGACGGACACTTATCGGCATCGGAACGGCAACGCCTCGCCTCGCCATAAGCTAGCAGTGCGCGGGCAACTCGCCGCCGCGTTTACGTCGAGTCGCCGCCGCGTGGACGGCGCGCGGATCTCGGGTGGTTCTCCCGCGGGCGGATCGCGAACGCCCCGCCGATTGCCTCTCTGACATCGCCGGCCGTCGACGTCGACCGCTAGCCGCCAACCAGTCGCCGGCTCGCGGTAAGCGCGCTGTAGCCGCGCGAACGCCTCGAAGGCACCGAGCCGCTTCCGTTACGAGCTTGCGTATGGTTGACGGCGAGCCGTTGAGACGAGCCGCTGCCGTTCCGGTGCCGAGCGGTTATCTCTGCGACAACCTTTATGGAACAGGTGAAAGAGAGGGTAGAAGTCGTGTCGTGTCGAATCAAGAAGTCAAAGAAAAGGCCCTGGTAAGGACCACATGGAAATTGCTCCACCGACAAGAGCCTAGCTCTTAAGTTTAAGAAGAAGAAGTGGATACTTATAGATAATAAATTAACGTAGCACCTGATCTCCGCCGAACGCAGCAACACAGGGTTTTATTCCGCCGGTTCCGGTAGCAATCAGAGCTAAACCAATCATTGACGTCGTACTAAAAAACAAGGAAAACACGAACTTAATCAATACCGAGTATTAAGTCGCTACAAGTCTTTCAAGATTAACTAGATGTTACAAAAAGTCTTCTAAAACGTGTAGGCTTTATGTACTTCACAACTAGTAAACAGCAGCATTAGAGAAGATAGGTATAAGCACTGTTGAAATTATTGAACGGATTTCGATAACGTTTTCACGTGTGGATTACCTACTCTTAGCCTGACGCCAGTGGCGGTAACTATACCATCTGGGGCCCGTGGCAAATTCTTTTGATGGGGCCCTATCAGTAAAAATCGTCACGTTGTACTCAGTTTAATTTTAATATTTTTGAGCTCGCGGCCTCTTGGGCCGGGGCCCTCTTGGGTCGGGGGCCCCTGGCATTTTGCCAGTCCTGCCAGCCTATTGTTACGCCACTGCCTGACGCAGCATCATTGTTTCATCATAACTAATCGAATGTCGACAAGGAGATACGTGTTGTCAATAAGTTTTAATCATTATTTTAAAATTGTCACTCCTAATGGCCGGCCACGCCTACGCGCGATCTGCAGAAAGTCAAACGTTTTTGTTCCTAGCGCGGTCAAGACCTTTTGTTTTTTAATACTTAAAAAAAGGTAAACAATCACTCATGACATATATTTTAATAGAAAAACTGTTTTCAAAAATAATAACAGCAAGTTACAATTTTAAAGCCCTGAAATGTCGTGATTTGTTTTTTTGTATGTTTCAGTTACCGATTTTTAAAAAGTGATTTTTAGTAAAAGATGTCAAAATTGTTTACCTTTTTTTAACTGCCAAAATAAACGAAGTATTGACGCAGCTCGCGCAATGAACAGAGAAAACGCTCGGCTGTAGTCGCGGCCGGTAGGCTTATTACCTTACTCGCTCGCAATCGCCATCGTGTTCATCTTGACAGTTCATGTATGGGCTGACAATTGGCATCGGAATCAGCTAGCTGTCATATTCATACAAGAACTGTCAAAATGAACACGATGGCGATCGCGAGCGAGTTAGGTAATAAGCCTACGGGCCGTGCCAGTGCCAGTGAGTCGATGCGGATCGCTACCACCATCTTACACAGTAATCCTGCCACCAAGCAGCAGTGTTCGCGCTGCCGTATTCCGGCGTACAGACGGCTGGTGAAATTACTGGCACATAATGTATTACATCTTAGCCCTCTAAGCTGGCAACGCATCTGCAATCCTTTGGTGTTGCGGGTGTCCACGGTTGGTGGCGGTCACATTACCTATCATCAGGTAACCCTCATGCTCGTTTGTCACCCTATTTTATACAAAAAAATGCGGGCGTAGTCGCGGTCACCAGCTTCCTAGTTAGTACATTTGCCATCAGATATCACAACATTATCAATAGGTAGGTACTAACGTTGGCGGTAACATGAGTGGTGGTATGGCAGAACAACAGGTGAGTACGGTTCCGAAGAAATATATTATGGAGAAGTAAAGAATCACTCTGAAAACAATCATAGATAAACTTTATTACAAGTATTTTAGGGAGAGCACTATTTATTGACTAGTGCATGGTCATCCAATCTGTCTAAGTCAAGTATATAAACATGCCAAATTTCAAGTAGATCCTACCACTGGACAATTTCAAAATCATACTACTTCGGCGCGAGACTATAAGTTTATCTATTTTCATGTCTCCCGGTACCATCGGACTTCCAAATGTTATAAATTGTAATTGAATCCAAACGGTACCTACTTACAGTGGCAATGGGAACATTGTACATATATATGTAACTATGTCATGTTCTTCTAGTTCGGTTTCTATCTACCTGTGCAACGGATCGCAACCCGACAATAGTCAAAATTGACGAGGGACATGAAGAAAATAGACGCACTTTAGGGGAACTGTGTATAAGACGGGGACGTTAAGGTAGAACAACGAAAAGACAAACTTATTATAGTAGTAGTTACAATTATTATTTATTTAAGGCACATTCTCTATTTAATAGACTATCATTTGGCACAAGTTTTAATGAGATCAATAATCAACATATTCTAAAAAAAAGCAATTTAGCAAACAGTAGAAAAAACCCGTCTTGCCCCACATATGGGATAAGACGGGGACGTCATGTGGGGGCAAGATGGGGTCTAGCCTCTACTTGCGTGTCGGCTTAATTTGCTTTCCCTGTTTACTATACTCCTCACAGGAAAAACAAATAAAAACCTCTTCCGGGTTCTCGTCATCCACTCCGGCATTTCTGGCACTGCACCCAATTCTCGGACGATTTCAAGTATGAATGGTTCTCATCAGTGCAATAGAAACATATAACATCCTCTTTACCTATGCCGCTGTCTTTGCCTTTGCACTTGCTATTGCTCTTGCCCTTTCGTTTCGGTTTTTTAGCCAATTTTTTATCAGCCGGTGTATTTAGGTACTACTATCCCGTCATGCCCCAAAACTTTTGCCCCGTCTTGCCTCGAACACCCATTTTGCAAAAACATTATATTAATAAAACATTCGTCAATATTCAAGTGCCAAGGGTCACATAAAACGATGCTCAATAATATCTTAAATACGATTCTAAAACGCACAAATAATAATAATAAGCACAAACTTATACTTATAATTTTATGAGTATAAATCCAGCCTTGAAAAATTAGATCGCGACCACCGCAAAACACGTTTCAACCTGTAGCTCCGACACGCCTGCACTCTCGCCTGCTGTTGACACCGGACTAATGGCGACTTGCATGTGGCGTCCTGTCGGCGGTTGTGGTTTGTTTGTGTGGTTTCTGGTTTGGCGTATGTGTGCGTGGCCCCGTCTTACCCCGTGTCCCTGTCTTATACACAGTTCCCTTACAAGCTTTTAACAAGCACTTGACCGAACGACTTGAGACGTTCATTTTACTGTAGGTACATGGTAGGTACGTTAAGTCATCGCGCAAAACGGATCCCACGCCGGCAGAAGAATTTTACACATACTTGTATCTCCCTATAAAATTATCCGCCAGTATTGCTCCAATCAAAGGCATAGTGTAACACATCATGATGAATATGTGATAGACTACAGTTGCAGCATTCTCGTGGAGACAAAGCACATTCCTCAGATATAGTGACAGAATAGCTGAAACATATTTCGTCATTATACAATTAGGACAGGTTTAATTGTTTGTTTGCATTGAATAGGCTCTGAAACTACTGGACAGATTAAAAAAATCTTTCATTATTATAATCCTACATTGTTCCTGTTCAAGATAGGTTAGGTATATTTAATTCTGCGATGACGAAGTCGCGAACTTCAAAGATGGAATCATCCATACCATAATTATAGAACTTCAAGTAATTTTCTATGTCGATGTCAATCACTTACTCCGTAAACCGCAAAATGAAAATCTTTCGCAGAACTCCGTAGCAATAATACAAAATATCGAAGTTGGATGACCAAGAAACATTTTCAGTCACTTTGTAATAGGTACGAAAGTACCTATAATAAACTTGGCAGGTATAAACAATGTGTGACAATCTTTTGACATTGATTTACTTTCATTCATCTTCTGTCGATTTATGGTCTCTGACCCTCTATCAATACTTTGACCGTAACCCAAGACCATAAATAAAACTATTGACTTGTGATACGTAGTATCTCTTAGTAGTCTGTGCTTGTGACTTTTTACCTTTTTACCTTACAATGGCCGACATATCTTTTACTTCGACCCTGGCAAAATTGAACCCCAATGGGAAACAACAAAAGCTACATAGACGTCTCAGATCAGTCTCCGCACTATGATACCTACGTGCGCTCATCCTAACGGCCCAGCAACGACTTTGAGCGATTGGCGTTGAAGCGAGCGTTTTTTCAATTTGTTGAATAGTCGAGGTAAACACCCGCATCGGCAGAATAAGTAATAACCACGGCACAGTCCATGCAAAACCATTACGTGTGAAGGATATTCTGTTGGAGGCGTAAGCGCCAGCTTACACAGGCGTTTTGTCAAAAGACTCGGATGATTAAAAAATATGCGAAGTTTAAAATGCGTTGTTACGGAGGCGTAAGCTGGAGCGGCGAGTTTCCCCGCTCTCCTGATAATTTGATAATCTGATTGGTATATTTTACGCAGTCCGCCTTAAGGAAAGCACACCCTTGACTCAATTCCGTTTGTCATAATTTTAGGAGTTATCATTCTAGATGTATATTTCTATGTGGCAATAAACGGTAGGTCTCGTGGCCCCACTGTTACTTATAGTACTAGAGCCCACGACCAAAACCATGTCTCATAGCAATACGGCAAAAACCCCATAAAATCGTTAGATTGTATGATTCTGAACCCGACTAGGTGTGTAGTAACGGTCGAAAGTGTAGCAACAGCGTGGGAGGCCATTTCTGCTGTGTCAAAAAAAAGGCAGTCGGTATTATAGCAATAAGTCTGATAGTGAAAATGTACATAGATTTTATAATTGTATTACGAAAAAGTTTGTTTTCAGACATTTTGCGCGTAGCATATAGCCTGAGCGCATTTTTGAAAATGTCAACAAATTTAGCCGACCTGTATCATAGCAATACGGATAAATTTTTTTTAAACTTTTCGTATTGCTGCCAGGATTACCAAAAACCTGTTTTCAGACACTTTAAGTGTAGCATATACTCCCAAAAGCGAAAATAACGTTTCGGAGTCGCCTGGCCGACGCCTCTGTTAAATGTTTTTTTTTAATTTACAGCCTTCATATATATTCAAGAATCTCCCTTGTCTATTATATGTACTTTGACAGATGACAGATGTCATTACTTCTTTCTTTTGTAAAAGTTA
This sequence comes from Pandemis corylana, assembly GCA_949127965.1. Classification (NCBI taxonomy): domain Eukaryota; kingdom Metazoa; phylum Arthropoda; class Insecta; order Lepidoptera; family Tortricidae; genus Pandemis; species Pandemis corylana. The sequence goes on from OX421850.1 coordinate 24,620,609, forward strand.
CTCAAGTGTGCTTTAAATAAAACCAAAACTATCAAATCAATCAGTATTTAAATTCAACAGCCTCAGCGCTTGTTACGCTCCTGCGGCGGGTACGGCTTTTCGCGTGTTACGCTCCTGCCCCTTTCTTACTATTATACAGCTCACTCGGCAGCTGCTCCAAACGTTGGAACGACGCTCACTTAGTTTTTTTTTTTTTATATATGAATAGGAAGGCAAACGAGCAAGTGGGTCACCTGATGGTAATGGTAGTTGTCATGCGTTGTGCGGTTGTGGTGGTGTAAAATGTCGGACCTGAGTTGTGTGTTTTGTAAAGAAACAACGATTGAATACGAGAATATTTTGTAACTTTGAATAAACCGTTTTTTTTTCAACTTCATCCCAGTTTCCTTTTGTGCGATTTATTTCAGTCCTTCAACTTCAATGTTACGGTTTCGGGTAAATTCTTTGTTAATTATCATCTAATAAATTCAGGGTCGCAACGTATTCATTGGTTTGTAACAGAGAATTCAAGATGCCTCAATACGATTTTTAAATGATATCTGAGTATCGAAAAGTTCTCTGATAGAGAAGGTGCTACACTTAATTTGTCTGATATAAATTTTTTGCACATGTGGACAACTTATTTTATCATGTCCAACAATTTTCAGACATATTGCTATGATACCGATCGGTAAAATTTGTTAACATTTTCAAAACGGTCTCAAAATTTAATGCGTTCACATTTCCGTCTGAAAATTGTTTTGTTCGCATCAAATAACCAAAATGTACTAATAAAAAAGATTTTCAGACGTATTGCTATGAGACATTTTTTTTGTCTCATTTTTAATTTTTTTAAGTGATTTTACGGGCTTGCGCTACACCACTAACGTCTGAAAAATATGTTTCCGGTATCTCAGAACTATCATTCAACTACAGTCTGCAAATCAGACATATTGCTATGATGCAGTTCGGTAAAATTCTTTGACAATTTTGAAAATTCGGTCAGATCAAACGCTACGGGGAAAATGTCTGATATTGGTATTTTCGAGTTCAGGATAATCGTATCTGTCGATTTGATGCGGTTTTGGCCGTATTGCTATGAGACAAAAATTTTAGTCGTGGGCTCTAGTACTATTATAAAAAAATCTAATTACACTCCACCATAAGGTCGACGGAACCCCGCTTAGCGGGGTTCCTATTTCTATTCCGTTTGCCCTTCGGGCATTTGAGGATACCTAACAAACTCATTTACGAGTACCCCCGGGCCCGGGGGGGCCTGAGCGGTTATGTGGGGCTCTCTCCCCCGTCCTCTTTCCTTGCGGAAAGGGAAGGGGGGAACATACCCACTAAAAACACTACGGCATTGTCCACTCGCCGGGTTAAGGTAGGCGCCGGGGGATCCCGAAGATTCGAGCCGGCCCCCGGCCTGCCCCGGCTTTCGCCAGGACTACGTCACAATGCTTCGACGTGTAGGACCGTGCAATGCAGGCGAGGGACCCCCATCCCCCGCCCGCTGGCCCCACTAGGGGTTCAGGCGGGCAGCAAACTGCCGCCGCCTTCGCCCCGTTCGTCTGCGCCGGAACGGGAGCGCATGGACACACTCCTCGCGCTCCCGTTCCTCGGCTTCCTTTTGGAGCATTACTGCCCCGCAAAAGGAAGACACCTCCTACCAGGACTCGTCACCCCCAAGCATAGCTTCCACTATGCTGTGGAGTGACAAGTCCGTCCGTCCGAGGGCCGCTTCGAGCTGGCGCCTCTCAAAGTCCCAACAGGGACATTCCTCCACGGTGTGCTGGGCCGTGTCGTCATCTGCACCGCAATTGTAGCACTGAGTGCTCCCCTCTCTGCCAATGCGGTGCAGATAGTGCCCGAAGCACCCGTGCCCCGTCAGGACTTGGACCAATCGGTATGTCAGTGACCCACCCTGCCGGTCCACCCAAAGGTCCATCGAGGGGAGAATTGCCGCTATGGTCCTCGTTCCATATCGGCAATCCTCCAGCTCATTCTTCCACCGGTCCCTCATTCGCCTTGCGGCAGTTCGGTGGGCGTGGAGGAGTACCTGGGGGACCGGCCTATCTCCTCTCGCCTGGGCTTCCTTTTGCTCCCGGTAGGTCTCCGCCATGGTGGAGGCGCCGATATCCCATGGCGGAGTTCCGGCTATCAGGCAAGCGGCCATGTGCGCCACCGTAACATATGCCTTGATGATACGGATGGCACACACCCTCTGAGGCCGTCGGAGGAGGGCCTTTGTACGTCCCTGCATTCGGTATACCTAACAAACCTAACCTAATTTGACTATCTCTAGTGAGGATTTTTATAACAGCGGGACCACGAGAACTAACCTCAATACACAGAATGACGGAATTCGTCTTTGATAGAAAGGGATGGATGGATGGATATTGCTCACTTAATAAATAAAACACCGAGTAAAAGTGATCTTTTATTTTTACTAAAACAAAAAAAAACATATCTTTGCATAATTCGAAGTTTGCAACATGCCCTCTCTCTCACTACCTACTATTGACTATTAATGTCAGTGTGAGAGCGGACGGCACTATACACACTTCGAATTTGTAATTTCAGAGCATAAGGCCGGATCTATAATTAATTATTATGTTTTAGGGCCCCAACACAAGCGATTTGTCTGGCGATTTGTTTAAGATTTGCTCGGCGCGTGCACGCCGCGATTTTGCAGCGAGCAAATCGCTGAGAAATCGCCAGACAAATCGCTAGTGTATAAGGGGCCTTACTGTAGTTTAAGAAATATTTTGAAAATTAATGTTAACATTCTGATCACTAGGACAGGATTGTCTTTTTCTAATGCACGTAGAATTAATTTTCAAATTACCATAATAATTAATCATCATCAAGTAATAATATAAAATAATAATAACACACCGTAATCTTTTTAAATAATTTAACCAGAGAAAGGGAGAGCCGAAGACTGACAGGTAGGTACTATTCAGGTTTACCAAGCTTCCAATCCGTTTACATTATTGACCACTTATATACAATTTATATTTAATCTGTGCAGCAGTAACCAGCTCTGCGCAATTCATTATTATTGTAACGATCTGACCGCAATTTATTCTAAAAACGTAAAGGCTCATAAACCCGGTATACCAGCAGCACAACCGGCAGGTGTGTAGGAGCGTTAAGATGAAATTAACTCAACTCAGTAGACAACCAACAAATCAATTAATCTAAAAATATACAACATATCCTCAATCAAGGGCCAAAACATGATTTTACAGCCGTCAATTGGAAAAGCATTCAGGACTTTGATTCTGGGTGAAATTCGAGAGCACCACTTTCAATTTCCCATATAACCTCAGAATAAAGAGGTAGATCCTAATAACACCGAACTTCGGGGCCTGAATAGAATTTTTACAATGTTCTGCAGGATCGTTATTCCGACACAAGACTGCTCACTAGTCATTATGACTGCTGTCAAGTAAAATCTAACCTATATCACCAACCCTGTCGATTCATTTCTTCAATATACACGTATAAAAAAATAGGTACAAAGTGATCAAAAAAGGAAACAGAAATTTCCAAGACAACTTTGAATCCTAATTATTTTGTCTGTAAATGACGACACGTGTTCAAAAATTTCAAAATAAGAATTCATATTGTTAAAGGCCCTATCTAAAGTAAAATCTAAAGTTTCGTGAAGTAATGCCTGGCAGTAGAGTAGATGGTTCTATCCATCTATAGTTGGTCCAGTCATGCGTTATGGGACAGAGACCGGCGATACTCAACCAGGTCGACGTCTCTTTTTAAGGCTTGCTTAGTATTCCGTACTGTATGTCAACATGATGATGACATTTCACATCACGTACAGTCTGGCTCAGGTACTTTTTCGCAAGCAATATTTGATTAACGTGTTAAATGTTGCAAGTGACAAGGTAGGACTACAGCGTTCAGATACTTTTGATGCTATGTACCTGTTTTCTGTATTATTATCATATCATGTTCAATAAAGAGTCATTGTATTGTACTGTAAGTAAATTATTGCTTGTGATGTTAACAAACACGTTGCTTGAGGTTGTCGCTGTTAATATGAAAGCGTTCTATAGCGGCTCAGCAATATAGAATATACATTAAAATATACCACATTTCTTAATAAAATATAAAAATATACTGGTAAAAAAGATGACGTAAAGTGAAATTAAACGTAATATCGGTCAAGAAATACGAAAAATAGAGGTTTTAAAATAATTAATAATAACCGATTAGAAAGATGTCATTTGACAGCTTCCATATAAACTCCATATTAAAATTCGGTTTTTCTAGAAAGCGACAGAGACATATCTTTGATAGGTTACATCTTGGTTATTTTTATAGTTATTTGAAAATATGCAATAATGTACATATATTGTTTATTACATAAATAAATAAGCTTCTAGTGAAAGCCATGAAAAAAATCATGAATGTTCACTATTAAAGTAGTCGCCTGTATGTTCATGCCAAACAGAAATAAGCCTTAACTGAATATTAATAAATAGTATCAACAATTTATGGTAATCGCCCACTTTAACAGTTCAGCGTACACCAGCAGTTGGTTTCATTGTGAGGTGGTGGTGGTGCTTGCTTGCGACTGCTTTAGTAACAGGTTGTTATAGATTAGTAATTTAAATATGAAAGCATACAGAAGGCTCAACAATTAACGTCGGTGACCTTATGTATAGGTGACAGACAGGATACATCCACTACAGCAAGAGTCGGCAACAGGCAGACCGCTGAAGATAGACTCAGGCTGCCAAATATAGTTAAACGATTAAATTCAAATTTTAATTTAAAAACATTAGTTAAATAAATTGCTACACAGAAACAGTTCGCCTTTCCTTGGTAACAATAAAATTATAAGTATCAATGTTTAGTGAGAATTGGACTTCGGGAGTAGCGGACTCGAGGCCCCTTCATATTCAAATACATATTTAGTAATTGCGTCAATGAAGTAAAATAAAAACTTTTAAGCAATATAAGTTTTCATTTTCTGGACCTCTATCAATAATTTAAATAGTATCCGGATTCTACTTCACTTAACTTGCCGACCCCTGCACTACAGTAACAAAATTTGTAACAGAAAATTGCATTTTCTGTCACTAACTCACTGTCAGCAGAGCTCATTATGTTGTTTTATTTAACCGAATATCACTTGCCCCTTCTATATTCATATAAAGTTACAAACCCGTTATAATATAATTTGGATACCTACTTCTTTCCTAGCAAAGCTGAATGACAAAGATAAATGAATGTTAAATTAACATGATCTCAACAAGCTTTTTATTAGGGGGTAGGTGCCATAAAGTTAGACTTTAGGTTAGGAACTTAAGAAAACTTAGGATAATCAACCGGCTTTAATTCCTAGGCCGCGCCATCAGTAGTGTCGTCTCGCCGAGCAGCTTCCTCGGGTTGTGGGCTCTCTGTTCCGGGCTCATTTTCGACCGTGGGGTTGCTCTGCGCGTTCTGGTACATATTGATAACATTCCCCACCGTCCTGGCCAAAGCGCCTATCGACGCGATCAAATCATTGGGTTCTTCTGTATCGTCGTCATCGCCCGTGTATATATCTAAATCGTCCAGATGGTCTTGATCGTCCAATTCGTGGTCCTGTATTTGCCTGGCGTACGCTAGCGCCAACGCCAAACCTGGGTTGTCTCCATTGAGCTCCATAACATCCAGTCTGAAAACATTATTGGTATAAAATAGCACATATCAAGGCTAACAGTGAAAAAACGTTGCCTATAACAATGAAAAATATCAGGTCTCTAATAAATACCTACACAATAATTTCTAATATTTTATTTATTTTACCTTTTAAAATTATATTTTAATCAATGATATTTTTTTATGTAAAATACGCAAACATGATTTGACTATACTGAATCACACGTTATACGTATAAACTAGCTTCTGCTCGCGACTTCGTCCGCGTAGAATTAGACTTAAAACTGATGTTGATAGCATATTCTGCAATAATTATTAACGTCGCGACTCTAGGCAGCTATGACCTTTGCAAACTTTCATCACCTATTAAGGGGATAACCCCTTAGGGGTGGAATTTATCAAAATCCGTTCTTAAAGGATGCCTACGTCATAGTAGCTTTATGCATGCAAAGTCTCAGCCCGATCGGTTTAAAATTGACAGTTTCATACAAACTTTCATCCCCTATTTTATCCCCTTGGGGGTAGAATTGATCAAAATCCTTTCTTAGCGGATGCCTAAGTCATAACATCTACCTGCATGCCAAATTTCAGCCCGATCCGTCCAGTGGTTTGGGCTGTGCGTTGATAGATCACTATGTCAGTCAGTCAGTCACCTTTGAGTTATATATATTTAGATAATGTGTACTGATCATAATTTATTATTTGTGAATGATGAAAATTCCTGTTAAGCAACATGGTGTGTACCTATCCTATATTACTGTCGGGAGTTCCCGATCTCATATGAGTAGTAGACAATACGAAAAAAATTCTAGCGATCAGTCGCTAGAACTTTATTCTTTCGTGTAATTGATCTCGAGACACTTTTGATGTGCGCACACACACAAGTACACGTCAACAACATGAGGTTGGCGCTGTAGCGATGGCGTGACCTTGAAACTTACGAATTGCGGTGGATGATAGTGATGCATGAGTACAGTCCTACTGTTTGCGCGGGGCATCAAGGTACAGTTTGTCAGAATACAAAATGCATAGAATACTCAGTCCCTCACTAGGAACAAGGTGATTACGTGACACAGTTTACCTCGAGATTTATGAGTGGAATGAAGTTAATGTCGATATAAATTGGGTTACGCAAATCCTCGTTGAACTGAACATTGTAATTAAATAATACGAATTGATGTCGAACGGTTAATACATTTTATATGATGACATGCCGTAAGTTTAAAATAAACTCAAAATAATAACTCATAACTCTCATAAGATACTGCCTCGAGAAGCATGTGGGAAAGTGGCCAAGTAGGTATATTTTATAATATATGCACTTGGCCGCGTTCTCTCAGGTTGCGTTTAGATTAAAGACCATAGACCCTCTAGGCCGGCAATGTAGCGTGAATCTCTTTGGTGTTGCGTTATCTTTTAGTGGTCGGATTGGCTTGAAATTTGGTATATACATATATGTAGGGTAATTAGCAGTACCTACTGAGAAAAAATCCAAGCGACAAAGCGATAAGAATGCTTTTGAATGTCTGGTTTACTCTCAGAACTACTCACACCATAGAAACCATAGAATGAAGCTCTTAAATTCGTTAAATCTAAACGCACCAGCAGACGACAGCAGCTATGGCCACCACTAGACTCATCAAAAAATGCCCCGCGTTACCAGTCGACTTCAAAAATGCAACGTACTGCGCCACAGCCCGCGTATCTAACCTCGTGTTACTTTGTGCCTGGCTTACTCCAGATCGGGCGGAGCGTAGACGGCATAGTTCGGCAGTAGCGAGGAGAACAGTTCACGTAGAGTCGATTGGGCCGCGGAGCGCGAGTCTCCCTGCGGCCCGAAAGTGTAGCCGTAGCGGTTGACGCCTTGGTTTGGCGGCGCGGGGTCCGACGCCACGAGGTTGGTAACCTCAGGCACCGCCTGAAAATTCAATGGAACCATGATAATTATAGAGTAAAGTAAAAAATATTTTTTTTTGTGTAGAGGACTGTTTTTTACAATATTTGTTAACGTTATTAACACTTTATATAAAATAAAAGCTAGCTTAAAGTAAATGTTTTTGCGCCAAGTTTGAGTTGATTTATCAATTAATGTAGATTTGTTCACCCCGTCAACTAGTAGGCTGGACATCGGCTTGATGACACAAAGATGGCGGATCACCTCGTCAGGCCAACTCCGGAACAGATTCAGACCCTCGTTCACGAGGACCTTAGCACGCTCCTGTTCAAAATAAAAATAAATTTATATAAAAGCAGTTGCACAACTTTGCCCGAACATTGAAGCTTGCGAAGAGGCTCTATTTATTAGGTATAATGTTTTTGTTAATGGTGTTAATTGACCATCCCATAACACCTACTGAAGTGTTATTTAAAACAAGTAATATAATTTCAAAAGTTTCTTATATTATGTATTCAATTAACTTCTGTTTATGACATTCGGCGGTTCTTGGGGTTCACGGCACTAAGCAAATTATTTTAAATAAAAGTTTTAACTTTATAAGTTTGACTGCACTGTCTATTTTGGTTCAAATACTTAGGATAGCTGATTTAACCCAGGTAATAAATGGTATTTATGTCGCCGATCTTATACGTAACCAACAAAAAAAATTACATACATACATACACACATACACAAATCACGTATTTATCGCTTACGGGGTAGACAGAGCCTAAGGTAACAGGTACCTACACGCCACAATTAGCAAGATTGAGGGTGTATAGGTGGAAAATGGAATCAAAATAGTGATGGGTTGCTAGCCTCATCGCCTAAAACATGATTCCTATAAGTTTCGCCCATTCCCTCGATGGTCTTTTACCATCTGCGCGGGTAGAGAAGCAACTGGCACATTCTATGTTTTTTCTTTGCTCCCAGACCAGCATGGAAAAAAAATTAAGGTTTCTTTAAAAATATTTGCATTGTTCTACAGCCTACATAACCACACCAGATATTGAGTCAACCCGACCGCTAGGAGTCGAATTTAATTTGCAAGACTCTATCACACACAAGTCTAGACACTGGGATAGTTGAAACTAAACACGAACTTGGCTATGACTTTTGTCCGTTTGAGGAGAGGTCTACGAATATTTAGAGATAACTACTAACAATAGAGACGCACCTGGAGCGAAGGATCGGCGTCATAGCGATCGGCTAACGCCTCTGCGTTACGCTTCAGCCACTCGAAGACAGCTGGCTCACGCCATTTGGACCACGTGAACTTAGCGTACAGAAATATGAGGTCGTTCAAGTTGCGAGTCATCCTGCAGCATATATACGTTATGGTACAAGTACAGTATGATTTGGTTAGTTCTTAAAACACTTATGAGGCACAGAATCTGTCAATCGCCATCCCATGGGATATCTGACAGTTTTCCAGATAGAAAGTATACACATTATCTCGTTAAAATTGGGTTACTTTACAGTACGGGTTACTTTGCATTGTCAGCAGGCCCAAATTCTAATTCGCCTACTAAAAGTTTGTGGCAACCTTTGAGCAATTCCAATAAAAAAGCGTATATCAGTTTTTTTTTTTTATGTGAATAGGAAGGCAAACGAGCAAGTGGGTCACCTGATGGTAAGTGATCACCACTGCCCATAGACACCCGCAACCCCGGAGGGATTGCAGATGCGTTGCCAACCTAGAGGATTAAGATGAAATGCCTCTTGTGCCCGTAATTTCCCCGGCTGTCTTACTCTCCACACCGGAACACAGCAGTGCAAGCACTGCTACTTAGCGGCAAGATTAGCGAGTAAGATGGTGGTAGCGATCGGGACGGACCTTGCACAAGGCCCTACCACCAGCAAAGTTCAGTATTCTCAGTTTACAATTAACGAGACAGCTTACTTTTCAGTTGCTTTGGTAAATAAGTTGTGCGCTTGCAGTTTAGCGCTGGGAGTCACGTTGGCGCATTCGTAGATCTTCATCAGGATCATGGGGAAACGCAGCATTGCGTTCTGCAGCAGTTCGTCCGCCTTACTCAGATCACCTGACATACAAACAAACTGAAATCGCGTCTTTGTCTCGCGCGGGTTTTATTCTAAGGTCTGCCGCACGAGATGGAGACACGTCTTTACAATGGATAATCGAGTAGAATAAACTATTAGATAGCCATTTAACAGTAACTGTTACTATTTTATCATAAACTGCTCGAATGTTACAAATATTTCGTAGGAAAAAATAATTCACTTAGATACATACATGCATACATGACTCGCGTCTTTATCCCCTACGGGGTAGACATAGTCTAGGATAACAAGACCTTGTGGGCGCATAGGTGGAAGTGGAAAGGGGAATCAAAATAGTGATGGGTTAATGCTAGTCGCATCGCCTATAACATGATTCCTAAGATTTTCGTCCATTCCCTCGATGGGCTTTTACCATCCGCGCGGGAAGAGTAGCAGATAGCACATTCTATGTTTTTTCTTTGCTCCTAGACCAGCATGAACGTAAGTAAGTAATTATTCATTTGTCTGTTAATATTCGATCATATAGGAATATCAACCTATCAGTGTAATTCAGGATTTCTTAAGTTATCGAGTACAGCAGTTAGCTTATAAAAATATTCATAAGATAAATAACAGTTTTGATCGCGCATTACTAATTCGCTTCTCTCTTGCTCATATAGTTCGCAATGCGCGTTGGCCAATTTTCGGTACCAACGAGTTCCCTCTCAAAAATTTGATAGTTACTTTCGCTTATTCTGTTTAACTAAAGAGACTAATCTCGTTGACATAGAATTATCAGCTGCTACATCACCCACCTCCGTTTTTGGAAGCGACATGATAATGCGCCATGGCATACGAGAACTGTATATTGAAGAGAAAGCCAGCGTTTCTCTCTTTAGACCAGTAGTCGACAGCGTCAATGAGCCACTGATGCTCCCTCGCTCGCAGTGCCAGAGTATCAATGATGAACAGGATCGCGAGAGGATCTGAAGGGTCCAAGTTCAAAATCATCTTAGCCAGCTCCAGGGCAGTGCGATGGCAAGCCCGGTTGGTCAGCATATGCAAATATTTCAGGATCAGTATGTGAAACGTTCTATTCTCCATATATGAATATTCCAGTCGAGTTGCAGGCTGAAAATTATTTTAGTTTTTTTTTGAGAGAAGCATGAAACAGATCTGCTAAAAGTGAATGCACTGATTGCAGATACAATATTATACAAAAAAAAAGTTTTTTTTAGTAATTTAGCATGTGTACTCAAATGTAAATTAAATTTTAATCAAATACTTACGTCTGTTAGTTGGAAAGAAGGATGAGCCACAAACTGCATATAAGCTATGGATTGCTCGATTAGTGTATTGGCTACGGTGTATTCTTCCATGCGGAACATCATGTCAACACTCTGAAAAAGATGTGAACATTTATATCATGTTGCTAATTCTTATTGAAGATGTATCTACAAGGCGGAATTCCATAACGTCTCTTAAGTTTCAACAGAGAAAAAAAATCCTTTGCGTTTGCACTTCAAACAACTAAGTAATCTGATTTTGATGAGTCATTCGATTAATATCTATGGATCCTCTTTCCGCCTTCCACTTCACATATTCAACAAAACAGGTACCAACCAAAGTACAGGTACAGGTAAACAAACGGAAGAAATCTGAGGGCAAAAACTATTCTGAATAGCCCTACTATATCCCTACTAATATTATAAAAGCGAAACTAACTCTGTCTACCTGTCTGTCTGTCTGTTATGCTCTCACGCCTAAACACAGATGAGAGTTCCGGGGAAGGACATAGGATAGTTTTTATCCCGGAAAATCGCAAAGTTCCCACATAGCGGTAAGTGAATTCAATGCAGGCGGACTCGCGGGCAAGAGCAACTATGCGTACAGTCCGTGAGCTCTCAGAATGCCATTCGGGTTTGTCTTACTGTCTCACTCACTCTTATAAATTTGATACTTGACTCGGCAGAGCGAGGGAGACAAGAAAAACCACGGACTGTACATGGGTTAAGTATACCTCGAGCATGCTCTCGATGTGCATATGCCTCTGCGCTTCCTCGGGCGCGAGGTGCGGCATGCGGCCGCTAGCGGCGCCCGTGAGCAGCCGCTGCTGCCGCCGGCGGTACTCCGCGTCGTGGTCGTACGTGAAGTACACGCAGCCTCCCTCGCGACGGGCCACCGACATCGACAGACCTAAGGGATTACGCTATAGTTACATTCACATTCAAAATCTAAATAATATTGTATTAAGAGGTTTTAACCTATCTGAATACAGCCTCGCAGGTTATTAAATAAGAGTTTATCGTGAGCTGTGGCTTGTGCACTCATTAAAAAAGGTCGGGTACACTGAGAATTCCGCACTTTGATTTTTGTATAATGGTGAAGAACAGACAGGCAATGAAGTTTACTAAGGGGGTACTATTTTTCATTATTGAGGTATTGAGCCCTAAATAAGTTGATACACCTAATAAATTAATTTCTCAAAAAACGGAATAGCAATACTTACCAACTTTTGGAAAGGCTGCTGCGTTTTCCATTTGTGGAACAATTAAGGATTTCTTTTGAATGCGCAACTGAGCTTGTCGGTTGCCTCTGTAAAATACATAAGTTGTACATAATATGTAGGTAAATCATGCTGGTATTAAACACTCCACACAATTTTAAGTCAGAATAGAACACATGCAAATTCGTAAATACCAGAGCCAGAACCAACTACCTTTTATTTCTTTCTTCGCCAGAATCCGTACCAAACTTCTTTTTGAGTTCATTGGCTACATTCAAATGTTTTTGTTGAACAAGGAGAATTTCTGGAATAAGTGTTTGTTTTTGGTTTTCGTTCGAGGTGCTGGCGACGACCGGGGGTGGAGAGCCCATTAAGGCATTTATTTCCTTTATTGACTTGTCTATTTCATCCTGTAAAATTAACAACGATTAAGTTTTAAGGCGATTTCAGTTACGGGTCGCTTTTACGATTGTATCATCATGGAGTACTTCAGAAAGACTGAACCTTCAGTGCAAGTTATCTTTCTTGATTAAAAAAAACAAAACAAAATAAAAAATTTATACTTATACTGCATGTAGTTATTATCAGTATTAATAGCTTCATGTTTTTTTGCTCAATAGATCAGAAGTGTTAATTCAAAATAGCACCCACCTCTTCCTCATCATCATTAGCAATGAGTTTGGCTTTCTTCTGTTTCTTTTTTTTCTTCTTATTCTTTTTCTTGGTTGCTTCCGGTTGGGGCTCTGGCTCTTCCTCCTCAGCAGACTCGGCTTCAGGAGTATTATGTTCTTCCGAGCCTGAACTCAACTCAAGCTACAAAACAAAATAAAATTATTAAATAAAACTTTATATTTCAGTAATTTACAACACATGTAACTATTCTTTTACTAATAAAAATTTGCAACAGCTCTATTTTATTTTCTAAACCATGATCGATGATGATAACAACAACAAGAAACTGTACCTACACAGTCGCCGAGCGCAAGGCAGATATGGTCAAAAATATGAGAATGCAACCCTATTGTCAACATTTCCTTCTATGTGTAAATTTTGAGAAAAACTACATTAAAATGTCCTTAAATTTACATTACATAACTAGAAGTAAAACTCGCAAAGCACTTAACATTTGCATTTTTAGCATAATAAACCAAAATTACAAACACATATCTTGTCTAATCACAATACTTTGGATGCTTATACACCCTAATGATATGCAATTATATTTAAGAACTGCTAAATGAAACAAAAATCTTTAATACTAAACCGAATTTGTGCATAACTTATACAAATTACATTATCCCACACTCAAGTCCCTTCAGTATAAGCAGTGCTGACAAAACAAAATTTGCTCTTTTTTATTTAAACTTGCAGTGATACAGGGTTCCTTGAATAATGTATTATAGCTTGTGAACTGCATTATCACCATATTTCTTGCAAAGCTAAGGATTAGCATCAACATTCAAACCCCATATCCCTAGTACTCTAATGTGAAATGTTAACCAACAGGGCATGTAACATAGTCACACTAACAATGATTTTAATTTATACAGAATATCATTATAATATAATGCTGTAACTAACATAATGTATAATTCCTGACGAATATAACTGTCTAATTCTAATACATACATACATACATAAATCACGTTTTTATCCCTTACGGGGTAGACAGAGCCTAAGGTGACAAGACCTAAAGGCCACATTTAGCATGATTGTGGGTGTATGGATGCAAAGGGGAATCAAAACAGTGATGGGTTGCTAGCCACATCGCCTATATAACATGATCCCTAAGATTTTTGCCCAATCCCTCGATGGGATTTTACCATCTGCACGGGAAGAGAAGCAACTGGTACATTCTATGTTTTTTCTTTGCTCCCAGACCAGCATCGAAGAACCCAGACCAGCATGGTCTAATTCAAACACATTGTCAAATTGCAGTGAGAGCTTTTCATCAGGTGACCATCTGCTAGTTTTCCTCCTCTCATAAGAAAAATATCATGAATAACTGTAATAGTAACAACTAATGCTTATAACTTGACACCAGCAATAGAAAATGACTTTTATCGTGTGTACATCAAAAATTTATTTAGTTAAAATGTATGTCTACCATTAGCTATGACTTACCCCTGCATATGTGAATGCGGATACTTTAGTGTTACTGTAAGGCTCGTAATCTTCATCAGAATCATCTGGAACTGGCAGGGTGTTCTTTGCTCCAAACACTTTGCGAAGATTGCGGGTGGACATGTTGATTTATTCCCACTGTTCAATATTTTCTGTAAAAATAAAGAATAATTGATATAGCATCTATAGACAAGGGGACACTACTAGAATACCAAACAACTTGTAAATCTTGTAACATTCAAGCCAAAGAAAACTATTTGTTGAGTTTTTTAAATAGTACATCAGTTCCTTCGCTACCGATTTTGATTTCGACCAGTGCACAAAGCGTAAAAATGTCACAGGTGCTTGAGAGATATTTCATATTAACTCATCCATTACCTAACATTGATATAAGTATGTATAACAGTACATAGCAATAGGCACCTTACACAAATGTCCATTGTTAAACATAATCTTGAATGGATAATATTACAAACAGTTGGTGGTCCCTGGTTCTTGATCTCATAATTTGATCAAAATGTCCTGCACATACCTAAGTATAAACAGCCTAGAGCAGTGTTTTTCAAACTTTTTCATGATACAACCCCTCCCCCGCCTTTCTTCATGTAAATATTTTATTTATGTTACAAATATTCAATCAATACGACAAATTTATGCATTTGCATAGTTAGCAACATTGTTTTTTTAATGAGATAGTTTTTGCGACCCCCCAGGGGGTCGCGACCCACAGTTTGAAAAACACTGGCCCAGAGGAAACTCCAGCTTTATTCACATCTTCAGTATTGTATCACAGGATATAATTTTTATTTAAGGGCTGTCTGGTTCAAACAGTTAACTTCTCAGAATAACTTATTATAATTTATAACCATCGTAAAGTCTGTATATTTTTATTTATAATCTTCTAGACAATTGAAAGCAACAAATATTAAATTCAATAATGTAACCTTATTATAACTTATGATTATGGGTGTGCACATGTGATGTTTGGACACTCAATTGCCAGCTAGATGCTTTCCAACCAATCATGTAATCAACCTACCTTCTTTCCGAGTCCCTGACTAAACTAAGCATTTTGTGATAGAAGAAAGTTTAATTTTTTTAAGAACTATTGATAAATTATGTCATGAAAATATATTTTTTGCCTATGTAACAGGTAAACCATAAAGTCAATAAAGTTATTAAGCAGTTTAGTAACCAATACAATATATTTTATTTGGGAATTCTTTGATTTTCATCACAAATTTGCTTGCGTGATAGATAGAACTAAGTACACCTAGGTACACTATAATCTAAAATACGTACCACAAAACGGAGTCCAGAATAGCCAAGCAAATAGCGTGGCGTACGTCACACTACTCGCGTTTTCGGTTATATGGTATTTAAGATAAAGGTAGATGGAAAATATTAAAAATACATTAGTACTTCACATTTTCACCTGCACTCACAATAACGTCACAACATACATGTGGATGTCAATGGCGTCAATGTTGCCGTTCGTTTATGTCTACGGTTTATGCCGTGCCGTTTGTTGCCGTACCGTGCTACCGACCGTGCCAGAGGGGCTACTCCGAAATTCGATTTACCAAGTTTGTATTATACCGTCTCTCTCAGTCTCACTATCATGTTATTGTATATATAGCCCTCCTCATCGGTTTCGACGACGGCGACCCTGACTACCAAAAAAAAAAACATTTACACATATACATATACATCTTGACTCGAGAAGCATAAGGTCTGATCAGTCTGATGTGAAAATCCGACCAAATTGACTTATTCACATTGCGGTTATTATGCGCTCTTTCTCTGTTTACCACACTGACACTTATATTTCTATCTCTTTCCGTTGAGAAGATATTTAAATGCATAAGGTCGGATCTGACGACTTTTTGAAATTACAGACGCATTAGGACTAATTTTTACTTACACCTTACACCTTTATGCATGGGCATGGACTTCTCAAAATTTTTCGTTTAGCCTATTTCAACTTCAAGGTTTATGTTTCAAAATTTGTTTTCTTTCATGACTGGCGCTATGTCACTAAAAGCCTTCTGCTTCGCAAATTTTGATACAGCATAGGTACGTATCACTAGATACGACGTAATGCTTCAAATATTTTAAGCTATTAATTTTATACAGTAATTCGTATGTTAGTTTCAGACCTTATGCATGTAATAACATTAACATTTGAGAATAATATGAGTAGGTAGTTAAGTGCAAATAGAAACAAAAAAATCTTAGTGGAAGTCGCTGTTTTCATTAAAAAAACGTTTTATCGATATATTAAAACCGCAAAAAAAAATTAACTATATGAAAATAATCTTCCAAAGAAACAAAAAGTTTCGTGATCCTAACTGTAATACTTAATTCAATAATTATAAGCAAAACCATTTATCAATTTTATTTTTGCTCTCCTGAAAAGTTAAGAAATCACACATCAGACCTTACCTATGCTTCTCGAGGCGAGACATTATAACAATTATTTTCATTTTTCTATGAGCCCTATGTGGCTCGTTAGACCGAACTTGGTTTAAATATCCTATCACATCACAGGAGATGCAATAGAGCTGGCCATGTGAATTGTAGGAAGGCTTAGGTCTTTCTTTTTGTCATGTTAATGACTAAGTCTGAAAGAAAAGGCACGAGATGAACAGCGAATCGAATCACAGATTAGAGAGATATAGTAGTAGATATAGTAGTGAATCGAATTGCCGTCATTTCATTACATTGTGATTGTTGCCAAGCCAATGCCAACCCAATGCTAACTTTAACTTCAAACTTTTTTAAATAATTATGGTAACCGGTTGCTTATGCTTGACAACCACTGTTGCCAACGACTCCAAAGTATAATATTGAGCAAAGTGAATATTGTGTTTGACCGGTTGTTATAAAAAATATCTTGATTCCTAAACGGAGGCTGTAGTTGTGTGTGTTTGACGTGTTTGTTGAGCACCTGAAATGAACATACAGAGTACATACAGACAATACAAAAGATTAATCAAAAATCTCCTCTTTTAAGTTTAAAAATACAATAAAACTCCATAACAAAATAAAGGGCTTTTGACAGATTAATAGTAGTAATACTAGGAATATTAAAATAAACCTCAATTGCCTTGCCTCTCACGCTCACACGCAAATGTCTTTGTCAAGATCTTAAAATCATATTTGAAACGGGCTTTTATCTCATCTTATATTCGTATTTGTGATTTTTTATTTGTTAAAATAAAGTTCAGGAGAAGAAACACAAAATACTTCAGAGAAATAAAAATGAATAGAATGAAAAATGTAGGACAATACAGGTACATTTTGTCACTTTGACATTAGTTTGACGTAACCGAGCCGAACCGATCCAGTCAGTTGATTGAGAAGGACGAAGTGATCGTCGAAAACAGTGAACAATTTCTCCGAGTCCGAGTATTCATTCTCACTTAACCAACACAAACTATGACGTATTCGATTTGCACGGAACGGATGAAATCTGCAAAATAGGACATTCTACTTAATTAAGTTTAGTTGGTCACTGTCTGCCGCGACTGTGTTAAGTCTCTCTCGATTATGAGATAGTTTTAATTATTGATACATGCTGTGAAACTTAGGAAGTTGTAAAAATGAACAGCTGGCAATTACATGTCGTATGTTTTGCATTTTTTGCAACTTTAGTGAGTGGTGCTGTTATAGCTGACGATGGCGATGTGGACGAGCAAGGACTGTATCGTAAGTCAGATCATGTTGTGATTTTAACTCAACGTAACTTCGAAAGAAAAGTTTACGGCCGAAAACAAGCGCTTGTAGTGCAGTTCTATAATAGTTACTGTGGCCATTGTAGATCTTTTTCACCAAAATATAAAAGCTTGGCTGCAGAAACACAAGCTTGGCAAAATATTATTCAACTAGCAGTTGTAGATTGTTCAGAGGAAGAAAACAATGAAATATGCAGGCAATTTGAGGTAATGGCATATCCATCTCTTCGATATCTTCATGAAAACTATGTTAAAGGAAATGCCAATGTTGGTGAGCAGCTAAGTGCTATAGAAACAAGCGAGAAATTAAAATCCCAGCTGATACATAAAATTCAAAAGGAGCAGTCATTAGGGCGTTTGGCTTCTGCACCACCCCTAAGCATTGCCTCATACTCCAGTTTTGCAGCAGCTCTTACAGATATACCAAATTCAATTATTTACACTTTTCTAGTGTTTGAATCAGAAAACAGTACCATTGGGTCTGAGCTTTCCCTAGATGTGAATGACTACAATAATGTGAGAGTGAAGCGAGTGTATGAGACCAGCGAGCTGGCTGGCCTGGCTGGCGTGACTCACTTCCCTGGCCTAGTTGCAGTGAAACCTAACCTAGACTACACTCCTCTCACACCTAAAAATCCAACGAAAGCTAACTTACTCAAGGCAGTTAACACATTCCTTACTTCTAAAAACTATGTGTTTCCAATTCGTAATATAAATACCAATGGGAACAGTCCAGATCACACAACTGGCCGACCAGCCTTTGACAATTCGGATACAGTTTACTACAGTGACCTGGAGAAAACTATAAAAACATCTTTACACACTGAAGTGACAAGATACAAAGTGTTAACAGGAGAACCCCTTCAAGCTCTGCTTAATTACTTAGATGTTCTGCTGGCCTCCTTTCCATTTAGAGGTAATCTCCAAGAATACATTCAAGACTTGCGAAACACTCTTGCTACTAGGTCAGAGTGGAATGGTGGAGATGTATTTGACTTAGTGAAAAGATTGGAGACAGCCCATGCTCCTGTCTACACTACTCACTTAGAGTATATTGGTTGCCAGGGGAGTGAACCTAAATACCGTGGTTACTCTTGTGGCCTGTGGACCCTGTTTCATACTCTCACTGTAAATGCGGCCCTTGTGCCTGGAAAGGAGGGTCCTAAAGTATTGCAGGCTCTTCATGGATATGTAAAGCATTTCTTCGGGTGCACAGAGTGCTCTCAGCATTTCCAGGCAATGGCTGCTAGAAATAAACTATTTGATGTGAAAGAGAATGACAAAGCTATCCTGTGGTTGTGGATTTCACATAATGAGGTTAACTTAAGACTGGCTGGTGATGTCACTGAGGATCCGGAACATCCTAAAATGCAGTTTCCCAGTGTGGACAAGTGTCGCGAATGCAGGCTCGCGCGCGGCGCCTGGAACCTGCCAGCGGTGTACCAGTACCTACAGGCAGTATACGGCTCCGCCAACATAAGGGATGCTGCCAGGAAGTCTGCTTTGCTGGCGCCGAGCCCTTTCTCCAATCTGGACATTGGAATGCTAAGCCTCCTGTACATATTATCTTTTATTCTTCTTATATTAGTTGTAAAGTTTTTCCTCACAAAACATTTTTACAGAAAACGTGCTTATAGGCATGGAAGGGGTAAAGTTTATATTATAACACAATGACTATGCATTTTTTTGTAACATGAATTTTTTGCTATAATTGATTTTTCTAGTTATCTACCCATAAACTGGTAATTTTGCCTATTAATTGGGACTGTGATCAGGATTCTCTATTCACGGGTGCACAGTGGTGCAGCATGTTATGAGATGTCACATGCTTGTCATGATGCTGCTTATCATGTTATTATTAATGGCTGATTTTATCTTATAATTCACATCATTCCATTACATTCTTAGTGAGAAATAATAATAATGTTTAAATTATTCTGTGAATTATGATGGACAATTTTAATCATTTTAAAACTGTACAAACAATGAATTTTAGCAATACATTTCGCCTTAATTGCGCTTTAATTGTCTGTAGACAAAGGTAAATATTATCAGACTTTATATTGCAATTGACCACCATGAACATGGACTAAATTATCTATAGTGTGGATTTTCACATGCCTATAATTATGTTTTCCAAAATTACCTAAAACCAGTGATAACATACCATTACAACATCATTAATTTATTTTCGTTATTTGTATCTGTCTAGTGTTTCTAATTCATTTAGCGCTCTTTTACGCAAACGTTACCAAGTTTAACAGGTGAAGCAAGCAAGTCCAATGTTATTGCCATTCTATTCTGGAACTACAAACTCACTGTGATTAAAGTGTATCATATTAAAGTCTGAATAGTAGCTTCGATTAAGGTTTAGGTAAATATTATCGTTAATGTTTCAAAAATATATATCTATAAGTTGATCATATAAATCATAACCATAACTCTATCCCCTTACAATAGAGTTGGGAAGAACTTCCCATCTGAAGCATTGATATATAAACATAGATGATGACTGTGATGGCATGATGAAGCACCCTGTTATCTTTTTAATTAATAATCTTGATACTCTTGATAGTATTAATATTGCAGATAACGGTTTCAATTCTGCCAGTAATTTACTCTAATCTGAGGTACTGACCATCTAACTGACGCCCACCTATGCCATTTAAGTTAAAATCTAGATTTTTGTAATTTGAAGGGAGCATCTGCCAATAACGATTTATTTAATATTGTTCAATACCTATTAACCGACTTCATATTCTGGTCATCATGCTAAGACAGATTTCTTACAAGTTTAACTTAGCTTAGTATTTTTTTAACACAGTCAACTACTTACTTTAAAGCGTCCTAAGTCCGTTTCAACGTCACAAAACTAAACGAAAGTCAATTAATCTAAAAGGAGATTAGGTTTTTTATTTATTTAAGCGTACCTACCTACGAAATAGCAGGCATATGCTAGAGTTAACTTTTCTTCCAAGGCTTTGCGCGAAAAGGGAAATAAAATATGAGCAGCGCTCTGGCGCTCCAAGTGGTGGAGAAAAAATGGTTAGAAATGAAGATTCTGAAAACTTCTGTAACCCCAAAAAGCTTGGGATGCAACCGCGTCCGTCTGGAGCAGCAATATCCCTTGTACTCGTATATGTATGTGTCGGTCGATTCTAGGTTAGGCAAAGCCCCAGGTAGAATATTTATCATGTGGTAGTTGATGGTAGTTCAAACGCTAGAAAAAGAAGGACCATTTTTGCATATATTTTTCATCCAATCGCTCTAAATCATGTGTTGTGCCAAAATGTATAAACTCGACCACCAGAAAAGTTGTGTTTTCTTGAACAAATATAGACGTCTAAAATGGCCACTGCTGTCGGTTGTGGTGTGCTACACGCCGCTACACCCAAAGGCGTCGCCAGCTCGCCAGCCGATGCACAAGGGGGGCGGCTGGTAGAAGTAGAGCGGCTATTTTTTTTTTTTTTTTTTTTTTTATATGAATAGGAAGGCAAACGAGCAAGTGGGTCACCTGATGGTAAGTGATCACCACTGCCCATAGACACCCGCAACCCCGAAGGGATTGCAGATGCGTTGCCAACCTAGAGGACTAAGACTACTATTGGTTTGGTAGGTCAAATAGTATGACGGCACTTGAATGACAAAAATAAAGGCAACATTGTTTTCGATTCTCTAGGGATTAGCACGTGGTTCCTTATCTACTTCTAAAGTAGGGATGCTTTTTTTCACGTCTTCATAGTTTGTGTTGTCGTTCGTTGGATAGATAATTCAGGGATATGGACAAAATTTCCGTATATATTTTTTTAGATTGAGGGATTCCCTTGCGAAATATTAAGCTTTAAAGTACAAGTATTTGTTAGTGTCAAGTGTTGCCCTCCCGAATCAGCCAAATGGTTACTTTTTCTGATACGTGAAAAAAACGCGGCAGTAGTAAGTAAATTTACGAATCTAAAAGGAAAACTATCAAAGCGTATTATAATTGGGCCGATAAATAAATAAAATAAGCACCGATAAATTCATAGAATCGAGTTCGAGCATTTAAATATATTGAAGGCAGAGGCTTCGTCCTCATACCTAATAAGTCTATGACGTCTGTCTACGAACCAGCAGGTGTTGAACATCAAATAAATTAAAACACTATTGTTTAGCTGCTCGCGCGGGGCAGTGACGAATCGATTTTGATAAAAAATTATGTTTGTTTTTTTTGCGTGCAATTGTAATTTAAAGCTGCGCCTATTTTAAATGTTTTTAAAACAAATTTTAGACTGTTATTTGGCTTAATTTTCATGTTGGCAACTAAAGGCAAACAAAAAAGTAAAACAAATTTAGAAGAAATTCTTATAGATAGGTACTTTCTCACAAAACAACCGAAGGCGGCAAGCATTTTTAAAAATTTAGGCTATTATTAGATTTTAAGATAATATTAATTATTTCTAGGTATAACAGAAATAGACAGTTCTAGGTACCTAGCTATCGAAGAAATAGACTGCTGACCCACTGTAGAACGTTCTCACAGTTAACGTCACTATAATTTTTCTCGCCAATTCGATGCACTATGATATTTACTGTGAAAAGGTTTCACAGTGGGCAGGGATCAATTTGTTTGATAGTACATATTGTCATCTTAAGCATAACATAAAATAAAACCGTAGCGTCTGAGGAGGTGTATTAAACCTTTGTTTTTTTAGCCTGTAATTTTTAATTAAGACTAGCATTCTGACGCGCGTGCTTGACGCCGCATTTGATTGCAGGCAGGCTTGCGGCATTACCAATACATTACGCTGTATTCTGTTATATATAAGTTAGAGTGGTCACACGTACAACACAAAACAATGTTCAGGGGCATGTACCAATATTGCATTATTTTAAAAAACCTCACAATTTTGTACAACGAACAGTTAAGTTAAAGTTTTTACCTACTAGGAAAACCTCGCTTGCATATGACGCCTTGTTTGTACATAAATCATTATTGTCACCATTCTTTACCGTAGTTACCGTGTGCTCATCATCAAATAACCTGTAGGCTTATTACCTAACTCGCTCGCAATCGCCATCATGTTCATTTTGACAGTTCATGTATGGGCTGACAATTGGCATCGGAATCAGCTAGCTGTCACATTCATACAAGAACTGTCAAAATGAACACGATGGCGATTGCGAGCGAGTTAGGTAATAAGCCTACAGCAAGTGACGTGTTGATATGTTAATTCAACTCTAGAATTAAATACCTCTTCGGAAGGCAAATAGTTCCTCAATAGTAAGTTTTTTTTAATGCGGGGTGTAGGTACTAACTCGCGTTACTATTCAAGGCAATTGGTGTGATTGGTTATGCAGGTTACGCATCCGTTAAGTTCGTTATAAACCTATAAATTATAACTTAAACAGAACAGAACCAACTCAAAAATAGTAACGCTGCCTAGCACTAAGGCCTCGGTCATTCTGACCCGCCAACGCCACACGCGGCGGACTGCGGCCCGTCACCCGCGGCGCCAGTATGCTGAGTTCGTAAATGTTCGAGAGTCGTCATTCTTGCCCGCCGCGTTTTCGTCGTTGCACGCGGCGGGCGAGAACGATCACTCCCGAACATTGAAGAACATAGCATACAGACGACGCAGGCGACGGACCGTTCCCCGCCGCGGCCTGTCTACTGCGTCCCGCCCTTTAGATAAGACAGTACTGTATCGGTTCCACAAGTGTATCGGCGTCGGCGGGGGAGTGTAGTAACGTACTAATTTTAGATTCGTCTAAAAATAGTTTTTTTTTATTCAAGATAAAACGTTTAAAATACGCGATTTTTCCAAAACGTATTCAAAAGTAAAGTTTAATGACAGTCAAATTAGCGACAGTTTTTTGACAAATAAGGCTTGCACACTACAACACTATCCACATGTAAAGGTACCACGGGTGGATTCGAAACATGTCAGTATAGGTTCCTCTACTCTACTATGCGCACGTGACATGAGTGACCCGTGTTAGGTACTTAATTCATTTTAGTAATTATATCCATAGGTCGCTCTGTCTTATGGTACTTTTATATTAATGAGTGAAAAAAATGTATTGTTGATAAACTGAAATATAAAATATTCGGTCTTCGGTAGAAATGGTTTCAATTTATTTAATAAGTGTTGACACAATGGTCATCGTCATCGAACGATACTAAAACACTTAATTCATTTTTGCCTCGGACAGGCTAAGTGGAGAGCGCAGCGAATAGTAATTGTATAAACCCGCGCTGAGTGGATTGGAAAATATTGATGTCGTAATTGTCTAACGCGCTGTGAATCACAATCGCGTCCGCCATTTCTTTCTGTCAAACGATATCTATAGAATGAAGATAGACAGAGATGACTATTACGGTTAAGAGCACCCGTGCGTTACATGATTATGATTATAGCCTGGCAGTAACGAGAAGCTCACAAGCTTTTCATTCGAGTCGTCCAACGTTATACCCTACTACTATACGTTTGTACCTAGATGATGACAATTTAAACTCCAAATACAACATGTTCTACACTTGTATCATTTTATGACTTACTAGGTTTTGACCGCGACTTCGTTCGCGCAGATAACGTCAAACTAACATCATCATCAACATCAACAGCGTAGCTATCAGCGCGCGCCGCGGCGCTGATAGCTACGCGTCATTCAAAAACGCTTCTTAGAAGTTCATATTATGTATAGTATATTATTATTATATCTCGGCCATCAGCGCTGACGGCGCGCGTGCCCGTCGGCGTGAGACTAAAACCAGCCTTACTCTTTAATTTCACGGGAAATTTGCAAAATCCCATCTTAGTGCTCCTCTTTGATCCTCAAGGAATATGTCTGTCAAATACCTACCAAGAATCTATATTAGCAAATCATAGAATGATCCTTTTTATTTCTTATCCCACGGGAATTATGAAAAACCAGAAGTCAGTGTTCGAAGATTCTATTAA
The DNA here is from genome assembly GCA_949127965.1 of Pandemis corylana. Lineage (NCBI taxonomy): Eukaryota > Metazoa > Arthropoda > Insecta > Lepidoptera > Tortricidae > Pandemis > Pandemis corylana. The sequence continues at coordinate 24,645,509 of OX421850.1, forward strand.
TTTTGATGCAGATTTCTTCATCCGATTGAGCTGAAATTTTGCATACATACTTGTGTAAGTCAGATGACAATACAATAATCTGGTAGTAAAATTCTGATGGTCCAGCCAGGACCGTCTCCGTAGGAGGGAACTCTTCAACGGTTGGTCCGATTGACTTGAAATTTGGTTCATATATGTAGGACGGATGATAATGCAAGTACAGACAGCAAAAAAGCTTGTATCTAAAATGAAATTTTTAGGTTAGGTTATTTGGTTTGTTTTGGCGGTCTTCTTTTGAGCGGCTGATAATATGTATTAGGTATTTGTATATGTATCTTGAGTATAAATTATCGTAGCTTATAGATATGCTCTCTACGTGTACCGGGGCTATATTCAAATCATAACCGTTTTAAGTAATACCGATGTTGCAACAGTTCGCGAGCAATGTGCGTTATGACCCGCCCACGACTTAGCGCGACCGACGGCTAGGCGAGCGTTTTCTCTGTTTTTGTGTACCTATTACCAGGTAAGATAAACAGGATAGAAAACCGCTAGCCTCGCTGCCGGTTGCGCGAAGTCGTGGCAGGTCCGTTAGCGTATAACTTGGATAGTGCTAATGAAGACCCCAGATTATATTGTGTATCGAATAGGTACATCGGATCAGAATCAGAACTACGCGCACGCGAACCATCTTCTAGCTTGTCGCTTAGTGCGTCCCGTTTCTTCTGGGTTAGGAGGAAAATAACGCACCTAGCGACGAGTAAAAAGGAGTGCGTGTGCTTGCAAGCAAGGTGTTCGATGATATCACAATAACTCTGACAGTCGCTAGAGTAGGTATTCCGTGATTCATCTTTATTTAGTCACTGTTTACTTGCGTTTAATTATGAACTTGTTGTGATATTTTTCCTCCCAGTGTCTGACCTATCTGATGCTGGCTGTACCTAACTATCCTTAATTATTTATAAATTTTCGAAAAATAAACTCCTAATGAATTTACTTAGTTAACTAATAAATTAAATAACACATTAAAATGTCGTCCGATTTAAAAACTTAAGTTATTAAAATGTGGCCCATTAACACGTTGTTTTAATTATCTATATTTTGTAAATATTCCCTTGCACTTAATTAAATACATATATATTTTCATATGCAGTATTTTACATCGAGCGACCGTGGAAAATATGCTGTTAAGCTAGAAACCGTCAAGGTCAGTCAAAAGAGTTATTTTATCATGTGGTGGAGGTTTTTGGTAGTCAGTAACAAAACATGCAAATTTGAAATGTAAAAGTAATTTGGTCGTGACTTCATATCAAACGCTTGTTTATGTGCTTGGTAATGTGCCTACTAATGGCTGAATCCAAAAATTATAAAGAAAGTGTGGATTTTTTTTAAAAGCTTGTAGGTAGGTATGCGTTAAAAATAGTATTACCTATTTATTCATGCTGTTTAAGTTGTTATTCCATACAACCACGCTTTTACTCAACGCTGTGTTTGCGAAACTACGGTGGCGGGGGTGCCTCGCCCAGAACCTGTTCATGCACTGTTTTTCTGAAGAATAAGCGAATGACCTTGACATACACTACCGTGCAAAAATAACGGGTCACTTTCCATATACAAGGTTGTATACAAAGCGACACGTTATTTTTGCTCGTCAGTATGTGTTTTACTAACTCGTATGTCTTTGACTGGAAAACGCAAATGTCAAGCATTTATGAAATTATTAAAAGAAGCGTTACGCCGCTGAAAGACTTGCATACACTGAAACATTGCGATGTAATTACCTACCTATTAGCTATGATTACATTTTGGCTGATCATAGGTACGAAAATAACAATCTTACTAGCGACCCGTCTCAAGCTTTGTGCGGATTATCAAACAATACGGGTCGTTCCCCCCTCTTGAATCGCTCTTTCTATTGATGAAAACCGCATTAAAATTCGTTGCGTAGTTTGAATGATCGCAGTGTTGTTATTTGTGTAAATATACAGATCGCAGGAAGCAACTTTGTTTTAAGATTAGGTAACTCTCCAATCCAAGTTGGTTTCGGCTACAAGTGGGTACAATTTACTAAAATGTTGACAAGAGCTGTTGGACTAAATGAAAAACGCAAATCGAATAGTGTTATAGTTAAAGGTGTAGTAAATCAAGAAATTTTATTTGATGGCATTTCGAGTGAATAGTACCTAGGTTGGTTCATAGTTTCGATTTTCTCCCTTTTGTTTAGATACTTTAGATTTTCTACTCGCGACACATTTAAGGGATAAGTTCGCCTTTGTACAGCTGTTTGTTCCATAAACCCGTAAATTTCTTGTATATTTCATACAGAGTAAAGAGTTATACATATCTAACCTACCTTACCTTACCTATATACACTTGCATTTGCATATCGGATAACTGCTTAGCCAGAAGTACTTACCTAAATATGTTACTTCTAATTGACATCACCAATATCATACTATACTTTTCATTGGTGTACCTACTTAACTATATATGATAGTTAATAAGATATGTCAACTTTCATCTAACACCGTAACTACCTAACTACGTGTATAAAATTAAAATAAACTATTATGTTTAAAATTCCATCCTCCAAAATTATGTAAGAAAATTATTGTTAAGTAGCTACCTACCTATTGTTGAATTGAATACCTAGGCTTAGTAGGTAGGTACCCCGTTTATTACATAATGTTTATTAAATAAACACAAACGAAATACTAAATGTAGGTAGGTACCTCTACCTACGTCGATGCGAGTTACCAAAATATTATTATTATACCTAAGTTGCACGGTAACCGTGTTACCACGAAAACTTAGACAATGTGTTTAAACACTTAAATGCCAGTTCATAGAACACCGTCTTTTTAGATACCTATACTTAATCCGAGAACTGTACGTAATAAGTAGCTACACATTTCAGAGTAGATATTTAGGCAAAACTTCTTTTATGGTATCTAACCACTAAAACACAGACCTTACTGCATGTGCAACTTTACTGTGAATTACTTTCCGCTAGCACATGCCCATGGTGTAGTAACTAGGGAGGGGGATTGAACTCCATAGTTGCGCCCATCTTTTTTTAATATTATATGGTACCTAACCTACTAAAAGCCTCTTCATGTTCGCCTCGGCTCCATGAATCCCTTTCAAATGGCCGGGTCTCCATAGACCGGTGATCGGAAACCCGTACCAACATTGAACTACTATTACTACGTACCTAGTAGTTAGATCCTACATCTCAATGCGTGCCTTACCTACCAAGAAATAATAATCTGTATAAAATATCAACTAGCACCAATTTTTCGAATTATAATTTTGAAAACATCTGGCTAAACTAGGAACCCAAATCAATTTAAAAACACTACTTACCTTAAGAACATTTCTGCACCAGACATGCATTTTTATTTATAATTCAAGGATCGGTTTGCCTCTTTCGTTCCTTCAACCATCAGTGTTTTTAGATATCATAAAGGGACTATTTTGCACAGGATTTTTAGCTACCTCTATAATGACTATCAGCTGGCTAGCATGTTTAAGACGTGTTTAATTTTTTAGTAGTAAGACTTGAGTAACTACATCATGTACTGTGCTACAGCATGCGGGTGGGTAAATCGATCGGAACACCCCACAAGTTAGTTCATACCTACCCTAATTATAAACGGACGCTCTGGTTAAAGTGTATCGATGCATTTCTGGGTGAGCTGGTCTATTAATTTGTACATTAGAGCGTTATACCAACAATGGATTATCATCATGACAATCATGACATGATTATTTGTACCAAAGTAAAGTACCTAAATAAAAATGCATGCTTGTTCCATGTCGATTTCAATAGATGCTTATAAGTAATTAAGTCAATATTAACATCAATTAGCACAATCGGTATCTTAGCAACTAGGAAATTTACGGCTTGCTTTGTTAACTGGTCGCAGTTTATATTCTTTAAAATACTGCAAATGCTGTACTCATATAATCATTTCACATTGTAATAACGGCTTATGGCTCAAAAGCACTATCTAACAATTACTAATAATAAGTTTAGGAAAGGAGACATTATTTCTTTCGTACTTAATTTTGAACCCTTACTGTGATGAACATTTCGATTAAACCTACCGCCTCTCAAACAAAAGGGCCTTTAGACTCAGATTTTTATTTGACCATCAAAGTACCATGAGTATTCCTGCATGCACCTGCGATGCAATTTAATAATATTAGTTTGGAATGATAGGCTATTATCTATAGACAGATGACGATAAATTGATGACAAACGAAATGATTACAGTCTAAGGTTTCGCTTCAAGCAACTTAAATCATGGCAGTAGATACTTATATAGCTTACTCTTGGACTGAGCTCTTGGAAAACATCGTGTGTAATTAATCCGTAATCATTTTTAACGATTCAAAACTTATCAAGGGACCATTTTGAAAATACCGCTAACTTTATGTTTCACTTCCAGGTACATGCCATAATAATACGAATCGAAGATGATCGATTCATGGAGATGACGTAGAACAAGAATTCGCCCAGTTTTACTTCAATAATAAAATTAGTAGTTATCCTTATTAGTGTATAAAGTTTACCTAGCACTAGTCGCACTTGCTTCGTAAAATACACGCCGATATATTTAACGGAACTTAGTCGCAGATAAGGACTGTAAAAAACCAGCTACAGGATACTGGTAAACTTCTTGAGCTGAGTCACCCTACCACATGCCCAATACTCAAGAAGTTTGCCATCAAATCTACATACTACCAAATAATAACGTTTTTCTTTGTTCCGCATAATATGCCGGTGTGTATAGTTCCTATTTAATGGGATTAAATAACTTTACCTGTACCTAAATAAAAGCGGAGACGCAACTGCGGTCTGAAGTGGTCTGGATTAATTATGCCTTTTTATCTCCATTCCCAATTTTCCATTATAAGCATTGTTTAGTAGGAAACGCTATTTTACTTTTAAGGCTTAATGGTTTGAATTATACCTAAGAATAAGATACTCTTTAAGTGTAGGTGTAGGTGGTTGTGTTATGGCAACCGATACCATTTTGTCACGAAATAGATGTAGCTTACTTCATGTTCGCTAAGTCACTAAGTACCAATATAATATTGATTAACTATTTTTAGTTTTCTTTTAATTACCTAAATAAACTTTTCAGCGGCATTTGTGTATTTATTTAATATTTATTTATATTTATAATATTTAATTGCCATACCGCGACCAGCGCTAGTGGCATTTACGCGACTGTACTTCAACGGTATCAACGCCTTGTACAGTCAACGTCAAAAGTATGTGATCAAATTCAAAATTTCAAAACATCTTTTAGCATAACGCCCCAGATATAACAGTTATACGAAAGTGTCAGTTTTAACAGATGTTTTAATTAGTCAAAACAGAATGATCATAACAACATCGAGACACAGAAACAAACTAACAAATAAATGTTTCAAATCGAAATAATAATATACAATGTCGTATTTGTCTTCTTATGTCCACCGAAGCATGGAAGCCATGTCTAACAAAAGAACGTCAAAATTTCAAATTGTTGGAATGAAAGTTCGGCAGAAAAAGGATTTATTTAAAATATTTCTAAAAATCAAGCTGATGTACCCAATAAGAACCATTTTTCAAACCTTGGCGGAAACGAGATAGTTATAGTCACTTCGCATGTTTGTCTGACGAATATAACCGAGATTAAGTAGATTAATCGAACATGTGATATGTACCTACTCCAAGGTGTTCTAAAAACCCGTATTTTATAGATAATCACTTAATTTAAAACACTCCGCAATGATGTTAACTGTCTGAGTGTATCGTTGATCGAAGGTCTGAATTTACTTCTAATAAACTTACAATCAGTAACATTTGAGTTAATTTATTGTACCTATAAATTATTTTGGGACCCTATTTCATCACTTTCTTTTGCTGTCGACTGTACTTAATTTTTCATGCTAGTCATTAGAGCAGACACTCAACTTTTTTATCTAGGAGCTACAAACACGTTCCACTGTTATGCGGACTGCAAGCAAAAATTATTTAGGTGAAACTAAGTACAATGAAATTGTAACTCTAGGTCTAGGTGGACCCACCACAAAGGCCCAGCGGGCCGCTGGTTGTGTCCCAGTGCATTAGAAGTTCACTTTGTAATCAGTTGCAGTTAAAAAAAAACACTGATTGATACACTAAGCTCTTCTCGGGAACAGGCCAGTGCAGCGCGTATTTTCGTCTGCCATAGTACCTATGTACCTACATGAATAACTTGGTAACAACGTGTTCTCGAATTTGTGGGCAAGCCTTTGCTAGGCAACCCATCTATTTGAAAGTGGAATGTTACAATACAGGGTTACTTTCTTTTAAAACTTACTGAACGTAGTGCCAGAGGTAACACTAACTTTAAAGTCAATTTTTCCGGAATAGATTTGGAAGTAAAATAAAACAAATGTTTGATCTGCAATGTTTACTGAATATACACGAATAAAAACCACGTTACACATCGATCCACGCAGAACATAAAGCATTGCTTTCTTACTTCACGCTGTGCTTCAACTGATTACTAGAGATATTTTAAAAATTACGGAATTCGCTAATGCGAAGACTTTAGCACACTGTATTTTGATTCTATGTATCACACTGTTCTTAGTAAATATAACAAACTCAATAAGGTACGTATGATTGACTTAAAAGTTAACTTGTGGCAATTTCAGTAATAACGAATAAGTGGGAAGGAGACGTTTAATTTTCAGAATAAATTAAATCATTATTATTTGATATTGTTTGAAAGGGCGCAAAATAAAAACCATAAAATCCTGTGTTATCGAGAATATTAAGAAGTATTTGGCGTTGTGTCATCATAACCACTTACCCGTGATATACCTTCAAACTAACAATAATTGTAATATCAGAAAAGTCCACAATACATGTAAAGCTCAATACAACATTCCAATGTGAGGGCTCTTTTATCAAATTCAACTTTAAATGCAATCATTATTACTATCACACAATAAATTAATTACAAAACAAAATCGATTAATAGTAACATTAATTTGTGCTGTACGAGAAGTTAACGCATCGGTTAAATCGTATTCTTTACCTAAATTGTTTCCAACAAACTGTAACGCAACTTCAAGTACATATCTCGTTAAATTTAGAATTATGTTACGCCTTAATCTAAATAAGTAGTTAAACTTTTTAAATAATAAAAACAATCCAAAAAATATGGCACCAGTACTCAAATAGTTAAAGAACTGGTTTCGAGGTAAATAAAAATGCTCTTGTTTAAGATATACCTACAAATAAATACAAAAATTGTGCACATGCGGCGTCAGCGACCTAACGTAACCCCTCGGCTGCCGGTTGTTTCACCCAAGATTTAGGGTCAGGCCACTATTCCGCTGACGGACGTACATAATATTCACACAGGATTAATTAGTCAAAACATAAAGATCTCTATACGATTTAAATCTCAGATCTTTTTTTGGTATGTCCAAATTGCAAATACATAGTAAAAAAAATACGCTCATTATTTAATTACGTTGAATCCTTATTAATGCGCCTGGTGACTGCGCGTGCAACTGTTTAACCATCGCCGATCGGATATAATATTCAAGTACAATCTGTGGGCTTAGGCAAATATTATACACATCAAATAATCGTATAATCGATAAATAAATAAATACCCATGCGATTGCATAGCTTACATACATCGTTTTAACAATATACAAATATAATAGACTAGGTGAGGCCGAATCAGGTATTTTCGTTCACGCAAAATAATAAAACACTATCTAGGGCAAAGTATTGTTGCCTTTAGAATTAAGAAATGTATAGAAAATATTGACATTAAAAAAGTACATCAATATCTACGAATTTACTAAATTACCTCTATGATTTCTAAACTCCAATTTATTGAACACCAAATATTTCCAATTACCTTAACGACAGTTTAGCTAAATAAAAAAATATAGGTAGTTTATTTTTGTATAGGTAACAGTCATTATTTTGTAATCTTCTACTTTATGGGAAAAATTTAGGCGATTGGTCAAAATTGTATAGTTACGCTAGAGCAAAACAGCTTGTACATCATTTTCCATAGCCAACCATGTCCTTGCCTTCCCGGCACCCAGGGTGCCGCCACTGCCGCCTCGCTGGGCGCCCGCTCGGGGCACCGATCCCTTCCCGTCTCACTTTCACGCTGCATGATGAGTATGAACCAAGTATTTATCGTTTTCAGATTGGCCAGTTCTCCCATACTGATATTACAAAATTATTTTACATTTATTCTATGTTTCTCACTTGGGATCAAATCAATAGTTTACTAGAAATTTTCAAATATCTTTGGTATATATTACACATTTTTCTTAACACGACACTATAGTCATTCCTTTTATGTTTTATTCATTCGCGATAACAAGTGAATTCCAAAAACCAGATTAAAAGAATAGATACGTATTATTTATGAGCACGTTACCACGTTTCTTCAGGACCCTTTGGGGTTCAGCGTCAAACGAATAAACGAACTCGGGAGTAGCTTTGAATATTTGAATATTCACATACATGACAGTGGCACTTAGGTAACAATAAATTCATCAAATCTTGAATTCAAGGTTATCTGAAATAAATAAAATATTGAATATTATGTTCACCAAAGCTATTTACGTCTGCATTTGCTGCGCGGCGACTCTTGCGCCTTTACATGGCGCGCACACCCTGCGAACAAACAAACAAAATCAAGAGGTCGTGTATCAGGATCATTATTATGATGATCACACGCAAATGACAATTTGCTCAGTCTGTTATTGCATTAAATCTCGTCTGAGCTTTGTATACAAACGTAACGTTTCAAAATTGTTTACAATCTAATCTAACCACGATCAAGCGCGGATCCAGCCCTCAAAAAAGGTTGTGGTCACAGCTACTAGAAAATCGGCTAAGTACGAGTCGGAGCATGAACATGCTCATTAACAATCATGCAAGTAAAAGTGTGACGTCACAAGTCTATTAAGGTTGTGGGCATGTCCATCGTGCCCACAACGGTGGATCCGCCCTTGACCACGATCAAGAAATATCAAAACAGTTTTTAGTTTGAAACCAAATAAACAGTGAAACGACCCTATTCCGGTTTAAAAATTTAATAAGCTCAACTAAATACGCAATAAGATACGCCGCCGTAACGGAGTTAATAATCTCGTAAACGGTGCATTAATGAAGCAATTAAAACAATTCACGCTCATTATATTAGGTGTTTCACAATCAATATTCAGTAATTACAGATGGTAATAATCCGTGGTAAAAAGCTGTAAAAACTATATTATTCTAAGTTTTCCAAAGTGAATTATTAAGACACATTACATTATACATTACAAATGATGACTATGAAATTGCTATCGCTTGAGGTCGGGAGTGTATCAACAGTAAACCTAGAAAGATTGTTTAGCTCACCAACCAAATTAACTTCTGTCTTATCAAATATCGAAGTTAACCTTTCTCGTGGAAGTCAAAAACAAAACTGTTATCTATCTATATACATATTTATTTGTCAAGTTTCCTGTAGGTATAAACACTAAAATGTACATGTTCCACTCCACGAAAACGTTGTAATACAGTTTAGTACTTTTTGCAAGAAATAAAACCTTAAAAAACTGAAACCAGTGTCGAAAATACCTGTATTTTGCAACGGTTCTTTTATTTAAGTACAATATTTGTTTAAGAGTGCACTAGCTGCCTACTAAGTCCCTTGCTAGCGCCGAAAGAGACACTAAGGGCCTGTTCTACCACTCTCTAATAAGCTCATAATCTCTTAAGTATCTGATATCTATGGTACTCTTTTTATCACTACGAAACAGACAGACGCTGAATCATCGATATCTAACACTTGAGATATCAGAAAACACAAGAACGGCGGAATAAGCCCTAAATGCAACTAATCGGGGATCGGAAAAAGTCCCCGTTAGACGGTACTTTCTACTAATGCATGCATAAATAACGTTAGATATCATATTTACAAATATCGGCTAGAAAATCTGTCGTAGAAAACTAAACGTCCCTATTTACTCATAGACAAATAAGTGCCATTGAGCTCATTCCCCATAAACGACTTTAAGAGACTACAGTCTCGTCAAGGATCACCAGGACAGCAAAAAGACCACTACCTTAAATATAAGTCGAGCCAAGCTCAGACACACCAATCTTAGTTTGCCATGAATTGTTAGTACATAAAACAAGCATGTCAGAATAGCGATGAAGTGGATGGTTATGATTTATGATATAGTATGTGTTAGACTTAGCATAAAATTCGTAACCTGAGAATAGAAAGGTTCTTACTAACATTTTCGGCCAGGTGAAATTTGAGTCTTAGGCCGCTTCTGCGTTGCCAAATAAATGTGATAAGCTGTGTAGCTAAGGATTATGTAGGTATGCATGTAGCTTAGCTTAGCATACTAACGGATGACACGACTAAGCTACAAAAATAAACTTACCTATTAGGTTGGTAGATTTCATCTAAGTACCTCCAACGCTACGCAACTTAGCATATCTCTTGTGGAAAATGAGATTATCAATGCAGCTGGAACCTTTCTGGTCTTAGGTCTTAAGCCTTACCTCGGTGGGCATACAACGGTTGAGACGGGACTGGTAGTTATCGAGCCTTCCGCGCCGAATCGCCGCGTTGTGAGGGCGTCGGTGTCGGCAGAGACGGCGGCTCCACCAAAGCCTACCGCCACCGCAAAGCCGTGTTAATCACAAAAGCGACAGGAAAAGGTATGGACATGGACCAATCGACGTTACACGTAAAGCTACCAATGATCCCAAGTTACGCAACAAATCGAATACGAGCAAATAGCATATACATATTACCACACGGATAGGTTAATGTCAATTGATACATATAATAAGCGCACGGCATTTCTGATTAATACATTGTTTTAAAGTAACTCCATTTTATGCACATTATAATGTTATAGGGTAAACCACATAGCTATTGCCCACTTAAGGACTTCAAACACATTTACTTCAAAAAAAAAAAAAAGATAGTTACAGACTGTGTAGGTATTGTTATTTTCTTATAACCTAATAAATACTCGCATAGGATTTCGGCAGTTTTAAATTAAATTTTAAATAACTTCGGAAATAAGTTAACAAAACTAAAATCATCTAAAAAGTGTAGTTATTGTCCAAAAGCTACACTAATTAATTGCCAACGTCACAGCACAGTAATTGCCCAGCAACTTAAAATCATAAATAAGTCTGTATTGACTTTAAACATAAATAAACATCCTACTAATATTATAAACGCGAAAGTTTGTAAGTATGGATGAATGTTTGTTACTCTTTCACGCCAGAACGGCTGGACCGATCTGGATGAAATTTGGAACATAGATAGATTACAGTCTAGAATAACACATAGGCTACTTTTTATCCCGGAAAGCAGCTAGTTAGACATAAACTTAATAGTCGTAAATGAATTAAAAGATAGGTATCTCGTTTAGCTTTCATAACTGCATCAAATAATTATTTTGCTAGTGATGATGATGAGTTGGAATCGCCAGAGCCAGAATCTTCTACCATATAACAACGATGGCATAAAAATAAATTTATAGTGCAGTTTTGGTATCTTTAGCTATTGGCCGGGCAATTACTCAACCAATTGCGGGCTATAACTATTATAATAATATATTTAAATTCTGGTTCTGTGGCTGCTCACATCAAAAATGACCGTTAAGATTCAAAATTCAACACGTAATTTACATCAAATCCTGCAAAAATACTATTTATTGTGTCACTTTCATGTAATAAGAGCAGAATTTGAAATAACAAATATCAAAAAATATCCTTCAAGCAAATAAGTTCTTAAGAAAATTGCTAAAATTTATACCCATTTGAGTAACACGTTCAAGTTTTAAGTGATGCCAATCGTCAATTTTAAATCGATAGTAATATTAATTACAGATCGAGCTAGCAAATTCTAATTCAAGTAGAATGATACAATGCTAACATCTGGCAATGCTTTGCTTAAAGTGGGCAAACATTGTCAGTGGGCAATAACTCCCTGGTTTACCCTACATAGGTACAAATCTGCCTTAGAACTCACGTGATAGGATGCCCCTAACGTTCAATTTAGAAACGCGTCATGGTTCCCTGCATATGTAGGTACGCGACATTTACTATAATATTTGGATTTGAAGACGTCGGTTTCCATACCTTTTACTGAAATGATAAATGACATGCAACATGGAAGGGAAGGTTATTGTAATGGAATTAAACTGGCGTCGAGTTTGAAACAGCGTCACTTTGTTCTGATTTCCTTCGGAAACGCCTTATTCTTTCTTCTAAGGACTAGCGAGAATTCGCTTTCTGCCCTATTTAAGACTCTTATGTTTCTCCGGATCAAGATGGGACAATTTTGTGGTGAACCACAGGTATTTAATGAAACGATGTGAAATCGAAACTGTTTCAACTCGACGCGTTGCAGGTTGAACCGCAAAATATTGGTACGGAATGTTATTGGTGTTCAACAAAAATCAGCACTGTTTATATTGCAGACATGGTGCGAGAAATATCGTGCTTGTAGCGTTACATCGCGGGGACGCGGAGCGGAGCTAACTTGTTGGAAGTACAACCAAGCGCCGCAACGTAATGCTACTTGCACCATTTTTCTCGCACCGTTTCGACCATTCTGTCAAATTTACTGACAGTAAATTATTTATTGTCGGTAAAGAGCACAAATGAGTCGCCAGTGTTATGTGCATACACAGAATCAAAGTGTAATTGCACAATAATAAAGATTGCAGGACACAACTACTTAGAACATATTGAAAATGAAACAGCAAATTAGTATTACGTTATGTAACGATTTGATAGAGGCAGTTTTAACATATAGGTACACTTCAATCTCGAAACAGGAAACGTGTTGTGTATAAAACAAAACAAAAACATGACGATGGAAGTATTCAAAATAACTTACGTAACGCTAGGTCATATGAAGAATTACGCGAGAAACAATATAAGTACTGGTTTCAATGTTGCTACGAATTTTGTTACTATAATGTGATAAGAGATTTTCAGTTCAAGCTTCATACAGATTGATTTTCTCATTTCCCATGTTTTCATTTCATTAATTCCAAGTGTATGAGCGAAAATAATGCATTCAACACAGAGATTTAGAAACTAGGTAGTTATGTTTTAGTTTACAAATCGATTACTTGGAAATTAAATTTTTTGTCACAATTGAAATAAATGTGGCCTGTAGGTACCTGTTACCTTAGGCTCTGTCTACCCCGTAAGGGATAAAGACGTGATTTGTGTATGTATTGAAATAAAACTATGTTTTATGACCAGCGTGGTGCAAAATTGCACCAATAATACTAAGAGTGAAATCTACAAAAAACTTTCCTCTATTTTAGTCGTTTACTACCAATACTAACTAGGTATATCAATGTTAAATATCTGGGTTAGTATATATTGAATCAATCACGTGCTATCTACTGTGTGCTAATTTGTGTGCTTGCCGCATATAAGAATAACATTTGTATAGGTTTTCATATTTTTCAAATTATTTATCCCTGAGGAGCCTTTGTACTTTGGGTAATCCAGGAGATCGAGCAATTCCCGCAAACTGCAGACGTCGGACGTTTCTATATTTCACCGCTCATGAAGAGACCGTCTCCATAAGATCTCGTACTCGTTTTAGGCCTTTATGGAGGCCCTGTCTCGCCACTGTCTGAAAAGTTCCGGTTATTTTAAGTGTCTGTTATCTAAGATTCCCTCTCTATTTCTTACTACGAAACAGACAGAGACGACATCAAAGATAACTGACACATAAGGTAACCGGAACTTTACAGAGAGTGGTGAGACAGGCCCTAAGCCAACCCATATATTTCATGACGAATCTGTCGGCTACCAAAATGTTTGAAACCTGTGACTGTTAACGTGGATCGCTGGTTGGTTACCCGTGGACTTACCTTGGTGACATCGACTCCCGTGACAGCCTTCACAAGCTCCGGTATGACTTGCACGATGCTCAGCACTTCGCCGGTGAGCTTGGCCGCGCCCACTTCACCGCCGCCGCAAGACACCATCGTCACCTTGCGCGCTTGCGACAGTGGCGCCGCCACCTCTGCTGCCACCTAAGAACGAATTAATTCAATCGGTAAGAAACTCATCGAGGCATTTTATTTTAGCTATCACATTGACGTCAGTATACCCATTTAACACAGCAGTCACGGTATTTAAAGGAAGATAATGATAAAAACGTACATTTTATGTTCAAAATTCGTTTCAATATGAAAAAGGGTGAATTTGGGTTCGCTTTAAAACAAAGCTGGACTGTGCTCCCTACAGCAGGAGAGAAATCATGGCGCGCTAACAAACGCACTCCAAAAACAATTTAGTTTAGAATTAAAAACCATTCAAGAAGCATTCATACATATCATAAGAGTCCTCGATCAGTGTTCGCGATCCAAATTTTATGTATCCTGTTACCTTAGGAAGCGTTTCGAGCATCATGTCGACCATGGCAGCGGAGCCGTACTCCTTCCACGCTTCCGCCTTCTTCGCCATCTGCTCCGCATCCGCCACAGCCTTAGCTTTGATGGCGAACGCTTCCGCCTGAGAAAACAACAACGTTAAGCGACGTCCGAAAGTAATTCTAAAAAAAGATCTAAAACCGAAGAGCAGCCGCAGTGAGCTATAAAAATAAAATCATATTTACAAATGCGAGAAAGATTGCACACATCGATTGCTAGATATCATTGAACAATTGTTGCTGGTAAATCGAGTTGAAAGGGAGAGTTTAGTAGTTGCTGGATGACGTAGTAAAGATAAAAGTAAGTACATCATAAGTGGTTTATGAATGATGGATTTCAAGCTGACTTAAAACATAATGTGACTGTCACCGACCTCTCCCCGAACTTTGACAGCTTCCGCGGCCGCCTCGGCTTCGAGCACAGTCTTCAGTCTGTGCGCTTCTGCCAATTTTTCCAGTTTGAACTTCTCCGCCTCAGCTGGTCTATAAAGTATTATTATTATTTGTATATTTATTTTCATCTTAGGTAGGTTTTTACAATATTCATATAAAAAGTAATAAAACAATATTAATACAAAATATAAAAACATTATAAAAACCTAACCTAGGGTGCCGCCGGCAGCAAGGCGAGGCCTAGGCTACCGGTGGTCAGGGCGACAGAGAGAGGAATCTCCTGACTATCCGAGCCGTGTCCAGGAGTACCGCCTTCTGTATCTGGCCCTTGACCCAACCACCTAGCGAGAGCCTTTTAAGGTGATGGTCAAGGCTCTTCGCTATTAGACCGTTCGCCGAAACGACTATCGGGACAGTGATCGTGGAATCAACAGGCCACATGGCGGTAACCTCGTGAGCCAAGTCAAGGTACTTGCTGACTTTGTCCTTCTCGGCCTTCACGAGGTTCACGTCATGGGGGATCGTGATGTCTACGAGCACAGCCTGGCGTTTCGATCGATCTAGCAGCACGATATCAGGTTTATTGGCGACAATAGTCCTGTCCGTGATGATAGATCGATCCCAATAGAGCGTGACACGACCATTTTCAAGAACTGGCGCAGGTGTGTACTTATAGTAGGGTACTTCAAAGTTCACAAGACCGAATAAAAGAGCAAGTTGCTGGTGAATAATCCTGGCTACAAGGTTATGTCTGTGCAAGTACTCGCCGTTAGCAAGACTAGAACAACCAGAAATAATATGCCTGAGTGACTCTCCAGGACGGCGGCATGCCCGACAGATGTCGACCGTACCGTCCTTCAGGATATACCTCCGGTAGTTATTAGTCATGATAACTTCGTCAGCAATTGCACAGGCAAAACCTTCGGTTTCCCCAAAGAGATCCCCGAAGCGTAGCCAGTTCACCGACGCGAGCAGGTCTACATCGGGCCCCATGAGGGCCTTATAGAACCGCCCGTGTAGCTCCTTACTCTCCCATTCAGTCTTGCGATCCTCGGTGCTCCGTACCTTAGGTCTGCGCCAGTTCTCTTTTGCCAAGGCGAGAGGGGTGAAGGATTTGTCCACCGCCACTACATCACGATGCATCCCACATTCGTTGTTCAGGAAATATTCCCTAAGACTGCACACCTCACGGTTGTGGAGGTCCTGAGCATTTAAGAAGCCTCGGCCTCCACATTTCCGTGGGATGTACAGTCTCATAACAGACGATTATTATTATTATTATTATACTAGTTATACTAGCCTATATTTGTGTTCCACTGCTGAGCAAAGGCCTCCTCTCAACCTCCACATAAAACTACTAACACTATACTAAACGCACAGACTCATAAATCATTATAAATGATTTTATTAAATTGTGTCTAATAATAAATTTCGGCGACGAGTCGACGACGATAGGGACACCGACTGCCGGAGTCTTTACTTTTTTATTAAATTTTTCTAAATTACAGTCGTTCTGATAGTAGGGTATATTGGCAGTTGATGCAATTTCCTTGTGCTTTCTGTTATATTTTCTGTCCCAGTCATGTAAAACCGTGTAAGTGTCAGTTAAGTTTTCTCGTACCTAATTTAATTAGACCTTCCCATGACATGCCCATCTCGTCCATCCCTAATATAATACTCCTTTCATCCACTCAAAGGTTGACTGGAAGAGATCCCTTAAAGGGATAAGTCCGCCTTTGTGCATGTATCTCAGTGTTTGTCAATTGTATTTCTCTTGTTTATTTTGCACAATAAAGAGTTTACATACATACATACATACATGATAAGCAAACCGACCTGCGCACTGTAGAGTCGAGTTCCTTTTCGCGCCTCTGCACTTCCCACTTCTGAACAGCGATCTCCTGCGTACGTTCAACGACGGCGATCTGCATTTGCTCTTCTTTGATACGCTGCTTTGTTTTAGCGGCTTGTAGTTCATAAGCCATTTCCGCTTCGGCCTAAAAGAAAAATAAATGCTTAAGTACTGTAACAAGGCGCAAAGGGAGCCTGATAAAAAATAACAAATTTTTCAGCGTACATCGGATACTAGTACGCGAGATAGCGATAAGCGATTCATTCATAGACCACCACCGCCCGCGGCCACCAGCTAGTTTTTTTCCTAAATATTTGAAGTCATACCATTTGAAGTGATACCATTCAGTACCGATTAGTGGGCAACCCTAAGTATTGCCCATATTGTCTAATCAGACCTCGTGAAATGATATTGGACGAAACTTTTTCGTAGTCGTTTCAACGTTATAGAACGGAACGTTGTTTTGCCTTATCGTGTAGGCGCTCAAGCGTGCCAACAAGCAGGACAACTACGCAGTGGTCATTAGCTACTTTCACCTACCTTCTTGGTTTGAACTTCGACGTCGTAAGCGGCTTTTTTCAGCTCGAAGTCGCGTTGCGCTTTGGCTATCTCGGTGTCGTTAAGGAACCGGGCCGCCATGCGCTGCTCTTCTGCCATCGCTTCCTTGATCTTCGCTTCGGCCTGGGCTTCGGCCTCGCCTATGCGAGCATCGCGCTTCACTTCAGCCGTACGAGCCATGCCCAGCGCTTTAAGGTAACCCTGTACAGCAACAATTAAACATTGGTTAGACAACGTTTTCCGACATGTCGAACGAGGAATATCGATTCCTTCCAGTTCGACATGTCGGACTACCAGGAATTTTGTATTCCACTTAGTTCGACCATCGAACCAAGAGGATTTTTAAAATTCCTCTTGTTTCGACCCTTGAACCACGAGGATCATTTAATTCCACTTGGCGAACCATGGGTCGAAAACCTCGAACTACGAGGATTGTTACATATCAAAGTTTAAAAGATTTCACGAGTTCTAGGTTCTGCTGTACTGTACCTACATAGGTGCCTTTAAAACAGATCAAGAGATTTTTCAACCAAGGAGTAAGGCCCATACAAGGGTCTCAAAATAAAATAACTTTTTAGGTCAACTTAAACAATCAAGTCCAATGTTTAGGGCCCTTACGCTTTGTGATTCGGTTTTTATCGTAATACACAGTATGACGAAAATACTTATGTATGTGTATACATATGTATGTGTAAGTGAGGTCTGCAACGACGACGCTGATTGGTTTGACCTGGGATGCGATTCCCAGTGTCATCGAGATCGATCTCGGTTTAGGTTTTGAACTCAATGGCTGCGAGAATCGTACATTATTGTTGCACTCTCAACTAGGGTATTTTAGGTAGATAATTAAAAATATTTCCTTTGAAATAAACCACTTCACCGATGTATGGCATTACTGGCAAAATAATATTTAATTGTTTCAAAAATGTTTTCAGTGGCTCACATAAAAATGACTAGGCAGTAATTTCTCCCCACACGCGCTACGGTGTAGTGAAGCATATCATTTTCATATACCTACCCTTTCGCCTAGATTAGGCTGAGCAGGAGTATGAGCGCGATGCTCTAACCGTGATATTTTATCTACATCCATATCATAACTTCCCTACAATACGTTCAGGAACGATTAGCAAATTACTTCATTAAAAAACCTGTATCTGTGGTTGTATTATAATGTTTCCTTTAGAGTACCAATATCGATGCTCTAATGAGTGGTTGTATTATGATGTTTACGTTAGAGTATCAATATCGATACCTATTACATTAGATTATTAGATTACATTCAAACTTCGCACATCTTAAATAAAAAAATATCTATGTCTACTGTCATAGAATTTAAGAAAAAAATATAAATGTCAGTCGTTTCATCTGTTTAGAACTTTCGCAGAACAGAAAATAATGTTACCTATGTATTTTGGTGTGAAAACGTTTACTGTAGAAAACTTATGATATGAATGTAGATAAAGCTATACAGCAGCCACATACATAACTATTAGGGGTAAGCATAACATATATTAAGGATCTATTTCACCACTCTCTATTAAGTTCCAGTTCTTAATCGTAAGTGTCAGTTATCAATGATTCCGTCTCTACTAAGTCGATACGATAACTAACACTTAAGATAACTGGAACTTAACAGAGAGTGGTGAAACAGGCCCTAAATGTCTTTTACTTAATACACAAGTCACACCAAACTGCCCCCAAAAGCAAGCCTCGTTTAGTTCTTGACACAGTATGTAGTTGAAACATTAAAAAAAAAGTAAAATGTATTTATTTATAATAAAGTGAGCTTATCAATTAAAACAGGTGACAATTCACAAAAAAATATTAATTCGAAATATACAAGAAGTATTGAATCTACTCAACCTGCAATAAGGTTGAAAATTCAATATTCATGCAATGTGTTCCTGTCCATTTTTGTGAGCAACTGTTAGGAGCTAACGAGTACAAATCAGATGATAGCATGTATGAATACAATGCTATTGTGAAAACAGGTACCTAATATTGATAAGCTCACTTCAAAATGTTTCAACTATACAAATACTTACCCCTTTATTCATAAACGCTTGTCTTCTTGTCAAGTTAACATCCCTTTATACATTTGCCTTTACTAAACACAAGACAGATTTTTTTTTGCTTGAAAACAGGTTTGTAACTTTTATGAATAAGGGAGTTTTACTTTGACACTGTGCCATTATTCAGAGACACATAATGTAACGGACATTTATTAAATATACGCACATTAATAAATAAGTATACGAAAGATACATATTTTCTCATTTGACTGAACATACCGACATCAAAATCTGAATTCGAAATAAATTGCATATAAAAAGTAACAAAGATACAAGCCTTCTTTTGGAAATATGACTACCTTACCGCGTTAGCAATAACTAATACTTAAAATGCACGCTGCGAGCTTTAACACAACATAATATAGCATACCATTTATTATTATAATGCAATATATATCATGTCCACACAAAGGGTATAGCCGGGTAAGCATAGTAAAACTGCCCTTAGCGAAAAAAATACTTTCCTTTTACCGGATTATTAGCCTTCATATATATAGTGCTTTCACCAAAAATTAAGCCTCTTATGCTTCTGGTTTAAAAGAAAAGCATAAAAATAAAAAAACATTTTTTTTTATCCAAACTGTTAATCCGATTTAATTTGGATATATTGAAGATATAATTAAGTTAGCTTTCTGAAAAAAATATGATTGATTTATCATTTGAAAAAAAATAGAAAAAGAAAATGAGTTGACAATTTTCAGAAAAAAAAATACGTGCGAGATTGCGACAGTTACCAAATTAAATTTACATATTTTGTGTAGAATTTAATAATGTTTAACATATATTTTTTTCAATAACTAAAATCGGGATTAACAGTTTAAAAAACTCGAATTTGTAACGTCCCATACATTCTTTTCATACAAATTAACTTGTACGTTATTACACTAGAAAGTTATATTCCCAACGCAGTATAAAATTCGCGCCTATTTTCCCGTTCCCGCCTTTTTTTTAATTCTCTGAATGCCGTACGCTTTAGCCGCATACAGCCACGGATTTTAAAGTCCGCACTCAGTAAAATAAGTCGCGTTCTACATTCAAAATGCGTTGGGAATATAACTTTCTAGTGTAATAACGTACAAGTTATTTTGTATGAAAAGAATGTATGAGACGTTACAAATTCGAGTTTTTTAAACTGTTAATCCCGATTTTAGTTATTGAAAAAAATATATGGTAAACATTAATAAATTCTACACAAAATATGTAAATTTGGTTACTGTCGCAATCTCGCACGTATTTTTGTTTTTTCTGAAAATTGACAACTCATTTTTTTCTATTTTTTTCAGAAAGCGATCTTAATTATATCTACAATATATCCAAATTACAAATAAATCGGGTTAGTAGTTGGGCTAAAAAAAATAAAAATGTATTTTCTTTTTATGCATTTTTTTTAAAACCAGAAGCATAAAAGGCTTAATTTTTGGTGAAAGCACTACATATATGAAGGCTAATAATCCGGTAAAACGAAAATATTTTTTTCGCTAAGGGCAGTTTTACTATGCTTACCCGGCTACCCTTTCATTTACATACAAATATAAAACAATTAGATATATCAATATCAAAACGTTATTACACCACGTTACCACTTGCGTTCACAAATCGACGTACCTTGGCTTCCTTTAGACATGATGAAAGAAAAAACATGCTACTCAATGTGTTCCAGTTTGACTAATTTAGTTACATAGTCATCAGTAGCAGAAACTAAATGAACTAGAACAGACATAATGTAACTATTAAAAGGAGCTCTGTTTTCTACAAAGAGTGAAAAGCAATATTGGCGTGACAAACTATGAAGTACCTTATCTACTTTCTAAATCACACAAACACACACACACACACACACACACACACACACACACACACACACACACAGACAATGCAGAGTACAGAGCATTTTATATTTTAATAATTATCAATTAATGATGACTATGTCCAATGTAACACTTGATAGTAAGGGGTGGAAAGGAACGAGGGAATTTACGAAAATGCATATCGTCTTATACCAAAGGTCGTTTTTTAATTAAGTTTTTTTTGTCCTCACGCAGTAAGGAAGGGCGCAAATATGTATTGTATTAAAATAACACTATTATATTACATGACAACATACCTTAATCGTCAAGAATAGTGCGTGACTCCGTCAAGGTTCACTAACTCTAATAACTCATAAAATATTTAAGAGTCTAATAAACAATATATAAAGAAAACTTATTTTAAAGAAAAAAGGGCTATATACTAGTGAAAAGATATCTCGATATTTTTAACCCAGTGAATTGAAATACTATGTAAACATAAAAGGTAAGACAAACCTCCTCATCCCGGATGTCCTTAAGGGTGTATGAGACCACAGTTATACCCATGTTGATCAAGTCGCTCGAGGCAACTTCGAACACCTGAAACATTAAAAAATACTTTAAAGTTGGCATACCTAAGTGCCGGTTGGGAAATCATTAATGTTGAAGTGATTTTAACTGACTCAGAAAATTCATATGGTTTCAATGCGCCTAATTTTATAAGAATTTTAGTCATTGCAGTTTGTATATTTTACTGTTGTAACTATGATTAAAAAAAAAAGGATTAGTTACCTTTTTGGAAAACATCTTCCTGTCTTTGTAAATCTCTTCGACTGTCATAGACCCCATAATAGCACGTTGGTGACCTTCGAGGGTCACGAGGGCTATATGCTGGATCTCTTGATCGGATTTGCCTAGAAACTGCTCGCATGCTGACAACAGCATTTCGGCGTTCTGGCCTTGAATCTTCACCTGTAAATTGATACGTAAAATTATTATTTTTCAAACTACCGTACTACTAAAAAACCTGTCGCCTATAAAAAGCAGTTATGAAGCAGAGCCGACGATTAATTGAAGTAAACGAGAAACGGGCTAAGGCGCACGTTTCTAGTATGGAGTCCCTTTTTTAATGTTCTAGATAATCTTAATATAAACTTGATGCAATTAAATTTTTTTAGAGGTTGTGTGGCAAAATTGCAATTGTTTGCAAATGATGGTTCAAAAGATACAAGCGTGAGAGAAACGAATGAATGGGCTGAGAATCTTAGTAATTGAATTGAAGGGCTTCCGCCAGCCACCCTTTGGGTAGAGTTCAAAAGTGTTTTTTTATGGTACCTGCGCAATTCCAGTAACAGATATCGGCACGCCTTGGCTGGTGTAAACGGTGGGCGATTCCACCTGGAGAGTCATCGTGTTGAGCGATATCCGCTGAACACGTTGGATAGACGGCCACACGAAGGCGCGCCCTCCGGGCACCAGGAGCGGCTTCGAGTAGCAGCATCCTGGACATTACCATGAGAATAAGCATATTAGAAGCGTAATTACGACACCTAATGCCAATAATTACAATTAACATTAACACCACTTTGAATATCGGTTAGGGAAAGAGACGAGCATTGCTAATACATAAGTATAGGTGACCAGCGAACTTACCCGCAACTTGTAACTTAAATTTGAAATTTTAATTTAGTTATGACAGGATTTTAAGCTTCTATGAACAAGACGGTTAATCTTACTGAAAAAGGCGTCAACTAACCCTCAATCAGTTTTTTTTTATTACAATATTTATGATCAAATATGGCGTAGATAAGTAGGACTAAGTATAATTCGACGTCCATAAGTTTAGATAAACAGATGAACTTCATCAATTTCTATAGGCAGAGTAAAATATTTATAGAATAAACACAAAAAGATACTGCTCGACAGGCACCTCAGTCTACTTTGCATACATTTATTCAAAACAATGGGTACTTAATATTTTTAAACGTCACGATAACAATGCGTCTGGTTCCGAAGCAAATCGCGAGAGTATTCAATCAGCATCCAAGATTAAATTACACGCACCATTCGCTTTGCAACTTGATAAAAAAATATTTTGGTGCCTTTCCGTAGTGTGTATCATAATAATAGCATGCGTGTAACGCTAATTCTCTGGAACGCAATAAGTTTTTTAAGAAGACAATGAACCGATTTAAATTGTTGGAGTAGGTATAGAATAGTTTTTATCCCAGAAAATCGCATAGTTCCCGCGGGATAGCTATAAGCGAATTCTGCGCAGATGCCGTCGTGGGCAACAGCTAATGAAATTAATAATTGATAATGCCAAGTTTTTTATTGTATACGTAAATGGATAAGGACGCGAAGCGTTTTAACCGCCGCACCTTATGCTTCCTCAAAAGCGACAGGCGAGTGTGTTTCAGTTTACAAAAGTTTCAGGTTTCAGTTCACGGGCATATTCATCGATTAAGTGTAACGCGGAAGATACCGCGGCTGAATATTTCGCGGCTTTGCCCTGGTAACAATAAAAAGTCATAACTCACTGACTGACTTATCAACGCCCAGTTTAAAAACTTAGATTTGGAAGCAAAATGTATATACCTAGTAGTTCTATCTATAATGTAAAAACGATAAAAATAAAGCTGTGCTTTTCAAAATTGACACGGTAAAGGCAACTCGTAAAAGTGAAGCAACGAGAAAAAGCTAGTCCTGTAGATAAAAACAAAGCTAGCTACATGTAGTAGTAATCACCTAATTTTTTTAGCGACACGAAATTCAAAGTTGAGCAATTAGGCCAGTTACGTCAATTTAGCGTAGCCCGCGCTATAACGACCAACTAGAGCCATTACCGTTTATTGAGTGACCTCATACGTTAATGAATAACTACCCAAGTACCTATACATATATCACCAATCGTAATCGAAACAAACATATCCCATCCTCAAAAACAGATCTATGGCCAATGGGTAGATTATAAATAACTGAATTAATAAAAATTGCAATTTCATACTTGCGCAAAATTAAAAGTAACAAGCTCAAAATGTCGGGTTTTGTGAATTCATTAAATGGAATCTTATCCATCTTATCATTATAATTAAAAAAATTAAAAATTAAATGTCACCTTAAATTTATATCGTTTATCTCGTGTCGAATCTAAAAAAGCCTGCTGGTGTCAAATTTATACAGATCCTCAATCTATCTGATTTATTTACGTAGATAACTAATTCCTACTCAGTCTCCCGCCTAATGTACTGCTTTAGTGATAAGATAACACAATTGTAAATATATCAGATATAAGTCAGGGTGGCTTGGCCACTATTTTGTTACTTTTAAAATTGCTACACCAAAAGGTGAGTTATTAGTTATTACATAAGGACAAGAAGATGGATGGTGGTAGCATATGCAAAAAAACAAGCTAGTTTGCCGCCAAACTACTTCCTTAAGGCACTGAGTATACAAATACATATAATAGACATCTTATTTTTATTATAAATAAATAGTTATTACGCATAAACAACTGCAGAACGAAATTCTGGTGGGTCTGAGTCATGCTTCAAGTGATTCAAGTGTGCTGAACAGATGCCTCATATTTTATTATTTAATGCATACCAATGTTAAGCTTCTAAAATGAACTCTGAACTAGTCTAGATAATAATAATATAATTATATATATGAATCAATGCTTGAACCGAGATTATAATATTGTCAATAAAATTATTTCACTTTTAAAAAGTGAAGTCATTTTTAGAGTTGATTGTACACTAATGTCCTATCACTAAAAAGCAAACAATCATACAGAGCTTAATTAAAAACATATCTATTGATCTACTACACATTCCTAATTCTATAATCTTGTTATCTTGCAGATAAAACATATAATGACAAATATTAATGGATAAAGTCTACACAGATAGAATCTGAACAATGTAAACAAACCATATAGCCCACATTTCTCCACGAATGATCACATTAACAAACACTTCAAACACTGCTGTATGAAATATGATATTCAATTGGCGTTGTTAATTTTTTTAAGCTATGCTTTTAATAGTTAACTTTTATTTCTTTATTTTTGTGGCAAACATTTAATGCCCGTTCTGCCAAAAAAACGGAGTCGTTAGATCAAAAGTACTTTTACAAAAATATCTGCAATCATAAAGTATTTTTGAAATTGGACAATACAAATTGGATAATTACTTGTTTTTAAAAACTATGAATGTCATGTTTGTTTATATCTAATTGAAAGCCTGAAAAAAGATTCAAGCTTCTAGCTTTAAAAATTCCTAAATTCCATATAAACTTTCATACCTTATTTCAATCACTTCAAGCCTCTTTTCTCATTAAAAAGTAACCTAAGTAGTCTTTCTCAAGGTGTATTTTATCCCTGTATCACATTTTAATATCAGTTCAGCTGTTCTGTACTAATTTGTCAAGTGCATATGTTACCAGAGCCCTGCTATTGAGCAAAATTATGGCAGTGTGAAGTATTTTAATGTTGGTTACATACTCGTACAAAGACAGACACAAAATAAATATTTGTAGTTTTGCTTCGTTTTAATTGTGCTATAAGAACTACCTCATACTAAATTTATAATTTGTAGGACAACTGGAAGTATTACCTAACTCACCCCACATTGTTTAGGAGCAGGGCAATTTTTATAGAACACCCTTTCTAATACTGTACCTTGTGATTGTGATTACGTTGATTTTAAGGGTTGGTTTTTTAAGGGACCGCTGATACAATTTTTTTCTTAAATTTCAACTTTATACCTACCTTTATAACTTTATTAGTGAAACCTGGTTATCTGAAAATGATTGCGTTAATATAAGTAATTATAATGTGTTGAGATTGGACAGGGACGACGCTTACGGTGGAGTTTGTGTTTTCTTCCACAAGTCTGTGAAGTTGTTACCTTACACATATGTTTCACCTAATACTAACCTTGAAATACAGATTGTGACAGTTAAAAATGTTTCCGGGTTAAAAAATATAATCTCAATATACTGTCCAAACTCCCAGAACATTACGCAAAGCGGTTGGGATAGTGTTTTCGGAATTTTCGATAAGGAGACCATCATATTAGGAGATATGAACGCGCACTTGCTATGGCCGTATAAAACAGATGCCAAAGGAGAAAAGTTATACAAGGCAATGTTTGAGCACAACTATATATGTTTAAATAGCGGGAGTCACACAAGAATCAGAATGGCTGATGGGCAGTTGCGCAGCCCTCTGCAGATGTAACATTTGCCTCAACTGGTATCTCACTGAAATGTACATGGATGGTCTCTAATGAGTCTTTGGGAAGTGATCACAACAATAAAATTAAAAATTGGCTATGAAAAATCGAAAATACCTATTGTAAGAAGAAATTTTAAAAAAGCCAATTGGAAGGAATACCAAGACAAGTCAAGATCCTTTTTCGATCAGCAGCAACCACCGCTAAATGTACAGCAAAGTTATGACCTATTTGTGAAAGGCGTCGAGGCCTCAGCTGACACGACTATACCATGGATTAAGCTATCGCAAGACCTTGCAAGTAAATTCTCTCCTAGGTCATATTGGTGTTCAGAGATCTCCGAAGCCGTAGCACAAAGGCGACTTGCACTAAGAAATTTTAAAAGAAACCCAACTCCTGACAATTTAAGTATACTGCAAGCAAAAATTTCAAGAGCACAACTAATTAGGAAGAAAAGATCAATGGCATGGAGAGAATTTTGTACGAACATCAGCACTGAGATCTCACCTTCAGAGATGTGGAGAAAAATGAGATGGATGAAAGGGAAATCAATGGGAAACAATACTTTTGATTCTGCTAAGGCGTCAGAATTGCTGCAATCATTGACACCGGACTTTGTCGAGGAGCCTCGACCATTACTTAACTGTCGTAATAATATGTTAGAAAAGGAAGTGACTATGCCAGAACTTGTTAACTCACTTAAGCGCAAAGATACTGCTCCAGGGGCTGATAATATATCATATTCTATGATTTACAATTTATCAAGTTCTGGCAGAGCTATGCTTCTAGATATTTATAACCTAATTCTGAAGACTGGCGAGGTACCTACACTGGCGAAATATTAGAGTTGTTCCAATACCAAAACCTAGTCAACCATCTTCACTAAGACCCATTTCCCTGATATCTTGCCCGTGTAAGGTGTTTCACTATATCATCTTGAAAAGACTTGAGTGGTACATTGAAAGTCAACGTCTTTTGTCAGCATCAACGATTGGTTTTAGAAGGTCAAGATCTTGCATGGATAATTTGGTACACTTAGTTTCTACTATACAAATCGGATTTTCAGAGAACAGCAGCTCGTCTCCGTAGAGCGAAAAGTCACCAAATTGCATTTTAGCCATTTTGAGATACGAGTGATTACATAAAAAAAAAATAAAAAAAATCATAACTGGTTTTTCGTAATACATTTTTACGATTTTAATGATCTTATCTAATAGAAAATGTGTCAAAGTCTATGCTGCAATTGCTTAAGTACAATTAAGTTAACTGTTTTTAGAGATATTTCATTATTTAATATTTAATTGGTTATTTCCCTCTAACAATATATCTTAATTGTGAGTTAGTGATTTTTAGAATGAATTTGATTTAGAATAACTCAGTTTAATTATTTGTCGCTTATGTTAAACTGTGCAGACAGCCTTTTTATGACGGTCGAGAAATCATTAACTAGACTTAGTTAGTTTTCGCTTTCACGATTTGTAACAAATATTTTAGTCTGAAAGTAACTAAGTAGTTTTCGTTACTTAACGAATAAATAGTTATTGATAAAAGCATTTGGTATTAAAGGAGAAATACACTAAGTTGATTTAGATGTATACATTACTAAGGTTTAACGGAGACTAAAAGTAACTAAATAAATTAGGTAATTCTTTCCTTATGATTAGATTACAAAGTCTATGTTTAACGATTTTTATAACTTTTTAAAATCAAAACTATGGCACTTATGGCTACGGTAATAAGACTGTAATTTGCAAAAAAAAAATATGATTTTGATGACATTCTTAACTAAATTTTGGGAATTTTGCGACTTGGTGACTTTTCGCTCTACGGAGACGAGCTGTTCTCTTTGAAAATCCAATTTGTAATCCATTTTGTGTAGAATTTAATAATGTTCAACATATATTTTTTCAATGGCTAAAATTGGGATTAACAGTGTGAACAACTTGAATTTGTAACATCCCATACCTACATTCTTTTCACACAAATGACAAAAAAAAACTTGTATGTTATTACACTAGAAAGTTATATTCCCAACGTTATACTGCGTTCCCAACACTTGGCTTTCATTTGGTATTCCATTAAACAATAAATCAAAAAATTGTTTTAGTGGACCTCCACTTTTTCTATCATATCTTGACTTCTAGGTTGAATATCGAAAAAACAAAACATGGGAGTTTAAGTTAGATCTCCAGCAATACAATAAAGAATACTGCATTCAATTTGGTGCGGTAGTTTTAGAGTGGCGCGTGAATAAACATCCAGACAAACAGACAGACAGAAATTATAAAAATATTTTTCTTTT
The DNA here is from genome assembly GCA_949127965.1 of Pandemis corylana. NCBI lineage: Eukaryota > Metazoa > Arthropoda > Insecta > Lepidoptera > Tortricidae > Pandemis > Pandemis corylana. The sequence continues at coordinate 24,674,202 of OX421850.1, forward strand.
TAGCTTTTATAGTGCTTATAAAGCTTCTTAATTTATTTTTCTTTAATGTCTCCTATGTACCGACAGACATCAACCTGTTACAATTTTACTATATGTATAGATATAGATACTAGACATCACTGTGCATTGAGATGCTTAGATAAAGGTTTTGATCAATATATACAAACAAAACAGTATGACCAACTGCTTTGGAATGCAATAAACAACTCATAGGCGTTTTTCCTCAAACTAAGTTTAGTACTTGATAAGTCTGTTGCTTGATAAGTACTTGATAAATGGAGGAGGCCTATGCCATGAGGAACACCAAATTATGCACAATTTATAAAATAAAATAAAAAAGGACTACACAATCTACTGAAATTATAATGAAATGGAATTAAAGGATCAAGCACATTGAAAAGAAAAAGGTTACACATGTGGAGCTAAATGGGACTTTAAAAAAAGAAAAGTTGCTTATTGAATCTAATTTTAAACACATTCTGAGAAATAAATTGCTTCCTTCTCTGGAATAGGGGTAACTTGTGTATGATGGAGTATTTTAAAATACACATTTGAAATTGGTAATTTTATTCAGTGTCTAGAAAAGTGGCTTTCAGCTTAAAAGTACCACTTTAGATTTCAAGAACATTGATCATTCTCTATAAATAGTACCATAAACAGTTAATAGTCCCAACTTAATATAATTAAAATGTAAAGGTGAAAACTACGAAATTAAGCGAAGCGTTCTATTTACTTTATTCAGAAACATTTTTCGCTGTGCAGCATTTGTATTTTATCCATATAACTGGAAAAATGACCGAAACAACTAGTACTTAACTATTGTGTTGGTTATATCACGTCTCCTGTTGGATAGACAACTGTCGCCAGAATGCCAAGGATATCGATAATACTACAAAATAGTAATAGTAAAGAAAAAATTATTAAATCAAAAGAAAGAAAGAAAGAAGTAAATAATAGGACTGTAGCGTGCGTAGACAAGTAGGTACTTACCCGATACCACTAGCGCTTCGTTAGGGCCGCAAGTGACGAAACCCCAGGTCATTTTTAAGTGCAATAAACACTAGACAGGAATTAAAACAAAGCTTATAAATTGAACTTAATAACAAAAACCAGATTTACTTCAAAAACACAAATTGAGCTGTAGACGGCCGCGAACGAAACGAACGACATTTATGAAAATGTTGCTATCGCAATTAAATAATAGATGTTGTTAGGCAAGCCCGGGTTGCATGCTGTAAAAAAGCGCTTTTTTTATTTTCTTAAAGGTATAGACGTATCTTTAAGACCATTCCACAAAACGCTGTCAAATACTTGACAAAGTTGCGTGTGAAAGTGTGAAAGCAAAATGTATTGTATTCTAACATGGTGTCGCTTTATGGCATTTTATTAGAGCAAATACTGAAACGCCTTCCACTCTGTACAGTTACATAATTGGCGAAAATATACAAAAATCGTGAGTTAAATGGAGGTTTTTTAAGGAGAAATGATGGTCCTAGTCCTAGTAATAATAACCACATAGTTCGATAGTTATACCTATTGCAACACATTTTCATCTCTTTATAATAAGACTGAGTACTGTCCGGCACCGCCCTGTCGTCTGTGGTTTGGTTAGCTAGTCTTAGCAACCAAGTTTGTTTACATTGTCATAACAGAGATACTGAGTAAATTCGATAAAGATTCCATTGATATTTTATTGTACTACTTAATGCAATACGTTCGATGCCCCACGTAGGAAAATCCTCACATAGACTAAACGCTATATCGGACTTTTTTGATTATAATAAAACTAAGACAAATCTTCAAGAACCGCTTCCTCAAAATGTCCTTCAAAAATACAAAAAAATATTGATTGTACAAATTTAGAATTATTTACTACCTCTGTAAAATTCGGAAATGTTCAAATTTGCTTTCGATTTTGTATTTTCGATTAACATTTATGTTTGACTACATTAGTCTTTCCTACACCTGACGTACAGGAATTTCCTTGTTCAGGTATGTGTATACTTTTTCACTTAATGAGCAGGTCTAACCTATAAGTTTTACTTCGTAATTTTTTGTGATGAAATCATTTTTATTAGGTACATACTATTATTTATTCTATTATACTGTACCGCATCACGTTTGAAAGGTCACCTTTTGTTTTCCAAAAACACGTCGTCCTATCTGAGATGGAGTTGGGCCAATGGAGTCAAACGAAAGTGACAATAAGTGCCAATGCCAATGGGGTATAATTCATTAAAAATATCTGTTTTACAATGAGGGTGCAAAAATATCTCCGTATTTTTTACTACAATTTGACAATTTTGTTTCCTTCTCTTGGTGGAGTTCAATGTGCGGCTTTGGATTAAACTTTGCGCAGCACAGCACAGTCGAGGTGTAACATTTTGATGACATCTATAGATTGCGCTAGTATCGCTTCTCTCGAGGAAAAAATAATTCTTGTCAGTACCGCAATCTAGATGGCACTGGTGGCAATGTTTAATTTAAACCAAAACCACGACTGATAGGGTTACATAGGGGTGTTATTTTGTTTTGCTACAAGTCTAGTACACCTTTGTTCACGTAGCCACAGCAGTTAGTTTATCTGCGACCTCGCAGACCGAAAAAGATGCGCTGACAAAATAAAGAGTGTTATTTTAAATAATAAACTATCGTGTTAGACAGCATCCCGACTAATAAGATGATTCAACTGTACCTAAATGATAACGTCTTCCCATGTCTACGTCATTTCCGTTCATTTATTAGTAAGTGCTTCCTAACGCCTGTTTTTGGTTCGTCTGTAGTGACCCTTGTTATAGGTATATTATAATAAATTATTATTGCCATTGGCATTGGCCGTAACTGTAAGAATAAGTGTGTAGGTTGATAATATTTTACTATTGGAATAAATAGGTCGACATAGTTCCTGTGCTTCAACTCTTCTGCGAAATAGAAAAACTATTCATAGAATTATTCTTTTACCGGCTTCTGCCCGCGACTTCGTCCGCGTGGAATTAGATTTAAGAACTGATGTTGATAGGTAGTTATGTTCTGCAACAATTTATTTACGTACCTAGTGACTCTAGGCATTTGATTTGTTTATCACCATCCCGCGGGAACTATTCAATTTTCCGGGATAAAAAGTAGTCTATGTTTCATTATGGGGTACCAGGAATCTCCGTTCCTAATTCGACCCAGATCCGTCCATTCGTTTAAGTGTGAAGAAGGAACAAACATACACACTCACAAACTTTCGCTTTTACAATATTAGGTAGTAGGATTCGTTTATTCTTACAGCATTTATTTGGAGGCGGGCAAGATTGACAAAGGTATACTTGCTTATGGGAAAACGGAAAAACAAGCATTTTCGTTATATAAATGCAAATATAAATACTAAATAAATGTTATATAAATTAAATACTGAAGAGCAAAAATAACGGCTCACTTTTCATTCAACTTTATATAGGAAGCGTCCTGTTATTTTTGCTCGTAAGTGTACTTTAGTTTCCGTAACTACCAGTGTTAGGTATGTGTAGGTAGTTATTTACTCTAGGTGTACTAGTTGTGGCCTTGTGAATCTTTAATACATAATAATTTGCCAATAAAATTACAGACGAATTTGTGAATTATTGTTTTCGTGTTTTCGTTTTTGTCAGTATTTGTTTACAAATAAATACCTTCTTGCTTAATTAAAATTACCGGAAGATAGCATTATATCCGGTAGGTATACCTACCTACCTAATTCTCAGATCTTTTCAAACATTCATTTAATTCACGAAGATTTGAATAAGTACTCGTTTTTGTTAGTATTTGTTTACAAATAAATACCTTCTTGCTTAATTTAATTAAAATTACCGAAAGATAGCATTATATCCGGTAGGTATACCTACCTACCTACCCACTTCTCAGATTTTTTAAAACATTCATTTAATTTACGATAATTTGAATAGGTAAGTACTTACTTTCAGAATAAGATGACGGTTAATATAAGGAAAATAACAAGAATTTTATGGTAGGTACCTATGTCGATTAAGTAATGATTTATTAATAGATATATATTAATTTCGGTAGTTCAGAAAAAATATTGTATCCAATCATTAGGTCAACATTTAGGATCAAAAAATTTAGTACGTAGACCTTGTGAGCTAATCAGGGTAGGTACTTACTCGAATTATGCAACGATTATAAAATAATACCTTTTGGGTATGAGAGAGATCATACTATCATAGTACAACTTATATTTCATTGTTATTTTAGTACCTGAGTTTCTTAACTACTAACATTAAATATAGTGACAAAAAATCTGAAATAAATAAACCTGCTATAAGTATCTTCCATGCTGGTCTGGTAGTAAAGAAAAAACATATAATGTACCACTTGCTTCTCTTCCCGCGGAGATGGTAAAGTCCAGCGAGGGAAAATCGAGTGAGCGAAAATCTTAGGAATCATGTTATAGGCGATGCGGCTGGCAACCCATCACTATTTTGATTCCCCTTTCCACCTATACCCCCAGAATCATGCTAAACGTGACCTTTAGGTCTTGTTACCTTGGACTCTGTCTGCCCCGTGAGGGATAAAGACGTGATTCATGTATGTGTGTATGTATGCTATAAGTAATGTTTTTGTTTGTATTGCGGCGTCGAAATATCGTAGGTAACCGCGGAAGTAAACGCGGTATACTCGTACTTACATCAGTGAGTTTGTGATTGACTGCGATAGGTATTGAACATCGTGGGATTGGACGAAAATCTTAGGGATCATGTTATAGTGGCTAGCAACCCATCACAGTTTTGTTTCCCCTTTCCATCCATACGCCCACAATCATGCTAAACGTGGTCTTTAAGTCTTGTCACCTTGGGCTCTGTCTACCCCGTAAGGGATAAAGACGTGATTTATGTATGTATGTATGTATGCGATAGGTATATTCCCTACCTGGGACGATTTTTGACGTCGTACTTAATTTGTGTGCCATACTAAAATATAGGCTCATGTAAATACATCCATCCATCTACAAAATAATCCTCTCTGAACACCACAGAACAATAATACGGGAACAGAACAGAAGCAAGCTGACCACATTGACCTGAGGCATCACGGACTGAGACAAAGGTATACCTATATGCACGCAGATACTAGTAAATAGGCGTAGGTAATTGTGGGCACAGTAATAAGTAGGTATCCTTCATTTCCAGACAACCACTGACGTTATGCTTTGTAGTTTCCATGTGAGTTAAGATAAACGCTCGTTGATGGGCATGTTGACACAGGAAGGCATTTCAGAATGATGTATTATGTCAGTTCAGTCCACGTTTATAATAAATTATGCACGTCCATGACGACATTTCGTTACGGCTGATAGACATGCGATAACTGGCGTAGGGCGTGCTGCACAAAAGCGCAGCTTTATAAAAGAGCGCCATTCTCGATCTCTACCAATACCTATCTCTACAGTCGGTGCCAGCTTTGCGGTAATCGCTGTTGCAGTTTCAGCGCTGAAAAATCTAATCGTGCTATATACTTAGTAACCAAGAAGCGTAAATTATCTTATGCCCGGTGTCATGTTGGCAAAACGCTCGAAAAACATTTTTTTTAAGAAATTGATAACTTAAGTGTATTAACTAAGTGCTACATTTTTTAGAAATGTCTCTTGAAACGGTACTCTTAGAGCAAAGTAAGTACGTAAGTTCACTTAAGGTGATCTACCATGAATCTAAATATCAACACAGACTTACAGGCCATATTTTTACATAATTTCCCTGGAAATCAATTTTATTGGAATCGATTTATAAGTGTATATTTATTATTGTTTACTAGGATAAAGAGAACTCCGTATGGGATGTGTTGTTAAACTAGTAAACCTGGCTGTAAAATACCTATTTATGTAACTCGTTTTAATTTGGGTAACTAAGTACCTAAGTAATAAGTAATACAGTATGTAAAATAATTTAGACTTTCCATTAGAAAATATCTTTGATTAGGTTGTCTAAATTCCGTTCACTTAGTTTTTGTACCTTGACTGTTCATATAGATAAAAAAAGTTTTTGTGCTATAAATGGGCTCAGTAGCCCTACATAATTATATACATTCCTGAGCAGTGTTTCTCATGGGTAGGTACAATATATGTACGTACGTACCTACCTATACGTACAATAGAGTAAAACTAGCTGTTGCCCGGGGCTTCGCCCCGGTGCAATTTTTTTTTACAAAATTTTATTTTATACAAACTGTCCGAACAGGAACAAACACAACTAAAAAAGAATTATCCCATCGGTGCAGTCGGTTAGAAGTTATGCGCGTACATACATTTCGGCGATTCATTTTTATTTATATAGAAGATTTAATGTGACTAACTTCATTCCAAATATTTAAAAGTGAAGTAATCAGGTTGTCGGATAAACGGATTCCTAGAAATCGAGACATTTGTCAATTCCACTTTTTTTTCTCATCCGTGACTAAGATACCTAACTGCTGTTGCCAAAACTCATGCCATTTCCATTTCGTTTTCGATCCATGTCCCCAAGTGCATATTATTATTAGAACCCAGTGGCGGATTTACCATAAGGCTGAGAAGGCTCGAGCCTAGGGCGGCAGATTTTGGGGGCGGCAAATTTGGGATTTTGGGAGCGGCAAATTTGGGGCACGGCCTTTTTTTTTTACCTCATAATAAAAATTTTAAGAAGTCTGTAACAGATTTTGCAAGGGCGGCAAAAATTCAGCCTATACCTTGAACATTTGTAAATCCGCCACTGTTAGAACCTCCTGTATTTGTATATCTAACTTTGAAGCATTAAATACTTTTTGAAATAAACAAATATGGCAAATCAATTTTGACATAATAGAGCCCAAGAAAAAAGAAATTAAAAGTTGACGCAAGTCATTCATTAATTCAGTAAACAAAGAAATCGTAAAATATTTTTTGTATTTTGTATAATTATCTTAATACGTAAGTGTTGCGGATAAAATCTGGTCGACTCAAAACAGATATTTTCTCATGCTGAACAACTTACAACATGTTTCAGTCCAATACATGTTATTTTTATTGTGTCATCTCACGTCAAAACTCATGACACGGGTCACATTGTACTGGCTGGTCGGGTAGCGCACAGTAGTTCATTAAAATTCATTTTTTTGTGGTTTTTCGTAAAAAAATCTAAAAACTAAGAGCAGTTTGCAACTCTCCAGCATGAGGCGAATCTAATGACATATAATTTATTAAAATCGGACCATAACTGTAGATCTGATGGCTTGTACAAAAATCGGCCTCGCGTATTATATATATAGATAGATGAGAGAAACTTTCAGTACCCAATAAACTGACTGATGAATCGTATTGTGAATTGTGTTAAGAGAGGTCCACGGTCCTCGCACCGCGTTCTTGATCCACTGAGCTATATATCGATCCGGCGACGGAACGGTTTTGTTTGACAGCCTCCCGGCTCGAATAGGGTGATTACCCACACGTTGGCGTAAGCGAACCCTGCAAAAATTATACAAAGAAATGTCGCTCTATTTTTGTTTAGTTTGATTATCTAATTACAAATGTTCACAATTAGTCGACCAGCTTTATCATTTTATGTGACTTGTATAAATTATATATGTACACAATATACGTAAGTCGTTTTCAAAAAAATTGTACATAGTTACATACATACATACTTATATCACGTCTTTATCCCTTACGGGGTAGACAGAGCCTAAGGTAACAAAACCTTAAGGCCACGTTTAGCATGATTAAGCGTATAGGTCGAAAAGGGAAATCAAAATAGTGATGGGTTGCTAGCCGCATCGCCTATAAGATGATTTCTAAGACTTTCGCCCATTCCCTCGATGGGCTTTTACCATCTGCGCGGGAAGAGAAGCAGCTGGTAAATTCTATGTTTTTTCTTTACTCCCAGACCAGCATGGAAGATTTGTACATAGTTAAGGGCTTAATTAATTACAACAAAATCTATATGAATCCGTTGTGTAACGACCTGTTCACCTTTATTCAATTGCAATAAGGGTGAGAAGGTCGTTACACAAAGGAATCAATTAACTTTTGTTTTAATTAAAGTCCTTAACTACATTTTTTTTAAAACGCCTCAAAAATATTCTAAGCTGTACGTACATATATGGCATTGAACCCCAGAACGTTGAATGAATTCTGTTTTTTCTTTGATGATGATGGCTAATCAGTTGTGGCATCGCCCTTAGCCAGGTACCGCTAGTTTTTCCCCTACACTATAATTTACCATAATCATTATTAATCAGTACGAGTATTCAAATGTAGATAAAACGCTAGGTCTTGCTAAGGATTAATAATAAATAAATATATGTAGGAATCTAATAGGCCAACCATTAGTGACAGCTTTTTGGTAAACGGTGAAATGGTGATGCAGTGAGAATGCGGAATAGGTATGTAAACAGACTTAGACGTAGCATATCGAGACGAATTATTACAATGCGGATGATGCATTTTTAAGACTAACGTTTAATAATCAAGAGCGCAAATCGATGTTAGTCACCGCGGAGAGGGGCTCCAAGACGGGAGCGGCGCGGGGAGGTGCTCGCGGGGCGCCGCAACGCAAGCACCGCGCAAGTCGCCTCTCGTATCGACCGCCCCGGATGTGCATTGCAATGCCGAAGGAGAGATCAGGCTCTCTATTCGGGAAACGTACAAGCGATGTCGTATAAGGCACAAAGGAGTTGCATCTCGCTCGTACGCGGAAGCCGTACTCGTAAGGGTGAGACGCATTCTCGATGTGGCTAGACCCTTGCCACCGTATAACTGTCCCAAATACGGGCATCGGTGGTATCGGCACTGCTGCTCGCGGCCCACCGCACGAAATGAAGATCAATCGTTTAGATCGAATATGCACTCCAAACGCATCTGTTGCAGTTCGTCGTGCGAACAATTAATGCACCGCGACTGCCCTCCGTGATTGCCGGATAAATTACGTACCTATCTACCTCCCTTTTCACCGATGTAATTGATATACGTATTAAACGAATTTGCTAGATGTCCTTTCTCATTTATGAAAGTCATGATACCTACTCCTGCATCTACATATAATATATAAGGATGAACACCCTAGATTTAGATAAACATTCATCTGCCTTTTCACAATAAACAAGTTGTACCTACCTACATTTTAACTCAACTGCCAAGAAAGAAAAGTTTTAATGATGTAATATGAGTATGTTTTAATAGTCTATTTATGAAATGATCGTACTTACTACGTTAATTCTACAAAATCTGTATACTTAAAACTTTGCCAGGGTACTAGGGTACGATACCAAGCGTACGATGCGGTGCGGCTGACGACTGGACTTACCCAATTACGATTCATAAATTATAGGTATATGTTGGAACGGAACGCAAGGTCCTTAAGGGGACTGCGCCCGCGGGGAGAGAGCTGTCAAAAAATTAGCAGAAAAAAATGACAGCATCAAGTGTCGTTACATTGCAATTTTCGAATCCATAGCGGAAACTTGTGTCCTAATTTGTATTTTTAATTATTATAAGTCAATTTGTCAAAATTTCTATTTTTTTTAATAACTACATCAACTCCCAAACATGGTCTTCGATGCCGAATAATTAATTGAATCAGCGAGTTGCGATATATTAAGGACGAGCTACATTAACTACAGCTGTAAAGCGAGGAAAACGCATTCAGAGGCTTATTTCCTGCATCACCAACATTCTTGGACAATCAAGCAAGTGAGGAGTGCAGCCAGAAACATCCCGGTGCGGCGATAATCTTCATTTTAAGAGCTACGAAGTTATCTGGATCTACCGACGATATAACGAGAGATACGTATTCAGAGCAAACAGTGAGTCCGTTCCTTAATACATCTTCCTTAACTATTTCCCATTATCCTATACTTAATTTATTGCAATATAGCTATAATTAACGATCAACTATTTGTTAGAATTGAAAGTGTATAAAAATTAAGTACTTACATCATATCTACCTTCGTACGTAAAATAATATAAGTGATCTCATTTTAGTTAATCTTTGCACTGCGTTAACGTTAATACTGTGTGGTTGCATCAATAATCAATAACAAACTGGATTTAAATGTATAAAAACGGGCGCAGGCGCTGAGATCGTAAACAACCTTTTGTTCTGTATGCAAGTACCTACAGCGACCGATCGGGGCTCGTCACTTACTCCCTAGCTGACCGGCTTATTGTAAACAACGATTATAATTTGTTAAATAGTTTAGTATTTGTTGTAGCAAAAGAATATTTTGTAAAACATTAAGTTTATTTTGTCAAGTGTTGCTTAAACTGTGTGTAAGTGTTAGCGGTGAAACAAAGTGTTTGGGTTTTAAACAGGTAATTAACGTTCGCAATCGCAATGTCAGAAGTTGAAATAAAGGAATTAAACAAAAAACGCGGTCATATAAAGGCACGATTGACTAAATTTTCAGGTTATTTGCAAGAACTAGCGAATAAATCATTGTGTGCGGCCCGTGTGACCGAACTTCAACTTCGTATTGCTAAATTGGAAAGCTTGTACAGCACTTACGATGATATTCAGTCCAAGTTGGAGTTCATGGTGGACGACGATGAAAAACTGTTGGACGAAAGGTCAGAATTTGAAGACTTATACTATGGTGCTGTCGCGGCGGCTAAGGAATTGGTAACACTGCACACAAAAACTGGTGCAGGTGATGAATGGTCCAACAGTGGACGGCGTCACTCGCAGGTGAAATGTAAGTTGCCCACGATTAGTTTACCTAAATTTGACGGATCGTATGATACATGGCTTGAGTTTCATGATACGTTTGAAAGTCTTATCCATAAGGACGATTCAATTGATGATGTGAACAAGTTTCATTATTTGCGAGCTTCGTTACAAGGCAGTGCTGCTTTAGTGATACAATCGTTAGCGTTGTCTAGCAGCAACTACCAGGTTGCTTGGCAATTAATATGTGATAGGTATAATAATACCAGGCTTTTAGTAAACAATCACGTCGCGGCTATATTCAATATTAATTCAATACAAAAGGAATCGCCGTTAGCGATTAGGTACTTGATAGATACTTTATGTAAAAATATACGTGCTTTAGGGACACTCGACGAACCTACGCAACATTGGGATACTTTGTTAATATATATAACTTGTCAGAAGCTTGACAGCGTAACCAGACGTGAGTGGGAACAATATGTACCTAGTTTGGAATCAGTTACTTTCGATGCACTCATAAACTTCCTCAGAGATCGGGCGGACCTATTGGAGACGATGGCGATGAGCTATGCGGACCGGCGAGCGTCCTGGCCGACCGGGCACGGCGCCGGCGCCGGCGTCGCGGCGCGCCCGCGATTTACCGCGCCTCGGGTAAAGGAAAAGTGTTTTGTGGGACTCGATTCTCAAGAATATAAAACTGTGAGTAGCTTACCTTTTATGCCTGAGTGTACGTTGTGTAAACAAAATCATTTTATATTCGAATGCCCCCAGTTTCTCGCGTTATCTAATAAGGAGCGTGCAGACAAGGTTCAAGGGATGAAATTGTGTTTGAATTGTTTAAAACCTGGACATATAGCGAAGTATTGTAGGCGCGGCCCGTGTAGGTCTTGCTCGGGACGTCATAACACGCTTATACATGTGGATAGGGTTCCCTCAGGGGCTCAAGTGGCGGTGCCGATATTTCAAACAACAGCTACTGATGAACAAGACGAACCGGTGGCTGGTCCGAGTTACAGTAGCAATAGTGGTATTACGCTGCCCGTACCCCTCTCAATCCAAGGTCAAGTGCTATTATCAACTGCGTTAGTGGAAATATACGGTTACGATAATACTGTTCACGTAGCGCGCGCCTTGCTAGACAACGGAAGTACCTCGAGCTTCATGACGGAGAACCTGTGGAGAAAGCTTAAATTACCGACTAAAAATGTAACCGCGTCAGTGTCAGGAATAACAAATGCTAATTCAAAATTAAATAAATTATGTCAAGCAAAATTTAAATCATTATGTGATAACAACTATTGTGTACAAACCTCCTATTTTATACTTCCGGAAATAACAAGTAACTTACCTTTACGTGAAGTAAATTTAACAATGTTAGACATACCTCAACACGTTGTCCTAGCGGATCCTAAGTTCTACTTACCGGCTACCGTCGATCTTCTTCTCGGCGCCGATGTTTATTGGGACCTATTAGGAAATGGTAGACTGACGTTGGGACGAAACAAGCCCACGATCTACGAAACCAAGTTAGGCTGGGTAGTGTCTGGTACTTATGCTAATCCCAAATTTAACAGCGTGCGTTGCAACTTCGTGCAATTAAACAATTCAGACGACGAGTTGACGCGCTTTTGGAACTTAGACGAAGCAACAATAAAACCAGCATCGGCGTATTACTCTAACGAAGAGAAAGCATGCGAGGATCATTTTGTGCAAAATGCCACTCGGTTGGCCGACGGTAGATTCATGGTTAAATACCCATTAAAACAACCGACTACTGCTTTAGGCAATTCTTACGAGCGGGCTAGGCAATGTTTTCTATCTCTAGAACGTAGGCTAGAACGAGAGCCTACTATAAAGGCTATGTACCAAGATTTCATGAAAGAATACGAGACGTTAGGAGATATGTCAAAGGTCACTAGTAATGAAACGTCAGGTAACTTTCTACCGCATCACGGTGTACTTCGGCTTTCTAGTTTGACTACTAAATTGCGTGTTGTATTTAATGCTAGTTCGAAAACGTCAACCGGAGTATCGCTAAATGACATACAGCTCATAGGACCTACTATACAGGACGACCTCGTAGCGATACTATTACGATTTAGACAATATCGATTTGTATACACTGCTGACGTTGAGAAAATGTACAGAAGGATAGTCGTACATCCGGACGATAGAAGCCTCCAACAAATATTGTGGAGAACGGACCCGTCTGAACCTCTGTGCACATATAGACTAAACACCGTCACTTACGGCACCGCGAGCGCGCCTTTTCTTGCTGTACGATGTCTTAAGCAGTTGTCACTTGAATGTGCAGATCCTGGTCTGGCTGAAATTATTGCCAATGATTTTTATATGGACGATTTTTTATCCGGATCTGACACTTTCCGCGAAGCAAAAAATATTATCAATCAGGTGTCTGAAACTTTAACGAGTGCAAGAATGAACCTTCGCAAATGGCGTTCAAATGTGTCGGATCTCGTCAATGATCCTGGTAGTGATTGTACCAATCTTAATTTGGGTAATCTGGACGACTCCAAGACGCTAGGCCTAGGTTGGAAAAGCGGCACCGATGAGCTGTATTTTACTATCGATTTAGGCAGCAATAAAGAACAAAGGCTGACGAAACGACTCATTCTGTCTACAGTTGCAAAAATATTTGACCCCCTAGGCCTTGTATCGCCAGTCATTATACAGTGCAAGGTTCTATTGCAACAATTATGGCTATCTAAACTTTCCTGGGACGATGAGGTTCCCCCAGGTATTGCACAAAAATGGCAGGTGATAATAGCTTCATTACCCGAGTTAAACAATTTACGTATTCCTCGTTGCGTTACAGACAGTACGTCACGAAGAGAATTTCATATATTTACTGACTCTTCTCAAACTGCATACGGCGCGTGTCTATATGTTCGCACAGCGACGAGCGAAGGAATAACAACCAGGTTACTGATGGCAAAAAGTCGAGTAGCTCCTATTAAACCCGTAACTATACCTAGGTTGGAGTTGTGCGGAGCGTTGATTGGAGCACAACTCTATAAAAAGGCCCAAACGTCTCTTCGCATGACCGTGGACAGTTGTACTTTTTGGACTGATTCTATGATAGTTTTGGGGTGGCTCAGAATGCTGCCAAGCCAGCTTAAAGTGTTCGTACGAAATCGTGTAGCCGATATCCTCGAAATAACAGGCAGTTGGACTTGGAGGCACGTACCTACTAAAGAGAACCCTGCCGATCTTTTGTCACGCGGTCTTAATGCTAATGTAATCTCTAAAGCTGATATTTGGTGGTCCGGACCACAATTTTTAAATTTCGAAGAAACCAAATGGCCAATTAATTGCTATTCTCAGGATAACACTCCTGAAGTCAATGCTGAAATAGTTTCAAACGTTGCCATGGATGAAAGCTTGACTCCGATGTCTGCGTTAAATTTAACTAAATTCTCTACATTTTCTAAATTGAAACGCGTTACTGCTTATGTTTTACGTTTTATCAATAACGCAAAAAGTAATAAAGATAAGTACTCGGGTCCTCTCAGAACCTACGAGTTGCAAGCTGCTACTAACCATTTAGTGAAATTAGCACAAATTGAAAGTTTCCCGTCATATGACTTAATCAAGAATAAGGCATCTGCTAATAACAAAGATCCACTTACAAAGTTGAATCCATTTATTGATTCTGATGGACTTATTCGTGTAGGTGGCAGATTAAACAACGCACCTTATAATTTTGACATTAAACATCCGGTGATTCTGCCGAGTAAACACTATTTCACAAAACTTTATTTTGAATTTGTTCACATCCATCTTTTGCATGCTTTGCCGCAAGCTATGTTGTCATACGTGAAGTCTGCATACTGGCCCTTAGGCGGACGAGCACAAGCTCGATCAATTTACCACAAATGCGTCCTATGTGCTCGAATGCGAGGTGCCACAGTAGCTCCGCTCATGGGCAGCTTACCGTCGCCACGAGTAACACCAGGCTTTCCTTTTGCAACAGTCGGTGTTGATTATGCGGGTCCTATTACAGCAGCTTTACGCAAAGGACGTGGAGGTCACTTTACTAAAGTCTACATCGTCATATTCGTGTGTTTCAAAACTAAGTGCTTGCACTTAGAGCTATGCAGCGATTTGACTGCAGAAGGTTATATGGCAGTTTTGCGCCGATTTATTAGCCGTCGTGGATTACCATCTGATATTTGGTCTGATAATGGTAAGAATTTTGTAGGGGCATACAATGATTTAAAGCGATTCCTTGCAAGTAACGCGAAGGAGTTATCGGAGTCTGCAGCCAATATAGGTGTTCAGTTCCACTTTGTGCCACCGTATTCACCTCATTTCGGTGGCTTATGGGAAGCTGGAGTGAAATCTACCAAGCATCACCTAATTAGAGTCCTAGGTAACTGTCACTTGACGTACGAAGAGATCTGTACCACTTTGTGTCAAATTGAAGCAATTTTAAATTCCCGTCCTCTTACTCCTATGTCTAATGATCCTTCTGATTTGCTTCCCCTCACTCCCGGTCACTTCATAATCGGACGACCACTTACCGCTCTTCCGACACCGTGTCTCACAGATGTGACCTCTTCAAGACTGACGAGGTATCAACGCATCGAGCAGCTAAAGCAGCATTTTTGGAACCGATGGCAAAAAGAATACGTCTCGGAACTCCAGGAGCGAAGCAAGTGGAAGCAATCCAAGGGACAGCTAGTGAATAACACAATGGTTGTCATAAAGGAAGATAACCTGCCCCCCTTAAAATGGAAAATTGGCAGGATTGTGGCAGTCATCCCTGGTGCAGACGGCATCAACCGTGTTGCTGATATCCGGACGTCGTCGGGCATCATCCGTCGCTCATTCAGCAAGATTTGTCCGCTACCAGTCGAGATAGATTGAACTGGTTGAAAACAGTTTTTCAACGTGGGCGGGCATGTTGGAACGGAACGCAAGGTCCTTAAGGGGACTGCGCCCGCGGGGAGAGAGCTGTCAAAAAATTAGCAGAAAAAAATGACAGCATCAAGTGTCGTTACATTGCAATTTTCGAATCCATAGCGGAAACTTGTGTCCTAATTTGTATTTTTAATTATTATAAGTCAATTTGTCAAAATTTCTATTTTTTTTAATAACTACATCAACTCCCAAACAGTATACATATTATTTTTATGACAAAAATTTCTACTTATTTATTATTAAATAATTACTCATTAGTCCAACTTCACCGTCAAGCCGTTAGTGATTTAAGATAAATACAAGTGAAAATGCTTTTTTCACCAGATTTTACGTGCCGTCGGTTTAATTTATAGAATTTAAGAAAAATTACTGAAATCTTGATCGTATTTTTTCGTTGCGATTAAAGTTAAATTGGTTCAATATAATTTAACACCAAAATTACCACTTAGCTAACTTACATGGGATATCGAAAATCTATAATTTATGTTATTTAATGAGTTTAAACGTGCTCCACGCTGCCGACATCGTGTCTCCTATTTCACTTAGAAGCACACCAAGCTGCGCAACTGAAGAGTGACTCTCCTCAAGGTCATTGGCGCTTGTTGGCATCTAAAAAAATACATTAAGTGACACTAGAGATAATTCATCCACAATATTAATTACTATATCAAATAAATAATGTATGAAATCCATCCACCATTTGCTTTAAATAGAAAACAGTTTTTAAAAGGCACAATTTCATTGATCAGCCCGCCTTGTACGGTGAATGCATCGGCTCAAGCAGACTTCGGCCGACTAACCTAGCTTCACGCTGTTACTGCTGCAGTACGGCAGTGAAAACTGATATGATAACGGATATCCTACATATATGAAACCTATTCTTTTATTTTGTCAGTATATTCTGCTTAAAAATGTAAGGAACACACGTACCACTTCTAGCCTGGCCGATCGCTCGACACTCATAAGGGTTTAATTTTAAACTCAACGCAGGAAGAGCGGCTCATTAGCGTGACGCTATGACTTTTGCCTACTAATTACTTCTACTTAGCATTACCTTCATCACGGCGCTCGATCGATCACATAACTTCGTCCTCTGTCTGATGTCACTGGCATTATATTCGGAAACCTTTAAAAGCTGCGGGATAAAATTTTAATTTTGGTAAATTTTCGAAAGCTGTGTAAATTTTATGATGAATTCAAAATACGAGTAAAGTGCTTTCAAAGGTTGGACCCTGCTACAGTTTGCGAAAATGTGCAGTGACGGGTTGTGCAGGCCGATAATTGAACGACACGATCCTTTTTATACGAAACTGTAAAAAGAATTATAAGCCTTCAGCTTTTAACGTATTAACAATGTTAGTCTGGCTCGACAATTTGCTTATCCTCCCTTCACTCGAGCGAGTTTAATGCAATCACGGCGCTATTATCACCTTTGTGATTCCATAACGAATCTCATCCGTGAAGTGATCGCTGATCGCTACGCTCGTGATACAATCATGACTTGACCCTTTCGCTCGTAGGCATTATAAGGATTCAGGTGTCTTGTTGTCA
The DNA here is from genome assembly GCA_949127965.1 of Pandemis corylana. NCBI lineage: Eukaryota > Metazoa > Arthropoda > Insecta > Lepidoptera > Tortricidae > Pandemis > Pandemis corylana. The sequence goes on from OX421850.1 coordinate 24,691,352, forward strand.
ATGCGGTAAGACACCAGCATCTGTAAAAAGTCTGCTAGCGGACGGGTCAAGTTTTGACTGTCTTCCGAACGCAGATATCATCACGAAAGAGATTCGTTTAGTTTAGAGCCTATCTTAACCCTTTTCAGCCACGAACCGCTAAGAAACCAAGCAGAATTTTCAAGGACCCCCTAATAGAAAAACGTTTGCCATAGTGACTAAGTAAGCTTGACGATTACGTACAAAACTTTTGATGGTTTTTTTTTGTTATTTTTTAATAATACAGATGTGAGGCTGCGGATTCCCGTATGTATAAGGTGCTAGAAAATTAGGTCCGGATATTAGGGTATGTAATTAATAACCTAAGAATCTATAAAATACATAAATTATTTAAATATTGTATGATAATATTTTATTATAATTACCATTACCGTCCCAAAATCATCCCTGCATAAGATACTGTAATAAATTAAGAATGCTTTAAACTAATTAACAATGATGCAAATAATCGATCCTCAAAATATCCGCATCTGATTTTCTAACACCTTGTATACTCACGGAACCCCCAAAGGTGGTCCGCGGAACCACAGGTTAAGAAACACGCGTTTAGAAAATCATGCCCCAGAATTTATATTCTGTATCGGCTAAATGAGAAAGCTCTCCACGCCTTACATATAAGTGGGCTATTGGATTTTCCTCTTTTATATCGTTTATATTGTGACAAATAGAGTCCCGGGTCAACATATCATTAGGTACAGGTCAGTTTTTTTTATTCACCTTTTTGTTGAGACTAGGATATCCACCAAATTAACAAACAGCAAAGATGTCACCAAAATTCAATGCAGTAGTTTTTTTAACAATATACACATTTCCTAGCTCATAAGGAAAATATACAATAATAGACAGTTTTACAACAGTTCATTCAAAACATGATCTTTACCGCACTTGATTAAAAATGTTACTGACATTAATTATTGTTTTTAAAGGCGTGATAATGAGAATCAAGAAAGTTAACATTCTTAAAATAGTCAGCCACAAATCAAAGGTGCGATTGTCGAAGTTGGATCCGATTAGTCACTATGTATAAGGATCTAAATAATGTATGCGCGGAGGAGTTCCGTCGGACGGGACTGAGAAGGGAGTGTTTATTTCCGGCTATGAGCGGTCAATGACACCGGCCCGGAAGCATAGTTGAGCGATTAGGTGGGGTGAAGCGTTTAACAATTGGCACTTATCTCCCTCGGAGCTTATGAAATTCTGACAGAGCGAAGTTCACCCATGATTATGATGAGCACGGTGCACCATTCATGCTCATTCTATATTCGGTTGCGCCACACTGTCAGGTAAAAACCACGTGTCTACTACTACTACTGTAACTACGTGGTCATCAATTTCAAAAGTTGTATGAAAAGTGGCCCGTTATTTTTGCTCGTCAGTAAGTAAATTGTAATGGATATCATTGTGCACAAATGTTGCTACAGTGCAAGCAGTGGTGTTCTTATTTGAAATACAGGGTGATCAATCCAAATGGGTCAGTAGGGAGAAGTCAAAAACTATAAGAGATAGGGGAATCTGTTCTGAGGAACCATGTCGTCGGTTTTAGATTTCATAACAATGGCACACATATATATTTTTTAATTACACGTAACCGGCAATTGTACCCGGTCAAAATATTTAATTATAACATTAATACTATTTTTTGTGTTTTTAATTTTATTACCTATTTATCAAGATTCCATTAAGAATGTGTTCCTTGTGATTGAATAATTAGTAACACCATCAACAACAACGAAAAACTTGCAGAACCAATTTATAACATTAGTACGAAAAAATAGGTCTATTCTTTTAAATTGAATGCCATTTTCTAAAATCTTAAATCGATGGTATATGTTTCAACATGAAACTACCGTGAGACTTAATCATTATTACACATAAACGGATAACTCACGTATAAAAAGTAAAACTATATCGGAGAGACCGGGCGTAATATATCCACGAGATTGGCGGAGCACATACGCAGTATGAAGAAACAGGATGACAAGGGGTCTGCTGTCGCTGAACATTCGATGGAATCTGATTCGACGCATTATATCAGGTTTGATAAGGTGTCCGTACTGGCGAGAGAAAAGTTTTTCATTCCGCGGAAAGTACGTGAAGCCATTGAAATAAGTCGGTATCCCAATTTCAACCGGGATAGTGGATGGTCGGTGCCCCCGAGTTGGAAAACTGTTTTAAATATTGACCAAACGGTGAGTGTGAGCGAACCTTTACGGAGTGACGTGATCAGTGTTGTGTGCTGCCCGACATTTGACAATAATAAAAATGACGATGAAAACGAGGGTAGTTGTGCGCCGCTGTCAGTTGCGTCGAACAGCCGCGGGAGCAGAGCGCTGGCGGGGGTGCGAGTCGGGTTACCTCCACGTGTGATTAAGAGCTGCGGTTCGTTTTTGGATCCGTCCGGGGGGAAGAGCAGTGCTTGGTCCGGTGCGCCCTGGGCAACGGCTAATGATTTCCTGGCAGTTTCTGAGGGATATCATTGACCGTTGGCTAAGAGCCCGACAGGGGAGGAGGGGGGTCGTTGACCATTACCGTACAACGTTGCCGACATTTTGTCACAAAATTTTTACATTGACATTGGCGAAGTTGTCGTCACTATAACGACTTGATACGCCACAAATAAAAGAAGAAGAAGAAGAAGAGCGCTGGCGCGCAGTGTTCGTGTCGCTGCCGCCGGGGCGAGCGCTCTTGGAAAAAGGACTACGAAATAGTCCGAAACATGTCGAGCATCACTCGACTTTTTATACGTGAGTTATCCGTTTGTGTAATATCGATGGTACATGGTTCCTAAAAAACAGATTCCCCTATCTCTTATAGATTTTGACGCCCCCCTACTGACCCATTTGGATTCATCACACTCTATATATATAACTCTAGATACCGGTGATTCCGCATTACAAAATTAGGCAAATTTATTATGAAATAAATGTGTTTAAGATAAAAATTTCAATTTTATTTACACAGTGCTAATAAGTAACAAAGGAAAAAAAAAAAACTTGTTTGAGTATCATGACTGTGGTCTACCAAAAAAATGGTAGGTATGCAAAAACTAATTAGTGTGAGTTCGTTTTAACTATAACTTTAACCATAACCGACGATTTATATGTTTGTTTTGGCCAAACACCTATGAAATGTGTCGATATCGTCGGTTATAGTTAATGTTATTGTTGAAGTAACTTGGTGCAGTTCACACTTTTTTGTTGAATTACTTATACTTAGTGTTGATAATAAACGATTAACGAGTATTATGTAATTTGACAAAATTGAAATAAAAGGAACGTTTTATTTTGCTGGCACTAAATTACAAGCAATTATCCAAATAACTTCTTTGGACGGTAGGTACTTCAGGGACTATTTTACGGTGTTCATCTTTAATGAAAGATTAATAATGAGTTTCCATTTTAGAGGTTTTTGATAATTATGGACACTGTATTATGACGTTTCGGTCCCGATCCCGAAGTTAAATTCGTGCTAAAATAATTAATGTAGAGTAAATACAGCAAAACTGTCCAATCCGACTAGAGAAAACGATTTATTTGCAGAAATAACAACAAAAGAGCGTTCGACCCATGCCCTAGTCGTTGCATTTGATGCATTGTCACAATGAAAGGCATTTGCAGTTTCACAGGCATCGAAACGCGTGCGGCATTGATTCGAGACGGCATTTTTGTAGTAAGAAAGTAACAATTTTAATTGAGTGGCTTCTGTGTCTTACATGAATGGACCGGCATTTCTACCGAAAATCAGCTATTTAAGTATTTTAAACAGACTTACGTCACTTTATTTTGCAACTATCTTTTTAGAACTTACTAGTTGTGTTGTGAGTGAAGTACGATTTACCATGATGCTATTTTTTACTTATAAGAAAACGTTATTATTTACAATAAGCCATGAGTAGGTACTCTGATACTTCTTGTCATGAACACGCATCAACCGCGATGTCTAACTTGGTAACTAACTTTAAAGATGAATGAAGAATAAAATTTGATAATTGACTTGACATAAAGATACTGACGTGACGCTTGGGGTGGCGAGGCGTGCGCGGATGTGCGGGCGCGCTGAGGGTCTCACCCAAGAATGCGCAGTGGCATCCGAATCTTATTGTAATAAGAATTTGGCGTGTAAAAAAGTTACCCACTCTTCCCAGAATATGACCGGCAATATCACTTCTCAGAAAGTGCAAATGGGTGCCTTTTTATTTCTTGTCACTTACATACGACTACACGGCCGCTTCGAATAACAATTTGGTAGGTAGGTGCGGAAATTATACTTTAATATTTGATCCGCTTACGCTTGAGCGTGCGCTGTTATTCTGCCGTTGTTTACCGACAGGGTTAACTTGAAAAGAAAGCTGTACCACTTACTAATAAGTTGTCGAGATATATTCTAGATACGGTATGTACAAGACCGTGTTCCCTTTAAGCATTATTAGCTATGTCCGACTCAATAAGGTAGATCATTTTCTTTAACCATTACATTTTACCACTTTATTTTTAAAGCGTCAGTATGGAGTTGATGGGCGAGGAACTCATCGAGGAGCCTGGATGGCAGCTAGTAAGTGCTATTGAGTATTTAGTCATTGATATGCGGCCACGCGTCCGGACGCGGATGCGGCGCGACAGTTTCACTAGAGATTTAATCGCGCCGGAGCAGAGATGTGAAGAGGACGAACAGTGTGGACACTGCGAGTTATTGATGCGGCGGCTCGCTGCGTCGTTTCATCGGCCGTATCGTGTTAGTAGTCGAGAAGCGCGCGCGGCGGCGCGGCCGTTTCTTTTTTGTCCCCCGCGGATTCCATTGCCCCATGTCCAACCTGTAAGTCCGGCAGTTTGCCGAGCGTTGACCGCGCTTTGCCGCGAAGCGCAAAGCCGTTGGACGACTATGCTGCGACCCTTTCGATTACTTTAGAATACATTTTTCAGATTCTCTGGTCGAAAATCTTATCCCCTCTGTGCATACTTTGGCCTCTACTTAAAAATTGAAGAAAATTTATAAAAAAGGGACGATTTAAACTTCGTAAAAACTTGCGCTTGCACAAGAAAGGGTATACTTACTTCTGTTGGTCCGCTATACTGCAGGGTGGTTGGTAGAGATGTATCATCTGACACAGACCGTTTTAGTTTGAAAACTGTTCGGCGTGTGAGTTGTGACAGTGTACGTGCGTAGCTCGTAGGTACAGGTCAGACAGATTGGATTTTGACAAGTCATTTAGTCCATGAATTACACTGGGGGATTTATGGAAATAATGATGGTCATGAAAGATCTCAAACTATTATTTGCATTGTGACGATTTGGTTTGCGTTTGCTTTGCATAGTCAGGCAGGGAAGGCTTCTTTTAAATAAAACCGGCATTTTCTTTAAAAAATCATACTAAGTAAGTACAACTTGGTAGGGGAAAAGAAATCGATCATAGAATTATAGATAAATGTAAGCTTGTAAGTAATCTAATTTTTTTTTCGAGTTCTTGTTATCGACAAAATAAACTGTTTTCGGATTTATCCCTTTACTTGTGTTCTGAGATCTCGCTCTAAGTGCTGAAGCAGGAAGGTTGGGTGATAAACTGGAGTAGGAGTAGTCGGAGCCCAAACGAGATAGAGCCATTGGACGCGGGCGACGCGGTAGTTGAGTTGCTCGCGCGCAGTTCATTGATGCGCAGTGCGGCGCGGGGCGGGGGGAGGGGGCGCGGAATGCGGCCGATGCGAGCAATGACCGCGCCAGGGTCGCTTCCTTTACGAGAAGCACGGCCGTCGTACTACAGCCAATATCCCCTCTCCCCGCTCGACCTTACTACATGGCCAGCATGCTCTCTCGAGTTGGGCGCGCTTTTCGACCCGCAGTCCGTTACGAAAATGAAGTGCGCCACATTCCGCGACCGATGCGTTGTCTCGCTCGTATCTTGGCGGTGTTCTGTGCCCCATTTGCTCCTGTCCCTGTCTAACGGTGGCGCGTACTTATGTCGCTTAGGATGCAGGCGCAAAACATGTGCCTACGCTGCGCCGGAGCGACCGTTTTCTGCGTCGCTTGTTGCGGCGCCAACGACTTGCTTATTCCCTTTTGTCAACTTGCGAATCATAATTGTTATTATTAGTTGCGTTGCGGTACAATGATTTGTTAAGTTATTTAATATTTAAAGGCATCCAAATATAACTGAAAATTATCAGTATACAGCTGAAATATTTTATAATGTTAGATTTGGGTGGGGGAAAGTTCGAATTTTATAGATTTTCGTCATATTGCTTGAAATTCGTGGCGTCATCCGTCACCCAGCGTCAGTTATGCAGTTGGTTGCACAGGGAGCGAAAGGACTCGCAAGACAATCGATGCTGACGTCAAGCTTAAATAAATATACACCAGATTTTGAAAGCCATATTTAATTGTATTGTATCGTGAGGAGGCTGTTTATCATTCAATTTCAAACAAAGGAGGAGTACCTCAAATATGCCATTTATTTTGTATATATAGAATATGTCATCCGTCGATATTTTTGCAGCCTGTGGACCGATTTAATGTTTTTTTAGTGTTTGTCGGGGCTGGTATAAATTTTATCAAAATCAGTTCAGCAATTATTTCACATTCACTTTTGAAATTGGTTAATGTTACTTTGTTTCTTACTGGGAAGGACATGAACTTGTTTAAAAGTTGCCTCGCAAAATGGATGTTTGGAATCTGTTTTTTCGTGGTAAGTGTAGCTTGTCTACAAGATATACTGACGAGCAGAAATAACGGGTACGGGGCGGCATACAACTTTGTATGGGAATGGAAAGTATCCCTTTATTTTTGCTCGTCAGTGTACGTATAGTTTTGCGGATCTATTCTTTTACTTGTATTGTGAAATCTTGTTTCATTATTTCAGCAACCAGGAAGACGTGTCATTATAATTTGCAAGTTAATAAAGTAGGTACTTTTTTATCCACTTTACTTCACAGGCTAACTTACCTATGACATTGCTGTATTAATTTCAACAGGTCGCTTTTGACTGGCAGCAATTCCTTTAAAAAAATGTCTTTATGCCTTATTGGGGGTGTATGCAGCTCTATAGAACCTCTTCCAAGTCTCTAATATATATATAATTATATGTAGGTACGCCATAATGGATGGGATATGACAGATAGATTACTTGCGCTTGCACTCCGTTGGTTCAAATAAAAATCAGTTAAGTACGTGTCAGGAACACCCACGAGAGGGTTCCGTAGACGCTATATTAGTGCTATGTCAAATAATTTTCCAGGATATCGGACTTTACTAAGTACATAGTTCCGATATTTAACCTGTTGAGCTATATTCGACATTAATAAAATGGGGCGATCCTAAATATATTTTTAGGGTTCTGTCCCTACTTCAATCGTCAAAAACGGAACGCTTACATTTTCGATCATTCCGCCAATATTTTATTCTTCGGCAGAAGTACATTTGATGAAAATTTGAAGTCTATCATAAATATCATTTTCATCAGGTTAATGTGTGTGTGTGTGTGTGTGTGTGTGTGTGTGTGTGTGTGGGTGTTTTTTATTTGTACAATTGATTATTTTAATAAATAATTTGAATTTGAATTTTGAATTTTGATTTGAATGATGTTAATTAAAAAAAACAATAAGTAATATATTTTATTAAATTTCTTTCAACGATACACTTATGCTCAATACGTTACTTTAACAAAATTATAATTGTATGTTGAAGCTAATCAACATACATACACAAATCACGCCTTTATCCCTAACAGGGTAGATAGTGCCTAAGGTAACAAGACCTAAAGGGCACATTTAGCATGATTGTGGGCGTATAGGTGGAAAGGTGAATCGAAATAGTGATGAGCTCTAGCCGCATCACCTATATATATAACATGATTCCTGAGATTTTTGTCTTAATTTGCCTTGAATAACTAAATTATAAGGATACCTCTACTAGATTGCGGAACATTAAATATAGCATACACCTCTAATATATTTATTACTCTTGATGTGCTGCTATCATTTTTGGCGATACGTTATCTTATCGAAACATATATGCTGGGTTGTTTTCGTAAGTCAAATATGACCTTTTTGTGGTCTATTAAATTTATCTCCACTACTAGTATTAAAATAGAACTGGCAAACTGTTCGCTCTCGCGCTTCGAGGGTTCCAATCCCTTCATCACTTCAATATACCTACACTCGAGCTGATGGCTCGAAACGGGTTGGACTTTTTAAAAATATATGACTTCAAAAAAGTAGGCGGTTTTCAGTTCAACAACTTGTATGCGTGTATATCCGTCGATATCTTTGCTAGCTATAATTCAATATCAAAGATTCTTTTAATCGATGATACCTATTTACACAATATGTCTCAAACTTTGTCCCGGGGTAAATTTATGAAAATTGATTCTCAAGTTATAATTTGACTTTCATTTCAAGCTGGTTAGGGTGCCTGCTCTAAGAAAAAGTTATCCTTATTCTAGTCGATATACATAAAAAAGGCTCGTTGCTCTTATTTTATTCATAGAAAAAGGAACGAAGGTTACTTTCCTAACGAAGAAGGTTAATAATTGCTGTAGCAAAAACATTTTGAAGAGTTTTTACTTTCTTTGCCGGGAAAATTTAAAGCGTTTCTAAATAGAGCATCTTATACATACATACATATACATTACATACGTACATAAATCACGTCTTTATCATTTACGGGGTAGAGCATATTGTGGATTCTTTTATGAGTCTATGAATTTTTAAAACAGAGTCTTTTATGCAAAGGTAAAGTAGGTAGGCCGGACTGAGGGATGGATAAAATAGAGTGGCAAACGAGCGTTCTTTTGACACCTATTAAATAATTACTGACACTGTGTAGAGTTACGAATAGGAAGAATCGCGTGTGAGTAATCGATCGTATAATTCGTCTGAAGAATAGTAAAGTCTTTTTTTAGTTTTAACCTTTTTTTAGTTTTGTACGGTACTGTTTTAATAACCAACGCAGTGCTCCTTATTCACTGTAATTAAACAGCAATGCTCAGGATCAGGACTAACCACTGAAAACTTTTCAGAAACGTAAGTCAGGTTTTAATGCGACAAGTAAATCGTCGATGTCCCACAATGGCGATAGAGGCTCGCAGTTCATTGGCATCCATGTCGGTTGTTCGGATCGCGACGCGCCTTAACCGGACACGGCTGGGCCGGAGCGGGCGTCCTGCATACTCGAGCCGTCCCAGTCCCAGTAAGCATAGGTCTATAGGTACATTACCATCGTACGTATGGGTATGTAGGTTGTTTGTGTCGTGGCGCGGCCGCGGTGCAACGCGCGGCCGTGACGCGCCCGCGACCGATGCGCCGGCATAAACACCTAGCAAGGTCAACCGCCTCGCGATCATGCTACCCTAGTACATCGTTGCATTTTATGTGACACCGTAAGCCTCTGCAGTGTTTCTTTTTATAGATATTTGCTATTAAAACTGAAAATAATCTTAAAAAGCTCAAGCTGCGACAAAGTAGCATTGCAAGTATTGCAACTGTATGGTACTTAGGAAGGTAAAGGCACCAATTGTAAGATCGGTTCAGGATAACGTCATGAGAACTATTTTATTCTTCTCACCGATTCTAACTTGAAACTCATTGAATTTCTATCTTTAATAAGAAGGCTTGGGCTATATTGCGATAAATCGGGGATAACCCTATGTTGTTAGAGATTTCGTTGTACTTATTGACTACTGAAACTTACAATACTACAGCCAAATAGAAAGAAAAGGCTTTCCACGAGAAAATGTAAGTACCTATCTATACTAATATTATAAAGAGGAAAAAATTGATTGTTTGTTTGTTTGTGTTTGCATTGAATAGGCTCCGAAACTACTGGACCGATTTCAAAAATTCTTTCGCCGTTAGAATTAGAAAGCTACATTATCACTGAGTGACATAGGCTACTTTTTACCGCGGGAAAATACCTTTTCCTACGGGAAAATTAATTTATCGCGGGCGAAGCTGCGGACGGAAGGCTAGTGCTTAATAAAGTATGGTGTGTGGTCAAGTGAATGAGGTAAGCAGAAGTTAACGGTTAATCTAGGTACGATCGTTAGTGCCTTGTCCGTGGCATTGGGTGACGTTATCATTAACTACGCCGGTTGCGCTGTTATTCCGATCCTCAAATTCATAAGAAAATACCGGTCAAAAGCGAGTCGGAGTCGCGCAGGGTTCCGTCCAAATTCGGCAAGTAGCTGGCAATAATTATTTTTTTAAACTTATTTCCTCAGTTAAGAGCTACCTTCATACCAAATTTCAAATTTCTAGGACAACTGAAAGTACCCCCTATTTTTTGGGAGACGGCAATTTGTATGGAAAACACATATTCCAATGACTTAATTATTTATTTGATATAAATTTAAAATCTACCTTTACGCTCCTGAGACAAAGGGTCTTGCCAGACGGACAACAAATGGATCCTATAAGTGCTTCGTTCTTTTGAGGTAGGTACGGAACCCTAAAAACAACAATTATTAAATTTTGGTCACTGTTCAGTCAAAATTTTCTTCATAGGTGTAACTTTTGAATGTTTTGACGTCACACATAGACGTTATCGATCTTAGCGAGAAAAGAAAACACTTCTTAAGCGTATTATTCAAAATAATCGTTACATTGAAGCGGATTTAATTTTACAAATTATTTTTACGCTAGAAGTGGGCGATGAGGATATTCCGTTGTGGGCGCAGACCTACGCAAGACTACGGGTGAAAAGAGATGGCCGAAAAAGGGCGAGAGTTTCCCTAGTATTCTGGATCACAATGGAGTTCGGGACAACGCTGAATTAAGCCCCAGAAGACCTTGCCAGGCAGGTAAAGAGTTAGAAGGAATACGCTAAGTTAAAAAAATGCATGTAAGTCGCGGAACAAAATAAAGCTACAAAATTAAGTATACACGAGAACTCTCCATATGTTAAATACAAAATATGTTCAAAACTCTTTGTTCGTCATGAAATTTCAATACTCGTTAAACACTTAACTTAATTAACGCCAAAAGTCGAAGAAGTCCAAAAGTAGCCGGGCTCTAAAACACGATGAAATAATCCAATAGTCACTGCTCGCTAAAAGTCCACGTAGAAGTCCAGAAGTAGTTTCACAAAAATACAAGTAGAATCTTTTATTAAATTTATCTGACAACCAAAACAGATTTCGAATTTTGTAAAATGACAATCACCGAAAAGAGTACCATACTGTCGAATGATCTATTTTTGTCTCTTTCAGTTTGAGCGTAATGTCATTTTTTTTATATTAAAACCGACAAACGGGCATGCGGTGCACCTGATGGTAAGTGATCATCGCCGCCCATGGCCAACTACAGCACCAATGGGACTGCTAGCGCGTTTGCCGGCCTTGCAAGAAAATGGTACACTCGCCTCTTAAAGGTACCCATGTTATAGCCAGTTGGAAAAACCCCAGCCGCCAGCCCATTCCAAATTTTGCACGTACGGGGCAAGAAAGACCGCTTAAATCGCACGGTGTTGGAGCACCAACTGTCGAGGTGATGTTGGTGGAAACTACTTTTGCGTCGAGTAGTACGGTGATGGAACTTGGCAGCTGGGATAAGGTTAAAAAGTTCAACGGAGCACTCCCCATTATAAATCCTGTAGAACACGCAAAGAGAACTTACGTCTCTGCGAAGAGGAAGAGGGTCAAGTTTCACAGAGAGCATAGGGTCACCAATGATGCGACACGCCCTGCGTTGTAAACGATCAAATGGTAGGAGCTAGTATTGTGGGGCCCCAGCCCAGAGGTGCGAGCAATGTCATGGAAATGTCTGCAATTATTGTGTAAATAACAACAGCGTTGGTCGAAGCCGGCTTCCTCAAGGTTTGTGGCTCTGGAATTGATTGCAGACTACTCGTCCATCGAAGGTTTTATCATACAGATATTATGTTCATTACAATTAATTACATCCTATCCTATTAATATTATAAATACGAAAGTTTGCGAGTATGGATGTATGGATGTTTGTTACTCTTTCAAGCCAGAACGGCTGGACAGATCTGGATAATATTTGGCACAGAGATGGATTATAGTCTGGAATAACGCATAGGCTACTTTTTCTCCCGGAAAATAGCGTAGTTCCCGCAGGATAGCGATAAATGAATTCTTTGCAGACGAAGTCGCGGGCAACAACTAGTTAATTATAATTGTGCAATTTTATAAATTACGGACCAGAAATGTCATCACCATCATCCAGTGAAGAAGAAATTACGAATTACATATTTGTACAAACGATTCTAATTACATAAGTAAGAAACTTTGTTATAATAAATATTGTAATTTTGTATGGAACATCGTTTTTTTCCTCGCATTCAAAGTGAAAAGTAGAGTGTTTAACGCGAGATTAAACAACCATAATGACGCTAACTATAACCACCCTTGCTCGGTCAGCTCGGGTGGCTAAAAATCTCGTGTCAATATGGCTAATTTTAGTCCCTTGTTGAACAATCCACTATTAAATATTTTCACTTTAAGTACCTACTACAACATTAAAATATATTTCTGTCAGAACAGCATAGATTGGACGTTGTCAGGAACGTGCAGATACAGTTTTTGAATCTACATTTTTCGTCGCCTTTATAGGCTGGTAAGGTTCGATGCCTCGCATATAGGTATGGCCTTCGGATGCATTTACACTCGAGACAAAGAAAATCGTAAACAATACCTTTGTTTGTATGCTAAATTCTGTAGAATATTTGTGATTGAAAAAAAACTTATTGTCATTTTGCTGCATCATATTTATTAACTTTGTTGTTTGTTGAAAATCATTGACAGTTCTGTCCGCATCATTAGTAGAAATGCAAAATGTTCATATTACGCACTAGTGATAGTGGCACAATTAATGTGCTGACCGCATTTCTCTTCCAAATATAACATACCAAATCAGCGCAAAATTGTTCTGCGAATTGAATAAATTTGGAAATTCAAATGTTGTTATTAAATTTTAGGTGTCACCGCACCGCGGTCAGTCCGATTGAAATGTGACAAAGCGAATACGTTTGAAGTCCAATCGTGTGTTGAAATATAATTACCGTGCTATTATAATAGGGGTAATGATCCGCGCTGGGGCCGTCTAATTGATTCATGGCGCGCAGTAACGGGGCCTTGGACGTGGCGCACTGCAGCCAGCACAGACCCACTTCCAACCAAGCGATCCTTTAACCATATTAATTATTAGCGCTAAAATAAAGAACGGAGGAACGCGAGACGCATGGGAAGCGGAAACTAAGAAAAGTCGATTTGATAATTTATTGACAGCTTTTCAACTCCTAATTTATACTTTGTGCAAGTTAGCAACTCGTAGGCGTGTTTTGTTAGCTCCACTTAAATATGCGCGTTGAACGGGAAAGATTTTTTATGAACGGTAACTTTATATCAATCAAGCAAATTAAATATACTGATAGCAAAACTAACAGGGTACTTATTTTCATACAAGTTTGTTTGGAAAATGACCCGTTATTATATTGATTCGTTGGTGTATTTATGTGACATTAAAATGAATTTTTGAACAGGTTGAAAAATGTCATGCGTAGGTATAAAAGAGAAGGTATAACCATACTTTAACCTTCTGAAGACGATCTCTAAATTGAGTGCATCCAACCCTATTAGCGCTCGGCGGAGACGGCAGAAAAGCCGTGAGCAGCGTAGAGCTACACCGCGTCGTAGCACATTGCTGCCTACTGCAATATTCGTAGAGCCTAATTTAAGCACAATTTCTCTAAATATACGCTAGTTTTAGTGGCATCGTAGCTAATATTTATCAGTGTTTATGTACATAGTATTACGAAACGATCCATATTACCGTTGAAGGTGGCAGGAAATTAAGAATTCAGTGCCAATTCAGTACGGGCATCGAACGCCGCATACATACATATACGATTACCATGTTTGAATTACAGACGGGTCTCACCGTTATTTTATACTGAAATGATGCATCTACAGCCTCCAAGGCAATGGCCGCGTGTTATTTTCAAGCCCGGCACTTTTTAATAAAACATCATGCTGTCCTGTTTCGTCCGAATGCCAGATCGCCATTGTGATCTCAAAGGATACGCAATGTAAATATAAATTTTTTTTCGTAATTTAATTCGTAGCAGCCGCGACCATAATATCTTCATGTTTATGTGATCAATTAACTTAAACAGGACTCCTTTTTATAAGTAGGGAGAAAAACACGATGTTTAATTTAAAACGTTTCAAATAATTACCATTGCTTAAGCAGGTTGCACCTCATGTATCTTACAGGCTACCTAAACACCTCAGTCTAAATACATTATAATTTTCATTTTCACGGTGCTATATAAGCTATCTCTTGATGCTATAGTGTGCGTTCCATATATATATATATACAAGTATGTTTCAACGGTCAGCCGACTTGCGTTACTTCTCGGAAACAAGCAGCATACTTTCTGCATTTTATCAGTTATCTTTAGTCAAGATTTACTTGTATGTCTTTATAAGAATATGTATCGTTTCATTTTCTCTAGGATAACGCAATGTTTTACTACTAAACACGAAAACAATTATTTTCTATTACCGTCTTTTATCCCGTGGGAAAATTGTAAAATCCCAAATTTAACGATTCTTGTAATAATTGTTACGGAGATACGAAGATTTCAAAGTAATAATACAAATCCCTTTTTTCTCCCTATCCTGCGGGATTTTAGAAAAGTCTTGAAATTGATTTTCAGCAGTCTTCATGATTCTCTACTTGTGTGCCAAATTTCAAGACTAGTTATGATAGTTATGGAGATTTATTCCCTATCCTAGAATTTTGAAAAATCCCTCCTTAGTGCACCTCTAGGATACTGAAGCAATATTTATTTACGTTGCAACTCTAGGCAGCTGCGACCTTTGACATGTTAACGCCGTCCCGCGGGAACTATGCAATTTTTCGGAATAAAAAGTGGCCTATAACCTGGCCGGTGATTTTCTCAACAGATTAGTACAGTTTGCAGCAAAATCCGTTTAGCCGTTTTTACGTGATGCGCTCGCAAATATACAGACAAACAGATAAACAGACAAAAATTCTAAAAACTGTTGCATCGTGTTCTGTTATCTATCCTAAGTATCTCCAGCCATTTTTTTAATATATCTGATGTACAGACTTTCGACCCTCTTCAGCTTTATTATATGCATTGATGTTTATGCAAGTTCTTTTTTGCAAACGAAGATTTGTGTAAAATTATATAAGCAAGGTACTTATTGAGACTGTTAATTAACTGGGTGCAGCGCTGCGACTGATATCGTCGTCTGCGGAACCCAGGTCACAGAACCCACTGGGCAGGGAACGATAATTATTTTCGCGAGCCTTTATAAGACTCATGACAGGGACTCATACACTGAACGAGCAGCTTTTTACACGTAACTCGTCTGAATTGCCGCGGGGCGAGCGGCCGTCGCCGGCGCGTTCCCACGCTCGGTGCGCGAGCGCATATCTCGCAGAACTAAAACATTTGCAACATTGTACCGATACTTTATATGTCTGTAGGCACTCAATGGGTACAACCTGCATTCGTCCCAAACATCTGAAGTGGGTAATGGACAGATCATCAACCGAAAGTCTTTTCTGTTGCCAAATGTTAACGACTTTGGCGTCAGTTAATTAACATTTTCTGAAACTTAGCCAAGCACCGAATAGTAAGTATGTATATGTGACGTCGCGTCCATAGAACTCGATTCCCACCGGCTTGCCTATTTTAAGGCAGTTGGGCACTGTTATTGTGCAGAATTAGAGGAAAAGGCTAATTAAAATGTCCTTCGGCTTGCCTTCTGATATACTTGACGTCATGCCACGTGTATGTATCTAAGTATGCAATGCAAACCTCTGTCTCTGTGCAAAATGGAGAAAAGAATTGTCCCTTCCTCACATCCAAGGCAATTTGTTTTGGCATTTACTATACATAATATACCATTGTTTCTATTCTATTGATTATTAGAAATATTCATTAATGTATAATATATTGTGTATTTCAGTACTTAGTATATTAATATATATTCTATAGCACCACCTGCTCAGATCTGTTCTGTTCTCTGTGACGAAACGGGGTCTCGTTCCGGTCAAAATTCACAAATAAAATATTAATACTCTCTTATGGAATAATATTCCAAATTTATTTATCAATTAATGCGAAATTATATAGTATTAATTTCTAACAATGTTCCATGGAACAGGGGACACATTTAATTATCACATCAGGTACAAGTACCACTATAAATTCTGTGCAATATTTGTCAATATTTGTCAACATATTTGCCAAAGAATGTCAGACATCAACAAGTAGTCATCCCACTGACAAGGTAAAGCCAGAAGAATATCTCTAGTGTTGCCACTCTCAAAATCAGTAAAGCGGCTCTCACACATTTGAACTCTTGTAAAATGTGCCTTAGACTTCCCGACACCATAGACAAAATAGTCTCAAGGGATCAAATATTTTAGTACATAAGATTGATATAAGAACACTGAATTTCATGAAGGAATATTATTTATGAACCACCTTGCTCAAGCTATGGGAAATGCTTACGGTTTTAGATACTACGATGCAAATGATTTGATGTGTATTTCTCATAGAGGTTTAGGAGCACCTTATGTCTAAATAAAATATAATTCATCTTAACTCATTCTTATTATGGACAAAAGGGCTTCAAGCAACATTAAATTCATTGACAAAAGTATGCATTATCGTTAAGCAAAATATCACACCTTAAAACAGGTTGTCTACGAACAATAAGTCCACAAGACGTCACATTAAGTGTGAGTCTCACACATGTACAGAATACTAAAACTATAGTATTCCATTGCAACTAATGCTGAAAATAGTCTATTATGGCCAAACCTTAATCTCTACCAATAAATAAGAAAGGATTGAAGTGTTTACACATAACCATCTAAGAATTATATACCAACATAAAGACCAAAATGCACAAGAGGATATTTGCGTATTAGTAATAACCTGCTGTTCCGTATTTGTTATCTGTGGTTGTCTGTCATGTTCTTGGGACTGTGGACAAGCATAGCACAGGAAAATAGACCTTATCCTCATTATGTCTGGATAGCAAATAGCGTAAAAATCTGAACAGTCGCCGAAATCGCTGAAATCGCTAAGATCGCCGTAATCGCTAAGATCGCTAAGATCGCCGAGATCGCTGAAATCGCTAAGATCGCTGAAATCGCCAAGATCGCTGAAATCGCTAAGATCGTCGAAATCGCCGAAATAGGGTATAAATACGGGCGTAGATTTTAGGAAAGGGTCTTTTCTCTTCTGTCGGTTCGTAAGCGCGGTTCTTTCAAGCACAAATTAGACTTTAGTAAATACGCGAGATCGGGTCGCGGCTGTTTTACGTTTTTACATTAATTGATTTATTGATTATTTAATTGTTTTGATATTATTGATTTGTGACATAGTGTTCTGTGGTCGTTAATACCAGTAAATATTCCTATCCTTAACCTTGGCGGCTCGGGGCTACTCTCCGGCGTCAATCCTCATTTTTCTCATTCTTTAGAGCCTATACTGGATTTGCGATTATAGAATACTAATTAGCTTGATTAATTACCTTGTGTGCTTGAAGTAGGGATTATACGAAACACGGTTTTCGGGTTTCAAGTCTGGCTACCTAACGGTGATAACAAGGGCTTGAAATTTCAACACATTGTTTACAGTGTGAGCTGAAGCGTTGAGGTTCGACTCAGCACCTGACTCCCAGCGAAATATCTGGGTAGGGTAACTTACCTCCTAGCGAGTACCCAGGCTTTCGTGTTCTGCTGTGTCGGAACATGGGAACTGGTCTCGCTGGTCTCTTATCTAAATATTTATATATTCACACTACTATAATCTCTAGTTAGGATGTCGTCTGCACCCTAGGCTTCGGCCGTAGACGATGTCAATACACATGGCGTAGGACTTTATACACAAGGAGATGCCACTCCAATCCCTTCTTTAGAATAGTGTAGAAGTTTCCATTGCACTCCCGGAAACTGCATAACACATCACACGTTTAATTGTAAATGTGAGGGTTTTCCTCCAGGTTTCGATACACAGCTGACTAGAATAGGAATATTAATTTAGGCATGAATAGGGAGGTTTTACTTATGTTAGGTTAGGCTTTTATCTCAACATCTGTTTTACCTTGTAACAACAAGTGAAAATTATGTGTTTTAATTAATTATATTAAATAAACATTTACTATTAGAAAGATAGAATGTGACAGTTCAATCTTCCTTAAGAATCCTCCGCCTTTAAGTTATCAGTAGAATGAAGCGATGAAGCTTTGTTTTTATGATCTACATAGGTATTTAAGATTGGTATTATTTAGTTGATATGCTAATTTCCATAGCTTTCTGGGTGTTATAAATTTATATTTGATGGAAAATTCCTTAGATCCCCTTTTGCTTTAAACTGATAAGTAATTGATTGAAATACTTTTAGATATGACTAAGATCAATGAATCTGACTTATCTTTCTGATTGAAAAACATATATCAAAATAACAGAAAACACCCAATTTATAAAGTAGTTTTCCTTCTGTACCAGAATGATTGGACAGCATAGTATAGGAATAATTAGAGTTAAATTTATCCTCTTACCCATTGTGGTACAATAACATGACATACTGACTAAAGACTAGTAAACTCACAAGTCTTGTGTCGGAGTTCCTTAGGGTCTCTGGACGAGGAACACGGTTACTGGCAACGATCAGTTGAGAACAATCTCAAGAGCGAAGGTGGGGCTCTAACTTTAACACAAAAGACAATTACTCATTTTACCAACATAAATACTTGTTATAATTCCAGACTAAGCGTTTGAAATTACCAGGATATTAGTTCTCCATCACTTAAATACTCCAAGATATAAATAAACCCCTAGTTATTAGTATTTAACTATAATTTGTCATTTTCTGTTAGTGTTCGGTAACAGTAATTTGCAGAACTGAGTTCTGTGTGAGCGGAAAGGTTCAGATAGATATAGGGCATTTTAGTGTTAATGTTTAGGGCATAGTTTACTTCTTAGGATTAGCATCTCTTGCCTCCACTAAACGAGTTTGAGTTACTACCACAATGTAGGGAATAGACGATCACGTTGGCCATACTTCATACTGTCCTATTCAATCCAAATAGCTTCTTAAAGTATTAATTAATTAAGACTAGGAACTGCATAGTTTGAGTAGGTAGTTAGCTGTAGATAGTAGTCTAGCTTGGTGTCTTGGTGCTGCTTGTAGTACAGCCTAGTCTATTTATAAGTGTATTTTAAGCCCTAGTTTTAAATTAAATATAAGGCCTTAGATATAAGATTAGATATAAGACTAGATATAAGTATAATAAATAAAATACTAGGTAGGGATGTTACAATGTGGAGGCCGTGTACCAGGATGGAACTTGTGGTTTGTTTAGTAATATTTTAGTCTAGATTTAGATCTTAAGTTAGAATTAAGATACTTGGGAAGTTATTTATCGGATTGAATTCGGACAAGTGTGATAAATGAATTAGTTTAACGACCGAAAGGTCAATTTGTTGCTGTGAAACGGAAAAGTGGGGTAAGAGATATAACTATGTTTGAAATTAGAGACCTATTAGGTTAGATAAGAGAGAGAAAAATATTTCACAAAATGTTCGCACAATTTTACTATAAAGGGTTACAAGTTTTACTTATTTACTAAATATAACTAAATCGTTTAGCTTTCACTTCACTTGAGATCTTGTTACGAATTCACGATCACTTAATCAGCAGAAGAGTTCATTTTCTCGGGAAAAATAAATCAGTTTATACTCTAGCGTGTTCGGCTCACATGACAGGTTATGTCCTTTCACATTTAAATTGGCCTGCTTCAGTCCTTTAAATCACAACGACGATCGTACGAACTATAAATTACAAATGAAGATAACAAAACAAGAGAAATGCAATTAACAAAACAAAACCATAACTTCAATTGTCAGCGTAACAGATAATTCACAGACCATAGACTTTTAAGACAGATAATCTTTGGTGGTAAAGATTACTATTTTTATTTTAATCTCAGTCAAAAATGAGGAATGAAAGTAATTTCTATACAGTCAAGCAAGACGTTCTTATAAAATATAATAGTCTGGGGAGAGAATGCAAAGTATTATTTGATTACATAATAATAAAAATATAGGCATGATTTACAGTGCCGGGTTCGATTCCCGAACTGTGCATAACAATGCAAAGAGCATTTAGTTGGGGGAGAGACACTGTAGTCTACATATCAAATAGGCTAGCCAAGCTATGAGCTAAGTACTTACCAGGTTCAGGTCTTGACGCGGGGGAGAGAGGTTTTATTACAAAAATGAGTTCCATCATTTATTAGAAACAGAATATGGATTTAGGAACACAGACCAGTTCGATCTATATTTTAAGGTATGAATGTATGTTGTGATAGGTTAGACAGGCTTTTACATCTCAAATCGAGCCAATACATAGTCATAATAGTGATCAGTTTATTGATAGTAATATCTATCAAAGTATTTGTAGGAACAAAGAAAGCATCTAAATCGGTTTAGTAAATTTTAAGATGCAGCAGATAGAATATATGTAAAATGAACAGTCAAAGCAATTGCAGGTATATGAAAAAAATACAGCTCACAATAAGTCATCAAAATCTGGTTAGTAAAAGTTGAGATGCAGTAAGCGCAGTAAAAGTGGTTTTACTTTATTTTAGTAAAAGTAAATAATTAGTAAAATGATGACAGGAAAAACATTTAGGTAAAGGCATATCAGTGACTAAGCCATACTAGGAAAAGTTAGTCTGTAAGTGTGAGAATTAATTTAGGACTTCAGAATGATTAAGATAAGCCTCATTGCAAATAAAATATTTAAAAAGCTAAGTTGAATTAGGTATAAGTATGTATGAATTTACCGAGACTAATTTTTCAAAATTATGTTATTTAAAATAATATAGAATTGAGCTAGCAAAGGGTTTAGAAAATAAAAGAAGGGGACCAAGCTTTATTAGAACTCAAAAGTAAATTATTCACAAACTGTTAATTTATACAGGACATAACAAGAGAATGCTTTAATTTCTTCAAAATAAAATGATTGTTTGATTACAAAACAAAAAATGCTATTACAAACCAAAAGTGCAGGAAGGTTAGGTGAAGCATTGTTTAGATAACATTCCGAAATAGGCATTCAATTTTAGTAAGCCCACACTTGAGAGATTCGAAGTTATCCATTGCATTGTTCCGGCCATGCAGTGTTCAAGTATTTGAACTTGATAAGTGAAAATCTTACTAAGCTTCTCGGCTTATTTTAATATCTGAAAATGAAACGGTTATGTTACTTAAAATAACCAAAGTTGCACTAGTTCTGTAATTTAATAAGTAAAGGTATATGGTTCACTTCTATTTAAGTAAGTACTGGGACAACAATGAGGACCTATTCCAAAGTATGTAGAAAATTATAGGTTAATATAGTAATCAATGGATAGGAAGCAACGGATATTACCTGAATGAGTTAATTGGTTTAGTCACTTTTGCCAAATTGAGTGCATAAAACCAGTTGAACAATGATCAGTTCTTCATTTGAAACATAGTAATCGTGTTTTGTTCAACACCTGAAACATAAAATATCGTGCATTTAGTAGTTTTGAGGTGACAGATTGAATACGTAAATATTAGTTATTTACGCCATTACGAGGATTTTATTACAATTAAGTAGTAGATAGTAATAGATAGTAAACAAATAGTCGGTTTCATTACCTGAGTAGGTTGATTGAGATTGAAATGCGTTCGGATCGATTTCTGCTGCAGGAAATGGCCCCTTAACGTTCGAAGTTTGTTTGAATGCGATTAAGATGCTAAAACGTGCTGAAATGCTATTAAATTACTAATTTTCTTGTGGGCGATCTATGAAAAAAGTAATCGATACGCGTCCGTTCGGTTTTTAAATTCGCATCTGTCACATATGACAGTAGGAAAAGGGAAATCATCCATGCAACCAACATTGTCATTTTGAAAAAAAAAGAGTGCGGTATACATTGTAGTTTTATTCCACAGTTGAAAAAAAAAACGACTGAAACGATAAATTCATTGGAATAAAGAATTGTTGTGGTTAATTAATTAGAATTCAAAAACAAAAAAAAAAAACAACAGAATTACCAGCATAGAAGCAGCAGTATCTCGGTTCACGCAAGTTTCACCTTCTATGTCTTAAAATGCGCATAGATAGTAAGATAAATTAAGTTAGTAGATGGGTATTGATAAATTTGATTAATTATAAAAACATTGACTACGAAAATTTTATACTTTTTAACATACAACAGTGTAAATTACACTTAAATTTGAGAGTGAAAGGTATTGTAAAAGGTTATCGATTATTTCCAAGTCTGTGGTAGATGGCGTTAATAGTGTTTCAGTGTTCAAACTGATAAAAACGTCAATAAACGTGGTTCGACAAGTTTAACAATGATAAATTGATCCGTCCTATGATAATTTAAGCGTATAAAGTTTGGTTTTTGCTACTTTTAAGTGTGTTACACAATTCAATATTTTCGTTAAATTTTAATTACATTAGTTTATCGTATACGAACTAGATGGCGCTAGGTGTATGATTCAAGGCATTGATAACTTATTGTGGAAATGAAATTTTAGAAAAAGCATGGTTTATCGTTTGACACATCATGGTCGTACAGTCGATTGTTAGTTGTCTGATTTGTCGATGGTTATGTACTGGCGCTAAATAAGCTTCAACTACTCAACAACAGAGGGCGCTAGTAGTACAATTAATTTTAGTTGTGGTCGGATTGACTTGAAATTTGGTATACGGTTGGACAGGTGGTAGAGCGTTTATGTGATGGTAAAGTTCTGGTGGCTCAGCCGATGTTGTCTCCGCAGGAGGGAACTCTTCAACGGTTAACAGCATCAGTTTGAAATTTGGTACACATATAGAATTTTGGTGTCAAAATAAATAGGAATAGTCAAAAAGAACAAAGAAAGTTTTAACTGGAGGAAGTAAAATAATTAAATAATATTATTAGTTGTACGACTTCATCTCGAACGTGATCTGTTGTATTATTTCAAAGTGAGTATGAAAAAGAGATTGAGGAAGGATGTATGAGTTTAAAAAAAAAAAAAAAGGATGAATGTGTTGTTGCATGAAATTTTAGGAAAATAGTATAAGTTAGATTAAGTTAGTTTTAAGAATGAGTAAAAGGGCTTTGATGATATGGCATTTCACAGAGATGAGGACGGTTTATTGGCATTCTATCCCCTGAAACAGCACACATCAAATAATTTTTCTTTTGCGAAAGGTGTTAGGGTATCACATACTTGCGTGAGACACATATCTTTCCAAAATGCAGCTATCATTAATATGGTATGTATTTTGGCAAAGTTAATCCTAGCCCAAGGTTGATTTTGTGCAAAATATATGCTATCACAAGATTAATACTAACCAAAGGTTAATTTTGTGAGAAAAAAGGAAACATACCTTAACGAAATCAATACTAACAAAAGGTTGATTTTGTATAACAGAAACATACTACCGGTACCAAAGTTAATACTAGCCAAAGGTTAATTTGGTATACAAAGGAAACATACCTTAACATAATCAATACCAATAAAAGGTTGATTTTGAATAAATATACCTACAAAAGGTTAATATTGAACAAATAAAATACTATAACAAGATTAATACTAATCTAAAGGTTAATCTTGAACAAACAAAATACTATAACAAGATTAAATACTAACAAAAGGTTAATTTTGTACTATGAAATGAAACATACCTTAACATAATCAATACCAATAAAAGGTTGATTTTGAATAAATATACCTACAAAAGGTTAATATTGAACAAATAAAATACTATAACAAGATTAATACTAATCTAAAGGTTAATCTTGAACAAACAAAATACTATAACAAGATTAAATACTAACAAAAGGTTAATTTTGTACTATGAAATGAAACATACCTTAACATAATCAATACTAACAAAAGGTTGTTTATGAATAAATATACCTATAAAAGGTTAATCTGGAACAAACAGAATACTATAACAAGATTAATACTAACCAATGGTTAATTTGGTATGAAAAGGAAACGTATCTCAACATAATTAATACTACCGGGAAGATTAAGTTCATATTCTACCTAATCTCATTTTGAATTGATACAAAAATGTGTCTTGGTTAAGTTGTGGCAGGTCAGATTGACATTCGACTATAAAGTCGGCGAAAGAAATTTTATTACTCCACAAGCAGCTAAAAGCTGAAGCGCGAATGGCTAGGCATTACCATACACTTCACATGCTCCAAATTTATATTATTCATTTTACTGAGTGGGAGTTTCAGACGAGACAATTTGATAATGGATGGTTATGATTCCAAGCTATCAACGTGATTTGGTTGGGAGAGGCAGTTCGACAGTTCTTTTCCTTGGTCGCCAAGCAATGCAAGATCGGGGCACTGAAGGGTCGGCGAGGGTCATTAGGACGGAGTGATTCACAACCACTTTCTTTATCCCAGTTAGATCATTTTGCGAAGTCTTATGATCTTTTCAGTAAGTCTGAAATTTTTCATTCTTTATTTTGGGTGTATATTTTTGGTTTAAAAATAAACCACACCACACATTCAGTCACGGGAGAAATGTTAATAGATTAAACTAATATATATATAACAATGTTTAGATTGATATTTGTGAATTACATTATAGGTTAGAATATTTCCTCCAGTTAAAATGGTATTTTTGGTCCTTACGAAAATATTCGGGGAGAGGCTGTGACGAAACGGGGTCTCGTTCCGGTCAAAATTCACAAATAAAATATTAATACTCTCTTATGGAATAATATTCCAAATTTATTTATCAATTAATGCGAAATTATATAGTATTAATTTCTAACAATGTTCCATGGAACAGGGGACACATTTAATTATCACATCAGGTACAAGTACCACTATAAATTCTGTGCAATATTTGTCAATATTTGTCAACATATTTGCCAAAGAATGTCAGACATCAACAAGTAGTCATCCCACTGACAAGGTAAAGCCAGAAGAATATCTCTAGTGTTGCCACTCTCAAAATCAGTAAAGCGGCTCTCACACATTTGAACTCTTGTAAAATGTGCCTTAGACTTCCCGACACCATAGACAAAATAGTCTCAAGGGATCAAATATTTTAGTACATAAGATTGATATAAGAACACTGAATTTCATGAAGGAATATTATTTATGAACCACCTTGCTCAAGCTATGGGAAATGCTTACGGTTTTAGATACTACGATGCAAATGATTTGATGTGTATTTCTCATAGAGGTTTAGGAGCACCTTATGTCTAAATAAAATATAATTCATCTTAACTCATTCTTATTATGGACAAAAGGGCTTCAAGCAACATTAAATTCATTGACAAAAGTATGCATTATCGTTAAGCAAAATATCACACCTTAAAACAGGTTGTCTACGAACAATAAGTCCACAAGACGTCACATTAAGTGTGAGTCTCACACATGTACAGAATACTAAAACTATAGTATTCCATTGCAACTAATGCTGAAAATAGTCTATTATGGCCAAACCTTAATCTCTACCAATAAATAAGAAAGGATTGAAGTGTTTACACATAACCATCTAAGAATTATATACCAACATAAAGACCAAAATGCACAAGAGGATATTTGCGTATTAGTAATAACCTGCTGTTCCGTATTTGTTATCTGTGGTTGTCTGTCATGTTCTTGGGACTGTGGACAAGCATAGCACAGGAAAATAGACCTTATCCTCATTATGTCTGGATAGCAAATAGCGTAAAAATCTGAACAGTCGCCGAAATCGCTGAAATCGCTAAGATCGCCGTAATCGCTAAGATCGCTAAGATCGCCGAGATCGCTGAAATCGCTAAGATCGCTGAAATCGCCAAGATCGCTGAAATCGCTAAGATCGTCGAAATCGCCGAAATAGGGTATAAATACGGGCGTAGATTTTAGGAAAGGGTCTTTTCTCTTCTGTCGGTTCGTAAGCGCGGTTCTTTCAAGCACAAATTAGACTTTAGTAAATACGCGAGATCGGGTCGCGGCTGTTTTACGTTTTTACATTAATTGATTTATTGATTATTTAATTGTTTTGATATTATTGATTTGTGACATAGTGTTCTGTGGTCGTTAATACCAGTAAATATTCCTATCCTTAACCTTGGCGGCTCGGGGCTACTCTCCGGCGTCAATCCTCATTTTTCTCATTCTTTAGAGCCTATACTGGATTTGCGATTATAGAATACTAATTAGCTTGATTAATTACCTTGTGTGCTTGAAGTAGGGATTATACGAAACACGGTTTTCGGGTTTCAAGTCTGGCTACCTAACGGTGATAACAAGGGCTTGAAATTTCAACACATTGTTTACAGTGTGAGCTGAAGCGTTGAGGTTCGACTCAGCACCTGACTCCCAGCGAAATATCTGGGTAGGGTAACTTACCTCCTAGCGAGTACCCAGGCTTTCGTGTTCTGCTGTGTCGGAACATGGGAACTGGTCTCGCTGGTCTCTTATCTAAATATTTATATATTCACACTACTATAATCTCTAGTTAGGATGTCGTCTGCACCCTAGGCTTCGGCCGTAGACGATGTCAATACACATGGCGTAGGACTTTATACACAAGGAGATGCCACTCCAATCCCTTCTTTAGAATAGTGTAGAAGTTTCCATTGCACTCCCGGAAACTGCATAACACATCACACGTTTAATTGTAAATGTGAGGGTTTTCCTCCAGGTTTCGATACACAGCTGACTAGAATAGGAATATTAATTTAGGCATGAATAGGGAGGTTTTACTTATGTTAGGTTAGGCTTTTATCTCAACATCTGTTTTACCTTGTAACAACAAGTGAAAATTATGTGTTTTAATTAATTATATTAAATAAACATTTACTATTAGAAAGATAGAATGTGACAGTTCAATCTTCCTTAAGAATCCTCCGCCTTTAAGTTATCAGTAGAATGAAGCGATGAAGCTTTGTTTTTATGATCTACATAGGTATTTAAGATTGGTATTATTTAGTTGATATGCTAATTTCCATAGCTTTCTGGGTGTTATAAATTTATATTTGATGGAAAATTCCTTAGATCCCCTTTTGCTTTAAACTGATAAGTAATTGATTGAAATACTTTTAGATATGACTAAGATCAATGAATCTGACTTATCTTTCTGATTGAAAAACATATATCAAAATAACAGAAAACACCCAATTTATAAAGTAGTTTTCCTTCTGTACCAGAATGATTGGACAGCATAGTATAGGAATAATTAGAGTTAAATTTATCCTCTTACCCATTGTGGTACAATAACATGACATACTGACTAAAGACTAGTAAACTCACAAGTCTTGTGTCGGAGTTCCTTAGGGTCTCTGGACGAGGAACACGGTTACTGGCAACGATCAGTTGAGAACAATCTCAAGAGCGAAGGTGGGGCTCTAACTTTAACACAAAAGACAATTAGAGTCATTCGGGGTAACAGCACGCGGTGGGTAAAAGTACGCGGTGCTCCGATCTCCGACAGGGGTGGGGGGGCCGAGGTCTGTGTTTGTAAAACAGAGTGGCCCTACTGTCGCCGTTTAGGAGCCACACGCCGCGCCGACGCAATCTTAGTACTGGTCGCGACACGTCGCCGAATATTTGTAGCACGCTTATTTCGTTTAATTTTTGTGCCACGGAAAAGTGTGCTGTAGTTAAATGGATAGCTCTGTGCCAGTAAGTCTACTATATTTCTATTGTTCATTTAATGTAGTTTTTATGTAAGTTTATCATATTCGTAAAAAGTATTTAACGTGTGTGTTGTGACTGATTATTTGGTATATTTGCCGATTGGGGTAAGAGTACGAGATTAATAGTACGCACGCGTACTTACCCCCGTTGCGTACTTATACCCCAAATGAAATAAAAATATCAAAAAAAAAAACAATCTTTCAGAATACACCAAAATGCCGAGAAATTACATAAGGAAGGCCCCTGAGCGGACCCTCATCTCAGATGACCAAATAATGAAGGCGAAAAACATCGGGTCAAGAGTACGCATTGGAAAAGTTTTCAGTTAAGCCTATGTAGGGCTAAAACTAATTAATCTTGATGGAAAATTTTCTTAAATAGTGAAAATTTATTGAATATTCTACAGATTTAATATCATAACATGCCAATTATACAATTCTTTATAGGTCTGGGAGGCCATCAAAAAAAAAATGCGTGCTCTTGACCCGAATGACTGCGTACGTTTACCCCGCGTGCGTAACTTTACCCTAAGACTTGCGTAATTTTACCCACACATCGGGTCAAGATTACGCATTGGAAAAGTTTTCAGTTAAGCCTATGTAGGGCTAAAACTAATTAATCTTGATGGAAAATTTTCTTAAATAGTGAAAATTTATTCAATATTCTACAGATTTAATATCATAACATGCCAATTATATACTTCTTTATAGGTCTGGGAGGCCATCAAAAAAAAAGTGCGTGCTCTTGACCCGAATGACTCTACTCATTTTACCAACATAAATACTTGTTATAATTCCAGACTAAGCGTTTGAAATTACCAGGATATTAGTTCTCCATCACTTAAATACTCCAAGATATAAATAAACCCCTAGTTATTAGTATTTAACTATAATTTGTCATTTTCTGTTAGTGTTCGGTAACAGTAATTTGCAGAACTGAGTTCTGTGTGAGCGGAAAGG
Source organism: Pandemis corylana (assembly GCA_949127965.1). NCBI lineage: Eukaryota > Metazoa > Arthropoda > Insecta > Lepidoptera > Tortricidae > Pandemis > Pandemis corylana. The sequence goes on from OX421850.1 coordinate 24,720,044, forward strand.
TTCAGATAGATATAGGGCATTTTAGTGTTAATGTTTAGGGCATAGTTTACTTCTTAGGATTAGCATCTCTTGCCTCCACTAAACGAGTTTGAGTTACTACCACAATGTAGGGAATAGACGATCACGTTGGCCATACTTCATACTGTCCTATTCAATCCAAATAGCTTCTTAAAGTATTAATTAATTAAGACTAGGAACTGCATAGTTTGAGTAGGTAGTTAGCTGTAGATAGTAGTCTAGCTTGGTGTCTTGGTGCTGCTTGTAGTACAGCCTAGTCTATTTATAAGTGTATTTTAAGCCCTAGTTTTAAATTAAATATAAGGCCTTAGATATAAGATTAGATATAAGACTAGATATAAGTATAATAAATAAAATACTAGGTAGGGATGTTACATCTCCAGTCCATTATGGTTGTCTGGTAGAGATCGCTCTGTAGCGATAAGGTCGCCTATTGTTACCTTGTAATATTCTGTATTCCTTTTTTCTGTTTTGGTTGTTATATGTGGTGTTCAATAAGGGGGCGTCCATTAATTACGTGAGGCATTTTTAAGGATTTTTTGACCCCCCCCCCTCCCCCCTTGGTGAGATGTCGTAAGATTTTTCTCGACCCCCTCCCCCCTACCCCAATCTCACGTGAGATTTTTCAAAACTTGTTCTTTAGGTATAAAAGTTCCTATTGGATTTATTAAAAAACATAACACAATTTCGGATAAATATGACGAATATAATTGTGTCAGATTTTGTTATAGTATAGTTTAGTAAAAAAAAATTACGTGATATTTGTTAAGACCCCCCTCTCCCCCAGGTGAGATTTAGTAAGATTCGGCTCGACCCCCCCCCCCCCCCCCCCCCTAAATACCTCACGTAATTAATGGACGCCCCCTAAATAGTTATTGTATTGTATTGTAATAGGTACATATAAAAATTACTTATACATATATCTACAATGCAAAAACTGATTTCGATCTGGGGACAATGCTAGTACTGATGTGCAACGATACCGCGGTACAAACATTTATTTTCGCCGGGTTTTACGGATCGAGAATATTTTTATTAATAAAAAATGGATATATACAAAATATTATCACTTACTTTTTCTTAAAATAAAAATAAACAGTAAAAAGAACTTGCTTGTACTCGTGTCAGGAGTGTTTTTATTCGATATCAATATACTTAATATTTTCTTAGTCTTAGTTACTTATATCTAGGCATCAGTAGAGTTAATTTATAATGCCTCTGTCAATTACAGTCGAATGCTGTGTGAGGGCAATCCATTCACCTTAAATCCACTTCCAACGTACGTATATAGGTTAGGTCAGAACCTTCTTTTGACTATATTGTAGTTTCAGTTTTGCTCGCAAGACAGAGTGATATAGTACTATATAGTGATATATTTATATAAAATTACACCGTATTTCGTTCTAAATGTGCTTAATACAGTAAAAACGCATAAAAATTATGTTTTTGTAGAACAGAATTCGCGCTTTACATATTTACGTGATTTTAAAAACGTGTTATGTCAAATACGACGACGTCTAGTAAATAGGCACGTTCAATAAAGTTGCAAGTCAGTAACTTACCAGTTATCATCAGTAACTTTAAAACTACTATACTCATAGGACGTTGCTCTGGAATAAACGTCATGTTACTTGTTGATATTAAATATAATATACATACAAAAATCACATATTTATCCCTTACGGGGAGACAGAGCCTATAATAAGGTAACTAAAGATAAAGATAAAGGGCTAACAATGTATGTGTCCAAGGCATAATAATTAAATGTTTTTTTTTCTTTAATATGCTCCTGTGAATGAATTTAAAATAATCCATGAATTTTGAATCCCGTAATTTTGCTATGCAACATTTGACTAACTCATCATTTGGCAAACTTTTATTACCTACTTCTAGTTCGTACTCGTAGACTTCGTCTTTATTGTTATTGTTTTGAAGGTATTTCATACCACACATGCACCATTATACATACAGTGCTACTACTCAGAGAGCAGTGCATGTATCGTTTTCTTAACTAGTAACTTTAACCTGTCTATGGGCAGTGGTGATCACTTACCATCAGGTGACCCACTTGCTCGTTTGCCTTCCTATTCATAAAAAAAAAAAAAAAACTATTACAATCACCCATAGTAGCAACATTACAAGCGCATAGCTATTAAACATTTTAGTTGTAGTTTTATTTTCAAGTAGGTAAATTGCAACGTAGCAGCTACTCAGCAGATAGTAATGCTACTAACTCGATTCGTGGTCGCTGCCATGGGAAAGAGATTTTATGCTGCAGTTCTGAGCATAAAATATTGCCATTGCTGAAGATGTTCGGTTCGTATCGTATTTCGCTGTCTTTAATTTGTTATATACTTTTTTCTTCCTGGTTAGGATAGTATTACTAATGTTTGATTTATGTTTTTTTTTCTTGGAAACTGTTGTTATTGGTGCTTATGGGCAACCGAGAGGTATAGTTTCACAAATACATGATACTTTCATATTTATATTGCTTTATTTTCAGAAGTGAGCTCCTAGAAAGACATTCGGGTTTCAGGTACCATCAGTAGATTCACGTATAAAATGCATAAGAGAGAGTGAGACAGGAAGACAAATCCGAAGGTCTTTTTAAATACTATCGCACTGTATGTAGACTAGATAGATTATTAAGTACCTTCATCACCATTCATAAAATAATGAGTCAGTTGAGTAGAAAAAAATATTGTAACGTACACATTTTCCGCAGCGCTAAAAATGACATAGTAGGAGAAAAAAAACAACATTACTTTTTCAAAATAACTAACTACTATAATTGCGTATGTCATGTTTGATAATATGCACATTGCACGTGCACCAGAATAAACTGGTACTTATGACACAATCTTCATTGATGAACTACTTAAAAGTATACCTAATTAATTAACTAACGCAGGAGTACCTTCCTAAGGTGGTTTAAAATATCGGTACAAGCAGATATACACGGTGATTTTGAATTAGTATACAGGAACCTTACTCTGTAATCGATGGCAAATTATATTTCAGTTTTTTTAGCAAAAGAAATGAGGTATGTACCCTTACAATCTTGACCAGTCTTAATTTTTATCAAAAAACACTTTAAAAATCGCGGTAACTGGAAAATATAAAACCATATTTTAAAACAAAACATAATATTTTAATTGTAACTTGCTGTTATTTATTTTATAAAACTGTTTCTCACTTTTTAGTACTTATACATTTGTTTGTTTAATCGTTTCTTATGCTAAAAAAACTGAAGGATATATTTTGATTAGAAGTTCGTAAAACAAGCATGATGTTAAAAATTCATTTTTTATTATTTAGGATTCAATTTCGAACCGAAATTATTGTCAGTACGCCTAGTTACTACGTGGTTTGTCTTATCTGACAGTACTCTGTAACCGATGGCAAATTATATTTCCGTTTTTTTTGTAAATGTGTTTTGTCTTATCTGACAGTACCTACCTAAACTGACGTATGCATCTCAAGATATGTGGGGTTACCATACAATTAGTCTACATAACTTTTCATATAATTTAATTTATTTAAAAACCTATTTCATTTAATCAATTAATTATTTTAACACACGCATAGTTAGATTAAATTTTGCCCAGACCGTAAGATGAATTGGTTCCTGTATACTAATTGAAAGTCACCATGTAAGTAAGGAACTTACTTGGATGTTTATTAATTCTATAAATTGTTTGGTTTGGTACGGCTGGGTCGACGAGAGTCACCGGTTGATAATGGTACGTGTCGTTCGGTGGGCTGCCGGGAATGCCGTAAGACCAGTCAAGCCGAGTGCGCCGCTCGGTGCAAATATTCACAGGCCGTTCCCTTAACGCTTGCTCAGCGCTCACAATCGTATACCGCCACGCAGTACCGCCTCCTCATCTCTGCGATCCTGGTACTTCAAATAATTCTTTGTTTGAAAATTCATAGTACGAGTATACGTTTTTATATGATTTTAATGTTGTGTTTATTATTACGAGAGCTACACGTACAAGTTAATGGATTAAGATGAGGTTTAGTATTTTAACTTCAGCGAACTGTGGCGTGCTTTATAGATACAGGCATTGCCTAAGACGAAAACTCTTCATACAACAAGTGCAGAATGATCGAGTTGAGTTGAGAAGTTCGTAAGGGGGCACGCATAGTGCATACCCCACTGCAAGTGCAAGCTTTCTTCAAAGACCTAGACCGTTACCAGCTACCAACGAACCGATTTTGTCTACAAATCGCCTTGCCAAAGTGCCGCGCTAAAAATTAATGTGGCCGGCGTAGTGATTAGCATAACATTAGTATGTACCACCGGGTATGTTTGTCGAGCACTCGCCTCGAGAAATATTTGAGTAACGGAACTGTGGCTGGCTGGAGGCGGCTGGACACGTCGCGGCGAAACCTACCGAACTAATCAATTGTGCTACTTAGGCCAAACGAATAAGTATATTTTACCTGCTGTAATTTAATTTAGCTCGTTTATACTTTAGCTGGTGAATTTAGCAAAACTTTCAACCTTCTTCAAGTCTTCTTCAAATAAAAAAAACTTAGAAATGAAAAATGATGAGTACCTATGCTTAGTGTAAGTTTTCAATCACAAAATACGTCTTGATCGCGTTTGCGTTAAAACGACAAATACTATGAGAGCTTTTTGTTGCCATTTCGTTCCGCTAGTGGCGCTGCTAATTTGCCCGTCTAATTGAGACGTAAACATAGTAGTAATTGAGGCGTTTTAGATGTTTTTCGTGTTTAAAACTTACACGAGAATCAGTGTACTATCTTACTCTTACGGTAAGTTTTTGATCACAAAATACGTCTCCGAACGCGTTTGCGTTAAAATGACAAATACTATGAGAGCAGTTTGTAGTCGTTTTGATTAATTTTTCTATAGTAGTTGAGACGTTTACGAGAACGCGTTCGAGACGTTTCTTGTGTGAAAACATACACTAGAAGCTCAGATTAACAATTTCAAAGAGTTAATTTTGTATGACAAAGTAATTATCACTTTTTTCAACCAATAGTGACCAAGCTTAAGCTGTCACTAAAGTGCAAAATATTATCTGCCTGTCAAAAATACCTGACTAGCAGAAAAAATAATTAATATCGTGATCGCGCAAAATTGAGTTTATTGAACTCCAAGAATTCAATGTTTCCGTGGCACCTATAATCTCACCCGTTGGCCTTGTAGAAAAGGCTCGGCACCAGATCGGTAAAGATGAATTTAGGGTTTCGTTAATATAAAAAAAAACATTTCCATGAAGTTGCATCAATTAGATACAATCAATAGGCATCATTTGGATTTTAAGGAGACATTTTTCAATTGAAGGAGTTAAATAATAAAAACATCAAAAGTATTTCGTAAATTAATACGGAACCCACAAGCGGCAAACGGAGTTTCAAATTTTAAAAATAAGAGGGATTTCAAAATGCTTTTTATGGAATGGATGTTCGAACTGGTTTATACACAAATCTAGCCGAGCTAACAAACTTTGAGTCAGGTTGTCTTGAGATTTCCATATAAATGTGTTGTGTGAGAAGAGTGAGACCGGTCTTTGTTTATTGAATTTTTATACAAAACGACACACCGAGCTGAGGACTGCTGAGAACACGTTCCGGAACCTCTTGCTTCAAAATACTAGTTAGCCCGTTTATTAAAGCTGCAGTAATTTAATCACTTACGAAAAATTAAATTAGTATTGTCCTTTAACAAACTCGGCATGTCATTCTCAATTCTAAGATCGGTCCCGAAAATTTTTCCTTTATGCAGATTTACGGGCAGGTAGTACTTATTTTAGTTGCCACTTATAACAGTTTGTTCTTCTGAATAACGCCTACCCTACCTCTAACTAGACTCTATTCTGAAGGAATAATATTGAGACTATGATCAAAGATAGTACCAACTCTAACTTAATACTACTATATATACGAGTTTCATGCCTGAAATTTGTCTTCTGTATATTAAATGCTAAAGATTGTATGAGATGTAAAAACGCGAAAAATCTTTTCAGCGTTCGCAGACAATTTTGTTTTGTCACAAGTAATTTGTCCAATAACTTTGAACCAGTCTTCGTCAATAATTCTCAATAATTTTACGAGTACGCTTCGCGACATTATATTCGCGATCATTTGATATTCGCGAAAGCAGTCGCAGGCGGGGATGCCAGCTCCATTGTCTGGGCTGAGCTGAGTCACACAAGGACAGGCGGCGCGCGCAGCTATTTCGGTTTGTCATGCGTAGGCGGCGCATGCCATCCCTATCTTTTGTCTCTTGACCCGCTCAGGAACACTAGGAAATGCTTAGCTGTCTGCACACCGTCGCGTCACATACAACCGTCCACGCAGTACATTGGATGCTTTTATACCGGAGACGAGCAAACTATGGTCTCCCGACTTAAGTGAAAAAGAACGGTAAAGATGGTAATATGCCATGGTAATGCCAATTTGCAAAATAAAATTTTAATTTTCATTTTAATTTTCATTTTCATTTTCATTTTCATTTTCATTTTCATTTTCAATACCAAAACGGTTTTGTACAATGTTATGCTCTTTTCTTCTACATTGAGCCCATTGGCTACCTAACTACATCGATTTCTATTAGGCAATTTATTTATTGTTTCCTCCTCTTGTCTGGCCTTAGACTACGATATTAAAAGTTTGACGTTCATTAAGCTGCTAACATTTGACTGCCTTGTTTTTTAGGGTTCCGAGCCCCAAAAAGAATAACGTAACCCTTACATGATAACTTTGTTGTCCGTCCATCCGTCTGTCTGTTTGTCAAGACCTTTTTTCTCAGGAACGCGTGAAAGTAGAAAGTATAAATTAATACCAAAAACTTAAATCTGCGGCCCCTTAGAGCTGTGAAAAAATCAAACGTTGTCAACTTAATCAAAAGTCCTCGAAAGCTTTTACGAAAAGGCATAAATGTGTAAATAATAAAAAAATATATATATATATATGTTCGGTACGTAGTTAGAGGGAGTGTACGAGACACTGTTTAGTCAATTCCGATTCAGTTTAGGTTCGCTCGCTGTCAGATAAATTGTAAAAATGACAGCTAAACCCTGGTTAACTCTTACAACAAACCTTGGGTTATGTTTGACTTACAGACGTATTTCTATTTACTATCTATTAATAGAAGTTATTCAAGCGAATTCGAAAAACGTATTTTTGTGTGAAAAATTCGATAACAAAGCCAGTGGCTTGTAGGTATAATGTTAAAAAAAAAAAACTCGACAAATAAGTCACAATTGTTTTCGCTAGTTTGCTCGTATAAAATTTTAAAACATAAAAGTCTTCACTTCAATAATAAAGAGGAGTACATACATAATGTAGGTAAGTATATTATGCATATTGTTGCCGGCTACGTCGGGTTATCGCTATATGTTGATATGTGGACAGTATGCAATTTAACGGGATAAAAATATCCCATGTCTCTATCTTATCTCCACAAGTTGAGAACTTGTATATCTATGCGATTTTTTATCCCTCTGTGATGATGAAGATGATTGAACCAAAAATAAAGAAAAACCACAAATCAACAAATCCTTAGTCTTTTTTTTTCCAATGTAAATTCTCACATGAAACCAGAAAAACTCGGATCAGCAAGCCCGGATTCGAGCCCTCTTGGTGACATACCTATATGTCACGAGTATAGTACAAGTATAAAATGTAATTAGTGAAATAGACGCAGCTGAAGTTTCATATTGTTTCAATATTTGCAACTAGGTACTCATGTTCCCATTGCCGCGGGTTAGTCCGGTACAGGAATATTGCCGGGGGGTTTTTAATAGATTCTAATGTTGCCGACAATATTGGGAAATAATCCCCGTAACAATATTGATATCAATTACAAAGCGCAAACGACAAGGAGTAGGTTGGCGACACGCACATTTCCCTGCTTTTGCATGCACATTTTTGCTTTGGCACATCAGTATCACGAATATATACAGCCTTGGTCATAAACTACTTAAAACTTAACAGTAACTATAACAAACTTCTCGAACGCATTCACGTGTAAAAATACTATGATATTTAGTTTGTAGCTGTTATACCTACTGGCAGCAGCGCTGCCAATTTTTTCATAGCTATTGAAACGATACTTAAGCTATAAGCAACTTCTTGCTGCACTGGAAAAGTAGAAGAGGAAGAAAGACCCCTGAGAACAAAGTACTGAGAAAGGTCTTAGCCCTTGGATGAACCAGTCCTGGTTGAACTCTATTGACACGGTTATTCAATTGACACACATAGAGCCCTTTCTATGGAGGAGGTTCTTAGAAAACCCCGGCCTCTAATTAGCTCTTCCTGGGAAAGGCAGAAGTTTCCTCAGTCCATTAAAAATGAAACGAGGCGCGAAATACGACCGATCATTATAGGTCGCTATAGTTACAATGCTATTTATTGAGACCAAATATCCGGGAAAGTTCGTAAAATATGCTTATATTATATTGCTTTTTGTGACATCCCATATATTACACGTATTTATGTACCTAGTGTGTACGCACGTAACTTATCCAATTAAATACTAACGCGTTTCAAGTTTTATTTTTGTTGTGTCTACCCTACGTACAGTTCCTAAGGATGTTTTTTCTCGTCTACCCTACGATGTTGAGTGTTGTTGTATAAGTATTGTAAGAGTATATCAGGTTTTCTGATAATAATTATTGATTCAGAAATAGGTACGTTTGCGAGACATTAAGTATTAAAGTGCTAATTTTCGTTTGCAGGGTACCTAACAGTCGTTTTTAGATTATGTGTGTGAAAAATTTTACGGCACTATTGCGTTTGTTTTTTATTGATTTTATATGGAAAAATATCACAGCTGTGTAGGCTTTATAGTCGACTAAAACGTAATATTGAGTTTGTGCGGCATTTTCCGCAACCCCACACTGCGCGCGGTTCGACACGCACTTATTTAACTTCATTAAATTTTCTCAATGCACAAAACTTCCATTCAGTAAAGTTTTCAAGTTGGAGTAGACCTAAGCTTTTTTTAATTACTACTTACGTTCTTCGTACGAGTATGATTTATTTAATTAAATGTCTGGACAGGTTGTCGTAAGCGCATTAGCATCTTGCTGTTGTATATTATTTCCAGTTATACCTACTATCAAAGAAGAGGTAGGTACCCTATTGCAATATTTATTGTACCTACTTACCTTAACTATCAAAGGTGTACCTCCAGTGTACTTAACGACAGGGTTGCCTCTCTTGTTAGAATTATGATATATTTATTTATACGGTCTTATAATTTAAATTTAAAATATAGCAGTATCAGTGTCTTGAGCAAGACAGTCTTAATGTTACTAAGCTTCCGTAAGCAGCAAATAATTGGGTAAAAATAGAACCTCTGTTTCCATCTCTGCGTAAGTTGAAGGTTTTTTTAAACTGTGTTTAATTTACTGAAACGGTATACTTTGCGAGATAGTAGAATTTAATCACAATTATGGAACAATACTCTTTTCGAGGTAGATCTACAACGAAAAGATTTGAAATTAATTGTTTCAGTCTTTTATGTATTGAGAATGGGTGTAAATAATGGGCTGTAAAAGCAAAATAAGGATAAGATTGTGAATGACGATATTTTAATGCAACAGAACTACATACAAGACCACAAGCTAGGAGATGAACAATCAACGAAGGAAAGTAGTCAAAACTAGAGGAATAAAAATACATAAATAAATAATATCAAAATACCTATACAACATAAAAAAAGAAACTAGTTTCAAAATAACAGCCAAAAAGTGAAAAATAATCATAGCAATTTCAAATAGATTTCGGTTTGCGCTACAGGACCTAATTAATGATCTGTTTGAAGTGCCTTAGCCAGCTCGAATAGGCTAGGTGCGCTCCTGCCACGCATGCCACGCATGCCACGCTAAGTAAGCTGGGAGCGCGGGTGAAGCGTGCTGAGGCACCGACTTCAATCAGTTCATTAGGTTGCGGACACTGGCATATATTTTGGTTTGAAATTTCTATGGTTATTATTAGGATGGTTTATTTTTGCGATTATTAGTGAGTTGTTTTGTAATTCATCCAACTTACAACAGCCTAATATCAACTGCTTATCAGCTTTAACATAACCATAGATTAAACATTTAAAAATCCCCCACGCACAATCTGCTGGACCAATTTTTACCAAACATGGCTAAGAACTACCACAAGGAAACTGGCTTTCGAATGAATAAAACCGCATTGAAATCGGTCCATCCGCTGGACAGCTACGATGCCACAGACAGATGCACACACATCATGATTCTATTGTGGCCTCTCCCCCCAACCGAGATCTTAATACATCGACGTCAAACTTATGACACCTCTCTGTTTACGTTGGGGGTTTAAATAGTTCTCAATGCCGGGACGTTACCTGTGGAGGAGTTCTCTTGGTATCTACTTTACAAACTTTTCTAATTTAAACCTAGGAAGTACTCTCTTTGAAACAAAAATAGAATATTCCAAATCAGTTGAGGCATCCTCGAGTAATCGCGTGACATGACATACATATAAAAAAATAGTCGTATTGGGAACCTCCTCCGTTATTGAAGTCTGTTTTAAGAATAGTTCGCAACATTGTGTTCAAAAGCCTTAGGGTAATCTTTCTGTGCTGTTGAGCAGCAATAAAGTACAGTTGACAACCCTAAGTACAGGGGACCCCGTCGCACCTACTAAAGTACCTACTCATTAGCACTAATTGATATTGCCTAGAGTTCGTCTCTGTCTACAACACAACAGATAATAAACTCTAATGCAGCGATTCGTTAAGCGGGTTCCGTGGAGCCTTAGTGTTACATACATACATACATTTATCTAGTCTTTATCCCTTACGGGGTAGACAGTTCCTTCCATGCTGGTCTGGGAGCAAAGAAAAAACATAGAATGTACCAGTTACTTCTCGTCCCGCGCATTGCAGATTGTAAAAGCCCATCGAGGGAATGGGCGTAATCCTTAGGAATCATGTTATAGGCGATGCGGATTGCAACCCATCACTATTTTGATTCCTTTTTCCACCTATACGCCTACAATCATGCTAAACGTGGCCTTTAGGTTTTGTGAATCAAAATAGTGATGGGTTGCTAGCCGCATGGCCTTTTTCGCCCATTCCCTCGATGGGAACAGAAGCAACTGGTCCATTCTATGTTTTTTCTTTACTCCTAGACCAACATGGAAGCCTTAGCAAGTAAGTAAAAGTAAGTAAATGCTTTATTGTACAAATATAAAGAAACAGAGACAAATCACAAAAAAGACCTTAAATAAATGCACAAAGGCGAACTTATCCCTATAAGGGATCTCTACCAGTTAGTCTTAGTGTTCCTTGGGAGAATTTTTAAGGTAATCCAACTCCATAGCCATACAAAATTCTATAGGTAAATTTGTGATAGGGGTTGTTTCGGGAGCTGGGTTCAGACGAGTAATAATGACTTGGAAAGTGTTCCGTGGAGCTGAAAGTTTGGGAATCGGCTCTAAGATCTCGTAAAGTTTACAAAAAGCGTTAAAGTTTAATTTACAGAATCTGCCACCAGGTGAAAAAAACTTTAATTGAGAAGACACTGACTAACAACGACTATTATTCTGCTCCAACTTTGACCTACGTCTCATTTAGTTGTAGTTTCTACTCGATAAATAACGAATATAGTCAACAAGATAATTATCTACGACGGTGAATTTTTTGGCGTGCGTTTTTATATTTGATATCCCGAACATAGCAATAGACACAACAAAGCTCTAGAACATTATGCTTAGTGTAAGTTTTCGGTCATAAAAACACAAAATGTCAAATACTATGAGAACAGCTTCGAGCATCTAGTGTAAGTTTACGCATATAAATACGTCTCGAACGCGTTCGCGACACGTCTCAATAACTATGGGACAATTGACAGCGCCGCTAGTCGAACGAAACGGCAACAAACAGTTCTCATAGTATTCGACAGTTTAATGCTAACGTGATCGACACGTATTTTACTATCGAAATGTCATTTTAACGCAAACGCGTTCGAGACGTATTTTGTGACCGAAAACCTACACCATAGTCAATATATAGCAGTATGGAAACTAGGCTTATTTTTTGAAATAAATACCTACGCTCCTATAGAGCGTTAGGGTTGTCGATTAATTTTTTGTAAAATTGAGACGCTTTTAGTTAGCGCTATCTCAGCTAGTAAGGCCTGTTTTAAAGTAACTAGCTACACTTAATTAAGAGTATTAGGGTTGGCACACTTAATTTCCGTAAAAAAGAAACAAAAGTTTATTTGGGTTCTATAATAATTAAATAATCGAATAAATTATCTCGTTTATAAATAAAATAGGGTATTTAAAAAAACTTCAACAGTTTAATATTTCTTTATTCGTCGTTAGGTAAGTATTATATATTACTTACTGAAAAATACTTTCCTGCTACGATACGTTCGGAAAGCTGTATTATTAAATTATATGGTATGAAAAATTCTCATCCGAATGAATAGCTTTCTTAAATAAACTATTGGGAAACATAGACAAACTGCGCAATACGCTCTTGGCATGGTCAAAACGAAAAGATCGCGGACTGTCTGGGCGCACGTAACAGACGGCCACTCGTCACGTCACAACGCGGCCCTCGCGACTGACGGCACCGCGAGATCCCCTTAGGGGCCATGTTTGGTAAAAATCGGTCGAGCAGTTTAAAGAGTATCGGCTCTTTTCCAAAATATTGTAAGTAAGGCATTTTGGCATAAAATTGAATTATTTTTATATTTACGTACGATTAATTACTCGATTCATGCGTAAGGTGTTTTTAAATAGTTAATTTAATGTTACCAATTAAATTAGTTATCTATTATTGCCCAGGGTGCACCGGCCCAAAGGCTACCATCCCCGTTAGAGCGGAACCGTAAAGTAACGCTCGAGCTTATATATATGTCAACTAAGTGAGAGTCAGGTACGTACCTTACCTATGAGGGAGAGTCACAGAGAAAACGCAAGGTTACAACGTCAATAGAATTCCATATATTGCCGCAAATAATTACGTTCGGTTTTAAATTACGTTATAGTTTTGGCGAAAAATAAGATTGGTGTGATCACTGTGAACTTCCGTAGATTGGCTAATAATTTTCGCAGAAATCGGAACAGGGGCCCGATTTATGAAAGCACATCACTCAAAAGTGGAAATTACAACTACAGCTGAATTAAAATTTTCGACTAGTAGACAAAATTAATTAGGGCTGTAATTTTCTCCATTCTTTATTGGCATTGCTGCATGGTAAGCAACCTGTGTGACACACCATACCTACCCCATTTAACTAGACTTCCAGTAGTTCAAATTAAGTTAAACGCTCAGTTGACGAGCATCGAACGTCACAAATGTCATAATACGTGCCAGTCATGCCGTCACTAATGTGCTCCGCGCGCCATCTTTGTTTCAAAATAACGAAAAATCAACAATCAGCTGACACTGAATAGTCATCCGTGCACTTTTGATTTCGTACGGCACTTTGATCCAGTGCACCGGCAATGCTTCAAATGTCTGTTAGATGGATCGCACGTTTCGGTATAATAGTGGGCGTAAGTACCTACTTACTCGAGCGTCGAAGAGTGAAAAAACGAGTTCATTGAATGATGTACAAAAAGCGGGGATGCTTCAGCTTTAGTAGATGTGGTGTGTTTGGATGTGGTACTTAATATAATGCTTGTTTGTAAATTATAATAGTTTGAAGGCAAAAGTTGGTAACTAATGGATTAATCCCTAGGTACTAATAATTTAGCTAATATTAGAAAAGCGAAAGTAAAGTAACTCTGTATGTCTCTGTGTGTCCTTTTCACGCTTAAAACGCCGAACTGATTTAGTTGAAAATTAGTATACAGATAGTTTCCGTCCCGGGGAATGACATACGATAGTTTTTATCCCGGAAAATAGCGTAGTTAGTCATAATAATAGCGGATAGTCGCGGGCAACAAGTACGTCATATTAAATATCTACCTACTCTACCTAATTATATTAAACCGGTAAAATTAGTTCATTGTTGTTCGTATGTAGGACTGAGTTTATTCTAAAAGTCTATCACTAACAGCAGGTTACACTACCCTCGATTAACATGGGCTACTTTTCATTTCAGGAAAGTGCGTAGTTCCCGTGGGACGCAGCCAAAGTTGCGGGGAACAGCTAGTACATTATACTTGTAGAGACATCGAACATTCATAGAAGGTTCTTGCGTGCATTTCATGTTCGGTTGGTCGAGACACGCGGGTGCGTGTCAGCCAAGTTCAAATAAAAGGAACTGGCGACGCTGCCGTGTGTATACACGAACCATTTCGAGCTACTTTTAATCTCAAACAACAACTCGAAACCTATTTAACCTACATACATCAAATTTGGCACATTTATCATAGAATAAATAAGAACATCGTAGAACGGAAACTCCCGCGCACGGCCGGACTCAAGGTCACGATATTAGAGTACCCGTTAAGCGGCTATTTTATTTAGTCGGGCTGTCACGGCCGGCGTCGCCGCACGCGCGTTTGGCTGTTTGCAACTGAATAAGAATAAACTACTACTAGTTTTACATGAGCCTGTATGTATTTAATTTTATACTTGTAGGTAAGTAATACTTCCTTAAATCACCTTAAATGGCTTCATTTGGTATGGCACTTGTAATAACTTCTTACTTAGAAGTACCTACCTATCTATAATATGTAGGTACGTACCTAATGATTTATAAATCTCATATTTTGTAAAATTAGAATAAAATAATGATTTCAAAGTGAATAAAAACTTGTATTTTAGCGATATTATCTTTAGACGTAAGTAATATTTAACAGTAAGCAACCCTAGCAACACGCCTGGATGACAGAGGGGTGTAACGATGTGAAGGTAGGTATATAAATGGCGGCGTTTTGACGCGGTCAAAAGAGATTCCGTTCTAATCTGTTATTATTTATTCTATGCATTTATATAGACCCCCAAGCTTGCATAAAATGCAAAATTTCATAAATGTAGCTCAAACAGATACGTAGCGATAGACACTTGACATTTGGTATATCAAGCTGAAAATTATTAAAACTAATAAGCGTACATATCTGAAATGAGGTTAGTTAGTTTTGCCATACACCGCTAGATGGCGCTAGTAATATGATATTTTGATGCATTTTTTATTTGTTAAAGCCTATGCAAGCCATTGTTACTGTTTTAAAGCCCAACTTAATATATTATTATTACTAAATTTGGTCTGAAGTAGTTTAACTGTGGAGACAACTAGATGGCGTTAGTACGCATTTAATCAAACCTCTTAGTTTGTATAAAATCCAAAATGTTATTTTTCAAATCAAATTTAGCTCATATAGATATTAATACAGAGGTATTAAAGTTTAAAATCGGCATTTTTAGACTGCCCCATAGACTTACATATCCAAAACTTAACTCAATTCAAAATGACTTTGAAACTTCGTATTTGGCATCATGATACTGACCTATTTAACATCTAATAGAACTTACTTTCAACAAGAGCCGCAATAATGTTTACTTTATTACTCGTTAGAGGGCTCTCTACCAGATTTAAACATGCTAACATATTTTTTGTTGGAAATCTGACAAATAATACAAACCTTATGTTTTAAAACAGAGGACTATCTGAATATTCTACGTGCTTATTTGAAGCACTGATAGTGATAATTCTGAATTGAGTAGGTAATGGTGAAATGATAGCCAAGTTCAATATTAAAAAAATTGCAGTGTGTGTCTTCACATAAAAATTCATAAACGTAACAAACATACGTAAAGAAATACAACCGAATTGAGAACCTCCTCCTTTTTTGAAGTTGGTTAAAAATAAGGATCGTCAAAAGAATTGATATGTATATGGGTGCCAAGTTCTGGGTAGAAAATCCTTTTTTTTTATATGAATAGGAAGAGAAACGAGCAAGTGGGTCACCTGATGGTAAGTGATCACCACTGCCCATAGACACCCGCAACCCCGGAGGGATTGCAGATGCGTTGCCAACCTAGAGGACTAAGATGAAATGCCTCTTGTGCCCGTAATTTCCTCGGCTGTCTTACTCTCCACACTCCTGCATTTATTTCACTTTGGATGTAATTAAATTTCAAGATTTGACTTGGCTAGTTTTTACCAACAAACCAAATTTTAGAAAAGTAACAGACAAATATATTATAGCCCTGTAAGTAAAAACTAGCCAAGTCAAATAAATTTAATTACGTCTCAAGTGATATATGTAATTGCAGGATTTTCTGCTCAGATCTTGGCACCCATAAATACATTTCACATTTATGTTTTTAATGGTTTAAATTACTAGAGTAGGTAGTTAACTTGTTAATAAGTGCTTCATTTCGTAAGAGAATTAAATGTTTTCCAAAAATGTGATTTTGTATGAGCATAGAGCAGCGAAGAGATCAGACACGGCTCGTCCTGAGTCCTGAGCCGCTGCGCCGCTGCTGCGCTGCCGGCGCGTGGCCCGCGTCACGTCGTTCGACCCCCTACTCCCGGTCTCCCGCTATTACCATTCTAGCTTTAGCGACCCGCCGCTCTACTACATCTTACTCCTCAGTTTTTTAGACTCCGTCGTGGATCATACGAGTATACTATTTACAGTTCTAGGAGTTCTAATGCCAATAAACATCTGTCTGCATTGGCGTACTATCAGTAATTATCTTACACCGAATTTACAATCGCTGTGTAGTACGGAGTCGCTTTATCAATTAACGTAGATATGCTTCTGTTTTGGCGGTTATTGATTTTGAGTCCTAATTTGTATGATTCGTCAGGAGCTATGTTTGTGAAATAATGGCAACGTCTGATCTGGTATTGTAGAGTCACCGGTCTGCGCTAGCGTTAGATAGGAAGCCGCGTTTCATGAGCGATTGGGCGAATGGGAGATGTATGATGCGGGCGCGGAAGCGGGTGGCGGGCTGGCAGCGCGGCCCAGTGGGCGCGGGCGCGGGCGGTCAGCACGGCGGGAACGCGTCGTTTTGCGGTACAGTGAGAGTGGTGTGGAAGCAGCATAGTGGTGCGGCGAGGGCGAGTGCGGTCGATGAGCCCGACGCAGAGGGCAGCACGGAGCCGCCGCGGGGGGCGCCGCCGGCCCCCGCGCCGCGCCCGCCCCGTCTGCCTGCGCACTTGGCTCGGCCGCGCCGCGCGCTCACTAATGCGTCATACCGCCATCGAGATTGACGCGGCCACACCGCTGCCTTCACGCGACACTTCGCGCCATGTGAACTTCAGTGTTGACTTATATGTACATACAAGAGACTCGCCGTCTAGATTGAGTACTCGCATTAGGCTTGCCCTTTAACTATAATAATTAACGGACAGTGACTTTGGTGCCTGTGAGCAGAGACATATGAGTGATGCATCGTAGCGGCGCACGTGCTCTGGACTCGTCGCCATATCTGAGTAAGTAGGGAGTTTATTTTAAAGTGTGACTACATATTGCCGTTAATAAGGCAAACCGCTCGGCGGCGAACAAGCAGTGTGCGTTATTTTGGCAGCATGCGGCGGCGCCGGCCGCCCGGAATGCGGCCTCCGCCCCGCCGCGCGAGCGTTGCCGGCGCCGCGCTTGCCGGCGCCGAGCGCGCCGCGCGTAGCGTACTAAATAAAGGCGGGGCGCGGCTGCGTGCGCGCGCACCCTCCCGCGCCCTCCTCGTCCTCGGGTCATTGACTTCGCTCCGGCCGCCCGCCACCACTGCCGACTGCCGAGTGCCGACGCTGCCGAAGACAACAATATTCTCAGAAACGGCACCGCGCTCTTGGCCCCCGAGCGTTAACTTAAGGCGGTCTGCGCGCCTCTTCAATGTCAATGCCGATAGCAAGCGGAAGCGTGTGAAGCGTGCGTGTCACATCAAAACGCTGCCTTCGTAGTACTTATTTGCTTTGCTGCTGCGGCTAATGACCCCTGTCCTGCACCTGGCCTCGTGTGCGACAGCTTCGCAACCCCTCACTAATTTGGTTTAATGCAAAGTGAGCACAGAAGACCCGCACCCGTTCTTTTATCACTTCGGAACACGTTTATAAATAGCTGTCTAAACGTTTTATTTCCTGTCAATGTGCCAGTCATTTTGCTCGCATGGGTGTTTGCGGTTCACCTGATATACTTTATATCAAGCCCCTTTAGAAAAAAGCTAGAGCTGTTTTTCGATTATCGTTAGTAGGTAGAGCTATATCTGTGTTTATTTTATCTTATCGCAGAACCCACAATTCACATAACACGCGTGGAGAATAGTTCACAAAATTGTTTTGTTGGATGCCGTTGTATTCAAGATCGACCAATTTTTTTTTTATTATAGTTCAAAAACGTTGCATGTAGGTTATGTAGGTACCTAGGTATGTCGTTTCCTACGTGTCTTATTAGACGCGTCCATGCTTAGATACAAAATTTTATAACTACATATTTATAAAGGTTGGTGTTTCTATTACTCGTATCGTACCTACACAAATATGAGTCGTTTTTAATTTGCAATAAAGCTCTGGGTCGATAGGTACCTCTAGTTCAGTGGTACTCAACCTTTTTGCTATACGGCCCACAAACACGTTTTAGTCGTAGTGTTGCGGGCCACAAGCAAAAATTATTTAGGGAGGCGGGCCAACCACAAAGGGCACGTAGCCCGCGGGCCGCAGGTTGAGTATGGGCTGCTATAGTTACAACATTGCACACCCTTACCTGAAAATAAATAAATAGATCATCCAATTCACTTTGTTTTTACTAATTTTAAAAGCTATGGATATGCAATATTGACCTTTCATTTCCATTGCAAAATCTATCGAACTACACTACCTGTAACAATCTGATTAGTAAGCACTTAAATACGAGTCTTAAAAGTACCTTCAGTGTTGTCACTGTGATACGGAAGTAGGCGAATAGTGCTCTTTCCTATAATACATTTAAAGTTAAAACAAGCATCAAATTTGACTCCCTGCAACTTTACAGGGGTGAATATGAATAATAATTAAATTTAACGAGTAACTACCGGAGCCATTTTTATCTGGATTTATCAATATGGGATGGATGTATTAAGTATGCTTTCTATAATACATCCAACTATTTATTTAAGTTTACCGCTTTGCATGATTCGTGGAAAGCTAAAAATAAATGGTGAACTTCCCGGTTGAATGGCGTCGTTCTGAGCGGCGAGCGCGGGGAGTGGCAGGCAGCCATTGCCCTCGCCCAGTTTGTTTACAAGTCGGGCCCGAGGCGCGGGTCAGCGGGATGTGCGCCCTATGCGCAGCCCGCAGGGCGCACAGTCGCACCCTGCGCGGCGCGCGCGACCCCTGCGCTCGCGCCATCTGCGCGCGCACGATAAAAATAAACTGCCGCCGACATATACTGCCTACCTAGCCGACACAAAAACTAGCGTCGGTCGGATCGGCCTGTCGCCAGGTGCAATGCGACCCTCGCTTACCGAAGATGTGTCTAGTGCTAGGTCAGTTATTGTCGTGAGATGACGCGGGCGAAGACCCCGCGTCCCCGTGCCAATGACCAGGCCGCCTCGCCGGGCCTCTCGGCTACTCGACTCGCGACTACAACTGGGCCACGTGCTTCCTTTGACTCTCCACATCACATTAGCTTAGCGTACACGCCCGTTAAAGTTAATTCCCAATGAGCGCGCTCATTCCAAAACTAATAGGTAAATTCAATATTAAGGTCAATATTAAAAAACACTGACAATAGCATACTGAGGGCGATATGTGATGCATGCAAACACATCATGTATGGATGGCCCTTAGTATGCTTGCAATAAAAAATTATTGCATGAATTTAAACAATAAATGTACCTCACTGTCAATGTATTATCAATCTACTAAATAATCTCAATACCTATATTGTAATTCCTATATGTATTGTGTTCTGTCTATTTGTTTCCGCCACCTACTTAAACTGTCTCTAACTTATTTCCTAATTGGTTGTCTGGAAGAGATCGCTATTAAGCGATAAGACCGCCTGTTGTCTACTTTGTTCTTTGTTTCTGTATTGTTTTGTACTGATTTGTGGTGTTCAATAAAGAGTATTTGTATTGTTGTATTGTATTGTAATTTAAAAAAAAATGTAATTTTGCATTCTATGGGTGATTACCTGAAAACAAACAATTTATTATTATTATTATTATTTGCTTATTTAAATTTAAAATACATCCAGGATAGAGCCATTAAAGACTACCCAGATCAGTGCTGTATTCAACGATCGAACTCACACAAGTAACTGTAAAGTAGTAAGGCGAGAATGATTAAGTAAGGCGGTAAAGTTGTATGTTAAACTAAAATAGAGACAATCAATAGATTCCAATTTGATCTCATTCCAAATGTATCGAGCGGCGCATATATATTAAAAGAGAAACAGCAAAGCTTAGCCATTCAAAATATCGAGAGATTCCTAGATATTCCAAGTTGTTACTGGTTAGATCACTAAAATACCTAATGTGCAATCTCATTTATGGGGTATAAGCTTTATGCTAGTGTCCTAGGTACCTCGTGCGATGTCTACCTATGTACAGTACAGTACTTCAACCTCGTGGATTTGTTCCATGTCCATGGTATATAGATAACATCGTATGAACGCCTTTAGAACCGTTCCGTTATTTTGTTTTTAACGTTTAATGGATGGATGGAGTCATGGATGTTGTATGTACCTATATAAGTATGTATTTATCTACATTGTATAAGTATGTTTATCCGTTGCCTGGTACCCATAGTACAAGCTTTGCTTAGTTTGGGGCTGGGTCAATTGGTGTAATTTGTCCCAAGATATTTATTTATTTTATCATTTAATAATTTTTCCCGTTATACTAAATGATCCTGAGTAAATGGCCCTAGAAATAGAGTTTCGAAAGTATGAACCTCACAATTCAACTACATACAAAGAATGTTAATTAAATCCATAGTTTATTTACGCTAATATTAATAAATCGGAGCCGCGCCTTGGACAACAGCTATGGGCGTTCTGTTAGCCACTATCTAAGGCAATTAGAGACGCGTTAATACGTAAGGTGGTTAGTCAAATTAATTAAAAATGCTTCTTAAACTGTTGCACAATTAAGTACGAGTAGATGTATTTAAATGATACTTGGCACCGTTTCTACATTACAATCCTATATTTCTTTTTGTCACCCTTTAAGCTGTGAGACCTCTAGAACTACATAATGTATGTGGTTTGTTTTGTATGTAACTTCTATAACGGCCAGACGCAGTTTACTGGAAACAAGTGGTTTTTTTCATTAACATGCTGGCGATCGCGTGTAAATTGTAAGAGCAGGCAGTGTAGTAATTAATGACGGGAACACAGATTGCGTAGCTCCGCGTTGAGATTTTAATTTTCTCGTTTTAGACATACATACATACATATATCACGTCTTTATCCCTTACGGGGTAGACAGAGCCTAAGGTAACAAAACCTTAAGGCCACGTTTAGCATGATTAAGGGCGTATAGCTGGAAAGGGGAATAAAAATAGTGATGGGTTGCTAGCCGCATCTCCTATAACATGATTCCTAAGACTTGCCCATTCCCTCGATGGGTTTTTACCATCTGCGCGGGAGATATACTCATAAAGAGCCTGTGAAAAGCATGTAATTGACCTGCAAAGACCATTGTTAACCAAATAGTCACTTTACTACTACAGTGATGAGCAAAAATAACTTAAAATATTACTCGTTATATGTAACATGCAATATTTTTTTGTCATATTTTTATTTGTAATGTGATAAAAGCGTGGTAGAGTCGCTGTGATTTTCGTTCGGTTGTGGTTACATAACACCTGTGGATATGTTGTACAGGGCCTCAAGAATATAATGACGATAATTCAGTGTTCAAACAAGAATTCATTGTGACGAGGTACTTGATAAGCCATTCAATATTGAGCTGAAAGCTGGTTGGAGCAAGCAAGACGAACGGTGCTACACATAATTCGGCGTCAACAAGTGCCGATAGCAGGAGACGGGGAGAATGCGCGCGCAGGGTTCGCCCTAGATAGGTATTCGCCTCTTAAGTTCGGTACGGAGCGCACCCTTCCAATGAAGCTGCGCGTCTTGTCTCGATGCCGTCGGCTTCTCGGAACCGTAGCATAGTTTCGTCACGTGGGTCGAGCCTCGATGTCGGTCCGCGGGCTACTGCCGCGAGCTACGTACCAGTACGCACCTGGTGTTTGATCAATAATCGTGGCGCTCGCTAGCTTCACTCTAAATCATTCAAGTAAGATCCTTATACAAAGTAGCATGTTATGCGCTCATCTGAACCTAATCAATAATCGTTCTTTTTGCGGTGAATTTGTATGGTCTCATTCATTAGGCGTGCGATCGCAGGCCTTGCGGGAAGTGGAGTGTAACGGAGCTATCGCAGCGGCGTCCCACACGCGAGGCGCGGTATGTGAAGAAAGCCAGCCTCCGCGCGACGCGACGTGTCGCATCCGCATACGAACAAACCCCGCGCCCAAAATGCACGATCCTGACAATATTTTTATGAACGCAATAATGCTGTTGTAACGATCGACTTTGTTTGTTGGTATACAGAACACGTTATCGTTCGTAAATAACAATTGACATTGTCGACTGCTTTCTTCTGCTTGTGCATTTAAAACTATTGACTCCTATTTGGTATGTGACCCGTTTCAAAATCAAAACCATGACCACGACAGTTCATTTTTTATCGAATAAAGTACCGCAACTGTATAAGTATGTACCTAGTACTATTTTAAGAACGGTGAGGTCATACAATTTTATAAAAAAAATATCCAGCATTTTTTGCTCAAGCCCCGCTAAAGGGTTTTCGACGTTTAAGATCCCCTTATTCACTCAGTCATTATTTGCCTTTTCCTTTTCCAGATGAAGAGAAAACATAAATTTAACAGATAACAGATCTGTAACTTTTTATGAATGTGGTGATTGGCGAATAGTTGATAAATACTTACTAACAAAGCTCCTGCAGAATAGCGCCATGTTTCACTACTTATGCTAGGTAATAAAACAGGAGTTGTTAATGGCTCATTGTCAAGCTAGTCGATGTAAATAAACCTACAATAACCTGAAATATTGAGCCAGGGAGGTACTGTACAAACTTAGCGAACAAAGCGCAGAGCATTATACAGAGTTTCAGGAATACTTAGCCATAAAAAACTATATTGAGTTAAATAAAATATTAAATGTCGTTCGAGTATATTAGTTATCACGGCTACTTTAATTAAATGTAGATACTTAAGGCACATTTAAATGTTTCATTCATCAGGCCTTTTAACTGCTACTAAAACAACTGCAAGAAAAACGAATTTACCAATTTTATTAGGTTAGCATAGCCTTCCCGTCTAAAATGCGTTCGTTTAATTACGTCTAATTTACTCAGTATGAGCAAATTGTCTGAACTGAAATAAATTCTAATATGTACCATCGTCACGCCATCATAGTATCATCATCATTTTCTCAGAGAATATGACACTTGAACACGGTGCATTCAAGACGTTTGTTACTACAAAAACTTGTACACCAGGCTCTGGCTTTTTATTAAGAGCGGGAGAAAAGTAAAATGCATCCGAGAGCGACGACGAGAGAGAATATGAAATCATTGCTTCGGCAATGTGAGCTGCGTAGAGTTAAATTGGCATTGTTCATTTTTTTTAGTATGCTCCAATTCGAAAACCATTTCGAGGAAAACCATCAATTATCCGATTTATCTTGTCCGATTTCAAAAATACTTTGATTGCAGATATTTTTGTAAAAGTACTTTTAATCTTTGTTTGACCTAACGACCCGGTTTTTAGACAGAATCCAGCATTGAATGCTTGCCACAAAAGTGAAAAAAAAAGTTTGGCTGTGGCAACTGTCACCTGTCACTGTCAAATCTACAAACGTTAGAAATTGAAATTTCCAATTTGAAAATACGGCCGCAATATAATTAATTAAATAATTGAATAAGTAAAACCACTTGTAAAACTGACAAAAATACGCAATGGGTATTTATAAAAAATGTTTTGAAGAAGAAGAAGTTGAGACTTCACACACACATTCACAGATGTATGACACTGACGTATCGACAAAACCATAGACAAAGCCGTTTTTTTTATGGCTGAACGAAGGCGATTGGGATTCTGTCTAAATTCACGAATTATCAAACAGCGCAAAAATATTTATTTTTAATTAACAAAGCTACGTAAAAGCATAATATTCAAATGAGTTGCTTGAAATAGTCCATTTTATCAAATAAAGGTGTCAAAAGCACAGCTTAAAAAAATGAACAATGCCAATTAAACACGATCGGCTGAGAAAACCCGAGGAAACCATAAGAGGATTTCTAAGCTAACTTTGTAATGAAATAATAACTTCTTTTTGTTGCCTTGGTATTGTGATGTATTTGAAAGGTTTGTTAAACAAATGTCAGCTTCTGCGGTAGCTTGAAGCGTCAAGTTACGTGACTTGAGTTCATATGATGAAATCTGAATGAAGAACTTAGAATGCGTAGCTGGTTATCCGGTGGATCATTGTCGCTTCTAATTTGCAGCCGTTTAGAATGCGAAGTTACTTACTACTTCTTTGAATTTCAAAATTGCTAACGTTAGTGTTTGCAAGTACCTACGATAGGTACCAGTTCGCCAGGGTTCACGGACCTCAGAACGTTATGTTCTAATGTCGCTCGTTTCGAGGAGCTAAGCATTATTTTCCTAGTTTACGAAGTTTGTTTGCTCACAATTCATCGCTGTCACGATTTTAGGTGGTGTTATTAACACCTTACGGATGCGTGCATGGATGGCCGCACATGTGTGCTTCTGTGTTATGAATCCGATTTATGGTTTATGGTACTTTTGGCGCTCACTTGTAGGTACTTACTTTACTCGTAATCAGGGCATTGTTGAAGTGCCAAACTGACTGTGTATATCCCTTATATTCGACATTCTTGCACAATAGTAGTATGATTATTTATCCTGTCGTGGTAGAATTAGGTGATTAGGTATTTTACCTTTTAGTTTTGTCCTAGTTATTGTTCTATTGTTATGTATGCCAACAGGTAAGCAGGGATGACCTATTTGTGTCGACTGTAATATTTAGGTTAATGTTTCCGATTGTGTCAATGTAGTCGTAGTCGCTAACAAGGCTACTGACTGTTTAAACCCCGCCAGCCAGTTAAACCAGGTCTGATCTTTCAGTCATTTTCACTCGACACTTTCTACGAAAGTGGTTTTTCGTTTGGTCTCTGTTGTAGATATTTGAACAGCATAGCGTGCGGCCTGCGATGCAGATCGCGCCGGCTCTTTGGTTCGGTTATACTAAAAAAAGTGCATACGTAAAAGTCTCAAAAAACATGATGCTGACCAACCACGCGACGTTCCGTTAAGCGAAGTAGAGCGGCGCCGCACGCTCGCATTAGCGACGCGACGTGGCCGCGTGGTTGCGAACGCTCCTTCCCGTAAAACGGAACGGTAACACACCGTTGCCTCTCAGTGAATGAATTTTACAACTTACAATACAACGCAACAAACTAATCCGATTAGCCTACGCAACTATTGTAATCTTTCCTAACTTAATGTTTTCACCTTGGCAGCTGTACAAGTATTCTATATTTATACGTGAGTAAGTAACTCCAGTCTGGCAAATTATAAAATAAATTAAGGTAATTGCGTTAATTGCGATAACTTTGGGGTCAAAATCATTCGGGCTGTCGACTAGTCTAGGCTAGCATCACGATAGTGCGAGTTGATTTCATAATTCACCTCCGCGTTACGAATGTTTGAATGCGTATTCGTAAGGGGCTAAGGATCGTGTGATTGGGATTCGGCAGGTAAAAGCCCAGGTAGTGCCTGCGCAAGTCACCCTCCGGTCGAACACAAAAAACTGACCCGGAATTGTGCAACTTACAACTGGCTTCGATGTTTAGGACGGAATGTGCAAGCGATTACGAATTAGAACTTACTTAAATAACTTTGGCGTGTTATGAGTTTATTTTCTCGACTCTCAAAATAGTGATTCGAATGTTTCCGTTTTTTTAATGGATCGTGATTATTATTTATTTAAACATATATAAAAAATGAAATATTAAAATATGGTACAAAATTGATGAAAAATAGAGGTAAATATCAGATTTGTTATTAAGACGTGTTACGACCTAAGTTATTTGCAAAGTACGGAGGTGAATTGTTAAATACATACATACAACAATACATAAATCACGTCTTCATCTCCTACGGGGTAGACAGTGCCTAAGGTAACAAGACCTAACGGCCACGTTTAGCATGATTGTGGGTGTATAGGTGGAAAGGGGAATCAAAATAGTGATGGGTAGCCGCATCGCCTAGAACATTGTTTTTGCTGTGTTAAATAAAAATACTGTTCTTACACTTTTATAATAATAATAAAAAGTAATGCGAAATATTCGGACAAAATACACAGTTCTCAACCACATAATTTATCATTAACCCGAAAGGATAGTAGCAGCTGCAACGCACAGATGATCTCATTCAAGTCCACTTAACACCCGCGTACTAAACCACGTTCAATGCAATCTCGTTAAAATTCAGTTATAAAACTACAAACGCTGTCTCGATGGCTTGGCAACTTAGTTTTCAGTTATATCTGTCGAAGATACGGGTAATAGTGGGTGAAATAAGGTATTTGTTTTATTATTTAGATCGCATACACAACACAAGTGTGCAGGCCCCGATTAAAGTTTTTAAAACAGGGAGACACCCTCTGCTAACTAGATACGGTGCTTCCGAGCAATGTTCGAGATGCCTTGCGTTGAAATTACAAAAAACATTTTCATATGTAAATGATAAAATTCAAAATATTATTATAATTACTATGATAACCATAATGCCGGTAAACTAATGTTAGTATAATATACAAGTTTTTTTACACTCCGAAGACTAAAATGCATAATTTTAGTACTAATTCTACTCTTTGTTAATAATTGTCTACTTTACTTGTCCACAGAAATGGCCCCCGACATTACGTGATGGATGAATCAAGGCTGTTGGATAAAAATCGCTGGAATAATCCTGTCTCTAGGTGAGCACATTATTTTCAAATTAATCCTGCACACATATTGTGTATCTTTAATTATTTAGGTTAGTAGTATCTTGCTATGGTCGGAGTACACAGCAGTATTCGTCTACTTACTGTACTCGTACGTACGCCTTATTCATTACGTTTGTTAAACTTATGTTATCTTAACATTCGTTGTCTTAACCTGCGAATTTGACGTTTAATTATGCAAGTCACAAGTTTATCTATCTATTTATTCTCTATTATCTATACAATACATATAAAATGCTTTGTCCTGTATGACTGACTGACTGACTGACGGATCAATGCGCAGCCTAAACCGCTGATCGTAGAGACCTGAAACTTGGTAGGTGTGTTCTGTGTATGACGTAGGCATCCGATAATAAAGGATTTTTGAAAATTCTACCTCTAAGGGGGTGAAAAAGGGGGGCTAAGTTTGTATGGGACAACGTAATTCGTTATTTTTTTGAAATTCATCCCCTAACAGGGTTTAAAAGGGGTAGAAAGTAGTTTTGGGGTGATTTGTTTCGAAGTTGATACTCCTTAGTGCTTTTGATTTAAATTATATTTTATTTTGACGTCATGTTTGAAAACTTGATCCAATTTTATTCCGGAAAGGTTGAACTCACATAAAAGCGTATTCTATTAGTACCGCATTTTGAAGGTTTCTAAACTTTAAAGAGGTCATGCGATTTTTCGAAACTCCCTCGGGATAGGGAATAAACGGGGCTTATAAGTCCGCTGCAAAGGCGTACCTACTATCTCCGTAACTATAATTACTTGAGTCTTGAAATTTGACACACAAGTAAGGAATCATAACTGCTAAAAAATAATTTCAGGACTTTCCGAAATTTCCGCTGGTTAGAGAGTAAAAGGGATTTATATTCTTACTTTGAAAAGGTGCTATCTCCATAACTATTATTACTAGAATCTTTAAACTTGGCATACAAAAAGGCAATTATGATAAGAGATAAGAGGACGGGATCGGAAATAATGACTTAATATTTTAAGAAATTATTGGATGAAGGTGGTATGTGTCACTTTGAAGTTACCTGCGCGGACGAAGTCGCGGGCAAAAGCTAGTATAACATAAAAGCTCTAATTAAATTGGTCTCAAAATAAATGTTAAAACGTTGTGTAAACGACGGAGATGAAATTAAATAATTGAAATCCGAACATGCTGCAGCATTACAAATTCCCGTTGCATTTTTTGATCATGCTACCTCACCGTCATCTAACGGATGCAAACTGTACCCGTTTTAATAAATTGCATTCCGTTAAGCACAGAACTGCCGCTAAACGCCGAATCAAATTGTCCGACCGGGGTTCGATTTTTAAAGTGAAAATATCACTCGACGTGGTGAAAAATTGTGCTGAATTTAAATAAATTCAGAGCAGAAGAAAATTACAACTCTAATTATTGCAGTGAATTAGTCAAAAATTTAATTTGAGCTATAGTTTTGAAACAATATAAAAAATTCTACACTGTCGAATGGCACTTTTAAATGCTTTCAAAAAACGGACTCCTGATCATCTATCTGTGCGATAGCGCAAGCGGCATCAAATTATGGATGAAAGCAACTTTATTACAGCAAGTCTAATTGAGTGCGTAGTAGCAAATACAATTTTATTATTTGCATTCGCGTCTCTCCGATTTCTATCACCCAACCCGTTGAGCGCATGTATCGTACAAGCATAAATAAGTGGAAGTATTTACACTGACAATCAAAACTGACGGGTCACTTTTCATGCAAATCTACATATACTAGAAAGTGATTCCTTATTTTCAGTCGTCAGTATTATATATAATGTATAACAGAATGTGTTATCGCGCGTAATTTATTTAAAACTTAAAACCATCAGCAAATTGATACGGAAAGGCTAATCATGACCTTACAATTATTGTATATGTGTTTTAATAAATATACGTATACGTTAAAACTCATAATTTTCTTTCTTGCTTAGTACTTAAAATAATAATAACCATAAAACTAATTTAAGAAATGGTCTTACTCTTCTTTAAAAAAAATACTTGAGTTTTTTCAATTCAAACGATGTGTAGGCCTGGAACTGTAAGCACATTCTGAATACAAGTACGCAGTAAACAGGAAAATTATAGAGCGCGCCGGTTAAGTGCGAAGTGAGAAACTACTATCGTCGTATCTCTAATAATACGACTCAGATTCCCTTTAACTAACCCAACGGTACTCATTACAGTTATCCTATTACTTTAAACGAGCAATTGTAGTATAAATAAATGTAAATGTTTATTTATTATGTATATGTTGAAACGATGTTAATGAAATTTTGTATGTAGACAAAGGTTTGTGTTCCAAGTTGATCTTATATATATTATAGTATTGAAAGTTCCCGTGAAAAAGGGTCTTGACAGACGGACGGACGGACGGATAAAGTTGATCATAATAAGGGTTTCATTTTATCTTATGAGGTACGGAACCCTAAATATGTATTTTTATTAAATGAAGTCATGTATTTTATTTATTGACAAAGCATAATAAAATACGTGTTATCCTTATAATTATGGACGTTAATAAATAAATTATTAACAACAAACAATGACTATTGATTCAGAACAATGCTAACAGTGTCTGTTAGCTCTTTGCTTAACACGTCGTTGGTATAAAGGTAAAACACATGTTCATAGTATGTGATGCAAGTAGGTGCGATGAGAACAATAGCCGAGCGAGAGTCGGATATCCCACAGTGTGCGCTTATTTAGCCGGCAAAAAAACAAAACCGCCATTGTTGCCGCATTTATATACGAAGTGAAGTTGTAGTGAATGCTGCGACGCCGAAAGTGGCACGCTTAGCGGAAAGCGCTTCTGGCCGCTTAGTTAATACTATCTGGCCACAAACACTTATAACAGTACCTTTCCACGTCCCAACCAGTCCAAATAGTTCCCTTGAAGATATTGTGTGACGTCACAACCGCCAACAACTGTCTCCGACGGTTTTGTTATGGTTTTGCGACTGATAGAAAATTAAAAGGAAGAAAAAAATCCTGAGGATGTCGTACGAAACTGCCCACCTCGAGCGTCGGCATTTTAAGCCGTGATTTTAGCTTTTTAAAATTATATTCTCAATTTGATTGCATGTTTTTTTTGAGCTTCGTATAATCTTACATATTGTGCTCTCCTACGGAACCATGCCGGTCCACGACGAAGTATTAAAGCTACCAAAAGTAAGCTGTAAGCGTGCTAGCTACTTAATGTGATTAGCTTTAATCACATGGCTGTGGATAGTTAAAAGCTCACAATCGCAGCAAATGACGGTTGCTATCATCCTTACCCCAAAGACTATGACAGAACATAAACTACTTATACCTAATTTATGAGATTCTTCAAAACTAAACTCCTTGTTTATAAGTAGGAAGGGCAAGCAGTGTTTATGAATTAATACACTACGGGGATAGTTTCTAGTAATAGTATCTACGCACACTAGTTCAGTGGAATATATCTACATTGTGCATCCTCTTCCAAGGGTCAAAGTAAACAAACAGCCATTCAGCTTATACGAGCTAGAATGAACAATTGTGCTTAACAGTTTACCCACACGCTACTCAGCATGACTTTCAGCGAAGAAAGTATCTGTTTGCCTACTTACTTACCATATGTTTTTATCCCTGATGCATTGCACATGCACAGATTAATTTTATATGTATGTAAACACTAAAATAGAGATAAAGAAAATAAAATAAACTTAGCTTTTGTGTTGAGTAACAACATATTAAAACGTTTAGGAGTAGGAAAGTTTTGACGCCGTTTGTATGATAGTTAATATAAATTTGGATTTTTAAACCTAATTACAACCATAAGAAGCCATAAAAGTCATGTCATGTCATGTATGTCAATTATAATAAAAATTCTTTATTTGTATTTAAAAAACTAGCTGTTGCCCGCGGCTTCGCTCCCTTTTTTTTTTTTTTTTTTTTTTTTTTTTTATTATTATTACGAACTGACCAGTGATTGACCTCTATCTCACTTGGTGGAACGTGCAGATGAGGCCAAAGGTGTAACTCACTGGTGCAGTAATAGCCTATTCACTCTAGCCTTGAAGAGCCCCAGGTTGTATCTGTCCGGAAATACAGACGATGGGAGCGAATTCCATTTCATTTCCATTTTTTTTCTCTTCTAAATTTAAATATTTTCTCACCGTTTAAACCTTCCCTGGGCTTCCACGAATATTTTAAGACTAAAATTAGACAAATCGGTTCAGCCGTTCTCGAGTTTTAGCGAGACTAACGAACAGCAATTCATTTTTATTTATATACATACATACATACACAAATCACGTCTTTATCCCTTACGGGGTAGACAGAGCCTAAGGTAACAAGACCTACAGGCCACATTTATTTATATAGATAAGACTAATTGTTGAAGATCTGCACTAATAGGTACTTATTTTAGCTATTTCAAAGGCAATCATTGTGAGAAACCGTTGAGAACCGTTTTATCTATATTTTAACAGTTAATACATCTATATCTATACTTCTATACTTAATATTATAAAGAGGAAAAATTTGATTGTTTGTTTGTTTGTTTGCATTGAATAGGCTCCGAAACTACTGGACCGATTTCAAAAAATATTTTGCCGTTAGAAAGCTACATTATCACTGAGTGACGTAGGCTACTTTTTACCGCGGGAAAATACCTTTTCCTACGGGAAAATTAATTTATCGCGGGCGAAGCTGCGGACGGAAGGCTAGTATAGTATAAGGGGGGCTAGGAATAGGTCCCCATTGCAATGCACTTAAGAAAGGGTACTCTGCCGCCTGTACACGTAATATTCTATTAACGTTCTCTAGCGTCGTATTCAAGCTTGTCGTTCAGTGCCTCCTTTATTAACTCACCCATTTGGAAAAGGACCTACTTGAGACCGGGGCAAACGTACCAGCTGTCTTGGAAAGTAAGAAGCCAATTGTGAGTATCACTCTTACGTAGTAGGTAATTGAGATTTACATCGTTGCTGAGTTAATGTGTGAGAAGTCTATTGTGGCTATTCTTAGGCTCTTTAATAACAGATCTAACACTGTCAGCACTAGAGTAATTACGCTTAAAATTCTTTATACGTACTAATATTAATTGCTGAGACCACAACCACCAGTGCTGTAAATAAAAACTGCGCAAATTTTCAGAAATGTATTTTTTTTTTGAAACGAGGAACGCCTTGGAAGATTATCGTTGCATTATTAATCATTACATTTACACGCAAGAGAAGTAATCCATTTGTGAATTACAAGCAACACGGGCACCGTTATAAATATCTTTTTAGGCAGTTTTCGCCCGTGACCCGCGGCGGGAATCGCATTGGCGTCAATCTTTTAAATCCTGGCCGTTTGCCAAACTAGTCAGAGTCCGTGCTGTAACAATTCAACAATTCTGATATCCGCGTGTATTCATTAGTAAGATTCGGACGGTATAAAATACGTCAAATAACGTGCACAAAATAATGTTTTACATTTATGATTTTCACGAGTAAATTTATTATAAGTGAGCATCTTATGCTCTGTAAGCAGTTTCACGCCTTAAACATTACTTAAGTAAATTATAAATTCCGTCCTCAACCATACGGCTTCATGCAACTAAGTGCAAAGTAACTTTGGCCATTAAATTATGAATGAAAGTCTCTCGTGAAGTTAGCCGCAAGCAGTTTGCTTGTGTACGCAGTGCGGGGAGCGAAACGGCGAAATGCGTATTGCGGTACCAAAATAAACCAAGACCTGATTACAAGTGTCGATGTAAGCTAATCTCCAAGATAACCCAGTCTCGTCTATGTCTAGTCCTGGATTTTGGCAGTAGACACATTTTATTTTGGGATTTTGTAATGATTGTGTTGGCACTACTTTAATGGTACCTGAAATAATATCATCGCATTGAATTCTACTACACAACTTGAACTGGAAACGATAAAACATGTTGCATTTGAAGGTTCGGTTGCTCAAACGAATTTTTATTGAACTTAGTTTAAAAATTGTAATTTTGAGTTTGAATAGGTACTTATGGTTTGTTTCATTTAAGATGACGAAAAGTACTTAAAACCGACGTCTATTGTTCAATTGTTAACTTCAAGTGGGGTTGTAAAACCATTAGCGTTAGATGCAAAGTATACCGTGAACAAACAATCTTGATAGTTTTGATGTTGTTGGTCGGTGTTACACTAGACGACGTGCATTTCTAAAATAATAATTACCTATATACTGTGTCAATATCACTTTGTAAAAATTTTTAATAGTAGGTATAAGACATTTTTACCCGAGTGCTATGCGCACTGTAATTGTATTTGGAAAACAATACACCTTTATACTTAAAAGGGTCCAGTTCAGGTAATAAACAATAATCAATAGGAGGGGATACTTTCTAGGCTTAAGTGCAATATTTTGTTAGTGTTTAACTGGCTTTCGCTCTTTTAGTACATGTGTTATATTTGCAAAAATAGTCTCGTTTTTACAACCTGGCTATATGTAATATGTATATGTGTTGATTTTTGTGTAAGTATTAATTATCATATTTTAAATAAAATTTAAAATCTTTAATTTCAAAGATCAAGAAGGGTTGAGCTACTCCAGTACACGTGCCATACTTCGGTCAGTTTTATTACGTCTCTTTGTTATTTTTTCCTTTCATATTCAGCAACAAAAGAAGTTGTAAAATCCCGCGTTAATTGCATTTTCGTCATTTTAAATGAAACAGACTATAACTATATATACCAGAGGATTGAAATTTGGCATGGAGTACAATATTGTGACTATGTATTCGTGATTTTTTTTATAATATTAAATACGGTAGTTTCTTAATAATTACAGTTATTCACTTATACGTGATAATATTTCGTCAACTCTGACGTGCAAGTAGCAGATACATACTTGTTCTATGTATATTTAACTTTGATGAAACAGTATCTGCCAGATATACATATAAAGATATACATATATAAGTAGTTCCAAATTTTACACTGTACCAAATTTTCACAAAATGCTCGTTATTATTTTTGTGACAGACAAAGGACTCGGACTTGGCTGGATTTAAGACGTTTGCATGCACTAGTTAATTTTCTTACCCTAAGTTTCATTTTATAAAAATACATGTTCAATAATTAAAGAACCCATGAGTTCGATTTTACACAATAAGTAGAACGTAGTTACACATTTACATTGTCTTTTAGTCGGAAAACTTAGTTCCTTATGTCAGCGAGTACTAATTAATAATCTGAGTTGAATGACAACCGCGTCAGTTAGCTATAGTCTGTCCCATCATTTATTTTCTCGATGACAGCTCCCGTAGAATGTAACTGCGCTTTTTACGCAAAAATTAACTTTTAAATGCGAGGTATAAAAAATATGACGACTGCCTAATTTTGTTCCTTGATCCCATATAATATGCATCTAAGACAAATTGAGTGCAGATATGCAGTAATATCTTTTTAAAGTACGATAAACAAACGATAAAAAATTTAATAAAGTTACATTCTATGGGAATGCAAATAGTGATGTTATGATTGAAATATCGATATTGTATCGGTATTGTATATATTGAACTAGATGTGTTCCTGCGACTTTGTACACGTTGTAATTTTTTACCGGGATAAAAAATAGCCTATGTTACTCAGGAATAATGTCGTAGCATTTTAATGGTGAAATATTTTTTGTTTTTCCAGTAGTTTTTACTTTATTCATTACAAACATACTGTCATTTGGCCATTTCGCACGCTTAGTAAAAAATTTGCATTCAAGTCGGTTGTTTTATTGGCTCCATAGCTGAATACTTCTCAACTACTCGTATATTGTAATAAAATTGGATCGATATCGTATCTACTGATCACTTATTAGGTCACAACACTATAACTATCAAACTACATCTGTCATCGAGAAAATAAATGGTTGGAAAGACTATAGTGATTAGGCCGATGACGTCTTTGTACGCTGCCCGATACGGCGGCACAGTTCATAACACGCCTGTTATCGCGCTAGTTATACTCATCTTATTAGTATGCAGTTAAAGTGCGATAAATTAAAAAAATATAAGAAGCTTAAAACGCCATCTAAATATTACTGTCTCTGAAACTTGTGGGGAATTCCTCATAAATTGCTTTGATTGAATACAGGAAGTATAGTTAGCATAATATTGATAGCATAACGTATGTGTATAATGTAATCAATAATGCGTCTCTTCCCTGAAGCACGAAAGAACGGACGTTTTTAACTCCTTAACATACGTCACAAGCTACTAACACTGGATTATTTAATGTGTAGTAGACTCATAATGTTATTGAGGCGCTCACAGGAACTTTTAGAAGTTAACTACAAAAACGAACAGGCGTTACCTTAAAGTTTATCAACAATAAATATATTAATTACGGCGTTACCTTGCTACAATATTATATTTATGTCACTAGATCATATATCCGAACGAAATGTAATGTAATAGAACCTAATGTAATATAATTTACACATTTGTCTTAATTTCCGTAGTAAATTAACCAACGAACCTAAAACCACAGTTTGCGGCATCCTTTGCAAACTGACAATTTGGATCAACCCGTCGGATTAGTCGGGAAATGTCCTAGGGACTGCATTATGCATTCACGCCACTGGTCAGGTCTTCCTCCCTTGGAAGAGCCAGCGACAACTCGCTATATATGCTTCTCGCTCTCTCTTTAAGCCTCCCGCCCGAAAAAGTTAGGCACTACTGTAGTCGCTTGGACGCTTGACGGGTTAAATTACAATTACTATTGTAAATAGACGCTTCGGCAGTAGCGACGTTTACACTGAAATACATAAGTACCTAATTAGGTTCACTTATAATGTCGTAAACCACCTTATCCTGTGGAAAAATATATCTAAACGACGGCTGCAGTGAATGAACGCATCTCACCAATGAATCGATAAGCCCAAAGTCACGCTCGACCAAAACATACACACCATTGCATACACTATTGTATTGAACTCTGAATCTTACTTGTGTTTTACGTTCATTCACTTTCGAATGTAAAGAGCGGAGTCAAGCGTGCATTTTGATAAGCAGTGCAAAACACAGTGCGTTATCTAAGTAATATTTTATTTGAGAATTTTTAGTACAGTTTCAAGTACAAAAATATCAAATCCTGTTGTTTGTAATTTATTTCAATTACCTAATTGTGTGTTTGTCTAATTAAATATTTCCTGGATAAAATAAACACGTCAAATACTTATTTAATAAAACATTACATTACCATCAGCTTTACTTAGTGCTATAATGTGTATGTAGTGTAGTTCAGTTATACTACTGAGGCGATACGGTTGATGTAACTATGTAAACATACTCTGGCGAGCACAAATAAAGGGTCACTTCCCTTACAAAGTTGTATGAAGTGACCCGTTATTTTTGCTCGTCAGTATATTTTTTCACTTCGGTATTTTTTTAAAGAATTTCAAATGCATAACTTAGTTTGTTGATTGTAAAACGTTTTCGCGCTTTCACCTTTGCATCAACGCCTCGAATGCATTTTCGGCCTAAGGCCCGGCATAATGGTGTCGTACAAAGGTCAGTGTCAATAGCTGCAAGAGCGAAGTCTCGCCGGACGGGCTTGAATGACGGCGGTTGTAAAAGTTGGCGAAAAAACGGGTGCCATTGAACCCGGCACGGCGAATGCACCGGAGCCGTTAGCTTTATCCGAGGTCAGGGTATCGTAATGGAGTGCTGTCAACTAAACTGTCAGACGAAATATGTATAGCGTTTTGTATTTTAAGCTGACAGACGTCGTTTCTTTTAACATAAAGATCGATTTTGTTCTTTGGATTTTGGATTAATTAAACTGTTAATAATGTTTTTATGTGTCAATATAATGCTTAGAGCAGCGACTTTGAGTTCTTTACGATTCTTTAGACCCATGAAATTGCTGCTTTCATAGTTTTTTTGATTATTTTGTTGAATTAATTGATGATACGCAATCTTATCACAGACACCAAATTAACAGTTTTCCGGAAGATGTCAAAATTAGATAACTCCTAATTCGATAGTTTTTGTGGCGCTGGTTAATGTTTGAAATCCCTTTAAACAAGAACGATAGGTTATTCTCGAATTCTCGTAGATATAGACTGTTTTTTTTTGGGAGCAAGTATGTAAAAAAAAATGTTGTGTTGGGGTATTACTTAAATTCAAATGATGATAGATATCAGCCAGGATGTATTTATTCACTTGATCGCGTTCAACGCACATTGCATTCAAAATCACTATTTATCCAACTTTTTTATATGATGTGCTACAGGAAGTAGGGACCACTCCCGAAGCTCTCACGGACCACCGGTTGGGAACCGCTGCTTTCAATAGAACACGTATGATGATTCAGTTTCACTTGTGAGGGTTACTTTATCTGATAAGTCTATGATTCTTTATATCGTAATAAAAAAAAGTAGGTACGCTGCGATGAGGTAAATTAAGCATTGTAACGAGCTTTTGTTTAACTTGCATTGTTCGATTGTGTCTTTGTAATTTTCTCGTCAAATTTTATCCATTTCTAGTCGTCTGATTGACGTGTTATTTGGTATCACACAGGTATGTAGGATGAATGAAAATGCAAGAACTACAAATCCAAAAACTAAAGTCAACAAAAAGTAGTCTTAGCGAAAAAGTTTGTATTATAAACTCGGAGGAATAAGACATTATTAAAACGTAATTCTTAAAAAACTTATATATTATTTGAGTTCCTTTTATTTAGGTACATATGCAAGTATTGTTGCTTGCATTATATTGTTTTGAGATTATTTAAACAATTTTTATGAAAAATGAAATGTATGTTTTATAATGTTTTGTATCTAAGTACCTACCTACCTGCTAAAATTAAGAAGGAAGATTCTTAAAATTGAAAAATATCCGTTTTATTAACCATAACTAAATCAAAAAAGGAAACCGAATCCTGGCCTTTCCATCTTGTTTATTTTCCTCACTGTAACAACGAAAGAGAAAAAAATACTTTACCCTGGATTGATCAATGGGTACTTGGTTACCAATTCGGTATAAAGTTACCATGCACAATAGAAAGACGAGTAGCGGGGAGGAACGGGAGACCGCGCCGTGGCAACCGCGCGTGCGCGCTGCGATCGATCTCCAAATAGGTACCTACCTACCACACGCTTTTTCAATACTCTCCAAAACCTGACGTTAAAGCTTAATATAATAAGTATAAGGCATTGGATAGCGAAAATAATCACTTGAGTTACTAGAATGGGGAACGGTTTCACCTTTTTGATAGATACTTACGAGTTAAAGTTTTTTACGTTTCACTATAGAACAATAGATAGTAAAAATTCAATTAATTAGAGTTGAATTATCAACTGTTTCTATTTCCTAACTTAGTCAATAGATTATTTATGTACCTAATACGTGAACATTTTCTCACTAAAAATAAATTATAAGTAATATTCAGCAAAATACTTCGAGAACGTAAATCGTTATCATTTATCGCATCTGTTCGTTTTGCACATGTTTACTAGTGAAAAGGTGATAACATTATAAATGTAGTATGTTCTGTTTTAAAAGAAGGATAGAAAGTAGGTACCAATACAATAGTGATTTTCCATCTTTTATTAATACCACAATCATTTTTAAGTTAATTGTGATTGTTGTTGTTGTTGTAATCTGTTAGGCACCTACTTGTTAAAACGACCAACAGTTTCTTTCCTAATATCATGATTTTGACGTACAAAATAGACTAATAGTTACACAGGAATACTTGCACAGTGTTACAATGGCTACCTGACCAATAGATCCTAATTCATTACGCATCACACGCGTGTGGTCCCTGTTGCATTAGCAATAGGTTTCACAGATAAAAGTGCCTATAACCATACACATGTGTAATAATGTAATGATATTTAGCACGAAATTAAAAGCGCCACCTAGTTAGAAGCAATACAACAAACTAACTACGAGCATAACTGTGTCATGTGCGAGAAAGGGTAGGTAAGGTTAACACTTTAAAATGTCAAAACGAGGGTAGATAATCGGCCCTGCGAGTTGTCACAAGCCGGTGAACTGGAGAGGGCTATTCTCTTTCGTCATCTTGTCATTGCCGATTGTGTGAGCACATTTTTCTCTGTTACAATGCCGTGGCTTTTTAATTCATTGATCGATCTAAAACTCATTAGGCTTCAGAAATTATGGTCAACCAATTAATACTTAATAGATTTCTTTTGTCTGCCAACAGGTACATCAAACGATGGATATCAAGCAATACTCGTATTTCAAGCCAAGCCGATTGGTAAGTTTTATGATTGTGTTATTAGTATTATACTTAGTTAAACTAATAAAATTGGTGTACGATGTGATACTTCGATGTTATTCAAATTGCTCAAAGCGAATTTTATCCGTGCTCTTTTGTTTTATTTATATTGCGATTTGTATGCTAAGCTGTGTAATTTGTGCGCGCCTTTTACGTTAAATAAATATTATTGTGTTATTGTTATTGTTTCGCGCGATGAAGGCGACTTGCTAAGGTTTCATTTTCTGTTGTTACAGAAACTGAATAAAGTTGTGCTCTTGGAGTTTCGTAAACCTGCAAACCGGCGGTGGCATGACCGGAAATATGGCCGCACCGCAACAACATGGCCGACAATTTAATTTGTAAAACAGGTAATTACTTTTATCATATCATTTCTACCTTAATTATTAATTTATTTTTAAGACTGATTAGACAGTAAGTTTTATTTTTAATGTCCGAATATGCGAAGTATTTGCTATGCGATTGTAAATTACTTTTACGAGCTATGTTTGCCTGTAACTTTACGACTATAATGTCAGAATTGTAAATCTCCACTTTGAAACTCAATTTCCTACCACTAACTTCTGAAAGTACTCGTGTAAACGGCATAAGCCGTTCCGTTGTTGATTCTTTACTCTAAGATCGTCTGACCCACTAAAAAATATCATCGCTTTTTCCGTTTCGTTTGTTTTGTGTTTCTTTATGCTGCGACTGTATTATTTTTAGACGTAACAGCTGGCGTAAAACACAGACAAAAGCAAATTATTTGAATGGGTTTTGTAATAAATTTCGACAGCCTCGTGACACGGGAGGCGGCGACGGGGCGCGCGCCGGCGCAGGCGGCCAGCGAGATGCTCAGGTAGGCTCACGATAACCAGGATCACTGGATCATTACGTATCCTGTTGCAATGACGATATATACTGACATTTAATCTACACTGTGTTATAAAATTAATCCGGAATATCTCAATAGATGTAGCGCAGGTTTGACTGTAGGTACTTTACCTGCATCCTTGGATAAGGTTTTAATGATTTTTTTAGTACCTAGCGCAACGGTCGGCAACAGGTGGACCGCGAAAGGTCGAACATCGAACCGCCAAATATTTTAATGTATTCTATACCGAGCATGAATTCATACGTAGATAAGGTAAGGTTATAGTTTGTTTTTCCTGGACCTCGCTAAAATTTTCTCACAGTATCCGGCCCCAACCAAAACTACTTGGCGACCCCTGACCTAGGGGTTGAAAAAAAACCCATATACTAGCATTGGTCGATTATCGAAGTGTGCAAAGGTGACCTCATCTTGAATAAAAAATTAAAATTTTCTGTGAAGTTCGCCCAATAATCTGCTGATATAATCCGGATTAATATTAACACCTTGTGTACTTATCTCGCCTTCCTTCTAAATTACACAAATAATTATTCTTTTTTTATTTCATTTTTGAATTAGAAAACAAAGACTGTTTTAATTAAAGTATATATTTAAGTAGGCTGTTGGAAACGTGAAAAACGAGGTAGATACACTCAGCGGCAAATTTAGCGGAACACAAAAAAAGTGTAGGTAACTATTTTTATTTTGTTTATTTTCTTCTGATCAAGCGTTAAGTATGCGTTTGCTAACTTTTTTGCGTTCCGCTAAATAAGCCGCTGAGTATAGGTACGATTCCATTAAAGGCAAATAATAAGCAAGTTTATTTAACAGAAATAGTTTCCAAGTCGTGTTGTTAATTGTTTGGAACTATGACGTACTGAAAGATGAAGGCTTTAGTATTTCATAGATTTTTGATTTAATTAACGAAAAGTCCGTACAATAACTAATTAACTTAATATTAATTCAAAAGGTTTACTAAAATAACATTAGCATTATTGTTGCATTATATAATTGACTTTGTTGAAGAACCAATTAGGCTCGCAATGTTTTATTAACTCATTTCTTAAAATAAACTTCAGATACAACAAACTCTTTCATCTCGAAATGTTTATTTTTTGACTCTTATTTTTTAGCTAATTTACTGTTGTTGATTTACCGTCTGCTTAATTAAAAATTGCTTACATTTGCTTTAAGATATTGGGTGGTGGGTACCGAATTTTTCCAGTTTGTGTAATTTGATTTAGATATGCGGTTATGCGACTTCATACTGTGGTTTATGGGAAGACTTGTCTTATTTGATTGGTTAAGGTTCATCGAGTCGGATCGAAAAAATATTTAAAATACATAGCTTGCTACTAAAAGTTCTCCCCAAATTTTGTTCAAATTACTTATTAAATTAAGTAAAGAAACCCGCTAAACTGGGCATAGGAACATAATTTGAACAATGTGTGCAAACTTTTAGGTTGGTACCTACCCGTGTAGGCACATACTTGTATTTTGTATCTTAGGTATTACGATTCAACTTGATCAGTCTTAATTAACAAATATTATTATTTATTACAGTGTTAATTTATGTATTAAATATGTAAAAAAATACACTTTTCTTTCGACCGTTTTCTATCTCCATAGCCGTATTTAGTTTTTTTTCTCTACATTATCGAAACCCAACTAATTTAATGAAATGTTTTTCGTGTGATATTTTAACGATACGTCGATTTTGTTAACCAGACTTTTGCCTTCCTAAT
This sequence comes from Pandemis corylana, assembly GCA_949127965.1. Taxonomy (NCBI): domain Eukaryota; kingdom Metazoa; phylum Arthropoda; class Insecta; order Lepidoptera; family Tortricidae; genus Pandemis; species Pandemis corylana. Next base: position 24,761,873 of record OX421850.1, read on the forward strand.
TTTCCAATTTCCAATTTTACTGCATCTTACATAGACTAGTACAGACAGTACAGTACAGACACCCATTTAGATTTTCGGAAACCTTTGGTAAGATAATATATATATATTTATATGAATAGGTAGGCAAACGAGCAAGTGGGTCACCTGATGGTAAGTGATCACCACTGCCCATAGACACCTGCAACCCCGGAGGGATTGCAGATGCGTTGCCAACCTAGAGGACTAAGATGAAATGCCTCTTACTAAGATAATAAATATATGTTATATTTACTAAGATAATATAGTTACGGGCTAAGCTATCACTATCTCAGACAAGACTTGCAGAGACTAAGGTAAACTTGTAACTGCTATCTACTTAAAAATGTACATGGTTTTTGTAAGCAAAGTTACAAAAGTGCTTTTATCGAACTTTGCTAGCCCGGAAATGTTTGAGGAAATTTAACAAGCTAATGTTGTCACGTAGCTACGTGTTGGTAGCTTTTACAGCAAGTTCCTTTCACAACTACGATCGTTAATATGTTACTTGAGAACTTAGTTACTTAAACTAATTAACAATAATGAATATTATGTAACATAATCTTAGAATCCGCGAAATAAAAATTGGGTAAGTTAGGGAACCGACCGCACTACAAGAAGGTTTATTTTTTATTTTTAAAGATAATTAAAACAACGTCGTCTTCGTTGATTTACAAAGCGCAGTAACGACTGCTAACCAGATTTTTTTGAATTAATTTTGTCCGTCTGCCCTTTTTACTTTTGAATTCCAATGTTTGTATGAATTTCCTTCCATCGTCATTACGCGCACAGCAACGTTGTCCTATAACCGAACGAGTCACTCCTCCGTTGCATTTGCATCCCCAGTAATGAAACTACGTTTCACTAAAAATGGTTTTTAACTTTAACCGCGTTGACGGCTGAAAACTTTGTTCTTCGCCTCAACGTAATAGTAATGTGCTGGAACGTTACTCATAAGGGATCATTTACCTATCATATTTTAAAGGAATTTCATCTATCTATCTATGCATATAATAAAACTGAAAAAGTTCGAAAGTCTGTACATGGAAGATATTCGATAAAGAGTTGGCTGGGGATACTTACCTATGGGGATACTAAGTTGTCATTGTCAAATCCAACAAAGTCGTGCGCAAGATCTAAGGCTAGGTGCGCACCGGGTGACATTTTGTTACGGTGGCAGTCGGATCTCTCTGTTTTTATCTTTGGTGCGGCTTACGGACTTTTGACTGGTTTTCAATGTTTTTCTACTCCTGATCACCGATTAAAAATCGTTGTGTATGTATAGGTATTGCTTGATTATCATAGAAGAGCACTAAGTAGGGAGTTTACAAAATTCCCACGGGATAGGGATTAAATGGGGTGTATAAGTATACTGAAGAGCGCTATCTGCGTAACTTTAATTACTAGAATTTTGAAATTTGTCACACAAATAGGGAATCATAACTGCATAAAAATTTTTTCATGACTTCGGAATTCCCGCGGGATAGGGAGTAGAAGGGATTTATATTATTACTTTGAAATGTTCTTATCTCCGTTTCTATTATTACTAGCATCTTAAATTTGGCATACCAGTTGGTAATTATTATATCTGAAAACTGATTTCAGGATTTTGCGAAATTCCTATGGGTTAAGAAAAAAAGAGGATTATTTTATCTACTTAAGTGATTCGCAGAGATGAGGAGGCGGCACTGCGTGGCGGCATGCGATTGTGAGCATAATATGAAATTTGAGCTATACCTAGTATAGAAATAAAAGGAAGCAAAATCGACAGTTACTAAAAAAAATTGGAACGGTGTCCACGTTTCAAATTGCTAACTTTTCCCTGCTATGACTAAACTATAGTAATAAGGGCTCCGTAGCTAAAATGGTAAAAACGAAACCCTTACAGTTAGTCCTCTCCGTCTGTTTGTCTGTCCGTAGGTATGTCATAGGGATTTTGCTTTAAAACTGTTAGGGCTATTATGATTACGAAGTTTTCCAGTACCTAAAGTTTTTTGAATTCCGTGAGTATTTAAAGAGCTAACAAGCTCCGAAAGTCGTTAAAATTGTATCCCCGTTTAATTTTAGAACCGTGGTATCAAAAAATCAAGTAAATAGCCCTGTGTTAATACTATTAACAATAAATATTCTGAACAACGTAACTGATGGAGAGATTGCCAAAAATGACAGTTATTAGTGGCGCCATCTCTTGATGAGTAGCTAAATTACACGACTGTATAGTAATAAGACTGCTTTAACTAGGCTACGGAACCCTCTGTTATGCGTGGTCCGACACGCATTTCGCCGGTATTTTTCAGTAACATAAAGTGGATTCACGTGCCGCGTTGCGGTTTTATTTACGTCGAAAGTTATTTCCGTAAACAAAACAGCAAAAACAAAACCAAACTATGTAATTTGCATTAATCACGCGCAATAACTGACACAACCTCTGATAACTGTAGTACGTAAATAATGTCTGATACTAGCGGTAACAGATAGTAATACCTACTGATAATGTTGGCCGTAAAAGAGTGACTCAAAAAATATTGACTCTTTCCCTCATTAATGGCTTCCGCCCTGCAATGGTTCTGGTTGAATATTTATCAGTCCTAAAACTGTATTTGTCTGGTATTAAAAAAAATTGAATAGAAAAAATACTATTCTTTTAAATAATAGTATATATATATAATATAATATATACCCCGTAAGGGATAAAGACGTGATTTGTGTATGTATGTATGTATGTATAATATAATAAGGAAGTTAACTCACTTGACTAATTACTTATGCAAGCAGGTGAATTTTAAAAACCTAGTGACCTTAGTATTTTGTTTAATTTAAATAAAGTCTCATTTGAGTAAATTTTGGTACCTTCTTTATCAGAGTATTTTTTTCCTTGTCCCGTAATTGTTGCATACATGTACAATTGTACATACATAAACATATATGTATCGATTCAGTTTAAGTAAATAATACACATGCTTAGTAGTGTTTGTAACTTTTACGAAGGATATTAAAGTGTTTTGTTACGGAAATATTTTGTAGCTTTAATTGTACATCGTTTTGTATATCAATGCAAGGTTCATACTCTGGCTCGCAGAAGTTCCATACGAGTATTATTGCAAATATTTAAAGCTTAATTATTAATCCCTGTCCTGATGTTGACCTAAGAACGTTAAAAGGGGTTGATCCTAGGTTTTTAGGGATATGCGATTTTCGTATAATTCAGGACAAGCTCCAAAAATCGTTTCGGGTTTCGCTCCAAATTTGAAAATATCATTCGAAAATGGAGAAATAGTATGTTGTATTAGAAAAATGAGTGGTATTCGAAGCTGCCAGTTTATTTTCACTAATGTCAATTTTAATTTGAGCGGCAGTTTTATATTTATCAATACGCATACATACTTATGCTGGGTATTTTCACAGCCGTCATTTCAAAAATTACTTCCCTATGAATACATAGTTGTATTATAAGGCTGCATATTCGGTTCGGAGCAACGAGCGAAGTTTAAATAGCTATAATAGAGTACTTATTTTCGTTTTCCATTTAAAATATCGCGTGCCCAGCCGCCTCTGCTCCGCTTGCCGAAAATGCATCAATTTATATGGGTGTACTGTCTTAACCGTAGCAATCAAAGTAACTATACTACCTTATTACTACTAACTAAAAAGTTTCGTGTCTAGCAAGTATATGTTAATTAAGTTACGATATAGCTATACTATTTTCATTCCATTTTCCACCTTTACGCCCACAATCTTGCTGAACGTCGTCTTCGGGTCTTATTTTGTCTTAGGTCTGTCTAAGCCTAAGGGATAAAGACGTGATTCGTGTATGTATTTGTATGTACGATATGGCCCAGCATTTTATTGTTTCTTTACTGTGTGATCCTCCTTACTTTAATTAAGATAGGTAAAATTATATGGTATTTAGTTAATTGAATGGTCTTCCTAATATTTGCTAAATCTGTCTGAGTGTGATCCAAGGTGGTTGAAACAAACGTACTCGTAAACTTGTCTAAAAACTTGTGTAAATACGATTCTAACCAAAAAAATAACTTTTTTACACTAACTAGAACTAGGTACTAGGTACAACAAACACTAACTAAGAAACTGAATCATACCTCTGCGGAATTTCTCATACAATTTTGCAATAATTTTTTTGGCAGGTGTATGGTAAGTCATTATGAAATTTGAAGTGAAAAGGTTCCACAGTGGTAGGTACGCGATTCAGTTTCTTTTACTGTATTCACTGCGTCAAATCTAACACATTACTAAAACGTTGTTTTAGGTCATTGTAAAAAACGACAGTTAAAATCTTGTAAAAAGAAAGAAAGAAAGAAGACATTTATTCCTTTTTGCGAGACACACAAATATTGGATAAATATACACAATTGCACTTGCAATTGTACTTGCAGTTGATAGCTTAAAATTAATGAAACAAAGTAATCACTGGAATTTATAGATGCTTTTTGGATTTGAAGTTTTGTTTATATTAAATGAAACTGAAATTATTAATATATGGGTAAAAAAAACGTTCAATTTTGCTTTTTATAATATAATAATAACTTTCTGTATTTTTGCATTTTTATCTAAGATTTAACCTTCAAATTTCATGCTGTAAGTTTCTTAATCGAGATTCTACATTTGCATTGGTCGTTACAAACAAATATAGCTATGACTTATCTATTTCATAAATATGGGTAGTACGGTGAAAACACACGTTTTTCCACTTTACACGACTTCTAACGGTTTAATTAAGTTACGAGTAAGTGGTTTAAATTATAAGTAGTCTCCATAATAAACTTAAAATTATAACAGATTTATGAAGATATTTTTTAAGTCATAGCTATTTTCACGCAAATGTTTAATAATTCGATCGGTTTTATTCCGAAACGAACAATGGTAATTGAAGAAAGTTGATAAACGAAAGCTGTTTCATTTCACAGCCATGCATGCCAAGTTTATCATCTGCACGACTAAAATTTCATGATCGGAATTTTGATAACTTGCTATATATACGAGTAACTGTTCTTTATCCTGTATGTAGGTCATTTCGTTTCACCAGCTTTCTTTCTCAGGAGAACAAACATAGGCGGGGTCTCCACCCTTATAACCTCCAACCTTATAACTAAATTAACTTGAAACTACTAGTATTTTCGCTCGTCATTTGTTATCCGCAAAGCTAAGACATATAAAATTCCCTGCCTATGAATGTGTTTCATCCTATGAACGCTACATTCTGGCAGTCTGTAAATGTAGGCTTAGTTACCATTTACTAGCCAAATGTGCATTAAAAAAAAAGTGCTATAGGTAGGCAACAGATTCGTAGTCACGCTCATCGTCACTGGATGATGGATGCCTGCTTACATAGTTGGGACTATGCAAATATGATTAACAGAGTGCCTGTTCGTCGGCATTTTACCGATTTGATCAATAGTTTGAGTATGCTGTAGTGTTCAATAATATCAAGATATCAGAGACTGCGGGTTACGTGCGTTATAATTTGTAATAAACTTAAATATTGAAGGTTTCGGCTGGCATTATGTTTCAAGCAAAAAGTCAAAATCATATGTTTTTATGTTGCGAATAAGCCAGTCACAAAATACTGTTTCAGATTTTTTTAGTCTGCTTTTTTTTCGGAGACATGAAACATCGTCAAGATGAAAAATTCGTCTCAAAAACATTGGCAGAATGTATATTTTTCTAATAATTAATTATTTAAAATAAAAAAAAACCCGACTGCGTCAATCATATATTTTTTATAATTTCGATACCCACTCACTCTCACGAATAAGACGAATCTAATGACACCTATTAACCTCAAACCTCTAGAGCGTGCCAAAGAAATGTATAGATATATAAATAAATACACTCGAAAAACATAACCCTCTTTCTGGCGTAGTCTGGTAAAAACAAGTGACAACTTCTCTATACATATATAAGTAGGTATTCACGCCATTAACGTGAAAGAAGTATTCGATCTTTGTCGTCAAGCTCAATGGCAACAGCCACGCGTTAACAGCCAATTACACGAAGATTGCCGCCAGCTACTAGTCAAATAAAAGCTCTGTAATACTCGTGCGGCACATTCGCGTCACGACGCACTATTGCAACTATGGTAACACATGCAATGTCAACAATCTATCTCAACTCTTGGCAATGAACTTTAGCGTAGTAACGTCGTTGCTGTCGTTTGTAGAACTCGTCACATTGTTGCTCTAAGTTAAAGTAGCCACACTATAGAAATTAATGCTCTTAATTGCCTGTTCCAACAAGAAACACGTCATTCAATCAACAAGCTTCTAAGTATATAAGTTTTCCCGCATCCCGACGAGTTGCGACATCGGAGCTGCTCTTTGCTGCGTGAAAGACATGGGTAGTGAGATGTCCCTGACATCACAAATTCTCACTACCTTGTCTTTCATGTGGACTGAGCAATGGTCGTCGGACGACGAGGTAAGAAGACTTTTCTCGACACCAGGATTTCAACGGAATGTACTATTTAACCAGGATTATGTCGTCTCATTATACAAGACTGACAAGAGAGAGTAGAAAACGGAAAAACCAATTTCCTCACTATGTTGTTGTCTTGTTCAAAGCTTTACGTCAAAATCAAACAGCAAAGAAGAAAGTGGTGTCCTCTTTTAATTTCTACTCTGTATTGTCCGAAGTCACTTAACGTTTGTGTTTGATATTTTATGAGTCCAGTGCCTAAAATTTATCTGATCGGTGACGGCGTCGCTGTTGGTTAAATTTAATATGGCGGCTAAAATAGGCATTGCTATTGATACGGTATATTTCCGATTTTGCCCACCGTTTCAGATAATTTTATGGCGCTGTATTTATAATAATAATAATAATAATAACAGCACAGTTGTTAATTGCACAGACATAACCTTGTAGCCAGGATTATTCACCAGCAACTTGCTCTTTTATTCGGTCTTGTGAACTTTGAAGTACCCTACTATAAGTACACACCTGCGCCAGTTCTTGAAAATGGTCGTGTCACGCTCTATTGGGATCGATCTATCATCACGGACAGGACTATTGTCGCCAATAAACCTGATATCGTGCTGCTAGATCGATCGAAACGCCAGGCTGTGCTCGTAGACATCACGATCCCCCATGACGTGAACCTCGTGAAGGCCGAGAAGGACAAAGTCAGCAAGTACCTTGACTTGGCTCACGAGGTTACCGCCATGTGGCCTGTTGATTCCACGATCACTGTCCCGATAGTCGTTTCGGCGAACGGTCTAATAGCGAAGAGCCTTGACCATCACCTTAAAAGGCTCTCGCTAGGTAGTTGGGTCAAGGGCCAGATACAGAAGGCGGTACTCCTGGACACGGCTCGGATAGTCAGGAGATTCCTCTCTCTGTCGCCCTGACCACCGGTAGCCTAGGCCTCGCCTTGCTGCCGGCGGCACCCTAGGTTAGGTTTTTATAATGTTTTTATATTTTGTATTAATATTGTTTTATTACTTTTTATATGAATATTGTAAAAACCTACCTAAGATGAAAATAAATATACAAATAATAATAATAATATCTTGGGACTATTGACACCAATTGACCTAGCCCCAAACTAATAAGCAAAGCTTGTAATTTTTGTATTGATTATTGGGAGTATGATGATTTTACGACTAAAAGCCTTCGTAAGGAACGTGCCTATTGATAGATTAAAATTATGCGATAATATTACATTAGCTAGCTAGCTTAATTATTATCAGTAAATTGGACAGCTATATAATTAGCTACACTTAATATATTTGTCTTCAATTATTATTACGAAATGTAAATACTTAAGCATGGTTTTCTTTACTTCTTCATTACACAATAAAAGTCATCGTTGACATGAGGCATCCCCCCTTTTGCTACCGCGACCATTCGGGATCTAGGTACCCATTTCCTAAAGCGAGTCGACATCTTCTGACATTGCCAAAATTTCTAAATTTGATCTAGGTACAAAAATTTCGTAGCCAATATTAAAGCTCGGCTTAACATGGAACTTCTCAAGTCAGTAATGTATTTCGGATTGGCTTGGTCAGTTGTCGCGTGTCAGGTTTTGAAATGGGGGTCAGCTGCGGAATCGAATCTACCACAAATTCGAAACTTATTCGTATCCGTCCTTCTCGCTATCCTATTGAACACTGTTTAATGTGAGTGACAGTGTGACGGCAGTTTTTAAATTTTTTGCGTTTCCGTAATTAACCGTTTCATTAAACGTTTCAATTTAGGCGAAATTAAAAGTAAAGTTGAAATACTTTGAACGGCATTTAATGTGCGTAACTTATCTACACTGACGAGCAAAAATAAGGTCATCATTTATACAACTTTGCATGGGAAGTTCCCCCTAATTTTTGCTCGTCAGTGTATGTATAGTTTGCTTGGCGAAATTTAGTTGCACTTGTGTGCGTGCAGCTGTGCACACGCACACAGCGAGGTGTAATTTAAACCGGCCTCACTTTGCAGTTCACAGAATCCAGTCTTTAATTTTTATTTGTTCTAAGTTGAAACTTCATTATAATCATCATCATCATTATCAGCCTGAAGACGTCCATTGCTGAACAAAGCACACCATAATGAACGACAAGTTGACAAGTTGAAACATATGAATAACTTAATTAAATCAAGTATAAATATTATTAAAGTGACTGATTATCACCGGGATATTAGCCGCGATTACCTTTGTGTCAAATGTTGAACTCTCGATGTTTGGACGCAAATAATAAGACTATTGAAATCGTCCGCGAATCATTTCCAACATGTTTTATTAGCTTCACCTGTACTAACTAACGATGTGAACAAATCCTGCATTTCGATTTTTAACCACTTCAAATGAAATAAATCAAAAGTGAGGACATTTCGGTAGCAACCGTAATCCGAAAACGCGAAACAAAACTAAACAGCAGGTTCTGAACAAACTGATGCTCGTGAAATTGGAAAACTGTAGGTATGCAGCACAACAGTCAGGTGTGCGCACTCGCTACGATCACACGTATCACTCGACACCATATTTCCCAGTGGTTCCCAACCTTTTTCGCCTAGGCCAACAATAATGAAGTGTGTTGCTTGTGATACCTCTATTAATGATGGTGCTCGGTGCTCGGGCTGCAATAAGGACTTTGGCTTCTGTTGTGCTGGTATAACTGAGCAGGGCCACAGGAAACTCGGACCCGAGCGTAGAACAAGCTGGAGGTGTCACTCATGCAAGAGAGATGGCTCGCCATGTCCTCCGAAGCCAGTTGATTTGGGCACTATCATGGATGAGCTGCGCGAAATTAAACAGAAGGTTCTGTGCCTGCCAGATTTGGTAAAGGATGTCAGCACCTTGAAAAGCGAACTCACTGAGGTCAAAGAGTCATGTGACTTTACTAGCAACAGGTTAGATGATTGTTCCTCCCGTCTAATTGAGGTGGAAAAGAAACTTCCGGAGCTGGAAGCGGTTCATGACAAAATTCAATCGCTCTTCAATGAACTATCCGCTCTTAAAAGTGAGCTTGCTCGGAATGATCAGGCACTACGTGTCAACAACGTTGAGATCAGAGGAGTTCCACTTAGGAAGGATGAAAACCTCTTTTCAATCATGGACAGGATTGGCACGGTGGTTGGCTATCAGGTAGATAGGAGCTATATAAATTATATTGCCAGAGTTCCAATTTTTGACTCGAAGGAAAAATCTATAGTTGTTAGCTTCACGAACCGCTACATTAAGGAGGACTTTATCGCATCTGCACGTAAGAAGAAGTCGTTCTCCGCCGCTGAAATAGGCTTCCAGGGCACTGCGCAGAACGTTTATCTTAACGACCATTTGACTCCGGCGAATAAGAAGCTGCTCACGTTGACCAAAACGTCGCTAAAAGCCAAAGGATACATCCACATTTGGGTTAAATATTGTAAGATACATGCCCGCAAGGATGATAATTCCAAAGTGCATATTATAAATTGTGAGCGTGATTTAAACAAACTGCTTTAGATTGGAATTATTTAAATTTTCCGCTAGCTCTTGTATGTTTATTCACATTAGTTGTTTTCTCTGCTTCTTTGTTCTTGTTGATGTTGTTAAGTATTCTCTATAAGCACGATCACATTAGTTTGAGCATCGCTGAACGCCCCTTATGGGCGCGCGTCGCCTATTGTTCGGACTGCTGGCTTATCGCTACCCGCACTGGTTGTTATTTATTACTCGCTAAACTGCAAGGAGCGCGCTTGCTGCTGTTCGCTTGTCTCCTTCTTTCACACTCATCAAGTCAATTATCTATTTCTGTATTTTACGATTATTATACGACCCGCCACAAGTCGAAGTTACGGTATAATTCGCCGTCTCGTCTATGCATAATAGCACTTATCCACTTCATGGTTAAAGTCATACTTAATGTGTTTTGTAGTTATGCTGTGTTACTGATATTAAAAAAAAAAAAATCTAAATGGCTACTTATAGCTCAGTAAATGATTGTCACTCTATTTACTATCAGAATGTAAGGGGGCTCCGCTCTAAAACGTTAACATTCTATCGTAATCTTAGTTTGGCTTCTTATGATATTATTGTTTTGACAGAGACGTGGCTAATAGACGGTGTACTAGATTCAGAGTTATTTGATAGTAGGTATGTCGTGTGGCGACGGGATCGTGATCTAGCACTGACGGGGCAGAGCCGCGGCGGTGGTGTTATCATAGCGACCCGTAGGGAGCTAGCTGTCACCCCGCAGCCGACCTTCTGCTCTTCGGCGGAGGACTTGTGGGTTTCCTTAACGCTTAGTGATCGCTGCGGCAAACCGATCAAAGTTCATTTATGTGTATTATACTTGTGTAAGCAAAACAATGGTAACACATTCTCGCAACAGTTGTCTAATTTTTTAAGCAGTTTAAATGAACTTATATTAACCTATCCGAATGACAAACATCTAATAATCGGGGATTTTAACTTGAGTAATATTTTGTGGTCGGCCCAGGGTTTATCAATGGTCCCATCTAACTATACGACTAGTGAAGAGTTCAGTTTGGTGGATGACCTCCAAACTCATAACTTAAGCCAATATAACGGTATTTTTAATCACTATGGAAGGCTGCTTGACCTAGTTTTATCAAATGACATTATCTGTGTTACTGAGTGTTTGGACGCCTTGGTACCTATTGATCCATATCACAAAGCATTGACTATTGAAATGAAATATTCTACAGCGAATACTTTACAGTCTGCTCCGGTAATTAAATATTTATATAATATGGGTGACTACGATTCTATTAATAAGGAATTGTCGGATATTAACTGGGATCGAGAGTTTTCGCAGAGTTCTATAGAACAATCACTGGATTTCTTTTATACAACATTCAGAAGATTGAGGGACAAATTTATTCCGAGTAAAAAAATAAAAGCTAACATGCATCCATCTTGGTACTCGCTCGGACTGAAGAAAGCTATTAAAGAAAAGTACAAGTTCCTAAAAAAATATAAAATCTACAAAAACAAATCTGATTTAATTTCTTATGGCGTATTAAGGAACAGAGTGCGTAAATTGGAACAGGATTGCTTTGATTCGTATATAAAACAAGTTGAAAGTAATATTGCTAAAAATCCAAAGCAGTTCTGGTCATTCATGAAGTCGCGCTCAAGCTCCAATGGTATACCAAGTAGTTTGAAATATGGTGATAGGCTGGTTAATAACGGAACAGACATATGCAATGCTTTTTCAGACTATTTCTCTTCGACGTTTTCGGAACCAAGTAGCAGCAGAACCACGGCTATTTCTTTCACCGACTCAATTGCTGAGTCCAGTGCTAGTTTGAGCGGTATCCAGCTGGATTCTGAATTGCTCACTGATATACTGCTCAAACTCGATCCCTCTAAGTCAGCTGGTCCTGATGATCTGCCAGCTCAGTTCTTGATAAATTGTGCGAGAAGCTTGGTGAGACCAATCTCGATATTATTTCAGCGTTCTTTTTCTGAGTGTTATGTACCATTATTATGGAAATCCGCATTTGTTACTCCAGTACACAAAAAGGGACCTAAAACCGATATAGAAACTTATAGGCCCATTTCTAAATTATGTATAATATCGAAAGTACTGGAGAAAATTGTTTATGGTCAAGTTTATAATGCTTTGAAGAATTCTTTTAGTCCGAACCAACACGGTTTTTTGCAGCACCGTTCTACTGTGTCTAATCTGGCTCTCCTAAATGATTATGTTACTGAGGCTATGGATGGTGGCTTCCAAGTCGATGTAATCTATACTGACTATAGTAAGGCTTTTGATAAGATTGACCATGCCATATTAATCGCGAAGCTACATGCCATGGGTATTCATGGTGACTTACTCAGATGGTTTTCGTCGTACATTGACAAAAGATCGCAAGCTGTTGTCGTTAATAATTACATGTCGGGCTGGGTAACTGTCCCTAGTGGTGTGCCGCAGGGATCTTTGCTTGGCCCGTTGTTGTTTAACGTTTTTGTTAATGATATTAGTGAGTGTTTTGTTCACTCACAACTTCTCTGCTTTGCCGACGATATGAAAATCTTTGCCAAAATAGGTTCAGATCATGACTCGAATTTGGTTCAGTCTGATCTCGCGCGGCTTGATGAGTATTGTCTGGTGAACAAGTTGAGTTTGAACCCGTCTAAATGTTTCGCGGTAACTTTTACGCGTCAGCGTGCACCGGTTATTACTGCGTATACATTGAAGGGTCACGTTTTGCAAAAGACATCCTCCATGAGGGACCTAGGAGTAATACATGACTCGAAACTTCTTTTTGACGAACATATCGACAGTATTGTCGGCAGTGCGTTAAGGTCCTTGGGTTTTATAATGCGTAATTCATCGCAATTTACTCAAGCAAAAACACTCAAGGTCCTCTATTGCACCTACGTTAGAAGTAAACTGGAGTATGCTTCTCAAATTTGGAATCCGTGCTATAAAGTATATGTCGACCGAATTGAACGTGTTCAAAAAAAGTTTGTTAAATATCTCTGCTTCAAGCTAAAATGTTCCTATAGATCGTCCAGTTACGATGATATATGTAAAAAACACCATCTTATTCCTCTGCAGCAACGTCGTGCGATAGCGGATGCCACTTACATTCTGAACATCATTAACAACAACATTGACTGTCCCGAATTGCTACAGAAATTGTCCTTTAACACACCCATTCGGCGAAAAAGATTTAATCCCCCTGTTTTTATCAAATTCACATCGACTAAGTATAGGAAAAACAGCTTTCTCCCGCGCGCTAGTCGTAATTTAAATGACCTTACGAAGGAAATGGATATTGATATCTTTAACTGTAACACCCTATCTGTGAGGCGAGGTTTGGTGATGAGGTGCTTTAGGTGAGCGCGCTATTTGCTTGAACATTTAATTCTAATTTATAAGTAGGTTTACATCAATTCCTTAAGCTGGGCGGCGTTGCCTCAAGTTTGTAAAAAGCAATAGGTATAAATTTAGGATATTCTCTGGCTCAGCTATATTGTGATTGTTCGTTTATTAGATTATTAGATTGTAAGACACGGGACCAGGTGCATAGAATTATTTCACTGTGAACTGAACTTTTCATTTTTATAAGGAAAAAAATTAATTTTGTTTAAGAATGTGCGAGTCACTGAGTGTTAGATTGTTGCTTGGCAATGTAAATTGTTTTTTTTTGCATAGTGTGTCGTTTGATGCTGTGTGCGCCACCTCATTTTAAGTTAAGCTGTGCTTAACTTGTACTCTGTCACTATCTGTGAGTTCCTGTAATTGGCTCTGTGTTACTTACTACTTCCCCTACACAAATTGTGTTAAATGCTGTTGGTTCTCCTTAAATAAATAAATAAATAAATAAATAAATAAATATGTCTTTATTTTTCAAATACGAGCTTTCGTCTGCTCCGGTTCCTTTTGGAAATACGATTATTTTGCAGGGGCGTTGTTTTGAGCTGAAGGTAATTGAATTTCAAGGCGCTGACAACATTTAAAATGGATTTTTTAACAGACTTTGCACGGAATTGGTTTATTTTGTGGAAATAAAAAATATATGACGATAATCTTGATCGTATACCGTAGCTACTTTGCGCGTTTAGGTAAAGTTGGCTCGATAAATACAATTTAAAATAAAAGTGACCTAACTATACCTACTTTCCAAAAAAAAAAAATTTTTAAGCTCACGATAATAATGAACAAACAAAACGTATTAATACGTTGAAAGTAAGCTATTAGAATATTTTGTGCTTTTTAAAATAATTAATTAGTTTTTTTGATACTTACGTAAAACGACGCCCCAGGCATCGTTTCTTCTTTGACGTACAGGCGTGTGCAGTAGGTAGGTATATTATGTAGAGTGGCGCTAGTTAGCATCTTAAACTCGAGTCCTGTCTTTTACTGTACCTAAACAATAATTAAATTACTTACTAGCTCTAGTGCTTTATCACTTTCCATTACTAAATGTATGTTTTTTTTGATAATCTAAAAAAACTATCATTCATGATTTCGCATATTATGATTCATGAAAACTACGGGAAGCCTAATCCAAGGTCAAGAGAAAGAACATGCCTAAGATAGTGTTATGAATGAGACTTTAATATAAAAAAAATTACCTACAGAAATCTTACATTTGAGGTTAGAATTCCATCAGTATGTATGTATGTATGTATTAAGCGATTACCTATTAGATCAAGTTGAGCTTGCAACGAAATTAGCGAAAGTAACGTGCGTGTTCCCGCTTCTGTGTGACGGTTTTTTTTAAATGAGTTGAGTTTGAAGGAACGTAACAAATTTTAACATGAATATAGACAACTCACCCGCCCACGAAAAGCATGTACCTACCTAACAGTTGCTTTGTTGAGGGAAATGTAATTTTTAATACAACCTTTATGTTGATGGTACTTGATTATTGCATTGTGTTCGTAGATCTATATACTACAAAATTTTAAGTCAAATGTGTCATTGGATGTTGGTAAAAATCGACTTGTATGATTTCATAACTTAGTTATTTATAAATGAAGCTATTTACTTTAAGGCATCAAAATACACGACAAAAAGTAACTAAATGCACGAACATTCGTTAGAAAACCGCTTCTTTTATCTACAGTCCAGATATAGTGCACAAAACTAACGCAAAACTACCTGTGCACGGGCGCACTCCCTCGGTTTTTTTGGCGCGCAGCTGCAGCTAACGGCAGATGCCATCCATAACTCGCCAATAGCTCCCATGCAAGACACAAAAGCCGTTTGTTTCCAAACTGCCAACAATTTTATTGTGTTCTATTCTACTGCTATACAAACGTGTGCGGATCACCACACCACACGTCGCCACGTATCGTTAACTTTGAAAGTTTGATGTTACGCTAACCGTTGTCTGCAAAATGTTTCATAAGATAAAAACTACATCTTTCTAGAATCAGTTCAGTAGTTCTAGTATTTACCACTTTTGTATTTGTATTTATATAACATGCATGTCTATAAGAAATACCTAACATTAAATATTGAACATTAAGTGAAAAATTCACTAGTATTAGCGTTACGTTCTAAATGGCTTATACACTTTTATTTAATTATTGTTTATTGTGACGTTAATCACGTAAATTAAACTGAAAAAATTAGATATCGCCGTAGAAAGTGATTTTTGATCAATGCATTCAGAACATTAAATTTCCCCTTTGTCGTCAAAATGCGACATGCGACGTTGTGTACTTATATTTCCTCACACTGTGTATTGTTTATATGAAATAGTTTTTGAGTTTTGAGGGGGTCAAAAGTGGCTCCAAATGGTTCGTGTAATGTTACACAGGGTGCTGTTCACCAGTCCTGTTAGCTTGAACTTGGCTTGACACGCTACGGCGTGTCTAGATAGACAATTTATTTCAGGCAGGGAAATTAAGCTTCATAAAAGGTCTATGTAAGTGGGATTCTACTTACCACACCTATGAATAATGAAGTTTAACCTTTACAAATACTCAATTTCTATTTAGTAATTACTTAATCTTATTTATACTCCTTATAATGTATTTGGGCTTACGAGAATATCTACGCACGGTCTGGCATGTACCTCCATTTGTTTCCTTGATGGTTGAGCACTTGCCTTGGTTCCACGGTACGTCGATACCGATCTAACCATCCACCGGGATGAGTGCCCTCAACCAAACATTGGCAGTTAAATAACGACGGCCCATTCTCATCCCTAATTAGCAGTGTTGCTTTAATTGAGTTCAATTTAAACCTTTTTTTTAACAGACTTCAAAAAAAGGAGGTTCTCAATTCGTCCGTATTTTTTTTTATGTTTGTTACCTCATAACTTTCGACTGGGCGAAGCGATTTTAATGATTCTTTTTTTATTTGAAAGCTGGTGCTTCCCGTGTGGTCCCATTTCAATTTGGTCCAGTTCTGACGATGGCACCCATGAGAAAACCATACAAGTCTAAAATTAGCATTAAGTCATCATCATCATCTCAGCCATTACAAGTCCACTGGTGGACATAGGCCTCTCCTTTAGACCTCCATTTAGCATTAAGTATGTGTGCGACAAATCGTCCGTTTCATTTAAACGGTGCTGTGTCATATGAGCAGCACGTTTAATAGGTCTACCCATATTCAGAAAAAAATGTTAGTGTACTACTTCAGATTCACTAAAAATATAAAAGAATAAACAAAAATGTTAACAAAAAAAAACCGACTTTTATATTATTTATAATATTTGATACATTTTTAGTGAATCTGAAGTACACTAACATTTTTTTCTAAATATGGGTAGACCGTGCTGCTCATATGAGACAGCGCCGTTTAAATGAAACGGACGATTTGTCGCACACATAGATACTTAATAATGCTAATTTCAGACTTAGGTATACGGTTTTCTTAGAGGTGCCATTGTCAGAACTGGACCAAATTGAAATGGCAGCACATTTAGTAGGTCTACCCATATTCAGAAAAAAGTGTTAGTATTCTTAAGATTCACTAAAAATCAAAAAATAAACAAAAATTTTAACAAAAAAAAACCGACTTCACTACGCACTAAAAAGAAAACAATTATTGCATATTCTTCTACAACTTAATAATCAACTTACTTTTTCTACTTATCAATAGGTATATAGGTACGATCTAATGTTGTTACAATTATTGTTATTTTTGTAGTCGGTGTCAGCCAAGGAAACACTACAATATACCTAGCAACAATAATACGAGAATACTTTTTCACAAATTAACTTTTATACGGGACCGGATCAGAATATATAAAGTTTAAAATGTATAATGGGTTAAAATACATAATGGTTCAAAATATATAACGCAATTTTCTGTAAAACTATTAGCTAAATGAACTTTTTTGATATCGTAATCTATAGATTGGTTTAGGTTAGGTTAGGTTTGTTTTATAACAATCCTGTTAATTTGTAACTTTCTGAGAAAATCGCATTATATATTATAAACCATTATGTATTTTAACCCATCATACATTTTAAACTTTATGTATTTTAATACGTACCCCTTTTATACACAAGCACATCTCACCTGTAACTATGTATGTAGTTACAAGCCTACGTTGGCTGACACCGGCTTCAGAAATAACAATAATTGTAACAACATTAGATCGTACCTATATATTGATAATAAGTAGAAAAAGTAAGTTGATTATTAAGTTGTAGAAGAATATGCAATTATTTTTTTATTTTTAGTGCGTAACGAAGTCGGTTTTTTTTTGTTAAAAGTTTTGTTTATTCTCGGTGGGAAAATGCTTTACGCTTACTCTCGCGCCGCGGGGACGGCACGGGAGTTGCTTCGAGTGGTTCTAATGTTAACAAGGGTCATCATCATTATGTTCAAGCTTCTTATACCTCATAACCCCATGTAGGTACTTCACTGTCTTATTAGTAGGAAACTAGGAGTTTTTACCAGGCAATATACGTTTCCATTACAGCAAGACATGTAATGATTATGCATACAATTTATTTCTTACGAGCACTTTCTTGAAATAAACAGAAAAGTGTATGCTATTGTTATTATGATCAATATATCCGTTTCAGGCACACTCAATGTGGCCGTGCCATCAAAGTCGGTTTGTTATAGGTCACGACGCAGCTATCACAGCCAGCTTTGATGAGCATGGCCTCATTCGTATCCGCCTCCTTCAGTCCGACTAGCTGCTAACTTGAAACTGTATCACTTTTCTCGGGCCTAGCCTGTCAAAGCGGCGGTGAAATGTCTACTCGTCTTCATATCACAGCCACTTTGATGTGGTCGGTTTACGGAGACCAGTTCGACTCTGCGAGGCCAAGTACACGAACCCAGGCCGTGGCCCATTCGTCAAAATGGTTGTGTCGTGTTGTAGTTTCATATCACAGCCATTTTTGACGAGTTGGGCTGTGGGTAGGTGCTACGGTGACAACACTGCTAAAACTTCCGGGCGACTTGTTGCTCACAAAGTGGTTGTTATTATGCTTACATGTACCATATCACAGCCAGCTTTGATGAGCGGTGAGTAGTTCCCCCACCACGATTCGTCGACGCTGAATATCCTGGAATAGAGAAGAAAGAAGATAGGCGCAGACGGCAGCCAGCAAAGTGGTTGTGACGTGGTTATGATTTAATTTTCATATCACAGCCAGCTTTGTTGACTTCTCTGTTGCCTAAAGTACGACGGCGAATCATTATAGTTGATTTAATTACCCATTTGTATGATGTTTTGTATTGAATTGTGTGTGATCTTTTGAAATCCAATCTATTTTGTGTTAATTATTGCATTTAGCTGTCGTTTCATATAAATATGTAAATGCGATTTTGTGAACAATATCGAAATATGCGTGTTTTAGATGTTGACTTAATATAGTGTACAAAAGACGTGAGTGTTAAGAAGTTCGATTTATAGCCTACGTACTTGTAAATAAATAATTTAGTAACTAAACTGTATAATTATATAATACGTTAAAATCTGAAATTAAATATATCTTAAAATTATGACGGTATCGATACATTTGTCATGGAGAGATGCAGCTCTTTTTAACCAATAGATATCGAGAATGTTCGTTTTATCGGACACTGGCTAACGATTATACCTACTTGATAGCCTGTCTTTATACTTGAATTCGCCCCCATGGAAGAACAAAATATATAGATAGTTGCCTATTCCTAGATTAGTCAAGGGTGCAAGGGTGCAAGGGTGCAAGGGCTGCAACGAAGATGCCAGTCTGGTCTACATGATCTGCATCAGTCGACACACAAACAGAGATTGCCAAAGACTATGTGTCAGTAAACGTAGAAGTAACTACCAAAATTCCATAATTAAAGAAGCTATATTTTATACTTTGTGATTATTGTACCTACTGTTTAGTGGTGTGCGTAAAATGTAAACGTCTTCCAAAATTACGTCGAGTTTTTTTTTGCACAGCGAGTTGTTTTATTACAATATTTAGATGTATCATTAAAATGCATTTTTTAATTTACAGGTCCAGGGGAGCCAGTCATCATTAAAATATTACATAGGCATATTAAATCACGGAGTAAGCTAGTACGTTTATTTATTTGTCTTTAGCGCAATAAATGTTTAATTGTTTTACTTATTAAGTTTTATTTTGATAACCCTATAAGAAAGAATACCCTGCCTTCAAATTTAAATTGCGAACGAAGTAACCGAGAACAGTCTCTAGTGTATTTTTGACACGAAAAACGTCTCGAATGCGTTTCAATTACTATGGAAAAATTGCCGGCGCCACTTGCGGATCGAAACGGCAACAAACGGTTCTGAAGTATTTAATATTTTGCGTTAATGCGTTCGGGACGTATTTTGTGGTCGAAAACTTACCTACACCAACTGTTTATTTTAGTTTATATCAGAAAAATAAATGGTTCTTAATTTTTCATTCCATAAATTCATGAGAAGTCAGGAGAAATCTTACCAATTCATTGAACTTTATTCAGATGGTGGACAATCGACCTAATTTGCGTGTCAAAAAGTTTAATACTTTGTTAAAGTTAGGCTTTACTGAAACAAGTGAATTGCGTTTGTTACGAAGTGGAGGTTACATTTAAGAGCGTTTTAAAAGCTTTTCGTAACAAGTCATACTTTTAAACTTTTTTACTGTTTATTTTGGCAACTGTGTTTGTTTCATTATATTTGTACAATAAAGGATTTACTTACTTTTCATGATCGCCGTTCGTGTGTCTCGTTTTATACTCGATTTAAAAAAAATGAAATAAATCCATTTATTGAGACAAAAAATATTTTTATGTTAGGAAATAACAATTGCTTTGTGTAATAAACATATGTATTTCATTAAAAAGTACTGGAATAATTGTTTAAAAACGTATTGAATTTGATGATTTTACCCATTTTTGATATTGTTTTTTAGTAAACTGCAAGAATTTCGTTGTTTGGCCTTTATAGTGTAATTGGGATTGTCTAAAAAAAAATACCTATCCTTTTTATATTTTTTTTGTGCAGAATAGTCAATTATAAGAAACCAATTTCAATATTTTCTCATATAACTCGGTATTTTTTTCACTATTAATCATTGAAAGTATTTTGGTTGATGACGTCAGAGTTTCCACTGCCGGTGTCACACATCTGCTTATTGGATAAATTGATCATAAAACGTATGTGAAGCGCCGCCATTAACGTCTTTTCTATCTGTGGTGAAGTTGGCAAACTGTCAATACTGTCATTAGTATCAATGTCAACATGATTCAACAATAACACAGGAAGATTCACGCGATCTTCTCCTATGAATTTTATATTTTCACAGCCGTTACACATACCATAACATTCTGCGCGAAGCAGAAAGGTCCATAAACACATACCAGGTATGATCAAGACAAAACAGGACCCGGAAATAAGACAGTAAACTCAGTAGGTGAAAGTAAACCGAAAAACGTAATATTTCGCTATCCATTAAAATATTTGGCGGAAAATCTTTCATGTGAGCGAAGCACATCGCTGTGCGGATACACTCTTGCCTAATTATCTACCGAAAGTGCTTCTAAATCTAAACTATAATACAACAATATGAAAGTAATCAGTGGAAAAAACAAGAATGACAGTAACAAGATTGTCATTTTGCTTGTCAGCTGTCATAAGATGAATGAAATGTCAGATTGCGGGTCCAAATTGAACTCCGTAGTATAATCCACGCGTAAATAGCATAGAATTTGTAACATTTGCAAATAAAGTACATTTTGGACCGTCTACGTCATGTCTGGGAATGTCAAATGAAGGTCATTGCTTATTTTTCATGTAATAAATTCATTATAGTAAAATAAAATAAAGTAAATACAGAAAACGATTTAAAAAGCATTTATCTCGAAATGGTTTTCGATTGACTATACATTGTAAAAAAATAGACAATCCCAATTGTGGACTAAACCGAAAAGTACAGTTTTAATTCTATTTTTATTTATTATAAAAAAAATATTTGCCTTGGAAAAGAGTCCGGCCTTTTGAAAAAACGATGTTAAAAGATCGAGTAGTGTTATTGGCAGAGTGCAAAGCGGGTGGAGGGGGTAACCTAAACGATCACAGCGCTCGCTACGGCTAAAATTGTCATTTTTGTCGCTGACTTGAGCTGTCAAATCCATATTGCAGTAAACATTTTCTAATCGTTTTTGAGATAAAAATATGGTCCTGGTAAGATGTGTTGTTGTGAATTGTAATAACACCAAGAAGAATAGCGACTGTAAATTTTACCAATTTCCAAGACCATGGTGGAAACGAGACCAAAGAAATAAGTGGATATTTGCCGTAAGAAAAAAAAAAGTAAGTTACCTAACCTCTAAAATTTCACTGAAAACAACAATTTTAATATTATTGGCAATAATGTTACTGACTACCATTGTCCAAAATTGTGTAATATAGTAAAATAACACAAGATTTCATTAATATTTTTCACAATATTTACTTACTTCTTGTTTGACAGCGGTGACAATATTGTCCATAATGGCCGCCTATCACGTGGCGCTGTCGTCGCGCACGGTCCCAATAAAACGTGAATACAAATTCTAATGTTTACTCTGTAGTGCACCTCGTTTAGACATCATTTTTCTAAAACCTTTCGAAAATACTAAAAATCTGCCATATCTGGTCTTAAAAAAACTACCGAAACTTGTGATATTTAGCAAAATGAGACAAGATTCGGTTGCGCCCTGTTAAAAAAATGAAAGTCGTGAATTGTGCGAATTTGATTAGAAGACAGTCTGCCACGAGAACATTTCTCACCGAAATGCGTCGAAGACGTACTCAAAAATTGACACGCCCCATGAGCGTTACCATGACGTCTTAATGCGATTCAATTCCGATTCAGTTTAGGTTCGCTCCCCAGGTTTATCCGTCCAGGTCCGTGATCCGTGATAGTGATATTAACGATAAAACCCACAGCTTCAAGATTTATAAAGCAGTTATATCTATTTAATCCTTATCGTGGCAGATTCGATTTATCGATAACATGTACTTATAATGTGATAATAAACCTATTAGCATCTGCATCTAATGATAATTAATCTTATGCTGGTCTGGGAGCAAAGAAATATCGAAGCAAACTCGACTCTATCAAAACTCAACGATAGGTCTTGTTGACACGCAATATTAGTCAATTGGAGTCATCCACTTAAATTCAGGTCTGTGTACATACCATACCAGCCTAAATAAGTAAAAGAAATCATTCTGAAATGGTCCCACAGATGTATGTGATTCGGTTTCCTTTGATTTTCCAAATGACAATAAACTGGGCTTAAGAACAAACACCGGAATAAAATATAATTTATCCAGAATGATTTCCTTCAAAGACAAAATTCAGGTTTATTTATGACAAAAAAATACACAATAAAATATATTTTCATTTTAATCTGTGAAAGAAAAGCAAATGTTTACAAACATAGTTGCTGGCTGGATAAGTGGACCTTCAGTAGGTATCAAATAACTTACTATTACGTACTTAAATCAGCGGACAAGGTTTTTCTAAATAAGTAAGTGGACATAATCTATGTATAAGCGCAACGCAACTTGTAAAGTCTAGAAAATATTAACCTAAAATTTCAACAATTTAGACCTTGTGTATTTCAAACATAATACTACCGCGAATGTTCTGCTAATAGTTAATATCTTCTACACTATTATAACTGATATTAACAGCATCAGACTATGATGATACCTATGTATATTTGGCACTAAATACGCTTTTTCCTGCCACAATATCATAAAACATGTACTAACGTATCTCAGATACATCGGAGCTGTCTATCTACCCAAAAATATCAGAACGCGACCGATTCGTTCGTAATTAGAACTTAATTACTTTTACAATACAAACCAAAATAGAAAACCTGTAATATTTTTATACATACAACAACTTGGGTTGGGAACAATTCTAACAGTAAGTTTCGTAATTTAATAATTCGGCTATTCTAATTTTTCTTAGCGCCACGACAAAGAACAATCAACGAGCGAGCTCCGAGACATCTTAAACAACAAAGTACCAACTTATAAGGAAAAAATTGAAAATTTACAAGATCGATACGCGTGCTCTCGCATCAAGCTCAACTCACACAAGGCAAGTGCGGGGTATGATGCGACTATCGGGCGCGGCGTACACCCTCCGCATTCCCTTACATTAATAATAAGTAGTACCATTAATAATCACCACTATACTATAACAAATAACAATAACACATCCACGGCCTCAGATACACGTGTTGTACGCTTTCCGGACTTTACTCGTAACTTAGCAATCGCAGTGCCGTAACTAGAGCGGTGCAAGCGGTGCCAAGGCACGAATATGCAGTTCGCATTAATGAACGGAACGGACCAGAACCAAGTTTTCAGCTACGAGCTCACAACGGACATATGAAAAGCTGGTTAGGGTACTTGCGTTTGTCACTTATATTGAGGGATCATTAAACTAGATTCTATTGACTCGCGTGAAGTCTAGGATGCGTTAGGTACGGGAAACGGTTTTCACAGACACATGCGCACTTATTTATCTATTACACTCAAATTAAATCGACGCAATTAACTATTAAGCGCAAAAGGATGGATTACATTGAAAAAGTCCTAATAGAATACTGAGCGACCAACACGGACCTTTATTGAAATGGATGACCTAAGTACTACGGCCAAATCTATGAGAACCGAACGTGTAAATGTTTGGATGCGTTAGCGGTGTATTTCAATAATAGGCCGGTACGTGTAAGATTTACTCAGACTTGCACAATGCTTCTGTTAAAAATAACCGCCGCGTATGAAACATAATGAAACTGACGGTTTCAGTCAAGATTGAAAAAAAAACAAAGCTAGGACGAATTTATGATACTCAAAGTACAACACTAGCGTCATCCAAATAAAGGTCCATGCCGACTAAATACGTGTACTTAAATCTCATAAATATGGCGAAATCTATACAATAAAACACTGCTTCACACTGGTGCACTGCAGGTCCTAAACTATTTTAATTTAAATCCTGGCATACGGTACACACCGATCTCTTTGTTTGGCTTCCGTGGAGTGACAGCAGCCATCTACACCACAAAATAACTACTACAATTTTGGTTCGGACCCACAATCGTTTTCTCTCGCTCGAGATGTCATAATTATGCCAAAACGCTAAGCTACCAAGGCTACACATATTTAAGATTAAAAACACGCAAGAACATTTAACAAAGACAGTGTACAACTTTTCTGAATTGATGAATATTTAGGTAAAATGGCGACACGAAGATAAGACTTTCCTTACGGTGATTTTTTTTTATAAATGCAGGAAGGTGAGTTTTAGTTTCGAGCGCTAGAAAGATTATTATTATACGAAAAAGTATAGTAATAGTACATTTAAAACCGTTCTCTTAACTTTTGAAATAATGCTTTTTACTTCTTTTATTATCTGGATCTCAATTTTCCACCCTGGGATGGTCGAAATGAAGACGGTTGCTAAATTTGCATAAATTGATTCATTAAATTAATTACTTAAGTATTCGTTTAATTTTTTAAATACGCATCACTAATACATAAATACCAAAATAGCCCCTTGAGATATAGCCACTTTGTGCATAATGGATCAATGGCGGTCTTTCTGATATGTAAATAAATTGATGATGGTTATATCCTGTTTTATTTTTATACAACCGTCATTAATTTATTTGCAAATCAGTAAATATTACCATATTTGTTTTGCATCCGAGTTTAGATTAGAGCACAAAACCAAATAAATAATTTTGATTTTAAGCGTATATTTCCATTTAAAAATATGTAATTACTTTAATGACAATTGAAAATAATAATTATATCGTTACTACCTAACTTACACCAGACATGTGGTTCCAAAATCTTAGGCAAACGGCAAACCTACTTAACAGCAATGATATATTTTTTATAATTGGATTAACATCATAAAAAACTCTATCTATGTTCCTTATAGGGTTTACTCACTAATGAACTGTTACAATATTTTTAAAAAGTAATAGCAATGACTATATTAAGCGCGTAGATTAAAATATTCTATAAATATGTGTGTTTAAATCATGTGGCTAAGGCCCAAATGTACCGATCCATTATTGTGCCTTCATGTTGAGATCAATTGTCATCACATAGGTATAGGTACATATAAATTTGAAAGACTGATATTTTTTAAACAATAATACCCTCATTACGTTATGATGTTATGAATATTAAGCACTTCATCTTTTATATAAGTGATATATAGCTTGGTTCAAGTGAAAAAACTGCTTTTATTAATATATCTAATTACGATTGTTCTCTTGTTATCTTGAATGTTGCAAAAAACAAATGTGGTTATAGTTAATAGTGCGGGGAGAGGTCACAATAGTGAGAACTCTCTTAATTTAAGGAATGCTATGGTTATTATGTTTGGCCTCGCCCATGTATTAAAAATCATGTATGTACGTTCAGACACGGCCTTAACACAGTTTATAGAAGAACATATTAATACAAGAAGTTTTTCTCGTGTTTATGAGCATTTTAAATCGACTAACATATACAATAATATATGTATGCTTATGGTCATTAAATTATTATTATGATATAAGACGCTACATCCTATATCAAAAAAAATGAGAAACTCATGAAATATGAGTACTTAATAATAAATATGACTGACGTTTGAACCGAAGGAAAATGATGATTGCCGAAGGACATTAATAAAATAGATGCACTGTCTATCTCCTGCAAATATCGAAACTAGCCTGATTGTCCCCTAATTATATTGTTTAATTTTAGTTTTTCTGACCTTGAATCACCGTTAAATAAACCATATAAAAGCGTGTAAGCTCATGCGTTTAGTAATGTAATGTAAAGATACTTCGTACAACGTTGCGAAATGAGCTGATCACAGAATATGTCATAACGAATAATCGGTTACATCATTCACCTCAAACATGACATTTAATAAATCTACGTTCGCTCCAAACGATGTTAAAATACAAAATGAACTTAATGACACAGATAATTTACTTACAAGTTGGTACAGTTTGACAACAAATATAATGCGCATCGGCAGTATTCGTTTGCGCAGAGAAGCGCAGACCAGTTTCCGATGGTAGCCGAACGTGTAAATAATCTATGGCGGCATTGGCGCACGGCCCGGCCGCCATGTTGGTACGAAATCGATCGACCAATAACAGCGCCAGAGTTTAGCGCGCGTAGAATTCTATTTTATCATTGGTGTATCGTAATTTCCCGCGCTACTAAAATTGGTCTTCTGCGCAGGTACATCGTGGAGCATTATTTTTGTTGTCAAACTGTAGTACTAATCGAGGAGATAACCTTTTTATAATAAATTAAACCTAGGAAGCTACCGTAGAATCATTTACTTTATAGTTTGTGCAAATGAAGAGCTGTTAAACGGTGTTTAATTGGTATTTTAAACAATCAATAATATACAATATACAGACGAAAATAGAATCTCCCTTTTTTTTAGTAAGTGAAAATTTCTTTTATCGAATAAGCTAAATAAAACACGTTGAGAATTTAGTTTAAGGTTCATGGTTACAAACATTTCCGACCTTGTACGAATATACGCTTTCCGCAACTATTGCGATAATCCCAGAAAATAATTAATTGATATCAATCTCATAAATCTCAACTGGCTAAGTTTAGCAACTCTGTGGGTATCGCTATGTTCACACCTTTTCTAAATTTGTTAGCCTATCTAAATTTCAAACGACCCTCACATTACCTACAGTCCTATTGAAGTTATGATTGATATTTAATTTTAATTTCAAGGCCTCACTTTAAAGCAACGAGGGATTTAGCTAGATTACATTTTGTACCTTTAACCATTTCAAAGCCAATAACAGATATATTGACAGTTCTCTGACACAACCTTAAATATTACACATTCCGTATACGAAATATAGAAGTTTCGAGCCAGAGAGTTATCAATATTCGATAAGTCTGTATAGTGAACAACTCCATGGTCGTCTCTAGTGACTAAAAAAAAGCCAACCGCCCCAAATATCTTCACACAAACCTTGCTGACAGTGAGATAAGGGACGATTAGAAAATCCTTTTTTTTTGTAGACCATTGGCGTGAGCGTTAATAACGACTTTGTGTTTGACGTGGCGTTGAGACGGTTAAGCTACTTTCACTACCCGCACCACTCCCCACAGGCACGCATCTATGTGGCGCCGCGGCGCGCACCGATGCTCCTAGAAAAGACGTCTGTTCCATCCCTTTCTAACGCATAAGGCTTGCGCGTAGGACAGGGACAGAGAACATCGCTAGCTTCGAGCACCTTTCACGCTTGCAGGAGTCTCGTCTAAAGGCACAGGTGCGACCCAACCAAACTGGACTTCAGTACTTAACTTGTAGTCGTTGAATTGAACCAATGGCGATATAATTTTTTAAACATTTACTTCTAGAGTTACCGTTTATGAATTTTTCATGTAGCAAAAATAGCATAGGATCTCTTTAGATAAGTTTTAACAACATTTTACTTTCTAATAGAAATGGTGACGCTCAGTTAGTAAAATATTTTTTACCAACCCCCTTATTCATAAATTCTCGCTAAGCTTACGTTAGCTTAACAGTCGTTTGTCTTTATCTGGCAATTGTTATTTGTCACAGGTTCTGTAACCTACCTATTTATGATCAAGAGGGTAAGTCTGTAACTATAACTTATTTATATACAATTTCAATGGGGTTTTTGTGGTAAATAAATGTCAAATATTTTAAAGTGATCACGCGATAACAAACTTTTTCTAACAGGTCATGCCAAGGTGGCTGTAATTATACGACGCAAGCCAGTGCATCTCAGCCGCCCAACCGGCAGACGCAGACGGATACAACAAAGTCTAAATTCCTGTAATGTCTAAGCGAACAAATATTTGCAATGAAAACGTCAAATTTACAATATAAATATAAGCTAAGCACAGTTTAGTGATTAACAACATGAGGTTGATAATGATAATGATAGTGACAACTGACAAGCACACTAATATTGACACAGCTCTCCTATCGAAGGTTTGCAGCTCGGCTTTTTTCGTGTGACTAATGGCCCCCTGAGATACAATAACAAAATGAACACGAGCGGATAGGCATTTCAATATACATTCACAATGATTGCAACATTGCAGTACCTTTTATTGGCACGACATTAAATCTGCACTAGTAAATCTAAATAAAAAAAACACAAATAAGTGTGATACCAGGCATGAAAAAAATTACTCGAAAATACGAAAATAGCCAAACTGCAAAGATTAATAATCCGAGTGGAGTTTTCTTACATTGACAGTCTGTATTACTCCCTTTACCTAAGTACATCCGTATGTCTGTACAGAGGTATCTAATCACCATAATAGGCCTGATAAAGCACCACCTGAAGTTGTATCTTCAATATTCTACGATATTCTTCGATTAGGCCTACAGTTTCGAAACATTCGTTTTCTAAAATCATCAATCATAGATTTGTTCAAATATTTTGACCGAAGCAAGATTGGAAATGGTCCTTTATCGTATAATGCAAGTAAGCTAATAAACCAATGCTTCTCACATTTAATACTACCTAACACGTTAACATAACATGAATTACACATACGTAACATACATTTTGAGTCAAATCAATTAAATTAAAGCAATTTAGTCAAGAATGTATCAGATTCCCACTAGTAGGTACCGTTATTGGTAAAAGAAATTACCATCTTTATACTAGCATTTGGAGCCAGTGGGAATCGACCGTTCCGTAGATCAGTTTGTTTTGCTCCTAACCTAAATTATATTTGACACACTCGATCAACTACTCATGTGCTGGAAGATCGAATACTTGATCGTCCTCGGGGTCTTCTTCGACTTCGCAGGGGGGCGTGGATCCGGGGGTAGCGGGGGCGCGGTCGGGGGTCGGGGACTCGTCGAGAGTGATGTTGGGGCTCGAGTCGCTGCGACTCTGGGACCGGGGGCGCCGCGAGCCCTCCTGTCATGTTTCTTCGCGGCGTATGTTCAAGATCGCCGCCCGGCACATCGGACACTCTTTGAGCTGAGATGTGCATACTGAGCAAAATCCTCTGTGAAGTGAAAATTAACTAGCATTGCTTCTCTTCCTACAGCATAATAGGGGAGAGTTTCTTAAACTTTTTGCGGTCAAGGACTACTTTTAAAATTTCAAAGTCCATGGACGCCAGTCAAAGCTTACTACAGAAAATAAAACAAAGCCTAATTTATCGAATATTAATAAGATAATTATGATTAAATATTCACTTTAAGCACACATGTTAAGAGAGTTGCTGCCAGAAACCCCACATTGAGAAACCCTGACATTGGGGCTGAGTTAACTATAAATATGAACAAAAAGTAGTGGAGTAGACAAAGTTAGCCTCATTAAAAAACAAAATATTACCTATGTCCGCAGGGTTCTAGCACACAGCAGGCGGTGTCGTCGAAGCAAAGCGTGCACGAGTCTTCCTTCACGCTTGAGCACCTTAGCTGCTCTAAGTATATTCTCCGGGGTATAACCTGCACGCAAAATGGTAGCATTAATAATGCATTATGTTTAGCAGGTGATGGTAAATGGAGATGCCAAACTCAGCGACAGTGGCTACAACTCATTTTGTCACTATTCAAGTTGCGTCACAACTACCGCCGGTTATAACTAAATTATGTTTTTCTGGCAAACGAAAGGGCCGATTAAATGTTTGAAATTTGCCTGTTGTATTAAGAAAAAGCCAATTTAAAATGTTATTTACGCAGTCACCGATTTAAACGATATGCTGTTCTTTCGCATGTGTACGGTTAAAGTACGTGCCTTTCTTACAATGAAGCAACGACTCACAATTCATTCCTGATAACTCGTATAATAAGGGTTAAATTTCAATAATATTTTCTTTATTGATATCTACTCTAAACATTTTGATTCACCTTTTCACCTATACAACCTACAATTACGCTAAACGTGGCTTTTAGGTCTTGATACCCTAGGTTCTGTCGACCCCGTAAGGGATAAAGACGTGATTAATATGTATTTACTTTGGTGTGTAACTCCACTTATATTCATTCATCAAGATAAATACGTAAAAACATGACGAGCATGTTCAGCAAAGCAGAGCATTCAAATGTAGCGAGGCAATCGTTGCAATTTGAAGTGGTTCAAACCAATTCGGATGGAGCCAATAAGTTATGCTGAGGAAACAAGGGCAGGTTAAGCGGAATTGCGATGAGTGGCAGGAGAGCCACGTGGCAGATAGAGGTTGGTGCGCCCGCGCGAACAGTGGAGCCAGGCCGTATCTCGTTTCAATCCTTACGAATAGGGGTGCCGTTTGGATTTCGTAACTACTCATCAAACGTCTACAATAAAAAAAGAGCGAATATTTACATTTAGTATACTCATAATATGATATATTATAATATTATAATAACATTATCAATGATAATATGGGTAAACGTACCATAATGTTGCATACAAGGTCCGCGTGTCAGATTTTTGAGATGAGCTATGAACTATGAATAAAATTACACAAAACTGCCAAATAAATAGGGACATATTTTATAACAAATAGTAGTAGTTGTTTTGATTAGGAAAACTAGCTCTATGCTGTCTCCAATGCAACTACGAACGTCAATTTATATAAAGCCCCAGCAGATTTATGGACATCGTAACAATTCCCGATTTCACCCTACGGCGCTGACGTCATTCGGGCGAGCGCGTCAAACGTGTGGGAGGGCGCTCGGCGTTCGCCCACGCTCGCTCGCTCTCCCGCTTAATCCGGTACGACATTAACTGAACAATATTGCTGCATGGATGATCCTAAACGTTGAATAACATGTCTTGATAATGTGCCTTTTGTAATGGCAATTCGAGGCGCTGACAACATTTAACTAAAAATGATTAAACAGGTTGCGACTAAAAAAAATATGTACGTCAATAATCTTGATCTAGTTTTTAGTAGGTACTTAACAGTTTCCGAATGCGATTAGGCTATTTGGTTCGATATAAATTATCGCCCAAGTAACCACTTGTTATACTTTTCAAACAGAAAATCTTCATTGCGTGTAAACGCACTACGGTTTTTTTGTCTTAGTATTTAAATAGCCTCCCAGATAACAGGAATTTAAACACGTACATACGCGGCAAACACATAACGTTCCTTTTGAGGCTCGCTGCGGTCGGTTGATGTGAGCTCCACTTTAACTTAATTAAGTGAACGTTTAAATAACGCAATAATTTTATATAGAAAGTATTTAGTTCATCTTTCATCCATTTTCTATTTTTAGTTAGTCTTTCTTTTGCCTTCATATTGACAACAGTCAAATCCTCTCTTAAAGCATAAGCGTCACGGATAAGAGTATTAAGAATGGGAAAATTGGGAAAGACATAAATATAGTACAATAACTGCATTAGACCAGATCGACGCTAAAATAACTAAAACGAGACCGTAAAATTTGCAAGCTGTCGGCGCGTGTCAACGAAAAAGCATTACCATAAAACTACACAACTATAATCCAAAAGTTTTGAACTATTTATGGTTCAAATCTGACACAAATATTTTCGTGTGACTTTTATTAGAACAAAAAAATTCAATGGTTAAATATGTTTATTAACGGAAAAAAAAAATTGACAAAATGAAAAATAATATTGGTATGGATACATAGTCATCTTGAAATTATGGACCATAGTACTGGACTATGGTTGATTAGTTTTACGGTACCGCTTTCAAGAGCGTCACTGGGTCCACTTAACCTCACAGCATATAAGAAAAATGGTCTTGTCTATCTCCTGACTCACGCATATTACATACATTGCCCTTTCTCTTGCGTTGCCGATACTATTACTATCCCTACTAATAGTATAAATGTGAAAGTAACTCTGTCTATCTGTCTGTCCGTTACGGTTTCAAGCCTGAACCACTAAACCGATTTTAATGAAATCTGGTACAGAGATTGTTTCAGTCCCGGGGAAGGACATAGGATAGTTTTTATCCCGGAAATCCGAACAGTTCACGCGAATGGTATAAGCGAATAGCGCAGACTGAGTTGCGGGCAACCGCTAATATTCCATATTTTGTAGACATCTCTTCCATTCCATAGGAATTGTGGTAATATAGGCTTACTTTCTTTTCGTCGTCAGTCAAGTCTCCAAACTGATTGAACGAGGAGTAAGGCCGGTCCGTGGGCGGGTATCTGAAGGGCTCGTGGCCGAAGTTAAAGCGGCATTGTTGGAACGCCATGAAACTGGCTGCTGCGAAGAAACCTTGCCTGTCAAATAGTAAAAATAAAGAGATGATAGTCTATTACTACTTTTCTTACAAGCGCCATATAAAAAATGCAAGCAAGGTACATTCTTTAGCGGCATCATCAGCAAGAAAGATGGTGGTAGTTTGATTAAATCATTGATCATACGAAACGTTACCACTTGCAATTCGTATAGCTACTGGAGCTTAGGGAAATTGCAATACATAACTAGCGGTTTCATCGATTAGACATACATATTACTTTATATTTACTGCCAACAACACACCCAACTGATCACCAAAGATAGAGAGTTGACGATTTATCACAGTTCCATTTTCCACCGCCTGTTTGTTTACTATTTAGCCTAAGACTATGTACGCACTATCCGGTTAGGTGCACTGGAGATGACTGCTCGGTTAACCGAAACGCCAAAATTGTATATAGTGAGGGAAACGTATTCAAGTACCACCGTGGAACCCCGTCGCAATTGACAGGCCGCCTTTCAAGCTCGAGTGATATTATGTCACCTTATTGCGATAGGGTTTTACGGTAGTACGTGAATACATTTCCCTAACTGTACGCCGTATTATCTATGCGCACTGCAATGCGGTTGCGGCCCATATTATTACGGACAGAGCGGGCTAATTTTATAGTAATGCATACCTTACTTTAGTTCATACCTGGTGGTTTCAAATATTTCCTTGCAGGGCGGCAACCGGTGTCCGTTCAATGAGAATATCACTTCCTTCGTACTCCTCAAGTCTATGAGGCAGCCTAGCACATCTCCCGGTCTCCATTCGGGTATTTCCGTGACAGGTTCCGAGCGGGCCTTGTACCAGATGAGTTTCCTACAGCCGTCGTAAGACAGGGAGTACAGGTCGTCGCCGATGCCATAGCCTTCCTGCGAAGCAAATTCGTATGAGCAATCATAGGTCCCTAACCCACTGGGACGCCATGGCGACGTCGCTAGCAGCCGTATCTATGGCGGCGATTTGGCAACGTTCAATTTGTATATGATACGTAGCTGATGACGTCGCTGACTGCGACAGTTAGGGCCTGTCTCACCATTCATTGATATGAAAAGTTTCTGTTATTAAATCTGGTATATTTCGTAAACTGGAGTAACTTTGAGCATATTGTTTGATAGTTTTAAAATTGCTAAAATATCGTCGCAATAATATTGTCCATATGAGGTAAATGTTTGGCACGTAGACGAAAACCAAATCGATGAAGAGTTCATTATCAATTTACTTTATTAAGTCGCCTCAAAGTTCATACTCACCCAGACTTATGGTATACATATAAGTATGATGGCGTTATTTTAACACTAATAAAGGCAAAGGTGATTTATCGACCAAATGGGTTTAATGTAATAATGAACTTTAGTGTTTAGTTATGTATGGAAATTTACAAAAACTATTTCACACTGGGAACCTAAATATCCCTATAATTTATTTTGTGGTAGTGTCTACGTTAGTGGGGCCTGTTTAAGGGTTAAATTCTACTATAAAAAATGTTTACGTTTGAACGTTGTACTTACATGATTAAGGAAGTGACTATTTTTGGTGGCCCATCCGATTTGCATGACGCCAGGCGTAACTACGACGACTTCGTAGTACCAGCAACCCTCGTCAACCTACAAATAAAGGTACCATGAAACCGGATGCCTACAACCTTCCCATCTATTTTTCAAACACATATTTTAAACAGAGACATCAATGAATATGGCCGGAGAACGCTAACAAAGTTCATTTGCTCATAGCTCTACATTTGAACAGAATCTAACT
The DNA here is from genome assembly GCA_949127965.1 of Pandemis corylana. Taxonomy (NCBI): domain Eukaryota; kingdom Metazoa; phylum Arthropoda; class Insecta; order Lepidoptera; family Tortricidae; genus Pandemis; species Pandemis corylana. The sequence continues at coordinate 24,796,265 of OX421850.1, forward strand.
GAATGAGGCGTTACTTTACGGAGGTCAACGCAGGGCAAATTCACGACCTGTAGCGCGCGCCGAAACAAAGAAGCGGCCCACTAAAAGAAAATATTCCGCTATGGCATTTTCAACTTACCTGAAATGTGCAGCGAACGCTTTCAAACGAATAGGAGTCACAACGAGCCTCGAGACCGTTGCACGAAATTTTTAAATATTCGCTGACGTCATTCGAGTTCAGTATAACATTAATACTGGACATGTCAACCACTTCATATGACAGTTTTCTACCTTCAATAATGACTGAAAAAAAGAAAATATTTAAAATTAAAATATTCTTACTCTTAATTGGTTTTAATTAAGCTTTTAAACTTACACAAATTGTCGAGAGCCCACTTGGCACAGAAGCCAACCTGCCGCCACACCGAGTCCTGGTCTTCTGCCAGCCTCTCAAGCACAAGCAAAGGGTTTTCCTTCTCCCTCTCCAAACACTTGTTTATGGTCAGTTTGTTTTCAGTTGTGTGTGCGAACTTCTCTAATGCCAATAACGCGAAGAGCACTATGCACGCCTCACGACGTCTCACCTGGAATTTGTTTAGAATAATAATAATAATCCATCCTTCTCGCGTCCTACTGTTGGGCTCAGACTAGTGAAGGCTTGGGCTTTAGTTCCCACTCAGGCAGAGGGAGGAAGGGGAATTTCACACACACCATTGAATTTCTTTGTCGATGTGTGCAGGTAGGGTAGAGCCGGATTAGGTACTGGAGAGGCACATAGGCAACGACACTCTCAAGGTATCTTTCACTTCAGTAGAACAGAACATTGTAGGTACAAAAACTCTTTAATTTGCCAATTTTAGCCCAATAGTTTGTTGTTCATTGACGGAAATGAGATAAGCTTAAATGATTGATAAATATAAATCATTGATATTGGTATACATAATACATTTTCTATTCTTTACACTAAACTAACCACCGATTGACCCCTATCTTAACTTATGGAAAGGCCAAAGATGTAATTAACTAATTCAGCAACAGCCTATCCACTCGAAGCCTAGAAGAGCCCTGGTTCAGTCATTCCTAAAGACATTTAATGACACTCACCAAAAACGCGATGAGATAGTCAAGAGTGTGTTGAGTGAGGACGGCAACGCTGTTCGGTCCGGCCAGTTTCTCAGCTAGGCAACCGAGAACCAGGCATATGTTGCGTTCTACGCGCACGTTTAATTCGCGGGCGGTGGCCTTCTCCGACGACAACCCTAGCATTTGTGTCACCTGAGATAAAAAATGAATGTAACAATACCATTCGAAAATGTTAAAAATATGCGTAAATTATGGCTACAATATAACAGCACAAATTAAAATAAAATTGGAGCTGTCTTTTTTTGTGTTCTACTCGGTTTTTTTTAATCCGAGTCAATTTTATACCGCTTTCGAACGTTTCGAAAGTTCGAGAAGAAATCCTATTAAACGTGATCGGGTTTACTCTACATTTATCCACATAATCTTATACCTAATTTCAAGCTAATTCAACTATCGGAAGTGGTCCAAAAATGGTGTGCTAATTTTGGAAACAATTCTTACACAAAAAACCCAAAAAACCGTAACGTTTAATTAAATAAAAGCTTGTAAGAGTCAGACAGACCGTAAAATGTTTCTTCATTAAAAACGAGACATAAAATTGGGATTAACTAATGTAGCCCAAGATAGGTGCAGTGTTAAATAAAATACGACTAAACATTTAATTAATATTAATACACCGCTTGACACCAATAGGTAAATTGATACGTACTTTTATAACGGATTCTTTGGACGGTAGCGCACAGTCGTCAAGCAGTATCGTAATAACGGACGGGCCAAAAGGATCCTCAAGGGGTATAACATTGACCATCGATGAGACCACTTGAATCCAGCCCTCTTCTTTGTCCGCTATCCTGTGCAACTTAATCAAGGATATGGGGGATTCTTCATCACTGTAACACAAGTTTTTTATTTTATTTATTTTTCAGTGCCATAACTGCTATATGTTGCATAGACATCAAGATTAAATAAAAGTTAGTTTGCGGCTAAAAGGGCTCTTTTACATGTAGTTTTTAATAATCAGCTCTTTAAGAAAGACCATCATTGCCAAGAAGAATGTGCCACAAGAAGGCAGTAAGTTATTTTTTCAAAACCAAATCCTATTACATTCTACTTAACCACAAATAAAAGGAAAAAAAAACAAATATAAAAATAATTAAATCTGTTGAATATAGTATATTAAAGAATTAGTTAATAACTGGTGTACAGATGTAGTGCAAAATGATTTTCCATGACTTCATTTTCAACTTTAACAACATTTGAATAAGGTTTTTATTTATAAAACTATTTAATCTGGCAGCTGCATTGCATACACAACTTAAATAAGATGTCACTGAAGTTGAAGACTGGATAAAATTCAATGAAATTTCATGGAAAAACTTTATTCTCTACATCCATAAGTTTTTAATGAAACGATATCTGTGTATGTAACTGTGAAATCTATTCAAGAGTTAACGTGAGTCAATATCAAGGCAATAAAATTTTTGAAATGTCAAAGATATTTAGCACCATTATTGTTTAGCGTATAAGCAACAGGCTGAACAAATGACTTAATAAATTGTATGAACAACAAGACACATGAATAAAATTAATAAATGCCTAATTACAGTACCTGGCCATAAAGATTGCACATCAGTCTTCTCGGCTAATTTCGGCTTTGTCATAGAGCAAAAACAAAGAGGAGGTGTGGTAATAAGATTTCCCTATGAAACAACGCGTGACATTTTGCGGGGTGAGGGGTTGTGGAACTCCGCCCACTTTTCAATTTTCCATCCGTCGGTTAGTAGCAAAACCACTCGCCTACCTAGTTCAGCTATCTCACACTAGATGTCAATTAGTGTAAAAGTAATGGGACGAACTCAGAACTTTGAGTTTCAAAAAGTTTGTGTAATAAATGAATAAAGTAAGGGTAACCATTTTTACTGATTTAGATGTATATTGTACTTATGTAAAATAATAGACAAATTATTATAACGAACATAATTTTATTTACAAAATTCAATTACCTGCGAAAATAAAGGCATATTATTCAAATTAGTTGCTTGAAATAGTCCATTTTATCAAATAAAGGTGTTTAAAGCACAGCTTAAAAAAAATGAACAAAGCCAATTATGTTAATATGGATAAAATGTTTATTTAATATTCTAAGTTCTTTCAATTCATGAACAGTCACGGAGAATAATATGTATACAACTCAGAACTTTGTTACTTCAAAATATTTGCTATTAAAATGTATTGTTATTTCATTACTGACCATAGCCGTGCGTTATTCGGTAAAATTATTTGATTCTAATTACGGCTCTGGATATTTTTGACGTTGAAAATAGTTGTTCTAATTGACGATAGATGGCGGCCTGTTCACAATATATTTATAAAACTACTAAAGTACTGTTTTGGCGACTAAAAAGTATTTAGGACTAAATGTATACTTTAGTTTTCAGTATACACGTATGATTATTATAATATACTAATGCGGAACTTTACGTACTTATATTTTTAATTCACAAAAGTTACGCCATCTAGTGTCGAGAAGTATAATTTATACTTGAAAGCCGAAAATTTTCTAGAACTATTTTAATAATTACGTATAAAATTACTTACAAATGAAATGTGATACCATTCATAGCATCAGAACGTCTGTCTGAATAACTTTGACACGATAAAACACAACACTTTCATCCTTTTCTTCTTAAAACCGCGAAAACACACCGATAATGCGAGTCTCGATACATGTGCACCTGACGAACGCTGACAACATACTGACTAAGCCCCGCCCACAATGATGACGTCAGGACTTAGTTGAAAATCACAGTGCACAGTTGCTTAGGCCAGCTCCTCTTTGTTTTTGCTCTGTGGGCTTTGTAGAGCTTTGTCTCGCTCTAACTTACGTGACGTCAGTTGTTCTTTCCAAGGACTGAAGTGCAATCGCTATGGCCGGGTACTGTCAATTTGGCATAAATAATTCAAACACATTCGCCTTATCAGTCTTATGTGCTCTAGCAAGCCAAAGAAATTATGTACATTGTCCAGTTAACAGGCATTTGCAGCAAAATCAACATTTACAAAAATACAGGGGCCTGATAATTAAAAGCACATCATTCGAAAATATCCCTCGTAAGCGAAAAGAAATGTGCCAAATTAGAAATATGAATAGAATAAAAGGAAGTTACTGTTTTAATTAATCTAGAGTCAAAGATTTTTAATTTGAGCTGCAGTTTTGCAGCAATACACAGATTTTAGCCACTTCCGAATTGTAACAGATGTGCTTTAAAAATCAAACCTCCAGACAGGTATAATTTCAATGCAATTGGCATTTTTCACTTTTTTTAGTATGCTCCAATCAAAAACCATTTGGAGGAAAGCAACCCATTATACATTTTTATCTTGTCCTATTTCAAAAATACTTTACGATTGCAGATATTTTTGTAAAAGTATTTTTGACCTAACTACCCGGTTCTTTGGCAGAATCGAGCATTAAATGTTTGCCACAAAAATGAAAAAAAAAGTTAAGCTACGGTAACTGTCAGGCTGTCTCTGTCACATCTACATCATAACATTACATTCCTACATCATAGCATATTATTCAAATTAGTTGCAGGAAATAGTCCATTTTATCAAATAAAGGTATTAAAAGCACAGCTTAAAAAAATGAACATTGCCAATTGTATTCCTCCAGTGAAAGTGACACAGCATGAAAGAGATTTTGTCATTTTCCTATTATTACCCATGTTCTCATATTAATTTCAAAATTAGCTGAACTAGTTTGTAGTTTGGGAAACGGTTTAAAATAAAATCAATAATTTAAAACACAGTTAAACAACTGTACATAATTGCATTGTTTAATATTGATTGCCCAAAAATTTATTAAGTTGAAACAGAGGTAAAATTTAATATGAAAGTTTAACATTAAATAGCCCATCTGTTTATACATAGCTGTCCACTGAGTGCATGATGCAACAGTGAAATGTTATCGACATTTGCCTATGAGTACGCAATTGCTGTCATGTCTAGCAATACATGTATTTTTATCTCTCAATCTACTTCAGCTAATTCTGGACACACACAAGTGTAAATTAACTCAGCAATCAACATTTGTCCAAGCTATATTCCTTATCATGAATGCTGTTAACACTTAAATAAGTCTCTAAATATTATTTACATGAATTCCTTTCAAGTACGTACATAAACATAAGATTGTTACTACCGCTTAAGCATTGCAAGTAATTACCAGCATGCAATATAGTGTGTAAGAATGTTTTTCAAGGATTGCAAATCTTAATTGGCATATTGACTGGATAAATGAGAGTTTTAATTCCTTTGTTTGAAATAAGGCAGTATGGTCATATCTTCTACATGTTTCAGTAAAAAAATTCACAGAATAAAGTAAACAATTGGTATACGAAAAAAAACCAGGTTTGCACAAGAAATAGTTAAACTATAGAAATAAGCATATAGGTAGTTTTTTGCTGAGCTGTGTGCTGTTCAAAATCATTTAAATCTGAAGCATGTTTCTTAAACATGACAAGTGGTAATCACACACGGTAGTCTGAATAATCGTAAATAAATAACTCACTTGTCAACAATTGAAGCTATAAGGCCTAGCATTTCTAGCACAAGCTGGTCAACAATCTTGGAGTCGACTAGTTTGCGCTGACGCCGCCGGGCCTCCACCGCGACAGGCGACGCAGCCACGGGCTCTGTGCTCGCGGTGTACACATCCCCTTCTTCTGGACCCTTATCCTTACACCAACACACACCCATTACCTAGAAATGTGGAATGTTTCAATGTTATTCCAATTCTATCTGTGTACATTACAGTTACTAAATCATTTAGGTACAATCAGCATCAGAAGTTAACAGATTGTAAAAGAGCTCAAAAAGATAGAACTCTATCACCAAAGTAATATGAGGGTGTGTCAATCATTTTGAGCTCTTCAACTTCTAATACATACTGTAGGTACCTAAATGAATAGAAACATTTTCTACATTGATTTGATGTTGTAACTACTGAAGATAGCTACACTCAAATACCTTACCGCCTAAGATATATAGTATCAACACATGTTTGTATCATTCTCATTGTTTATTATGATCCAAATAAAATTATTAATGGTTATGGCTCGAAATACTATGCTTGCTGAACTGATTAGGTAATTATTACTAAAATTTTGAACATCTCAATAAACCTGCTGTTTGCTATGTTGTATTTTGATAGAAAAAAATGGTTTGATGACGATAATCATATAAGTATAACGATATATGGTAAAATTATAAATTAGATCAATGCAGCTCGAATATTTCAGAATCTGGAACTACTCTATTGATTAATCCTTGATGTATCTAAATCATTCATTCATTACACAGTGATGACAAAAGTTTTACTTACTGCAAATTAAAGTCGGGTTTCATAGCACGATAGAACTGGATCTTGGAGTACAGTTTTCGTTATATATTTTTAATAGGCAGTTTGAAAATGACAGTATTTTGTTGTAAACACTGAATAGTCGCATTCACATGGGAATCCACTCATCTCATCTCACTCCACTCAATTCAACCAACCGAACCGAGTCGAGTCAACCGATTTCATCCTGTTGGTGTTGGTTATTTGTCACGTCAATCAAACGTCACTAACGTCAAAATGCGCATAGACTAACAAAACTTTTTATAAACTTCTTAAAGCTTAAAACAACTTAGCCACACATAAATATAAAAAATATAACGCATATACCTAGCTGTTGCTCACATCTTCATGCTCCAAAATTCGTTTATCGCGTATATTATATGAAAAGTATTAAATATATCCATAGATTCTATTAAAGTATTTTTTTTTCAAACTTTTTTTTAGTTTAGTAGGTACCTTAATTGTTTTAATTCGTATATTTTAGAAAATATGCCTACATAATCGAATACGAGTAGATCCTAGTTACAAATAGAGTTCGAGAAAAAAAGCAGTAACGAACGCGGATATTCTTTTTACACTGGTAATTTAATTGGAATGAGATAGATTTTTATGCTGAAAATCCGATAGGTACAGAATCAACTAGCACTAATTAATACAAAATGATCAAGTGGCAGTTGACTTAGTCACATTCAGGGTTTTTGGAAGGTAACATAGACTGGCAGACCCAGACATGGAAGAGAGGGGCTTAGTTATTATTAGGATCCCGTTTGTATTTTATGTTAGGTAGATAGTTAAATTCGAAAACAAACAGTCATGGCTACTTTTTCTGATTTTAGTTAATAAATGTCAGCAAGCCTAACTACACTTATTTTTTATGAGCGATGGAAATCGAACCCAGACCTAAATTTAGGGTAAATATTATTTTATCATATTTCAGTACAAAATCAGCGATGTTTTGGTAAAATAGCGTGTTTCATCGCGCTCGAGTTGCGCGCGTGATGAGGTGCAGCTAATTACGTCCAGTCCAGTAGATTATCTTTGTAACTTTTATTTTTATTGGATTTAAATTTTTAAGATTTTATAAGATAGTACCTAATCATAGTTTTAATTTAATCATTACTTTATATTTTTGTCATGTTCATTTATTTTTCCCTGGTGATTGTTTAATTATTTAATAGCCATTTTGCTTAAGTTCTTATAGCCTGAAACACAGGATTTCCTAGTTCAGGCATATGAGTTGTTAACTTAGATTTATAAGGAAACTTTGTTCTTAGTTATAATTTTGTAAAACATTTATGAATAAATTATCTTTATCTTTATCTTATCTTTAGTTATTATGTTGCATAAATGTATGTATCAGATTAATGCAACTAATCCACCTTCTTTGTTGTTTTTCTGATGAAGAACCCTTAATTTTTCTTAGTTAGCATTGTACAGTCAAGTGTAATAATATGTATCTAGACAAAGTTTCAAAAATAAGTCCCATACGCTCTTACGCCAGCGTAATAAGGTTGTGGGACATATTTTTGAGATGTTCCTATCGATACTTATTTTTGCACTTGACCGTACATACTATACGAACGAGTATGTAGGTCGTAGTACAGTGATGGTATTGTGATGTGTGATGGAATCGCTTTAGCGCTAATTTTAAGTCATCTGTTGGAACTGTTGGAACGAATCTCTCAAATAAAGGCTCAGTCGTAAATTGACGGAATAATGCTCCTTGGGCTAGAACCTAAGTACTATTTTGATAAGTCACAATAGTACCTACTTACCAATTATAGATTTTTATCAGTTTTTCACCTGTAACAATGGTGAGGATGTTAGTGATAAATGCTAGTATGCTGGTCCCTAATTAGACTAGTTCTGCCGTCTTTACGAAAAGTGCAATAACCAGGTTCAAGCTACTTTCGAGAAAAAGCGGTTAAAGTTTTTTTTTATTTTGTTTATATCTCCGTCATTATACATAGCATTGACTCGAAACGTTCACTCAAATATAGATAAAATTGCGTAGAATATTGTGTAGTATTTTGTTTTTGGAAATATATTTATTAAGGCTATTAAAAAAACCAAATTGTGTTTATGTTTAGGACTATTTATCATACAGAGCGAACATTTTTAGTTATAACCGCAACAAGTAGTCTACTTATTGCTTTATTTTCTTTAATAATAAGATTCCCGACATCATTGTAATAACTTAAAGTTATTACGCTTATGACTAGTAGGGAAATGAGGACTAACTAATAATAAAATGTGCTAATCATAAGTGCAACGACTATATAGGTACTTTTTGCAGTTATTGTGAGTAATATTCCTTAAAATTAAATAGTGTAACTAACTTTGTCACAACTAAAGCTTTGTCGATCTTAATAAGTAAATATAAATCACGGCCTTAGTTATTGCAGTTATGCTTTATAATTGAACCAGATTCGTTGTGCCTACCTAAAAACTGTATTAGAAGAGAATATAATAGCTCATTTTGCTGATTCCAGATATGTCATTAAGTCGGTTTGATAAAAATAAACGAATTATTGCACTTTTCGTATGGACGGCAGTTTCCAAAAATTTTTTATTGAATAGGTACTAGCTACGCCATAATTAAGTACTGGTAGGGCAAAGGCTAATATAGAAATCTATTTTGAACTTGAATTTCATTATAAACCAGAAAAAAATATTAAAAATCTGTTTAACATTCTTTACATTCTATTCGTAACATCTAAGCACATCGAATCTCGTAAAACATCCATTACAAAAATGTATTAATGGAAAGGTAGGATTATAATAAAAATAGGCAGATAGGTTTCCCCATTTCCATTACATGTACTCTCATCGAAGATTAGTAGAGATGTACAGGTGGTAAAACGGTATGCTTCGTTAGCATTTAGTTTAGAACAGTCGCCGAGTTCCATGTAGTCGTGAGGGAGCATGGCGAGAGGCGGGCGTAGGCGATCGATAGAACGGGCGCGGCGCTGCAGACGGCGATCCGGCTGCCTGATGCCGATGCCGTTGGTTTCGCCTCTGGCGTCTCGTGTGAGCTTAGCGGAGAGTCGAGCGCCGAACGACCGAGCGCCCGAACCACGCTGAGCGCCGCCGCCGTGCGCCGAGCGTCGCGCCCGCCGCCGCCGAACGCTCCGTCACGACGCGTCGCCTCGGCGGGACGGCACCCAGCACCGCTCCGGCACTCCGGCACTCCGGCGACCGCTCGCGCCGCGATTCGACGCGTGACGCGACCATGCGCGGCGATCGCGCCGCCCGCGACAACCGTCACAACAAGGATCATGATAATTTAAAGTCATCTCTCAAAAAAGGCAGTAAATCCAAAAAGAACAGAGTCGTCTTTGACGAAACCGCAAATGAGTTCTTTGAAGCCGACTACATTATTGTCGTTCGCGATGAGTGCGGATACTCCGATGAAGGTGAAAGCGAGGAATGCTCCGGGTGTGGTGCTTGCGAGCGGTACCAGGAGCCGGAGCAGGGAGCCCTCAGTCCGCCCGAGGGGTACAAGGACATGGGGCTATTCAACAGGGACGGCACGCTGCGGGAGCAGGCCTGGTGGGAGACGGGCGACGTGCTACTGGTGGGCGAGCGGTCGGGCACGGTGTTCACACCACAGCACCTGCAGCTGCTGCGCCGGCTGCAGCGCGAGCGGATGCTCCGCTCCACCATCTGTGCGGACTGCGACGCGCACGCCGCGCTGCACCAGCCGCTTGGTGAGTCACCTCTACCCCGGCTAAGGACAAACGCCCTACGGTCAGCCATCCTTAACGTTCACGAGAATACCCGACATCAATCCAGGGACAATGGCGATTAATGGTCACTACTATATACTAGGGAAACCTTATGAATACTTACAGCTGTCTCATATGCTGTTTAGAAAATGTATTGTTTTAGATACTTGTTTAAATCAAAAGTCAATTCATCAAATATTTTGAGAGTAATGTCAAGCAATTAAATATTTGCCTCATTGTTTTATGAATGAACTGCTCAAGCGAATGTTTGCTGCTTAGCCACTCGATGTGGTGTTCTCTTCGATGTGACTAAATTTTGTGTGATTATCAAGCAAATGCGAATATACATTATTATACAAGTTAATTTTATCTAAGTAAATCTTAAAACTAATTTTAAATATCGTCAAATCTTTTGTTGACTTAAGTTGGGTAGGGCGTTATATTTCTAAACAAGCGGAGTCTATTGTCAGTTCTGAGAGCAATCGTTGATTGAAACACATTTTTTAACGTTTCTGGTTGAGTAGGTCAGATATTGACTGAATTCGTCGCAATAATGTTTGCCAATGATTTCAAGACTAGACATTTTGTAAGCAAGGCGACGTTAAACTGTTTTTCACAACCGCCTAATTGTTTTTTTAAACATACACACATCTTTCATCCACTGAGAAGTCACATATTGACAAGACGCGCACATCAAAATAATAATGTATCTATATAGGTAGGTATGGTATGAGCCCTACTAGACGCAGGGGCGCCGACTTTTAGAAAACCTCGTGGGTGCTCATGCTTATTTGATGACTCGAAAACGGGTCGTCAGGTAATGAAAAAACACCTATCCCTAAAAGGCGATTACTGATCTGTTTCGTGATGTCTATTCTCAGGGGTGCTAGGCACCCACTGTTTATTTCTCATGGGTGCTCGAGCCCCCGAGCACCCACGGAGTCGGCGCCCCTGACTAGACGACCTCAGACACTTTGCGGATACATATATCTACAACCTAGCCTACCTACCTAGGTGACTAGTAATCGAAATGACCAGTGACGAACGATTTAGTTGGATGTGGATAATTCTGACATATCTGACGAATGTTCACAATCAATTATTATGTTTAAATAAATGTTACTATAATGTTGCTTAACGTGGCAGTAATAATCAAAGTCAAACATAACATGAAGAATCAAATATTAGAAATTAAATTGTGTGCAGCATGGACCATGTTATACTGAACACCACATCTTCAGCACAATATATCATTATCATTATGTCAGCACATAGAAAACTGTGTGCTATTTACCGAACAGTGAAAAATATTTTAGCATTCATCCGCGCTTATAATAACTAATAACTCAAAAAGCGTTTCTACCAGACAAAATGTTGGTTTGTAGGTACTTTTCAAAATAGCCTCGTTAATTTAAACCCTGAAAGTACCTACGACGAAATTAAAGACTGATGCAGCTCTGAAATAGAGAGAAGCAGTTATAATCATTAGCATTTTAACATACAGCCACAACCTGACTACTATAATAACCTGTCACAAACTGAGCCGATAAACCTAACATTCGATGTCTAGTCACCAACTATGCAAGGTTGTCTCTCTTCCCGTTAGGTTGTGTTATGTACACAATACGTCTGCTATGTGCATGGTCTGCACTAGATACATAACTCTTCTTAGGAGAAAAAATTACCCACTATGTACGCACATTTCGTGATCAGCAGTACCACACTGCCACTACGAGTATAACTAAACTTGTACATATGTTCATTGTCTTGTCGGTCACTTTTTATTACATACTTAGATGCTTAAATTAAAGAAAAGCCACCTACCTAGATTTACCTCGACCGGTGCAATTCCTCAATGAAAAGGTTTTAAACCGACGCGACGAAAGTCGAAATAGGCGATAAATTTACGGCGACTCTTGGCGAATTTACTACAGCAGGTCTATTTAAGTAATATGTTTTTTACCTACCAATTATCCTGTTTGTTTTCAAAATAAATAGTAGTATGCATAGGCATAGATAGCTACTTCTAGTATATTTATGCATTTTGTAAAACAAACCGTTCGGTTTAATTTGCCTTGTTTTATTTTTTTTCTCTTAAGACTTTTCGCTGCCGAGGTGAAAAATTGTATGTGTAACACGAGACCAAAGTTTTTTGGATCTCGTGTCTTTGAATCCCTTGCTGCACTCAGGATTCTAACCTAGAATCAATCGCTACGCTCGTGATTAAATTTTAAAATCCTTCGCTTACTCGGAGTTCAAAATCAGCACGTGCATCAAAAAATAACTTTGCTCTCTTGTTGTACAAATAACTACTAAGCTGTAGTATTATAGCAATACACAGATTGTACCATTTTCGAGTGATGTGCTTTCTAATATCGTGCCCCAGGCATATTTTGAATTATTTCAAGCAATTATTTCAACTGAGCTACACGTGTTTAAATGTTAAATTAAATAGTGAAAAACAATTATTATTAGCAATACAATCTTAACTTTCGTATAGCTCCTTTGATATGATATGGCCATTGTTTCATAATAAGTCATCTTCAATGTTGAAGATTAAACAACGGTTATGAATGCGTTTTATAAATATTCAATGTAGAGTTGTCTTGCCTATCAATATTTTTGTCTATTGAATTGGGATTGTCTAAAAAAATACCTATCCTTTTTATTTATTTTTTGTGCGGGAAAGTCAATTATAAGAAACCAATTTCGATATTTTCTCATATAGGTAACTTGGTATTTTTTTTATTATTAATTATTTTTTATTTTTATATTTAAATGGGACCAACTTTGAAATAAATTGATGAATGTGGGTGAAGCGTAATGGTACTTATACAGTATGTAAATATCAGTGGCGTGGCGTCAAGTATACCAAAAGGCAATCCGAAAATCCGAAATCTGCACAATAAAGTGCCCAACAGTCCTAAAATAGGCAAACCAGTGGGAATCGAGTTCTATGGACGCCGCGCCACTGGTAAATATACCTATTCTCAAATGCAACCCCGTTTAAGTAGCCATGCACCCAAACTTGATGAATAAAACATATAGTTATTATGTAAGTTTTTTTTGATATTTGTAACGTAAACAAATAGGTTCTGTTTGTTGCTTGTTATGTTGCTGAGTAAGATTAAACGGAAGTATTTGAGGCCCACATGCACTCCGTTTTCTGATATCACATTACAAAACTATACACGAAACGAACCGGTCTGACTGACTCATCAACGTGTTATGAAAACAGCTGAATAAAGTAACTTGAGATTGCTCAATTGTTTGCCCTCTGCATTGCGCCGTATATGTCGGAAATTCGTTAAGTACCTAGACAGTTTATGTGTATTGTTATCGTTAACAGGCGTTAATCAAGCCACATTTGCATGGCGGTCGATGCCACAATTGTAAAACCTAAGCAGTTTTTTTATTTTATCTCTTTGGCTAAGGGCATTTAGCTTTACCCCTTTTTTTAATTCTTATTTTTTTCCATAGAACCTAATAATAATAATAATAATATCTTGGGACAATTGACACCAATTGACCTAGCCCCAAACTAAGAAAAGCTTGTAATATGGGCACTAGACAACGGATAAACATACTTATATAGATAAATACATACTTAAATACACATTAAACGTCCAAGACTCGAGAACAAACATTCGTATTTTTCATACAAATATCTGCCCCGACCGGGGATCGAACCCGGGACCTCAAGCTTCATAGTCAGGTTCCCCAACCACTGGGCCATCCGGTCGTCGGTACAATTACAATACTTACATTGGAGTTAAGGGATGCTCGTTTAACAGTTCGGATAATGTAATCTTGATTAATTCAGCGTTTTTCTTTATTATCCATCCATTCAATGTTGTTAAAAGAGACGATGCTCAGTTAACTTTTTATGAATAAGGAAGACACGACCGATTCTGAGTCTAATAGTTTCATGAAAGTGGTTGCGACTTATCCTTCCGTTGTAGTAATTATCGTGGGAGGATAATGGCTTTTAAACCGAGCGGTCAAAACTCTTGAACATTCACCTACCTAACGTTTGGCCATGAAAATGAGAACTTTTCCAAATAAAACTGACTTCAAATTGAGAAGTTTCTGTCTCGTCCATCGTCCATCTTGATGAATTTAACGAAAACTTACCTTTTTTAGGGTAAGTAATTGAAAACTAAACGCAGTCGAATATCGAAATATACGTTTCGCGTCGATTTAAGAACCTCCGCAAGCACGTCTGAATTTATCGGCGAGGCTACTTTTTGATCCATAATATCTTCCCCTCGATAGGTCATGAAAAGATTTTTTTGTGAAACCTTTTAATAACCTTGAGATGAGCTTTTAAAGTAGACGTCGAATCTATAGCTACAAGTAAATATCTGGATACTATCCGCTTACGTTCAAGGTCCATGATCATGAACAAGCATTCTTTACAAAGTACTTTACCTAATATAGATTAAGTAGCTAGGAATATTCACCAAATATATTTTTTCTGAATAATTAAAGGTACTTATTGTTAATTCGGTTTTATGTAAGCTATTCAAATCCGTTTATGTAAATGAATAAAGGAAACACTCACACTCACAAACTTCTACATTTATAATTATTATGAGCTACGGGAACTCCATCAGAAATCGGGATAATAGGTAGCCAGATCGGTAGAGGCGTCAAGTGCGAACCAATAAACACAATTATTTACACGTTTACAATTAACTTACTTACAAATGTGACAACATTGTATGCTATACAAGTAAACATAGGAAAACCGTTTCATTGTATTTGACTGTACTTAATTTTTTGACGTTTTATTTGGTTAAAATATAAAAATACTAGCTGTTGCCCGCAACTTCGTCTGTGTAGAATTCGTTTATCGCTATCCCGCAGGAATTACGCAATTTTCCGGGATAAAAAGTAGCCTACGTGTTATTCCAGATGATAATCTATGTATGTTCCAAATTTCATCCAGATCTCTCCAGCCGTTCTGGCGTGAAAGAGTAACAAACATCCAAACATCCATACTCACAAACTTTCATATTTATAACTAGCTGTTGCCCGCAACTCCATCTGCATAGAATTCGTTTATCGCTATCCCGCAGGAATTACGCAATTTTCCGGGATAAAAAGTAGCCTATGTGTTATTCCAGACTATAATCTATCTATGTTCCAAATTTCATCCAGATCTGTCCAGCCGTTCTGGCGTGAAAGAGTAACAAACATCCAAACATACTCACAAACTTTCACATTTTATAATATTAGTAGGATATTAGTATGATAGGATAGGATTGTCGTAATAAGGGAACCACGATAAAATTAAAAATAACTCCGGATGGAAGAAATGCGGTTATTATCTAATAGGAAAAAGTTCTTCCGAGCAAACCTATTTAAATTCATAGGTTGACTTGTGACCTCCAGCGTCGATGCAAATAGTTTAGAAACTAGGCGATGCTGCACTGGACTCTAAGCAAAGGCTTATCGGTTCCGTTCAGGTATTTAGTGCTATAACTGTGTCAAGATTGGCGCGGCGTCCACTAACTTGGTAACGTAAGTTGCCAGCTTTGAAATACCATCAGACCACATTCTCGTCGCCGCAACTGTTGTTAATTGACAAATCCAACTTTAGAGGTATTTCGTATTATGCAGTCAGTTCTATAGTTTTTTATAGTCACGGTGCATGCTTCTAAAATAGATATGCCAAGGAAACCCAGAACTTCGTCTATCTATCATAAATAAAATAGGTAGTTAAAAAGTAGGTATATCATATACAAATTTGTAGGTATCCCAACGCTTCAAAAATACTTGTAACTATTGTATGGTATGGTTTAAGTATGGTATTTTAACTTTTAACTAGTAGTACCTATTAATATAAAAGTTTGGAATTTTCACACGATAAAGGGAATAGAAAGAATAAATAAGTTAGCTACGTTAAAAAAAACACTTTTTGTTGACTGTAAGTATTTGCTTTGTCATCCATCTTACATTAAATAATGTCGGAATGCCTTGAAGTTTGATATTCAAGGCAATCCGACTACTAGAAAGTGGTCAAATTTGGTTACAAAAATTGATCGAAATATAAATAAATAAACAACAACAAACAATTCAATTTCATAAAAAGTTTGTTAAATTATGATGTCATAATCATAACCCCGCCTGCTCTAAAAATTGAGTCGCACCTTCCAGCATCATCTCTTTATATTTTGAGCCCTAGGACTCGGCTAACAGTAATCTTCCGATTACCCACCGCCGTGTTTATATTTCATTACTAGCTGTTGCCCGCGACTTCGTCCGCGTGTGTTTTTGTGATACTTACGGCTTTTCTCGATATCAAAATTATTATTATTATGACTATTAACTTCGTCACATGAACCACTGAAAGTATGTACGAAACTATACTTTTAGAATTACGTCATGAAAATAATAATTTGCGACACGGAATCTTGAAAAAAAATCAAGTGCAAACTGGTTAATGACTCATCACATTTATTTATACTTTATTTTACAAATAGTTTTATTTATAGTTTTGTTTATAGTTTCTTTATTCAAAAAAACTAAGTACAGTTTTAATTACATCACTATTAATTTCGCCAAACTATGACGCTTATTGGCGAATACTGCGCTCACTTTAACGATATTTGTACCCTGATTAATTTAAAAAATTAAATCTATTCTAACCAAATAATACATAAATGTTTACCTGTTTTTACCTTACAACTAACAATTCATTTACTAATCGACATTTTGCGACTCAATTTTTTCTAGCAGAAGCTTTTTTAATTTATTTTCTTGGTTTAAGTAGGTACGTAATTACAGATTATTAACACTTATTATCATTCTACAAATTAATTACCTACAGGGGCCTTGCCATAGTTGCCATGATGTCTTAATGCGATTCAGTTTAGGTTCGCTCGCTGTCAGATTTATACTAAAAGCACCAACTTTTCACAATAAAATTCTGATTATGTTCGTAGCGCAGGCGTAAACGCGCCCTTTGATTTTGCTTTTTATAGGCAAAGGTACCAAGAACATACAGCCAAGCGTTTCACGCCGCCCTCATATTAATATCAGGTTTTCAAATAAGAGTGCGTTCAAAAACCGAACACGTTGTTAATAATGGCGCAATAAATAAAAACGAAAGTAACGGTATTGCATATTGAACTTTAGGTGTTAGGTAAAGAACACAATTTAGGACGCCAATTTAGGTTGATTTAGGATCGACAAAAATCTCTTCGTTGAAAAAATGCCTGTACAGCATGTAATTATTATATTAATGTTTTTTCAAAATTGACACGCTTTTCCGGCTATTATGTCTTATGTACATTTGTATCTATCTATTTTCTTCGTAGTATTATTTTGTTTGTAACTATTACCAACTACTTATACCAAGGAAGCTGATTTTCTTGAGTTCCGCTATTTTGTGCGTAATCACCTCAAAAATCAAATTTCAAGAAAACTGAGAAATGATATTTACCTGTATTAAATTGGAAGTATTATTTAGCAATTTCAAAAGGTTACGCTTCATTGGTTTTTATTGTATAGGTGTATGAAGTTAATTAATTTTAAACACAAAACCCTCTTTTTTGCGCCTCTGGATGAGATTAAAAAAAAATGCTAAAACAGGTATTTCTTTATTTTTATTACTTAGTATTTATTCTGAGTTTCATGATTCTAGAACAATCTAATTTTCTTTTTTCATACAAACTTTAACCCCCCTTTTCACCCCCTTTTTCCAAAATTTTCCACAATTTCTGTAGCCTATATCCTATTTTGAATTTATTGGAATCGATTTGTGAACATTTCATTAATATCCGTTCAGTAGTTTTTACGTGATGCTCAGTCAAACAAACAAACAAACAAACAAACAAACAAAAATTTTAAAAATGGTTTTAATATGTTCAGTTACCGATTTTAAGTCACCCTGGTCGGTTTTTTTTTTTAAATCTTCAATGTACAGATTTTTTGGTCTCAACGATTTTATTATATGTATAGACTAGCTGTTGCCCGCGACTTCGTCCGCGTGTGATTTTGTGATACTTACGGCTTTTCTCGATATCAAAATTATTATTATTATGACTATTAACTTCGTCACATGAACCACTGAAAGTATGTACGGAACTATACTTTTAGAATTACGTCATGAAAATAATAATTTGCGACACGGAATCTTGAAAAAAAAATCAAGTGCAAACTGGTTAATGACTCATCACATTTATTTATACTTTATTTTACAAATAGTTTTATTTATAGTTTTGTTTATAGTTTCTTTATTCAAAAAAGCTAAGTACAGTTTTAATTACATCACTATTAATTTCGCCAAACTATGACGCTTATTGGCGAATACTGCGCTCACTTTAACGATATTTGTACCCTGATTAATTTAAAAAATTAAATCTATTCTAACCAAATAATACATAAATGTTTACCTGTTTTTACCTTACAACTAACAATTCATTTACTAATCCGTGTTAATTAATATTTTGCGACTCAATTTTTTCTAGCAGAAGCTTTTTTAATTTATTTTCTTGGTTTAAGTAGGTACGTAATTACAGATTATTAACACTTATTATCATTCTACAAATTAATTACCTACAGGGGCCTTGCCATAGTTGCCATGATGTCTTAATGCGATTCAGTTTAGGTTCGCTCGCTGTCAGATTTATACTAAAAGCACCAACTTTTCACAATAAAATTCTGTCATGTTCGTAGCGCAGGCGTAAACGCGCCCTTTGATTTTGCTTTTTATAGGCAAAGGTACCAAGAACATACAGCCAAGCGTTTCACGCCGCCCTCATATTAATATCAGGTTTTCAAATAAGAGTGCGTTCAAAAACCGAACACGTTGTTAATAATGGCGCAATAAATAAAAACAAAAGTAACGGTATTGCATATTGAACTTTAGGTGTTAGGTAAAGAACACAATTTAGGACGCCAATTTAGGTTGATTTAGGATCGACAAAAATCTCTTCGTTGAAAAAATGCCTGTACAGCATGTAATTATTACATTAATGTTTTTTCAAAATTGACACGCTTTTCCGGCTATTATGTCTTATGTACATTTGTATCTATCTATTTTCTTCGTAGTATTATTTTGTTTGTAACTATTACCAACTACTTATACCGAGGAAGCTGATTTTCTTGAGTTCCGCTATTTTGTGCGTAATCACCTCAAAAATCAAATTTCAAGAAAACTGAGAAATTATATTTACCTGTATTAAATTGGAAGTATTATTTAGCTATTTCAAAAGGTTACGCTTCATTGGTTTTTATTGTATAGGTGTATGAAGTTAATTAATTTTAAACACAAAACCCTCTTTTTTGCGCCTCTGGATGAGATTAAAAAAAAATGCTAAAACAGGTATTTCTTTATTTTTATTACTAAGTATTTATTCTGAGTTTCATGATTCTAGAACAATCTAATTTTCTTTTTTCATACAAACTTTAACCCCCCTTTTCACCCCCTTTTTCCAAAAATTTCCACAATTTCTGTAGCCTATATCCTATTCTGAATTTATTGGAATCGATTTGTGAACATTTCATTAATATCCGTTCAGTAGTTTTTACGTGATGCTCAGTCAAACAAACAAACAAACAAACAAACAAACAAAAATTTTAAAAATGGTTTTAATATGTTCAGTTACCGATTTTAAGTCACCCTGGTCGGTTTTTTTTTTTAAATCTTCAATGTACAGATTTTTTGGTCTCAACGATTTTATTATATGTATAGATTATTGGTGGTATTAAGTTGGAGCTTAACTCTCGTAGAACCGTAAAACTACCCAACTAAAGTCCAGTAGGTACTATAACTATGTTCCATAACTTCAAGACGACTTTGAGTACCAATATTCTTTTTTGTTTGGTCCAAGTTTTTCCTTAATTAACATATTTAACCATAGAATTTCATCGTTCTAATAAAAGTCACACCTTAACGAAAATATTTGAGTCGGATTTGGACCATAATTGGGAGCTTTTGGACCATTGTGGTGTAGTATTACGGAATCTATTGTGATTTCATCATAATATTTATAGAAATAAGGTACAAGGTACAAGGTACAAGGTACAAGGGGTGCTAAATATAATAAGCAAAAACCGGATATAAGAACATTCGTTCTATCAATAGAGATTATTATTTAAAGTAGGTATAATAAATGAGTATTGTAATACCATGTATGCTCTGTGTAATTTTTCACTCGAAACTCGGCGACAATTATTAAGAAACATACAAATTTCTATCAATAATACAATGGCCAGTTTGCTATCACTATTTTCATCAGATTTTAATCGAAGTTATCAGTTTCGGAACATTTATCTAATACTTTTAATTGTTACTGTTAATGATTGCATAACTGCATGTTATTAAGATAAAGTGATACGTGTCACGTTTGCCCGATAGTTCTCTAGCGAATTACACAAATAAAGTCTAGTGTAGGTACTTTTATTGATAAATTGTAGGTAATTTTCTAACGATGGAAAGCTACCGTGAATACCGCGATGTTTCTCTGGTGACTAATTAGGTACTTAGACGCTGTTATTGTTTGTATAGATTTATTGTAATCGTGACCATTAATTAAGAACGATGTGGTTCATTAGTTAGGACTTTCGAAGCATGTCAAGCATATATGGCGTCATGTTTAAACTTAGAACTGCCAGAAAAGTTTAGGACTAATTGATTACTTGAAACCTACCTTTCATATCATATTTGTAAAGTGGATATACGATCAGAGCAGATGAACTTTTTTGACAGCTCTATTTTAATTTAGCTGAAAAAATAATTTGGTAGGTACGGTAATTTTATGCGTGTGATTTAGACTTTTGAATTTTTTTTATTCAGCAACCAAGGATAAATAGTAGATTGTACAACAAAAGCATAAATAAAAGCAATTTTACACGAGATGTTCATATAGCCACCCGAGCCGGTACGGCGAGGGTGGACTGACACGTCGAGGGCAAAATTGGTTTAATGATTGAGTTTTACACCGCTTTTCACTTCGATTGCAAGGAAATGAAACAAGAATTAAGCACATTCGATTAATTTGACAAACTTTCAACCACACTTCGACAAATGCGGCTAGTTTTGACAAATAATTAATCTTATATTTGTGCCTAGATACCTAACTAAATGTTTTAATTAAATTAAGATAACTAACCTTATTTCATAAAAATCGTGTCTGTTAAATGAAATAAGTGTCTATTAAAAGCAGAAATCACTTTATGCACAAGAGCATAAAAATATTTTTATGCAGCATTCTCTCGACATAATGAACAACGTTACGAGCATGAGAGTTGAAAAATATATAGGGGAAAATGTTCACCACTAGAAACAATCCAAACGATTTTTTCAAAACGTGTATTACGTTCGTAATACAATTCTGTTATTGCAATCAAGTTAAAATAAAGGAAATGCAAATATTTTGCTGCGCTCATCGCCGAGGGGGCTACGGCGCCTGCTGTACCGAGTAACATTCTTTTGAAAAAAGTAGAAGGTAAATTGTTCGCCACTGAAACATGCCACAAATTACTCTTAGATGCTTTAGCGTAACGACGTATTCTTTTATGGAAGATACTCGTGACCGTGAGTTTGTTTTTAAACAATAAATACCTATGTAGGCAGTTTTAATTTTTACGCAGTGGCTTACTTGACATGAACCACTAAACATTGTCAATGTCGATGAAATTGAGATGGTACTTACCTTGAAAATTTTGAGTGCTTGCGATTAAAAAAAAAATTGGCGAAGCGTGAAACCCGGCCTTTTTTAATCACTCTAAAGGTACCTACTATTGAACGAAAAAAGTTTTGTTAAAAACTTCAGGAACGCTCGTGACGCGGTTTGGACCGCCCCGTTCGCTGAATAGGTTTAGAACTTTTAGTCCAGTCCAGCCAGACGCCGCCGTGTCGGTGAACCTGCGGTGTGACCGGAGCGCAGGCGAGGGTTAACGTCGCACTCGCACTCGCACCCCGCACCGAAATTAAAAATACACTTTTAATTCTCATCTCAGTGCCTAGAGTCTAGCCCTACATCTCATTACAAAAGAATTATCAATCAAAATGTTTTCAAAAGTTTGTAAATTCATTGTTAACAGTCTCAAAAAAAAATTACGTTAGTCCTTATTTACATATTCAAAAAGCGAATAAAAACGAATAAAATCAAATGAAACTCGCGTAAAACTTATTCTCTAAGTACCTAATAAGAGTAATTTATATACGAATAATTTAAATTACCTGTACAACAAAAATACGGAGCAAAGCAAAAATCACGGGTCATTACTTGCAGAGAGCCGCGGCGGCCGAAGGGTAAAAAATAAAATGTGAACAACTCTCAACGCACCGTCTTTCAGACTCTTTGCAACTCAATAGGTTGTTTCCAGAGTAAACTTAGGAACGAATGCAGAGAAAATAAAATGTACGGAGCATAAGGACTTTAAGGCACGACCTCCACCCCTGTTAAATCGATTCAAAGTAGGCACCTACGCGCCACTTTAGTTTCTTCAGAAAGCTCTTTTATTTATATTACAGTACATCTCAATTATGTTGTTGTACTGACTTGAAGGCAAATGCCGGATAGACAGACGGAAAACAGCAAACCTATGCTTAGTTTAAGTTTTCGATCACAAAATACGTCATTCTCGAACGCGTTTTCGTTGAAATATCAAGTTACCTACCTACTACGAGTTGGGAACACTTTGTTCACACTTTGTTGCCGCTTCGTTCCGTTAGCGGTGTTGTCAATTTACCCTTAGTAATTTTAAATGAAACGTCAACGCAAACGCGACTTACACTAAATACTCAGAACGAGTAACAATTTTATAGTAATTCTAATATGTGATCTTCTTTGCTTCCGAAAACATTTTTAACAGTAGTTAAGTAGCTGCTTCATTATTGCATCGAAGTTCCTTTATGTATGCACTTACGAAATTATGAATCTTAACAATGGAAGTGGTAGAGTCAAAATAAACTTACAAGATTTAAAGCAAGTAGATAGCCAAATAAATACCGGTGTAAAGTTTATAAAAGCTTACAAAAACACTAAGTATGGATTTAGTTCGAAAGAGATACATAAAGTAGTTACTTAAGTAGGTAACGTAAATAAATACACGTGATTTTTTGCTGACGCTAATTTATGTAGCTTAAATCTTAACTTGGTTGTGTTCAATTAATGAAATGGATCGGAGTTGCAACATCAAATTGTAACATTCGATTTTGTTGCCATCGGATTATCGAGAAAGGTTTGCGCTTGGAGTATTCCGAGTATTCACGTCAAAAAGTAAATTGATGACTCTTCACAGTTTTGATTGGTTGAAAATAAATTTATATTGTATATTTCGTCCGATTAATTGGTCCGACGGATAATATCTTTGCAAAAAAAGGTTGCACGTAAAGTATAATGTTTTGAACTTATTTTACTTATTATAGGTAGTAACCAACTGGTGATTTTCGTTGCGGTGTATACGTATACATTAGGAAGTCGCATTTACACGTAATAATTTTACGCGTACTTAGTCAAAGTAGAGTAAAGATAAGTAGAAAATTGTGTGAAAACGCAGCAATATTTTAGTCCGACCACTCTGAAGTAGGTACATATATTTTGACGCTTTTTAATGGCCAGCGAGGAAAATCGCAGTGATTTCTCGCAAGCTTCTTTGTATTTTGAATTTAGCTTGCGCTAATTTCGCTTACATCATACTTTTAACGCATTTGGACTAATTAAGTAATAGCGATCCATAATGAGCAGCAATTCTGTGATTTATCATGATACATTAATGGGATATAAACCGTGATTACCTAAGGATTTCCCGATACGTCGACGCAGTTGCCTGTATCATGATTCACACAGTGGGCATAGAACTTTGTAATTCAGGTTTGCAGCTTTCCGGTATTTTATTTGTATGTCATTGTAGGCCTTCCATTTCATTCCTGATTGTGATTGCATAGTTTGTTTTTTTAGCTTAGTTTGCTACGTGTTGACAGTGCGCTAAAACCTTTCACACGACACTGGGTAATGTTTTCATCAGAGGACCATATTAAATCTGGAAAGCGCTTTGTTACCACTTTGTCACTTTCCACCGTCCCCAATTTCCCCCCGAGGATACAACGTTACCTATTCTGGAATTTAATACCTATCTGTTCATATTTCTACTCGATGACTGCAAAGTTCCTAAAGTAACATCTTGGAAAAGTTTCAGGTTATATCCCTCCTACATGTGAACCAGGGATAAGGTTTTTTTTCATCACCATTATTTTTTACGAACCACGAGCCGTAAAAGGTTTTGCATCGCTGGGGGCGCTGGGGCGCAGTGCGGCGACCACTTCACGTGGTAATGGTGTGTTCGTCATTCACATCTTCGATTTAAAAATGATGAAAAATTCTATTAAAACGGTCGTGCTCTAAAGGTCTACGTTAACACTAAGTTGCGATTGTCTTTTATTTAATTTTCTTGGTTTTTACTATCTTGTGTCCTTTCAGGTACAATGCTGAAACCAGTTCGTCAAAAACAATGAAGTCTGTGTAGGGAGTCAGTATAGATCTGTTTAGGTACTTACAAAGACGCGCCCCTATATTGCAAATTATCAATGTGCAGTAGTAGAGAAAAGCTTGTCCTAACAAGATGTCTTAGTGTGAGTGACTGGCGGTACCGAGAGTGACTAAGGACACTTAGTGTTCGCACACACACAACGTGAACAGCATACCTTCGTGAGTGAACACTATACTCGAGCGTAAGGAGATTGTTTTGTTACGCAATACACAATACCGGAATGTTGTACAGTCAGATCCAACACAGCCGCGCGACGGGCACATTCGACCTTGAGACAAATTTGGGGTTAATCGTTCCACTTAGCATTGTGCCAGGGCTGTCAACTGCAGATATACAACGTTCATCTAACATTTAACTAGAGCTAGTAAAGACACTGAGCGATGACGATTAATGTTTAGGATCCTGTAGACCAAAAGAACAAACAGCTTAACTTTTAAAGGTAACATTTTTCTCAACAGCTGCCTCTGTTATGTCATTATTATACATAGTACGAGTATTGTACAGTCACGGCTAAAAATATGTAAACACCAATAAGTTGAAAAAATATGTACCTAGTTCCCTATGTTTGGATAACTAAGTACATTATTTGTAATTTTATTTTAGTATTTACACATTTTAACTGGGCACTATAAGTGCAATTCAATTCGGAACTATGTACATGTTCATAAAATCTACTGTCTATTCATCAGACTGACCATTCCCATAAATATTGTGAATAAATCCGGCAAAATACAAGGTTTGGCCCTCAACGAGTAACTCGTCTAAAATTAAAGCTGTACAATAGTTATTTGTTATGCAAGGCTGCAAAGTGTTTGTTTGGCGCGAGTGCCTGAATTGAAACCCGAGCAAGCGAAGGATTCTATAATTGAACCACGAGCGAAGCGAGTGGTTCAAAACAAGAATCCTGAGCGTCGCGAGGGTTTCAAGGCACGAGATACTAAACAACTTTGCTGCCGAGCGAAACACACGATTTTTCACCTCACTACAGCGAGAAAAATGGTGGATTAAAGAAAAACAGTCTAATAGTAAATCAGGTTTTTTATTCTTTTTCTTCTAAATAAGAAAGGTAAAAGGATCTAAGCCCGTACAGCCTAGTCTAATAATCTAATAAGTAAAACTATTTTTTCTGATTGTTCTATCACATTAATTTCTTGTGTGTTATACTGTTTTATCATAAACCAAACAACAATTTTGGTCAACTTTTCGGTTTCCCGACGAGCAATCTCTAAAAACTTTTTTTTTCTAATTATAGATATATTTTTAAAAAGAAAGTTAAAAAATCGCACTAACCAGACTGAATTAAAAAAAAATGGGACGCGTTCTGAATTTGCATCATAATATCTGTTTTTTCCTGCTTGGTTGCTATTTTTGTGGTTAACCACAAATTAAAATAATTAATAAAAACCAATATCGTTTTTTCTTTTAGCAACGAAAGTTAGCAAATCTTGAAAATAACTTAGGAAGTAACGGATTTTTAAATAAATTTATAATGGATACCGGATCGCGTTTCTGAACGTGACATTATGTTCTTTTTTATCGGATGAAAAAGTTAGGGGTCTGATAACAAGTTCGACATTTGAAGTTCGTATTATTCCGTCCTTCTCATTCACCTAATTAAGTACTATTCGTATAAACGAGACGACAACATACGAAGTTCAAAGTTCTAATTTCTGAGTGTATGAGTAGGTGGGCAATGGTGGTCATCGTCACGTTCGAATTTCAAAAACCTTTAAGTCATAAGTCATAAGTCATTTATTCGTCGCTTTTATGTGTACATTGGATCTTACAAGCTAATAAATTTACCAACATGAAACCCAGCAGCAGGGCACTGGAACATAACTTAATCTAATAATGTGATCCTTTTCCACGCAAGCGGGGAAAAAGCACTTTTCCACGCAGATTTTGAAGGAGAAAGACAGCCTTTTCGAGTAAGTGAGGTGAAATAGTTATTTTAGAAATGGAATAAGGAGTTGTAGTTGTACTCTATATATATATTTCCTTTTTTGAATAATTCTTATTAAATTCGCACTCTGACCGTAGGTAATTTTGTACATCGTTTTAGTTCTAATGTTAATCAAATGGAAGATGGAAAAGATAAAAACATAGCATGGGTGAATATTTTTAAACAACTTAATCTTTTGACGGTTCCTTGTCTATACATTTTTGAAATATGTAACTTTGTAAAAACTTATCCCAACCACTTTAAAAGAAAAAACCAGGTGTGTCACTTCAATACTCGATACCCAGACAGACTCATTTACCCTAAAACTAACACACACTTGTATCGTCGAAATTGTTATCCAATGGCAATACGTATTTTCAATAAGCTGCCGGAGAGTATAACTCAGTTGCCCCGATGTAAATTTAGAATAAAGTTATTTCAGTGGTTGAAAGAAAAAACATTCTATTCAATTAAGGAATTCCTGAGTTCCTAGTTAATTACTTATTAATGATAATAATGCTTTAACATGTTTTAATTTATTTATGTAATTTTTCCGGACGATCTTTTTGTGAATTCTTTGTAACAATGTAATAATGGACAATTGTAATAATGGAAATATATTTTATAAACAAATGTACCTATTGACATTGAAACTTATTAATTATGTATAATTCTGGTAAACTATTTTAATATCAATGATCTATTTAATTTTAATAATTTAATTCTGTAGTTTAGTATAAGAAAATGTTTGCATGCCAATATTCTGGTTAGACATGTCAGCGCACTGTAACTATTTTTAAGACACAATATTTTACTTACCATGTCTAAAGCAAAATAAATTATTTCATTTCATTTCATTTCATTTCATTTCATTTCATTTCATTTCATTTCATTTCATAAGGAAAAGCTAAAGTCACAATTCAGGTGATAAATTGCCGAGAGTTTTTGAACAAGAATGAAACGCCGATAGAGTCTCCAATTAAAACGAGTCTGGACAGCAAATAAATCTAACTATTAACTAGTGTGTTATCTTATATTCGTGTACAGATTGGCCTAAGGATCCCGAACTGAGTGAAAGGAAATCCATTTCTGCGGTTAATACTAATATACATTAGGTAGTGTGGAATCGCCGGCGCGGGACGCCAGTCCAATTAGAACTGGGCCCAGTTTTGTTTTATGCCAGGCTTTTTTTCCGACCTAACCTAATTAAAAAGTGAACACAAAAAGATACAGTTCGGTTAAACCTACACCCACGCACCTTTTTTAAGAGACTTCGCCTTTTTAATTCGTTACGAAAAAATCTAAAAGTTTCTCGGAATAGCAAATATTTTTGTCCCGTAAATTCGATTTTCACGAGAAATGTTTGATTTTTTCCGTAAATGCCCACTTTCGGATTTTGCGGAAATTTTAATTGAATCACTTTTCAACGGAAAATATATTTTTTCACCTCACTTGCTCGAAAAGGCTGTCTTTCTCCTTCAAAATCTGCGTGGAAAAGTGCTTTTTCCCTGCTTGCGTGGAAAAGGTTTTTGAAATTCGATCGTGACGATGACCACCATTGCCCACCTACTCATATACTCAGAAATTAGAACTTTGAACTCCGTATGTTGTCGTCTCGCTTATACGAATAGTACTTAATTAGGTGAATGAGAAGGACGGAATAATAAGAACTTCAAATGTCGAACTTGTTATCAGACCCCTAACATTTTCATCCGATAAAAAAAAACATAATGTCACGTTCAGAAACGCGATCCGGTATCCATTATTAATTTATTTTAAAATCCGTTACTTCCTAAGCTATTTTCAAGATTTGCTAACTTTCGTTGCTAAAAGAAAAAACGATATTGGTTTTTATTAATTATTTTAATTTGTGGTTAACCACAAAAATAGCAACCAAGCAGGAAAAAACAGATATTATGATGCAAATTCAGAACGCGTCCCATTTTTTTTTATTCAGTCTGGTTAGTGCGATTTTTTAACTTTCTTTTTAAAAATATATCTATGATTAGGAAAAAAAAAAGTTTTTAGAGATTGCTCGTCGGGAAACCGAAAAGTTGACCAAAATTGTTGTTTGGTTTATGATAAAACAGTATAATACACAAGAAATTAATGTGATAGAACAATCAGAAAAAATAGTTTTACTTATTAGATTATTAGACTAGGCTGTATGGGCTTAGATCCTTTTACCTTTGTTATTTAGAAGAAAAAGAATAAAAAACCTGATTTACTATTAGACTGTTTTTCTTTAATCCGCCATTTTTCTCGCTGTAGTGAGGTGAAAAATTGTGTTTCGCTCGGCAGCAAAGTTGTTTAGTATCTCGTGCCTTGAAGCCCTCGCGACGCTCAGGATTCTTTTGAACCACTCGCTTCGCTCGTGGTTCAATCATACTATCCTTCGCTTGCTCGGGTTTCAATTCAGGCACTCGCGCCAAACAAACACTTTGCAGCCTTGCATAACAAATAACTATAAAATCTGTTGATAGAGCAAACATCTTTGATTGAAAATGTACGTTCATTTTATCTGTTAAATTCCACAAGTAATTTTTTGTAGCGCGTATTTACGTATAGGAGGTTTGTAGTATTTCGACGTTTAATATCCGGATAACCGCTTCCAAGAAAAATTCGTGGACAATTTAAATTTTATTTGTGTACTTTAGATGTCACACGCTTCATTGGAATTAAATAACAGGCTAATTAGTTTGAAACAAAAAATGTAAGTTTATAATATAACCCTCCATCTGGCGCAGTCAGGTAAAAACGAAGTAGATACATTTTTAGAACACCCTTCTTATAGATGGTACTTTATTGAATTTCAAGTCAGTCAAACCAATCTTCAATCGACTAAGCAAGTTTCTACATTGGTAGTTAGTTACATTACCGGCGAAGCTAATGAAAGGGATTATTCGGACGTTAAGGAAATACCCTGCAATAATATTTCTGTCTTTTTATATCGATAGGTTATAAAATGCTGTTCTTGTCACCACAGATTCGGATTTGTGCCAGAGCTCTCATCCCTATGTTCCGTAATTAACAGTTAGCTTCGGCATTTAAATTGCCTCGTGTGTTTGTTTTAGTTACGCGTAAATAATATTGCTGCCTAAAAGTAGAAAATTAACCCAAACTCTCAATAAGTAATCAAACTTTTGTGTATCTATATTTGCATACAGTTTTATATATGAAGACGCCACCGGAAAATAGGTCTTTCCTTTGGGAAACAAGAAATACGTAGGTGTTTTTTTTTAATTTATTTTAAGATGGGCTACGTACATTTTGTTACATTAGCCCGTAGGGCCATGCCGGAGTGGTTAATGCTTTCATTTGTAGGTTTCCATACCTAAAGGGTGTCCATCCATCTATCTGTCACAAGACCGTAACTATTATACCCTAACAACAGATCAACACTTGATTTTTTTTTAAAGAATATGCCCGTTTTTACTTGTATCTCAAAGGATAAGAATTGGTTATTTTTCAATATTAAAGAACACATAAATATTTACTAAAAACTTCGCTATGCCATTATGTCCAAAAATTGTAACACTTCTTTTTTACATTTCGAAAATTAATAGAAATGCCGACCCAAATAATCCGTTTATCCATACCATAGTATTACTTAATCCTTATCCAAATTCAAATAAATCATTTCACATTCAAGACGGTTTCAATACCTGTAGATTACTTATTAAATTATTTAAATCAGACGTTCCATTCAAAACATATTACGAATTAAAAAATGACAATCGAAACAAAATTTCTAATAATCTATACCTATATCAATCTTTAATTGATTATTAAAAATAAAACAAAAAAACCCGACTGCGGCAATAATTATATACTTTTTATAATTTTGATGTACCCAGCGCCACTCTCACGACTAAGACTAATCTAATAATACCAGCCATTTAGGCTCTAGAGCGTGCCAAAGAAATATACATACACATACGTACATACACTCGAAAAACATATCCCCCCTTGATGCAGAGTCGGGTAATAAAAAGACTGATTGCCAGACAGCCTAAACCACTAAAGCTACAGACTGTGAAGTTTTATGTCAATTTAAAGGATTTTTTTGCTAAATAGGTCCCAAATTAATGAACGTGACCTTAATTATTTGACGTACTATTACAGGTGGGAACGTTAGGCAGCGCTATTGTCGCCATACTCGTAGTAGCTATTAGCCAATAACTAAGACAATATTTCACCTTTTCATGTCGACGTTGAGCCTGTTGAAATATCAATAGCTTCAACTTCATTTTACCTTAAATAATTGTGTTTTACGAAACTCAGGCCGTAAGAAATGTAAACCTCGATTAGAGAGAGAGAGAGAGAAAGAAAGAGATTTTAATTACACACATTCGATACACATAAATAGAGAAAAAACAGTGCACTAATGAAAAAAAAAGACAGACAATAATTATATATTATACCATAGTTATTATTTTTCTGTTAAAATGGGCCCATAAAGCATAATGGGAGCATAAAGTTGCGGCAAGCCTTCAATGAGACTCATAATGTTAAACTTGATGTAAGTGTCAAAGTTTATAAAACTGTCAAGCTTTATTTAAACTAGATTTAAGGACTAAATCATTTTTTTCCATTCGGCCATAGGCATGCGTTACATATTCTTGGATATCATTAAATCAATATCGTTAATTTATACATATCTACTTTACATAGAGTTTGTGAGATTAAGTGTTAGGCTGTTCATGGAATTTAAGCGCCACTTTAGGATTAATACATACATTAATACGTTAAGTCTGAAGTATAATTAGTTTCTCTCATTAGTCGACGCTACGCTGTAGACGTGGATCATTGCTATGGAAATCGTTTGAGACCCTGAGATGGACAATTGGACATGTAGAATAGTTTTATCTCCGCGATAAACTAATTCTAACAAAATCGCGGGTAATAGCTTGTACTTAAAAAATAAGTAGTAGAGGACTACTTGATACAACTAATTAATTATGATAAGTAGCTTCAAACATTTGTACCTATTCCCATTAAATATCGTACGTGCTATTATATCACATGACAATTAAATCACGTTATAATCGGTTTATCTTCTGATAGTCGAATTGGCTAGAATTTATTATTTGTTATATATACAGGGTGTTAGGTAATGAGTGGATAATCCTTGAACTATGGATAGAGGGCACCTAGGACGTTATAATAAAGCTATAATAGGTTTAGTAAAAGTAGCACGGTTTCCGAGATATTCGGACTCTTAAGGTTTTTTTCGAAAATGAACACCCTTGTTCAATGTTTTGAACATAGCACCATTTTTTATTTTTGCTAAGTAAAAAGTAAAGTAAAAAGTAAATCGGGAAAAATGTGGGTGAGCGTGTATTTTTTTTTATTATTTTGGCATTTTGAATTTAATTCAAAAGGTAATTACTATTTTTAAATTGTCAATAAATCGGCATGTTTTTAAGCTTATTGGCATTTAGGCGGTAGTGTATTTTTTTTTCACCATGAGAGCTAAAAATTCGATCAACGTACGATTGAAAAAGCAAAAATTACGTTTGCGATTTTTTTTTAAATAATCCAATGTAGTCTCACAAAAATGGTAATGCCTATCTGAAAACACAAGTGCTCAAGAACATTGAGCAAAAATAAAAAAATGAAAAAGTTAGCTTAAAATGGTGCTATGATCAAAACATTGAACAAGGGTGGTCATTTTCGAAAAAAACCTAAAAGTCCGAATATCTCGGAAACCGTGCAACTTTTACTAAACCTATTGTAGCTTTATTATAACGTCCTAAGTGCCCTCTATCCACAGTTCAAGGATTATCCACTCATTACCTAACACCCTGTGCGCATGTTACAACGCAACAATAATATTAAAGGTGTCTTTTTCTAAATTATATTGTTCTTCCATGAGTTGTCAACATTACAATGTTGCCCGCCGTGAAAGTATACGCCGAGTTTTTTTTAAACGCTTTGTTTTTACCGGTCAGTTTGTAATCTGGCTACTGAAGGGACCTGTGAGATGAATGGAAATAGGCGCGTGTAATCGTTGGTTCGCACGGTCGCATCGATTTTCGACAATTCAGTCAACCTCGCCCCGCCTCGCCGCCGGAGACAAATGAATGCGAGCTATCTCGCAGTATATCTGCCAGCGTTTACGTCATTATCGATGTGTTGCCAGCTCAAACGTTACAAATTATCAGTAACCGTTACTTCATTTATGATGATTTTCTTAGTCAACTTAATTTGACTCTAATGGCCACTTGCTGGAAAAGTTAAATCTAGTTTTAGCTGCCAAATTTGGTTTAAAGCTTGACAAAGCCGTACATTTAGACACAACTAAAATGAGATTTATTTTTTCCAGTAGGCGCCCTAAATGCACAATTACATGTTAGGGTATTTTGTCTTTGCTTTCGAATTGTTATTTAAATTGTACGCCCAAAGTCAAGGATCTCCAAATGTTAAAAAATATATTTTGTTGCAATAAATTGAATTTTGACTTATAAATTCTGGTATAAATCGTAACAATTGGATTTCTTTTTCATTCACAAGATCACTCTATGGACGCAATGGCGACGTAAATAGATCAATCCGTGAAAGTTACTAGCTGAAGGACGCGGGGTCGACGAACAAGAAAAATGTCGCCTTTGCTGCGACCGGGGCGGAGCTCGTACCTCGTAGCTCGGCGTAGATCGTCTACATGCGCTACGCTTTCTGGAAAATCTGAGTACCTAAACTACAGTGACATAAACAAGTCGATATCCCGCTTTTTAGAGTTTTAGTTGAAATCAGTCACTTTACGTTTCTTTAATTATGTTTTCATGCATTTCCTACACTCTTTCGCTGTTGTGTACCATTGGTTGTGCTCGGTGTCGACGGTGTATTCGTTCTTTGAGGATGAGCAGTTTGAAGTTTGAAACTTGAGTAGGTATCAGTGGTGTTGGTGGTCGGGAAAGGAATGTGTCATATATTTTGATTTATGTGGAAGCGGCGAGGGTGGATTTTTATGTGTCGCATAAACTTAGCTGTCTTGCAAGTGTGAGTAGAAAGGTAAATTTTGAGTAGTTCATTGAGATGGGTCCCCGTAAAGTAGCACCTAACGCAATAAATAATTCGTTTAGTTTCTACTTAGGTACCTACCTATTAATAATTTGTTGACATTTAAACAAGGAATAACAATTTACCGACGTAACATGGGTCGACGTTATAACGTTAAAGAAAAGCATGCAGTGCGTTTTATGTACCGTAATGTGATTTACGCCACCTATACTGATTTAATCAAGTTAGTCCAGCGGTGCGATGTGTTTAGACCTGCATAGCATATCATTATTCGTTGCTGTTATCCATGTTATTCCCCAATTAATCACTTTAACCTACACGTTATCGATAATTTTCACGTATGCCGTAATAATAGATTTACGGTGTCAATATGAGTGCATGTAAATTCTTCATTGCACATAAGAAAATGTAGTGGTAGTAGCAAGTGTACAAAGACGAACTTATTTTTAAAAAAAAATCATTTGCAGCTATCCTGTTCGTAAGAGGAAAATTTTCACCTTCAACGAAACAATCACCTTTTCATAAATCTAATTGAGCACAGCCACACAGTTATAAATATAACTTACCAATACATTCCCAGCGTCTTATAATTTGTTATAATCTTCAATCTGGCACCGCGAAGTTAAAGCCATACTTTGTTCCCTTGTGACGTAACCTTCTATTCCGTCCGTAGAAATGGAATACGAGTACGAGGAGGAGGAGGCGAGTGACGCCGACAAGGAGTTGCGGCCAGTTGTGCGGCGCACCGCCAAACACATCGCCGCCGGGGAGGAGCGGCCCAGGATCAACTCCAGCCAGCAGACCACGCCGACTGAAGGTCAGACATAACTACACGCTGTTACAAAAACCCGAAACCCTTAAATTGGCTGTGTCCACTTTAGTACCTACACGTGATCTAAGGATACATTTCGTATTTTCTATCATAGAATTTTGTAACATAGAGGTTTGACCCACGAACTTTTTAAAATGACGAAAATTTAAGGGTTAAATGGTTCCTTCGAAAGAGTCGATCGGCAAATTATAATTACTTAATAAAAAATAATTGAAGTGCAACTCTATTTTAGTAAAGGTAAGCGAACAGCGTAGAAAGTGTGTTTACATTTTTACCTAATATCACAAGAGTGACAATAGTGACAAATGATGAGAAAGCATTCGAAAGCACCTTACCATTTGAAAGTGGTAAAAATTAGTGTATTGCCACAAAACTGTAGCTCAAATTAAATTAAGAGCTGCAATTTTGTTCTACTCTACTCGAATTTCAGATTCAGCCAATTTTTTCACAACTTTTGAGTGATACTTTCACATAATTTGGGCTTTAAAAATCGGGTTCCAGTAACAATTTGAAATACTTACAAACTTACAGTGCGATAACATTTAAAAAGACCTTCGGGGTCTGTCTTGCTGTCCTACTCACTCTTATGGGCCGTATATTGAATCGGCCGATGGTACCTGAAACACGAAGGTTGTTCTGAGCTTATATACGGACTGTACAGTCAAGTGTAATAATATGTATCTAGTCAAAGTTTCAAAAATAAGTACCATACACTCTTACACCGGCGTAATAAGGTCGTGGGACATATTTTTGAGAAGTTCGTATCGATACTTATTTTTGCACTTGACCGTACATCCTTGCGTTAAAATTTAATACTCTGTCAATTAAAGTTGACCGACATGACAGCCTACAATTTTGACACTATTTTTGTCATTGGTGAAAAGTTCATTTTTTAAAGTAATTTTGTAGCACTTTGTATATTGTATACATAAGTCAAAGTTCCGACGAACTTCTTAAATAATGGCCTTAAATGTGCAGAAGCGAATTTAACATCTTGTTGTCAGTAAAATACACGCGCCAACTTATCAAACTAGGTACGCGTCGCTCAATGCTCAATGCTCTGTTTGGCATCTTTAATCTAAGTTGAGTTTCTCAAAACTTGTCAGCTTCGCACGTTGCTGCCGTAGTTATGGTTAACAGAAGTGAAAATAGAGACTTCATTATTATTATAAAAATTTGACTAACCATGATTGTCATAAACAGAGAGACGGATTTGTTTAATTCGTTCAAATTATAATGCCAACGAAAACATAACTTAAAAAAAAACCAAGTCTCGCAACTTAGTTATTCTCCCGTAAAAAGTTGTGAGATTCATGTAATACCAATTCAGTTATTTAATTCAGACCCTACATAAGGGACCTTCTATCTTATTTAAAATATTTTATGTTTTAGATAAACAGAATGACTGGGCCATCGCATGAAAACTCAATCTACGAGTATGTAGCAAGTAATAGGTACATAATTATTATATTAAATTAGATAGTTTAGTACGACTTGGCAGTCCATATATTTATTTAAAACATAAACGATTTTGAAATATTGATATGGTCACTATAAGATGTTGTTTGGTTAGCTAATTACGTAATAACTTGAGACAGAAGGTCCCTTAAGTAGGGACTGAATAAATTAACCGACTTGGACATGAATTTCAAAACTTTTTACGTTAGAGGAACTGAGGTTTTTGATGGAATCTCATTTCTTTTTGTAAATTATCTTTGAACATAATAATATTAACATAGGCACCTATCTACACCTATTATTCCATTATATTATACATACAGGTACGCTGATTCATTCGTTATAATTCTTAAACTACTGGTTCAAATGAATGAAATGTTTGTTTCTATAATGCCTGCTTGGTTACAGAAAATTCAGGCTTCTAGTTTTTTATCCAGAACGAAGTTATAGGGGGGTCGAAATAGGCCTGAACTGCTTCGTGGAAAGGATGGTAGTATGGCCGTGCCACTTATTTTTGCTCGACCACGTACTTTTGCTCGACGTGCCCCCGGGCACTGCCGTGTCCCCAGATTTTCATGTAAAACACGTCAATTTCTAGTATTAATTGCAGGTACTAAGAAAGGATTTTTCTAAATTCTCACGGGATGACGGTGTAATGAAGGTGTAATGTGATGATCTTGATGATGCCTCAGGGTGTTGGGGGAGCAAGTAAGACCAGCTTCGATGTTTATAATAGGAACCGTATATTCAGGATTTACTTAGACTTATATACAAGCATATTGCTAAGGTTGTCGCTGACACAAGCAATATGCGTTTATGTAGCAGTAAACTATTGTGTTACTGCTAAACACTTAAAGTGGCCAATCGCCATACTACACCTCCCCCGAAAGTCCCTTCACCGCCGGGGTGGCAGAAAAAAAAAATTAAACGCATGTTACTTGTTTACATTTTTTTTTGGAAGTATTTTACCTGTCAAAAAAAATATTACTTATATTAAGTTTATACATTTAAAAAAAAATCAAATTTATTATTATTCATTTTTATCATATCAACATATATTTTAGTTTGCTAGTGTCACGTTTTTAAATTTTCTAATAATCAGTTAGTTATTAATTCTTTAGTAATTACGTTATTATTTAATTTCTGTATTATTTAATTATTTATTGATCGATTAATTGTTTTTTTTTTTTAATAAAAAAAAAATTTTTCGTTACACTCCTTTCTAATATTTATATCCGTAATATTTTGCTTTATTCATTTTTATGGTAACGGTACATACTATGGTGTCATATTAATAAATAATGCCTTTACTCGGAGTCATCTGCTCCTAAAATAAACTGGGCTACGCTTCTGTGCGTCCCTTTTCATAATCTCAATAAACATATGGGCATCTTGGCCCTTCAACATTAACCTCATGGGCATCTTGGCCCTATAATAACTTGGCATATCAGGTCACCCATTTCGGCGTGCCTGTAAGTTAAGAGTCTCTAAATTCATTAAGACATAAAGTCTCCAACATCTTCACGGAGGGCACGGTAGTCCAAACACCATGATCAGATAAGGACTAAGAGCTCTAACTATGTTGACAATAGTGTACCGTACCAAAATAAAAAATAAAAATCATTTTACTCAATCTTCAATTATTCATCTTCAAATTATTTAAATCGATCCTCCAATTCTATGTTATCAAATTATTTAATTCGATCATTTAATTATATTTAATCTTTTTAAATTACTGATAATCTTTTAAAAAAAACATTAAATCTAAGAATTATATTCTTAGGATCTTTAAAATCATTATAATCCTTTAATCGTATAAAAATAGTTTTATTGAGTATTATTGTTAACTATTTAAATACTGGAATGATGCGACGCATTCCCATGGTTTCTAATTTCATTCAATTTTAATTATAAGTCGCATACTTAGGTACCGGCGCGCGGCCTAGTTCCAATAAATGCTGACGCGCATAACGTAAGCGGCGCTAGCAACTGTCGCAAATTGCGAAACGAAATAAAGTGAATGAACTTTGTGACACTAGGTTACTGGAATTTTACTTGAAAATAAAAAAAATCATGAGCAATAAGAGAAAATATGAAAAAGTATATATACCTGCTTTGCGACAACCTTTGTAAAAATTAAAATAAATAATCGATGAGTAACCGTGGTCTGTGGCTGACGTTGGACCGTGGACCCGATGCTGATGCTCGGTGCTGTTTGATGTTGGGCCGGGCTAACCCTGGACTCCCTGGAACTGGGCCGGGAATTCCCTGGACTCCTTTTGATTGGGCCGGGATATCCCTGGACTCCTCTTGACGTGCGAGCCGGGTAAACCCTGGACAGCGCTCTTCTTTCTTCTTCTATTCATCTTTATCATATTCTATTCGTCTTCTTATTTGTTTTTTCTATTATTCTTCTTCCTTCCTGTTAATTATTTTTCTTCATAGTATTGATGTTGTATTATCTTTTCTTTTTTTTTTTTTCCTTATTAGTTATCTTTCTTCACAGCAACAGACATTGTATTTTTTCTCCGATCAGTCTTCATATTAGTAATTTCCTTCGCCTTGTCGGTCTTGCTTCAGCTTTAGTTGTTCCTTTGTGGTTCTTGAGGCAAGGTCGCCATGTAATGAAGGTGTAATGTGATGATCTTGATGATGCCTCAGGGTGTTGGGGGAGCAAGTAAGACCAGCTTCGATGTTTATAATAGGAACCGTATATTCAGGATTTACTTAGACTTATATACAAGCATATTGCTAAGGTTGTCGCTGACACAAGCAATATGCGTTTATGTAGCAGTAAACTATTGTGTTACTGCTAAACACTTAAAGTGGCCAATCGCCATACTACAACGGGATAGATCACTAAACTATTTGTTATCCCATCACCGCAAATTAGATTCTAGCATTTCATAAATAAATGGCCGACCTAAAAAGTTTACTAAAAATATATCCTACTAATATTATAAATGTGAAAGTTTGTGACTTTGGATGTTTGTTACTCTTTCACGCCAGAACGGCTGGACAGATCTGGATGAAATTTGGAACATAGATAGATTATAGTCTGGAATAACACATAGGCTACTTTTTATCCCGGAAAAATGAACGGTTCCCGAGGGATATATGATGATGATGATGGTGATGAATATATTACTACTAAGTAGGTACTATTACTACTATTACGTTGAGATTTGTGATTGCAGGTAAGAAATCAAATTAATAGTAAAATTAGTAAAATACGTCCTACTAATATTATAAATGTGAAAGTTTGTATGGATGTTTGGATATTTGTTACTCTTTCACGCCAGAACGGCCGGACAGATCTGGGTGAAATTTGGAACATAGATAGGTTATAGTCTGGAATAACACATGGCTAATTTCTTTCTTTCTTATTCCGGAAAATTGCGTAATTCCTGCGGGATAGCGATAAAGATAAAGCTAGATAAAGCTATTTAGGATATATTTTAGGACAGCCCTATAGGTTAGGTTGGGTTTGTTTTATAAAAATCCTGCAATATTTAGTTTCAGAAAAATTAAGGCAGCGGGGCAATGCGGGGGCTTGCTTGCATGTTTGCTTGAGTCCTTGCTTTGCATGCTTGATTGCATACTTGCTTTCATGCATGCTTGCATGCTTGCTTGCATGCATGCTTGCGTGCTTACTTGCCTGCTTGCATGCCTGCTTGCATACTTACATGCTTGCATGATTGCTTGAAAGCTTGCAGGTTCGCTTGCTCGCTTGCATGCCTGTTTGCATGCCTGCTTGCATACTTACATGCTTGCATGCATGCTTGGTTGCTCGCTTGCTTGATTGCTTCATGTTCAGGTTCATGCATTCTCGCTGAGTGCTTGCTTGCACGCTTGCTTGCATGCTTGCTTGCATGCTTGCTTGCCTGCTTTCATGCCTGCTTACATGCCTGCTTGCATACTTACATGCTTGCATGCATGCTTGAAAGCTTGCAGGTTTGGTTGCTCGCTTGCTTGATTGCTTCATGTTCAGGTTCATGCATTCTCGCTGAGTGCTTGCTTGCACGCTTGCTTGCATGCTTGCTTGCATGCATGCTTGCTTGCCTGCTTTCATGCCCGCTTGCATACTTACATGCTTGCATGATTGCTTGAAAGCTTGCAGGTTCGCTTGCTCGCTTGCATGCCTGTTTGCATGCCTGCTTGCATACTTACATGCTTGCATGCATGCTTGGTTGCTCGCTTGCTTGATTGCTTCATGTTCAGGTTCATGCATTCTCGCTGAGTGCTTGCTTGCACGCTTGCTTGCATGCTTGCTTGCATGCTTGCTTGCCTGCTTTCATGCCTGCTTACATGCCTGCTTGCATACTTACATGCTTGCATGCTTGCTTGAAAGCTTGCAGGTTCGCTTGCTCGCTTGCATGCCTGTTTGCATGCCTGCTTGCATGCATGCTTGAAAGCTTGCAGGTTTGGTTGCTCGCTTGCTTGATTGCTTCATGTTCAGGTTCATGCATTCTCGCTGAGTGCTTGCTTACACGCTTGCTTGCATGCTTGCTTGCATGCTTGCTTGCCTGCTTTCATGCCTGCTTACGTACTTACATGCTTGCATGCTTGCTTGAAAGCTTGCAGGTTCGCTTGCTCGCTTGCATGCCTGCTTGCATACTTACATGCTTGCATGCATGCTTGAAAGCTTGCAGGTTTGGTTGCTCGCTTGCTTGATTGCTTCATGTTCAGGTTCATGCATTCTCGCTGAGTGCTTGCTCGCTTGCTTGATTGCTTGCTTCTTTGAAATGCTCATGGTTCACGCGTGCGAAGCCGCGGGCAAAAGCTAGTAAATATATAATTTAATTACTAATCGGCGTTAATAGATGTGTTAAACATACATGCATACCTATTTATCAACTGGTCTTACGGACTAGTCATGGATTTCAGACCGGGCCAACTTCCTTAATGGCCAGGACACTACGTTGCCAATCAGCCAATCAGGCGAGATGTCCTGGCAAATCAGGACGTATGGCAACCCTACACCGGCTTTGATAGAAATTTACAGGCGTCTAGCGCCCGCGCCTATAGGCATCTAGTTGATCTCGACTCGACTACGGAGGAGAGGAAAATGTTACACATCTGTTCAGCCATAGTTAATACAACGTCCTTCCCTTTTGTCGGGTGAGCCTGCGTATCACTTGGTCGACCGTCGGCTCGCCTCTTTAAGTAGATTTCCGTTAGGTGAACTGACGAAGTTTATAACTTGACTAATGTTTCACCCAATGTAAGGGATCGCAATTCTGAAACGGGGCCTACGAGTATGTAAGTTTTTGTCACAAAAATGTATCCCAGCTACTACAATACAACGGGAAATTGAGAGCGACTCTATAGCGATATACCTATTATAGGCAACAAACCGTTTTGCGATGACGCTAAGAAGATTACTGGTATGAAAAGCCACATGAATGTAGTAGACTTAATGTTACATAAATTCAAATCATCTGAATATTCAAATTTTGATAATCTTG
The DNA here is from genome assembly GCA_949127965.1 of Pandemis corylana. NCBI lineage: Eukaryota > Metazoa > Arthropoda > Insecta > Lepidoptera > Tortricidae > Pandemis > Pandemis corylana. Next base: position 24,837,684 of record OX421850.1, read on the forward strand.
AAATCTTAAAAATTGACAAACATTTTTGAATCACAACCATGCCTTGAGAATGTTTGAATAAATCTATCATTTTGCATTGTGCTTACATACCGTGTAATGCGTAGCGTGCCTTCAACCTAGTATGGCAGCGACCCGAAACTTTCAATAGAATAGGTCGTCACAGGTCCCAGCTAAACGAAAATTATCTCACTTCTAGTCTTGCTCTGGTTCATAATACGTATTGACACAAATTGCAGAATGAAATAAACGACCCAAATACAAGGGGCTACTCCGAAATTAGGAATTCAAAGTCCGCATCATACCGTTCCTCCACTTCTCTGTCAATTACTAAGTATTAGTGTGAATGAAACGGCACGAAACGAACTGAAACCTGTGTACGACACGACAGGTTCTAACTTGTTCAAATATAGAAACATCTATTAATAATGTAACCGCAATAACAGAATCCAATTAATTCCAAGCGCATTGCAGTGCTATTGAAATGAAAACATTCTGGATAAATATGGCGAGTGTAAGTATTTCAGCGTTGTTCCACAATTTTGATTAAAGAGTTGTTTAATTAAAGTTTTATAAATTGTTTTCTCACATGTGTGTTTTAAAAAATACTTGCGGCCCGCCCCGGCTTCACACGCGTAGATAGTATTTACCTAACAAAAAAGATATAGTAAAAACTATACAGGGTGTTAGGTAATGAGTGGATAATCCTTGAACTGTGGATAGAGGGCACTTAGGACGTTATAATAAAGCTATAATAGGTTTAGTAAAAGTTGCACGGTTTCCGAGATATTCGGACTTTTAGGTTTTTTTCGAAAATGAACACCCTTGTTCAATGTTTTGATCATAGCACCATTTTAAGCTAACTTTTTCATTTTTTTATTTTTGCTCAATGTTCTTGAGCACTTGTGTTTTCAGATAGGCATTACCATTTTTGTGAGACTACATTGGATTATTTAAAAAAAAATCGCAAACGTAATTTTTGCTTTTTCAATCGTAAGTTGATCGAATTTTCAGCTCTCAAGGTGAAAAAAAAATAAACTACCGCCTAGTTGCCAATAAGCTTAAAAACATGCCGATTTATTGACAATTTAAAAATAGTAATTACCTTTTGAATTTAAATTCAAAATGCCAAAATAATAAAAAAAAATACACGCTCACCCACATTTTTCCCGATTTACTTTTTGTATCACGAGCGTAGAATTCAAAACTTTTTGTTGCAAAAATAACATTACTGGCCGCTTATTTAAATGCATAATTAGCGAAATTCAAAATCGAAGTCGAAAAAAATAACAAAAGGCAGTCAGCATGTTTTTTTAAATTTGGAGTGATTTAAATGCCATTTGCATTTAAATAAGCGGCCAGTACCTAATGTTATTTTTTCAACAAAAAGTTTTGAATTCTACGCTCGTGATACAAAAAGTAATTCGGGAAAAATGTGGATGAGCGTGTATTTTTTTATTATTTTGGCATTTTGAATTTAAATTTAATTTTCAAAAATAATAGGTATTATACAAAATGTACACACCCAATATCATATTTTTTCAAGTTTTTCGCGATTCCCAAGGTCAAAGAATCGAATTGCTTTAAAATTCCAGCGAAATAATGCCTTGTTTGGGAGAAACGTGCCAAAATGGTGTTGGAGAGCGCCAGCTCGCCCTGTCTCGTTAATTTTATCCCGTTCAGGTTTTTCGCTTTTGTATATTAGATTCCAACTTCGATTAGGATAAAGCGGTTGACATTTCCAATATATACACTTCTAATAAGTACATGACGTTTTTTATCGTTTTATTTTGTAGTAATTTCCGCTAGTCATTCCTTGGTCATTCCTACCCATACTAGATTTGTATAATAAATCCCCAAAACTCTATTTTTTTATTTGCTTACACTTTTTTTGAATTCATTAAATATACCGCAAATTAAGTCAGCACTCTAATCGGAATCTCCTGAGATAAAATTAATTAGTGAGCAACTTTTTTTCTATCCTCAAATGATAATCAATCACCCAAGTAAAACTTAGGGCACTTCAAAGTAACGCGTAACGCAAGTTTGGTTCACGAATTTTACGCAGTTAACGTAAAGTGGACGAGACCCTGTAATCGGTATTAGGCTTTACTTTCTTAATTGAACAAGCGCATGTGAACAGTTTATGTGCATCGCTTCCCAGAGCCTTTTACTACTGGATTTCGTATTGAGCAGTAAATGGATGACGGGTGGCTCCACTATTGGATTACTGGATTATCAATTTCGTTACAAACTCTTGGAGAGCATACTCGTAATGCTCACGTGCGAATGCGAACAACATTTTGCACGTTCCGTACCCGAAGGTTGATAACTGGATTCCATTATCAAGGCTCCGATTTCAGTCCGTCCAACTTTCACATAAGTGTACAGTGATTTTCTTAATGTCTCAAACTTTGTGTTTCTTCAGTTCAGGCGTCAGTCATACACGAAGTTTGCAGAGAGACATTAAGAAAATAGAAGCACTGTTTTTTTTTAACCGTGGTGACACTCGAAATTTTCACAGATTTTTTATTTGCCTGTTACTACATAATGACTGATAGCCGCTTTAATAATATAAATTAAAGGTGGTTGGTTCCCATATACAGGAAACGTCTCGAATCTCGTTTGCAAGTTTGATTAGCACTTGTCGAGTTTTTAACATTTTTGAGTTCACTTTATATAATAGGGCCCTGCCCTGAGTGCCTAAAATAAACTGGTTTTTTGGTTTGTTGACCTGTAGAATATAAGTATGTTGTAAAATTTACAAAACTTTAATTCTCGTGTTTCAGTTTTTGTAATATTTTACCACGAATAAGAGGGGCGCTCTTACCACTGGCCGGAAAAGTTGCCCTTTTCATTCTGCTTAAAAATAGGTACGCGTGCCTCGGCCGGGAAATTTAGAGATGGTTTAAAATAAACAATAAAGCGTTTGTCCATCGCCGCACCGACGACTATTCCACCACGCCGTCTCCGGGAACGAGACATTAACAAAAACAGTGCCGTGATTAGGGCGGTGCCAGCTAGAGCTGCGCAAAACATGTCACTGAAGTGAAAAGATCGACTCATGTCTTTCGCTCAAAGATATATATCACTCTTTTCGTTCATTTCGTTCAGTTCGCTCCGTGGATCTATTGGCTCAAACTGATCTTTCATATCATTATATCAGTATGATGCCAGTACCTAGGCATACCAAATTAGATTCTAATGGCGGAGATATGTTTATATTATACACTGTAAAGTTTCGCTTAAAATGGTCATAATCATCATGCTTTATCAATTTTTATTTTTTGTTTTGAAAGTGTCGTTCTAAGAGAAAGACAGAGAAACGGAACGCAGCAAATGAATCGTCCACTCACACCAGTTCAAAGAACGAAAAGAGCGACTCACACATTCATATCTGCTCCGGTCCATACCGTAAGCTAGTGTAAGAGAGACAGGTTTATACGATAGATTTGTAGGTGCGTAAAGCGGAACCATGCACGCAACGGCTGACCGCATCAGTACGAAATCCGAACGAAAGATATACTGATATAGTGAGTTGCTTTATCCTTCAGTGAACGACTGAGGGATGAACAAACGAAAAGATATAGTTCATTTGAATCTTTCCTTTCATTCGCGATTGATTCATCTCTAGTGCCAGCGGTGCCAGCGTTACTCGGTACCTACAGAGACCAGATTTTGTAAAGCACAATATATTTGTGAAAATAATACGACTTGAAAGCGGTGAAACGAAAGTAACAGGTCCGATTAATCTTCTCAACCAGTCAAGAATTTAATTTGAACTGTAGTTTTGTAGCAATATGCAGATTATTTCACTTTAAAATGGTAATTTCGATGTGCTTTCAAAAATCAGTATCCAGGGCGCCGACACTGGAGGGAGGCAGGAATGACCGGACCAAGACCACAAACAATAACTACAACGTCTTGTCAGTGGTCATTTACTACATAGATCGGTCGCAGTGGACACGGTCTCCGTCCTGCAATTTTTAACTCCTGTCGGAAATAATCTCGTTCTCGGTGACGGCCCTTTGCCGACGGCGGTGGACCAACGCTCTTACCCTTGTTTTTAACAACGCCTACTAATCTTATTTTTAATTAAAATATATTTTAATTAGATTTGGCATTGTGACATTTAGCTTCCAAGCAAAGGAAAAGTATTTTTATTAGATTTCTAAATGTCAGTGAAAATTAGAACACATAGAAAAATCCGAAAAGTAAAGCTATGGCCGGGAATCGAACCCGGGTCCTCGTCATTCCGTGACCCGTGCTATACCCCTACACCACCCATAGCAGGTACCCTATGCCTATGGTTACCTGCTATGGGTGGTGTAGGGGTATAGCACGCGTCACGGAATGACGAGGACCCGGGTTCGATTCCCGGCCATAGCTTTACTTTTCGGATTTTTCTATGTGTTCTAATTTTCACTGACATTTAGAAATTTAATTTCTAACGGTAAAACCGAAAAAGTAAAACATAAAAATCAAGAAATAAAAATTTCTTGATTCATTTGATAGTACCTATTTTTATTAGGTTCGAGTATATTAGATTTTTTTTTCATGATTAGCGGAATAAGTCCTTTTGTTGCGGCTCTCGATTCATCTTTCACCGTTTAATATTAATTACTTTAATAAGAAAAGGCTGGAAATGGAAATAGACGTGTTTTGATGATTTTGAGAATTATTTATTCTATTTTCAGTTATTTTACGTAATTAATGAAATATAATAAGCGCTTTCAAAGGAAATCTTAAGCCGTCTTCCGACAGAAATCTATTCTTAGAATGAGCTTAACTGTAAATATCTAAACTAGAGATAGCGCTATTGAACTTCTGGCTTCAGTGGCTCAGTTTCTGTGTGAGTTACTTCAATCGTATGGCTTACTTACTGGTCTCTTTAGTAATGTACTATTACCAAATCGGTCTACAAATGCCGGAGTTCTGAGGTAACAAACATAAAAAAATACAACCGATTGATAACCTCCTTTTTTGAAGTCGGTTAATATGACGTAACTAAACTATTATTCTCATTGCAAATGGATATCAGTGATTTTCGTATTTTTTCCTTTACTTGTCTAGTGAGGACTTTTTGCCAAATTTCACGGTTCTTTATCAACGGGGATACCTGTAGGATCGAACTATACATTCCTACGGTTTTTGTATAAGAAGGTTGTATCTTTCACTCGTGTGATCTTTTAAATTTAATTTTATTTATAATTGAAAAGACTTAACGTTAATAAGCGTTTCAAATTATTTTAGCTTGTTACCTAAACTCAAGGTTTTCCTGCAAAAAAGGGTCTTGACAGACAGGCAGATAGACAGAAATATAAACAGGCCGACAGATAGATAGACAGACAGTCAAACCAACAGATCGACAGACAAACAGACAGACAGACAGATAGACAGACAGACAGACACATAGACCGACAGACAGGCAGATAGAAATGACCTTATAAAGTATTCCTTTTTCCTTCGGTATGTATTTAATATCTAAGCTGAACTCAACAAGATGATATTCAATCGGTTAGGATTGTAGAGTATTTTTATGGCCTCAAGTTCTTTGTCTTTGATATTAGCCATCCCCAGCGCCATGTTAAGTACAGGTATTCGTAGAATCGATACTAATACATAAGCAGTCAATTTCGTCGTAAATGGCAAATCGTTAGAGATAAGGGTCCACCAAAAACTTAGTACATTAGGTAAACGCTGACGATGACTCATGTCCAGCACAAGCTCATGTAGGTATTGCAGATCCATCAGGCCGCTAAAAGCGTTTAGTGCAAATTTCTGACAGCAGATACTCAAACGCGTTGGTAATAATAACCGTCTCAGTTAAATAACTAAACTATGGAAAATTGTAGCACAATTAGAGGTACGTTACGGCGATGAACTAATTTCAGCGGTCGAGACGTTTGTTGTGACCAAAAACATTTACTAACTAAGCGGTGTGTCGAAAACAAGTCGCTGCTACTGTGATCATTTTAAGTCCGACATCAATGAAGAACAATTTCATGAGACGAATTTAATTTAGGGCTCTTCCATTATTAATACATAAGCACCGAAAGGTGGTTGAGATTTTTTATTGTACGGGGGATGGGACCCATCGATCATTTATGTACACTCAAAATGTAACAGCCGCTCGAAAGTGTAGCAGCATAACAATTCCCATAGTCCCTTTGAGAGTCCCTTTCAGCATAGTCACGCGTAGACCACCTATGCCAAATGACAATGTTATGTTATGATAAATGATAAAGCACAGGCTGGGGCCACAAATTGCTTAAATTTTGCTTACGTGACCCGTCACACCGCCGTTTGCGGGTGGTAGGGCCTTGTGCAAGGTCCGTCCGGATCGCTACCACCATCTTACTCGCTAATCCTGCCGCTAAGTAGCAGTGCTTGCACTGCTGTGTTCCGGTGTGGAGAGTAAGACATCCGGGGAAATTACGGGCACAAGAGGCATTTCATCTTAGTCCTCTAGGTTGGCAACGCATCTGCAATCCCTCCGGGGTTGCGGGTGTCTATGGGCAGTGGTGATCACTTACCATCAGGTGACCCACTTGCTCGTTTGCCTTCCTATTCATATATATAAAAAAAAAAAAAAACACTAAACAGGCCCCATTGAATTAACGTTATTGTAATCAGACTTTTAAAATCTACTGTACAAGAAGCCGTAAGCTTAGACGGAATGAGATCGGTTAAAATACTCGCGCTGTTCTGTGTATGCGTGTTGAGATAAGCTTTCAGTGCGTGTACGTGGGCCATCATCGCTACTCGCTGCGTTACCGGGATGATCCGGATATAAGGATCGCAAATATATTACTATGAAGATGTTTCTTTCCTAGTCTCCACAGCTGATGAAACAGAAAACTCTTCACGAGTTAGCCATCAGAAAATGTTACACGGTTGCGCTTTGCTTCTTTGAAAGTCTGAACCCGACGAGATTTCTGTTGGAAATTGAAGCTATTACAATCCGCGCCCAAGTTTAATGTTTCTTCTCAGTAGTTATTATTCATCTGTGTTCATTTCCCGTCGAGTGCAGTCGTCGTCGCTGAACAGTAAGTAAGTGCAGTGGTATATAAACGCAGTGACACGGACACGGAGTCTTACGCGGAATAACGCTTCTGAGACAGAAGGCTCTTCAATAGACGTTATAACGCACGCTTACTAAATCTGTTTCGCATTATTGTCATGTCTCCGCTGCGCGCTGAACTTAGTAAATATGAACAAAGACAGCAATAAATTTGAGCGTAAGGATCTGTCAAAAATTTGTAAGAGCTATATGAAGAATTTCTGTTTAGGTACCTACCCAAAAAGTGAGTGTAGAGAGAGAGTGAGATAGATTTCATGTATTTATCATCTATTATTAACCAATCTCATAACAAACTCGTTCATTTAATTGTTTTTGCTTGCGTACCTCTTACCTTTGCGAGATTTTACTTACTTGCAGAAAATAAACCTACATAACCTAACTGGATAGGTACTTCATTAATCCTCCATTTCTGTTTCAACTTCTAAATCAATCTCTTTGAACTCAAGGTTTAAATAGTACTTTAATTGACGGGTGACCTTAGATGCGGGCCTTGCTCGGGGACAGTTATATCTGTACTGATTTGTTCACACGGTTAAGTATGAAATTATATTGAATGAACCAAAATACCAATGAACGAGTGTGAGCCAGGTTAGTAATCTCATACGAGTACCTATATAAACATAATTATCATTTATTCTTATTGTCTTAATTTTATCACAATATTTACTTAGTAAGTAAACTTCAGCGGGGTAATAACATTAATTTCATCTGTTCATAAACTAAATTAAGTACTGATCTTCCGGTCAAATAGTTGGCATGGCCGGCCACCAGAAAGATAAGTTGTCTCATTAAGAAGTCAGTGTCAGAACGAGACGGCCGTATTTTTGTTGCGGCTGCCCATGCTTAGGTAGGTACTACTTGTGTGGAAGACCTGTATAAATAAATAGTCGAAGCAATATGTCCCATTTTTCTCACGTTCTACATGTACTAACGAAAAAAAAACAGTTTTATACAACTTGTAGATACTGAATGAATGGACCCTGTTACCTGTTCGTGTAACTGGTGCGCCAGCTTGTAGCATTGGTACAGCTTTTAGCTACATATTAATCAGTTGCCAGCATTTTGATCGCTTTTACACGATTCGATTAATTAATAGCAGATATTCCCCTTTATACCTGCCATAATAAGAAAATTAAAAAGACGAAGATGTCTCGGATTTGTAATTGAAATGTTCCGAGATTTCTGTGTAAATACTGTTGGTCCTCCTAAGCGTCGTTATACTATTGATTCATGAAATGTAATTTTACTTGGCTGTGTAATTTGAAAGGCCATAGTCACACTCCACAGAATCATTAATAATCAAGCAGTGACAGGTGGTTATCAGCAGGGCAGCTCAAATGAAGCGAATTTGCATAAAAACAAGTCCAACGAGTCAGGTCGGCTTTGAAATGAGAAAACTATTTAAAAATGTTTGAGTAATAGAAAGCATTGAAAATAGTAAGTAAATGCTTTATTGTACAAATATAAAGAAACAGATACAATTCACAAAAAAATAAATATAGCCTTAATAAATGTATTTATATTTTTCATTTATTTTAATAAAAAATCGTAAAATAGACTACTAAATATTATTACACACATGCATACTTACAAAATACAATAAGAGTACACATATACAATATCTAAGGAGATGGTGTGAGCCACATCTTCCTCAAGCCCTCCCTGAGCGACGCCACGGAGGCAGACTGCCTTATGGAGGTCGGTAACCGAGTCCAGCCTAGCAGAGTGAATGTGAAGGATTTGGAGTAAGTTTTGGAAGATGAAAGAGGGCAGGCCAAAAGGAGATTAGCATTCGACCGTAGCCGATGCTGGCTACCGGCAGCCAAGTAGCTAAATCACTCGAAAAGATATATAGGATAGGAGCAGAAGGATTAAAAATAATGTTGAAGAGCAATGATAGAATGTGGATGTTCCTACGAAATAGCTACGAAATATCTTTTACTTATAAAAAAACACTAACCGACTTGAAATAAAAAAAAGAAATCAACGTGAAACGAACTTTGAAATTATTCTGTCGAATAATTATAAAATATTCAAACAAAATTTCACAGCTCTTAAAGATATCGAATTGAGAACCTCTTTCTCTTTTCGGTGTCTGTTTAAAATAATTACGTACATACAGTAGACAGGTACGGGCGACGTATCTAAAAGTATGAACGAAACCAAAACCCTAACCAAAAGATTTATAGTTTAGCCGTAATGGTCACAAATCTTTTAATGTATATCTGTTGTAGTTAGTAGCATATAACATGCCCAAAATGTTTGTATATTTTCAGGCATTACCCATTACCCCCGTCTTATTTGTACCACGTACGAGTAGGTATTAAGTATGGGGATCATAAAAATATACGTCCGTGCTCCTCCCTCGATTTAGAGGTTGGATTCTCATTGGGAGGGGGAAAGGGGGAGACGTGACCTTGACCCGGCAATCTGGGACGCTCGGAATATCCAGAAGCGTGCTTCTAGTAGGTATCATACAAATTAACGTCAGCCAAAAGCAATTAATAACTTACTATTAATATGAAATTTGTTTCAGCTCGTAAAGGGTAGTGTTGAGAAAATTGACATTACTCTAATAACGCTTGCTTGTATTATTCTTTATTATTATCCCCTTCAAAAATGTACTTCCAACTTTATAGCAGAGTCCATAATTTTTATTTTGGCTCCTGCTTTTTTTCTTTTCATGTTTCAATAACAAAAGAACGCTAAAACGACTTAAATTAAGTTTTTCTTTTAAATATTTAACTAGAAATAAATACACCTCTACTTGACTGGAAATAATAAGTACTTTGCTTTTAATGTATTCTTTGGATGTTGCCTACAATTTCATTCAAATAATTCAGTCGTACGTTCGAAGATTCCGTTAGGAATTGCCAGACAGTAGAGTTGTTACTGCCAACTTCTAGAGCAGACTATCTACATATTGTGCTAAACAGATTAACGTTTTGTTCAGCTAAAGTAAAAAACAAAGGGGTAAAACGAAAGGTTTCAATTAAAAAAGAGGTCGCCGTGAAAACTTTCATGCAATTTTCGACTTAATACGATTAGTATCGTAACGAGGAGTCAGCAACTCACTTTGTGAACTTCATAATACGGTTGTGTTGTTAATTTAGTTGTATATAGTTGTAATTTGTTATATGGTTCGTGTAGTACATATGCTATATTTGCGGGTGGTGAAGATCTTGTTCATGGTTCGTCCGGACAGTTACCACTATCTTACTAGCAAATTCTACCACCAAGCAGCAGTGCTTGCGTTACTATGCTAGACGGCGCTAGAGGGTGGAGAATAAGAAGCTGACGCATGAGGTACCTATTATATCTTGGTCTCTCAAGACGGCATCGCATCTGCAATCGTCTGTTGTTACGGGTGTCTATGGGTAGTGGTGCTCTCTTGCTGTTATGTGATCCACTTGCTCGTTATTCTATTTCATTAAAACGACTTCGTTCGTAGACTTTCAAAATGTTTTTAAATGCTTAACATTTTAATTTCTTACCGGCATCCAATTTCAATAAAATAAAGCCTTTAGCTTAATCTATCTTTAAACACGCCCTGAAAATCCATTCAGAAGTTTCCAAGATTAATGTGAACAAACAGACAACCGGATTGATTGACAATAACAAAATTCTTTAAAAAATATTTAGTAATTTTTTTTATAACCTTTCTAGTCGTTAAATTTATTGCCATTTTTAACGACCTGAAATGCTTGGTGAAGTTAAATTCAAGTTTAAGCCACTCTTACCTGTCCCAATTTGACAACGCAGCTTTATTGTGAACTTGTTTTTAATTACGAACCCTGCGCGGCTCCTTCACGTGAACCTGGGAAGGAGCTGGCTCGGCGCCAACGCCTCTATCTCGAATTTAAAGCCACCAGATATTCGAGACATTCTCCCTTGCCACAAATCCCAGCGAAAACGCGTTAGAACGACGTTGCTGTAAAACACAGGGCTCACACTTGTCTGGTCGCGCTTTCTTTACGCAGACTGTTGTTTTCTTCATTAGAAACGTGGCCTCCCGTCGCAGGGCTCTGATCTGACATGCCACACGAATGTGATGCTTTTTATATTCAGATTGGATTTGTTCACGCCTGTACTCGTACTCTATGATGGGAATGGCAATGGCTTAACAAGTTAAGCCACAGGAAAAGTACAAATTTGCGGAGTGTTTTTGGGATTTCTTTTATTAAACTTTGTAAGCTCCATCTATCTGACTTAGGATTTGATCCGTGATAGGAAGACGATAGAAATTTTCAGGGATAATCGGACGGATCAAAGCACACCCTAAACCGCTGATTGTAGACACCTGAAACTAGGAGGGTGTGTTTATTTTATGACGTAGGCATCCGATAAGAAATATTTTTTTGAAATTCAATCTCTAAGAGCGTGAAAAAAGGATGCTAAGTTTGTATGGGACAAAATGATTCCTTGGTCCAATCTACTTCAAATTTTGCATAAACATTCTTTAACAGAATTGATGGAAGACATGTTCTTGAAATTTTAGCCCCAAAAGGGGTTAAAAAGGAGTAGAAAGTAGTTTTGGGGGTGATTTGCTTTCGAAGTTGATATCAATACTCCTTAGTTTAGTGATTTTGATTTAAATTACATTTTGATTTTGACACAGTCATGTTTAAAAAATCTTCAGATAAAGGCTTGTGTACAAGGCAAAATACTCTTTAAACGTTTCTAGACTTTAGAGAGGTCATGCGATTTTAAAAATTCCCTCGAGATAAGGAATAAATGGGGTTTATAAGTCCGCTGCAAAGGCACCCTATCTCCGTAACTACAATTTCTCGAGTCTTGAAATTTGGCACACAAGTAAGGAATCATAGCTGCACAAAAATAATTTCAGGACAGGACTTTCCGAAATTCCCGCGGGTTAGGGAGTGAAACCGACTTATATTCTCACATTGAAATGGTCCTATCTCCGTAACTATTATTACTAGAATCTTTAAACTTGGCATACCAATATGTATAGTCCGACCGCTTAAATGAGTCCCTTATGCCGCGCGGGCGAGGACTCATTTTAAACGGTCGGTCTATAATTATGATGTATGATCTTTGTATTTTGCAAAATTCCCGTGGGATAAGAAATAAAAGGGATCATTACATGATTTAGGTCCTTGGTATTAGGCCGACATATTCCTTGAGCATCAAAAAGGAGCATTTCGAAGGGATTTTGCAAATTTCTCACGAGATACAAGAACGGGATAGAAAATAATGACTGAATATTCGAAGAAATTATTGGATGAAGGTGGTATGTGACTGTGCGAATCCAACTCGCTGTTGGCCGATTTACTGTAATTGTAGCTAAATGTGAAGTGTGTACAATACAATGAGAACTTTAAGGCTGTACAGATCTGATTCTGCTATCGTAAAAATGCCAGTCTTTTTACAGAAAATAGCTTTTGCCCACGACTTGTCCCCGTAGAATTAGACTTAAGGATGTATTATATACATAAATCATCCTCTTGAATCACTCTAACTATTACAAAAACCGTATCATAATCCGTTGCGTAGTTTTAAAGATCTAAGCATACTAGGGACAGACAAACAGCTTGAAGCGACTTTGTTTTATACTATGTAGTGATTCTTGATGTGGAATAAAACTACAAACTAATGAAGTAAATATAAGTAAAAGAAGGACAGAGCGAGCGCATGCATAGACGTACTACATACTCGTAAGTTTACAAGGAAGTACGTGCATAAAATGTGGTGGGGCTCCCCTTGCTCAGTGAACAGATCTGTACCTACTACAACTTGTATCGTTGAATGGAATTGTAACGTTGGCTCTATATTCATAGTAATTATATCGCTTGGATATATAAGTACGCAGACTTTCGGAGTGACGTAAATGCAGTTCAATACCTAGTTTGCCTTCCTATTCATATAAAAAAAAATAATCTAAAGAACTCACAGTGTAAAAATCGTAGGTACCTACTTTTTTTTCAGCCAACGAAATACTTACTGGAATTAACAAAATATCTGAAAATCATGGTAAGGTTAACATGACATTGTCTGTATATTTTGTTTAATTTTTGGACGTTTGTTTTTAAATTTCCACGTTAATGAACTGTACCATAAATAAATTTCCTGGGAAGTACGAGTAGGTACCTACCTATTTACAAAACGAACAAACAAAACAATCTTCCATTAATTTTAATGAGGCACTAATTGTTAGTAAAAGTAAACAGAAATCCGGAAATAAAATAAACATGCCCAAATAGCCTGTAATTGGGAAGGAATCTGATAATTTAACGAATCAGGAATCAAGGGGTGTGATCGCTGCTCTTGACGTGTTAGGTGTCATAACTAGACCCGTTTTCTCTTAGGCATTATACGGAGTCATATTGTGTCTGGTTAACTGATCAATGCACGACCAACAACATAAGACCCCTGACTCCGTATACCACCTGTCAGAGAACTAGTTAAGTTATGATTGCGTGCTAAACGCAGCGATAATATTGCGGGCGAGTTTCATTTAGAGAATCACACCCCTGAATAGATCGTTATGCTACCTACCGCCATATTGTACAAATTCAGTGACGTTGTATATCGTTTGTGCCATATATGGGATATGGTGCACCTACAGCGTGAGAGTAGGTATTTTTCCCATGCTATGTACCTACTCGATTTCAATAGGCTGTTGATATTTCTGCCCTTGCTCTGAGACGAGAGTGTAGTACCTACTAGCGTTACAGATTGTCTCTATTCAGTACGCATGCACTGCTGTTTATGAACATGCAGTAGTTATCATTCTAGAATTCCGATGAATGCAAAAACACTAAGTAAAAGGTTTGCGAGATAAACAGAACAAGACCACGTCTAAATATAAATCTATCTTCAAACATATAAAACTCGGTGAGTGTCCAAGAATACAATACAAAGAATGCTTGAGAAAGGCGAAATTTATGTATTATCTTGGTTATACCACAACCTCTATAATCCAGGCCCGATTGTCTGCCGCAGACTCCGCATTCAGTCAGGTCACGCGCTCGAAGCCTTACTTTTAAACGTATTAGTTAAAGCCGATCTGGCGTATCGCTATGTACAGACAAACTTCGAGTAGTAGACGAGTTTAATTGAAAAATAGTTTACGCCCCGCTGTTTCAAATAAGGAGTAGCGGGAAAGGCTCGCGCCAAACCCGCATAGTCCGTCAGTAATTTTAATTTAATTTAATTTTTTTCCATGCTGGTCTGGGAGTAAAGAAAAAACATAGAATTTACCAGTTTCTTCTCTTTCCGCACAGATGGTAAAAGCCTATCGAGGGAATAGGCGAAAGTCTTAGGAATTATGTTATAGGCGATGTGGCTAGCAACCCATCACTATTTTGATTTCCCTTTCCACCTATACGCCCTTAATCATACTAAACGTGGCCTTAAGGTTTTGTTACCTTAGGCTCTGTCTACCCCGTAAGGGATAAAGACGTGATTTATGTATGTATGTATGTAATTTTATTTATACCTAAAGCTTAAGTCTAAAGTTTAATAGATAAACTCGTAGACAGAGTTACAAATTCATAATGATAAAACCGCCGTTTCCGTTTTACCTAAATTATAGTCATGTGAAACTTGTTAATTTACTCTTGGCCAGGGTTGCAAATGAATAGCAAACAAGGCTCGCCGATTTCCTTTCCTTTACTTTCGCTCGGTGTATTAGAACTACGATAAATAACAATTTACAACGATTATTTTTGCAATATAAACAAGCAGAATTTTTAAATCGTGTCATCGCAATTATTGGCCATTTTATTCGATTTTTCAAGCGGCATTTTAACGATTAGATTAGCCTTTAATTCTTCAGCGGTAAGAAATATCAGTTACGGTTATAATAGGGACCCCTAGATTAAGATACGGTTATAATTAAATACAACTCTCCAAATTTTCACGGCGTTCCGGATTGCTCAGCCCACACAACTCACCCACACAACAACCACACTTTTGAGCATTTGTTGCAATCAAAAATTGAAGTGTTATCGAGCGATTAAACGATCTGTCGAGGGCACTCGAGCTGAAAAGCCCTACGGCCCTACCGCAAATTTTAACATCCTATGAATTTGAACTCTATTGTGACTATCGTAATTTTAACCTCGGTATAAAATTGCAACTTTTTGAATTCGTACGGCGAAATCATTTTAGTTAAGATAATGCAATGACCAATCTACCTGTACGCAGATATCAATAACAGTCACAACTGAAACATACTCAAGGTCCTAACAACATTAGGTATATTTATAGAAGCCAACTTTTGCTCACGACTTTATTTGTGTAGGATTCGGTCGACCGTCGCTTTCCCACGGGAATATTTTTCTAGTATGAAAAATAGCCAGGGACGGTGTGGAATGACGCTCCAGCGAAGTTCTTTATAAAAATATTACTTACTTGAAATATAATGTTTTTTATTCTCCCACGATACTAATTATATGTTAATTGATTTTACTTTCAACAAAAAACGCTATCTTCCAAATGTAAAGTACGAAAAATGTTACCAAAAATAACAGATATTTCTTCAGGTTCGGTTACGTTCTGAAAATCCCCTATAAGCAGATACTTCAGATACTTATGAAGAGTATTAATGTTAGGTATACTAAAATTCGTTCGTCATTTATTTCAAACAAAGAAAAATATTTTTTTTATTAATATACTAGCTGTTGCCCGCGACTTCGTCCGCGTGTGATTTTGTGATACTTTACGGCTTTTCTCGATATCAAAATTATTATTATTATGTCTATAAACTTAGTCACGTGAACCACTGAAAGTGTGTACGAAACTATACTTTTAGAATTCCACCGTCATAAAAATAATAATTTGTGACACGGAATCTTGAAAAAAACAGGTGTAGACTGGTTAATGACTCATCACATTTATTTATACCTTATTTTACAAATAGTTTTATTTATAGTTTTGTTTATAGTTTCTTTATTCAAAAAAGCTAAGTACAGTTTTAGTTACATCACTATTAATTTCGCCAAACTATGACGCTTATTGGCGAATACTGCGCTCAACCCTGATTAATTTAAAAAATTAAATCTATTCTAATCAAATAATACATAAATGTTTACCTTACGACTAACAATTCATTTACTAATCCGTTTTATTTAATATTTTGCGACTCAATTTTTTCTAGCAGAAGCTTTTTTAATTTATTTTCTTGGTTTAAGTAGGTAGTTACAGATTATTAACACTTATTATCTTTCTACAAATTAATTACCTACAGGGGCCTTACCATGACGTCTTAATGCGATTCAGTTTAAGTTCGCTCGCTGTCAGATTCATACTAAAAGCACCAACTTTTCACAATAAAATTCTGACATGTTCGTAGCGCAGGCGTAAACGCGCCTTTTGATTTTACTTTTTTTAGGCACAGGTACTAAGAGCATACAGCCAAGCGTTTCACGCCGCCCTCATAATAATATCAGGTTTTCAAATAAGAGTGCGTTCAAAAACCGAACGCGTTGTGAATAATGGCGCAATAAATAAAAACAAAGTAACGGTATTGCATATTGAACTTTAGGTGTTAGGTAAAGAACACAATTTAGGTTGATTTAGGTTTGACAAAAATGTCTTAGTTGAAAAAATACCTGTACCTACAGCATGTAATTATTTTATTAATGTTTTTTCACAATTGACACACTTTTCCGGCTATATGTCTTATGTATATTCGTATCTATCTATTTTCTTCTAGTATTATTTTGTTTGTAATTATTACCAACTACTTATACCGAGGAAAGCTGATTTTCTTGAGTTCCGCTATTTTGTGCGCAATCACCTCAAAAATCAAATTTCAAGAAAACTGAGAAATTATATTTACCTGTATTAAATTGGAAGTATTATGTAGCAACTTTAAAAGGTTACACTTCATTTGTTTTTATTGTATAGGTGTATGAAGTTAATAAATTTTAAACACAAAACCATCTTTTTTGCATCTCTGGGTGAGATTAAAAAAAATGCTAAAACAGGTATTTCTTTATTTTTATTACTAAGTATTTATTCCGAGTTTCATGATTCTAGAATAATCTAATTTTCTTTTTTCATACAAACTTTAACCACCCTTTTCCACCCCCTTTTTCCAAAATTTCCAAAATTTCTGTAGCTTAGATCCTATTCTGAATTTATTGAAATCGATTTGTGAACATTTCATCAATATCCGTTCAGTGGTTTTTACGTGATGCTCAGTCAAACAAACAAACAAAAATTTTAAAAATGGTTTGCTTGAGTCACCCTGGTCGGTTTTTTTTAAATCTTCAATGTACAGATTTTTTGGTCTCAACGATTTTATTATATGTAGGTATAGATATAGTAGTAAGTTAAAAATGATTAAAAATTAACTTAAAAAATCCTCGCCTATTTCGTGCCTGGTTCAAAGGTTCCCATTATCATGGCCACGTTGCCTCTTTGAATGTTATGTGGAATTCTATATTTTGCTTACAGTTAGTTCCTCTTAATATTATTCCGTGTATGTGTATTTTCAGCCACCAGGAAATTTGTTGCAAATATTTGTTTACAGGGATTCGTTAACAGTTTCAAATTGAAAGTCACTCGTTCAAGAAGAACAGGGGATTATAATTACTTAAACCGTATTTTGATAGGCATTTTTATCCTTCTGTGGGAATAGTTTTTAAATTGTTTTTCGGTCGTTCGTGTCAGTGCCGATGCCGTCAACGAAGCCTAACTGTTCAATTCGCATTTTCAAATTGCAGCAAGTCGAGAAAAAAAAGAAACTTAAAAAATTCGACAACGACTGTCTGATTTAAGGTTGGTTAGAGCTTATCTCATTAAAATGAGACAAATTGTTTAATTCATGTTCCTAGTTACTTTTCGGTCCGACTGACCCCTATCAAATACGCTGCATAGGAGAGGCATTTAATGCAACAATACAAAGATTTATATACCCAATTATCTTCGCCATGAAATAAGTTGATATTTAAACTGTTGAAACATACCTCGCAAAGTAAAGGGTATGTACTCTCTTATCTCGGCCGCAGTTATCTGTGCTCCAGTTTCTTCGGCCACCCCCACAATTTAGATGGCCTACTGAGACGTTTGCCAGGGATATAACAAGAAGCCATTTTTTACCTGTTGCGGTACATCTCTTGTTATTCGGCTTGACCCTTTCGTAATAAATTTTGGGTAAGGTAGAATAACAATTCATAACGGCAAAATGTATCTAATCCCTGCCTTTTGAAAAGGTAGGCAAGATTATATACCTACTGTTTATCACTACGATTCGCCCGCGACGAAGGCAGGCCACCGCTAATTCTTTGGGTTTTGACAAATGTTGAAGAAATCGATTCGTCCAAGCGACATATTGTGGTTCTTGAGATTCTACAATGTGGTGGCATCTTATTGGTCTAAAAATAAATTATCGCCACGCGTCGTAGACGAAGATTTTCCATACCACTCTCAAGAACAATGTTTCATGGCCGACCGTCAGCTTCGTCCATCCAAGTTCAGTACTTATTTTACCCTCGGAACTTTTTCTGGTGTATATTTATACCATCACAGATATAGCTCTACAGTAAATTGATATCTTTGTAAAGATAAACTTTTTACGGAGACGGACAACTTACGGCAACGGAAGCACACTCTACGCGAAGTATCCACTGGTAGCCAAAGTAATATTATACCTACAATATTTATAAACCACGCATACGGCTCCTTCTTAGGATTTGTACCATAAAAATCAACTTTTCAGTTACAGATTTATAAAACTTCCCTACCTCGTAAAATTATACTATTATGCAAATTTGGCATGTTATCGTTCAAAACATATTGGGACCGCCGGCGCTCGTTATAAAATGACGAAATAACGTTATCGGCTTACGAGCTGGGTAAAATGGGGTGTATAGGTTACATTGCGATTTTCTGCCAAAATTATGCGTGCGGTAAAGTGGAAAATTTCGTGTCATTAAGTTATTAAAATATTTCAAATATTAGAATATCATTGTCTACCAAAGACAGTTAGCTGAATTAACTTAGAAGTAAGCTTCTTGTGTGCTTTTGTACCATTTTTAAACGTCTTAGCGAAACCAGATATTTGACTAAAGTGTATTTAGTGACGCGATTATAGAAGATGTCAGTTAAGCAAGATCAATTGTGAACTTTGAGCTTTTAAACTTATACCAATGCGTAGTTTGCCAGTTTGCGTCACGACAACTTAATCAAGTACATAAATACGATTAAAATATTAAGTAGGTATGTCGGAATAGGGTGAAGAAATATTTTGGCACAATCATGCTAAACGTGGCCTGTAGGTCTTGTCACCTTAGGCTCTGTGTACCCCGTAAGAGATAAAGACGTGATTTGTGTAAGTGTAATATTTTGGCAAGCAAAAATGAATGGTCACTGTTTGCATGAAGAGCAGCAGTGTATTTTTTTCTGTATAATTGATATATTAAGAGGAAAGTAAACAAATTCTAAATTAGTTACAAAATAAACTAAAGAGCACGCCTTTGCTGATCATTCTGAAGATTATGAAGAGAGAAATTATGGTAGTGACAAAATTCAGGATAAAAACGAGGATTATTTATGGTGGATGGGTGTTGTAAAAGGTGTCTATGGGAACTCATAATACGTGAGAGTTAGCAGCATGTCTCCCTATTGTCAACTATGCACTTCAAACTCCAGCATAGCAGGAAAGCAAGGGAAAACATATCACCACAATAAGTAATTTAATTTACCGATTTAATTTTTCGTCAAAAGTGTAGTTTTTTATGTTAAGTATCTATCTTTAAAAAAATAGTTCTAATAATAGAAATGCACCATAGTGATTCTTAGTTTTGTGTATTTATATATGAATACTGTTTAGTAGTAATACGATAGAAAGATAGTTAGACTTTGAAAAATGATGCCAACAAATTGCATCGCCATGATTCTAAATGCTACTAAATGTCGTAGCCCAATTCATAACACTATTTTACAGATAAATACTTATTATTATTAAATACCTAATATAATTTAATTATCAATTACGAAATCCTTGTCTTGAACACTGGTATTGTTTCAGAGTGCCCTCCGGAAATATTCATAGAGGAGACTCAAACTGAATTGCCGTCAGCACCCATCACGAGTAAGTAAATGTGAAATTTACGTTTCACCAGAATTATAAGAAATTAAATTAGCTTTTTCAATATTTCTTCCTCTTTGCGTATTATTTATTTTACTCGTATCTAAATTGGAATTCATTGGAGCAAAAATGATTAAAGTAAGGTAATATAACTTTTGTAGGTTTTCTTACTGAACAAAACAAAACGCTTGCGCGATTAATTTATAGCTTAGGGTTATTAACTTCAAAGAGAGAAGAAACTTTTGAACTCGTGTTATTGGGCGACTATGCAAAACAAAACAACGAAATACTTTCACGAATTACTTACTTGAAAATGAAAAGTTTTACTTCGGTAGCGAGAAGACCTGTCATTTGCATAAAGTTTCTAACTTAAAACATTGTGATTTATCTTTTCACTACAGTAACATTCATTAATAGACTACAAGCCCATGGACAAAAAAAACATGTGAAATGAACCAGCATGAATGAAGCATAGAAGGCTGTTACTATATCATAAAACTAGCCTTCCGTCCGCAGCTTCGCCCGCGGTAAATTAATTTTCCCGTAGAAAAAGGTATTTTCCCGCGGTAAAGAGTAGCCTATGTCACTCAATGATAATGTAGCTTTCTAACGGCAAAAGAATTTTTGAAATCTGTCCAGTAGTTTCGGAGCCTATTCAATGCAAACAAACAATCAAATTTTTCCTCTTTATAATATTAGTATAGATAACTCTGAGCGCTATGCCGTCATTTCTGAGCGGTACAGATTTTTTCTCATACATTGAAAAAAAAATGTACTAACTTCCGGCACCACCACTTTAAAGCGGTACTAGGTTTTTCGACATTTATTTTTAATCATCTATAAGCTATAAAAACGCCGTAAATTAATAATTAGTCGTAATTCCTCACTTGTAGTACCTGAGAAATTCCATAAATGTACCGCTCAGAAATGACGGCATAGCGCTCAGAGTTATTTTATGATATAGTAACAGCCTTCTAAGCTTCATTGACGCTGGTTCATTTCACATGTTTTTTTTTCCATGGGCTTATAGTCTATAAGTGCTTGCAAAGTACTTCCATGCTGGTCTGGGAGCTAAGAAAAAACATAGAATGTACCAGTTGCTTCTCTTCCCGCGCATATGGTAAAAGCTCATCGAGGGAATGGGCGAAAATCATATAAGAATCATGTAATAGGCGATGCGGCTAGCAACCCATCACTATTTTGATTCCATTTTCCATGTATATGCGCCCACAATCTTTCAAAACATGGCCTGTAGGTCTTGTCACCTTAGGCTCTGTCTACCCCGTAAGGGATAAAGACGTGATTTGTGTATGTATGTGTATAGTTTATGAAATTAAGTTCTGATATAGTCTATCAGCGGGGCTAGGTACTCCGAAATTCGATTTTCGTATCATGCTAACCCTCTCACTCTCAAATTAATGACTATTAGTGTGAGTGAAACGGCGCGAAACGAACTTAGAAAATTAAATTTCGGAGTATAAGGCCAGGTACGAAACCCTCAGCGAGCGAGAACGTCTCACAATTTTATTTCTGTATATATAGTTTATTGATAAAATGTGAATTTAGCCTTAATAATAAATTAATTAAATTTTTTAAGTAAAATAAATTAGCAATAGGAACAACAAAATAAGTAATTTTAGGACACAATTTGGTATTTTTCTTCAGTACCTACCTATTATTAATTTTTAAGTGAGTACCTACTTAAAAACGTGAGTATATTGGACTGTAAAAAATACTTCTTAAAAAACGCAACAAAAGTAGGAAAGAACTATCAGGCAATGAAGAAACAAGAATAAACCAATACCGAGGGGAAATCTAGTTACGGCGAAGACACCAGCACCGCCTGTAGACGCGTGATAAACTAGACGCAAGGCAGAGTGTCAAGCCAAGATTGGAAACAAAGTGGCACCAGTCGTAAAAAGTAGTGAGACTATGAATTTAAAAACATGCACTCACATACCACAGAAAAGTGCAATATCCGTTTGAAAATTGTCAGCTTTACAATCGTACCATAAAGTGAACAGAAAGAATTATTGGCACAATTTTTTTTTGCAACTGTCAAGCCCGACTTCAAATTAATTAATTCAATTTTTAAAAAAGAAATAGCGCCTTCGATACTGTCGATGATTCCGCCAATGTCGAGGTTGAAGAAGACAGTGTCGTTATTTATTTAACCGTTGTTCGGTGGTCAAATTAATTAAAATTTTGCAATTGTACACTCTTAAAATATAAAACGATGTCCAAATTTAGACAGTTAAGTTCATTCTTCGATCCTCTTAAATTTATAGTGTATTAGACTCCCAAAATGCTCAACTGATCATCTGATTAGTAACTTGAACTGGTCTTTCAAGACCTACGCTTTTTAGCCGTTGTGCTCAACTTGGCCTCTTTTCACTTGTACGTTTTTAGTCTGGTTTGCATCTATAGCCTCAGTCGTTGCGAGTAGGGAGTACACAAATAGGTCATTGCCTCCTTTCATGAACTGAACAGTTGGCTTTCACATACGGTCTCTGAAAGTATACACGTAACACATGTTATGTCCCTTACTCCAAAGTTTCACCGTAATTCGGCGTTAACGCTTCAGGCTCCTAATTCATTTGTTTATACATTATATTGTGGTTAGAGCATTGTCTATTCGGCAAACGAGAAACGTTGTCTGAATTGTTTCTTATCTTATTTTTCGGAAGTTAAGGTTTTTTTCGTTTCTCCATTTATCTTTTTGTCTGTTTGTATAGATCCTTTTTTCAGATACAAGTGAAAGTATCAAGTAGAAATTAATATGAAACGGTTATAAGTTTATGAGTAAAGTAAGACTAAAATCATGGAAATCAAAATCAATAGTAGTAGGTACTTACGTCCCTTTAGTCACGATTTGACAAAAATTTAAGCCTTACATCAAAAGCAAAGCAAATAGTCCAAAAACCACTCCGCAAAAAATAAATTTAATTTTCATAGAAATGCAACGAAGAAAAAGTACAAACTCATTTTCTAATCCCTTTTAAATTTGTACCTACAGCACCGTCATTCCCTCATTACACGAGTAAAACCCACAATTGGCCGATTTTTATTCAAAATAAAGACTTTTGGCTAATCTTTTGTACTTATTAATGTCCTAAGTCTCAACTGCATCGTGGTAACAGGCTGCCTCCAGCCTCGTATTTTAAATAAATACAAGTTGACCTTCTCTCGACCCCGTCTAAACCTACGCAACTAGAACCGAGCACGTTACCGCAAATATTGTCAACATTTGATGTACACAATAAATTAATAATATATGAGTAGGGTCGACAGAGCCGTGCCCATGTTCAATTTAAATGTGAAAGTTTGTGTACATAATTTTTGCTTATAGGCGAGGAGAGCGACACAGGGGATGCGGAAGGTCGCCAATCATCCGAAAACTCGCCGTCGCGGCAGCGCAGGGGCGGCATACTGAAAGGAGGCCGCCTCTGGAAGTCACTCGATACCGATAAAGACATCGTCGAACAGGTGATCTTGTACCAAACTTCTATTGTTGTAAAACAATCACCACATAATGCTTTCTATTTTTGTGACATTTGGCTATTATTTAAAACCAATCTAAACAAATGATGACTCCATGGATTTCAAAACCACGGCGTGCTACCAAATTTGTACTAGGAAAAGGTAACTAATCACTTTTGTTTTTAAATCAGTTTTTGATCTCAAAATGTAGAGCTACTGCAGTTTTACTTTCTGCCATTTTTTTAAATCCCTGTAACTCTTCTAATGTTCTATCCCTGCATGATGACTCAAACCAAAAAGATCGCTGAACCATTTTCAAAAAAAGAATAACTATAGATATCTACCTGTATTTGAATACATTTACGTGAAAAGATAGTATTACTCGTATAGTGTCAAATAATGAACCGGTTCGCTTATCACTAAGTAGGTAGTGCTCTGCGTAGATAGCGAACTAGTACCGTGTCGACATACCGGTAATTCCGAATTCCGGCATCTTCTTACAGTCGGTGTGTGATATCCCACACCAGAGTCTTAGTAAGTAGACATGTTCTCAGTGTGGTAGGAGTACCTACCTAAAGCTAATCCAAAAAAACATCCTTTGTAAGCTTAATTTAATAAACACAACCTTCACTTGAAATTCGCTTTTTGACACAAAATAAAATAAAATTTTACCCTGAAATACAATCATCCAAAGCAACAGCACATTTTTGATTTGCAGTGACAGAAGAATTATTTTTTCCAATACCTTTTGAAACTATGTAAGGCTATGATCTATGAAGGAGAAAAGGGGGTCAAATTTGTAAATCGCAACTGTGGAAATACCACTCGGAAGTTAAAAGCTTGTGTTGAATTTGTACTGCTCGAAGTACTCAAACTTTCACAGTTGTGACAAAAAAATCGACTCCGGCTTAGACATAATAATTTTCACAGCAGGAAATCTTGGAATAAATCCATGTTAGTACATAACATAACAATAATGTGAACAGAATGACGACCAGCGCTCGAACACGACAGCAAGCGACGAGGATGGCTCCTTCACGCCACGCTCTGTGCGCTTCGTGGAAAGGTCGAAGGAGCTCAGCGAAGACGACCAGTCGCAGAAAAGCGAACACCCAACACCAGCATTGGACAGTGAAACGAACTTGCCAAAAGAAACGACGACTAACACGCAAAGGTAAAAAACTTTAACAGCGGACTTGTACCTTGTACTTCATAGATTTCATTTAAGATTATTTTGAACATAAAATCAGGCCAGGATAAGAGTAGATATATGTTGTTGAGGCTATTAGGTTCAGATTCATCGTGCCAATCCTAGAGGTTCTGTGATAAAATGAAAATAAAATGATATTTTATAAAAAAAAAGTTTAAAAAGTTATTTACCTACAGTTTTTTTGATGAATGAGAATGTACCGATTTCTTATTCCCTATCCCGTGGGAAGTTAAAAAAATATTTCTCAAAACTCCTATGTTATATAATTATAATTTTATAAATGTTTTAATATGTTCAATACCGTGGGAAATTTAAAAATCCATTCTTAGTGAACCTCTACACAATATTTCTGCTGAATATAAGAATATATATTAGCGAGTTACTTAGTCCCCTGTCGCACAACCCGTTCATAATCATAACCAAATCAGAACTGATATCTCCTACTCAAAACTTAACTCCCTGCCAAATTTCACGTCTCTGGTACAAAAAAGACGAGGACTTTCATAAAAAAATGCGAAAGCCTAAAAACTACCTAAATCTGGCCCTGTCACAAAATCCGTTCTTAGGTGACGTCTTCTACCTATGAGCTATCTTCCTGCCAAATTTCATCTTGATTGGTCCAGTAGTTTTCGAGATTTCATGATTGACGAGCAAAAATAAAGGGTTATTTTTCATACAAAAATCTATGAAGGTAGTCTATGAAGGTAGTCTATGAAGGTAGTGAGTATATATAGATGGATTATATAGATGGATTGTACTTTCACAAGAATAAATCAAAATATATTCCTGTGCGCGCTACCTACTGGTCAGTCTAAAGTCAGGCCTGAGTTTAATAAGGTAGTGTGTAGGGAGATGCTAGGCTAGATTGTGATTGAATAGAGCATAGCGTGGATGGGGGGCAAGGCTTAGGCTTAATACATATTCTTCAAACAGAAGTATGTAGTAGCAAATGATTCCGAAAAACTAATTTTCAAGGAAACCAATTGCATGTTACAAAAAATATTCTTTTTTAACCAGGTTTGAAACACCAGTTTCAACTCAAACACCGAAGCCGAACTCAGCCGTGCAACAACTCTTTAATAGCAGTAGGCCGCCGCCACCCGCTATCGAGCCACAGTTGGTTACCTCAGAAACTTTAAGGTAAGCACTTAATTGCTTACAACGAAGCACTAACGGCAAGAGATGGACACGCGCGCTTTTCTCTCAGCTAAAAAATATGACAGGCGATTGCCGCTAATTGGTTTGTGTTAAGTGATTTGTTGTGTGCGTACATTCACATTTGACTAACGGCCTTGATCCAGAATGAGCTTGTAAAAACGTAACAAATTTTAACGTGCGTGTAGGACGTGTGCTGTACGTGGACACATTTAACCTAGTCCCCCACGAAAAGTCGTAGAAATAATACAGCGGACTGAAGGAGGCGTCCATAAGTAAAGCGTGATCTTTTCTCAACATCTCACATTTAAGAAACGTTTCGTAAATACTTTGAGTCACCTGATTAATGGAACTCCTGTGCTAAGGGCTTTATGTTGCTTACTAAGTAGCTGTTTTGTCCTGCAGGTTTCGTAGACGAAATATGTGGTGCTATTTGTGCTTCATGTAAACATACAACTCTTCAATAAGTTTTTAATACTAACCATAATTAGGTTCATGACACTCCAGAACAAAAACGAATATGTAAGGGCTACTTCTAACCACTACTCATTAAAAGTTACAAACTTAATGAAAGAAAAAAATATGTTCAAACTGTGTTTAGCAAAGGCAAATGTCAATGTGATAGGGTGGCACTCAGCTTGGCGTATTTATCCAAATATTTGCGTGAGTGAAGGGGATGCACTAAATTGTTTCTAGCGTATGCGACGAAGGTGCCAATAGCGCAACGCGAACACGCAACGCCAAGTGGAGTGCCACCCATAGATAAAGGCAAACGAATGTTAAGTTGATAGCAGCTTACCAGGTGTTTGTGGATGAAGCGGTGAGCAGATAGCATTGGTGTAGCACCTTTTTAGACCGGGTTTCCTCTTGTTCTAATGAAATACCTTAATTAAACGCAGGTCATCCTTTCCGTGTTGGCTAGAACATGGCAATTTGACTAACGAAAACTAGGGAACGGTAAAGCAGCTAATGTCTCAACATGAGTCTATTCGTGTGAGGACATAAAGACGTGGTTAATTTTTAGGGTTCCGTACCCAAAGGGTCCAAACGGAACCTTATTGCTCTCGTGCGCCCGTTTAACTGTTCAAGGTTTACCCGCTGTTACAGGGTCCAGCGGTTAAACGTTACAGTTTTGTAGAAACCTATTTCGTAGAAAAGGCTACTAAGAAAAGTAAAGGTGTTGATTAAATACTTAAAATGTTTCCAATTTTTCCCTTCACCAATTTTTATTTGATTATAAAACAGAGTCTGTCAGTTTAGCAACGCCGCACCAAAACTTAACGTTTATTCAATTGGGATTACTCCAATATTGAACGACTCGCCGAAACTCCGGATTAATTAATCCGTTAGTTTGTATTCCCTTTTACATTGCCGTTATCCATTACTTTGTGATGCTGCGTCGGATTTTTGTGGCTTTGTTTGTTGGAATTGATAATTGTTGGATCTTGGTTTGATAAAAGCACGTACGCAAATAAATGACAATGGGGTTTAGGATATCATGAACGAATGGGCCGGTGACCCGACCTCTACACAAAGGGTTGATTGCTGGCGTTAATGTAACGTTTATGTATCATTATTGAGAATTCAGCAATGAAACAAAAGATTACCTCATTTTAAAGCAGATGTCGGTGTTAGCAAAACTCTGTAAAACACGATTTCTCGCAGACACCTAGCTTTTACAGATACATACTTAGCAAAAACCTTTACAAAGCAAATTAGAAACCGTAAGAGCCGTTCCCAAAACCTCACGAAAGAAATAAACATACATGATTTGCTCGTGGATTTTTAGACGTCTCTACTTTTTTATGTAGTTTAAAACTTGAAAGTTCTTATTAGTCCAGCAGCCACCGCCTGTTTTTTTAAGTGATTAATAACAGGCTGAATCTTCGTGAGTTCATTCGGTTCGACGAGACGCCCAAGTTTTTCCTCTGTGCACATTCTCAAAGGGGTAGGTAATGTAGTGCGCAGATGTAATACATGTCGATTTGGTAGGGTGTCGAAATTGTCTGACTAACAGAATTTTTTTTATTGAAATTCTAAGATAATATGAAAATAAACTCGGAAAAACAATTGTCCTACAAAATTGATGGTTTGAGTTGGAGCGTCCTCCACGCCGAATACTTATGTCGAAATAACGAGCTCATAAAAATTATTAATAACCAGCTGGTTTTTTGTATGCAGCTTAGTAAATATTAGTATAATTGAATGGCCACAAAGTCCTACAAATGTAGTGGCAGGTTTTCCTAGTCCTACACTTGGAAGTTGTCGATTCCACGGTAACACTTTTTTTATTAATAACAACCTAGGTTTGATTTTGTCCTATCAGGAATAAAGTGTAGAACACAATTTTACTACTGTCCTACACCGTATGTATTTCCAGGAATTGATTTATTTTGTCCACATATTTAACTTCACATTTCGATCACGGAGAATAAACTGCGGTGGGGACAACAGCAACTTGGAGTAGTAGCGTTTGCTACACATGTTATGAGTATGCCTATCTATATACATGGAAAAAACTTAAATGGAGATTTTACACGTGTAGTAAACGCTACTCCAAGTTGCTGTTGTCCCCACCGCAGTTTATTCTCCGTGATCGAAATGTGAAGTTAAATATGTGGAAATTATTGTTAGTCAGACAATTTCGACACCCTACCAAATCGACATGTATTACATCTGCGCACTACATTACCTACCTCTTTGAGAATGTGCACAGAGGAAAAACTTGGGCGTCTCGTCGAACCGAACGAACTCACGAAGATTCAGCCTGTTATTAACCACTTAAAAAAACAAGCGGTGACTGCTGGACTATCTCTAGCAGTGAGAATGAATCTATTCCCAATAAAAAAACAATGTTTTTCACAAGGTTAAAGCAAAATTTCGTACCTACATATTACCCAACATAAAGGAGCATTCCTCTACGGAATGAGACAGCGTCATATTGTCTACCTATACACCTAAACACCTAACATAAAACGACGCGAAGAATCCATCCATCTAGAAGAATCAAAGCTAGACACCCCGAGACAGGCCGAAGGCAAAAGGCAAAGTGTCACGCATGCGCCATACGCGTTATTGAGACACGTAACATTTCAGCACTTCACAAAGGCAGAAAATTAAATGAAAACAAATTAAATTCCTACCCAATATGACTCAAATTACAAAGCACTAATGGAAATAACCGATAACCAAGTAAATACGACGTATCGCAGGAAAAGTCAAGTAATACTGAAGCTTATTGTGAGTTGCACCAAATTAGTTACTTTGACAATAACGATTTTGACGTATATTTGACAGAAATGCTATAATATTATTGTTAAAATAACTAACTTGGTGCTACTCACGCTATTTAGTGTAAGTTTTTGTCGCAACAAACATCTCTTACGCGTTTGCGTTGAAGTATCAAATACTACCATGCTGGTCTGGGAGCAAAGAAAAAACAAAGAATGTACCAGTTTCTTCTCTTCCCCCGCAGATAGTAAAAGCCCATCGAAAGAGTGGGCGAAAATCATAGGAATCATGTTATAGGCGATGCGGCTAGCACCCATTATTATTTTGATTCCATTTTCCATCTATACGCCCACAATCTTGCCAAACGTGGCCTGGCCTGTAGGTCTTGTTACCTTGGGCTCTGTCTATCCCGTAAGGGATAAAGACGTGATTTGTGTATGTATCAAATACCATGACATGATTTTGTTGCCGTAGCGTTGCGCTGCCAGTTTCCATAGTAATCGAGACATTTCATAGTAAAAACTTATACTAGAATCCGTAGCTTGCTTATTACTACCTACTATGTTGTTAATCGCGTCGCGTCTGACCCTTTCGTACTAAAGACGGGGATAAATACTGCTTCGAGTATACAGCCATGGCAATTAACCAATAGAGTAGTAATACGGGCTGGGTCGATTAACTTTTTCTTATCACTCGTAGCTAACGGTAACGTTCTTCTGGGTCACAAAGTCATAAAGTTGCCATTTCATTGACAAAAAAAGTTATTATACGATTGTGAACTAGAACTTCCATTAATAATCTTGCATAATCTTGGTCGGACAAACAAAGTGCAGCAATCGAGGCAATGGTTAGGTGAACTTCTGCTCAATACAAATTTTATCATATTTCTACTTTATTGCTCAATTACTAAGTAAATAAATAAATATCTTGGGACAAATTACACCAATTGACCTAGCCCCAAACTAATCAAAGCTTACTATGGGTACCAGGCAACGGATAAACATACTTATACCTACATATTATAATAAACTTAAAAAGTGCAGCCGACAGGCGCAGCTGCTGTGCAGTCACCTTTTCACTCAATCAAATGGTACAGAGCGGTAGAAAGAAACGGTGAATATAATTGCTATGGCAAGCACGTTAGACAATATGGCCTCTAGTTCTTCCTAGGCACGTACAAATAATTAAGTTGAGTAATTAGCTTAACTCAACTTGGAAAACGTAAAAGACTAAGGTCATAGTATAGTTAAAAGGCAACCTTAAAGGATTAGAATATAAAATAGGCACTGTAGGTGCTAATGAGATGGTCTAGCCTTATTGAGTTTCGGGAGAAATGTCATTTGGAGTTCATTGAGCTTCAGCTACGTAATCTAGTCTAGATGTCAATATTCTTCTTATACTTATTTGAAGGTGAAAGTGTAAGTTTGTCCTTGAGTAGAATTATGGCGCGTTGAACAGAATGGCAGACAAAAATATAAATATTTTTGGCTGTAGAATGTGATAATAGTTAAAGCAAAAATGAAACGTCATGTGGGTATCTATTAAGCAGGTATAGTATCAGGAAAAACAATAATAATATAATTAGCCTTTCCACCTATACGCCTACAATCATATATATAAGACTATAAGTCTAACCCGTAAGGGATATAGGCGTGATTTGTGTAAGGCACACACACACACAAACACATAATCACATGAATGGTCTGCGTTTTGCGGTGATCAGCATAATATATACCTCTATAATTGATTTTACCTTGCATATCATTAGACTGTTTTAGATAGTTTTTTTTGGGTAATTAGGAACTTAGTAAGTATATTGGTTCTAACACGGTGATATCGGCTAACTGTTAAAAGGTATCTTTCCAATATCCACGATTTTTAATTGTGTACATAACTATACCTACTTTAAGCGAAAATAGTCTTTGATGTGTATTGTTTTAAACCATACAAATGACATACAAGAGTTCCTTGGCCGACAATACTTAAAGGACGGTTGCAAGTTTGAGTTACAGTTAATATACCTAGCTTTTTAGTATGTATGAGTTTAGTAGGTTGGTAGAAAAGGATGAATCAATTAACTTATTATTCCTTGGGTTAGCTCGACCCTGGCTAAAGACTAACGGGGCTGGTCACTCAGGTGTGTTTTCATCTGACTATAATAAAGGAAGGACTGTTCTTTTATGGATGTCCTGGATACCCACAGTTAAAGCTGCCATTTTTTTTGGCACCGTATGTTTCTTCATTGATTTTTTCTCTAGAGCCTGGGATGCTGGAGTGAGGCCGAAGACCGAAGAGGCCGCAGTACGTCGAGTGGCTGAGAGGAACGCTCTGCGTTGCTCGCTGCTGAGGAGCGAAGCGCGGAAAAAACAGCAGCCTAAGGTACTTTATAGCGTCGCGATCAATAGTTATGGTCGTGAACTATCGGCGTGGAAGGCTATACTGTAAAAGTCGCTATAAAGTGCAGGTACAGTGCAGCAAAACCTTTGTCAATATACGCGCCAGCCATACATTTTGAGCACTTAGTCGAATCACTAACAATACCTATCATAATGGTTTTAAATGCGTTAATGTAGTTACTGTAACGAGATGCTGAACTTGTCTGAATTCTCGCCCATCGTTTCTGTACTCACTGATCCAAGCAAACTCATTTTGTGTATCCCACAGCAAGAAACAACGTCACTTGCGGAGCGAATACGTCTTCTCACATGCGACGTAGAAGACGAGGGTGAGGAACAGCGGCCGCAGCCAGCTGGGGCGCCAGCTGACAAATACTGTGGCAGCGACAAGTCTTACAACGGCGTAGACCGGAACAACGAGAAAGCATTCGGCAGCGCTTCTTCGAGCTCGTCCTCATCAACTTTGTCGGTGACGCCTGCGCCGCGCCAGCAACCGCCAGACTTGGGCGACGTGCATCAGGAACCGCAGAAGGTAAGAGTCACAGATATCAAATATACCTACGATACACATTATGTAAATGCATCCACTTCACTTCGCGTGTCCGAACCCCGATCAATCGTCGAGGTTTGTTCCATACATTTTGAGAATACGAAGACATTTTGAAGAGCGGTGGCTTCAGCTGAAACGTTGCAGTGGTAGCGGGGCCGAGGGCATCGGTGTTTTTGAATTGGTTTGGATTTCCGTCACTAAATTTCGGCTGTGACATCACAGTAAGTGGTAGAATATTTGCACGCTTGGTTATAATAAAAATCGTGAACGTATTTGGTATTTTTATTAATATCTGTGGCAAGAGTTGATTAAGCTGCAGCGTTTTGTGAGCAGAAGGTATGAGACAGTCGTTGGCTTACATGTTTTACATTAAAGTGATTAATTTAGAATTGTTTGAACTGTGCAATTAAATTATGCATAACCTTGTCAATATACATACTAGTCTGCTAGCATTAAATATCTAAAAATAAAGTCTAGTTTTATTCACCTACAAAGAGACCTCGATAATTCAAAATGTGGAAACAGCAATGAATATTTATTGAGGGCGATACTTAAGGCAATTACTAAGTCTGTTTACCCATTCTGGGAATAAAATATTGAGTAGCATAGAAATAAACTAAACTACTTAACCAAAAATAACTTGAAATGAAAAGTAACTTGATTGAAACAGGTTTAGAAAATTGTTCTCGACAAGATCAAAGGATCAAAGGAAACAGTACCTAAATGGTAGAAACAGGTTACTCTCAAATTGTTTAGGTATCTACTGCATACCCACGCCTAGTTTAGGTATTTTGTCTTTGTCGAGTCAAGTATTTAGGGCATTTAAAACAGGTCAGAGGTTCACCTTATTTTGACGGGACGTCAAGAAGTAGGTACTTTGCGAGTAAACAAGTTACTTTCAAACTTTTTCAAGACGTGACCGTAATCAGTAATCATAAGCACAAGAACGATATTTACTTCAGAGGAAATATTTAGTCTGCGCTTTTAATTGAAGTATGAACTCGAATTTTTTAGCCAAGTCTAAAGTAGGTACTCGTAAAAATTGCAACTTCCGTATAACCTTTTACAGTCGAGGGCATATTAAAATACCGGTATCTACAGCCATACCTATTATCAAATATATGTATCACCGACCTTTTTGTTTGTAGCATAAAGGTGTAGGTATAGATGTTTTTGACGTCTTGCTAACGTACATATACATACTAGTGGTCTGTTTGCAGGTTTTCAAGTTTTATTTAACATATTGTTACTGTTACATTATCCATTATTATTAGTGAAGTTGTTTTGTTAAAGTATTGTTTTAAACTTTCCCGGTTAACATTTATATTAGGTAACTATAACCGCTACTCATCACGCGCACTCGTGACCACGGCCGCTCCGATGAGACGTGGGTCGAGGTAATTTAAAGATATTTTGGGCGTGTCTAAGTCCCGGGAGTTGTAGTAATTATAGGAATTGTGCTCTTTA
Organism: Pandemis corylana; assembly: GCA_949127965.1. Taxonomy (NCBI): domain Eukaryota; kingdom Metazoa; phylum Arthropoda; class Insecta; order Lepidoptera; family Tortricidae; genus Pandemis; species Pandemis corylana. The sequence continues at coordinate 24,871,314 of OX421850.1, forward strand.
AGGTTTAAGTAAATGGGCTGCGCCCCTCGAACCCCCTCTTTTAATCCTTGGAGATCATGTAGGTATATTATAGTTTCGCTACTAACAAAAGTATTCTGGAAGAAATCTAGCGTTATTTAAGCGTATTTTGATGTAAGTAAATCGCCGCGCCCTCAAGCCCTTACTGTTAGTTCATTATTTGCGTTGTTCCGTTACATAGGGTACTTGGCAGTGGATATCTACTCATTTTTTCATAAATACTGACAGTGGCAAAACTATTCCCTAGGACCCTAGCTCTGCGGGTCCCCAAATTGACTTGGTCAAGAGCACAGAAGGGACGATGATGCACTTGTTTATATTAACAAAGGACCACCATGTGACAAATTTCCCACGGGTCCCGGACGTTTTAGTTACGCCACTGACTACCAAGCCTGCCCAATACTGTGAGGTTAAAAAGATTCGTTGTATAGCAACCGCGACCAGAGCCTCGGCGCCAGTTTCTGTCGACTCTTGCCCCGCTGACCGCCTGCGTGGGCAGCGCGGCGCACCACGAAGGCTTCTACTACGTGCCGCCTGGCGAGCGAGCCTCCGCCGCCGCGCCGCTCGACCCGCCTGACCATAACGACGCGCCTGCGCCCGACGTTGTTGCTGGCACACCTGGTAACTTCTGAACCCATAAGCTACACCAAGCGGCACCAAAGGCCATTGTAGCATCCACTTGTAATCAATTATATCGCATGAATTCGCCGATAGAGGCGCTAGTGTAACTTAAGGTATATAGATACGTCAATTCAATTTAGTAGGAAAGTAGCGCATTCTGGCTTTATATCACGGATTCTTAGTGTTTGTTGTTAAGGATTGTTTCCGATTATTAAGGCAGCGATAAGAGTAACAGGTGCATATAAAGCGTGCATAATAGGGGCTGCTCAACACAAAGGATAACAAATCATTTGCTATTTAAAATTAATTTAAAAATGTCGAATAATGTGAATCTGCGATAGCAGCTCACATGGTTATTATAATATTTGGCTTGTTGCTCAATGCTAATCTATCTTACTACAGCAGCATAAAACAAAAAATATCACTAACATGGTTTTCGTAACCTAGCTATAGCTCTTGTCTGCGACTAAATAAACAGGAGTAAATGTTATGTCTAAAGAAAGGCATTATTTCAGGAACGGGGCCACGACGAAGCCGCATTGGCAAAGTTCTATCTTGTCTTGCACTTATCGTAGCAATTGTTCTAAGTAGACAGCGGAAATATTGAATAGTACCTAGTCAGTTAAGCTTCCTCTCGCCTTTGCGTCTCGAATATATAGCTACATTCTGTTATTAAAGGATAGTTACTTACAAAGAACCTCGCAAATTTTCACAATAACCGTTGTGCGCCTCTAAACAATCCGTGGTAGCCCAGTAGTTTAAGGTATGGCTTTTTAAGCAAAGGTTCGGGCTCACCATTTCGCAATTTACGTGTGAATTTACATTTGAATTTACCATGAGCTTTTCGCTGAAGGAAAATCATCGTGAGGAAACCTGCATACACCTGTGGAATAATTCAAAGGTGTGTGTGAAGTTCCCAAACCGTTCCTAGGCCCACGCTCTATCGTTCTGACAGAACGCCAATGCCCAGAAGTATGTAAGCTTAACATGATACAAGATATCGAGAAGGGTTAGCCTGCCTGACGGCAAATCCAATCTCACTCTTACTTTGCGCTCGCACCTATATATTTCACGCTCGTAGTCGTTTTATATGGCCTCTATAGGTAGACTGGAATTAACTGATCCATCCGCATATTTAGGAGCCGGCGATGGCGACGACGGCTTGGCAGCGTTCGCTCGCGCGGCGGGCCCGCGCACCGAGCGATTGCGTCAGCGGTACGGCCAAGAGTCGCAGCCAGCCAGCAGCGACGACGAACACGACGATTACGGTAAATGTTCTCGTAACAGCATCTATAACGGCTAAGTTGCGGGTAGGTAATCGTAATAGAACAAGCAATGGTAAACTTAAAGAAACATTCCCGAAGTATTTGTTAGAAAACACGCAGTTACAATTACAACCCAAAAACAAATCAACATGAATCCTTTAAGAACAAAAAAGACTCACGTCTACGTAGTACATCTTATGACAATGCAAGACCCATAATATTGATACAACATGTACCCAATGTTTCAAACTGAATACGTAGTAAACCATCAAATAAGTTGCATGATTAAGTACCGAGTAGTAGTTGTAGTTATATTAACATGGTCAACAATATTCAAGTCTAAGAAACACCATTAATTAAATAAAAACTTTTTATACAGGCTTCCATCGGCGGCCCGCGGTCCGCGGCATAGCCGTTAAGCAACAGCTCGGTGCTTCAGACGAGATCTTGCAGCAGATGCAGAATGAGCTAACGCCGGTCGCGAGCACGGCGGCCCCGGCGCCCGCGCATGCTTGCCAGCGCACCAACTCTAACTACTCCTGGCCGTATTACTCCGAGGCGAACTTAAACTCACGCCCACAGAGTAGAACCAGCGCCTCATCTACCTGGTACGCTGGTATTAAGCCTCATCATAAATTATTAAAATAGTTCTTTGTTGGCATTTGAAGATTGATCTTTCCATACCACCCCACAACTTTCACACATGTTGTCTAACCAATTCCCTTAAGGCTAGGTAGGCCAACAGAGGCCGCGTTTTAGAGTTTTTAAAAACCATCTCAAACGTAGAAAATAGGGTTTAAAAATCTGAAAAAAATATATGTATTACTTAAGGATCTAGTATAGACAAAGTCGTATTCCGTTACACGATCTAATGAACTTGACTCGATAGAAAAAAATCCCAAAGTTACCTCTTTTCGTAAAGCATTTTCAATATTATGACTAAACTATTCACATTTTTAATTAAATTTTTCTACTTAACTAAAGCCATTAAATATTTGTAGACAAATTCGCAGGGTTTGAATAGATAAAATGATTATCTTAATTACTATGTTTAAATACCTACAACATGTGCGAGCGCGGAGGCTAGGCAAGCCGAATCAGTCGCGCGCTGGCGCTTACGGACGACGGACCTGTGTCAATTTTATCCGCGACAGTTTCGTGCACCAAAGACGCAGTTTTTGACGAATTTGTGTAATAGTTGAACGTTATTTATAATGGCCAATAAACAACGCAAACGAAAAAAGTCGCGCAAAGCCATAAGAATGACAAATAAAAAGAATGCACTCCAAAGACATGTGACAAAGTAAGTAAATATTTATATAATTTTGTCGACAACATATCGAAATTGAATAAGTCAATTTATATTTCATTTTATTTCCATTTCTGATTGGTGGATAATTTATAAAAATATTAGGCTTAAAATTACGGTCATAGTGTCATAGTATAAAATATCAGTATAACAACGGATTAGTAGGCGATATGCTAGTGGAAATCAAGTGCCCTTTAACTGCAGCAAAAAAAGGGCTAACAGATGCAATACAGCAAAACAAAATACAAATATTAAAATACGACAAAAAGACTTGCACCAGCACAATTAAAAAAACATCTAATTGGTTCTATCAGATACAGGGGCAGCTTCACGTGACTGAAAGAACACTCTGTCTGCTTGGAATCTGGGCTGGAGAAAATGAACCCCTGCTTACAAAACGCATCGAAAGGGATGATAATTTCTGGAAAACGAAAATGGAGCCAAAGTTGGTAAAATTTTACATGAAATGTTTATTGCCGGAAATTGTAGATAGTAGACACGCACGTGGAATGTCGCTGAGAATGTTGTCCTTACAAGACGACAAGGAAAATGACAATTCTGTAGACTCCCCCGCCTTGCCATTACCTGAGCCACAAATGAGAAGTATTGGTTCTGTAGAGTCTATAGCCTTATCACTTTCTGAGCCACAATCATATTTGCGGCTAGGTACAACGACTAATAAATTTTGATGATTTTTGAGATTAGTTATAATAATATTTTTTTATAGTTGTAGTTTTATTTGTTACCCTTTATCCTTTTTTGCCAATAGGGTCAATTTCCCAAGCAGTAAATTTTGATGGCAAGACTTAAAACGCAGGTGCAGAAGGCTTTGATAATGTAGAACTATTTTTTTTAGGAAACAAAACAACCCCCTATTGTCTACCTCGGGCAACAGCTAAAATTAAAATATTATGTTATTTAATCATTAAAAAATATATATTTAGACCATATTTCTCGTCGAGGTGGGTTGTCCCGGAGCCAGTTTTAGTTACAAAAAGCTGGATAAGTCGAACACTATGCGTGGCAACAATAAAAAATTACCTTTGTTTTATTACCATATAAACAGGCAACAAAAAAGCACATCACCTGATTTTTACCTCATTTGTAATCCTCTGAATATGTGCATATACATTTGTCCGGAGACGCTCTCATTCCGCGGGCAAATTTTGGGAACGATTTATTTGCCGAGTTCGATCCTTAAGCCCCTCCGTCTCCCGCGCACCCCGAGCGATAGTCGAACTGCGGCGCTCGGCGAGAGTGGACGTGTGTAATGGCCAGAGATGCGATTTATTTGAAATACTTCTATTTAAAATGCAAATACAAAATGCAAAATACGTATTTTGCATTTAAATGCCTTTTAGTAAAAACCATTTTGTATTTTATTTGAAATACCTTTCGAGATGTATTTTGCATTTTCATATTCATTTCAAAATGCAAAATACTTTTTGATTAAGTTTAGCCAACGTTACCAGTCAAACAAAATGAAATGAACGAATGACGCTTATATTGCCGCACTAGATGCACAATCAACCGAAATAAATGGCCACACAATTCACAAAATGGAGCCACGGCTCTCTTTTCATTAGTCTACTTGCTTTACATTATGTTAAGTGAGTATTATTATTCATTACACATAAACGGATAACTCACGTATAAAAAGTCGAGTGATGTTCGACTTGTTTCGGACTGTTTCGTAGTCCTTCTTCTTGGAGCGCTCGCCCCGGCGGCAGCGAAACAAACACAAAAAAACGTTTTAAAATGACGATGAAAACGAGGGTAGTTGTGCGCCGCTGTCAGTTGCGTCGAACAGCTGCGCAAGCAGAGCGCTGGCGCGCAGTGTTCGTTTCGCTGCCGCCGGGGCGAGCGCTCCAAGAAGAAGGACTACGAAATAGTCCGAAACATGTCGAGCATCACTCGACTTTTTATACGTGAGTTATCCGTTTATGTGTAATGATGATTAAGTCTCACTGTAGTTTCATGTTGAAAGGAGTATTATTATTATTAATTATTAACGTAACAGAATTTATTGATACGCGTACTGATAAATTTGACCAAATTGTCATGCATAAGGTGCCATGTTATTAGACGTTTTTGTTCAGCTCGCCATTGTGTCTCTATTTCTCATGATAAATACCTAAAATAAATAAAAATGACTGATATTTGATCAAAAGGTATTTTATTTTGAAAAAGTATTTTGAAAATACCTATTTTGCATTTAGCATTTGAAATACAAAACGCAAAACTATTTGGTATTTTGCATTTGAAATAGTAAATTTGAAAAGTATTTTGCATTTTGTATTTAAATGCTTTTTTAAAACCATTTTGTACATCTCTGGTAATGGCGAACGTTTCCGAGCAAAACGTGATTATTTATCATCGCCACGGTGTGGGGACAAAAAAAGTTTCATTCCGGAGTTAGTCATAGCTTTTATATTTTGTATCGCCTTTGTTTGAAATTTATATATGTCATGTCTAATGTAGTCCTGATTTCAAGAGTTTAATTAGTTTAAGAACACAAGGCTTTCATTTTTTTAATATTTATTTTTATGTCGAGCTTCTCATTCCACCACATTTATTCCGGTGTTTCCGGAGTAGTGAAATGACTTAAATACTCACCAAAATGAAATAACACCGGAATGACATCAAATGTAGCTTCAATTTATTATTATGAAATGGTTCCGTAGCATAATTTCTAAAATCAAATATTGAACTTATTTTATTGTACCACAGCTCATGTTTACATATGTCTTGCAAAATAGTCTAAGGTATCGTTTGACATTTAAAAATCTAAAAAAAAAACAAATATAAGGGATCACACCGAAATGATACAAAAAATGAGCACTGTTGAAATTGACCCAATAAGACTCTGAAATAAACAACCCAAATATACCGGGTATATTTAACACCATGACGAAGACTGAAACGATATATTCAGTTAATTACGGTGAAACTAAATCACACACGTACTGGTAACAATAATTTAGAATAACAAACTTAGAGTAGGTACTTAAGTTGCGCGCAAAACTGGATCTAGGGTTTTAGTGTTCGTCATCTACACCCTGTATAAACATAACACAAATAGATAAAAAATTGCATGATCTCTTAAACAAATCGAGTAGGTATCTATTGAGACACATGTTTCTTTGGTTCAATATTGGTTGTTTTTTAGATAAATAATAATATGGCATTTATTTCAGGCATTTAAGGCCCAAAGTAACAAAATATCTAATTAAATAAGGATTTTTCAGGGTTGTTGTAATTCTGCGGTTTTAATTATAATGCATTCTACTGTAAGTTTGACTAAATTATTCTTTTATTACCTATTTATTCAAATTCATATTAATTAGGTAGTTACTAAAGATTGATCATAATAAATGCGTTACTAACTTCGATCAACAATACAACTAGATTCACGGTGATAGCTCTGAAAACGGCTCCGAGAAATAAGACCACAAAATAAATTTGTGGCCTTATTTCTGACAGTACGCGCCAACCTCGGCCAACGTGAGGACGTGTCAAAATGCCACAATGTGCGTTCAAAAATGTAAAAACAGCCACCGAAACACGAAGGTTTCGGAAGGAATATCTTTCTTTAAGTAAGTACAAGTCAGTATTTCATAAAGTACGTAATAAATAATTTGCAGTTTACATTTTAAAATCAATAATTTATTGTTTGGCCAATGTTGGCCCACCATCTTGACAATTATCGGTGGTTTAGAACAAGAAATTCATGGAGTAGTTCTCGTTTTAAAATAAAATATATATTGTTATATATTTCGTTCAACTGAATAAATAAATCCGTTTTTTTCCTAATCCCGTGGGAATTTCCAAAAATAATTCAAACATTATTTTATTATTATAATCACCTTATGCCAAATTTGAAGTCTAGTAATTATAGTTCATAGGATTTCGTTCAACTGAATATATAAATTCCGTTTTTTTCCTTATCCCGTGGGAATTTCCAAAAATCATTAAAACATTATTTTACTATTATAATCACCTTATGCCAAATTTGAAGAGTAGTTATTATAGTTACTAAGATAGCGTCACTCGGAATCGAATATATAAGTCCCGTTTTTTCCTTATCCCGTGGGAATTTCCAAAAATCCTTCCTTAGTGGATGCCTACATTGTATAAGGTATCTATGTGCAAAATTTCAAATCTCTAAGTCCAGTGGTTTGGGCTGTGCGTTGATATATAGTTAAGTCAGTCAGTCAGTCAGTCAGGACTTTGAATTTTATTAGCTTATAGTAAATTTCATATTAAATTTTGCACATAAATTCGGAAAAACTCAGGAGGTGCGGGGCCTGGTTTGAAACCACGACTTTCTGCTTGAGAGGCGGTAGGTCGAACAACTAGGCTACTACGGCTGTTGCCTGGCTGGGCGTGCGTGGGAACTATGGCCCAATCCCTCTCGTTGTTAAAGGAAGCCTGTGCCCAGCAGTGGAACGCAGATAGGCTTAGTTATTAAAATTCATGTTAATATTTGTATTTGTAAATATCTGACGAATAAAAAAATTCTGAGTTATATACTTAATTGCGACTCCATTATTACCCTGTTCCTCAAATAGAATGACATCTTTTTGAAACGAAGGTAGTTCTTTTGTTTATCGAACGCTTTCGCTCGTCTTGTGACGAAACGTCGTAAGTATTATATACAATTATAATTATTTGGATCTTTGTTTCTTAGACTTAAGGTTTATTTTACGTTAATAAAGAAGGTAAAACAGATATAGCTATAAGCATAAGCAACACGGCCACTTTTTCGCTTTGATTTTGTATGGGACCGTGAATCTAGTTGTATTGTTGATCGAAGGTTACTAAAGTCAAAATAAAGTTTTATTTCTACACTCTGTGACGCTGCCGGGTCATGAGAGTTCACAGTCGCTGAGCCCGCGCGATGTATTTGACGCGCGGTCTTGACAGCGCTAAACGCCTACTTTGGCAGGAATACCCGGCCTTAATAGGCTGTCACTCTACGAGTATCTAAGTATAACAATCTCGCTCGTCTTTAGGTTTAGTTTTGTTATACCAAATCCAGCATGGTCCGAACAAAAAAAACCCTTTTAAAAGGACAGTCCTCACTACTATTTTTGACATATATGGGTTCCTCACTTCTGTTTTAAATTATGTTATAATATAAAACTGTTGTAATGCAGGTCGAAGTCGTCAGATTACGTGACAGTGCGGCCGAGCGGCGCCCCGACGCAACCGACGCACAGCGACGCGTGCTATGCTCACGCGCAGGGCTCTGCCTACGTACACTACCAACACCGAACGCCGCAAGATAACGTGTATAAGAACTGCTCACTATACGCCAATATTGGGTAAGTTTTTGAATTCTCAAGCCCACTCTTGCCTTGCAAGTTTCAGGTAATTTTTTTTGAGCATGTTCCACCAAATATAATTAACTGATTTTGCGTATGCTAGTAGCTAATACTAGAAGCAATACATATGTTTTTTTTCATAGTTGTACTTTCAAAAAAGCTTGTTGAAAAGAGCTGTCAAAAATAATTTGATATTTATTTCTTTTATTTCTCACGTATAAAATATTAATAAAATTATAGGGTATACTCCCACTAAACCTACATAACTGTGATTTTGTTTCAATGCTCTAGCTGATATGGATCAGAAGATACAAGAGTTTGAAAAAAAAATGGGATAAAAATACATTTTTGACATTATCTCTGTGACAGTTCAAGATAGAGGGCTGAAAGTTGGAGTGATTACCAGTTATGAGGCCACCAACAATTGACATTTACCAATTCGAATATTCCTTACAGCGGCCGCACGTCCTTCCTTAGCCTGCTAAGCCCTTTAACGTTATTCACGATTCATTACCAACTTGTGTTGAACATTTTAGTTCAGTTGAATATAGTTTATATGTCGCGTAGGCCCACGTAACAGAATAGGTAAATTTTAAACGAATTACTAATTCTACGCGCAAAAAGTCGCGGGCAGAAGCTAGTATACAAATATTTTTTTCCAGGGCCAGCGCTTGTTGTTGTGTTGTGTTGTTTGAAGGTTCTTTCTAATTGGAAACGCGTGCAAATTTCACGTCGCAACCGATAGATAGCTAACCTAAAATAATTACGAAAATCACAGCTGTAGAAAAGTCTAAAAACGGGGCCTTGTAACTATTCCTTACCTAGCTTAATATTTAAATAGTCATTGTGAATCATTTACCACACTTTATTTAACCTTTAATGTGTGCTTGTAGGAATATAAGTATGTAAGTAAATAAATAAAAGACAACAATACCCTCTCCTTTCCTTACCCTTTCCTTTTCAAATCGTGCAAGACGAATTTGATATGGATGATACGAATTTGATATGGATGATAATGATAATACCAGGTAAATACCTACGGTCAGTTAAAAAGTACAGTCAGCAAAAAATCACAAGCTTATTCTTGTTGCAGTTGCTCAGACAGCAGTCAGGAGCTGTACAGCTCGCAGACCAGTTCAGAGCAAACATCGCCGGTACGGTCAGCGTCGCGCTGCCGACGGCCGGAGTCGCCACCGCCCATTCGCAACCACCACCAGCTGCTCTACGTGCCATACAACGCGCACTACCACTACCAGCACCACGAGTACACCGCTCACTGGAACACTGCCGACTGTGAGTAACTACCCCATCCACAACGGTAACAGGTCATTTTGGTATAAACGTCTCAATATACAATGGTACAAAATGTCTCATTATCAAAAAGTACTCAAAGAGTATGTAACTGTAAACATGTTGTAATGAACAAAAGATAAATCAATTAAATGCCACAAAACCTTAGAACTTAATTATACGATAGAAAAAAAGGAATGGAAGATAATTGGTCAAAATCCCAAAATCCTACTACTAATATTATAAATGTGAAAGTTTGTGAGTATGGATCTTTGGATGTTTGTTACTCTTTCACGCCAGAACGGCTGGACAGATCTGGATGAAATTTGGAACATACATAGATTATCGTTTGGAATGATACATATTCTACTTTTTATCCCGGAAAATTGCGTAATTCCTGCGGGATAGCGATAAACGAATTCTATGCAGACGAAGTTGCGGGCAACAGCTATACCTGCATATAATAAAGCTGAAAAGGGTCGAAAGTCTCTACATGGAAGACATTTAAAAAAAATTGGCTAGGGATTCTTAGTATCGGTAACAGAACACGTTCCAGCAGTTTTTAATTTTTTGTCTGTTTATCTGTTTGCCTGTATTTTGGCGAGCGCATCACGTGAAAACGGCGGAACTGATTTTGATGAAAACTTTACTAATCTGTTGAGAAAAACACTGGCCAAGTTATAGACTACTTTTTAACCCGGAAAATTGCATAGTTCCCGCGGGATAGCGATAAACATGTCAAAGGTCGCAGCTGCCCAGAGTCACAACGTAAATAAATATTGCTTCAGTATCATAGAAGTGCACTAGGGAGGGATTTTTCAAAATTCCCACGGGATAGGGAATAAATGGGGTTTTGAGGTAGTTTTGGGGTACATTGAAAAGGGAGCCTATCTCCATAAATATAATACATAACTGTAATTACTAGTCATGAAATTTGGCACACAAGTAGGGAATCATAACTGCTGAAAATCAATTTCAAGACTTCGAAATTCCCACGGGATAGGCAGAAAAAAAGGGATTTCTATTATTACTTTGAAATATTCTCATTTACGTAAATATTATTACTAGAATCTTTAAATTTGTCATACCAGTAGATAATTATGATATCTGAAAACTGATTTCAGTAATTTCCAAAATTCCCGTGGGATAAGAAAAAAAGAGTACCTACCTATAACTGACTTGCTAATATAGTTTCATGGTATTTGGCAGACATATTTCTTGATGATCAAAGAGGCACTACAAAGGGATTTTCCAATTTTCCCACGGGATAAAAGTATAGGACATGTTCGTTCAATATCACGTAGGTGTCATTACATTGTAGTACCAGCGATGTGGCTAAACTAGTGTCACTCTTGCAAATCTTTTAATTATTTTAAACTACTGCAGATGTGTGGTGTGTGGTGGAGACTATAAACCGCCTTTTAAAGCTAACTAGCAATTTTTTTATGTAGGTAAACCGGTGGATTTATAAAATTTATACCTACTTACAAGCACACATGTCAATACAAGTATACTCTCGTATCGTATATTGTATTAGGTATAATTTGAGTCTCGGTTGTCCATAACAACAAGGCCTTCGATTATTTCAGACACGCGCATGCACTCTTACTACCAGCAGCAGAGTCGCAGCGGCGCGAGCACGCCACAGCCGGCGCAGACGCAGCCGCAGCGCGCACAATACACGCACGCTCTTCAACTACAGGTACTATAACAGGATCGGCCATGCGATGGTGCAAGCGGCCGCTTTAGCCACCAGGCATTGGCAAGAGGCGTCAAAGTCGAATGGCATGGAGCATGAAACGGAAAAGCTACTCGGCGGGTTCAGGAGTAAAATGAGGAACCGTCGACCGAAGGGCGTTGAATTTACATTATCAGGAAATCAGCCTGACAGAATTCATCAATATTTAGCTATGAACCACCGTGGCACTAACTCATAACTTAACGCAATTTCTAAGGATGTTGGCATACTAACAAAGAATATAGCCAATAGTTAGCTAGGTAGGTATACAAAATCAAGTTAGTTCAAAGCCAGTGTCAGTGAAATTGAGCCTTTTAGATGACTGTAAAAATGCTAATTAAAGAAACCTATTTGCATCAGATGACCCCAGGTGACCTAGATATTCATTTTCAGTCTCTATTTTTCTAAAATAATTCGTTGGTTCGTTTTAATTACAGACGCTTATACCAGCGCCAGCGCGCTATCGTCCGGTGCCCGCGCCGCAGCCTGGCGGAGGCAAGCAGATGATATGTTACTCAGAAAAGGTACATCCGAGTAGAACCAATAAATCGAAAACTATAATATTTAAAATTTTGCCACTTACTGCCAAAAATATTACTCCTCTACTCATAAATCGTGACAACGTGATCTTATTGGAAAATGTTAGTTTTGCCTGTGTCTGGCAAGACAAAATGGTACCCCCATGGTAAACTATATCGCTATTACAAATACCTAGGTACGTCCAGGAATGCATATCTACCAGAACCTGATATTTGGTTGAATAATTGCTCCCCGCCACCCCAATCGTTTAAATGACCCCCATAATATTCCCTCTTAAATCTTCAGGTGGCAGCCCCATTGTACCAGCAGGCGCCAGGCTCGCCGCAGCGCGCGGCGCGCGGGGCGCCAGAAGGGGCGCCGGCGGGTGCCTCCGCGCCGGCCGCCACCTCGCCGATGGCGCCCCCGCCAAACCCCGTGTACTATGCCATGAACGTCTGACGGGGGGACTAGGTGAGACGGCGTTAACAGAGTCACAGTTCGTATTTACAATCTTCACCCCCACTTTAATACACTGTGCCTTAAAATTGTTCCGGAAAACTTCAGTAGGTGGTTGATTTAGTTTGACTGAACACTCCTGCAAATGTTTTTCAGGTTTTTTTTTAATTGTGTTTGACAAACGTTTCCGTTCATTGGTTGAAGTTCAGTCTTTGGCGTCAAAGTTTTAAATCAAAAACTACGGTAAAAATTCTCTACATGAGTGTTCTTGACTGAACAGGAATACCAATCATTAACCAAAATACCTCCTTAAATACCTATTTCAGAGCAATTCTAAGACACTTGTATATGGCTACAATATGCAATTTGGGTGGCTATCTAAACGTCTTGATATAATTAATTGAGAAACGGAGTAGGTTAATATGACACACAGAAGAGATTAAAGCGAACAATAGATCTAGGCGATGAACATTCATATTTTTTTTTCACAAATATTTTTTTAATTGTGTAGGTACCTAAGATGTTAGGTATGTTATGTTCCAACTTTGCGGGGCTTCGTTCCTCAATAAAGTATGCCTAAGTACTTTTATCATGTTAGCGGTTGCGTGCGATATTATAACACATAACGTAATTTCAATGACTCCAGGTGAAAATCGTGGTGGGCCCTACAGGCGATGTCCGAATCAGCGTCCAGCCGCCGTCGCAAGCAGTCCAGTCCGACAAGAAAGCGCCCTGAAGCAGCCTTCGCTGCGGACGGTCAATGCAGTATTCATACAACGGAAGGTCCCTGTTGGCATAATATCATCACTACGCTACGCCAATTTTTCGTTTCGAAATACACAATATTTTATATGAGCAGATAAATTTGTAACAGGGACCATGGTAACAAGATGCGGTCGCAAAACTACTAAGTGTAATATAGTAGACAACAAATCATACGTACAAAATTAGGAGACAGCCTATGGTTTAATGGTACCTAATTAACTACTTTTTAACGAACTTACTAGGTAATTTTGAATTGAAATTTTGGATAGGTTTCAGTGAAGGTTGGCAATAGTTTCCACCAAGACTACTTTCTCAATAACAGCCTAGAGCAGGGGTGGCGAACCTTTTTCGGTGGACGTGCCATTTTTTCACAAATAATGTAATATTTGGCTCTGACCATGACCTGATATTACCATCATATGACCATATTGCCATTATTGGCGTGCGCGAATTATTTTGAAGCGTGCCAACACTGGCACGCGTGCCATTGGTTCGCCATCCCTGGCCTAGAGCCTAGATAGAGCTTTATTTACGCTTTGCGAAATAACATCGTTTATTTATTTATCTAAGTGTTTGAGTCGCGTAGGTGCCGAAGTGGATTTAGAATCGGTATGCTTAGTGTAAGTTTTCGGTCACAAAATACGTCTCGAACGCGTTTGTGTTAAAATGTTAAATACTTTGAGAGCTGTTTGATTCCGTGTCGTTCCGCTGGTGGCGCTCCTACTTTGCCCTATTTCGATTTCTATTGAGACGTTAACGCTTCGTTAACGCGAACGCGTTCGAGACGTTCTTGGTGTCTAAAACTTATACTAGAGGCTTTGTTTGCAAAATAGACAAATTCAATGCCTGCAAAAGAATGGAAGTGATTACGTTCTTTCTTTTGAAATGATCTCGATTTGTTCTCCGACTGTGAATTGATTTTTTAGATATTTAATACATATAATGAAAAAGTTACCCCTTGGCCGCGTTTTATCGTAATTATATTTAAATTGGTTCATCCACTGTTATCTTATTAATGTTAGTTGTTTTGTTTTTAACATTGTTGGATTCGCTTAATTCGAATCGTTGCACCTTGTAAATATTTAGAAATAGCTTTGACAGTTATTAACATTGTAGCTATTATAATTTAAGCGTTATCGAAAATTAGTGCCAAAATGTTTTTGCAGTATTACTATTTTATTGTTAGGAAGTGATTTAATGAATGTCTGAAGCCAGACCATTCCCGAATTCTATCTAATAGCGGTGTTATTTGTGAGAAGGACTCTGCTCATGAAAATAAAAGATGGTTGTAGTCAGACTTACTGGTTCGTAGGTACACTTGGAAATCTCTTCAATGGATCTGTATTATGGAATAGGTTATTGTATACTATTATAGCTATAATAACTGTGTATTCTCAACGTAAAAGCAAACAAACAGTCAGTCACTGGTGATCATTGGACCTTAACACCATATCAGTTTCGAAGTTTATTTATAAGATTATAAGATAGTACCTACCTATTATGATTCTTAAAAACCAGCCAAAAATTCTTACCTCTTTTTCCTATCACACAACAACATTTTAAAAATGGGTCTTATTTTCTAATTAATGAATGAACTAACGTTTCGCGTCATTTAGTCATCTTTTCTATTTATTTATTTTTTAGATTCATGTGTCGATAAAATTACAGCAAAATAGCTCTATCTCTATGTTCGAAATTACGAGCATTTTAATGGCCATCCAAGTTAGGTACCCTATATTTGAATTAGCCATTATCTATTCCTACCCCTTAAAAAACTTAAATAAATATATGTTTTTCTCGACAAGTTAGTTTGTTACGAGTAGATACGTAAGTCAGAAGGTAAGGTAGCCACTGTAGGCGAGGCCATTAGGAGCGCTACCGAATGGATGAATCCAAATGGATGCCCTCCACGTCATAGAACACACAGAACACGTCACGTCACTGATGAGCAGATTACTTAATTAGGGCATCCAGGCATTTGCTCTGATGGAAGCGTCGTCAGTGGGGACTTTTATAATTTCCGCAGACGGCCTAGATTTGATTACATATTTATTAGACGGAAGTTTAATGAAGAGTGGTGAGTACGGTTAAGAAATAAAAAGTTAAGTTTATTGTAGATATATTAAAATTTTCTTACAATAATCAAGGAAATTTATAATAAAAGCTGATCGGACAGACGTGGGCTTAACCTCGATTTTCTGAAGGATTTGTCGGGACAGTGTAGCGCGTTTAGCAACCTGCCTGAGCAAAAGTCATCAGTCATCAGTCAGTGGCTAAGGCACCTGGTGATAGAAAATCAACGCGATTCCAGACAGAGACTGGTTTTAAAGTTTTGAATAATAATTATGATGTAAATTATACGTATATGCAACGCAAAGTATATCGAAGCAACATTTAAATGCTACTTTAACAAAATGAATAAAATACATAGGCAACCAGGACTCTATAATTATTAGCCTAAATGTTAAGTGACAGCAAAAATGTTATGGTATGGCTAATCTGTCGTTTAGATCACTATACATACATGCCAAGTTGTAACAATGTCGCACAAGTATAAGACCAAAGCGTAGACCAAAATTTCAAATCCATTGAATTGAAAATACATATAAATAAAAGATATTTTTGACTACTCCAAAGTAATATAATAAATATTTTATAACGAGCCTCTGGTTTAATAAGTGCAAGCGTAAATTCTAGGTATACATAAACACACGTAAGTTCCAGTTTACAGCTCCATATTTATAACAGATTCGGGTACAATTTGAACTGTATTAACTACCTATTATTAAACTGTATCAAGTAAAGTTTATTTTACATCTTATTGTAGAAACAGAACCACCTAACACTTTTTAAATCTTGCGGGATGACAGTGCTTGTTGCCCTGTAGGAGATGTCTATGAGTTGAATCTACTAAGAAAACAACACACAGATGTTGTAGGTAGATACTGATGAGTTTCGAAGACGCTTAATGCACCAAAAACCAGAGGCAAAAAAAAACGTAGTTAGGTTTAAGTACCGTTTAGGTAAATGTTTGATGCACTCCAATTAGATCGTGGAAGGCAGCTTTGTAAATATTTAATTAAAAGTATTTAGTTATGTGATGCTTATTTTATTTTGGAAAGAGAGACATAAATAACGTAGAATCTAGTCAATATTCAAGTAATTGAATAGGGTCCTCCGTTTACGTTGCCCAAACAGGTCTGAAGGGTAGTAACATAAATTATAACAATTCTAAGTAAACCATTTTGCGCATAGATTCACACTTTTAAGTGATGTTTTCACGACAACAATTTCAATGATCGGCCCCCTTTGTCAAAAGTTGATGTAGGTACACTTTTGTATTTTCTGCAACAACCATTACAGGTTTGAGCCGTCTTGTGTCGCATTACCTACGTAGGTACATACGTATGTATAGTAGAGATAAACAAAAAAGTTAACACGTTACGGTGGTAAGCCCTTGCATTAGGCGCATGAGGACCCAACCATTCTGCAGTTCAGTATTAAATATACTTCCATGTAGGCATAGTTCCGTTATTTGTTGTTAAGTGATATAAGTAGCGTTTGTAAGGTTAGTGGTAATGTTATTACCAGTAGGTAGAGGTATTAAGATAGTTAATTACCTTCGTAGATACCTGCTGTTGACACAGTCATGTACGCTGTAAGTAGGGTAAGTACCTAGGTACCATTTCTGCTTTGTAAATAGGACAATTGTGAGTTATGAAGCAGATTAAGACTACGTCTATGAGGTGTGGTCCTGTATTTGAGATATGTTGTTAGTAAAAGTTATGAAAATAAATCAGCAGCACTGCCGAAGAATCAAATTTTCCTAATTTTTCTTCGAAACGTAAAATACTTTAACTTAACGTTAGACTATTTTAGCTTATTTTTCTTTAATACAACGCCTAGGTACCTAATCATCTAATGTGAATTACTGTAGTCAAACTCTAGTAATGTGTAACGTTACTAAGTCTACAAATTTGATGTAAAAAATGGACCTTAACCATTAAAAAAAAAGTTTTTTAATTTATATAACTCGTAAGCTGAAGGCCTGTGCATGAGCCAAAGGACCGAACTACCCTCCTTTGTAACGTCTCCAACGACCATTACGCAAATGTTACAAGAATAGTAA
Organism: Pandemis corylana; assembly: GCA_949127965.1. Taxonomy (NCBI): domain Eukaryota; kingdom Metazoa; phylum Arthropoda; class Insecta; order Lepidoptera; family Tortricidae; genus Pandemis; species Pandemis corylana. Next base: position 24,888,751 of record OX421850.1, read on the forward strand.
AGTTGTTAATGTAATATTTTAGTAGATCTCATATCTATTTATAATGCTATTCGATATTCGACGGTTAAGAATTTTTCTCTAAAATTTGAGTATTATTAGCAAAACTTATACCTACGTGTTGTGATTGAGCTACATTACATTATACATGTACCTAAGCAGTCTATGAAACGGATGTAGGCAAGTAAATATTCAGAAGGGTGAATACCTAGAATCGGCTTTGTCTATATACGTAGGTAACGTTAGAGTTTAGTTTAAGACTTGGGGAACCTGATTCGCGAGCCCCGATATATTTTAATTACGGGCACAAGTAACTACATTAGTCCAGCCAGCCGCCTCAATGCCACGGCGGTCGATTGAACTTTGTTTACTCCTTGAAAACAGGAGAGCCAATTTAACTAATGAATTCCTGCAATAGAGCCGCGCAGCGGCCCAGTTTTGACATGTCTGGTTTTGCGGTAGTTGATAAATTAGTCAAGCGCGTCTGGTGTGAAACGGTGTATTGGATTAAATACCACATTATTGTGTATATTGAGGGCTAAAGACAATCGCATTACTATGGCTCTACATTCTGGAATAACATTACAAGGGGTAATTGCATAGATATATAAACCGAAAAAACACAGAAACTCCACCTGATTATTAAAGTATAGGTAATAAAATAGAAACAACGTATCAGTAAAGCAAGTCTTTATTGGTCATTTAGTTAGACGAAACTGTACGAGTGTTCAGTAAAATCGTGGATAAAAATCAATTTGACTTTGACAAACTCTTGGTACGGAAATTGGGGGTCGATTGTATTGTATTATGTATGCCTTTAGCGATGCTAAAATTAAATATATTGCATATACCTATTGATTTTGTTTTGTTGTTAAGAATTAGATTGCATGTAGATAGGTGTTTGTTGGCATTCAATAATTTAAATGGGTATAAAATATTCGCAAACAGCCATGTTTTAACCAAAATTTAGTTAAAATTAATGAGATATTGGAAAAGTTGAGTTTTGCTCTACCTATGACTGTAATTCATATTTTGCTCATATATATTGTTATTCTCAAAATTGTTACGAAAGGAAATATTATAATTTATAAGTACGTGAAAATACGCGTCTTGGTATAAAATGCCACCAAATTTATTCATTTTTAGGATGTATTGATGTTTTTTTTAAGACATAGTTAGGTATAATAATATTTAAATTTAATAAACCCAAAGATGTATCTATATTGCGTGTTAGGGCAAAATTTCGCCAAAAGTTTTGAAACTACCCGTGTAAAAAATTGTATTAGTAGATCGGTACACAAATAATAAAAATCAATGCAAACTTATCGAGTTTTATTTAATTTTGGTAAGTAACATTATCGAACCGCGCCCTTTGTCGAATTGTTCCCTAATATATAGTACATTGTTGTAGAGGCTGGAAAGTGAGCAATAGATGGACGAGTGAGTTCGAGGGCCGAGCCGCAGGTGAGGCCCTCGAAGAGAGACGAGTCCATCTATTGCACTTTTGGCCGAGACATTACATAGTGCTTTTCACGACTACTGCGAGGAAATAAAAAACATGAGCGTAAATACAACAGTAAAGTTTCACTCTCCCGCCAAATTTTACTTTAAAAAAAAAACGAGAACGCTCTAGTGGCCAGTCACGCAAAGGCTTTTTTTGTTATGTTATTTTATTAAGCAAAGCGCTTCGAAGTGCTTATTAAACACACCCATAATCGCTTATAGTTTTAACTAGCTTTTGCCCGCGGCTTCGCACGCGTGAACCATGAGCATTTCAAAGAAGCTAGCAATTAAGCAACCGAGCAACCAAACCTGCAAGCTTTCAAGCATACATGCAAGTATGCAAGCAGGCATGCAAGCCTTCAAGCATGTAAGTATGCAAGCAGGCATGCAAGCAGGCATGCAAGCAGGCATGCAAGCAGGCATGCAAGCAGGCAAGCAAGCATGCAAGCAAGCGTGCAAGCAAGTATGCATGCAAGTAAGCACCCATGCAAGCAAGCATGCATGCAAGCAGGCAAGCAAGCATGCAAGCAAGTGTGCAAGCAAGCATGCATGCAAGTAAGGACCCATGCAAGCAAGCATGCAAGCATGCATGCAAGCAAGCGTGCAAGCAAGCATGCATGCAAGTAAGCACCCATGCAAGCAAGCATGCATGCAAGCAGGCATGCAAGCAGGCAAGCAAGCATGCAAGCAAGTGTGCAAGCAAGCATGCATGCAAGTAAGCACCCATGCAAGCAAGCATGCAAGCAAGCATGCATGCAAGTAAGCACCCATGCAAGCAAGCATGCAAGCATGCATGAAAGCAAGCATGCATGAAAGCAAGTATGCAATCAAGCATGCAAAGCAAGGACTCAAGCAAGCATGCAAGCCAGCCCCCGCATTGCCCCGCTGCCTTAATTTTTCTGAAACTGTAAATATTGCAGGATTTTTATAAAACAAACCTAACCTAACCTATAGGGCTGTCCTAAAATACATCCTAAATAGCTTTTGCCCGCGACTTCGTACGCGCTAAGATGTAAAATGAAAAAATAAGTTTTTTCCCGTTCCCGTGGAAATTTTGGGGAGTGCTTTCGGAGTACACTTAAAGCCTTTAAAGAAACACACGTTATAAATGTTAAGTCTCTTTCTTCCGCTGTTTCGTCTGGAAACGTAAAATCCGGTTTTTTCCCGTCCTTGTGGGCGTTTCGGAAAATCCTTTCTTAGTGTTCCCCTACGCTCCCGAATAAACCTACGTGACAAATTTCAACTTTCCCCCGCTTTTCGTTTTTCCCGTTTCCGTAAGAATTTCGCCAAATAAAGCATTTCCCGAAATTCTTACGGGAACGAAGAAGAAGAATTTTGGGAAATTATCTCATAATGCTCCCCTACGCTCCCCAAGGAACCCACTTGCCAAATTTCAGCTTTCTACGACCAGTAAAACGTAAAATCCTGTTTTTTTCCCGTTCCCGTGGGAATTTTGGAAAGTACTCTCTTAATGCTCCTCTACATTCCCGAAACAACCTACATGCCGAATTTCAGCTTTCTGCAACCAGAAAACGAAAAGTCCCGTTTTTCCCGTTCCCGTGGGAATTTCGGGAAATCCTTTTGTAGCGCTCCCCTACACTCCCCAAGGGAAATTGAAGGCCAAATTTCAATTTTATACGACCAGTAAAACGAAAAATCGATCCCGTAGAACTGAATACATAAATCCCGTTTTTATCCCGTGGGAATTTCCAAAAAGCATTAAAACATTATTTTACTATTATAATCACCTACTTCTATGCCAAATTTGAAGAGTCTAGTAATTATAGTTCATAGGATTTCGTTAAACTGAATATATAAATCCTGTTTTTTTCCTTATCCCGTGGGAATTTCCAAAAATCCTGAAATGAGTCTCTTAGTTTTGTAATCACCTACTTTTGTATCAAATTTGAAGAGTCTACTTATTATAGTTACTGAGATAGTGTCACTCGGAATCGAATATATAATTCCCGTTTTTTCCTTATCCCGTTGGAATTTCCAAAAATCCTTTCTTAGCGGATGCCTACGTCATAAGATCTACCTGCATGCCAAATTTCAGCCCGATCCGTCCAGTGGTTTGAGCTGTGCGTTGATAGATCACTATGTCAGTCAGTCAGTCAGTCAGTCAGTCACCTTTGAGTTTTATATATATAGATATGACGTGACAAGGACGGACTGACGACTAACTTTAAGACAGGACTTAAACATTAAAGACAAAACAATTTACGTCAGACGTGGCTGTATGGACCTAGTTTCCTTTGCCTCTCCCTGATGGGAGAAACCTTAAAAAAATTAATATGAAGCACACGACGTGTTCTGATTGGTCGATTTTGTGTAACACAAATTGTGTTCTGATTGGTGCAATCAGGGATCAGCATGCCGATGTGATTGGACGACTTGGTCTTTGAAACTGTCCAACAATGTTATTGTTGGCCTATTTGAATTCATAGTTGGCCTGTTCATTTCACAGTTTCAAAGACCAAGTCGTCCAATCACATCGGCATGCTGATCCCTGATTCCACCAATCAGAACACAATTTGTGATGCTATTACACAAAATCGACCAATCAGAACACGTCGTGTGCTTCATATTAACTTTTTTTAAGGTTTATCCCATCAGGGAGAGGCAAAGGAAACTAGGTCCATACAGCCACGTCTGACGTAAATTGTTGTCTTTAATGTTTAAGTCCTGTCTTAAAGTTAGAGTCGTCAGTCTGTCCTTGTCACGTCATATTAAAACTATAAGCGACTATGGGTGTGTTTAATAAGCACTTCGAAGCGCTTTGCTTAATAAAATAACATAACAAAAAAAGCCTTTGCGTGACTGACCACTAGAGCGCTCTCGTTTTTTTTTTTAAAAAGTAAAATTTGGCGGTAGAGTGAAACTTTACTGTTGTATTTACGCTCATGTTTTTATTTCCTCGCAGTAGTCGTGAAAAGCACTACGTAATGTCTCGGCCAAAAGTGCAATAGATGGACTCGTCTCTCTTCGAGGGCCTCACCTGCGGCTCGGCCCTCGAACTCACTCGTCCATCTATTGCTCACTTTCCAGCCTCTACAACAATGTACTATTATAAAAATTTATTTATTTACGCTGTCTAGTGCTTAGACGTCTACTAAGATGTATTTTAACGCCCAACGCAAAAGAGGTGATGAAGACCGCTGTTGTATTTCTGTGGCATCGTAGCTCTTAAACGCGCCGAAACCGATTTGGAATGTTTTTTTATTTGAAAGCAGCCGTTTTTACGATTTTTTTGATATTAATCTACAGATTTTATAATTTAATTTTTAGCAGTAAGAGTGTGTCCGTGCTATTTTCACTTTTTTGACACCAAGTAGCACTACTAGTGCCCGATAGATGACGCTGTACCACTTTTACGGCTTACTAACAAAACTATTATAATTTGCTATCGTACTTTTTATGTAACTCGATGATTTTTTTACGTATGCTCCTCCGACTGCAGCAGTAATATCGTGAAACAAATTTAACACACATCACACATAGCAACATGGGCTATGATTCCTTTGTCTTTTTCATTGCAGAAGAAGACAAAAAAAATAGTTGAGTCTATTCCTTAGTGTTAGTTGTGTGGTGGCAGTGGTTGACTTGACAGTTTGTTTGAGTTGACATGACCTACTTCATAGGTACTTGTTTGGTTGGCTACGCAGTTGAATGAGTCAAATCATTAATTCAATTGATATCTCACGTATACATTGTGCATGATATTTTTATCAATAAAAATTAATTATAAGTAAGCAAAGTATTCAGAACACCACCATGAGCAATTCTTTTCGGCGTGACAAAAAAGAAGAGGAAGATGGCGGCGGCAATGTTTTCCACAATCTAGACAAGACAACTCTTCTTCAAGAGGCTAGATATTTTAATTCTTCACCGGTGAATCCAAGAAAATGTATTTTGATTTTATCAAAAATTATCTACATGCTGAATCAAGGTGAAAAGTTGACCACTCAGGAAGCGACTGACATGTTCTTTGCTACCACGAAGCTGTTCCAGTCGAAGGATGTAGTTCTGCGGCGATTGGTATACCTTTGCATCAAAGAGTTGAGCTCCATGGCGCAAGACGTCATAATTGTTACATCATCCCTCACCAAGGACATGACAGGAAAAGAGGATTTATACCGGGCTGCTGCAATTCGGGCTCTTTGCAGTATAACAGACAACACTATGCTGCAAGCCATCGAACGCTACATGAAACAAGCTATTGTTGACAAAAACCCTGCAGTGAGTTCTGCAGCGCTAGTATCTGCACTGCATCTGTCTGGGACAGTTCCAGATCTAGTTAGGCGATGGGTTAATGAAGCGCAGGTAAATAAACAAATTTCTTTAGTAATTTCCTGACTGCACATGATATGCCAGACACATATCGGAGAACTACCAAAGTCGCTGCTGGTTGTGTCCCTTGTATGGTTAGTCTCACAGTTTGTTCAATACATGAGTATCTTATCTTATCATAATATATTATAGCCACAAGTGTCCAATTATATCAGAACAAGGCTTTAAGTCAGTGACTTAAGAAAGTGGTCTGAGTTATTTTGGCCACTTTTGTCTCTATGAAAAATGATGCTGACTGTACTACCAGAACCCACCAGCTAGCTCCAAAATAGAGATAATTTGGTTAATTTAAGAGGTCTGTAAGGACATCCGTAAAAGGTATCTGGATGGTATGAAATTGTATAGTGGAGGTGTTAATGTGATCCTGAGTTGCCCTTTGTCAAATGATGCAGTACTATTGTACAGGGTGTCAGAAAACCCTTTAACTTCCTTTCACAGAATTGTCAGGTAAGTCTATCTGAACAGCCTGGCAAAGTTTGACGCTCATGGTTAATTAATTGACCCTTTAATTAACGAATCTTAAGATGCATTTTAGGACTATGCTCTCAGTGTACCTTTTCATTCATAAGTTACGTGAGTAGCGCTACTCGAAACCTTAATATTGTTTGTAACTAAACTTCACTAGCGAACTATTCAAATAATTTTAAATTATTCTAGATTCGTTTCAGAAAATCCACAGTACGACCTAGCAAACGTTAACGTGCGTGTGAAGTGAATTGCGAAAATAATTGTAATCTAATTACAATTCTTTGTCTGCTTTAAAAAAGTACCTAGAGATGATTTTAAAAGGATTATGTGTTAGGAGATGGAATAAAATGGATATTTGTAATTGTGGCTTATGATTATACTTACATTATTCTGTATCAATACGAAATCACGTAATACACTTAAAGCCACAATTATTAAACACTCTCTCACACACACACATTAATTGTTGAGCGGATATCGGCAAAGAATCACAGTTTTATTTAGATTATTTCTCTTTTTTACATAAAATAAACTAAAATTGAATTCTACATCGAAAATTACAAACACGATGTTTTGACAAATGTTTTTTGACTGTTCATATTTGAGTGAATACCGCGTGATCGCCCGCGCCCTCTGTAAGAGGTTGGTGGCTGTTTGTTTATGGTAGTTTCACTCTTTACTTGTGGGACGTGAACACTTAACCCGTCGAGCGTCCCGTGTGCACAGGGCGCATAACGTTGTGCCCACACGTGTGTCCACAGGACGCTCGACGGGTTAAGCATGAATGTGAGTGTGGGATGGCTTTTGAGTCTCTTATTTATTTATTTTACATTCATACCCATTTTCACGCCTCAATTTCTGATTCATGAAGTCATCACTACGCTTGGCAGACAATGTGTCTTGCTTGTTATCGGGCGTGTGGCACCCGAAAGAATCAAATCATTATTTTGTACCAATAAGCTCATTTATCCGTTCACTCATAATCATGAGTCTCGTTTAGAGAATCGCTTAGTTGTCCTTTACACCCAGTCAGTTTTGGGCGTCTACATCAAAGGGTCGCTCGCCGGTTGCGAACCGTTATCACTATGTAATATGCGCGCTGTCCACTATGTCCTTTACTGTCGTATATAGTAAAGTAGTAAATAGTAGTAAATGGTAAATGCTTTATTGTACAAAAATAATGAAACAAAAACAACTGTCAAAGAAAGATAAGATACATCAACAAACACAAACTTGTCTCTGTTAAAGGATCTCTACCAGTTTACCTTTTAGTGGGTGCAAGCAGGCGATCGATTATAGACAAGCGAGAATACTGCTGAATTAGAAAAATGATCGTATTGAAAATAGTTGGTCTTGTTACACAGTCGACAATTAAATTAAAAATAGTGTGAAATAACTTGAAAAATGTTGAATTTGGCAATTAGGGAAGGCATGAAGAGCTGTTAGGATACGACTAGTAGTGTCAGGACTGTGACAGGACTTGACAAAAGCGAAATGATGTTTGAGTGTGTACTGTGTGTGATTACGGGGTACTTCACGTTGAGTGGTAATGTGATTTGACATGTGAGTGACTAAAACGGACACAATAAGTGAAGGTCTGTAATCAATGCCTAAGTAGGTACCTACTTCATAAGATTAGCAAGAAATATAAAATATGCGAATGCTCACAACTTTAGGTTTTTGGCTTGTACTTCTAAATATTCACAGCAAAAGTTTAATTTTCCCGGTATAAAACTAGTTACGCTACCGGACATTGTGTGTCGCTTATGTTGCGAAAGCTTGATAGCGGATTGGTTGATTTTGAACTAGTTCATTTAGGCTGATTGGCTGATTTACGAAACTTCCGTATGCCGAAGTAGTCACCAACAATAGTTTGACGTGTAGAACTATGAGTAGGCATGTGAGTAGCTTAAGCCTGTGGCACACTGAGCAAAGCTATTAAATTATTTTTTTATAATTTTTTTTTTTAGTTGTAATTAGGGTCTCATACTTTGCAGGGGTGTTCGAACCAATATAGCGAACAAGCTCGTGAATTATCGTTAAAAGGTTTTGTGACACCCTGTATAAATTTGTAAGACACGTCTTTGGCTCCAGAGCCTCGGACTCTGGGCAAGGCAGTTTGAATTAGGTACCTGTGGTTTCCCATGAGGCTGACATAGTCACCATTGGTGCACTCAAGCCTCGTTAAAATATTAGATTTAAAAAAAAAGAGGTCTGTAAGTAGATCATCAATTACATTTATCAAGAATTTTATTGAACAATATTTCTAATAGTAGGGGAACCCACATAGCTAAATCGGGATTTACTCGAGCGTCAGAGACCTATTGGGTTGCGAAGCTTAGATGATAAAAAGAAAAAAATGTCATATATATATATATATATATACCTTTTCATCGGTGGGGGGAGCGACTAGATTTTCAAAAATGTATAAAAACTGTTGCATGGACATACTCGAGCGCGTCAGATATTGATAGCATCCATGTCCTATGTATTTTTGAAAATGTATGTATGTTAATCTGATTGCTTCCATGATGGAGGTGATCGTACGTAAGGGTTGAAAATGAAAAAAAAAAAAAAAACGAGTGTGAGATTTTCTAAGGGGATGTTAAGTGAACCTAAAAAAAGCTCTTTTCGCCATTTTGAAATACTCGAGCGCGTCAGATTAAGATATATATGGTTCATCTTAATGCCCTAGACGTGCTGTCTAATAATCTGACGATTATCTAGAGGAATTCGCCTAATCTGACAATTAAAAAAATATTTTTTTTTAAATCATTGAAATTAATTAATTAAAACACTGAAGAAATAGCATGCAAATAAAAAAGTCCACGTTTTTTAAGTTTTCTTGTATTTTTAAAAAAATAATTATAATTTTTTTTGCTTTTTTTTTTTAATTATCATCACGGAGTAAGAGAGTAATAGATAGAGAAAGAGTGAGAGAGGTATAGAAACGCAGAGAGGGGAATACAGGCATCGCATAGAGACACGCATTAAACTTAATCGATTATTTTTTCTTACTTCGGCTTATGGAAATCGTCAGATTATATATTTTTCGTTATCCTTGAATTATTTCCTTCAAAATAAAAAAAAATTGCCACGAGTCGAGATGACGTTTTTTTTACAAGTTTGTACTTCTCCTACTTCTCTATAGCACTCGAAAATTGACAGATTAGTGGAACATACAATTTTTAGCATGTAATTAACTCACCCTACCTTAATCTGACGCGCCCGAGAATTTCCGATGATCATTTTTTTTTTACTAATCTGATCCTTTATCCTTGACAGGCGGCCATATATATGGGGCTCATATTTGGTGGAGGTACTTTACCGGGTACAAGGTATCTCCCTGTATGTTAATCTGCCGCGCTTTAGTAACTCCCGAAATCCCCTCTTGGGCTCCCCTACTATAAGCCTTATTGCAAATTAATAAGACAATTCATTTTCTGACAAGAGATAACAAATTTTTCCAGTCCATTACATTATTTTAGCTATCGCTTAATTACTTAAACACAAGTAGGTATGCAATGCATTGAGTATGTGTAACTTAATACTTTAAAAGAATTTTATTATTACATTAACTTCTGTCTTTGACTTCATCCACAAAAAATCATGAATTTTTTAATGGTCTTTTGGACTACAGGGTAGCATGGTTAATTCAGGGTATAAACTCTTTCCACTCTAAATTTCGTCAATAACCATGCATCATTTTTAATGTAAAAGTAACAAACACATGCACATACACACTAGTATTTTGGTGTCTGTTATTGTTAAAAAAGAGCCTGCGTATTAAGTTCTCTTAAATATCTTTTATGTGCATACATTGACCAGCCACAATTTTGCTATTGTATTCCTCTATTTATGCATATGATATAGCTATAATCCGCAGTTTTGTTTGCTTCCCTTGGGAGCTTCACACTTTCTCGAGATAAAATAGCATATTATTATGCATAATTTATATTAATTAGCATGTATGAAATAATATTTTTAGATCTATGTTAAAGTCATTATAGATAGTGTTAGCATGAGGTGATATCTCGTAATAAACTAAAATTTATCACTTTATGATTAGTCCAGTACGAGAACGTGTTAATTACCCTTTATACTCACAAAACTCACAAGTGCGCAATTTTTTGTAGACAGTTAGAATTTACTGAGTACTACTGGTAAAAAAAATAACAGATTTTGACATTGCATTATTTAATATTTAAGTTTTTGTTAGTAGTGTGTAAATCCAAAGAAAAATTACACAAGCCTAATTTTTCTGTACTAGATTATTGCATTTAACTATAAGAACATCACCTGTAGTATTCTAACAGTTTTGTCAAGTGCTTACGTCAGCATAATTAGAAACTCGAAAAAAAAATATAAATCTAAAAAATACTTACAAGTGAATGGTGGTTGCTGAAATGTATTCAAAACTGTCAAAAGTCACAACAGTTTTCAATTCTAACAGATTTGTTAATAGCGTATTTTTTTATCAACAGTGTGTTTTTCAAAATGCTCTATTTTCCATAAAAAAATCTCATAATTCTCAAGTCGGCTTATTTGATTCGATTTCATTATAGTAATTTAAAAACAGAAATTCTAACGAATATTGAAAAAAACGGTGGTCACAACGAACACCTACTAAAATAAATTAAAGTATGTGAAAACAATGCATTTTATTCATTTTAGACGTCATGTTTCATAGAGCCATTTACTGCTTAAGACCACACAATCACACAGACACAATCGATATTTAAATATAAATAGTGTAAGTTTATTTTTTTCAAAACAACCGGGTTCGATTCCCGAGCATAGTGTACAGGTTTTTTTTAAATGTATAAATGCAGTTTTTCTTGTTTTCAGTTTTTTTTTCCTAAGAACAGATCTTTGTATGTATTATAGTTTCAGACTTTCCCCTACTGACCGATTTCAATGAGACACCCTGTATAACAAGTGGTAATACATACTAAGATCACTGTTTATTTTTATTTTTTTTGTTATTGCCCTGTTAATAGTTAGATCAGTAAAATAATAGGTCATCTGAGTTTTGCAGCTTCAAGAAATAATAAAACTTGCTATTTTTACGTTTCAGGAGGCAGTAAAATCAAACAATCCCATGGTGTCATACCATGCTCTAGCTGTCATCGCTGGAGCTCGGCGTAACGATCGTTTATCCACTGTCAAACTTGTTACTAAACTGTCACATTCGCACCTCAACTCGCCATTTGCAATTTCACTGCTGATTCGCCTTGCTGCTAAGCTAGCTGTAGAAGACCAGACTGATGCGTCTGAAAAGTACATAGAATACATAGAATCCTGCTTGCGTCACCAGTCCGAAATTGTTGTGTATGAAGCAGCTCATGCACTCATCAATTTAAGGAAATCTGCCAAAGACCTTGCTCAAGCTGTATCAGTACTACAAATTTTCTGTGGCTCCTCTAAAGCTACGCTAAGATTAGCTGGTGCCCGTACTTTGGCCAAACTTACTGCCAAACATCCAGCAGCAGTTGCAGCTTGCACAGTTGATCTCGAAAATCTAATTTCTGATTCCAATCGATCGGTTGCGACACTAGCTGTTACAACCCTTCTCGCTACTGGAGCGGAAAGTTCGATTGATCGTCTCATGAAACAAATCTCAAGTTTCATGTCAGAAATATCAGACGAGTTTAAAATCGTGGTTGTTCATGCGATACGTCGATTGTGTTCAAAATACCCACGGAAGCATCAATCTCTTGCAGCATTCTTGGCTGGTATGCTCCGTGACGAAGGTGGGCTGCAGTATAAGACAGCTATTGCTGATGCGATAATTGCTCTTGTGGAAGAAAATCCAGATGCCAAAGAAACTGGCTTGGCACATTTATGCGAATTTATAGAAGATTGTGAACACACTTCACTTGCTGTTCGCATTTTACACGTATTGGGGCGCGAAGGGCCAAAGGCACGACAGCCATCTAGGTATATAAGATACATTTACAATCGGGTCATCTTAGAGTCTGGGCCGGTGCGCGCGGCAGCTGTATCCGCCGTGGCTAGATTCGGAGCAGCTCGGCCAGAACTACTTCCTAACGTAAGAGTACTTTTGGCTCGCTGTCAGTTGGATGACGATGATGAAGTAAGAGATCGAGCTATATTTTATAGTTCAATATTAGATTCCGGCGATGGCCAACTTATTAACGAATTTATAACAAATGTGTCTATACCAAACCCAGTGCTTCTTGAAAGCGCACTTCGTGATCATCTAGCCAATAGACCTGAAGAGCCGTTCAATATGGACTCGGTCCCAACAGTTGAAGAGCCCAAGCAAATCAAGGAATCCCCAATAGAAGTCGAACCCCACAAACCCATTGTCTCTCGTGAAGAACAGTATGCCGACCAATTAAAAGCGATTCCTGGAATTGATAAACTTGGGCCTGTATTTAAGACTTGCGAGGCAGTCGAATTGACTGAACCCGAGACCGAATACCGAGTTCGCTGCGTAAAGCACGTCTATGCGCGCCATCTGGTGCTCCAGTTTGAATGTCTTAACACACTTAGCGATCAAATTCTTGAAAAAGTGCATGTGCGGTTGGAGCCTGCACCAGGATACAGACTTGTCGTCGAGGTGCCCTGCGAGCAGCTGCCTTATGATAAACAGGGAAGTATATTTTGTATCTTACAGTTCCCAGAAAATCCGATTGAGACATTAGGATCGTTTGGTGCTACACTTGAATTCGTGGTACGTGATTGTGACCCAACTACCGGCTTACCAGATACCGGAGAAGGTTACGCTGATACATATCCTTTAGAGGATGTCGAGATTGGTTGTGCTGATCAATTTAGAACTAGAGCCGCGTCTGACGATTGGGAAGCATCTTGGGAGAGAGCTTCAACAGCAGCTGAAGCTTGTGATACTTTTGAGCTATCCCAGAGAGATGTGAGTGAAGCTGCATCAGCTGTCTGTACTCATTTGGGTCTGCCGAAAGCCGCTATAGGCGGAGGATCCGATGCAGTTAAAGATATACGAGGGGGTGGGTTATGGAGAGAAGGGGCTCCCGCGCTGCTCAGGGCCCGATTAGTTGCTGCACAAGGCACCGTAACTATGCAACTAGCCGTGCGCTCTTCTCGAGATGATGTTGCTACTCTTTTATTAGTAGCTGTTGGCTAAAATATTAATAATTTTCTCACAATATTACAGTCATACATTTACTTTATTTTCCTATCAATATGCTAAATCCCAAGCCACTATTTAATGTAAAATAATGTTAATTTAATAAATCTTATATTGATGTTGTAAGAGAAATGTAAAACATGCTATTTCTTTGAGGATTAATAAAGTCATAAATGGGTAAAACCACTTGTTTCATTTGTAATTTTCCAGTAAGTTTCTTTTCCTTTTATGCGAATACTGAAATTTCAAAGCATTACAGATGGTCAGTAAAGTGCAAAGCAACAAAGGTGTACCTAATTATCGCTATAAGAATTGCCATTGACTTTTTGCAACGATATAATTGTGTAACCTTGTGACTTATTTATCCGATAGCCTTGTAGTTACAGCCTTAAAAGTAAACAAAGATTGATCGAAAAGACCAAAAAGGTCGTCAGGTACTGCGGCATCCCAAATCTGACTTGGGTTCTCATCTGAGGTTCTCACACAGTCATACAAACTTACATTTTTATTTTGACGTGACAACGTCTTATAAATTGGTTTGCCGGGTGACACTTCAAGAAACTGCGTTACGCTCCGCTCACGTTATGCGCTCACAATGAGAGCGAGTGAGAGGCATGGTTAGCCCGCCTAAGAGCGAGAGAGACAGACATAAAAAGTGAAAGGCACGCGTCCCTTCCACTCGAGCACGAATGAATATTCACATTAAAATTATTTTACCACTCAAAGTCGTTGTCACGTAAAACTTTCGCCCGTATACCGACTTTACAGGCAACAGGTTTTTTTTACTTAGTTTTTCATGTTTGAGCTCTAAACGCGTTCGAGACTTATTTGGTGACGTTATTGCTAGCCTCTTCATTATTATTTTTAAATATGGAATTTTTAAAAACTGTTCTTTATTAAGGCGTCTGAATGGAACGGAATAGCGTGGGAATAGCTGCCGAAACGCCTGTCAAAGAGGAGGCGTTTTTCAGACTGCAACCATGGTTTTTAAGGTTCTAAAGGCAACAGTAGTTTTTGTTTATACAATTTAAATAATTCTATACACAAATAATCGAACTAATGATATTAAGGTAATAATAGTTATGTGTTATATATTATATATTTTTATCCTTCTTATAAAAAAATGTATTTGAAAAAAAAGCTTTCAATGAGTTGGCGGAATAACAAAAGCCAATGCCTTATGAAATATGAAAGCTAACAAAAACGCCTGCATTTATTTGTCAATTCTATTTTAATTTCTCTTTATTTTATTTAGCTTTAGTCTTTAATTATACTGTCGCATCACGACACACTTCCACCTAAGGGCCCTTGGGTCTTGTTACCCCAGGCTCAGTCTACCCCGTAAGGGGTGAAGACGTGATTTGTGTATGTATGTAACAAACAATTTCAGGATTTTTGAAAATCTCGAAAAGCGGGACCGGGTGTAAAAGGGATTTATGTATACGATTACTTTGAAAGGTTCTTACCTCTTGGCATACGTAATTATGTCAACTGCAAACTGATTTTAAAGAAAATTATAGACGTACCTAGTAGGTATTTAGTAAAAAACTTCTTTGAGGATCACGTAGG
Organism: Pandemis corylana; assembly: GCA_949127965.1. Taxonomy (NCBI): domain Eukaryota; kingdom Metazoa; phylum Arthropoda; class Insecta; order Lepidoptera; family Tortricidae; genus Pandemis; species Pandemis corylana. The sequence goes on from OX421850.1 coordinate 24,903,770, forward strand.
TGCTAAAACAAGGAATTTTTAGAATTTCCGACAGAACAAAAGGACGGGACAAAAAAATAGTGCAAGTGGAAGAAATACAAACAACGAATCTCTTCGTACTAAAATATGACTTGCCTTTGGCCGGTTTTTGTATCTTTTCGATGGGAGAGAGGAAGAAGTTTTACCTCAAATTATGGTTCTGCGCGGACGAAGTCGCGGGTAAAAGCTGGTCCATACATATAGGTGCATAGGTACTAATAAAGCTGAAGAGGGTCGAAAGTCTGTACTTACATGGAATATAATATACAAATGAGGGGCTACTTAGAGTCGATAACAGAACACGTTCCAACAGTTTTTAGAATTGTTGTCTGTTTGTCAGTATATTTGCGAGCGCATCACGTGAAAAAGGCTGAATGGATTTTAATGCAATCTTTACAAGAAAATCCCCGGCCAGGTAATAGGCAAAGTACTTTTTTTACCCCGGAAAATTGCATAGTTCCCGCGGGATAGCGATTGACTTGGAAATTGCTAATTCTGCGCGGACGAAGTCGCGAGCAGAAGCTAGTCATTAAATAAAATGACTGTCCAACACAGACATCAGGTTTTAGATTTCCTCCCCACTCCTCTTGAACGCCACTAGTGCGAGCGGGGTGGCACGATACAAATTTTCGAATTTCGAAATCTAAAACCTGATGTCTGTGTTGGACAGTCATTTTATTTAATTACTAGCTGTTGCCCGCAACTTCGTCTGCGTAGAATTCGTTTACCCCTATCCCGCAGGAATTACGCAATTTTCCGGGATAAAAGTAGCCTATGTGTTATTCCAGACTATAATCTATCTATGTTCCAAATTTCATCCAGATCTGTCCAGCCGTTCTGGCGTGAAAGAGTCCTCCATACTCATAAACTTTCATACATACATACACAATTCACGTCTTTATCCCTTACGGGGTAGACAGCCTTAGGTAACAGATACCTACAAACTTTCACATTTATAATATTAGTAGGACTAGCTGTTGCTCGCGCATGTGGTAAGAATTTGGAACTTGCTCTACACGCCCAGCCAGTCACGTTGCTTATAAATGAAATTGCAAATATGTAAACAATAGGTTTCCTAACAGAGTTTCCGATTTCAGCCAGCGGAAATCTCGCAAATGCCGTAGGTCTTTGAATGTTCAGGCAACATTCGAAAGTTTTAAAATAAGAACGGTACCTACCTAATATTTTGTAACCGGTGGGAACAGTGAAACAGTAAAGATAAATTTACTGGAAAAATAATTCTATAGCCTGGGAGTATAAAAATAATTAAAAAGAAAATAGTATTTTATGCAACAGTTGTATTAGAGGGATCAAAAAAGGCGAGTGGTGTGGGTTGATGTGAGCGTGGCGAACATTGTAAGAAATACGCCACGCGCTTTTTTTGACTTACTTATACAACGTTGCATACAATACTTTTTCTGCGACTATGTTGGTACTTAATAAATGAAAGTAATACGTTCTCCGAAAATGAAGAAGTCCGGCGTTCCAGTCTCCACGGCATGAAATCCTCGTAGGAGATTTTCTAGGCAACAAATTTTCCATCAGTTCCTGGGCCGCCGCGGATAATTCTTCCGGTGTTGATTTAATCACTTTCTTATCCATGCTATTTTATGATACGTTACAAAACTTTGTTAAAACGTGGTTAAAACTATTTCAATCAAACGACAAAGAAGTCAAACAAGACACGAGCGGGAAACATGAAATTTGTTTATCGTAAACTTTGTTTTTATCAACGTTTACTTTTTTACAGCCTTGCGTTCTTGGTGCATTTAGCCAAAACGTTTACTAACTTGCCAGTTGACGTTACTAAAAAAATCTTGTTTGCTATGTTGGCAACTATGCATTTAGTTCAGAATGTTTCAGTTCCATAAAAAACCATATTAATGAAATAATTTGTTAAGTTGGTAATCATACATTTTCATCGTAAATTTCATGTTGATCATGTTAAAGTTTTACCTAGGTCTGGCTGTCTATGGTTGGCAGAGTAACGATGGAATGCTTTTAGAGACATAAGCCAACAAGTGCTTTTAGAGAGAATAGACAATATAGACTTCTCCAAAGTCTTTTTATACATACATATATCACGTCTTTATCCCTTACGGGGTAGACAGAGCCTAAGGTAACAAAACCTACAGGCCATGTTTTGAAAGATTGTGGGCGCATATACATGGAAAATGGAATCAAAATAGTGATGAGTTGCTAGCCGCATCGCCTATTACATGATTCTTATATGATTTTCGCCCATTCCCTCGATGAGCTTTTACCATATGCGCGGGAAGAGAAGCAACTGGTACATTCTATGTTTTTTCTTAGCTCCCAGACCAGCATGGAAGAAGTTTTTATGAGTGTTCTTATAATGGTGCTCGTGATTACATAAATCACAGATAATAGTAGATACAGGAGTAGAAAAAACAACTTAACCTTTGACTGACTACTACCTGGTTTTTACGTAGCACTTACACCGATGTAACTGGGTACCGTCTGAGAGACGTCCATTTTAAAACGCGGTAGTTACTAAGAATTCAATTTACATGTTAGTTTCTTTTTAGATTTTTTAATTCATATAAATATAAAATACTTGTTTAAAGTAACTAATTAAATAATATGTTATAAAAATAAAACCGGCTTTAGTTTTAAAAAAAATCTGTATTTATTCATGAGATCACACTATTAACTAAATTTTAGGAACTTAAACTTGAATCAGTCTCAGCATTTCTTATAATTAGGCAAAATTTTACAAAAAATATAAAAATAACTTTAGTTCTTGAATCAATCAACAAAAGAAATTAAATTAATACATAAAACATAAAACAATTAGGTACAACAGTCTCACATGGCTCATTTTACAATTACTGCATATTTGAAGGCAGGACGTAGGTTAGCTTATATACATAATATACTGTGACGTAGGGCACACGAGTTTGTTACATTTGCAACCAAAGTACTTTATTCGTCTTTTTAGGCGGCTTGGATTGCACTTGTTTTCGAACCCCTTAGTTAGTTCGTTTTCTGCAAACATTTCTCTTCTGTCGGGCTTAGCCAACGGATAATGCTATCCCTCAGACTCTGCCAGGAAATCATTAACCGATGCCTAGGGTGCACCGGACCAAGCACTGCTCTTCCCCTCGGACGGATCCAAAACCGAACCGCAGCTCTTGACCACACGCGGAGGTAACCCCACTCGCACCCCTTGAAAAATATTGTCAAATCAAAAGTAATGACGTCTGTGAGAGGTATAGGTCGTCAGTTAAAGGTTAAACTAAGAATAACTAATCGAAAAAACCTATTGATAAACTTTAACTGACTGCTACTTTCTCCATGCTGGTCTGGGAGGAAAGAAAAAACATAGACCTACCAACTGCTTCACTTCCCGCGCAGCATCATAATGTAGGTACGGAGTCTCAGAAGTATTGTGTGATTAAGGTATGTGGTTGGTATTCCTATGACCAGTAAGGGACGCGATCGCGGAGCGGCGTGGCTTCGGCCACTGTCGGTCAACGCGTAACCCCGGCCCGTAGGCGCCGGGAACGTGGGCGCTTTTTCAAGACGGGGGCCACGAGGAGACAACCTCTATAAAAAATCCAAGCGGCACCAGCGGGGGAGGGCGGGACTTCCCAAACCTGCATTGCACAGGTGCCGCGAAGAGGGAACCCCATCCTGGGGTGGTCGTGGGGCGCCGCGGTGACACCGAGTGCTCCCGTAACGCCTCACATACGACTGAATAGGGAATCCGTGTGGTTTTTAGTGGGTATGCCTGCCGTCGTGGGAGAGCCCCACATACCTACCCTCGGTAAACCCGTACCCGGCGGATGCATAAGGCGCATTTTCCACACCATAAAAAAAATGATTGCATGTCAAGCTCAGCGATTACTTTCTTTTCTCTTCTTTTCTCTTTCCACTCTCAAGTTTCTTTTAGATACCTAGCTAATCTGATCACACTCTAGATGTGTTGCCAGCCTAGAAAAGACCAAGATAGAACACCTCATAAATCTTCTAACATATGTACATACTTAATATATAAATAATAAATAAATAATAAATAAATATCTTGGGACAAATTAAACCAATTGACCCAGCCCCAAACTAAGCAAAGCTTGTACTATGGGTACCAGGCAACGGATAAACATACTTATATAATGTAGATAAATACATAATTAAATACATACAACATCCATGACTCGGGCACAAACATTCGTATTCATCATACAACTGTCTGCCCCTACAGGGATTCGAACCCGGGACCTCTAGCTTCATAGCCAGGGTCACTAACCACTAGGCTATCCGGTCGTCAGATATAATTGTAAGACGTCGATGTCTGTACATAGAAGATTATTAGAGAAAAAAAAAACTAAGGGGGACTAACTAACTTCAGATGACTTGTTGCGTTTTTTTCGAAATGCCACCTTCTTCCTTCTTCTTTTTTTTCATGCATTATTTAATGGGATACCAAATGATAGAGGAAGAAGTCCCGAGTTCAAAAATGTGGTAGGTACATGTAATTATGTTACAATAATACTAAGCAACGGAAGAATAATAAAGCTCTCTATGGATGCATTAGAGCCGCTATTTGTTAATAGATGTCGCTTTATGAATGTCGTTTGCTAACTAAATGAAGTATCTATTTTCCGGCTTCTGCACTTCAAAATTTGTTGACGGTCTGTCGAAAGATGAAATTATACCTACCAAAAAAATATTTAGGTCTGCGGTCTCTTAGAGATGTGGAAAAACCAACCCTCTAAGTCAACGCAATCACAAGGTAGCTAGGTATAGTCATTAAAACGGCTTTTTTATACAAATTGTCTCTTCAATTGTCCTAGAAATTTGTAATTTGGTAAATGTATAAGCGCGTTCATGGAACAAGGAACAGTTGTGTAAGTAAAGGTAAACATAATAAAGGTTATATAACCCTATTGGACAACAGATGGCTCTGGTTGTATCATATTTTGATGTGATTTTAAGTCTGTTTTCTAGAGTTTATTGACATTCTAAAAATATATTATATGACATGCAATAGTTAAAAATAATAATATACTATCCAATTTAAATCAAATATTTTCTGCAATCATATTGTTTCATATTGACAATAGATGTCGCTGTAATGGAAATAAACAAGGTATTGTTATAGTTATAGATCTACAATGATGTTAGCTACAATTACAAATTACAAAACTTTTTTACTTCTGTTTAGTTGTCTTTGTTTCTGCAACTTTACTGGAGTAACTAAATATACGTCTTCAGAAGTCCGGACTTTGTTTTGTTACTGGGATCCCGTTTGTTCAGCTTGTAAAAGTTGCTCTCATAACATATCACAGCTAAAATCAAATCAATATTTTTCTATGTCTGTTTATACAGGAGCAAGGCTCTACTAACACTGGTTATAATAAACTTGCCGATTTACGGTACGCAAGTCCGACTCGCACTTGGCCGGTTTTTTAAAACAAAGTGTCTTCAAGCTTTAAGCACTGAACCGATTTAATGAAATTTGGTACAGAGATAAATAGACATATTGATAAACAGTTACATGGCAGAAATAGGATATTATAGTAATGGTAGGATGATAAAAAAAATACATGGATTTTTCATCATCTCCGGTAAATGACGTCAAACACTCGTTATGTTTTCATGGAACTTAACTAACGCGTCACCTATTTCGCCACCGCGTCCCCCTTGGTTTGCTGCATAAAGCCAGAGAACACGCATTTTCGTCTTACACGGACTTCGGACTTTGGGTACAATTTTATCTCAAATAGTTGCCAAATAACTTTGTCACGTTTTGTGATTATTTCCGGCTGTTTCATACCTAGAAAGTTTCAAAGTTCGAATACTTTTTTACCTTATTTAGCATTTGTACCCTGAAATTGAATATGCTTGCTAATTTTTCTGACGATACATAGGTACATACATATGGTAATTTTTCTCAGAAAATGCAAATAAAGGAAAAAAACATTATGTTCAATTTTGAGCTATTTATTAAAATTTACACCTTAATTACTCGTTAAACGTAAGATTACTTACATTGATAAACAAAAAAATTACGAATCCATAAAACATAAAGATCTTAAAAATGTGACTGCTGCAATTTTTTTCAGTAATAAAGTTGATTTATTAAATTCTAATTACATTTATGTCATAGAAAATCTCATCCTACCTACTAATATTATAAATGTGAAAGTTTGTGAGTATGGATGTTTGGATGTTTGTTACTCTTTCACGCCAGAACGGCTGGACAGATCGGGATGAAATTTGGAACATATATAGATTATAGTCTGGAATAACACATATGCCACTTTTTATCCCGGAAAATTGCGCAATTCCCGCGGGATAGCGATAAACGAATTCTATGCAGACGAAGTTGCGGGCAACAGCTAGTAAATATATCAATATACATGTAAATCGTACTGTTGAATTTCGATGCTTTATACTGATTACGTTATTCATAATAATTTTCTTAAATACAATAAAAATAGGATTTTCACTTCTCATGCTCTAAAAGTAGGTCAATATAGCCTTACGAGGCGGGGCTAAAGTGAGTACTTAGTCCCTAGGGAGTAAAAGTAATAATTTTTTTAATTTACTTTGAGTGACTTAGATAAACTCAAACAGCCAGTACTTGCTTAGTTTTTGGCATAAAGTAAATTTTCAATAAGTGAAGGAATTTCATTACCACTCTTTAAGCCACATTTAAAAATTATCACACGAAACGATGATAAAAATAATTTAACAATCACAATAAATAAACTTACAGTTTCACACAGATCGTTGTAATGCGGAAACAAAATAAAAAAGTATGCTTGTGTGTGGACCATTTTCATGACGGAAATGTTACGTTCTTAGTCTACGTGGACTTAGTTATATGCTTTTTCCGCATAGAAGGTGGCGCCATTCTATTTTTTTCAGTTTGTGTATGGACCATTTCGCCGATGCGATTTTGTTATATCTGTGTCTGGTTGGAAAAAAAAAAACCGCGAAAATTTTGGAATTGTTGTAGAGCGTAAATCGTAAACGATTAAAATAAATTGATTATTCTCACAATGTCGTCAAGTGATAGTGAAAATTATGATGTCGAGCAAAGAGCAAAAGACATAATTGATAATCTTTTGCCGCCGAAATCTAGAAAGATTTATTTAAAAACCTATGAAAGTTTTATGGACTGGAGGAATAAACGCAAATTTGATTGCATTGCTAAAACGATTGTCTAGTGGACATAAAAGAAAAAAGTCGAAAGTTTTTACGTCTGAGGACGTAGTAACGTTTTTAAATAACGCTCCTAATGAAAAATATTTAGCAACCAAGGTATGTTTATGTACAATTTTAACACTTTTATTATTCAATTAAAGGCAACAAGTACGTTATGTATATTTTTATCAAAAACTTATTTACAGGTCGCCTTGATTTTCGGCATAAGTGGCGCATGCAGAGGGATGGAACTGGTGAACATTACTCTGGCACATGTCGAAAACGACACTAAATTACAGGCTGTAAATTTGCCTAATACGAAGACAAATAAACAGCGAAAATTAGTAATATCTGGAGAGTACTTGAAAATAGTTAAAGCTTAAAAGACATGGTGGTTGGAGGTCGGACCAAGTAGCTGAAGGGTACATTGAAGAGTCCATACAAAATAAGTACAACATCACCCAGCAAATTACATCAGGCATTAACATAACTTCACAAAATGAGCCACGTCCGTCTACATCGCGTGATATGTCACATGAATTCCAGCAGTCGAATAATCGAAATGAGATCTGTGACGAAAAGTCTGAAATTTTGCCGACATCTCCGACTTTTAACACAACAGCTGACATCAGACTTCTCACAAAATTCCCAAATACAAGCTACGAGTACGCGTGTCAATATTCCCGGACCGACCATAATTTACAATATTAAAAATAATTCAAATTGTACGTTTAACTTTTTATTTTTTATTTTTTGATTAAATCTTTTTGTACTAAATTGACTATTTTTTTCTCGCAATTGAAGTGAAAAATAGAGTTTTCACCTCGAGACTAAAAGCCCATATAAACCCTCGGATAAATAGACACCCTCGCTATCGCTCGGGTGGCTAACCACCTCGGGTATATATTGGCTTAGTTTAGTCCCTCGATAAAAAATATACTTTAAATCCTATTTTTTAAATATTTAGAACAACTATTTTCGCATGTTTTTTGCAATCTTTATGTTTTATGGATTCGTATTTTTTTTGTTTATCAATGTAACACGAAATCTTACTTTTAACGAGTAATTAAAGTGTAAATTTTAAGAAATAGCTCAAAATTGAACATAATGTTTTTTTCGTTTAATTGCATTTTCTGATAACATTTACCATAGATAGTAATGTATATATTTTTTATACCATCAGAAAGTAGAGATTTCAACGAACAAAAAGGCCACCGACTTTTTTAAAAAAGCAGATATTTTGACGTGAGAATTTTCGATTGAAAATTAGGGTGCTTTTTCGATATTAATTATTAAGTCAAAATAAGGTGAAAAAATGAATCTTTCAAATAAAAAAAATACTGTATATTCGGGACATAAAAAGGTTTTCTTCATCAAATTTCGTGTTAAAACATTCTTTTTTTGCGAAAGATAAAAATAAAAAACCAAAAACTTGGTTATTTGAATTTTTCACATACATTTTAAGGTTATGTGAAAAAAGTGTAAGAATAAAAGTTATAGATCTTTTTATTACCTACAACTTTGCAATTTAACTTTTTTTCATAAGACTTGTAGTTTTGCCGGAAATCGAGATAAACCGTTTTTCACCCTTAACTACTCACCCCCTTCCCCTTCCCGACCTCAGATCGCCCGTAATTTATTTTTCCTTTCATTTTTGTAATATTTTCTACCTTTTCTAATGGGTTTCATCCTACTATATTTTTTTTTGTCTCAAAAATTATCGACCCTGGCCTAATAATATAATAATATAAAATAGTATTTCAACAATCACAACATGTGCTCGTACTGCATTCATGTATTTCTAGCTACTTACGTTGCGTTGTAAGTACTTACCTACCTATCTACTACTTACTACTTACCTTTATCCTACTTTCCTAAGTACCTAAGTAAGTTAGGTATGAATGCATTTATTTACTCTCGTAAGTACGAGCGTGCCAACAAAATTAAGATTTAATCCAATTGTGAAACAAGTTTTTTTAAATTATGTTAGGTAACTAAGTGTCCAGAAGAGCTGGATAAGCCTGTGAAAAAAATGACATTTTTTTACAAGCTTTTATGTTGTGTACAACGCTCATAAATGTCTCATTTTAACAAATGTGACACTACATAGTCTGTCTCACTCGTTGAACACGCTTCTTAGCCATCTCACGTTTTTTTGAGCGTGAACGATAGTGCTGTATTGTGTATGTATTTGTATTGGTTATCGACAAGTGGATAATGCAAATTGCTCTGTAATTTGCTTGTGAACTGGAGGATGTTTGTATTTTTGAATATTTAAACTATTAAATTTTCCAATATTTTATTTTATAATTAACCTACTCACTATTAATGGATTACAGCGGCTTGTAGAAAATGATAAGTACATAGGTCAATACTTATTTTCCAAATCAAGCTAAATTATGAAGGACGAGAAATGTTTTGAATATCTAATATTGAAGATGATTATGCACCTAAAAGTTGAATTTGTTGGTGTATTTCTTGGTACTATATTATGCTATTTTAAAACCTAAGACTTGGTTGTCTATAGTAGGTGTTAATGGATAGTTTCATAAAAGTGCAGGCATGTTATAAGACCCAACCTTTTCTACCTTTTCACTTGGGAAATACTACCATAATTATCTTATCACGCAAATTGATTACACTAGAAAATAAAATAGCATGTCATTTATTTAAGACGTAGGGCCAGTTTCACCACTCTCTGTTAAGTTCCAGTTATCTTAAGTGTCAGTTATCTATGATTCCTTCTCTATTTATTACTATGAAACAGACAGCTATGGAATCATAGATAACGGACACTTAAGATGAGATGACTAGAAAGAAATTAACAGACAGTGGTGAAACTTTTTTACTATGACCTCATTAGGTAGGTAACTACACGGTGTTTCTAGTAGATTTGGAGCAAATCTGTCAGAAATGTCTTTTAAGTGTATCCTATTTTCCAACAAGTTTATACAAATGTTTTGAAATCTAAAAAATTGCAATATATAAATACCAAATTCCTGACAAAAAAAAACGAATTTCTACCAACTTCTGTTATTAGAAGAAAAAATGCTCAGTACGACTTTTCTTCTGCAACTCTGGTTTTACTAGATTTTAAAGTGGATTTTGTGAAATGATGACGACTGAAGTAAATAAACGTGTTAAAAATTTATGGTTATCGTCGGCACTGCAGTACATCACTAAATTCGTCAGTTCAGTACGAGTACGAGCTGCGCTGCGGCAGCGAGTTACTGACAGGCAGGACAGTCGTCAGTCGTGTTATCTACACCGTCCGGAGTGAAATACGGAATATCATCGTAATAAGTTAATACTGTCCTATACTTTCAAAGAAAACATTGAGTGTTTTGTAGAAGTTTATGTTGTTTCTGCGTGAACTCTAATGTTTACACTGGATACACATAAATCAGTGAATTATAAAAGTGTGGACTAACAACTAACTTGAAGTTTTCCAAGTGGTTTTTACTACAAATACTGCATTGTGACGGTACGGATGTGTTCGGGCTCAGGTAAGACTTAAAGATATATTCTTATATTGGTCCAATTATCCATCAGAAAACTATGACAAGCGAAAATAATTTTCTATTTTAACCATACTCTTACTAGTAACATTTATAAATAAATACTTAAATACATAGGTTGCCTTGCTGGAAAGAGTTAAATTTCGATTTAGTGTTAAACTAGAAGTAGTAGTCTTAACATATAAATAGGTAACCATCAGCCAAGCTCAAGCTTTCAACCCAAGTATAAGATTTAAATTATTCCTGCATGACACCCTAATATGAATGCGAAAGTAACGATTTATCTTTCTCTCTGTGATTGATGTCACTTCATGGTACAACCGCTGTACCAATATTTAGGAAAGGCACAGTTTAAACAAAACAAAAATATACTAATTTGGGAAAGCTAGTTGGTTACCACAGAATGGTTATTAACATTGTTTAAGTTGTAGTTTTGTGCTCTTCTAATGTTTAGTAGCATTTTTTAATTCTATTATTCTTATTTTTTTGGGGATTAATAGTTAGATTTTAGATTTTATGTTCATTTGTAATTACTTCATTGTGTTAAACCCTTAGGCGGAAAATTATTTTTTCAACACAATCGCACATATTGACAAAGCAACTAGTATTAATATAAGCTCAGCCATTACCTCTCGTATTTTGTTTGGGGGAAATATAGGTCAGTTTAGACTTGCAAGGAAAATCCTGTAAGTTGCTTCGCGCACTGGGTCGACAACTTACAAACCGTTCGCATCAGAGGGGCTACTCCGAAATTCGATTTTCGAAGTTCGTTTCGTTCCGTTCCGCTCACACTAATAGTCATTAATTTGAGAGTGAAAGGGACGGTATGACACGAAGTTCGAAAATCGGATTTCGGAGTATAAGGCCAGGGCCTGGCAGTTGTGTCATGTAGCTTGCAGATTTTTTTAAATACAAATCTGAACTACGATAATAGTCTAATGGCCAGTTGTTTACAAAAATATACTTGATTTAGTTGCTAAACCTTGACAGGAATAAAACAATGGGCGAACTAGTATTGCTGCATATTCCTCAGAAACCCCCAAGGCAATGCGAATTTCTTTGAAATTAATATTTTTAATTCTTCTTACCTTTAATCAAGCATTAAAAAAAAAATTGGTATTGTTCATTTTTAAAGTATGCTCCAATTCGAAAACCACTTAGAGGAAAACAATTAATTATCTATTCTATTATATATCTTGTCCGTTTTCAAAAATATGTTATGATTGCTGATATTTTGTGAAAGTACTTTTGATCTTTGTTTGACCTAACAACCCTGTGTTTTGGTAGAATTGGGCATTAAATGTTTGCCACTATAGTACAGTTTGTTTCATTTAAGATGGCGAAAATACAATTAACGCGGGATTTTACAACTTCTTTTGTTGCTGAATAGGAAAGGAAAAGATAACAAAGAGACATAATAAAACTAACGAAGTAGGCACGTGTACTGGAGTAGCTCAACCCTTCTTGATCTTTTAAATGAAAGATTTTAAATTTTATTTAAAATATGATTAATAATACACAAAAAACAACACATACATATTACATTGAAAACTTAGAACACCAAAATCCAATCAGAAGCATTGAAAGTTCAGTAAAGTATAGCCAGGTTGTAAAAAAGAGACTATTTTTGCAAATATAACACATGTACTAAAAGAGCGAAAGCCAGTTAGACACTAACAAAATATTGGACTTAAGCCTAGAAAGTATCCCTTCCTATTGATTATTGTTTATTACCTGAACTGGAGCCTTTTAAGTATTATAGGAGTATTGTTTTCCAAATACAATTACATTGCGGCTAACACTCAGGTAAAAATGTCTTATACCTACTATTAAAAAATTGTACAAAGTGATAATGACACAGTATATAATTTTTATTTTAGAAACGCACGTCGTCTATTGTAACACCGGCCAACAACATCAAAACTATCAAGATTGTTTGTTCACGGTATACTTTGGGCCTAACAATAGTGGTTTTACAACCCCACTTGAAGATAACAATTAAACAATAGATGTTGGTTTTAAGTACTTTTCGTCATCTTAAATGAAACAAACTATAACTGTCATTGTCACATCTATATCATAACATTACATTCCTATTTATCTACAAACGTTAAAATTAAAAGCTAATTCAAAGTATCAAACTGTGAAATACACAATGGATATTTTCGACACACCCTAAGAAAAAGTGCGTATCTACAAAAATCAAATTTTACAGGAGTGTTTTAAAGTTTCTATAAATTTAAAATCGCAATTGCGTGGTATGGTTTGTTTCATTTAAGATGACGAAAAGTACTCAAAACCGACATCTATTGTTCAATTGTTAACTTCAAGTGGGGTTGTAAAACCATTAGCGTTAGGCCTAAAGTATACCGTGAACAAACAATCTTGATAGTTTTGAATTTTAATGTTGTTGGTCGCTGTTACACTAGACGACGTGCGTTTCTAAAATAATAATATATACTGTGTCAAAATCACTTTGTACAATTGGCATTGTTAATTTTTTTTAGTATGCTCCAATTCGAAAACCATTTCGAGGAAAACCATCAATTATCCGATTTATCTTGTCCGATTTCAAAAATACTATATGATTGCAGATATTTTTGTAAAAGTAATTTTAATCTTTGTTTGACCTAACGACCCGGTTTTTAGACAGAATCCACGATTGAATGTTTGCCACAAAAGTGAAAAAAAAAAAGTCTGGCTGTGGCAACTGTCACCTGTCACTGTCAAATCTACAAACGTTAGAAATTGAAATTTCCAATTTGAAAATACGGCCGCAATATAATTAATTAATTAATTGAATAAATAAAACCACTTGTAAAACTGCCAAAAATACACAATGGATATTTATAAAAAATGTTTTGAAGAAGAAGAAGTTGAGACTTCACACACACATTCACAGAGCTATGACATTGACGTATCGACAAAACCATAGACAAAGCCGTTTTTTTTTATGGCTGAGCGAAGGCGATTGGGATTCTGTCTAAATTCACAAATTATCAAACAGCGCAAAAATATTTATTATTAATTAATAAAGCTACGTAAACACATAATATTCAAATTAGTTGCTTGAAATAGTCCATTTTATCAAATAAATGTGTTAAAAGCACAGCTTAAAAAAAATGAACAATGCCAATTGTTTAATAGTAGGTATAAGACATTTTTACCCGAGTGTTAGCCGCACTGTAATTGTATTTGGAAAACAATACACCTATTATACTTAAAAGGGTCCAGTTCAGGTAATAAACAATAATCAATAGGAGTGGATACTTTCTAGGCTTAAGTGCAATATTTTGTTAGTGTCTAACTGGCTTTCGTTCTTTTAGTACATGTGTTATATTTGCAAAAATAGTCTCTTTTTTACAACCTGGCTATACTTTACTGAACTTTCAATGCTTCTGATTGGATTTTGGTGTTCTAAGTTTTCAATGTAATATGTATGTGTTGTTTTTTTGTGTATTAATAATCATATTTTAAATAAAATTTAAAATCTTTCATTTCAAAGATCAAGAAGGGTTGAGCTACTCCAGTACACACGTGCCATACTGCGGTCAGTTTTTTTACGTCTCTTTGTTATTTTTTTCTTTCATATTCAGCAACAAAAGAAGTTGTAAAATCCCGCGTTAATTGCATTTTCGTCATTTTAAATGAAACAGACTATAACTATATATACCAGAGGATTGAAATTTGGCATGGAGTACAGTATTGTGACTATGTATTCGTGATTTTTTATATAATATTAAATACGGTAGTTTCTTAATAATTACAGTTATTCACTTATACGTGATAATATTTCGTCAACTCTGACGTGCAAGTAGCAGATACATACTTGTTCTATGTATATTTAACTTTGATGAAACAGTATCTGCCAGATATACATATAAAGATATACATATATAAGTAGTTCCAAATTTTACACTAGATTAATCAAGTGACAGATATTGTACAGCCTTTCCCAAGATAAAGACTGGTAGTGGTTGATACACATTTATCTTTATTGACTGCCTTATTAAGTAATCTGTATATGGCAGATGCACACTTCTTGTTCATATTGACTTACTTTACGCTATTTCGGTAAGTGACTGATGTTTAATAATGTTTCTTGTAATGAATACTGGAACTGACTAGTAAATACTTACCTTAAGCAATTCTTCCCAAAAGAAGTATGTAAATGGCAAATACATACTTGTTACGTGACAACTAGTAAAAAAAAATTAAAAATGTTGACTGTATATGACAGATGTACATTTCTTCGTAGAAACAATTTAAAAAAAAAAACAATAAGGAGCAGATGCATAACAATGCAATTCCTTGTAGCATTTTGTAAATTAGGAAGTATGATTGGTATTTACATACTTCTTATTCCACCCCCTCGATGTGTCCCGCGTAATATTAATAATAAAAATAATAATAAATATCATGGGGCAAATATTAAGAATAATTGAATAAGAGGCAAATATTAAGTTCTGCTCTGGAGTTTTTTTAGCAATGAATGTAAATAGTTCTACGTTTGGGAAAAAATATGTTCGGACCACTTTTTTCTGGTTTTTCTTAATGTAAATGATAAAGTTGATACCGTAGACTACGAAAATGTAATAGTCGCATAACTAAGTATCAGGCAGATACACACTTTTTCGTAGGGCGTGTCGTTGTTATAAAAATGTTTTTTGCCGGGATGTAACAATAGCTCGAGCAATAGCCCCAACAAAATCATTGAGAAAATTAGCAGAGGGAATGTTGTATGCAAGCTATTATGGAATATTTCAAAGTTTACAGTCCATTTTATCAAATAAAGGCACAGTTTAAAAAAAACGAACAATGCCTATTATTTTAACAGATATTCTTGTGTTTTGATTTATTTTATGTTCTTCATTCTGCAATGCTATGATTTGTTACATAATGTAGCTTCACAGTAATTAGTCTACAAAGTCATATTTAACCTTTTCTTCGTCTCTTCTTTCTTCTTCTTCTCTTCTTCTCTTCTTCTTCTTCTTTTTCTTTTATATATAGAAATGAATTCCTATTCGTTTGTCTCGCTCAAACTCGAGAATGGCTGGACCGATTTGGCTAATTTTGATTTTGAAATATTTTGTGGAAGTATAAGGTATAATTAAAAGGTGAGAAGATATTGAAAAATAAAATGAAAAACGAACGGGGCGAAGAGTGTATAATATTTTAAATGGTACTATGTTTTGTAAATTGTAGAGATAGGCTCTGGACTACAGGCCCATGTCCAAAAAATGTGGGTCATATGAACCACCAGGTGACGTATATAGGATGATATAAGAGCATAAAATAATAAGATTCAGCACTATGCCGTCACTTGTAAGCTGTCCAACTGAGTGCTGGTGAGAATTCAAAAGTGCAACCCTCGATTTTTTCCCCTTGTCGCATGATTTTTGTACGGCGTTGCGGAATAATGGATTAGAAGCTGTATTGAAACAGTATGAAACTGATGCCGTACAAATGGTGCGCCACAAAGTCGGTATATTTTTTTTAATTTTCTGACAATTTCCAGGGTAAATTTGGTCATTTCATTCTGTACGGCATCAGTTTCATACTGTTTCAATACAGCTTCTAATCCATTATTCCGCAACGCCGTACAAAAATCATGCGACAAGGGGAAAAAATCGAGGATTGCACTTTTGAATTCTCACCAGCACTCAGTTGGACAGCTTACAAGTGACGGCATAGTGCTGAATCTTATTATTTTATGCTCTTATATCGTCCTATATACGTCACCTGGTGGTTCATATGACACACATTTTTTGGACATGGGCCTGTAGTCTACTCCCTTTCCAGCGGACTTACAAACCCCATTTATTCCCTATCTCGTGGGAATTTTGAAAAATCCCGTCTTAGTGCATCTCTATGATACTTAATACTGAAGCAATATTTATTTACGTTGCGACTCTAGGCAGCTACGACCTTTGACATGTTTATCGCTATCCCGCGGGAACTATGCAATTATCCGGCATACAAAGTTGCCATTCACGAAAATCACCGTGCCATACTTTTCTGACGGTCCCAAATGGCCGCCATACCGCCTCAAAGGAGTAATTTATCGGAAAATACAAGAATTTTTGTGGAACAAAGCATTCGACACTCGCTATTTATCCGACACGTTCGATTAACGCCCACGCGATTGGGCCGCCGGTGTCAGCGCTATTAACATCATTTTCCTTTTTGTTATTACGTAGTTAGACCCCTGAAGAACCGCCATACTGGTACAAATGACCAAGTATTTTGTGTCACCATCTCCCGGTCTATTATCTGTACATGCGAAAAGCCTGTGTATAGTATATATCTAGAGAGGTCCTTAACCGTATATTTTATATTTATATTTATATAGCCCTTTTTATTCCGAGTTCGCTACAATTTCATTTTTGTTGTTGTTGTTTCTTTTTTATTATTAAATTGTCGCGTAATTCGGCGTGCCTCATGGCATAGGCCTCCTCCGTGTATTGGAGGGTTTGGGCTATAGTTCCCACGCGCGACCAGTGCGGATTGGGAACTTAACAGACACCATTGAATTTCTTCGCAGATGTGTGCAAGGTTTCCTCACGATGTTTTCCTTCACCGAAAAGCTCATGGCAAATTTCAAATGTAATTTTCGCACATCAATTTCGAAAAACTCAGAGGTGCGCGCGCCCGGGATTTGAACCCACGACACTCTGCTTGAGAGGCCACAGGTCAAACCACTAGGCTACCACGGCTTTTTATTAACCTTTTTATTAACCGTATATACCTAACATTAATCTAATGGTATAGCATTCTATATCTGGAATGTGCACTTTTTTAATTGCTATGTAATACGGCGAATGTAGATACCTGTGTGCTATGCGTTATGTATATATTTAACAGTTGACTCGGTGTGATTGGTGTAAGTGTAGAGCAATTAACCAATGCATTGGTAATAAAGGCCATCTCCAGTACATCAGTGATTTGGATTTCGTGATAGTTTTTCCTATCAATGATATCACTACATAGTATAAAACAAACTCGCTTTCCGCTGTCTGTCTGTCCCTATGTATGCTTAGATCCTTAAAACTACGCAACGGATTTTGATGCGGTTGTTTTAATAGATACTGTGATTCGAGAGGAGGGTTTATATGTGTACCTAATACGCAGACGAAGGCGCGGGCAGAAGCTAGTTTGCTTTATATACTAAAACAATGGTATTATAGTTTAAAAAAATATGATCATGCCTGTATTAAGTTGTAAATATTAATTAATTTAGTTGTAAGTATGTATTTCATTTTTTACATGTAAGGCTTGTTGAATATTCCTGGCAATTAACAAAAATACTTTAGATTTTGATCATAATTATTAGGTACTTGCCCACCTCTAGAGGTGCCCTGCTTGATCTTGAGTGTAGCAGGCGCAGCGGTGGTGTGGCGAAAGAAAATCCATTAAATTTAACTCCTCCTCCCCTAAATTTAGTTCCTCCATGTTGGAAAATTAAATAGTTCATCGTTATAAGTTTGATTGTTTTTTCTCAGGTTTAAACACCACAAGTTATAACAAACATGGATAACCTGGACGATTCCGAAAATAATGCCAAGATTTCCGATTCAGCGTATTCGAATAGTTGCAGTAACAGCCAGTCACGAAGGAGGTAAGTTAATTCATTAAGCTTAAAATCTAGACAAACGGCAGTGTGTCAGCCAATTTTCAAAAATCAACAATAGAGCAAGATCCCGCGACGGCCAGACCTTCGTTATTTTATAAAAGCTGAAAGTTTCTCTCTGAAAACACAAGTACTCAAAAATATTGAGCAAAAATAAAAAATTGAAAAGTTAGCTAAAAATTGTGCTATGATCAAAACATTGAAACAAACAAGGTTGTTCACTTTCGAAAAAACCTAAAAGTCCGAATATCTCAGAAACCGTGCAACTTTTGCTAAACCTATTATAGCTTTATTATAACGTCCTATGTGCCCTCTATCCATAGTTCAAGGATTATCCACTCATTACCTAACACCCTGTATAAGCATACTCGGATATAATGTCAACAACGGCATTGTTAAACCAGATCCAGAACGACTACGCCCGCTCTGCGAAATGCCGTTACCTCAAGATTCAGCGATAGGATTATTTTCTCATTACTCTAAAGGGGTACCAAATTTTTCAAATAAACTACATCTACTAACACAAGTAGATAATTACCCGATGAGCGCTCAATAACTCGCATCTTTCGAAGAATTCAAGACTACTATTGCCAGCCATATTAGCTGCCATTGTTCCTGATGAGACATTCACGGTAGAAACTGACGCTTCTCTATTGCTGCCTCGCTGACTCAAAATGGCCGGTCTATAGCTTTCTTTCCAAAATCTCTGAACATAGTGAAAAAAATATCTGATCATAGAAAAAGAAGCCATCATAAAATGTCTAAAAAAATGGATACATTATTTACTCGGGCGAACATTTTATCTAATAACAGATCAAAAATCCGTTGCATACATGCTGCAAGGTCATGCCAGTAAAATCAAAAACGATAAAATCCAAAGATGGAAGATTGAATTGTCCAATTACAAATTGGATATGAAATACCGCCCTGAACACAAAACGCGGTGGCCGAATCTTTGTCGAGACAAGAGTGTGGCGTGACAACAGAGGGAAGTCTCGTAGAATTAGATCAGATATTATGTCACCCTGGAGTCGCGCGCATGACTCATTGGGTAAGATCGAAAAATTAACCATACACCAGCGATGACGTGAAAAGAATCATATCGTCATGTCCGATATGCGCAGAAATCAAACCCAGGTTCAATAAAACCTTTGTTACACTAGTCAAAGCAACCGCCCCCCTTAGAACGATTATCTATATACGGATTTCAAGGGCCCTCCGCCATCATCCACTCGAAACAAATTTATTTTAAACATCATAGATGAATACTCAAGATTTATGTTTGCCTATCCATGCCCAGATATGAGTACTGAAACGGCCATAAAAAAGTTGTCAGAATTATTCTCAATATTCGGAATGCCGGCTACTATCCACACTGATCAAGAGGCATCTTTCATGTCTGCCGGTATCAAAGCAAAGATTTCTTGCATTCCAAGGGCAGTCGACGAGTCGTACTTCGCCGTACGATCCCTGAGGTAACACCTTGCACCTTAAAAGAGTAGGTGACTTACTTCATCTTCATTTCGTCGTTATGTCAAAAACTATCCTCGCGTAGACAATTATTCATTTTTTTCAAAATCACCCCGGTTTACAGTATAACTATAACATATTATACAAATATTGAGAGCCCAAATGCAAAAATTCGTCGTCTGTAGTTATGTACCCTGCAGACGCATACTCGTGCTAGCCTTGCCGGCAATCGAAGTCACGCGGCGCGCCGCACGTCCCGAATCTAGTCGCATTGGCACGCAGTAAAGAGCAAAAAGAGATTTCAAACTCCAACGTCAACATTCCTACGTCCTGTCCTACCTTCATAACATAGGCATTCTTATATCCCTAACTAGCTTCTGCCTAGAATTATACATATAAACCTTCCTCTTGAATCATTCTATCTACGTGTACTATTATCTACTATGGTAGGTACCTATTAAAAAAAACAGAATCAAAATCCGTTGCGTAGTTTTAAAGATCTAAGCATACAAGGGGATAGACAGACTGACAGCGGAAAGCGACTTTGTTTTAATATTATGTAGTAATATCCCTACATCTTGAAAATATAGATTGGATTTTTTTTAATAATGTTTTATAGCTTATACGGTTGAGGTAAAAAATCTTAGCTGCCTATAAATAAGCGCTTGTTAGGCTTTTTTGATATTCTATGGTTTCCGTCCGTTACTACGACAATTTCGACAGCGTTGAGTAAAACCGTCGTTTAAAACGTGTCTTTTATTTTATGTTAAATAAAGAAAACAAATTGCCCAACCCAAATCAAGCATTAGCCAACGGCTGTTTATTTTATATAACCGTTGTTGCTCAAGCTCAGGTTACCCTTCCCTCTTCGAGGAAAACCGTAACGCTCGCGCACACGAGGAGGTTATCCGACTTGCATCTCAATATTAACTTAAAATTCGTAGTTCTTTGGTTTTAACTTGATATTTGCCTTTGCAAGGCTCAAGGCACACACAAAACATATGGTCCAGCAGCCACCGCCTGTTTTTTTAAGTGATTAATAACAGGCTGAATCTTTGTGAGTTCGTTCTGTTCGACGAGACACCCAAGTTTTTCTTCTGTGCACATTCTCAAAGGGGTAGGTAATGTAGTGCGCAGATGTAATACATGTCGATTTGGTAGGGTGTCGAAATTGTCTGACTAACAGTAAATTTTTTATTGAAATTTTAAGATAATATGATAATAAACTCGGAAAAACAATTGTCCTACAAAATCAATGGTTTGAGTTGGAACGTCCTCCACGCCGAATATGTCAAAATAACGAGGTCATAAAAATTATTAATAACCAGCTGATTTTTTGTATGCAGATTAGTAAATATTAGTATAATTGAATGGCCACAAAGTCCTACAAATGTAGTGGTAGGTTTTCCTAGCCCTACACTTGGAAGTTGACGATTCCACGGTAACATTTTTTTCATTAATACCCTAAAGAAAATGTTATTTAAAATTATACTTTACGATTTTGTCGGCGTAGTTATTATACCCCATGCCAAATTACAGGTTTCTAGTACTAAGAATCTCTGAGCTAAGCCGCGGACAGACAGACGGACGAACATAGCGAAACTATAAGCGTTCCTTGTTGACTACGGAACTCTAAAAAACATGGTGAAATAATAATGGCCTCTATCCGTTTAATTTGAGTTTCGTTACATCCTCACGGGGTGTAAATAAATGTTCTTTCTCTTTTTTCTTTTCCAAATCTGAGACAATTTTTTATCTGGGTTGTGGTTTTCAGCCGCAGTTCCAAGTCCACCCGCTCTGGAAGCAATTCCAGCGGGAGCAGTGGCTATGGCGGCAAGCAATCCACTTCGGGAAGCAGGTGAGTGGTATCTAGAACACAAGAATTGGGAATGGATGATTATTTTAAAAGTTCTTGATGATTTTTCTATTGATAGGAATAACCATCCTTAGCTACAGAAAGAAGTTACAGATTTTTCCGTTGAGCTATATATTTTATAATAAAAATAAAAACATTTTACTCAGTCTCTTATCGGCCTCATATCGGTTGATTAGAAGTACGTCCATAACATCTCAAATTAAAAAAATATGGCTACTTGAATCTGTGGTACACAATGACGTTTGTCACTGACGTTAACAGTAAAGCTCTCTCGGAAGCTAAAAGAAGCAACGGCTAAGTGGCGCCGTTTGTAACCAATCGGTGTTACTATATGGTAATTTCTATATAGATTCCCCTTGTATGAAAGAAAGAAAGAAAGAAAGAAAAAACAAAAAGTTGCTAAAAAACATCACGTGATTAATGGACGGCCCCAATAATAATAAATGGAGACTGATTACCTTCTTTTAATGCCTTCTTTCTTTCTTTCTTTCTTTCTTTCTTTCTAATGCTAAAAAAACTAAAGTTTAGGTACAGAACACAATAAAGAGTTTATTAAAGGCAGCATCGAGCAACAGAAATGTTTTATCGATTTTATATTTTCCAGTAAGATGACGCGGAGGCATGTGGGCATATTGGTGGTACGAAATTGTAAAAAATGCTATTGTGATTCAGGGTGCCTAAGACAATAAAGTTGGAGCGCTTTTTAACATTTGTTTTTGTTTTTCATCTAAATATGGAGAAATGAATTTGTTTTGTAAGAAACTATATAATAAATGAAAGCGGTTCTTGTTCATAAAGTAAAAAAAACTTATTTAAATCAAAAATAGAATAGCATGTTTTATTTTGATTCTTAGGTAGTTGTCTCTAGTTATCAGAGGTAACTCATCAAAGTTTGTGCATATTTTCAGCAATAACTTGAGAAAGCCTCCAATAAAGAGGACACAAGATAAAGATGTGAAGAAGATTGAACTTACTAAGATCCAGGATGAGGCTGAATTCAGGCTTCCAGAGCCAGCACAGCCTAAGAAAGGAGTACGAAATGGTGAGTTATAATTCAAAAACAGCGTCTCAGTCAACGGCAATAGGTAAACTACCTAGAAGGGCGGATAGGTAGAAACGTGCTTAGAAAGTTTATAAAAACGTGAAATAGATCACCGTTTCCTTATATTTATATTAATACCGGAAATATTAAGTTAGTCCTCCACAGCCGCCTAGCCCTCTAGGCTGGCAACGCATCTGCAATCCTCTAGTGTTGCGGGTGTCTATGCGCGGTGTCGCATAAAAAAAGAAACCAGTCATGTGGTGTAATATTTATCCTATTCATTGATAGGAAGGATCTCCTTGAAATGACGCCTGAATCGAGTGTTTAGGGATCATTCAAGTAATAGACCGGGAGATAGTGACACAAATTATTGGGTCCTTTGTACAAGTATGGCGGTTCTTCAGGGTCTTTTTTTAAAATTAACGCATTCGCGTCGGTATGGCGGGCTGTAAGTCACACCGGAGAAGTATGGCATGACACTACCGCCTACTTCTTTTTTATGGACTATCGGAAAATACTAAAATTTTTGTGGTACAAATCGTTTGACACTCGTAATTTATCTGACGAGTTCGACTAATGCCCACGCGATTGGGCCGCCGGTACCAGCGCTATGACCATCATTTTTCTTTTTGCCATTGCGTACTAAGACCCCTGAAGAACCGCCATACTGGTACAAATAACCCAATAATTTGTGTCACTATCTCCCGGTCTATAAAGAATTTTATACTTCTTTAAGAAAAAATCATCTATCTATCTACATATACAATCTACAAATAAAATGCTTTGTCCTGAATGACTGACTGACGGATCAACGCACAGCCTAAACCGCTGATCGTAAAGACCTGAAACTTGGTGGAAGTGCATTTTGTATGACCTAAGTATCCGATAAGGAAGGATTATTTGAAATTCTACCCCTATGGACGTGATAAAGGGGGGGGGGGGGGAGGGGCAAAGTTTGTATAGGACAACATGTTTCGTTGGTCCGATCTACTTAAAAATTTGCATAAACATTCTTTAACAATTTAATGGAACAAGTGTTTCGTATTTTATTTTATTAAGATTCATCAAATCATTCAAATTCATTTAATGGAGTTAAAAAGAGGAAGATAATCATTTTGGGGGTGATTTGCTTCGCAGTTGATATGGATAGGTGGTACTCCTTAGTTCTATTGATTTAAATTACAGTTTATTTTGACACAATGTTCGAAAACTCAATCCGATTTTATTCATAAAACGTAGAACTCGCTTTTCAAAATTCCCGTGGGATAGGAAGTAAAAGGGATTTATATTATTACTTTGAAGAAGCATGAACGTAGAATAAATGCAGTAGAAATGAGAGCGTTAAGAATTATGGAAGGGCAGACACTGAAAGACAGAATAAGGAATAATGTGATAAGGGAACGTGCTGGTGAAAGAAGATAATATGAATTCTTAGTTGGTTTGGTCAGGTAGAGAGGATGGATGAAAGTAGACTAACTAAACAGATCTTTAAGATGAGTGTGAATTATGGCGTTGGGAGGGGAAGGCCTAGACGGACGTTCCGGGACCAAATAGGAGACGTTTTGAAAAAAGGCCAGGTCAGGAGTACCCGAAACTGAAATTATATGTATGAAGCTGAAATTAAGAGATTGATGAATGTGGATGAAGCGAAAGAGGTGAGATTCGTAGCAAGTGGAACAAAGTAGTCTCTGCCTAACCCTACGGGATAGAGGCGTAACGGCATGTGTGTATGTATGTATTATTACCTGAGACCGGACAAATGGGTGTCATTACTCGCAATAACGTGGACATGACTCCAAAGATTAATTAATGAATTAAATATTATACAAAATGTCACAAATTGGTTAGAATAGACCTTTTTAAATAATCTGGATAGTATACAAGGAGAAATAGGAATCCGTTTGCAAGGAAAAATTAAAGCAATACTTAAAAGAAATCCAGATTTTGAAACTGTCATCAAATACTTAGAAGACAAAGTAGACTCTGAAAAGTCTGAAAACCATTGGCATAACGGTATTCCCATTAAACTACTTAAGTTTGCTCCGTTAACTTCAGTAGATTGCGAACGGAGTTTTTCAGCTCATAAGTATATTTTGGATGTGAAAAGGAACAAACATACCCCTGAAAATTTAGAAAAAAAATGTTATTTACTATAATAAATCTACACAATAAGTCTGTGTTTAATTTATTGATTAATATTTTACGAAGTATACAAATTAAATTACAGGTAAAAATAATTAATTGATCTTTAGAGCCATGCCTATATTATTGCCAACAATGACATCCATTTGTCCGATCTCTGATTATTACTTTGAAATGTTTTTATCTCCGTAACTATTATTACCTACTAGAATATTTAAATTTGAGTTGCCAGTAGGTAATTATGATATATTATCAGAAAACTGGTTTTAAGGATTTTGCAAAACCCCCGTGAGATAATAAAAAAGAGCATACATACACATACATATATCCCTTACGGGTTAGGCAGAGCCTAAGGTTACAAGGCCTAAAAGGCCACGAGGCAAAAAAGAGCATAATTCTATATAACTGATTTGTTAATACAGTTTTTTGATATTTGGCAGACATTTTCCTTGCGGATCAAAGAGGTGCACTACGAAGGGATTTTTCAGTTTTCCCACGGGGTAAAAGGACGGGATAAGAAATATATACTTAGTATTTAGTAGACATATTCTTTGTAGATCACGTAGGTGTCATAAGAAGGGATTTTTCGAACGAATTTTTTTCCAACAGAACAAAAGGATGGGATAAAATATAATGGATGTGGGTGGTCCATACAAAAAACGGG
This sequence comes from Pandemis corylana, assembly GCA_949127965.1. NCBI lineage: Eukaryota > Metazoa > Arthropoda > Insecta > Lepidoptera > Tortricidae > Pandemis > Pandemis corylana. The sequence continues at coordinate 24,929,306 of OX421850.1, forward strand.
TTTATTTCGGTAAGGTAGGTACATCCTTCGTGCTAAAGTACGACTTGCGGTTGGCTGGTTTTTGTTTATTTTCGATGGGAGAGAGGAAAAAGTTTTAAGCGCGAAACACACAAAGCGCGGGCGCGGGTCGGGTCGGCAATGCGGCGGGTGTTTTAACATGGAGTTATATGGGCGCCTTCATACACGCGGCGGGCGCGGGTCGGGCGCATGTCGGGACACGCGCGTGAGCCGCGCCCACCGCCCGCCACTACAAATTTACAACTTTAGCAATGGATCTTCACGAAAAAATTATTGAAAGTGTTCGTCAACACGATTGATTGTGAGAACCACAAAATAAACAGTATAAAAACGCGGTTTTGAAAGCAAGGTTATGGAAAACAATAGCAGAGGAATTAAATGAAAATTTGAAGTACTTTAAATTATTTAATTATTATTAAAATACGTCACGAACTTTTCTCTAACTAAAAAAAGCTGCGTTTGTTGATCGTCGATTTGTCTGATTTATCGGTGCCATTCCCCAGCCTGCGACTCGCGTTCACCTGCGTACGCCCGCCGCGGTTCGGCGCACGCGCTCGCCCGCGCGTGGCCCGCCGCCACAGTAAATAAATAGACCAGTATGGAAGCTAGGCATACTTTTTGAAATAAATACCTACGCTCCGTTAGAGCGTTAGGGTTGTCGATTTAATTTATATAAAATTGTAAAGATTTTTGTTTAGTTAGCGCTATAATACCAGCTAGTAACGCCTGTTTTAAAGTAACTAGCTACACTTAATTAAGAGTATTAGGGTTGGCACCCTTAATTTGTCTAAAAAAAAAGACAAACGTTTATTTGGTTTCTATGATGGACACGGCACTATAAAACTGTTTTTTTTTCTAATTCTTTGTAAATTAATAAAGCTACTTTGCGCTTTATATGTTGTCTCTGACAACAACAGGGTTGACATGATTTAAATCACTTGATTTAAATCAGTGATTTAAATCGTGATTTTAATCAAGGGATTTTTTCAAAAAAATCATTGATTTAAATCATTAAATTTTTACTACAACCAAATCGGCCCAAAATTGCTTAGGGAATTCCCCGGACCACTACGGCATGCACACATGTGCAAGCGAGTCATAGCGTAACAGTTTCGGGGAAACCCCGAAACTATAGTATGTGACGCATGGTACCAAAACGGTTCCAGAATTCCCCGAAACTAAAACACGAGACGCATTTCGCTTTTCGCCCGGTCATTCGTAATTGACTAATGAAAGAGTGAATACAACAGAAAGATGTCTGGAAGAAAAAAAGATGCTGTGTGGGTTTATGATGAAAAAAAGTCCGCTTCCGGCAAGTTTAACAAAGCGGTGTGTAAACGCTGTAATAAGGAGTTAATGGGCTTAGTAGCAAGAATGAAGCAAGCATTAATTAATAAAAAAGACAAGAAAATGAAAAAATCAAAAAAATCTGATTTTAATCAAATAAATCCGATTTAAATCAAAATAATCGGATTATTATGATTTTTTTATAATAATCATGATTTTTATCAACCCTGGACAACAACATCGAAAAGATCCAATAGGTAATTAAAAAGTAAAAAATGGCGGCTACTTTTTTTCATTTCGTTAACAGATTCGATGTCGGAGATCAACCATATCCCCAGATATCGATTTTGAAAGCAATCGGTCGAATAATTAAAAAGTTCAAAATGGCGGCTATTTTTTCTCATTCCGTCCACGGATTCGATGTCGGAGACCAACCGGATACCCAGATATCGATTTTGAAAACAATCGGTCGAATAACTAAAAAGTTCAAGATGGCGGCTACTTTTTCTCATTCCGTTAACGGATTCGATGTCTGAGACTAACCATATCCCCAGATATCGATTTTGAAAGCAATCGGTCGAATAATTAAAAAGTTCAAAATGTCGGCTACTTTTTCTCATTCCGTCCACGGATTCGATGTCGGAGACCAACCGGATACCCAGATATCGATTTTGAAAACAATCGGTCGAATAACTAAAAAGTTCAAGATGGCGGCTACTTTTTCTCATTCCGTTAACGGATTCGATGTCTGAGACTAACCATATCCCCAGATATCGATTTTGAAAGCAATCTGTCAAATAATGAAAAGTTGTGGTATAGGTAAAGTACGTATCGGAATTTGGCAAGACATCCTTCAAATGCAGTCCTATATATATAAAACAGTAGGTATATTATAGATGCAAGATGATACCGACGAAAGTCCGTAGTAGAATTTTCACCAAAAACGTGCTCCATAATATATGGCAACTACTTTATCATTTAAACAGCCTAACGTTTTATTTAACAGAAAAAGCATTTTATTTAATAATAATGTATTCTTATCTTTCAACATCAGCAGGGACTTTAAAAAGCTCCGGTTGTGAAAAAGTCGAGTTCAAGCAGCCGTACACTGCGCAATACGCTCTTGGCATGTTTAACACGAAAAAGATCGCGGACTGTCTGGGCGCACGTAACAAACAACCGCTCGACTCAACGCGGCACTCGCGACTGACGGCACCTCGAGGTCCCCTGAGGGGCCGTGTAAAGCGCGCGCCTGTGTGCGTGTTTCGTTTCAACCGATTTGTTCGTAGTTTCCTTACTGCTTTAGCTTATATATATACTGTGCCGCCGCGGTTTGGCGTCGTGTGTGAATACAACGACCGGCGCGGCTCACGCGATGAAAACGACATGCTCGGCGCCCGACCCGCGCCCGCTTTCTGTGTGTTTCACGCTTTAGCGTAAATCTTGATTCTGCTCGGACGAAGTCGCGGGCGAAAGCTAGTCTTATAATAAAATTATCAAACTAAACTGTGCTTAAAAAAAGTAACGTGACTCACAGACAGTATACTTCAATACTCCAGTACTTATTTGTTAGTACTTAGCATTAAGATATTTTTCGAATGTTAATAACTTAACAGTTCCTGTTTATCTTGCTGCTGTTTTTTTGTTGTCGCACAGATGCCGCCCCGTCTGTTGCGTTGCAGTCGCAGGACGAGAAAGGAGTGCAAGATATGGTGGTACAGGAAACAAATGCAGGCGAAGATGTGAGTCGACTGATATAAATTTCATTGCCCTTTGATGGAAGCGTCTAACGAGATAATACTTTTAATGGTATTATAAATACATATTGTCACGCCCGTTCGTTCATTGGTCGTTTGACGAGCGAATTGTGATGGTTAGCGATACATCAGGCACATGGTTTGATATGTACGATGAGCATAGGCGTTTGTTGAGTTTTGGATATTAATATCGTATTTATTCCATATAAAAGTTTGTACCTTTATAGACGGTGATCTGCCATACTTCTCAATGTGCAATGCAAGTTGTTGCGAGCCGCAATACACCCACGGTGAGTAGTTTCATTCCGAAAGGGGGCTTGTGGCCAGCATTGGCACGTATAATATGTAGTTTGATGAGGAGTAGCTCCAAACAGCTATTAATTAAATGAAAAAAAAAAACGTTTTGTAAATCTCCTAACCTTTACTCGCTAGATATGAACCTATACGTATTGGGCGACTTATCCGGTGATTGAAAAATTAACATTCCAGTTTATATTTTTGTCTGATATTTTAACGAATAATTAAAGATAATGCACAGATCATTTCAACTGTAATTCTGAAACTGTTTTTTAACTGCAGGATGGATTCTCGTGTGTCATATCGATAAACGACGGTGTTGTGATGAACACGACTTCTTCCTTAACAAACACCGTTGGATTCCCGAAGGACATGTGGATTGGCCGTTCCTTTATCGACTTCATTCATCCCTTGGTGAGCTATCTATACTTATGGTTTAAGAACCACAATACGTATGAATATAGATATACACACTTGGAAATTGTGGACATTGTAAACAAACATTTTAATCGGTCGCCGATATTTATCCCTGCATTATTACACAAACTTTTCAAACACGAAAGTTGTCTTAGATAAACCATACATTACTGCGGAATTTAATTAAAATCTGGGTATTTAACCTCCTGGGTTCCAATATACTATGCAAAGGACAAAATAAAAAGTTAATTTTGATTCGCAAAGATTTTATATATGACAACCTGTAGGCGGGAGGTTAAACAACAGTTTATTTACATCTTTCATAATTTCTGTGTAGATGTTACAGCTTCATTGCGACCTCGGATATGAGGTACCAGTAGATGATCAACAGGTGTGGACCTACCCTTAGAGTATACATTACAGTGGTAAAGAGTAAGCGCAACGAAGTGGGAACAGTAGGCACGGGTGAGAACAAAATGACGTTCCCGCCGCGAGCGCTAGTACGAGTAGTCGTGGTTGAGTGCTAGCAAAGTGCGTTTCTCTAGGGAATTTTTTAACATTTACGTATAAAAATAGTGTAATGTGCAGTTCGATCTTGCAAAAACGATACTAGGAAACACTTTGAATTTGAGGATTTTGGTAGTAATAGAATAGAGTAAAATTACATAGAAAAATCAAGGCAAGGTCACTGTGGGGAAGACCTTCTACAACTGAATAAATAAATAAATAAATATCTTGGGACAAATTACACCAATTGACCTAGCTCCAAACTAAGCAAAGCTTGTACTATGGGTACCAGGCAACGGACAAACATACTTGTATAATGTAGATAAATACATAATTAAATACATACAACATCCATGACTCGGGCACAAACATTCGTATTCATCATACAACTGCCTGCCCCTACCGGGATTCGAACCCGGGACCTCTAGCTTCATAGTCAGGGTCACTAACCACTAGGCTATCCGGTCGTCTGAAGAAGTGAAGTCCGTCAACACGTTATAACTTTTGAATTTGAAAGCGTTTCCCGCTTTAACGTCCAGTTATAAAGCAGTTTGTCGCGCTAGTTCCTCACTTTAAAACAGATGGCGCTATGACAAATAACTTAAGAGCAATCCGCCTAAACAAATCGTTAAATCGTTACGTTTATGGAACTCGAAGTATTAGTGCGACGGTCTCTCCTAAAAAAAAACGTAAAAATAGTTAGTGACAAGATTTTGCACTAGAAAATAACTGTGTAAGTAATATAAGAACCGGCTATCTGTATTCTGTGTTTAAATTATCAGAAATTGGTTTAGTTTTGTAATTATAATATATTCCATTATTTGTCACATCAAAATTTCGTTAAGTTGGACAGTCCGTCTACTACCTATTTACAAGGCAAGTCCGTCATATGCCTTCCATAGGATTTCCCTGGAATCAGAGGTTACCAACTGTTTTTACGACTTCAATATTACCTATTACGAATTCGTAAGGTAAATTTCCCTATCTTTTATTTTATAAACCTTAATATTTACATACAAGTCCGTATGGGCTTTTTGACATTTCTATTAAACATACTTTATGAGCTAAAATTAAAACAAGAAACATTAAAATGGAATAGACAGAGACACACTTTATTTATTTGGCAAACAAAATAAAATTTCATATTTATACATACATTTCTCCTTTTATAGTATAGGAAATAGCATATTGAACATGAAATGGACTAACAAACATATTTATTTACATTAATTATCGATCGGCACGTAATTGATACCCCATCTCTATTTGTCATACACTCATTTGCCTACGATGCGTACTAAGCAATTTGTGCAATGCGCGCGCTCTATAGCACTGTAATGTATACTGTAAGGGTCCTACCCCATATTCCCTGGTTACGGAATTACAGGGGTATTTGTACTCTTCGTACAACATACCTTTAAAGTTACCATTCATACACCCGTTATATGATTTTAGAAACTGATTTGGTGCTAACATTGAAATGAAATATTTATTTATTTATCGGTAGGTATACTTTTAATGATTGTGATTTATCCCCTAGGATCACAGCACGTTTGCGTCGCAAATAACAAATAGCCTGTCTGTTCCGAAAAGGGAAACACAAAGTGATTCAGGTTAGTACTTTTCAATATTATATTTGTCTCGTGACATTCCTAGGTCGTGTCGTGAGCTTAACTGAGAAGTTTTCGCGATAGCAAATAAGAGGTCCAAGTCCCTATCAGCGTACGCGTTTTGCCCTACACACCACGAATTACGGACAAGGCTAACGCGTACATGTGAGATAGAATTCACTTAAATCGTCCAGAATTGGTGCTATTGCAGCAACCTACTCAGTTTTTGACATCTAGACCTTTAATCCACTGCAAATCAGGTAACATTATATCAATTATAAAGGCATGATTTCACTTGTCCCTTTGTTTTCCTAGTTCAACCAGGCGAGGCCGTGTCGACGATGTTCTGTCGCATCAGGAAGTACAGAGGGCTTGCAGCGAGCTTCGGGGTCAAAGACCGCTCTGTCGCATTTATACCCTTTACGCTCAAACTAATATTCAAGAATGACGACGGAGATAATGGAATGTTTGTATACTTGATCATACAAGCCACCCCACTGAACTCTGCCTTCAAATGTAAGTAGCATCTAAAGGACTTTACAAAATTAGGTATTGAGCAAGTAACTCCAGATACGTCTGGCCATGGTTAACCCGAGGTATAATCTTTCTTTTGTTATCTGTTTTCTTAATATAGTGACAAATTTACTCGATAGCATAGGCCCTGTTTACACTTGGATTTACAATTTCAAAATTGATATTCTTTTTGCTCCTCTAAGTTATGCATACTTGTATATCGAACCGAATCTAATCGTACCTACCTATATTATACGGTTTTTGTTTTTTCTTCCTGATTCAATGAGTTTTACCGCCTAACTCTAATGTAAAGCAACATTAAAGACCATTTTGCTTTTGGATGTAGGTATACAAACTTTTGAAATTATTGTTTCCAGCTGCCCACGAGATCCTAGCCAAAGCCGTGTCATTTGTCATGCGTCATGTGTCAAACGGGAATCTCGAGCATATAGACCCTGAAGCGGTACCTCTCCTCGGTTACTTTCCTCAGGACGTCACCGGCATAGACGTGTTGAGATTGTACCACCCTGACGATCTCACCTATATGCGACAGATCTACGAAACTATTGTGACGGAAGGAGCTGCGCCTAGATCCAAGCCGTATAGGTGAGTTGTAAAAAGTGTTCAATTATATATAAAGTTCTGAATATGAATTGTGTGGGTTTTTAATCATAAATTAAATGTTACAAGCCTGTTACAGTCAAATGTATGTTTTGTCTTTGTTTGGCACAAGCAAATGTCCTAGTGATAGATAAATATAAAGTAATGTTTATTAAGCTCACATAAGCTTTACAAGCGTTTGTTGGTAAGGGGTAACAGATAAAAATAACGTAAATGACGTTAACAACAACTTTTGTACTTTAGAGACCCATTAAACTTAATAAAGAAATCAGTGCGCTCATGTGCCTGTCATGCAATAAAATCCATCACTACTTGTTATAACATAAAGTCCGGCGCCGCGTCTGTCTCTCTGTCTGTTCGCGATAAACGCGAAGCGGCACGCTGACAAAGTTACGGGCTAGTACTAAGGCCTGGACACAGGAAGATTGCAGATGCGTTGCCAGCCTAGAAGGCTAAGATATAAAACCTCATGTGTAAAGGGCGGACGATGGATGCAATATGGTGATGAAAGCATAAGATGGATAAGACATGGATAATATATGGACTTATTAAACTTCGAGTAATATTTATGTATAAAAATATATGCAGTTTTTCTTTTACATATATCAGTAAGCATCATTGGTGAAGTATCACTTTACGAATACGCGTCTCTCACATCTGTAGATGTCATTCATGTTCATGTGTAGAGAGGTCATGTTCTTTACGTAAGTGGATAGTGAACCATAAAAGGAATGCACTGAAAATATGTAATATAGAATACTTCCATGCTGGTCTGGTCTGGGAGTAAAGAAAAAACATAGAATGTACCAGTTCCTTTTCTTCCCGCTCAGATGGTAAAACCCCATCGAGGGAATGGATGAAAATCTTAGGAATCATGTTATACTCAATATACTCGATGCGGCTAGCAACCCATCACTATTTTTGATTCCCCTTTCCACCTATACGCCCACAATCATGCTAAACGTGCCCTTTAGGTCTTGTTACTTTAGGCTCTGTCTATCCCGTAAGGGATAAAGACGTGATTTGTGTGTGTGTGATGATTATTTACAACAACAATAAAATTATCTAACTATTTTTCAATTACTTTCTCTTTTTTGAACCAATTGTAGTTATATCTGTATTATTTAGTATTAAATAAAAGTATTGTTTGTCTTCGGAGGTTTATTTCACAGGTTTTTGTGTATGATGTACAAAGATGCGTCTAGCCTTAATCTAGTTAGAGAAGGAAGGGGCGGCCATGATCGGCAGCGTTACCAACATATAGTTTTTAATAATATTCTTTTTTTTAAAATTACGTTCCATTACAATATCCACATTACGTATATCGTTCGACATGATTTTGAAGTAAATTGCATCCGCCATCCGCCCACTGCTCATTTGCTAGTGATTTCACCGACTTATAGAACGACACAAATGTTTACGAGAATAAATTTGGTTGACTACGTTAATTTCCACTTGACATTTCAAGCTAAACCAAAAGACCCCATCCCCCCTTACCCGGAAAGGCTTGTGCTACCTAAATTTACTTTTTCTTTATTACTATCTTTGCCTTTGAAGGACACCGGCAAAGTAAGATATAATTGTAACAGGTCTGTAATTTTTTATGAAAAGGGTTTGAGTACTGTACTGTAGGTACTGTACTAGGCACGTGTACCGGCGGGCACGTGCACACGTGTCCTAACCCTGTTCTTTATCTTCCCGCTTACGTATAACCGATATTTATTGCTATTATTATATTTAGGTATACGAAATGAGATTAGATCATGTGCAGTCGCCTTTTGATACATAGTAGCCGTGTGTACGCTCAAAAATAGCTGAGCACGCATTTACGCGATTGAATATACGGTCGTCAATGTTTATAAGTACAGGACCTAATAATTACTTTTAGATTTTTGATTTTTATTTTTACAGGTTCCCCCTTAATTATATTTTATTATAAACAATACCTACTGAAATCAGAACACGTAGGATTTTTTTTTAAATGTATGACAGCTATGATAATCAGCTTCTAATGGCGAATACATTTACAATGTACTGGTAGAAAGTATAATTAAGAGCAACGACCCGTTTTCATTGAGCTACATAGCTATGCTCGTACTGGTATAATCCTACAGCTTAGTTATGCTTAGAACTTCACGTTACCTATACTAGATATCTGATTCCAATTCGGTTATTGACTTATGTTAAAGGTCTCTTTGCTGTATGCGTTACTTTAAATATATGCAGGTTTGTGGGATAAATATGCTACAAATATTCAAATGCTATCGATTGTATAATCACGCAAAACCAAAAATATTGAAGTAAGTACGGCCAAGGGCTCAAGTATTTGGCATTTATAAGGCATTTGGGATCTTATTGAGTTTTGCATTTTTTTGGATTCTCATACAAGACGAAGGCTATTCGACCTTAAGTGGATCCCGAATAGGGTCAATTAATGGACAAATACAGGCAGTTACCAAAAAATAAAATCCCTAAAGCCGAATTTGTGTTACAATGATTAAATAATATCAGTACGACATCTGCGTTATACGAAAAAAAAACATAAAAATATCATCAGATCGCAACCCTATTTTAGTAAAATTTAAGAGTAAACATCACACAATGTCTATTTGTTTACATCCTTACTTTCGTAGTTTCAAATGGAAAGAACATCAACAATTTAAATACTACCCTTCTGTTGGAATATCTACTCAATGCCATATGACAGCTTACTAGGGTTGTTTTTTTGTGATTTTCATTTATTTTGGGTATCTTTGTAATACTTTGTATTTTCAAAGACAATAAAAAGTTGTGACATTCGTATTTTGTTTATAAAGACTAAACCAAATTTTACAATCGTAGCGTTGATTCTCGGAATCATCACAATCATAATTAGTATTAAAGATCGTGACTGTATCTCAAATTCCTCGTTACTTTCAGATTGATGGCACAGAATGGAGATTACCTTAAGCTCGAAACTGAATGGACGTCTTTTGTGAACCCGTGGTCGCATAAACTAGAGTTTGTCGTTGCCAAGCACCATGTCCTCGAGGTATGCTACTTTTTAAATCGCATACTACCTAAGCTACTTGCTACTGTTTGGGTAAAGCTTGACTATAATTGTAAGAGGTGTGGGTGGCCACGTTGCGGAAATTCATTGCAACTACTTTCTGAAACTGGCAACAAATATGCGGCTGTCACAAGTTTAGACTAGAGAATTGAGGGACGATAAAAGGTAATCGCGTTCCGAAGGCAGTCTCCGACTTCCTACACAATCAATAACTACTAACTAATTCTTATCAATTGTTGCTAAGATAAGTTTGCGCAGATGTTAATGTTAGGGTTGTTAATGTTATTCTGATCTTTACCCATCTAATGTGTCTAGATAGTATACTACATTAACACGGGTTTTTAAAGGGTCCTGCGAATCCGGATGTATTCCAGCCACCAGTGGTGCGTACTGGAAGGGAAAGAAGGTCTGTTGGAGAAGAAAGAAACAAGGCCCAATGCCTCAGAGAACATATTGTGAGGATTATGAATAAAGTGAGTAACGAATATACATTGCGGTACTTTAGTATATAAAGTCTGACTGCACCAACGGCTCAACTCACTGTTTTCTTAGCGTTTGTCTCCCTTTGCTGAAGGAACGACAAAAGTTGCGTAGTCGACCAAGGTGTGTTTAAATATTTTCTATTACATCGGAAAAATAAAGACCGATGGTCACATCGACTGCGAGTATTAAGTGGAAATAGTTTTTAATGTTCCAAATCTCACAAATGACTTGAATAATGCTTGTTTTTATACCACGATGATTCCAAATTGTCACCATATAGGGCAACGGCTAATACCTAAATAAAGAAAATACGTTACTGTCTCAAAACGCTACGTGCCGCGTGAGAATTTTTGGCAAACCGAGAATTTTTAATCACTATTTAGTTAATGCCGCATTCTTAGACGTCAGTTAATTAACATGTAATCCACTGTGTTACACTTAGGTTTTGACGAAACCAGCGGAGTTCGCCAAGCAACAAATGAGTAAACGTTGCAAGGATCTAGCTTCCTACATGGAGAGCTTAACACAAGAACCACCAAAAGCTGATCCACCAGAACGCGCCATTGAGGTGCCGGGGCCATCTCACAGTTGCGTAAGTTAAATACGGTGTATTAAAAGTTATCTGGAATATTTCAACAGGTGGTTGGGCTAGTTTAATTGAAAACCCTGTAAATGATCCATACATTTTTTCTATTATGTTTGAAAAAAATTATGTTTCTACGCTTAATATGGTCGATGTTCAAAGTGTTCGGCGTCGAAGGTATGATTAAAGAAATAATTACGATTACCTTTAAAATTATAAGACGCCTTGTATATGGTCAAATTCTATTTTTGTATTTCGCAACAATAATCACCAAATTTTAATATAACAGGAACAGGATTCTGAAATACTGGGAGGGATATCACCCCATCACGACTACTGTAGCGATGGCAAGTCTAGTTCCGAGACACCTTTAAGCTACAACCAGCTTAACTTCAATGACAATCTGCAACGGTGAGTTCTGGTACCAACTTCTGGTGCTTTATGAAGTGCCACAATCATGCTAAACGAGGCCTTAAAGTTTTGTTACCTTAGGCGCTGTCTAACCCGTAAGGGATAAAGACGTGATATATGTATGTGTGTATGAAGTGCCAAAAAAAACTCTTTATTTGAAAAAAAAGACAGGTTAGACGGTTTTAGTCTGGTTAACATGTACCTTTTTAGGTTAAATTTTTGTATAGTCTCTGAAAATTACGATCAAGGTGTCATTCGATTCGGAATATTATGTAGAAAGTTTAAGAAAAAGTTCCAAAAGGGGCCGATAAAAATTGCAAAAGTTATAAACAATAAAAAAAAAAAAAATAGGGGTTTGGTTTTTTTGAATATCTCAAAAACTATCAAGGATATTCAAAATTTGAAAAAAGATCTGAAAAGAGGAGGAAATTTCCTATAAAAAAGTCCTGCCTTCCGGAACTGTATCTTTAATATTTATAATTTTTTCGGAGCCCTGAAAATAGCGCTAAAAGTCTTCCGCTCGTGATTTGTCACCCGGACACGGTAACAATAAAAATCATTTTAACATATTAAATATGAATATTAAAGAATAAAAAAAAATTGAGTAATATTGGGATATATAAATAAACAATAATCCGTCGGCGAAAAATTTTTATCCCCATTTTTCCATTAGTTATGCATTAGTTAATTAACAACTTTTTCTGAATAGAATGTTAACAGAAAAAACCTGATTATTATTAAAGTACAACCCTAGGATTTTTTTCACTTCATGGAGTTATTCTCAAAATGCATAAAAATAGATCCCCGTTGGAAAAATTCAAAAATGTTAATTTTCCACTTTTTATTAACAATCGAAAACATTAAAAAATGAAAAACTGCATAAAAGTAATTAAAAACTTTTTTTTTTCAAATATTTCAAATTTTATGATTTCTAACGGTTAAAAGTTACATGAAAATATTTTTTTTTTAATTTTTTTACCGCGATTGTTTAAATAATTGTTATAAACAAATGCATTGTTTATAAGATAATCAACAATTTTTTTTCCTTATCTACTTGTCAATATAAATCATAATTTTTAAGAAAAAAATCATTCCTTAAAAAAAATTATTTCTTGCAATAAAATGCAACAATCGTTTTTTACCACAAAATATAAATATTAAGAAACCATTTTTTCTCTAAAAATCATAAATTATACTGTTCTTAGATTCTGGAAAAAAAAAATATTTTTTATTTGTTTATTTAATAAACAATTTGTTATAAACAAATGGATTTTCTTAGTTTATTTTTTTATTAATTCTTAATTTTATTCTAAAATTATCTTATAAATCTTATAAACAATGCATTTGTTTATAACAATTATTTAAACAATCGCGGTAAAAAAATTAAAAAAAATATTTTCATGTAACAACCGTTAGAAATCATAAAAATTGAAATATTTGAAAAAAAAGTTTTTAATTACTTTTATGCAGTTTTTAATTTTTTAATGTTTTCGATTGTTAATAAAAAAGTGGAAAATTAACATTTTTGAATTTTTCCAACGGGGATCTATTTTTATGCCTTTTGAGAATAACTCCACGAAGTGAAAAAAATCCTAGGGTTGTACTTTAATAATAATCAAGTTTTTTCTGTTAACATTCTATTCAGTAAAAGTTGTTAATTAACTAATGCATAACTAATGGAAAAATGGGGATAAAAATTTTTCGCCGACGGATTATTGTTTATTTATATATCCCAATAGTACTCAATTTTTTTTTATTCTTTAATATTCATATTTAATATGTTAAAATGATTTTTATTGTTACCGTGTCCGGGTGACAAATCACGAGCAGAAGCCTTTTAGCGCTATTTTCAGGGCTCCGTAAAAATTATAAATATTAAAGATACAGTTCCGGAAGGTAGGACTTTTTTTAGGAAATTTCCTCCTCTTTTCAGATCTTTTTTCAAATTTTGAATATCCTTGATAGTTTTAGAGATATAAAAAAAAACCAAACCCTTATTTTTTTTTATTTTATTGCTTATAACTTTTGCAATTTTTATCGGCCCCATTTGGAACTTTTTCTTAAACTTTCTACATAATATTCCGAATCGAATGACACCTTGATCGTAATTTTCGGAGACTATACAAAAATTTAACCTAAAAAGGTACATGTTGACCAGACTATTTGCAAAGTTTCGATATCTAGTTACTTGTGACTAAAAAAAGAAATAAGTTAGTTTTGCACAGTGTGCCACGGGATTACTCTATTTTTTTAATATTTTGTAAGTATGGCTTCCTAAGTCAGTGTCATTTGTTTTTTATTCTAATTTTAGGTTTTTTGACAACCATCAAGAGTTGACCTATGAAGAATATCAACAAGCAATTGCCGGGCATTTGAAAGAATTGAAAAACACCCATACTTTAGTTGGGTAAGTGTGACATTATAACAAGCAGCTGCTAAGTTTAGTTTGGCTAATGCAGTGATTAATTAAATAAGGTTTCCATTCAAACACTGCTTACCAAAAAGTTAAAAGGACGAAACACTGGAAAAATCATAGAAGAAGTTAGATAAGTCCTACATAGTATTTTCAAAGTTTAATATTACGGTTTACGCTTTATTTCATCGTAGTCGCTTGTTCACTTACCAAACGAAAGAGACGCAACCAAAAGTTACCAAAAAATCTTTAGTATACGATTTTAAAACAGAATATTAAAAGAGGAAGCCACTTTCTTCGTAATTGTTAAAATTTAGCGTAAAACAAAATTTTACATACGAATTTGTAAAATTCTTGTACTTACCTCCCCTTTCTACTGCTTTTTGCACAGGCAACTATATCGTAGGTGCTCTTGTGGGAGTGTGTAGGTGCAGCGAGTTTAACAGGATAATTGTGTTTCAGAGGGCGTTTGTCTCCTATGGCCCTGTATTCTACTGATTCGGCGGATCTTACCAGCTCCGGCGAGTCCTCGTCCGGTCCGTACTCCTTCAAGAAACAGCGGGAGAGCTCGGTTCGGCTCACAGAGTCGCTACTTAGCAGGTAGGTGAAAAACCAATGTCATCTCCATCATCATTAGGACTTACTAATCACCAATTCACCAGCCCGATTTAAAAATAATGAGTTGGTTATAAAACTTTTTTAGTGCAAGCTTTTTCTTACTGACTAAACTTGCATTGTCATCCATCCTACATACGTGAACCAAATTTCAAAGCAATCCAACCACTACAAGTGGGCAAATTTGACATGAAATAGTATGTGATCCAAACAACAAACATAAATAATTTCACTCGAGTGTCCGAGCCGGCATTAGAAGGCTGCCGCGCTATTAAGATTTACATGCTATTATCTGCACTACGTGGTTAGATTGTTGACATATTTTCCTGTCGAAAATATTATTATCATTATTATTATGTACTAGCTGTTGCCCGCAACTTCGTCTGCATAGAAATCGTTTATCGCTATCCCGCAGGAATTTCGCAATTTTCCGGGATAAAAAGTAGCCTATGTGTTATTCCAGACTATAATCTATGTATGTTCCAAATTTCATCCAGATCTGTCCAGCCGTTCTGGCGTGAAAGAGTAACAAACATCCAAACATCCATACTCACAAACTTTCACATTTACATATAATATTAGTAGGATGGAACGTGACGAACAGGAATTTTTTTCTTGTATGTGAATCGATAGGGTAAACGATTTTGAGTGTGAAGAACCCGAAATAGTTAAATTTAGGACAAATTGTTAATGTAAACAATTTTTTGGAAAAAATTCTTTAAAGATTTTATTTAACGCCCTAGCAGTCGTTATTTGTGGAAAATCACAAAAAACGTCTTTGGCGAGTTACGCTAAATGGTCAAGTCGAGTTTTAGGTGATCAGAATTCAGTGAAATATTTGATTTACACTTCTGTTGCAGGCATAACACAGATATGGAAAAATCTCTGGTGAAGAAGCACCGAATTTGCCGTGCAGCCTCTAAAGAAGAAAGGGAGAAGGCAAGCTATGCTACTAAACAGAAGAAAAAGGAACACCTGGCCAGATGTAACGCATCTTTCGTGCCTACCTCTGTAAAATCGAGCTCAGAAATGTCAGAATCTCAGGTATGTTTTAAATTGTATTTAGTTTATTACGAGCATCTGCTGCACTCAAAAAAGTCAATAAACAGTAATGCATACTGAAATCGTCACAGATTCATGTTATATTTCTGTCATTCATCTCTAAATGAGTTGTCTTATCGTTTTTATTGCCTGTGTTACGAAAATCGTCGAAAATGTTCATAAACCGAGAGCAATTTACTTTGCAATTTACTTTGCACACATAGTCTTCTGTAGAGAGAGAGAGAGAGAGAGAGAGAGAGAGAGAGGCACTGGGCATGACGAGTATTGTAGCGACTCTAGGTTTTTACCTTTTGTTCGTCACAGAGTGTGGCGCAGGCAAGGCATGAGTAAAATATTAACGGACTGATTACCGGTCGCCCACTTAAATTGTCGAACATACCAAATATCTAAAATGGACGTCATGTGATAATTGCTTGCCCACAAGCTAGGGATTAACAAAGATAACAATTGGGATCGGTGACTGTCTGTAAGTGCGGCGGAATGCTTGTTAATGAATGGCTTGTCCGAGCAGCCGCACGGCCTGAAACGTTCGTCGAAGCAGATGGAAGAGCAATCAAGTTCGCGGAAGCACCACTGCTCGGGGCAGCGGCCGCTGCGGCGAAAGCACGCTGGCTCGCCCGAATCATCCTCTCCTGGCTCTTATAACCCCGATTGTAAGTATAAATAACTTATTGTTAGATGCGTTTTGCTGGTTTTTCGATTAGTTTGGCTGTAATTGCAAAGAAATTGTTTTAAAATATTCATAAGCACTTATTATTGAATCAACCTGTATTTAATCTTTTTGTGGTGCACACATAGACATTATCATTCAATTTATACGTGCCAGCTCTTGTGAATGGACTTGTATTTATTGTAACGAGTTAACGTTCGTCTAATTCTAAGATCCAAATCTTACTTGGATTTGATGGGACACCTCGAGAAGTAGGAGCCCTGTGTTTCCGCTAAGAAGGATCACTTTCTTGTATACCTTTCATTTGCGGGGAGTCCCTATTGATACTGGGTCGTCTATTGGGATTCTGGTTGATGACATTTCGAGTGATGATTAGTTTCGTGTCTATTTGGAGAGAAAAGCTAATGTTAATTTTATTGTAATCTTATTTTTGGTAGCTCCGGCTCATCGCGCCCGTACCAGACTTCGCAAACCGACCCCTTATTCGGTACCTGCTACCGGGGCCGCTCCTCATGTGACTCATATGCCAACTGGAATGGGTATGTCACGCGAATAACGAATATTAAAACTACCGAATACTGTGATAAGATTCCCTATAGACCAGAATACCGAGTGGAGTTTTGCGCATGTGCCCATTTGTCTGTATCTTTGCGGCACGGTTATCATGAAATCTAATATAACTTACCTATAAATATTTTATTGCAAAAAGTTAATATTTTTTAGATAAAAAATGGAACCGCCTTTAAATGTAGCCTGAATCCGCCTATATATTTCATGCCACGCCACCACTCACACTCCGATCATAATCTATCATAATGTATCATGATTATGTTTATGTGTGTGTGGCATGCATGGCAGAAGTGGACCTAGTCTATCTGCCTATACAGTATTCGGCTTGGAACTATTTGAGCTGAGGCACCGACTTGTGAGGCACGGACTTATAAATAAGTAGGTAGTTAGCACTCGCCGAAATATATTTTAATTTTAAGTTTCTAAAGTAGGGTAATCAATACAATTTATTATTAAATCGGTGAAGGAAAACTTCGTGAGGAAACCTGCACACATATGCGAAGCAATTCAATGGAGTGTGTGAAGTTCCCAATCCGCACTGGGCAATATAGCCCAAGCCCTCTCATTCTGAGAGGAGGCCTGTCCCCAGCAGCGGGACGTATATAGGCTGGAGATGGTGATGATGATGATTGATTGCGCTGGTAGTTTCAAAAAGACATGTAAAAGAGCCCTTGTCGGCCAATTTGCAAAAATAAAATGTTCATTTTCATTATTATTAACTCTATAGACGGATTTAGGCTACATTTGAAGGGGGTTCTATATTTTTATTAAAATCGTTATCGTTTTGTAATTTATCCAACTTATATTGCCTAATGCCCACTACGGACTCGTGGTCCCACTGTTATAAAAATTTCGAATTACACGCCACCACGAAGGAACCTCGCTTCCTGCCGCTGCCGGGGTTCCTATTTCTATGCGGTTTGCCATTCGGGCGTATGAAGATACTTAACGAACCAAACCTAATTTAATTAGCATCTCTAGTGAGGATTTTTATAACAGTGGGACCACGAGTAATACGCTCTAATGCCAACTGTTCATCACTTTTTATTAAATGTTACTTTTCCCGACGCAAGATCTTTAGTTATGTACTTACGGAGGAATTGTCTTTATAGGTACTACCTTCATCAGCTCCATTTTACCATACATAATATTATGGTAATATGGAAAATGTATACATTTTACAAGTACGACGTGCTTAGTAAGCATATTACAGTAATCGAATCGCAATCCCTGAATTACTTATTGAATCCGATGACCATCTGTGGTCTTCATAATCAGTTCCAATTCACCAAATAGTTATGAAGGCAAATGCATGAGTTATATTAAAATATACCTAAATCTCTATTACTTTGCCTATAACATTTGAAGAGTTCCTTCAGTTTCTCCAAGGTCTCGTCATCAGATTCTGATTTGGTATTCACGGGACCAAGCTGGCACTTATTCCCTTTCCAACTAAAAAATAATTTTCCAAATCGGTCCACAAATGAGTTCTGAGGAAAATACAATAAAAAAAAATACAACCGAATTGATAACCTCCTCCTTTTTAGTAAGTTCAGTTGCCTAATGTTTTATTTACAGCCGCATCCTACCGGCCGCCAAGTTTGAATGATATGATCCCTTTCGTGCCGAACATTGGGTTGCCTCCGCATGCGACTTACATGACTCCCTTGCCTGCTGGACAAGGTGAGACAAAGAGCCATATAGATACTGTATTCGCTGTCCCCCCCCAGACAAAATGCTAACAAGCCTCCAAGCAGGGAGACTAGCGAAATTCTATCCCACCCTTAAGCCTTGATCACACGCACTAAGTAAAAGTGCGAGACAGTGCCCGTCGTAGCAGGTGTGTTGCAAGGTACTTGTAGAACGGGGTTTACACTACTATCTCGTTCCTTTCGTCAGTCAAGCTTTCGGTCGGACACTGCACAATGTTTATCACACCGACTTTGTAGTCGACTGAGAGCACTGTCTTGCCTTTTACAGGGTACCAATGCTTTATGCGTAGGATTTACACGTATGCAAGAGCAATAATTGGCACGCGCCATGTAGGACTTTGTAGTAGGGGACTTGTCTGTTTGGAGTAGCATGAGAATAGCATGAGTGAGCAATAAGTCACTGAGGACCTATAAATTTACCTTAACGATATGATCCGTGTGTTTTGAATTGATAGCGAGTTAGCGAGACAACAATGAATGTTTTCTGTCTCAACTACAAAACGACAACCAATCTGTACATGAAAGTAAATATAATTGAAGTATTGTAGTTCTAAGCGGTATGGGTCAATAGTTTAAATTATTAACTCTTCGTGTACCTACTGCGTTGAGAACTAAAAAATTCAACTAACTTTACAGAGGTAATATACCTAGTAACATTCTCCACTGTACGCATCAATCATATCGGAACATTATATTCCAGGTTTGATACCTTTCTTCTACGTTCCTGCCAACGCGGAGAACTTACCGTCAACCTCGGCAGGTGACGCTGGACACCGTTTTTCGTCAGCGCCAGGTATACACTATTAATACTGGATTTATTTGTAAATAATTGTAAAAGTATAGTAATAGGCAATAAGCTTAGAGTTACAGTGGTATAGAGTAAGCGCAACGAAGTGGGAACAGTAGGCACGGGTGAGAACAAAATGACGTTCCCGCCGCGAGCGCTAGTAGTCGTGGTTGAATGCTAGCAAAGTGCGTTGCTCTAGGGTTTTTATTTAATACTAGCTGACCCGGCGGACTTTGTTCCGCTTTAAATTTGAAAAATTCCTTTGTAAGTGCATCTTTATACTAATCAAGGAATAATGTGTAGGCATGCTAAATTTAATGCCTGTAGCTTGATTAGTACAACATTTCGGAATTTTCCAATCCCGTGGGAAAATCGGGATAAAAAGTATCCTATGTCCGTCTCCTGGTTTTAAGCTACCTCCCTACCAATTTTCAGCCAAATCGGTTCAGCCGTTCTCGAGTTATAAATAGTGTAACTAACACGACTTTCTTTTATATATATAGATTTACGTATAACAATAGTGAAATATGCAGTTCGATCTTGCAAAAACGATACTAGGAAACAAGTTTCAAGTTTCTTGCGGCGCATTCTTCTTGGCAATGATGGTCTTTCCGAATCCGCTGGTAGTTTCAAAAAGACATTGGCGGCCAATTTGCAAAAATAAATTTTTCATTTTCATTTTTACACAAAATTGAAATCCAGTATCATATTTCATCGGTAACTTAATGAAAACAAATCCGGCATCACGGGGTTGAACGAGACGTGGGAGACGGGCAGGCACAGGCTCGCCCGCGCACCGCGCTCCCGTCGCGTGATTTTAGAGATGTGACGCGACCAACGCCGTAGTCGATATAATGTTTGCTAAAAGAATACGTATTATAATTATAATATATATATTATTTATATAGCTAAATTTGATATTTAAAATCTAATAATCTTTTATTATATTTAATTTTGTAGTGTGTTTTGTACTATACTATATAATATGTTTAATGCGAAAGTATAAAAGCGTAAACATAAAATATGTAATGTTACGATATCATTTCTAAACTGCTAAATTGAATTTAAGGATTTTGGTAGTAATAGAATGGAGTAAAATTAAATAGAAAAATTAAGGTAAGGCCACTGTGGTGAAGACCGTCTACAAGGCAAGTCCGTCAACATGTTATAACTTTTGAATTTGAAAGCGTGTCCCGCTTTAGCGTCCAGTTGATAAAGCAGTTTGTCGCGCTAGTTCCCTCACTTTAAAACAGATGGCGCTGTGACAACTAACTTCAGAGCAATCCGCCTAAACAAATCGTTACGTTTATGGAACTCGAAGTGTTAGTGCGACGCCGGTCTCTCCTAAAAAAAATCCTAAAAATACTCGTAGTTAGTGACAAGATTTTGCACCAGAAAATAACTTCGTAAGTAATATAATAACCGGCTATCTTTATTCTGTGTTTAAATTATCAGAAATTGGCTTACTTTTGTAATTATATGTTTCATCATTTGTCACTTTAAAATTTCGTTAAGTTGGAAAGTCCTACTATTTACAAGGCAAGTCCGTCATATTTCTTCCCTGGAATAAGAGGTTACCAACTGTTTTTACGACTTCAATATTATTACGATTTCATAAGGTAAATTTCCCTATCTTTTATTTTATAAACCTTAATATTTATTTACACGGCTTTTTGACATTTATACTAAACATACTTTATTAGCTAAAATTAAAACAAGAAATATTAAAATGGAATAGACAGAGACACACTTTATTTATTTGGAAAACAAGATAAAATGACATATTTATACATGCATTTCTCCTTTAGTATAGGAAATAGCATATTGAACATGAAATGGGAAACATATTTATTTACATTAATTATCGATCGGCACGTAATTGATACCCCATCTCTATTTGTCATACACTCATTTGCCTACGATGCGTACTAAGCAATTAGTGCAATGCGCGCGCTCTATAGCACTGTAATGTATACTGTAAGGCAATAAGCGTTTGCATTCCAAGTTGAAAGTATCAACCGCAGTGATCGCGAAAAGTGTGGGGAACCCAAATTTATTAGACTTCTTTGCAATTTTCACAATTCAATATGCAAAGTAACAAAAGCGAAGTGTGTGTTTTCGAAGATTTTTTTGGAAGAAATTTGAGATAATTTGATACCTACGATGATTAAAAAGATATTGTTCAAATAACTAATCTTTAAAAAATCATGGGCTGTGTAAAAATTGTTTTACGGAGACCAAATAAGACGCAACGAGCTGTGGAGAAACGAAATTTTTGCCTTACTTTCACATCAAATGCAAAATGCATTGTGAAGCATTGAAATCTAAGACTAAATTTAGGCAGTCGCAAGATAGTAACGTTAGCTAAGTTCTTACTATCCCTGTTCGGGAACGATGTAACGACAATGTGTGTATTATTTTCAGTTCAATACTTGATGTATGGACCAGCAGTCGTCGGATCACCGATCATGGTTTCGCCGATCAGCCGGCCGCCTTTCCCAATGCAAGAGAACCTTAACCAATATACGGCCAACCGCAACATCAACACAACGAGAAGCACACCCCGTAACTACGAGCAGGTATGTTGTTTTAGTTTTTGTCTCGTATGAATTATTTTCTAAGAAAAGCTGAGTGATAGGCTCATCACATTACCTATTTACTGAATTAATACGGTTTTATCGAAAAGTTTTGTAGCTTTGTTTTTTTATTTATTTTGATTTCAGTTAATTTAGTTAATTATTTGTTTTAAGGTTATTAAAAAGACGCACTCATTCAAACGCTGTCATTAAATCGTAGACAACATCAATAAGGCGGCGGTTTTTATCCATCTAATCCAACTTTAGGTACCTATTACTATAATACTTGTTGCCAATAGACCATCAAAACTGTATTGTGTGCACCACAGGCGCCACCTGATCGCACGCAGATGTCCGAGAGGAGGAACGAGAGCGGGAACGAGACCGGGAATAGCGACGAGGCCCATGACCGGACGGACGGAGAGTCCAGCTACTCATCGTTTTATAGTTCCTTCTTCAAGACAGACTCGGGCAGTGCCGATGATAGTGATTATAAAGACAACAAGAACGATAGGAACAGAAACGTGAGTTTTTTTACACGATATAAATACATTGCTTAGGTACCCGATATTTTTACCGTAGAACTACGTACAAAATTGATTTTCAAAATTATAACTCCAATCACGAGGTTTCAACAAGAGTTTCTAGCACGTTTTGTATAATTGTTAAAGCAAAATGTGTCTGAAGAGCAGAGATAAAAAAAATATGTTTTTGACTTTGACAACTTTTAGTGCTGTAGTTTAGTAATCGGTCTGTATTTCAGGATAACGCTGCCGCTGTTACACGTAAAGAGAACGTTAAGGCTAAGGTTGTGAGAAGGAAAATAGAACCACCTTGGATGGAGCAAGTAAGAAAGCGAATAGCGTACTTATTGTGGAACCTTTTCGTTGTATGTCATCTGTCAATTAGGTAATTGTGAAATTGTCTGCGAAAAGGTTTCGCAGATGTTCGCGATATAACTAGTTTAAAGTACTGAACAAAATTTTCCTATCCTAAATTATTAATATCTTGCCCTAAAGGACGCTAAAACCTAGATTGTGGTGAAGCTATTTTCTGTGTGTCTTTATGTGTGTAAAAATATACGTAATTACCTACCTATAACAAACTTTTGATTTCAGGTGTGCGCCACTCCAGAGTTAATATATAAGTATCAGATAAAGAATAAGGACATAAACGAAGTTTTAGCGTCGGACAGGAAAAAGTTGGCTTCGTTGGACCAAGTGAGTTCAAATATAAAACTGTAACCTTAGAATTTCACTATTCAGTTTTTGGCATCCTGCAATAAAATCTTTCATTTTGACGCTAATGTGATCCCCTATTCGCAATGTTTTCACTGCACAACTACCCGATATAACCCGATATAACCATGTGTAAGATCTGTCAGAATCATTAATAAGATTGTACTTAATAATCCTGCCACAAAGCGGCAGTAAAGCACTTGTGCTCCAGTGTGGAGTGTAACACATCCCGAGAAATTATTGGTTTGTGATGTGTTCTAAACTGTGCTTTTTACGGTTTCTCAAGCAAGCATAGTTTCGAATCCAGGCTTGCGCCTCTGAGTTTTTCCGAATTTAAATAAGAGCTTTTCCGTGGAAGAAAATCTGCTTACATCCAATTTCTCTACATAATAGCCCAAGCCATCTCAAGTGCCCAGCCGAGGAACATACATATAAATGGTGGAGAGGATGACGACGTATTCTATATTAGCCCTCTAGGCAATCCGTCGTGCTCACTTACTTTTCTGGCAGCCTGTTTCATAAAAAAAACATTACTTATTGTTTTTTTTTGTTAATTTTCAGCCGTCACTGGTGAACGAACAGCTTGGTCAGCTGTACACGGATCTGCAATTAGAGGGCGTTGCTGCGCGACTAACTCTAGAAGAGGGCCAAACGAGTTCCAGTAGTTCTGGCGAAGAGTCTAAGTACAACTCCCCCGCTAAGGTACTAAGGGGTCAATTACCATATCGTTTCTCGTAAACGAGATTCTAGCCTAAAAGCCTCACCAGCTCGAAAAGGCTTCTTTTGAAATCTTAGTGGAAAATATTTTTGAATTTCGAACGTGACGATGAACTATGTACCTAAATAGTTATATTCTTAGCATTATTAATTTCTCACAACAAAATACGTAGGTAACTGTAATTTTAGTTCCTAGAAATTTGGGAAAAAATACTGTCATTTATATTTCGACCGTAATATTCTAGATAAAAAATGGAATAAGAATTTCTCATTGAATGTAGTTAACTAATTATCATTACAAATTTAATCGACTTATTTTATAATCATCTCATCGGGTTCAATCCCTTGCAAGCTTGCAAAGCTTGGTTTGGAGCCTTGCATAACAAATTTAATAACTATTACGTCGCCTTTAACCCTAGCGTAATAATAGTGGACAGGCTGCTGTGTCTCGTAGACACAGTAACAACGTATTATAACGGTTACAATTTGAGTTAAAATGTTCTATAACAAAGGTATTACCTATAACGTTATATAACGCGGGAACACCATAAGCTTAACAAGCGTCCATGAATAAGGTCCCTAGTTGTTTGTTGCGAGTGGCCCGTAATAGTATTTTAATGCACTCGCGTTGTTGAGATATGGTTATTTTTAGCAAGCAATCACGCACGCGCTATGTGTCTTTAATTTTCTAGAACACTACAGATAACTTGTTAAATTTCTGCCTATTCCAGCGCATGAAGAAAAAGCGAGAGTACACGAAACTAGTGATGATATACGAAGAAGACGCCCCCATGCCGCCACCCTTCACTGATTCTGACATGCCGTCAACCTCGCTATCTTAAATTGCCCTAATCTACCATTAGTCAGTAATGCCACTAAAGTTACGTTTTACACAACTTACTTTTAAAAATCGAATAAAACTGTCGTTGAGGTCAAATGCGTATTTGTTAGAATATTAATGGTCGATGCACTCAAATTAATAGTCCTGTTGTACTATTGATGTAAGAATTTTGAAAACGCTAAATAAGTTATTAGGAACAACCTACTATACATTTCTAAATGTGACTGAAAATTAGCACACATAAAAAAATCCGAAAAGTAAAGCTATGGCCGGGATTCGAACCCGGATCCTCGTCATTCCGTGACGCGTGCTATACCCCTACACCACCCATAGCAGGTGGGTAGTCGTCGAATTTTGCTACCTGTTACTAGCTGTCACGTGACCTTGTTGTTACTAGGCGAATTTTTGTCGCTAAGCGTCATCTGTCAACCTACTATACCATTGAGGCCAGGGCGCGAAATATCGTTAAAAAATTGGTATCGTTACCACTTTGAGACAGATTTAACGTTAATTTGTCACTAACGTTAACCCATGTACCATTACTTATACTACTTTTTACTGGTAAAAAAATGGTAATGTTACCAGCTGTGCATTGAGCTAACGTTAAGTCAAAGGTATCGTTAATCATTTTTAACGTTATTAGGTAACGTTAACAGCAGCTTATTTATTTTTGATTCACTGATATTCACACGCCGCACTCTCACGGTAGCCAGTGTACGGAATGGCAACAACGCCAATCAACCAGCGCTAGCGCGCGTCTATCGGTAGCGCGGTGTGGCAATGTTACCATGGTAACGTAATATAATAATGTGAATTGGGTAACGTTAACAAGCTGCATTGAAAAGTAAAATTAGCGATAAAAATAACGTTAATTGGGTAAAGTTATAATAACGATATGTTATCAAGTAACGTTATAATTTACTACCGTTACTAAGGTATTTTTATGATATTACCGTTTCCTAACGTTACTTATAATGTGACTTTGGTATCGTTAACAAGCTCTGATTGAGGCTACGCATTAGTCGGGAGCAGATTAATGTTAGCGAGCGTGAGATTAATTTTTCATCTTCTCTTGGCCATGTCCGGCTACAGCGACTGGTTCCTAACGCTGGGACCATCCTTGATGCGCTCTCAGGTGACTGACGTAGCCGATTTTTGCAGGCCACAGGTGACTAGCCTCAAAGTCGCGCACTTTATTGTGCACCGTTTGCCTCCACCGTGGTTGGTCTTCAGCTGGAGTCTCTCACTTGGATGGTTCAATGTTGGCTCGTTTCATGGTACGCTTTAAAACATATTTGTACCGCAGAAACTGCCCGCCTTGTTTGCGCTTACCGTTCTGCAACTCACTGTAAAAGATGCGCTTCGCCATTCCGTTGTTAGCCATGTGGGAGACATGTCCGCACCATCACAGCTGCCGCCTCATTAAATAGGCCTCTATTCCAGCGACACTGGCTCGTCTAAGAACCTCAGTGTTTCTAACACGGTCAGACCAATGGATATTCATGATGTCGCGGAGGCATTTCAAATGGAAACTATATAAAGAGCGGATAATATGGTCTAGTTAAACATAGTGCGACTATAATTAACGGTGAAAGACAATGAGTGTTAACGAACGGTTTACCCTTGAAATGTCGACAAACTTTTCATCGAATATCGGTTCAACGTTTCACGTAATTTCATTTCTTCGACAATTCATGACGTCGAACGATTATATCAAGTACTATTAAGTCACCGATTTTTTAATTGTTTATTTTTCAGAAATTTATTTCATGTTTTATTATTAGTTTTTATTAATTCTTAGAAATGACAATTCTTAGAAAATCATTTCAATTATGATTTATGAAATATGGGTCGTAAATTCTAACCTAATCTAACCTACTTTTCTGGTAGCACGTCCTTTCTGACGGGGTCGTAATTCTAACCTAATCTATTTTTCTGGTAGCAGGTCGTTTCGGATGGGGTCGTAATTCTAACCTAACCTAACCTACATTTTTGGTAGCAGGTCGTTTAAACGGGGTCGTAATTCTAACCTATAACCTAATTTACTAGTAGTTTAAGTAAAACCGTTTTGTAACAATTCAACGAAGAAAAGAAAATCGATATTATGTTACTCTGTTTCTTGAATATTCAATGAAATGTATTTCAAGCAAATAATAATCCTTTGAAAGTTGTTCTAATAATTGTACAATTTCGTAATGAATAGTCAATGAAACCATATTACTCGAAAAGAAAATATGGGAACTGAATATTCCATGAATCGTTTGCGATGAAATAAAATTGGATAAAAAGTTTGTCCACAAAACAAGGGGATCCCGTTAGCGAACACTATACATTTTGTAGTCCGCATAAATGTGGCTATCTTGATATAAGTCTTTAATGTGTTTAGTGTTAAAATTTAGGAAATACCCTTTTATGGTTACTTACTACGATTTGAATCTGAGAACTGCCCTAAATTAAAATAAAAAAAAAGATTTTTCCCAAGTACCTACTAAAAATATTTGAACTCATTAAAATCGTAAGGCCCGAATTAAAGCGAAATCGAAATTCTTAAGTTTTTGTTATGTTTGACAAAAATATATTTTTATACATGTTTTTATTGACAACTGAATCTTGAATGTATTGTCATCCAATCTTCATATCAACAACAGTCAACTTGACCCCAGGAAAACTTTTCAATACGAACAGTTTAATATAAGCTTATAATTGGTAAAGCTTTTTTGTAAGTGTGTTATTGTTGCTATGATAATTTTTTATTGTTAATAATGTTAGTAGTATTAAATTGCACTATCGAACAAGTTGATTCCTGGCCCACGTAGAACGGTCTCAGTAAAAATCAAATGATTTTCTTTGTCTACTCAATGTAGCTTTACTGTGAAAAGGCTTCACAATGGGTCAGTAATCATTTTGTTGGATGGTACAGTAGGCGTGCAAGTTCAATGCGGTTTAGGAATGTGCCAGAACGAGCATGCGTACTGCATAGATACATGCGATGGACAGTACTACGCCTGCGGAGAGGAGGCGTGAGGAAGGCGGCTCGTGTGCCTACTGTAGGTATATTTAGCGTGTTGTATTTGGTGTTTAGTAATATGTTTTAAAAACTTAGGTACAAATTGACACAATAAAAAATAGGCCTTTGCCACTAATACCACAATATCTATATTTAAAGGTGCATTGGGGGAAATTTATAATTTACCCCAAATGCACTATATATATGCACTATATATTCTATATTATATACTTTGGCTTTATTACAAACCACAAATACAGGGTTTGCCAGTAGGTAAGCGAAGATAGTAACAACCAAAATACAATTTTGGTATATAAATGACATAGTTTTAGAAATAATGTAATTTTTGATAACTAAGCGATATAACGAAATATTTGACTTTCATATAAACTCGAAATAGCGATCAATTTATTTTATATACGTATTTAATAAAGTATTATATGCCTACAATTTTTTACGAACATAATTAAGCTATCCAAAGATGTAACATATAATATATTTTTTGAAATGTCTGTCAAAAGTACGAGACTAATTCCATTACCACTTATTCACAAATTCGGTACATTGAAATGTATGTTTTATCTGTCTGACAATAGCAAATTTAACGCTAAAGAGACAGATGAAGGCAAGCGAATTTTAGTTTACCATAAGCTGCTCAGTGCTTAAATATATGAGGGTAAAACATTATACATACAACACATATATTATACATACATTATTGCACTGTTTAAATGTCACTTTATTTTTCGTGAACCTATTAGCAACAGCCTCAGTACCATTAAGATGTTACACCACTCACAAGATGTACTTTCATTGAAGTCCGTCCAATCCTGTCTGATTGCTGCTTATTTCTCTTTTTGGAAATGTAATAAGGGCTATTGATTATTGTTTATTAGGTTATAGTGTTTTTTTTTCACCGTATGTTACTAGTGTTATGCAGTCAGATTACCTATTACATTACCCCGTTCCCAAATTAAATTCATACGAATGGCTAACCTAACTATTAATAGTAATTAATTCGCTGTGTAAATAACGTTTCCGCTATTCCGCCGATTTGTTGAATTTTGAGTTACCATGTATGTTATATTATTATTGACTGTGAAAGTTTATATAGTTATATAAATATTAAAGAAACAAATAACACTTCCTTTCTGGAGTGGTTAATAATAAATGAATAAATGTTATGAAACAGTGGACGTGCCTGTAGTTCCAAACTAAGCAAAGCCTGGACTGTAGATGCTGGGGCTGGCATATTATACATAATATACACCAATCACGACCTTATCCCTTACGGGGTAGACAGAGCCTTAAATACATACATGTTAATATAACATAAACTCGAAATAATCTAGCTAGCTAGATCTGATCATAACAACTACATGTACTACATATTATGTTAAATATCCAAAGTATCGTTTTATACAATTCTCTGCCCCGACCGGTATTCGAGCCCAGACCCGGAACCTCAAATTCTCACCTAGCAGTTATATTCTCTCACCATCAGGTTGAGTTAGATTGACTAAGTTTCAATTTCCAAATGTCTGTGAAAATCAGAACACATAGAAAAATCCGAAAAGTAAAGCTATGGCCGGGAATCGAACCCGGATCCTCGCCATTCCGTGACGCGTGCTATACCACTACACCACCCATAGCAGGTGGGTAGCCTCCGAATTTTTCTACCTGTTACCGACCGTCACGTGACCTTTGTTACTATGCGAATTTTTTGTCGCTAAGCGTCATCCGTTTGAATGACGTGTCCGTACGACACAATTACAAACTCCCGTGGAACATCTACTGCTCACCAGGGACGAGAGAAGGCGCTGTTTTTCAAATGATAGGTACTATCAAATGAATCAAGAATTTTTTATTTCTTGATTTTTATGTTTTACTTTTACGGTTTTACCGTTAGAAATTTAATTTCCAAATGTCTGTGAAAATCAGAACACATAGAAAAATCCGAAAAGTAAAGCTATGGCCGGGAATCGAACCCGGATCCTCGCCATTCCGTGACGCGTGCTATACCACTACACCACCCATAGCAGGTTCGATTCCCGGCCATAGCTTTACTTTTCGGATTTTTCTATGTGTTCTGATTTTCACAGACATTTGGAAATTAAATTTCTAACGGTAAAACCGTAAAAGTAAAACATAAAATCAAGAAATAAAAAATTCTTGATTCATTTGATAGTACCTATCATTTGAAAAACAGCGCCTTCTCTCGTCCCTGGTGAGCAGTAGATGTTCCACGGGAGTTTGTAATTGTGTCGTACGGACACGTCATTCAAACGGATGACGCTTAGCGACAAAAAATTCGCATAGTAACAAAGGTCACGTGACGGTCGGTAACAGGTAGAAAAATTCGGAGGCTACCCACCTGCTATGGGTGGTGTAGTGGTATAGCACGCATCACGGAATGGCGAGGATCCGGGTTCGATTCCCGGCCATAGCTTTACTTTTCGGATTTTTCTATGTGTTCTGATTTTCACAGACATTTGGAAATTAAATTTCTAACGGTAAAACCGTAAAAGTAAAACATAAAAATCAAGAAATAAAAATTTCTTGATTCATTTGATAGTGACTAAGTTTCAGTTAAATAGTTTGGTTTTAACGAGCATAGGTATTCAACTTTAATTAGGTACCTACGTATATCGCATTTACTATTTTGTATGCCCTTTGCACCAAATTTGTGACCATATTTTATTATTAGTCCCTTGGGAACCATTCTTTGTTTTTTGACACATTTTACGTGCATATGATGTACTTTACCTACATATTTTATACCACGTATTATCAAATGTTATTATAGTAAATGTTGTTCATAAACTTCGATATGATGCGAATTAGATGACTAAGAGGCATTTGTCATGTTTTTTTTAAATAAAGTATCATAAAACGCTGCAACATTGCCTGTATTTCAGATTTTCGTTTGTAGTTACCAATTACAGTAATTCGACCCCAACCCGAGGCGGTGAAGTCCACTTACTCAATTAGTTAATCTTAAATGAACCAGATCTTTGTAATTATTAGTTTAGTTTTACGTATAACGTCTACAAATGGTGGTGGTTCTAAGCTGGAAGGCAAAGTTGCGGCATTTTACGGGCAGTGTTTGCACCTTTATTATTATTAATTATTACTTATTATGTATACACAGTGAGATAAAATCAAGAAATTTTTAATATTGGTTTTGGTTATAAGATGGTTACGTTCGTACATTAATTTATGTTTAACTAGTCTTAAAATAATTATATTGAAGCATAAAATAAATTTAATGTACTGAACAATAAATCAGTTTATTTTCATTCAATCGATCTCTTGAGTTGATATTCATATTTAAGTAATAGGTACCAACGTAAAAAATGAATATGAATATATAACTTACACCTTTAATACTTAAAATCTAGGTCTTAGATACTTTTTAGGGTATCGTACCCAAGGGGTAAAAAGGGGACCCTATCACCAAGACCGCTGTCCATCCGTCTTGTCTGTCTGTCTGTCTGTCCGTCAGTCACCTGGCTGTATCTCATGAACCGTGCTACACAGTTGAAATTTTCACAGATGTATTTCTGTTGCCGCTATACAACAAATACACAAACAGAATATTTTTATGTCTGACTGTTTAGGTTAGGTAAATAACCAATACAAAAATATCCTCACACTGCATAGCATACATTTTCCTCAGGAGCAGGGCTCTGCTAACACTGGATTTTATATTAACTTCGCGAATTTGTTTACATATCTATTCTCGTATTTCAATTGCCTGCAGTAGTATTTTTTATAATATTGTCTTAACATGGGATTATGAGTTAAATAATTGGCTAGTTGGATGACTCCCAATAAAGTTATTGAACTTAGAAGTATGATCTCGAATTATGCTCTCTCATAGCTAGATTAAATTTTCTCTTGACTGGTACCTATCTTAAGAATCATTTCTCTAATAACAATATCATTGTTTGTACCTATATAAAACATAGACAGATGAATACTTGAATTCAGAAATGTCGTATTATAAGGGTTCAGATTTTTTTCTAAGTAGAGTCACCCTATAACGTGCATTGAAAAAAAACTGTAATTCGAAACCGCTGTGCTGTTCTACCGAAGTACGCTTTACTGGTTTAGTTGACTTTACACGCGCACAACAATGGCTGTACTCGTATTGTGTCAGTATACACTCACACAGACAATAGCACCAACACAGCGCCGTGTTACCTGCGCAAGAGCCGCATTCCGTTGCCCACCTTCGCGATTGGCCGTCGGTAAGGCTTCGAAGCGTTCGAATTTAAAAGTTAGAAAGTTATCCGTTTAGGTGGTTGTGTCAGTGTAGCGTTTTATGATCGGTATGAAGAACTTATAAAGGTAAGTTTATAAAAAATCCATTGCCTAGATTTTTATAATTATTCTTAATTGTTTCGACCTCGGTA
Organism: Pandemis corylana; assembly: GCA_949127965.1. Taxonomy (NCBI): domain Eukaryota; kingdom Metazoa; phylum Arthropoda; class Insecta; order Lepidoptera; family Tortricidae; genus Pandemis; species Pandemis corylana. The sequence continues at coordinate 24,961,485 of OX421850.1, forward strand.
CTAAGGAAAAACTATTAAACTTATAGTCTTATCGCGTCCTGAATCATAGTTTAATTTACATTTCCTTTATTCATTTTTATAACTTAGAAGCACCTGACGCTTCTTGCACCTGCTCGGCTGCTTTCTAGTAAGTACATTGTATCTTGTATCGCTAAATAATTGTTTGCTAGTATGTTAACTTAACTTTGTCTCTGCCAATCTCACGTGATTTTAATGGTGAGGTTTTAGCGTCCCTCCGAAGTGACTCATCTACTTAGTTAACGCGCAAAATGTCGTTAACAGGTGATATCGCCTATAATCATTATTAATAATTACCGAAACTACGCTTATAGGTAGTAATGGCTTTATTCATTATTACTGTGAACTAAAAGGTACGTGTTACGTAAATAAAGTCCTAGTGTGGTTCAGTCACTGAGATAGGTAAACCTAATTAAGGGTTAAGAACTACATTACATACCTAAGTACTCGTAGTTTTGTGCTGCTTAAGGCGGCCAAGGAAGAAATAGCCTTGTCTGTTGGCTTCAAACGAATATTGTCATGCATGACATTGGGTGTACTTACATGGCCTGAGTATATAAAACACTGTATGTACCTACCTATTAGTTAGCTGGGTATTTAGCATTTGCAGTTATTTAATCTGGTCGTAAGTAATCAGCAGTATAGTGTCTGTGCCTAGACTAGGGTTGCCCACCGTACTATAATACATAGTATTATACTATATCTCGGGTCTGCTATACTGCTCAGGAAATATATAGTACGAAAAAATACTATATTTGCAACACCGAACGAAATCTGAAAAACAAATACAGTTTTCATAAAAATAAATAAGTAAAAAATATATCTTTGTTTATTTTTTAAATTTTCCATAAAATACTATATTTTTAGAAGTGTACTATATTGTTTTATAGTTTATTTTGAAAAATACTGTATTTCGCTAAAAAAATGTTGGCAACCCTAGCCTAGACTGAAGAGTGTCAATTATAAGTTATTTCCCATAAAACGTTGTATGGAAAAGGCACCCTTATATTTACTATATTTACTTAACGCATTCATTGCCGGTTGTCAGACCCGAGATATCGTCAGGTGCTTGCAAATTGCAAACACACAACACACGTGCGTTCAAATTACTGCAAAAGTAAGACAACGGCACTAGGGGGAAGTCAAGAAAAGCTGTATTTAAGTTCCTGGCAGATTTAGGTCAGTAAGGCGCAATTTCTAGCACTAGATTTGCACTAATATAATGAGAATGAAGTTTATAAAGTACCTAATGTAACCTGTCATGAGACAACACTGTCAATAAAGTTAAATCAATGCTACTCGCCGCCGGTCTTTACTCGATCAATGTAGTAATTCAACCCGATTTATTTACTAGGTATACAATACAGTCACTTTCAAATAATGACAATATTAGTATACCCGACATCATCCTGAAGGTATGATAAATAGGTACCACCACGGTAGGTACCTATGTTAACTACAACAATGATAGGTAGGGTGGAGTTAGCTATTTATTTACACGGCCTTTTCAATTCGGTGAAATGTTTGATTTCATCCAATCACTAGCAGCAGGTCATTTCATTTTATTATAATACTATCTTTAGCCCGCGATTTCGTCCGCGTAGGTAACGTCAAAGTGACATACCACCTTCATCCGATAATTTCTCCAAATATTAAGTCATTATTTCGTATCCCGTCCTTTTATCTCGTGAGAAATTTGCAAAATCCCTTATAAATGCTTTGATCCTCCATGGAACATGTTGGCCAAATACCAAGGATCTAAATCATAATGACCCTTTTTATTTCTTACGTAGGTAGATAGGGTTCCTATCAATCCGTCAAAAATCCCTTAGTGCAAATCTATGTTAGTTACTCAAGGAAGGATGGAAGAAAAATATGTATAGATAAAGTCTACAGATTCTTCATTTGTTAGAGTGAGACTGTTGATCCCTCTTGGTATATTTAGTTAGTTTGATATTTTTAAATATTATTATATAACCAACCACTTGTTTTATAAATATTAATATTTTGTGAATCTACACATGTAGGTAAATCAACCGCATCACTTGTAATTAGGTAGGTCTAATCTACGTATAGCAGTGTCATAATTTGTAATAAATTTTGGTATCTTCGATGCTGGTCTGGGACCAAAGAATAAACAGAATGTACCAGCTGCTTCTCTTCCCGCGCCGATGGTAAAAGCCCATTGAGGGAATGGGTGAAAATCGTAGGAATCATGTTATAGGCGATGAGGCTAGCAACCCATAACTATTTCGATTCCCCTTTCCACCTATACGCCCACAATCATGCTAAACGTGGCCTTTAGGTCTTATTGCCTTAGGCTCTGTCTACCCCGTAAAGGATAAAGATGTGATTTATGTATGAATGTATGTACTTATGTAAATTATGGTATCGAATGATTTTTTACATAACTGTACTCCACGTCTCGTCATATTAAACTAAATAAAGTTCACAAACGCGGGATTTTGGATTTTCGTCTGGCGTTCGACGGCGTTTAATTTAATTAGGTGTTAGGTACGTATCTTGTAACCAACAACTAAACGTAATATTCAAGAAACAACTGGTCGTGAATTGACTCTCCTTTTTATCGGAGAAAGTTTGTAGTAAGGACTACAAGTTTTAGCTAATGCAATGTTAGTGCAGTTAGCTGTTCTACGCTCGCCATGTCGGTGGTATTGGAGGTGGATATTACAACGGGCGAACTCAAACACAACGACATGTGATTACCTGACCATCGGAATAGCAATCGATACCGCGGCCACAAGACGCCTGGTCGAATTTCAACCACTTCCATTGATCCGAATTATCTTCAAATTTGGTACCTATGTATCAATATCAATCAGTCAGTATTCAGTATAAAATACTAGCTGTTGCCCGTAACTTTGTCTGCATAGAGTTTATTTATCGCTATCCCGCAGGAATTAGGTACGCAATTTTCCGGGATAAAAAGTAGCCTATTGTGTTATTCCAGACTATAATCTATCCATGTTCCAAATTCTTCTTCTTCTATTTCTTCATCCAGATCTGTCCAGCTGTTCTAGCGTGAAAAAGTAACAAACATCCATCCACCCATCCATCCATCCATACACCCATCTATACTTACAAACTTTCGCGTTTATAATATTAGTAGGATTAGTAGGATGTATATGTAGAATATTTTTATGTAATGATATGGAAGACGAGACACCCCTAAAAATAGTAGGTACCTAGTTACCTAATAGCTCATAATTATATCTAATCTTCAATCAAACTAAATTTTGACCCCTTTCCCCCCATATCTTGAGCTGCAGCCGCACCTCTATCAATGTTCTTTGAATTCCATGAGCCTAAGGTAGAACCTCGCCTTGTATTGTCAATTTTACTGTACCTTCTTTGTTGTAAGATTACAACATAACTACCTACGTATCTTGCTTAGAAGCAGTGAGCGTCCTATAGCGGGGAGGCCGTAGCAAGCTCACCGTCTCAGCCACTCACAACTACTTTCCTTGCATACAAATGAGTTGAAAACAATAATATAATGTGATTGTCATTCGTGCCAACTGCGTTCCGTTTGCACTTTCCTTGACGTTGGCTAACTTTAAAGCTAGCTCGTGACTCGCGGAAAGTACTTTCTATACCTATCCCATATCAGATATTGGAGTTCTAAATCAGTAATACAAATTAATTGTTCCTTGCCCCGTTTCCTCACTTTGAAATTGGCAGTCACCTTCTTAGATTGTATACACGTTTCATTCCTTACACAATTTACTATATGGTTGAATCTAATAGACTAAGATATTTTAGACTATAGATTTAATTGATTATACATTATTGTAACTACGGCCGCCATGTTCTATGTTAGAAACACAGTCCCAAAGGAATGCCTACGGCTTAAACATTTTAATAATGCGTTAACCACTAACCCGTCTTTATACCCTTGAAATGAAGTCATGGTTGCGTATTGACCTACGATTCTGCCTTTGACTGCGTGTGTAAAACACTGTTATAATCATTTATGGATTGGAGTGAGCCCGGCCGCAGGCAGTTGGTGTTCTATTCCTTGGCAGCTATATGACGCCTTATTCCATTTTATTTGACTTTCTCTGCTTTCTTTTTTACTTGACTGTCCCCCAGAAAACGGAGTAGACTTAGATTTCGTAGGGCTCATACTTAGTTAGAAATGGGACCCTTAAAGGATCCACTTCGTTGTCCGTTTGTCAGTCTGTCTGACAGCGACATGAACTGGAAATTAACATAGAAAACCAAAGGCGAGAGAGATTTCTCTATTGTGGTCAAACTCCACAAATATAATGAACGAAAAACTTTCCCGGCTATAAAAATGATATTTCTGTTTAATCGATAAGAATACGTTCTTTTGAAAATGTATTTTCATTCAAAAACTGTGGGACACAAAACCTGTAGCGGGGTACTTCCCGATGATGGTAAGTGATCACTGATCACTTGGCAAGTTTGAATCCCACGCTTGCCTACCACACCATCGAAACGCCTATTCATTTATGATTATTACTTATCATAATACTAAAATACCTAACCAAGTAATTGTTAAAAGTTAATTGTCTGTAAGAGTGATCTCTTTCAACCTTGAAAATTCAAAAATGAAATACTTCGGCTTCGCAAACAGACGCAGGCGCAGTCCTACGCCAGCCCTAAACGTGCGCTCGCGGCGGCGCGCCAAGGTGATCGGGCCTGACATCACCGCGCACCTCATCTGTCACGTTTAGGCACATTCCTGCGTTCATTTTATCTTTTAATCCTCACTATATGTATACGTACATAATCGGTGCAATATTGATTATAACTATTAATTTCATCAAAGAAAAACCAACACTGGAATTAAGCTGTCTTTCGAACTGCATTAATTAATGAAGTACGTAACTTTTTAACGTTCACATCGTCATTGCAACTGTCGCTAAAATCGGTGAATTATTACTTAGGTTGGTCATTAGTTCTGGCATAATACTCATAAAATGCTGTTCAGACAAATAAGAGTCTGGTTAGGTTATAAACATAATGACGGTTTTTTAAAGATCTTGACCGTTTTTGCTCTAACTTTAAATAGGTACCTACTACACCTACTTAATTAAGATATGAACCGTTGAAAATTTAGGATCGTATTGGTAATAAGTAGACTTGCTATAAATATTGTTATGAATGTAGGCAACATTGATTTAAATATATACCTACCGGACCGGACACACGTTGGCTAATCATAATCAACTTCATCAAACAATTGGGAGGTACGGATAAACCGCTGCATCAGATAAAATAACAATCAAAATCTGTAGGTACTTTGTATACGTAAGTAGGCTGCAAATGGCGCTTTTACATGTTTTTATGTTTTATTAGCGCTCTTGTACAAACACCACTTTACAGGTCAAGCCGCAACTTTCGTTTCAATCGCTTGACTTATATCGCCTAGCAACCGAGGTAACAACTCTCACATTCAGATCAGTTCAGCAGTACAATGTTCATGGCAGCCATGACCAAACTGTTCGAAATACTTGAACCGACGTTTCCCCCGTGAGATGTGTGAAGTGCTTAGTGCGGCATGTGACACGGGACATTCGGAATGATGAGCTTCTGTCTGAGGTATTGGGTTTAAGTGGATGCTATTTCGTGCTTACATTTCACATCTTTTTTTCATCATAACACACGTTTTTGTTAACACAATACTGACCAAAACAAAGAATAAAATGTGTGTGTTCGTATTGCGTAGAAAAGTATACGCATAAATTAAGTAAAGAAAAATGCATACTTAGGTGTCTTTTATTCCTGCACGTTGTAATAATTAGGTACAGACAGAAAGAGTTCATTACTGGTCTCAATTTTTTGGCCTTTTGAAAACTGCAATCGTTTTGTTGGGCTTAGTAGTGTCATATATCTTAACTTTTGTTATTAACAATAACTTGGAACAGGTGTTAACCGGTCATGTTAGGGATTCGTTTTGTTTGCGCCCGCCTTTGAGTCGCCGTGAGGTAGGGTGACTCATCCTCTTTACTATGCACCGAAAGTAGCCTGCCTATTATTTGATTTGGTTTGGTGCCAGTCATTAGGCAGCATGACCGGGTATTTCACCTCGAAATAACATCTTAGACACAATTTAGTTAAATTATTTTATTAATTGTTTTTCCGTCCTGTCTGATTGTCTAACTAATAGGTTAAAAAAAAAGTGTAACCCCGTTACTCACAGAAAGTTAAAGGCCGACTAAATAATGCTTGGTTGTTGTTTTTAAAATTCATTCCGCAAGGGAATAGGCGAAGGTTTTGCACCATACAGCCAAGTCTTCATTTAAATAAATAATGCTTGATCTCTTGCTGTCAAAGTGACAGTTAAAGATAAACGATTGTTAAACCAATAGAAGATATAGTTAAGCTGTAAAACTAAAATTGGTTTGGGCCCAGTACACTCTTGGCAACAACGGTTAGTAAAATGGTTAGTTCCGCTTGGTGGGTGTTTGGTCAGGATAGTTTTTTTAACGTTCAATAGCCGATATGTTTTATAACTGTTTTAAACTTGATATTGGTCTAACTCCAAATATACAGAAGCCATACTATAAAAAAAATGGTTTGATTTTTGCTACTATATGACCTAGGCCGATTTACTCAACTATCTGTTAAGACTACAACGGATCCTCCAATGGTCTGTTGAGTGGCAATGACTTATTATAGTGTCTATAGAATGTCTACCTCCTCAAATAAGCCACAACAATCTTGAAGCCGTCAGTACAAGTCTATTGTATCATCGTGGTGGCCATTCAGGCATTTTATAATGCTGTACTTATAAGCTAACTTCCTTCCACCTTGTTGTAACTGTACGCATTTGTTACGTTATTCCAGAGAGATGTCGCGACTAGTGTGCCTGCTGGCGGTGGCGGGCGCAGCGTCCGCACAGCTGGTGTTGGACGGCGTGCGCTGCGGGCAGCTGCTCTGCCAGCTCGACGAGTACTGCTCGCCTGAGACCAACCGTTGCGCGCCCTGCTCCGTCATATGCAATAAGACGCACCATAACTATGACTCGGGACTGTGCATTAAGGAATGCCAAGGTTGGTAACATAAACATCAGGAGGGTTTTCTACTTTATGCTGACTGTCGATGCGTTAGCGATCAGCGCTTATCCTCGTTTTCGTGGTCTATTCCCTATTCCGTATACTTAAATAGTGCTATCAAGGTACCGGCGATCAGCATGAGATTAAGATGCATCATAAGTGTTAGTGTAGCGCCCTAAGTTAGTAACAAAAACTTAAAACAAATTAAACAGAAACGGCATTTCAGCATCATACTATAGAACAAGCGGCGCATAAAGCATGCCAGAGTGCAGAGAGTGTAATTATATAACCAGGTGTAAACAAAATTCCAAGAACGGCGCCATTTTCCGGTGACTTATTGTGTACGATGAAAATCCTCGGAGTCGGGTGATGACTAATAACTACAAACAATAATAGGAACATCTGGCAGGTAGACCTTCTAGAGTCAACTTAATCATGTGAGAAATAAAGTCGGTTATCACCTAAGCGTAGATCTGGAAAACTGCTTTCGTGACCGCAAACCTCCTACTAGTGTCGATTGTACTCTTCTAATCTTTGTTAGACTCCTTTACTCGTTTGGCGAACGTTTCAGGTTCAACTGTACTCTTTATAAAATACTCTTAGTTTTTAACATACTTAATGCATTATTGATGATATTTGCGCAAGTTTTTGAGTCAAACGAAAACAGTATAGACATTATTAAATACAATAAAGAGTAGAGACACAATAGTACAACAGTGTTTTTTTCAGGTTTACGTAAATTCTACTGAAGTACTTAGAAAGATTGCACTGGAAGTATAAATTGGACACTTAGTAATAAATAGTAACTAACTTTGAAATTTTAATAACACTTAACTTGGTTTTAAATTTAGTTTGAAGAAAGGTTCATATTCATTATTCCCGTCGAATTCACATACTTGCACTATTAAATGTAAGTTAACGAGCAGCAGGTTGAACCCTCGTACCATGTTATCCATAACTCGTATGCTGTTCGTTATCTTGTATGGTGCAACAAGCGACATCAGAGTTAGAACCTTTTTATTGGTAAAGGGTACAACAATACCCTAGTCGATACGGTCTGTTGACTCCGACAGGTACGGCACACACACATGCGCGCCGCCGTGCGCCGCTACGAAACCATACGAGTGTGCGTCCACCATCACACTGAAACCTTGCACCACACCGAAGTCATGATTATGAACCATGTTCATTATCATTTCATACCTACACTCTCTCAATTTTGTACTTCTGATTTAATCATGACGTTAAAAAGTATTCGGAACATAATCGAATTCTTCTTTGTCTACAGCACAACTTGCATTAAACCCACCTTTGTATTTGCAGTGGCACCGCAATGAACTTCATGCGTTAAGCCAAAATTTTATTTTATGTTGATCCCTGTCCACCTTTTTAAATTAGTTGTGCAATAATTGACAGTCCCCAAAAAATGTTTACAGAATCTGGAATCGAAATCGAATTTTCTCAAAATAGATGGATTAGTGCTAAAAATTCCCTGCTCAGACAGGGTTCATCCGAAGTCTGTTGTTTAACTGGCTGTCTTGAAGTAATAATGTAAAAAGTTGATTTTTGCTTAGCTGTACCTATACTTTCAAACTTTAACAATAAGGCGAAGGTAATATTTAATATATATATGTAGTTATATAACTACAATATAAGCAGATACACTGGTGTTCACCATTGTGCTTTTGTATTTATCTAAAACCTGGGCACTTCAAGTCAACCATTTTTCTTCAGTCCCTACAATACAGGTCTGCATAATTATGTACCTACTTATTATGTAATAAATGTAAAAAAAACCTCTAACAAGATAATATATAAATAAAATTATCTTCTTTGCTGACTGTACGTCATTATTACATTTTCACTTTATACTCGATGTGGGATCATATTCACCGGCAAGCTCTGAGACAAACAACCGATATAAAAAACGGCTTGTAATAATTGAAATCGGTCAAACATTCGTACGGTACGAGTATAATCAAATATATAACACTGTTTTTGCCATCGAATATATTTTCAGGAGCTCCGTCTGAAATTAAATAGACCCTGGCCCAAATAAACACACGTGCATATCATCACTACATAGTATAAAACAAAGTCGCTTTCTCTGTCCCCATGTCCCTATGTCCCTATGTCCCTATGTATGATTATATCTTCAAAACTACACAACGGATTTTGATGCGGTTTTTTTAATAGATAGAGTGATTCAAGAGGAAGGTTTTTACGTATAATTCTACGCAGACGAAGTCGCGGGCAGAAGCTAGTACATAATAATTACTTCGTTTGAGCATCAACTGGAGTCAAAATTAAATTGACTTCCACCTTACTTAGTAGCTTTAAGAATTCACTTTTTTAAAGGAGAGTTATGTTTGCGAAGAAATATTTAGCTTGGATTTAATTTTACTTATTAGGCAATTATTATACAGTTCGCGCCCATCCATTTAGTCTACACTATATAGGTGCTGGTGGATTCACAAGAGCTGGCACGAATGGAGTGAACGAAGTAATGTCACTTGTCCCTGTGTGAGTTACGTTCTTGTACAGGGGCCTCCTAATATTTTGTAAACAAGTACGCAATCCTCAAGAAAAAATAAACCTCAACCGGTATTTAATCTTTTTCTTATACACACATAGTATTATCACTCACTCATTCCATCCATTCGTACCAGCTCTTGTGAATCGATCTGTACTTACCGAACCACATAATGCAATCACAAATAAATCGCACAGCGCACACCTATCATCGAGAAAATCAAGGGCTTTAAGATGGCAAAGCAATGCTATTTATTAGTCGACTGTTGCAATCTTTTTATGTTTCTTGTTAGGTACCAGTGCCTTTATTGTAACTTTGTGACAACGACATATTTCAAACAAGTCCACTTTATCGTTACTTTCAGTTCAGAAGAATTGCGACGGGTTTTGGCATCAAAATGATAATAATTAAGACTTTAACGTGATTGCGTTCGAGTTCGAGGCGTCTATTATGTCAAAAAGTAGGTACACTAGCTAAAGGCTCAGAATCGTTTCGAAACTGTTCGAATATAATCGATGAGTAACTTTCCAGGCACCCGCGGCTCTGACGCCCTATCTGACTAGACAATGTTTACGTGGTTCCTGTTCCCCTGACTAGTCGATTTTATTGTTGATTTCCTTCTGCCCGCGACTTCGTCTGCGTAGAATTATACATATAAACCTTTCTCTTGAATCACTCCATCTATTAAAAATAACCGCATCAAAAGCCGTTGCGTAGTTTTAAAGATATAAACATACATAGGGACAGACAGACAGAGGAAAGCGACTTTGTTTTATACTATGTAGTAATGTTGTCGTGTTATACTCTGCACTTAGGTATCGTGCACCAGGAAACGGGGAAAGTTTTAAATATCTATGAGATATTTAGCTTGACCGCTATGCATACGTAATTAAATTTAACTTTTACACTTCTTGTTCTTGTTTTGTTGTAAGGTACCTAGTAATGCGCTTCTCTGAGTTTGCGTTGTTTTTATATTGTTAATTAGGTTATTTTCGAGCATGTGAAGTTTCTGTTGTAATAAACGATCAACATAAAATAAAATATTTTACTTTTCAGGATATCTCCTGGATCTGAGGTACATGCGAAGAACCCAGGACTCGGAGTCATCCGAAGATTATGGCAGTAAGCATTTTTTTCCTATGTTCCTATTAAAAAGAGGAGATACGAATGAAAAAACTAACTGATTATTTCATTAGAAAACGATTAATCGATTCCTCAATCCAGCATTGACCCGAATTGAGTATGGGGCCGTTTTGGCAATATTCGGCACTTATTTTTTCGTGTGTTAATATTTAAGATGTTTATTTTTATTTTATTTTTGTCTTGTGACGAATTTTTGTCAATAAATGTATTTCTTCTTCTTCTTCTTCAATGTATGAGACTTTATTGTCTGCTAGGAATTATCGCTATTCCGCGGGATATACGCAATTTTCCAGAATAAAAAGTAGCCTATGTGTTATTCCAGACTATAATCTATCTATGTTCCAAATTGCATCCAGGTCTGTCCACCCGTTCTGGCGTGAAAGAGTAACAAACATCCAAACATACTCACAAACTTTCACATTTATAATATTAGTAGGATTAATTACTGAATTATTTAAGAAATCAGGAGTTGATTCAAGTTATACGAAAAAAAATTGTAGCGCGGGCGTCAGCTGAGAATATTTAGAATAGGAACGTACAAAGTAGGTACCTCTTACACTTTGATGAAGTTTATTTTTTCGTAAAACGTATCCTATGTATTAAGGTTGTAAACCAACTGTGTGTCTAATTTTATTAAAATTCGTTGGGTAGTATTTCATTATAAATATTCATACATCCCAACAAACTTTTGCTGTCTATTTAGGTATCTGATTGATTAGTGTAATTTTATTCTTTGTCGTTGAGTTTTTATTACACCTGCAAAGCGAAGACTTGACTTAAAAATATTTTTAACAGTGTGTATATAATTATAGCATGCATACCTAAGTTTATTTAAAGAAATTGGGTAGGTACCTAGAATTATTATTAACTAGCTGTTGCCCGCAACTTCGTCTGCATAGAATTCGTTTATCGCTATCCCGCAGGAATAACGCAATTTTCCAGAATAAAAAGTAGCCTATGTGTTATTCCAGACTATAATCTATCTATGTTCCAAATTGCATCCAGGTCTGTCCACCCGTTCTGGCGTGAAAGAGTAACAAACATCCAAACATACTCACAAACTTTCACATTTATAATATTAGTAGGATTAATTACTGAATTATTTAAGAAATCAGGAGTTGATTCAAGTTATACGAAAAAAAATTGTAGCGCGGGCGTCAGCTGAGAATATTTAGAATAGGAACGTACAAAGTAGGTACCTCTTACACTTTGATGAAGTTTATTTTTTCTTTCTTATCATGAAAGTTTACTTGCATTGCACAAATTGCCACTTTCATCCATATCCAGCTAAGCGAATTACTTCATACACATTTCTCTGCTGCTCTTTACTTACATATTTTTTTATTTATTATTTATTTATTATACAGTTAAACTACTTATTCTTAGGAACAGAAGTAACTTCTTCAGTATATCTTTGTCCTGTGAAATTGTATCTTAACTGAATCTTCATCCAAGTGATAAGAAGGAGGGCTGAGTTGAATGCCTTTATTGTTTTTTTTTTTTTTTTTTTTTTTTTTTTTTTTTATATGAATAGGAAGGCAAACGAGCAAGTGGGTCACCTGATGGTAAGTGATCACCACGGCCCATAGACACCCGCAACCCCGGAGGGATTGCAGATGCGTTGCCAACCTAGATTGATTGATTTTATCTTCCAAATTCTTCTTAATTCACATTAACATGAGCTGGTTTCGCATTAGGATCGCGAAATCAGAACGTCGGCATGGAATATTGGTCACGGTTTAGTTAAAGTCACAAAAGGACAAGAAAAAAGTTTTCGGCACCCGATTGTATATTTTAAACGCAAAAATGCAACGCAAAAGACTTTGAATTTTAACCTACAAATTGTTGATAAAATAATAATGACATAGTAAATTGCGACGTAATTTTGCAGCGCACATTAGCGAAAGCACATTACCTCAACACCTGTTCAATGAGGATTCTCTAGATAATTGTACTTATTCTTATTGAATAATTATCACCGCATACATAATGCACCTTACGAATGATTCAAACAACAACAAACCTTACTCGAATAAGTTGATTGGAATGTAACAAAGTTTTCAACCATCCTCAAAACTGATTTAACAACAAAAATTAATGGAAAACTATAATTATGTTGAATATAATTAGGAAACAAGTTAATGCCACGTGTTTTCATTTACGTGAAGGTACTTACAGTGTTTCTCGTTTCTTAATGTATTTGACAGTTGCCGCGTTCTGAATACACTTGAATGAAAAATAATGTTGTTAAGACCGAGGGCAAGTGCAAAAGCTGCATCAAGCATCATTGTCCAAACTACTCACCCTCATCCCCAATGATGTACACTCGAGGGCATCAATATCGATACAGCCATCATGACAAATATATATGTCATTGTTTGTGGCATAAAGATGTATAGATGTTATTGACGTCTTGGTAACGTAAATATATTTATGCTCTTGACTGTACTTTTTCATTCATGTATATTCGAAACACGGCAACTGTCAAATACATTAATAAACTAGAAGCACTCTACTTTGTATTGTGTATTTTGACAGTGCAGGTTTTAAATAGAGAGGCATGTAAATATTCGAGTTTGTGTTATCTAGGTGTGCAGAAACAGGCGCGAGCGGCTGTGATAATGAGCGGAGTAGCGCTCGCAGCGCTGCTCTTGGTGCTCATCCTGGTCTGCCGCTCCAAGTTTTCCTGGAGATACTTCAAACAGAAGTTCCAGCCGACAAAGGTATTAAAAAAGAGAAGGCCTAAAGAGTCCAGAGGTTCTAAGACGCTTACTGGATGTAATGTCGAAGAGACTGAATCAAGTACCTACCTCTGTGGAACGTGGAAGTGGTACGCGATTCAGTTTCTTTCACTTACACTTGAAGTACATTAGGTGAAATCCCATTGTTACATTTCAATATAGAAGTGGGATAAGACGTGGATTACAATGAATTTGATTGTTGATTGGTTGGATTGAAACTCGCCATAAACCCCATAAACAAATTTTTTATCCACTTACAATAAGGCTTGCTAGCGTAATAGGGCGCCTGTTACAATACTTACAGTAATTAGTTTCATCAAACTGGTCGTTTTTACTGTTAAGAAAAAACACACAACATGTTGTAGAAGTCAACGAGTAGTTGGACCAAATTCATACTTATTCCAGAATCGAGTAAAGCAGTACCCCGCTACTGGTTTGACGCATCACAATCCACACGCCGAAATGCCGAAACCGAAACCCGAATTGAAATTAGACATTCCGAATCCTGAGCCACTGAAACGACCGCAGCCGCTGAACGCGCGGGACTTAGAAACGAGGACCTCGCAAACTGAGAAGAGCCAAGGGGCAACGACCCCTAAGACTATGAGCACGGCGCTCAGCAACCGGCACCCTGCTGAGGACACTACCCTGGATTTCTCGTACGATAACATGGGCATGAATGTCACTCCGCCGGAGCGCACGGCTGTCTCGCAAAAATTTTGAGTCTTGAACTTTTTTTTAAAACTTTATCTCCTACTTTCAAATATGTAACAACGTTCCAAGTTTCGTTTTATCGTAAAATAATTTATTATATTATATATACCTACTCGTAATAGTGCCTGACCGAATCTTCGTCTTCATCCTTGGCCACCGTTGACCAAAAATACCACAGCCGACCAAACCTTCGGCTGGAGGTTTCTGTGAAGCGTCTAAATCGGGCGATCTAAGTATGTATTTACTATTTACATCAGACGAATGCTTAGTTTAATCGAAGCTTTCATTCATCTTGTGAACATACTTAATGCAGTCAATATAACTTTAATATTTTTTCCATCATAAACCAATTTTTAGAGCTTGGTCAAACATTGACTTTCGGTCGGACACAGCATTCAACAGATTTTCTGTGTTGTTTAAGACCACTGCATAGATCCCATTAAATTTAGCAAAGAATCCGCTAGGTATTTTCAATGATGGCAGTAAACGATTCGTTTGGACGTTGGCAAATGGAGAAGAGTTTTCAAAATACTTGGGAATTAAAACTTACCAAAGGAAATAGCGTGCAGTTGTTTAGTGTCAAAATATACTCGACAGCAAAGACACCGACCGGGTCGCTTTTCATACAATTTTCTACGAGTCCTTCAACGGTTTTTTTGCTCCCGAGTATATCAGATGGAGGAGGTGTACTTTAATGAAATACCTCCACGTTCTCATACTTTTATCAATACGAGTAGAAGTTGTGTGCTCGTACCTCTGAACCTCTAGTCGGCATGGATATAAATATATTATCTGATGACTTCTAGATTTAAAATATCCTTAGAGACTTCGTGGTATCTAAAATTCATCATGAGTGCCGTCCATTATCAAATTTTGCATACAACAACATGGTTCCTTTCTTAAGTTTTTTTTTTAAAATTATAGCTTTATCATATTAAAATGTACCATGAATCTTAATTATTTAGTCATCCATTATACACTAGACCTAGTTATTATCTAGTACTTATTATAACGATAATTTATTTTATGCTAAGCACAACTTGACTCTTCATAGCGCAGCTCAATTAATGTTTATTTGAGATTATTAATTTAGTACTTAATGAATTTAAATATACACATTAGATACCTCCTACCTACTTATTCACTACGTTTTCTGAACATCAATAAATTATTGATAAATAATGTTAAGTATTCCATAATTTTTTTTTAATAAAAAAATCTTGGATGAGAAATAGCACTCGAAAGGTTTCGTGCACTGCAATGTGCTCGGTATTTTCTTTGAAATTGGCACAATTTGGCGTTTATAATAATATTAGCGAATCATACTAAACTATGGCAACAAAAAGGAAGGCGTTCTTTAGTATGGCTTTAAGCCATGATTGTTTGAAATTGGTTCCGATATTGAAGTATTCAATACCTCCGGAGTCTTGGGAGTTGATTTCTTGTAAATTTTTTAGTAGGTAATTGATTAATTGAAAAGTTTTTGTACAATTTTAAATTTATTTTAATTACATGTAAAAGTTTAGTAGGTGGTTTTTAAAACAAATGAAAATTAAAAGCAAATTAAAATGAAAGGAATAAAAATAAATGTAGAATTTATATACCCTATAATCAATTATGTAAAGAAAGAAGCATGGTCATTTTAAATAGGTAGAAACTAAAATTAAATTGTTTCTGGAATTTAAGTTAGTACGTGTATTCATGTAGCAATAAATCCAATTTAAGTAGTATATAAGCGTGTAACATCACACATCCGTAGACAAGTAGGTAACTTAGGTACTAATGTGGAATACTGCAATTCATTTTTAATTACACTACTTATTACTGAAAAAAAAAACGCACTTGTTATGCTCGGTTAGGTGTCGTAAACGATTTAGCAAAGAGCTGAGTTCACGCATACTTTTACAAGTGTTTGAATTTCATAGTAAATGCGTTATTTGAACGGGACTTTATCGCGCAATATTTATGTTATACGTACCTATCTATATTTCAGCCGTATTTCGTTTGCAGCCAGAATTCAGATTTGAAATATGAAATTAAACTACCAACTGACTGTTGATTTATTGAGTGTCATCATCATCTCCAGACTATATACGTCCCACTGCTGGGCACAGGCCTCCTCTCACAATGAGAGGGATTAGGAACTTCACACACACACACACACACACACACACACACACCATTGAATTGCTTCGCAGTTGTTTGCAGGTTTCCTCACGATGTTTTCCTTCACCAAAAATACAAATGGAGTATCGCACATAAATTCCGAAAAACTCAGAGGTGCAAGAAAGGGGTTCAAACCCACTGAGAGAAGAATTGAGAATGTAATTTACTAAATAATGTTATCTCTCTCTAATTTACATTTTCTGTGTTGTTTACCTTCCCGTTGGTACATAAAAAAATAAATGTGCCAGCTTATCATCTGTAGGCCTTCCTGTTCCTGAAGGCATATAAGCTTTTTTTTACGTCAACAACTCACTCACCAACTCATGAATACCAACTATTTTATCGAATCTATTTTAGACATTATTATTATTGAAGTAATGTAGGTACTTATTTGTTTGTCACGTTGTATACTCGTACGTAGTACGATCTATATTGGATAACAAAACTTTGGCGTATCATAATTTTCACTTCATCTAACTGAATGCGATAACGTTCAGTGTTCAGAGCAGAAATTAATTTAGGTAATTCGATAAGTTGCAATTTCAAGTTCTATATTGTATCAGTGATAGAGCAACCTGACAGTTGTAATATCGGTTTATACATCGTTATTGTGATTTACAGGCATTGTATTTAACCGTATGATTGTAATTTGTCGGGTTCGACTCGGGTTCAAATAAATTCAGCATGGCTGAGGTCGTGTTTTTACTGAGGGGTGTTTGTGTGCCTTGGAAAGTTATTGCAAATGTGAATATTATTTGTGTTAGCTTTTGTGTTGATTGCGATAATTCTGCTGTGTTATTGTTAATGTTTTGTTATTAATTGTCATTGATGTTTTCCCTCGCTTTTATGTTTGGCTTTGGATAATTAATTGTTTCTCGTCGTACGACAGTGCCATGCACCGCTGTGACACAGGTGGCAGTAATGACTCGTGTACTATTTTATCTTTGGTGATCATTGTTTCACTTTATTTAACAATAGTTTTTGATACATCTTAGAGTTACTTTGAATGTCAAAAATAATGAGAGTATAAAGCAAATCATGTGTCAGAATAACACACTAAACTGAAAAAAACACAACCATACATTTTTTTCCAATGATGTCTATTATTCCATCTGAGGAGAAAAAAACAAAAAAAGTTATGACATTTCGTCGTACAGTTTTCCTGCCGGAGCATTGCTAATGTTTCGCAATATTTTAAATTGATTTACTCTGTGACATAGCAGCTTTGTCCAATAAGTAGGTAACTAAATCTGTATGTGTTTAAACGCATTACACAAAATATGTAGTCAGAAACTAAACAGTAACATTGTTGATTAGAGTGTAGTGAGCTTCAAAACAAAACGGGGAACATACAATAAGATTGAATTGAACGGATCAATTCTGTACAGTGTGAAGCGGATTCGATAACTATTTAGCAGAAAAGGAGCAGGAAACTGGGAGAGAAGTAAAAATCAAAGCAGCAGCTGACATTGCAATTATAACAAAACAGACAAATATAGACAGTGATTTAAGAAACACGTATAAAAAAAGCAACTTCAAATAATAGAATAATACCTAGACAATACCAGAAATATAAAATAACTATTTACAACGCCAACACAGTGCTTTTGTTATGATCCGCTGAAAATAAATAAGCTTCTAATGTATCAACTATTAGAAGAGCACTCGACGCTCTATTATAAAATACACAAAATTATAGATTCTGATTACATGGTTCATAGTTTTAGTATTGCCGACACTTCTTTGTAGCGCTATGTCATGTCGTTGCGTTGAGTCAATCACTGTGAAGACCTAGATGGTACGTATCCAAACGTATGTCTAACACAAGTCAGTCAAATGTAGAACAAAATTATCTCAACCCGGTTGTGGTGATAGCTTGACGAGCCAGGTTTAGTATCCATGCGACGCACAGTGCACACGGCAAGGCGGCAAAAATATAAAGTTCTGTATCTTGTCGTCTGACATTTGTGCTGAAATATGAGCCAAGGGCTTTCATGAGTGTCTTTATAATTTTAAAAGCCGACTAAACGAAGAAAGTGGTTTCGTTCAGTATTGTTTATTTTTAGAGTTTCAAAGGTAGCCTATGCTTTTAGACGTATCAAAAACTAGGCAAGCCAAATTTCGTCGGGATTGGTCTAGGTTTTGAACTCACTAACAAATTCTAAGCCAGCTTATAACAAGAAAATTTGACCCGGCTATTATTTTCAAACTTACTTTTTAGGTTAAAGTTCCTTATTGGCGGACTAAATACAAAGGAAAATGGCTAGTACTAAGTACCTGCCTGGTATCCGACGGGAGCGTGAGCGAAACATGCTATTTCTGTGACGGACGGCAACAACAGTGCTTTTAATGTACGTCATCCACCAACTGAAGGTTGAATAATGTTGCAAATTAGTGTTTATGTTGTATAAGAGAAACAAGGGATTCGCAAAAAAGTTTTGTTTTACAAAACAAAAAAATTTTTACAATTAATAAGTTTATGCTAAAATTGTCATTTTTAGTTCAAGATTCTTTGAGCTATTGTCATCGAAGCTTTAATGTTTACCAAATTTCATGTCAATCCCGCCACTGACATCAATTTTCAATTACAAGATTTGATGAAAAGTGATAAAAATAACAAATATACTGTATGAAGCTAAATAAAAGCTATTAAAGGAGGAATTTCAAGTAAAAACATTTATTGCCCATTGTTTTTAGACGCATGTAACGTCTTTAATCTACGTATACTTACACTTTGGTAAAACAAGTTATCATGAATTTAAATTAATTGCTGATCATCATGTGGCAAAAGGCTCAGGCTCAGAACGTGCGGTGACGACTTCGCTTCACGGCGCTGGTTCTCAGCCTGCATTATAATGTGCATTACGAAAGGGACGAAAGTAGACAGACGATAAACAAATTAAAAATTAAAATATGATGTGAAGTTAATAAAAAGCATGTTAAGCTATGCACGCACTGTCCGGTTAGCCGCGCTGCGGATTGACGCCCGGCCTATAACGGCGTGGGCCGCAGCCGCAATCAATTGCGTATAGATACCGGGTTACACACAATTTTAGGTTTCCGGTTAGCCGCACGGCATAGTGAGTACATAGTCTAAAAACTGTTTTCCAATAACATTAAAACCTTTGATGATTATGCTTAGGTAGGTACTAGCATTGTCGTACAATCTATATTTATATTCATATTTATAGGTACCAAATGTTTGTCCTGGAATTACTTCAGACCATTCTGATAAGTTGGTTTTGTTAAGCCATTTAGCTTGAACGATTGTTCAAAACCGTTTAAGTGTACGACAAATTATTGTCCTTTCGAAACATGATGGCGATTATGCTCAATCCTTTTTTAAACGGGACATTTAAAAAAGATCTTTAAATATTTCAGTGTGATAGTAGCTGTAATTAAATTAATTTAGTTCTTTCTGAAATGATATGACTGCCTAATAATCAGGTGAAAATCTTTTACGTGAAAACAACTGAGGCAAAATCAAGGCTCGATTTTTGGCTCTGCTATGCACAAAAAAGTTCATCGCGGCAAACTTATATGGACACCTACATTTTAAGTACTCCCGAGAGACACATTTAAATTCTTCAAAATAAATAAATAAATAAATCATATATCCAGAAATTAATTCTATTATCATATTACAATTGATAATTATATACTTAATCACGGTAAATCTATCTATTGTCTATCAATTAGTCATACTCTTCCTGGCTTTGTTTCGCAATAAAAAGTTATTAAGTAAGATAGAGTTTAGTTAGTGCGGTGCGTACCTACTTAATTAGGAATTTTACATGCAACCGTCCATACATTACATTCCAATAGGTTTAATTACGACGTAAGTAAGTATAGTTTATTTAGTAGGTAGAGTTAATATCAGTAATTAAGGACGTTAGATAGTATGTATGTATTTAGATCTGTATAGTATACACTAGTTGTACGTTTTTCTTCTTATAAGCAGATTGTTATTGGCCTAGGTTTTTGATTAAGTTTGGTTACTACGCACCTATCGTTTAAAAAGCAATTTTTTATTTAATATGTGACAACAAATATTAAATAAATATTAATGGTTTAAAGCCAGAAAAATATAACAACTCTCTTGCATCACATCATGAACGCAGCGAATTAAAGACGAATTAAAAGATGCATAAATTAATTGATTCTTATTAAACTCAGGTTGTCATAGTTTATCGTTTCTAAAAGTGTAATTTTATTATGTGTTTCAAACGGAAATTCAGAATACAAATTCCAAGTTAATTTACTTAATCTTCTCGACATGATTTCAATGAATTTACTCTCAATAAAGTGACTAATGAGTTGACAGTGCTCTACGGTGTGTGCTGCAACCAATTTCATCATCCTAATGGTCCCAGATCTTAAGACGGGCGCTGCAAAGCTGCCGTCAGACACATTTCAGATTCCGCTCCGAACCTTTGCTCCCACTAGTTGAATAGTCCTCCGAATGTAGAACTATTTAGTTCTACAGTTTAGTTGTACAGCGTACTATATGTTGATTCTGTCTACGAGTTTTAATTACGGATATCGCAACCGAAAATTTGTCTCCACGTTCAAATTACCGATGTACCCTTTCAATCCATCCGTTATGTTTGCTTGGAAGTCAAAGTGTATGTATTTTCTCTTTGATATAACCCCATCGGAATTAAATGAATTTAGTTTATTTAGAAGTGAGTATAGTATTTTTAATATTATTTTTCTCCGTTTGTCGTTTCGCAGACATTGTAATTGCAGACTAATTGTAAGGTATCGTAAGTAATTTTGACAAAATATTGTCATTATTTAGGCACTCTTGTGGCAGTTTTGTACTTAAAAGTAGAAGAGAACTTGGAAAACGTAAGATAACATACAATGTAATTAAAAGGGAATCAGTGTTATTAGCACCTGTACATACTTGCGAATATTCAATCGAAGATCTTAATAGTTAATGTTAACGAAACAGATATTACGTGTTAGACATATTTTCTACAAGATGTAGACAACATCGCATTTACCTTTACATATATCGACGAGTTGTATGCATCATGATAGGAAATTGAGGATGGATTTTAATGTGAAAATATGTCTAATGTAATTAACCATGAATCATTTATAACTATCGTTTTAGACACTAATTGTGTAACGTGCGGTTCAATAACACTGAATTTTTTGAACGATTTTAAATAATGTTTTCTAAATGTTAGTATACATTTATTAAGCTGAGTATTAGTTTAATATAATAGTGTAATTTATAGAGAGTATAATTGTATATTTTGTAGCCTTCAGGAAAATCCGTCCATTAATTAAGGAAAATAGACATGAGTCGTATTCTGTCGTTATATGTAGAAATGTTCAGATAAGTCACGTTTTAAAAGATACTTACTGCTAAAATGTATTATGATTGAAATAAATGTTTACATTACTATACATTGTTTTGATAGAACTTGCCTTTCTGTGAAACTTGGCCAAAATATTGTTGAAATCACTTAAAATTGTTCGATAATTCACATGTAATTATTTCTCATGCAACCGACCGATCTGACCGAAGTGATCCTTGACGGATATAATGATGATCGAATGTCACTTGAAACAGCCAGTTCGTCTGATCACTCATTTACAGAACTGAAATCAAAATGTACAGTTTTAATTGAATATATTATTATTTTAACCGACCGAACAACTGGATGGCCTAGTGGTTGGAGAACCTGACTATGAAGCTTGAGGTCCCGGGTTCGATCCCCGGTCGGAGCAGATATTTGTATGAAAAATAATATGAATGTTTGTTCTCGAGTCTTGGATGTTTATTTATGTATTTAAGTGTGTGTTTATTCTATATACCTAAGTATGTTTATCCGTTGTATAGTACCCATATTACAGGCTTTGCTTAGTTTGGAACTAAAATCGTCGCAAAATAAGAGGCCCGTTTTGACATTTGTCTTCGCGACGTAACTAGTGATGTAACCATACGACTCGGTAATCGATACTCACGATAAATCGATTCCAGTTTGGATGAGTATTTGATCGATTTGAAGATGTACTGTAAACTGCATTGGATTAAAGTTCTAATAAGAAAATTTAACTTAAACTGATATTGTAAGTATTTTGAAATGATACAATGTTACGATACGTCAACTTTCTTTCATTTAATATTTTTGGTACAATAACACTCACTCAATCACCAAAAGAAATCAGTAATTTATTTGTCCAAACACTAGTGTTTAAAGAAATAAAACCGGCCAAGTGCGAGTCGGCCTTAAAAATATATTTTGATCGATTTATTTTTTTTCCTTAACCGATTATTAATAGTCTGTGGACAGTATGAAAAAAATCGTTATTCACAGCACTTAGCGGAGTGGGCGGTAACCATCAATGAAAAACGTAATTACCTTCAAAACATTTTGATCGGTAAAAAATACAGAACTTCATAGGCGTGAACTGTCAAAACGGGCCTTTTATTTTGCGACGAGTTTAGGTCAATTCAATTGGCATTGTTCATTTTTTTAAGCTGTGCTTTTAATACCTTTATTTGATAAAATGGACTATTTCAAGCAACTAATTTGAATATTATGCTTTTACGTAGCTTTGTTAATTAATAATAAATATTTTTTTACTGTTTGATAATTCGTGAATTTAGACAGAATCCCAATCGCTTTCGTTCGGCTGGCTATAAAAAAACGGCTTTGTCTATGGTTTTGTAGATTTGACAGTGACACGTGACAGTTGCCGTAGCCAAACTTTTTTTTTCATTTTGTGGCAAACATTCGATGCTGGATTCTGTCTAAAAACCCGGTCTTTCGGTCAAACAAAGGTTCAAAGTACTTTTACAAAAATATCTGCAATCATACAGTATTTTTGAAATCGGACAAGATAAATCGGATAATTGATGGTTTTCCTCGAAATGGTTTTCGAATTGGAGCATACTAAAAAAAATGAACAATGCCAATTGGTGTCAATTGTCCCAAGATATTTATTTTAATATTATGCAGGCACGTTATCTGATTGCTACTTCTTGTTCCTGTGAACTGAGTAATTACTAAAAATCTTATTTATTTCTTAGAATACCTTTGTTTAAAATAATCAAAGTTAAAAAACAATGGCATTCAGGGAAAACTCACAAAATTCTTCTACAGTGAGAATATTGCTCCTACAATAATTAAGTATAACTGGACGAAAGTATTAGCATAAATAAGTAAAAGACTCGGTATCGACATTATATGTTTTTATTTAATTAAATGAAAGTTATTTAAGCTCAGTGGGTTGACTTATTTGCCGACAGAATATTACAATAGTGACTCAAGACATACAATACACTACTTTTTTTTTTAATCATCATGTGAATTGAGTAACATAAAAGTTAATAAAAATATTGCACATATATTTTAGTAGTCACTGTCACGACTGCACTTATTATGCCCACATTTCCTGCGTCTCGCGCGCCTCCGCGGGTAATTCTCATATTTATCAAGAAGTTTTTGGAGCCTTATTCTAATCATCTTCTGTTTATGGTTTTCCAGTAGATCTGCATAGGCGTCTGAAAATGGCAGAATATTTATACCCCCGCCGGGAGATACTAGCCCTTCTATTCCTGGCATGAGCCCCGCTTGCGGCAGTGAGGCGGGCATGAAAGGAGGGTACATGGGAGCTGCGGGGTACATTGGTGGTGCGGCGTACATTGGGGGCGCAGGGTATAATGAGGGCGCGGGATACATTGGCATCGGTGGTGCTAGTGGTGGAAAAGGTGGCATCATTGGAGGCACTGGCATCGGCATAGGCACAGGAATCGGCATGGGTGGTGGTGGGGATGGCAGAGACGGTGGGCCTGGCGGTGGCAAAGGCATAGGGATGGGTGGAGGTTGATTGCAGTCTGCAGGGACATGTCGAGGATACCAATACAGCGGATTACAAGGATCTTCGCCTCGAGGAAAGCGACGGATCGACGGACTCAAGTCTATCGGATCTCTGTAGCTTATACCAGCTATGCTGCATGTCGCTAGTTCCAATGATGTTACTAAGATTGATATCTGAAAAAATGTGTTGTGTTGTGGAAATTTTGCCGTTCGGGAGAGTATGATTATACACTACATGGCAATCCAATCATTTTAGCAACCAACATTTGACATAATGCATTATTTCACAAACTCATTATTTGTGAAACCTTTATTATACGTACGCTAATTCATAAACTAAAAAAAAACAGGACCTAATCGCGTGGCTTACATTAGGCTAGTTTTATAACTTAAAACAGTGCATGTAACAGATAACAAAGGTTTCCAGAGTGATGGGTTTGTGAAATGATGCATTTGTAAACTATTTTTACAGACCGGTCATACACAGGGTGATCCGGGATAGGTATGGAGAGAGATTCTATTGCTAATTTACATTTGCATCTGTCTGGGTTCTCCCACAAATAGAGACAAATTTCTAATCTCAAAAGTAATAATGAGATTAAAATTCCCTCGGTAGTGAGCTATTAGCATAAGTATACCTAATGTCAATAGATTATTATTTACTAGCTTCTACCCGCGACTTCGTCTGCGTAGAATTATACATATAAACCATCCTCTTGAATCACTCTATCTATTAAAAAAAACGTATCAAAATCCGTTGCGTAGTTTTAAAGATATAATCACACATAGCGACTTTGTTTTATATTATGTACCTAGTGATGTTAGTCGTCGATTTTGGGACATTAAATGCCATGCTACGTAAAGTACAGATTTACTTCGTAAACGTACCTATTCTTATAAAGGTTATGCATACATACATACACAAATCACGTCTATATCCCTTACGGGGTAGACAGAGCCTAAGGTAACAAGACCTACAGGCCACGTTTAGCTCTTGGGCTCATGGGCACATAGATAGAAAATGGTATAAAGAATAAAGGTTATTATTTTTGAAATTGATGATTATATGTAGCTAGGTTTATTAAATTCCTCTAAATTGTAAGTGTGTAGTTTAAAATATTATTATGTAAAATAAAAAGGATTATCTGACTACTTTTTTAATCATAAAATAATGAATTGTAATCTCTTACCGTTAAAAATTGCTTCATAATGAATTTAATGAACTTCGCAGGGTACAGGCTATCAACAACATGCGAAATCTTAACTACAATAGGCCATTATCAACCGCACACAATGCCAGCTCGCAAAAAACTCATAAAACAACTTTGGTTTTCGGACTTGTTGACATGCTTTGTCTAAACAATACCTCTTATGGGGGGTTTGATAAAGATTTTATCATAACAACCACACCTCAGTAAACTATTGAGCGTAATACAAAACGTGACGAGAAAATCAGCTTAGACCTAGTTACTTCAAAAATAATCATTAAATATAAAAAAAACACAAATAACTTTAAGCCTTAGTTTTTGTTAAAGTTACAAATCGTCCGTTTTCTGTTTTCTTTCAACCATTTTTAAGTACTTTATCCACCACGTTCTTCCATTTATTGATGTCTTCTTTTTTTTTTTTTTTTTCTTCTTGATCGTAGGGGTCTGGTTGTGGGGGACCGTGATTGTACGTAGGAGCTTCGCGGGCAGCCCCGCCGTAAGTTCTCGAAAGTCTTTTTATCATTGACTCGCTCTTTTTGGATATAGGCTGGTAATACAAAGCAACAGGTCCAAGATTAGGCAAATTCTGCACTGTTGGAAAACTAGGTTGATTTCTTACGTCTCGCCTGACTGATTCGAGCATTTTCTCGTAAGGTGTCATCTCGCGGTTCAAATAAGAGCGGCGCACTGGCTGAATTGGGTATGGGAAACTTGGAGAGTAGAACTGGTAATTTCTTGTATATTGAAAATTGTAAGGCATTTGGGGTATTTGGTAGGCACTGTAGCTATAGTAGCTTTGGTCTCCGTGCACGGATCCCTTTTCTTTTAAGACACGATAAGCACCGTTCTTGGGAATTCTGGATCGTATTAGCTTCTCGTACATGTCAGCGCAGTCCTCGGGCAGATGTAGGGGGTGCCAGTAGAAGGGGTCGCATTCGTGAACGTGTCGGTATCTCTCCTCAAAGTCGAATTCATCCATGTAAGTAACGCCGGCGATTGAACTCTCAGCGCTTCCCCATAACAATTTAAGTATGCATACCATTTGTATAGAATTTATCTGAAAATATAGTGTAGATGTAAACGTAGTTGCAATCGCGCTGGTAGGTCTTTTTTAAGTTTTTTTGGATGTTGAAAGCATTAAAAAAAAAACAAAATGGAAATGATTATTTCAGAGTTAAAGCGAATTCTCTGACGACCAAAAATAACTGCTCACTTTTTAAGGGGCTTTTGATATCGACCGACTCGTTATTTTTGCTCGTCAGTGTACTTTGTTTATCGATTTTGCAGTTGGAATTTTGAAATGAAAATGCTCACTGTCATTGTAGCTGTCTTTGATTTTAGTAAAGTGACAGCTCCTTTCAATTGCACTTTGTTAACACACCTGCTCAATGCGATTTTAACGCGGTTTCGTAATGAATCATTAGCGATGTAATAGGCCACCTGCGAGCTTACGCGCACTCGGAGTTCTGACTACAAATCCGAGTAACGGAGAGTAGGTACAGTGGAGGGCATACATTTCGATACAGCGTAGGATACAGCCATCATGTCAAATATACATATTATGTGTCACCGTGATAGATGTTTTTGACGTCTTGTCTTGGTGACGTCCATGTATTTTATGTCCTTGACTGTACACATAATTTTAATCCTAAAAATAGGTGACTGTATTAAATGTGAATGTTTGTGTGTCTGTGTGTGTGTATGCTTGTAAAACGGCTGAATAAATTTCGATGAATTTTGGCCCTCAGATATTTAGATAGTTAGTTTTCAGATAGATATATAGTTTGTTCTATGTATACCTTAAAATTGTATAGTTCCCATGGGGTAAATGAATTTTTCGCAACCTAGTAACTTTGGAGAAAGTGGGGTAATTGAAAACGCCGGGTAGGTAGTTTGGAACGGCTAGAAAAAAAACCTCTCTCCGCACCACACAGTTTTGAATCTATATAAGGGCTGCGTGCTGTACTACTCGTTGCTTATAGGACAATGAAATTGAAAGGAGTGCAGGGGAAAGTGTTTTTTTTTTGCTGTTCCTAATTATCCGCCGTTCTCAATTACCCCACTCTCCTCTACATAATACATACTGGTATAGCTAACTGTAAAGAAAAGCAACTCGCCTGAACAGTGTTTTAGTAACATGGACAAACAACTGTGATCCGATTTAAAAAAAAATGTGTTTTTTAATAATAATAATAATAAATAAATATCTTGGGACAAATTACACCAATAGACCCAGCCCCAAACTAAACAAAGCTTTTTCAAAAGTTATTTTCATGTAAATGTTATTAAAGTCCTTTCAGAGACCCTTAATTCATTCACATTTAAAATCGGATCCTATTCCTCAATTAGGAAAAAAAGGTTACCTGAAGCCACCTTGTATAGCTAACTATATACTACCATTACTGACTGAAAAACCCTAGGTACTTACCATGACATCCGTGACTGATAAAAATTTAATTTGATGTAGCAGTTATTACCATTACTGATGAAACGTAATCTTGGAAGCCAATTGCGCAAAGGATTCGATAGCGAATCAATCGCAAACGTACTGGGACTTACTGAACTGATCGAGGATTTTTTAATTTATTAGTTCCATCCTCAAACCTCGGATACCTTAGTAATTTTATGACCACCGGTAATATTATGACAGGCTGATTTTGATTACAAGGTTTTGAATCTAAAATATTAAATGTTATCTACATTTAAAGTTCCTTAAAATAGGTATACAAAGTTAAATTAAATAAACATTTTGTTTATAAAATACTAAAGTACAATGATTTGCATACAAACCATCTGTCAGCTTAGTTATGTTTGCAAAAACAATTTTTGAAAGTTCCTCACACAAGCAGTAATGATTTATTATAAAAAGAAAAAATAAAATCGTCACGTGCATTACTTGATATTTCAATAACAGGTAATGTAATTCAATTTGAAATAAAATCTATAAATAAAACCTTTGCAAGGTGTGTAAATTCAAACTACCATTATATTATGTGAAAGTAATTTTGTCTGTCTGTCTGTTATGTTTTCGGAGCTAAACAATTTTTTATGGATTTCGCACAGAGGCGGATGGAGCCTAGGACATGGACGTAGGTTTGTAGATTATTATCCCGGCAACGTTATATCATATCCCCCAGGAGAGCAATAGCCGAATTCGCGGATTAGTCAATTATTTAGGTTAATTCCAAAAAAGTTTTATCTCGGATTGTCAGGCTAACAATAAGTACTAAGGTACATGGTGGACTGAGTAAACGCTCTGTGTCTCTCGGTGTAGTTTACTCGTTCGCTATGATGTTAAAATGAAATATTTGTGTATTGCATATTTTTACAGAGTTGAGACCGAGCTGTATCGATGATTTGTCCCCAGAAACACCCAATTTGATTAGCACATTTTATCAAAATCAAACCGTTTCACAATAAAAACTACTTTTTATAGATTTAAATTGTTTATCCTCAAGTTAAATTTGTTGCACTGTGATTTTAACGTAACTAACAAACTTAGTGCCTTTAAGATATTTACAAAAAAAAACTGCCTCATTAATTTCTTTGTTGTATATTTCATAATTTTAAATATAAAGATGTTGAAGAAAAGGCTTTTAAACGAAATCATTTACTGAGTTGGAGACAAAGTTTTTACATGAGCATCTTCCTCTCTTTTGAAAGCCAAGTTATCTAATACTTTATTGAATCTTCTTTCTGCAATAAAGGTGGGCATGGCGGCGCTCTGCGGCGGACAGCAGCACGGTTCTAAGGGTTCTTTTTCGTTGTTTCTTCGCCTCCGCACAGACTTTTCGAGCAACGTCGCTTTTGTTTTCTCTTTAATCATTTCCATGTCGTCTTTAAATTGCTGTACTTCTTTTTGGTTCAAAACACCCCGAATATTAAGTAAATCTACGGCTTCTTCATTCAACTCGAAGTCTAATTTGCATTCTGTGAAAATATGAAAGCTGCTTGAGACGTTAATGTACCTACAACCTGATAAAATAATTATACATTTGGAACTGAGTACAGTAGGTAGGTAGTGAAGAGAACAGTAAAGTAAATATACTTCTCATAATAGTAAGGAATTAAAGAATTTCGATTTTGCTAAAAGTTATAATTATAAACCATATTTTTTTACACGATGTAACACAACACTATTTTGACATAATATTAGTATCTTTAAATATGTACCTATAGGTAAACATGTAGTTGGCCTAGTGTTAAAAAAAATCTAAGTTAATGATTTATGATTTGGCAAATGTCTGATAGCTATTGTAAATATTCATAGTCCGGCAAATTCATATCCTTAAATACCGGCACATTCATAGACCCAATTACCCTCCACATAGCCGTCGGTCTCCGCCTGGGTGCTGAGGTTTGCGTGGACCACAATTGTGCCTCTTGTGGGGCCCCTGTAAATCGCCTCGGCCACCACGGACTCGCCTGCTCCACGGGTACCGGCCGCCTCTCCCGTCATGCCGCTCTGAATGACATCCTCAGAAGGGCGCTCGTCAGTGCCAACGTTCCTGCTGCTCTGGAGCCCCAGATCGCACGGGGCGATGGCAAGCGCCCTGATGGGATGTCATTGATTCCATGGAAGTACGGACACCATGCGCCACACCATGGCTGCGTCCTACCTCCCAATGACGTGCAAGCATGCCGGCGCGGCGGCGGACCCCCGGGAGCGGCTAAATATGACAAAATACCAGTGTCTCGGCGCCCAATACGAATTCGTTGCATTTGGCGTCGAGACACTTGGTTCGTGGGGCAAGGGCGCACGTGGGCTCCACAAAGATCTAAGCAAACGCCTGAGGGAGGCAACAGACGACCCTCGCGCGGGCAGCTTTCTCGCACAAAGACTCGCAATTGCGATACAACGCGGAAATGCTGCCTGCGTGATGGGGACTTTACCTAAGGGTCCAAATTTATTTTAATTTTTAACCTAAGTTTTATTTTACTAAGCTATTTTAAGGTAGCCTTAGTTTAAATTTTAATTAATACTTTTGTAATCATTTACAAAATAAACAAAACATATCCTTAGAGGTTAATGAAAATGATCTTCAGAAAAGTGTCATACTGACCTTCATTGGGAGGGCATTCACACTCGAAATGGGGTGACTTCACAGGCATCTGGTTATGTCTTCGAAAAAAGTGTTCTATGGGTCCTTGAGGCACATCCCAGGACCACTGGTCCCAGGGTAGGTGAACTGCTTTTGTGGGGTTAGCAAAAATCAATAATGCCAACCAAGCAGCAGTTCCCTGTTGATATTTGAATCAATTTTAAAAATACTAAATCATACGCGACGCGACTAATCACGCGCGTAAAGATGAAAATCACCAGAATCACACGAAAGCGTCATCCTCCATGCAATATTGATACGCCAATACGAAAGATTAGTTCGGTAGGTACCGAAACATGTGATGCATTGTTACCATCTCCTAAATAGCTACACTTTTACATAGCTTTAGATAGGTTTTGAAACAAAACAAGAATAAACTATGGAACGCAATTTATTAGTTAGAACATAGATATCTCTTTCTTTTGACGTCAAGTAGGTAACTGTATAATGATTCGATATATTTTATTTAAGCTACTTGAATAGTCCGATAGGGTCTGACTTCATAATCATTACTATTTCTGTTATATTCAGAGCGTTGTTGTGATCGTAGCCATAATGGACGTAAAGTCGACCTGAGTTTAATTGTTTCTGGCGTACGCGAACCAAAACTTGAAAATAAGGAATTTGTTCGTAGTTTTGCGTATTGCTTAGGTTTGCACTTGGGTTGTTTAGGGCAATTCAAGGTGACAGGTGTTTTTACGCTGGTATCCAAATTATCAGTGGTGCTGCTAGTGATTTCGTTCGTAGTTGTAGGCGGCAAATCGTACGTCGGACTTTCAGGTCTAGGTGTGGGACAAGTGGTGTAAGGCAATCTAGTTTGTAATGGTTTAAACGGTGCATTCTTGTTTTTGGCCGTAGAATAATCCCTCGG
The DNA here is from genome assembly GCA_949127965.1 of Pandemis corylana. Taxonomy (NCBI): domain Eukaryota; kingdom Metazoa; phylum Arthropoda; class Insecta; order Lepidoptera; family Tortricidae; genus Pandemis; species Pandemis corylana. The sequence goes on from OX421850.1 coordinate 24,992,868, forward strand.
GTACATACTTTGATAATCTGATTTTCCTTTCTTCCCTACAAACAGAGGAAAAACCATTGCAAAGTTGTCCCTACCCTTACATTCACCATTACACAATCTGTAAGGTGCAGTGAACACAAGATTTCCGGGATTTTCAGATATTTCTAGAACAATTTTGAATATTATTGTAAAATGACCTCAGTTCAATAGATAACTTATTTTGTTTAGAAAACACTTACTTTCTCCATTGATAATTCTTTTGAGGAAGAGTTGGCCGTCGGTGGCGTCGCGATGGGCTCCAGCAGCTGTTGTTCTATTTTCCGAAGCGGCTCCTCGATTATTTGTAAAACAACTAAAAGCTATAAATATTCTTAAATAACTATGCGTCATTTTTTGTAATGTAGAGAAAAAAAAACGTTTTATTTGTTTATCTTCAAACTTACAAATTATTCATACTTAAATGTTTGTGTGTAAACTCTCTGAATTTTTCTGCAAAAGTACAAATTGAATTTTGAAAACTGTTTTATATCCGGGTCGTAAAAAATATTACGAAATGATAAAGAAATAATGTTTTGTTTATTACATTGTATCGCGTGTGAATATATATTTTTTGTTCGAGCCATATCTTAAGATAGCTTTAGGTAATTTTACAACGCTGCTCCGTAATAGTTTTCCTTAGTCATGTTTTGTCTTATAGTACGCCGTGCCGCGGCCCGCTGAAGCGTATCGCGGGACAATATATTTATGTGAGCACATTAATTTATGTCTGTCACTGAGTCGGACGTCTTTCCAATTGGCGAAAGAGTTTACAATTGTTTCACTGGGCACGTGGTATAAATAGTCGCCCAAGACCGTGGCCCAGAGTGAGGGAATGTTAATAAATTTATCTGTTTGTGACATAACTCATACGCCTTTTGGTTTATTCTGGACACGCCAACAATGTTCCCGTCAACTTTTTAAATCTTCGTGGGCTTGAAATAAAATTATTTGGATTGAAAACATGAAGTATAAAAATACTGCCTTGTGCAAGACGGTCGGATAGTGAAGCTTTGGTAGTTCCCCAGTCCCCTTAGTACTTAGGTGTCGCGGGTGTTCATACCGTCTACCATATTATCTCAGCTCTGCTCTACCTGATGCTTGACACGTCTGCATGTAACTGCAACTAGCTAATACAGTATGATAATAATTTATTTTAACCCAGTTGCCTGCGAGACGAGGTATCTTTGTTAAATAACTAATTAATGTCTCAGTCCTTTGACGTCTGGCTCGGGAGCGCAAGAAAATTAACAGCCATTAATATTATTGTCATTGAAGCTGATCGATCATTCGGCCCGGTTTGTTAGATTGATGAGGTTTGTCCACAGAAACGATATGCTGATAGATCACATACATTATTTTTCCATGTCAATCTTGACATACCGCGATGAGTTTAATTGCGGTATGTAGTTATTCATTTGTATCCATTAATGAGATAAAGTCGCGATCAGGACTTAAAATACAGGCCAAGTGCGACAAGGGCGTGTCAGACAAGCGCAGTGTAGGGTTCCGTATTATCATGTGGCAAATATACAATATTACGTTTTGTTAGACTATCACTCGTTAACAGCCAATATTATTCTGAGATGGTTTTCCTCGGCCCACCTTTTGGCCGAGATCATTAGAGATTAAAAAAATATTTTAAGGCTTGATTCTATACTTTGAAGATATTTCTCTCTTTATTAAATAAACACTAGACACTTGACGATTATTAAACGAAAACGGACGGAGGGTGGTATCGGAGAGACCGGACACAGTGAATTCATAAGGCTTCCATTTTTGCCATTTTGATTTGCTTTTCAGTAATTTACACCCTTATCAAACTGTTTACCGTGATATTTGCTTATATAGATAAAGATCTGACAGTTTGATATTTCCCTTGACGCAGACAAAATAGTTTAGGTAACCTTTCAAAATTCTTGTAGCAGATTCTTGTAACTTTTGAGGATTAGGAGGGTATTTCGTTTAGCCTGTTCTTAAGTTGACATTTCTATACTTTTCACACCACTAAACCTGGAGTAAACGGTTAAATTAGAGATATAAAATAATATATTAACTAACCTCCACACAACGCAGGCCCCCCTAAGAAACTTTTTAAGTTGGTATATACCTAATCCTATTGAGTATGGATGTTTGTTATTCTTTCACGCCAGAACGGCTGTACGGATCTGGATGATATTTGGAACATAGATACCTAGATTATAGTCTGGAATAACACATAGGCTACTTTTTATCCCGGAAAATTGCCTAATTCCTGCGGGATAGCGATAAACGAATTCTATGCAGACGAAGTTGCGGGCAACAGCTAGTTAATTATATTTCTAGAATTTATCGTCTTGCCAATAAGTAAAGCGTCATAATACAATGTTATAAAAATTATACATAGAAATGCAATCTTAAGTTAAAATAATTAATTATTCAAAGAGGCTTATAATTTTCAGCAAAAAGGCTAATTTAATTATTTTCATTGTGTGGAGTTTTGTATGTGTAAGTATGATTATTGATTTTTTATTTCACTAATAATTTAACTTTTTGTCTGTACATTTGGGGTGCGAGTGGGGTTACCTCCGCGTGTAGTCAAGATCTGCGGTTCGTTTTTGGATCCATCCGGGGGGAAGAGCAGCAGTGCTTCGTCCGGTGCACCCTGGGCATCGGTTAATGATTTCCTGGCAGATTCTGAGGGATATCATTATCCGTTGGCCAAGAGCCCGACAGGGGGGAGGGGGTCTTTTGACCGTGTTCTACCGTACAACGTTACCGACATTTTGTCACAAGATATTTTTGAGAGATTTGGGGCATTAATAAAAAAAACTGTACATTTGGCCATTTCTATGGGATCTCATATTTAGCAACTTTAATACTCGTTATAAAGTCTTTTAATCAAAATAACAGTAGTTAGTTACGAAAAAGTGCAGCTTCGCTGCCATTGAAATAGTAAGAAGTTTGTAAAAACAAAACTTTAATGCCTAAAATAGGGACCTGTGTGTGAGCGGAGTAAGTATTTTTGCTGTAGATAAGAATGCTCTTGCAGCGACCGTGATATCCTAGTATCGATGTCGCAATCCACTTCTATTCTTATTCGACCACCTAATCGATGTCTAGGCTCCGTTGGTCATTGTAACATTTAATTATCTTCAATTTGGCCGTTTGCCTGCTTTACCTGCTAGGTATCCCATCGTTTTGGCCGCCTCCCAAATGATTACATTCACCGAACTGTCAAAGATAAGTTATTTTAGCTACCTCGGGCGTTGAGTGGATGTGTCATACAGATTTTATGTGACATTGGACGACTTGAATTAAGTGTCATTTTACGTTTTTTTAATTGTCTTTGTACGTAACTGTCGTCTTGAGTGAAGGCAATTGTAAAAGCCACTGTCGGTTTCAAACCTCGTAAATCCATAAACATTTTCTGATTTTATATTTTGTAATATTATGATCTTATTTTAATCAATACCTAATATCAAACGTTTGTAGATGCTGTATCTTCCCAATAGAAAACGTTACATTATGCCTTCTTTTGTAACTTATAAAACAAACTCGATTTGGAAAATGAAAAAATGAGAAGCACAGGGTTAGTTTTTAAACAAACCTATCGTGTGATTTTACTTTAGTCATGATTTCGTGTGTTATTGACATGGACTTAATAAAATTAAGTTGCATAATGCTAAACATAGGATATTTAAATAAAATTACATTTCTTGAATTTAAAAAATTGTTAGTCTGTATAAACTACGGCGGCTTATGATAGCTAGAGACTCTCCTAAGGCTGTTTCCAAATATTTGATTCTACCTTGCTCAGAGTAAATACCTCTGCGATGTGATGCTTAGAACGCTCGGAGATGTAGAGCATTTTTTAAGTTATTTGATAATACGTGGACGTCCGAAGAGATACGTATATAAAAAATAAAATTATTAAAAGCGACCGTAAATAAAATGAAAAGGCTGCCTTGCGAGGCGTGTTGCCTCTGAAGGTCGTATGTGCAGCATAACTAGGTTAAGTTTGATTCTATTTACTTCATTACTTACGTTTTTAATTAACTAAACTCCGTGACAAGTACGTAAGAGTAGTATACCTATACTTACCTGTATGCACGAAGGCAGACCGTAGTGGTTGTCTTCAGACTGTTTGCGTCCCTGCGTATTCTGGATACAGGCGTCCTCTCAGAATGAGAGGGTTAGAGTAGTAGTAGCAGGTACTCAGTAATGATTCGAAAATTGACACACACCACTGAATTTTTCCTCAGTTTAGTGCAGGCTGAGGTAATAAGGTAACACAGGGGTAAAGGTTAGACGGACTAACCTTTTGTAATTGGTTTAATGGTTATAAAATGTCAATTAGACAAACTCAACACCATGTACCCTAACCTAACGTGTAGGTACCGGCATCGCCGTAACTACCTGTATGATAATTTAATGACTGGTTCGTGCCTGGTAAACAGTGCTTATTTTAACTTGGTCTGTGTGAGAGCTAAGTTTGTACTTTTAATTGGGTTTTACTTATTTCTCATCAAAATAATTATTCTTTAACTATAGGTACCTATCGAAAAAAAACAAGGCGAAATATAACTGAACTAGTTCGTAAGTATAGCACACCATTTTCAAAGAGCTATGTATATGTAGTTAGGTTAAATGCGAAAAAGTCGGAAAATTAGCTGTTACGTCAAAAAAGTTATACATCCTAGTTTATCGAATTATATCCACAATCCCGGCCAAAAAGTTTTTTTCGCATAGATTCTGCTACTGGGTGCTAACCTACTAAATTGTTTAATCTGTAAAATTTCTTTAGTAGGTAACACTCTTGCTGATTTGCTGACATCGCATTGCGCTAATATCTAATAATCAGATTTATTCTCGCTTTGCATTGCTAGTAGTTTGTTTATAATAAGTATGTACTTAACGATTAACAATTAGATTACGAATAAGTAATTATTATTTAAAGTTCAACTAAATAAACCCCCTGATATGATTACACACGAAAAAAAATTACTCTAGCAAGACATAGCAGATATTTTTAAATCATCTGCGCGTAAATGGACCAAGTATTAACAAAAAAAAACAATGCGTTGTGTTTTTTTGACTAGGCACTTACGTCAAATTTCATAAAAAATGTATTGAGGTTAAAACGCAAGCATAAATCAAATAATAAACAGATTTTAGTAAACTTAAACGTTTATTGCCTTACCAAAAGACAAAGTAATATTAGGAATGCGGATGGATTCCGATCGGAGTTTGGTAACTCTATAGGTTGTACCGCTGTTGCGGTCAAAATTGCGGGCTGCGTCACGACAACGAAATCCTGTAACAGTAGTACATCATAGGTCACGCGGGGAGCCTGGGAAGAGTCCACGGACGGAGCGAGGCCAAGCGAGGTTGTTAGAGCGAAGCTAGATGGAGACGGTGTTAAATCCGAGCTTAGAATACTTCCTCGAGATTAAGGACTTGCTGTGGTAGCGGTGGAAGCGCGCGCCGGTGGAGACGGCGCGCAGCAGCGCCTTGTCGTTGAGGGCAGCGCGCGCGCTGCTCGCCGATCCCACACGCTCCAAGTAAGTGCGTAGCGCGCGCTCGCCCCACGTCTGCGCGCGCGGCGTCTCCGTCATCAAACCTTTGTTCCGTCGGTCCATGTAGTTGATCACATCGTCGTAGTAATTACGTCGGTAGTCGTAAAGGTAGTTGTATTGGAGGAATTTAGGTCTGAAAGGTAAAACAAAAGAGGTTAGTAAAAGTGAAAGGAAGCGGCACGAAAATGAACTCTCTTTAACATTTCTTGATCCACTAGTTATGCTCGCTCACCTGACCCAATGTTTGAATATTAGTTTTTTAGGCTCTGTTCCCTTGACCACAGTCTGCGGGGGTTCGGGCTCGGCCTCGGGCGCGGGTTCCGGCTCGGGGGCAGGTGCCTCCTCCACGACGGCCTCTGGCGCCGGGGTTTCTTCCTCAACATCAGCATCGTCCCACATAGTGAAAGGTGGTGGGTGTCTGGGTACAAAAACCACTACGTTATTATAAATTAATCACAATGCACTAACTTAATTTGCACTCCAGGTTATTGTTGAAACAAAGGTTAAAGTACACAACACTTAATGGTCCACGAACCTAACTGGGATTGGAGATACGTGTGGATCGGGTGATCGCTTATCTACGACTGGTGTCGGCGTCCCTCGGCGTCGCACGGAGCCTCCCGATTTATCTCTTCGCGACCCCACCTGGCTGTCGCAAGCGATGTGTGTGATGTTAGCTGCCAATGACGTTCTGTCAATACGTGACCATGCTCCTCACGCGCGTATTCCTGCCGCTTTCGATTGGGCTGCCAAATACTGTAACGCTTATGACCGCGACTATAATTTTTTATATGCAGTTATGGTACGCAGCAAATGATGTTTACAAAAACAAGCAAGTAATCAGTTAAGGGCTTTAATTTTGTTTATTACAATGTTCGTCCAATTATCAAAAAGCCTAACACGTGCTGGTAACTAAAAGTAAGGACTTTGAAAGCCTGTTTCCGATAAATGTGCTTTATAAATATAAAAATTGATAAACATAAATTTATAATTAAAACACGATACTGAACAAGATCTATATCCACAACACAAAAAGGCGTACCTATTATGAATATGAAGCCTCAGCTAGTCTGTTTGCGGCATCGTACGTAGCTCCGAATTTGCTAAACAAATATTACAAGATGGTTATTTTCGTTTCTTAATGAAAAGTAAAATAATTATTTTTGTCCTTAGTTTAGCTATTTTCAAGAAAAAAACTGAAAACTAAAAATTATGTTAGAACAAAAAACCTACAGGTAATTAGGAACTATTTCAACTTTAACTAAATTATCCTAGTCTCATTTATTTATTTCTTTTCAGAACACACACACACACACACACACACACACAAATCACGTCTTCATCCCTTACGGGGTAGACAGAGCCTAAGGTAACAGGTACCTACAGGCCACATTTAGCAAGATTGCGGGTGTAAAGGTCAGAACAACTTGTAGTTATATATTTATTGCAATGGTTTATTAGTTACACAAAGGCGGTCTTTTTTAACTAATAAAAGAACAACGATTAAAATTAAAAACAACGGAACAAAGTTATTAATGTTTGCAATTCGTGGATAAGAGCCAAACTGGTGTTATTTTGTCACATTTGTAAACTTTTGGTATTTTTAGATATTACGTAAACTTCTTAGTGCTTGTGACTTCGTCCGTAAAGTTCTATTTTTTTTATACATGAGGCAAATATGTGGTCTGCCACGCTAAGATAGAAAATCTTTTGCACTTCGTAAAATATAATGTCGATAAGTGTGGCTGTCAACTTGAATGTTCGACTTTAGCGAACATTTGATAGGAAGTTGGATGAAAAGTGATAGACCACTTTATTATTGGCCGACTTGATATCCTTTAGGCGCATGATTACAGGTTCTCAATTCTATTAGGTATTACCTACGTAAAAGTTAAGATCTTTATTCGTCAACTATTTTTTAAATTTACGTCCGGATTTATATGAAAAACGATAAAAGTGTTTCCAAAGTTGCTTTATCACGGGTCAGCTGGAAGAATAATACATATCAAATCACGAATCATGTGAGCCGTGAAAGCATGCGGCATGTTAGCCTGGTAGACCTATGGCCTCACAAACAGAGAATCGTGGGTTCAAATTCGGACTCGCACCTCCGAGTTTTCGGAATGTATGTGCAAAATTTTCTTTGAAATCTATCAGGAGCATTTTGGTGAATGATAACATCGTAAACAAAGATATCAATGGTGTGTGTGAAGTTCCTTATCCCCTCTGGGCCCGCGTGAGAACTACAACCCAAGGCATCTTAGAATGCAGATAACAGTATCGTATGTTTTGTCCGTCACACGGGCTTCGTGTATACCGGTAATGGGACGAGCTCAATTCAATTCAGTATTCAGTAGTGGTATACAGACTAAGTATTTATACCTAAGAAGCTGTGTTTGCATTGCTTGCTATCTGAAAAGTTACGATGACGCCTGTTACACGAATTAAAATCAAGCTTTTTAATAAGTATACATAATTTAATTGAACGATCTTTATCTTCGTACTTTAGACAAAATTTATTATAATATAAATGAATTTTCTATGTGTTTCTCATTAGCATAATACCAACTATTTATAATTGACCGTAACTAACGTTTCTTCACAAGTTTACATGGATGATTTCTTGTTGGCAGACGGTTATATGTTAATTCAATGACATTTTATTTGCGGCAGTATAATAATTATGAATGAAGTTATTTATATAACTATTTGGGCCAATTACTAAAAGCTTTCGTTTTCCTAGCCGCCCTGGGCAAACGAAATCAATTTATACGATTTTGAAATAAATGTTTTTTATGTTTCGTTGATCGAATATAATCATTGCCAATTCTGATTGGCTTAAAATAGACCATTATGATCGACTTCAGAATGTCGATAGTCTGAGTATCTGCAGGTAAATAAGATATGTTTGTGCAGATGATTGTTTTGCAGTGTGTTATATTTAGAAGGAGTAAAAATAATTTGGAATCGGGCAAGGTATTTTTTTATCGGATCACATGATGTGAATATGACCTAAGATGGTGCAAATTGGACATTTGGCATCACAAGATATCACAATACCTAATGACTAATGAACGAATACGTCATTGACACTTATCGATCACGATCCGACAGCCTATTGTGGTTAGTGGCCCTGACTGTAATGCTAGAATTCCCGAGTTCGAATCCTGGTAGTGGACTTGTATGATGAATCCGAATGTTGTCCAGTAAGTATAAGCTTTGCTTAATTTTGGACAAGGTAACACTGATGTAAGTTCTTTTGTCCTACAATAGTTATTTAATAATAATACCTGCTTCGGCTGAACTGGATATATTTTTTTATGGCACAAGTGAAATAATGTGTGTTGTACCTACTGTACCTGACAATGAAATATCATTCGGAACGAGATCTGTAAAAGGCAAGGCAACTAACGTGTGATATTAAAATATGTCTCTTTGCAGATTAAATAAACATCAGCGGTCTTAAGTGTTTCAGTACTTTCAGTATGTGAGAGTTATGTCAGAGTTTCGCTTCTAGTATTACTAGGTATTGTAGCTATTTCAAGTTTTTCTGTTTATTTATTATAATTCCAGAGGGTCCGTTGATTCTTTTGCAGCTGCGTGCTAATGCACTGACATTAGCTGTGATTCCTTGACTGGCAACATCTGGTCGTCTGATGTCTACCGCTGAGTGATGACTTACTGAGTAATGCCACTGTGATAATTATTGTTGTTTATTTTACTGACCACTATTTTACTAACCCGCGTTCCGGTAACAAACGCGTACGTTCGAAAAGAAACCGAAATACGAAGGAAAAATCTAAATTTGGACAAGGTTGTATAAGATTAAATACTGAAAAAATAATTGCAGAGGGGGCAAAGCCCCGGGCGACAGCTAGTTAAGAATAAATAAAAGTTTTAGCATTGAGTTCCAGGCAAGGTTTGTATTATAAGTTTCTTGGTTATATTATACGTTTGTGAAAGAAAGACAATAATATTTTTAACTCACTTCAGTTTTTTGTACAGTGGAGGAAAATAAATTTTGAGCTGATGAATTTTTTTTATCACAAGCATTATGTCATCTTTGTCTAAGAAAGTCGGTGCCTACGTAATTTTATTCTGAAAGGGTTCTCAGTTGCTTAACATTATCCTTGAGTTAACATCAAACATAGAACCCCTTGCTAGCTCATCTTTGTTTCACCCTGGGCCCCGGCACTGATTGATTCGTGTACCTACAGTGAGTTGTATTGACGAATAATTTGGCTTCAATCATTGGGTCACAGTGACCTGAAGCCGATGCCAATCTACAGGCCGATTCGATTTTTGTTAAAGTCATTACCGTGTGAAGTGATGCACTGTGTTCGTAAAGTAAATCAAATATAACTATTTGAACAAGGCGATAGGTACATAACATATGTTTATGTTCGTAAAGAAAAACTAATCATCTTGCTATTCTGCAACCATTAATGCAGGATACAAAATAGCTAAGTCCGGACCAAATGTGTATCATGATATTTTTGTGCAAAACCTCACCAACCTATTGCTTCGCGTAAATAATAATAATTATTAGACACACACAAACACAACCATGCTACTTTGATTCCAACTCTACATGAGTTCGATGAAGACGACCGTTGTTTAACCCAACGCAACGTTAACATACCCAATGTACATTAATGTTTTGATATTGAAATCTATTTTTATATCTTCAACATATTTTCAGAGTATTTTCCATTTTCAAGAAAAATGCGAAGTAGTGTTGAAAGGATTTAATTTATCTCTACACTAGGAAAGAAGAAACTCAACTCGGCTAAAGTTAGTAGTAGGTATTCAATAAAATGGCGTTACAAAGGGTGGTATTCCTCTTGTGCATCCCCTGAACCATTTTCTCAAGTTAATTTTCACTCGCTAACGAACAATTTTCTAATGAAACAGATCGTAAACAAAAGTGTTAAAGACATTACCGTAATTCAATGTTTTAGTCCTAAAGCCAATACGTCTTAGTAAAGCAAAATAACTTATGTTTTCGATATCGTTTTGTGTATGTTTTAAAATGTCTTGACGTTTTTTTTTATAAGCCACCTGTAGATTTGCGCTCGTTTTTGTAGCTCTAATTAGTCACTTGCTGACCTTGAGCTAGCCGTGAGCCGGCTTGAACTAAATTTATGGTTTTTGTCGTATATCATTTATTTTATAATAAGGTAAAGTGTGTCTCAGAAATTATCTGATTATTAACAATTAATTTCCTAACAGTTAGTTTTGTATCATCGCCGCAAGTGAAAGTTACCTTAACAGGATTCATTTTTTTTCTCCATTCGTAGATAATGTGTCCTTATTCTTTTGGCGCTCAACTCAATAATTTGTCTCTTCTACAACCCATTATAGGCCTATATGACCTGTGCTATTTTTTTCACAGCAATTTCAGTCAGACTATTTACATATATAAATTTTCATCTGCCGGGGAAATGACATGAGTGCTTTTATAACATTGTAAATATGTTTTTAAATCATTAGAAGAAATTATTAAGCTATTATTGTCTACAACCAGTTTGGGTTTTCTTCAATACAATAATGAATTTATCGCTTATGGAGACTAAGCAGCCGTTTGCTTTTCAAATGACAAAATATCTTAAAAAACCTCCATCTGGTGACCAAAGCAAAAACTAAATTGAGAGATCAACTTCGCTACAGCGTTGGCGCAAGAATCAGATTTTCATGTACTTACCATCGTATTCGTTTCTCTAAACAAGGGATAGATGGCGCCAGTGTAGTGGTAGCAAGATCACTAAATGAGAAAGGTTGTTTCACGTTTGAAATGTGTGTTAAATAACCTCCTCAACTGCTTAGACGAGGGTTGAGGGGGGGGGGGGCACCTGGGGGGGACCTGTCTTAATTAGCTTTTTTTTTATTAATAAGTTAAGCGTGAACTAAACTATAGGTATCCGATTGAGAGAGGGGTAAGGTGACCTCCTAACTTAGCGTGCTCATTTACCACCGTTAGCAGAAATCCTAGTTTTGAACATCACGCCCTGGGCGTTTCAGAATGAGGATCCGGCACAATCTTTTAATGGGTGTTTATATGTATGAAGTAGGTAAGGATAATTGTATTGGGACCGAGCGCGACGACAGCGCCACGTGACAGGCGGCCATTATGGACAATATTGTCACCGCTGTCAAACAAGAAGTAAGTAAATATTGTGAAAAATATTAATGAAATCTTGTGTTATTTTACTATATTACACAATTTTGGACAATGGTAGTCAGTAACATTATTGCCAATAATATTAAAATTGTTGTTTTCAGTGAGAAATGAGCCTACTCGTGACTAAAACGGGGTTTCGTGCCATCACCCACGAAATCATTTTCCAACCGGAGACGATGAATAAAGGCAAGAAATTGGTGCTAGCTGGGCATGTCCTTGAGGTTGAAGACATTCGCCAAGGAGACATGACTCGTATTATCAAAGCCCGAGTGATCCACTTATTTCTTTGGTCTCGTTTCCACCATGGTCTTGGAAATTGGTAAAATTTACAGTCGCTATTCTTCTTGGTGTTATTACAATTCACAACAACACATCTTACCAGGACTATATTTTTATCTCAAAAACGATTAGAAAATGTTTACTGCAATATGAATTTGACAGCTCAAGTCAGCGACAAAAATGACAATTTTAGCCGTAGCGAGCGCTGTGATCGTTTAGGCTACCCCCTCCACCCGCTTTGCACTCTGCCAATACTTAAACAGTTGTAATCCGATAACCATTTTAGGGTACAGGAACGAGATGAAGTTTTTTTTTATTTCGGGTTAAAGAATTCTTATTTATGTGTGGTGTCTATGGGTGGTGTAGTGGTATAGCACGCGTCACGGAATGACGAGGATCCGGGTTCGATTCCCGGCCATAGCTTTACTTACCTGCTATGGGTGGTGTAGTGGTATAGCACGCGTCACGGAATGACGAGGATCCGGGTTCGATTCCCGGCCATAGCTTTACTTTTCGGATTTTTCTATGTGTTCTGATTTTCACAGACATTTAGAAATTAAATTCTTATTTATATCAAAAGAAATTTACATTTCACTTACAGAGATTAACAATGTAACATGCCTAGATTATGCCCGTGAGTATGCATTATGCATAAATATGAAAAAACAAACAAGAAATTTATTAATAAATTCAAGTGTGTATTTTTTGCTCTATTAGTACAATACATGTGGGGTAGAATCATTTTTTTATAGTTTTTGGTAAGTTGTTACACATCCATATTTGATAATACATATATCGATACCTTTAGGGTCAATTGGCGTAAAGGACAAAATGCCGAAAATGAGTTAAATATACAGTTTTGTTTAGAATTTCAAGCTCTATCGAACTGTATACTCGAAATTTTGATATCTCGTAAAATTTGACTTTTACGCCCCATATTTTTGGCTTTTTTTGTGGGTGTAAGTAACAAGCCTGAAAACACATGGAACGTAAAGGAAACCATGAAGTATAAACAACGACGTATAGTGCTAAATTTACCCATATTGTCCTTTAATACCTGCTTGTAAAGGACTTAATTTACTTATTTGCCCTTTACGACCTTTACTTCTATACATTATACTTTAATACCAAATTGAAACTACGGCGTAAAGGACGTTTATACGAATGGATATTTATTTCTTTGCTTATACGACCTGGCTAAGACACAAATATAAATACTTAGGTCTAATTTTGATGAGAAGGTAAGTGTATCTCTATAAATTCGACAATTTAAGGTTCAATAAAATTGGTGTAAAGGACAAAAATGCTACTTTTCAGGAGAAGCAAAATACATTTTTTTAAGCTAAATATTTTTTTTATTTGTGGACCTATATTTTCAATGTCTATGACAAAAATGCGTAGAATTCTTATCTTTACACAGTGGTATGGTAACCATAACGAAAAATAGGATATTTAAAAAGTTAAGTCTTCTTTACGCCCTGAAAAAAAGCGTCGGTAGTCCCTTACGCCCATAAAATTTTAAAGAATTAAAATTATTTGAGGCTGTAAAGGTCAGTTTCACATGAAATAGTATAATTTTGGGGTGTATAGTTCACTATAACTGTAATTGCTGAGTCCCCTTTCCACCTATACGCCCAAAATTATGCTGAAAATGGCTAAAGTTAAACGTTAGCAATCGTGATTTTAATATGTTGTTAGTTATTCAGAATTGAAATTTCATTTTACATATTTTACACAGTTTAGTTATATTCGTAAACGATTGTTATTGTAATAAAAACATGTAGATTTACCAGCGCAGGACTATGTAGTAAATGAAAGCTCAATAGTCATAATGGCAACAAAATGTCCAAATATCAATATATTATGTTAAATCAAGTACCTCAGAGCTCACAAATACTAAGCACGTCACTTATTAATTATCCAATCCAACTAAGTAGGTACAAAATCAGATCTGTATAAGTTAAATTTTGTATCATTTACCTTTAAATATATAATACATGCAGATACTAAAACTAAAACCTACTAATTATAAAACACACTGTCATAAAACTATAAGTAGAATTAAGTAGTAAGTATTTTGGTGTTTTTTTGTTAAATATTGCTAACAAACGAACATTGCTTTCAAAATCAGTCCCATTAGGTATACCTATTTTTATACTTGATGGTACTTAATGATTTCAGTTTTTGTGAGCAATAATTAATGACAAATGGTACATGAAATCCAATAGGTACTAAACAGTAAAAAGAAATACAAGATATGGCTGTTGCCAGACCAAATACTTTCATTCAGTCACGTAACGTGTAAGATTTTTGTTTGTTAGAATACCTACGTATTGATTTAAATTGGAAGTTTTGAAACTCACAAGAACTGAAATCATTACGTTCCTAAAAGAATAAGATTACTGTTACCAGAAATAAAACCAATTTTGAAAGCCCCCACAATCATGCTCATGCAAAACGTGGCTTTATATCTTGTTACCTTAGGATCTGTCTTCTCCGTAAGGGATAAAGACGTGACTTATGCCTGTATGTATGTTGAAAGTAATGTTTGTTTGCTACCAATATAAAACCAAAAACACAAAAATACTTAATGGTATAAAGTGTAACTTTTAAACAATCTCATTTTGTGTATAGTTGCGTTAAGGTCCGGCCACACCAATGCGTAAAACACGTCGACGGTGCGTTTACGCAACAAAATGTATGAAGACACGTCACTGCGTATACGCAGCGGTGTGGTCGCTCCTTTAAATGATGAATAAGTGACGTACTTACTTAACGTTTATGATATCTGATTTAATATTTAAATTGATAAACATTTTGTTACAATTATTACCTATAATTCACGCTTTCATTTACATTATTCCTACCCTGGATAATCTACATGTTTCCACTACAAAAATAGCAGTTCACGAATATAACTTACTTGTGTACAACGTCTTTAATGACATTTGAATGATTCATAAGCAATAATATAAAAATATAATATTTCCAAAAGTTAAATTTTAGCAAATAACAAAATATTTTGCATAATTGATTCCTTTAATTACAGTTATGTAAGGAAAATAACCGAAAACGTGTAAATTATAGTGAGCTATACACCCGAAAATTGTATAATTTTATATAAATCTGACCTTTACAACCTCAAAACTTAAGATTTCTTTAAAAAGGTCGGGGCGTAAAGGACTTCCAACGCTATTTTCCGGGGTGTAAAGGACCCTTAACTTCTAAAATAAGCTATTTATCGTTATGCTTACCATTCTACCGCAAAAAGGGAAGAATTCTAAGCACTTTTATCATAAACATCGAAGATATAGGTCCACAAAGAAAAAAAATACAAGGGATTTAAAAATTAAAAAAACGTTTTTTGCTTCTCCTGAAAAGTAGCATTTTGTCCTTTACGCCAATTGACCCTAAAGGTATCGATATGTATGTATGTATGTATAACTCTTTATTGTACATAAAACACAAGAAACACAAATCAGCTAAGTTTTTAAAATGACTGTTCGTTAAGTGATACAACGGATTCCACAATTCGATTACCTGTATATGTAAACATATTTATTACATCTATTTAAACGTATGTAGATTAGGTAACCCAAAAATTCACCTCACCGACGACAACGCTCTATGAGGTGGGATACTAATTAATTTAAACTTGTTCTTTAACCTTACGTACTTATGTGAGACTCTAAACAAACTGCGTTCTGGGGCTCGTTTTTTGAAAGCACACGTGTGAAAATACTACTCGAAAGTGGTAAAAAATTGTGCGGAATTTGAAAAGCGAGTAGCTTAGAAGATAATTACGGCTCCCATTAATCTTGTCAACCAGTCAAAAATTTGATTAGAGCTGTAGTTTTGAAGATATAAAAAAGATTGCTACCACTTTCGAGTGGTACTTTCAAGTGACGTGCTTTAAAAAATCGTGCCCCTGGTCTCGTTTGTCTCAAATAATACCAATCTTAAACAGATAAACCGACGAGCATGTATGAAGAGATTGATGAATGTGGATGAAGCGAAAGAAGTATGTCAGGATCGTAGCAAGTGGAACAAAGTAGTCTCTGCCAACCCCTATGGGAAAGAGGCGTGACGGTGTGAATGTATGTATGTATGTATTAAACAGATTACAATAAAAATACAGAAAGATAGCCTTAAATATGATACGGTTGATCCTTATTATGCACATACTACAGGTTAAAACAATTAAATTATTGCCTAATATCTCATGGGAAAGCATTGCATAATGTTGTCTTAGTTGGTTATCCACGATGGTCGGTCTTTATATCGTTAAAGTTCGGTCTCAAGTAGGTTGTTTCCGGGATTAGTTCTTCCTATACATAGGTTCATATTTAGATTATGTATTTAGAAGTAGGTATTATACTTATGTATTATTGTAAAGAAGCCATGCATTTTAAATAAATATGAAATAAAAAAACTTTATCATCACATTTAAGTTTTATTTTCGTAAAAAACAATAAATAAAACAGGGCAATATGTAGCGTTTTATTCTATCCAACAAGTATAAAATTATCATCGACTCAACCATTGTACAAAAAAAATACAGGAGCATACTTTCTAGCAAACTCTTCTATCTCAAACAATAAAGTGACATAAACCGACCATACATGACATCGGTCTAAATCGTTAGACAGTCAGCAGGTGAAGAGAGATAGGTATGTTTGTGTTTAGAAGGTGACTTGTTTCTTTTCCCTCTCTGCCCTGATGGTGATCTTAGATGCTTGAAGGGTGGATTCGGAGGATTCATTGTCGGCGACGAGCGCCCGAAGGCGAGCGGCGCGCTTCTCGCGCGCGGCGCTGCGCTCTGTCAGCTCCGACATCTCGTCCTCCAAGTCGGTGAGGCGCGCACGGCTGGCCTTAGCGCGTTGCGACGCTGCGCTTTCCTCGTCGCTCTTCAACGCGCTCCACTTGGTCAGCGAGTTCTCCTCATTCAGTCTGCGCGCAATGCGCTTCTCTGTGCGCTCCTCGTTCTCCTGCAATGCCCGCCTGGCACCGCTCACCTCAGCGTGACCGATACCGACTGTCTCCAAAATTTTGTCCGAGATCCTCATGCGGTTTTCCAGATTCGACACGGAGTTCTCGAAGTCGATGTCCTCAGCAAAGCGAGATTGCTTTTTACCAGCGCGCAGACGCTTAAGCGATTCTGTGATCTGAAATTAGAGATTTACAGCTGATTAACAACACGTATTTACGTAGAATGTTTTAGCAGTAGGTTGTAAATGTAACAAATACTATGTAATGGAACATCTCGTGATTAAATCCAAATCATTGTTGAAAGTTCACATAACAGTGAGCATTCAGAAATTGAAATGAACAAGAGAAAGAAAATAAATATTTAGTTCTGGATATTGGCCTGGTAACGACGTCGTAATTAATACGTTGACTTGTTGAAAAAGGAAAAGCTCACGTCTGGCGAAAATACGAATTCATTTTTCTCGATTCCAAGATTTATTGAATAGCGGTTGGATGATAGTCACCCTTCAACCGGATCCAACGATAAGTGGCCATTGCATAAAAGTTGGTTATCTTTTCAGCGAGGTTTGGTTGGTTCAATAAGGCTTTTGTTCAATGGAAAGACTAACAAATACTTGTGGATCACGTTTTTTTTAACAAAGGGCCACATAAACCTTTAAGTACCAATATTTTCTCTTTCACCGCATGTTTATTTTTAAAATGAAGTGCAATTAAGAAATGAAAAGTATAATAATGAAAATATATTCGAAAGTTTCACTCGAACGAAAGAAATATGAACATGATTTGAATTTGGAGTAAAAAATTACATACATACATACATACTTATATCACGTCTTTATCCCTTACGGGGTAGACAGAACCTAAGGTAACAAAACCTTAAGGCCACGTTTAGCATGATTAAGGGCGTATGGTGGAAAGGGAAATCGAAATTGTGATGGGTTTCGCGGCTAGCCGCATCGCCTATAATATGATTCGTAAGACTTTCGCCCATTCCCTCGATGGGCTTTTACCATCTGCGCGGGAAGAGAAGCAACTGGTAAATTCTATGTTTTTTCTTTACACCCAGACCAGCATGGAAAAATACAGCTCGAAATAATTTCCTTAACCACCTAGTAGTCAATTTTATTCTAGTGGTAGTTTGGTAACGATTAAAACTAGATGTGTTTTAAAAAATCATCCCTCGGGTCTACTAACTAGGTAACATGGATATTTAGTTCTACAAATTTACTATTAATTTACAAACTAGAGACGGGCCTCAGACTAACTTGAACCGTGATAAAAAACCACTTCAAGTGATATAAAATGTATTGTTTCCAATTAACAAATAAAATGAACTATTGTCAATTCTACGTTTTATTTAATTCCATTAAGTCCTCCACAAGTTTTTTTAGGTTTTCGACAACGATCTCCGTGCTAGCAAAAGTACATCTTCAAGGTAGCTTCAGAGTACCTAAACTAATTCGAAGCTAAATTAATACGAGCTTCTCATTGATCAGAACTTTCATGTTTTGTGTTTAACATTAAGAATTTCCAAGTTTCCGAACATCGTGGGGCCAGAGTTGGGAAAGCAGGGTACGAACTAAATTTTAACATAGGAATTTGTAACCCTTGTTACGGACTGGGTGTGTTGTGGACAAGAACTTATTTCTTTTGATTTAGTTCCACATGAACATTGTCGGAAATTGATGACTGAAACCAATAATTAATCGGAGTTCAATGGATTAACATTAAGTACAGTCAACCAATCTGACCCCAGAACCTTGGCATAATGACGTTTATGTCATTCGAAAAGATTGTTTTATTAATGAAAAAAAATACAAAAGGGGAATTAAAAACAAATTAAAAACTAAACTAAAACTATCTTAAAATAAAATAATTAAAAAAGGAGGGGCCCACAGCCGCTGGCAGCATTCCCCATTTGGACAGCGATACTAATACGCTATCCAAGGAAGCTGCCAGCTCTGCGGTCTTCCGTAGCGTCTATTAGCCTCTTCGAAATATCTTTGAAGAGGCTAATAGCGCTAGGACCCCACGGACCAAGGGTCTCAAAGCATTATCATAAAACATAAAGTTAACGGTTTATAAAATGTATATTTTTTGTCGTTACTCAATAATCGCTTTAGTACTGTTAAAATTAGTTTGTCTAACGGAGACGAAACTGCTTCTTGGCCTCAACCGTTGTACGTAATTTTAATATACACACCAAATTCACATGTGCCTATAAAAAATGTGCCGGTACCTACTTTAAGCAGTAAAGACAGTTTTACACGGCTATAAAAGTAAAGCATAAAGGTGGTTTCACGTAAACATATATAATTATATTTAAGCACTTATAAAATTACGTGAGACAGAAATCGTTTGAAAAATATTTATATCTAGCTAAGCTTTTTAAACGACTTGAAGAAAACAAGCGCAGAATGAACTTTTGCTGTGCTACTAACTTGCGCCTCTGGCTTCGCCCCTGTTGCAGAACTCTAAAGAACTCAATGTCTCGCGGGAATATTGTAAAATCCGCCCTTACTTAAATTGAAGTCTACATAATAAAGGGAACTATTTCGCACAATTTCAGCTTTTAGCCTGGGAGTTGATTAGTCTGGCTAGTAGGATATTTGCTCGTCAGTATATTAAATCATGTTAATACTTAGGTTCCGACACAATGCAATTTTAATTTAGTTTTATTTCTAGTTCTAGTATTAGTAGTTTAATTTTTTGTTAAGTTACTTTAAACTGTGATTTGCACCAAGTTACTCTAACATTAACATTAACCGATGATTTTGACGTAGGTATATTGGCAGAAAATTTATGAAGTATAATGTCAAAGTCGTCGGTTTCAGTTAATATTATTGTTAAAGTTACTTGGTGCAACTCACACTAAGTTAGTTTTAGTTTAGATTCATACTTTTTGTCATTACATAATTGTCTCTTTACTGCCAATGAAGTACGTAATCATCTTGTTTCTTAGTCTGCAGGTTCATTTTATAAATTAACTGAGGCCACTGCGCCACCGCGTGAATATTCGGTTCGGCAGAGTTACTCAATACTTACACATAAAGGCAAGATTATAGGATTAACCTCATTCATGATATTTTTGGCATCAATAACATGCTTTCCATTGGCACCTGTTGAAATGTACAAAATAATCAGTAACGCCAAGTAATGCACGCTATAAATCTTCTACATCGTAACATCTATTTATAAACAGTTATCGTCATCAAACAACAAAATGTTAATGACGCACCATGCCACGTGTACCATCTCAAACGAAAAAAGGGTTTCTACGCCTCGAAGCTGGCTAATTGACGCGTGTTCGAGTTTATTAGTTTTTCTATGGCTTTAATTATTAATTAAAAGTTCTGGGTCTCTCCTAAGACACACAGAGTTTTTTTTAATTGCCCGAATTAAGTTTGTTTTTAGAAAACAATATAGTGATTATTTTTTGGAACAAACTCTCTGTTATAGTACGTTTAACATGCACCGCAAGCTCACCAAACGTTCATGTTCTGATTCAATGATGATAATAAATAACGAATGTGTAATGATTTGGCTCGCTGAGGTCGTTTGACTAATTATAAACTTACATGTGAGTAGTCAAAGTACGTCACAGTTAATATGCACTCTAAATATAGATATTTCTAAAAATATGGTTTGACAAATAGCACAGCGCTGAAATCAACATACCTTACGAGTAGAGAGAGCATTACGGAAATGAGATTACCATTTGTCTTTACGAAGCTACTACTTGGTATCCATGAATTCGTGAGCGAGGACTTAAATTTTGGAGAGTGACAATTAAATGAAAAGAGAGTGACAGTAAAAAGTGACATTTAAATTTGTGTTAAGTGAAGCGAAGTTTTCTTAGTCTTCCGCCGCCGGCAACAATGCCCTTCGTCTCCCAAGCTTCCGCCAGGGCTTTGAAGTTCTCTTTTAGTAAGCTAGTAAATAATTTGGGAGATAGCGGTTCACCCTGTTTCACGCCTTTTTCTATTTTAAAGGACTCTGATTCAGTTTTATATTGGCTGTGCTGTTGCTGTAGATAGATTTCAACAGGTTTATATATTATGTGGTATTAATGTTCTGGTTATAGAGCGCTGTTTCTATTGCGGAATGCTAAACACTGCCAAAAGCCTTTGAATGATCTAAGAATGCCAGGTAGAGGGGTTTATTAATTTGATTATGTTTCTCTATGAGTTATTAAGGGTGTGAAGATGACTTGTGGTTGAGAATCAGAGACGGAAGCCAGCTTGTTCCTTCGGTTGATGCTGGTCAAGCTGCCCAGCAATGTGACCTTCCATGATTTTCATAAAGGTCTTGTAGACGTGAGAAATAAGGCTGACAGGACGGTAATTGCCAATATCACATTTATCGCCCTTCTTATGCAGGAGTATCATGTTGGAATGCCACATTTTTTCCGGGAATTTACCGAAGCCAAGAATTAGATTAAAAAAAAATTTAAGCGGAGGAGTAAAGTTGGTTTGCCAAATATGAGAGCTTCGGTGCTGATTCCATCAACTCGTGGACTCTTCCCAATTTAATGTTTCGAAGAGCCATATCCACCTCGGCTTCCGCAATTGGAGGAATGTCATTTGCACAAACAAACTCTTCTGCATTATAATTTTTTGTCGAGTCAGAGTACAGTGTTTTATAAAAGTCAGTACAAATATGTAATATTTTTTCTCTATTTCCGTGTTTGGTGCCATTTGAGTAAAATTGGTGATCCAAGATTTCCCTTTAGAAATTCTTCGTTTTGCTGTTATAATAAGTATGTGAACAGATTATTAAAAAGTCAGCAAAAGAAGGTCAGTGAAGAAAGTTATCGGACCAAATCTATTTTATGACAGTAATATTTTATATTGAAATGAAAAAGGCATCGATTTATTTTCAATATTGAACTACTTTATGGGCTTTATTGCTTGCTTATTTGATTATGACGGCAGAGGCAAATATTTCTTAATATATAGTTGAAAATAAAGGTTGGGAAATTGGGAAAAGCATGATGCGTGAAATTCGAAGTCAATAATAGGTACGTAACAATGTAATGTAGTGGTATTGTACATCATTGCCAGACAAAAATAAATTGTTTACGTCACAAACAAATTATAATAGATTTTTCTAGTGCCTGCTACATCTTCAACTCGAGATAACGCACGTTTCAATCAGTCCCAATACAGTGTACTCAAATGTCATGTTGATCCAACCGATTTTTTATAATACCTAAATTAGAAGCATGGTTTAGATGGGATTACGAAACGTGCTCAACAGCGAGAAAAGGTTAGTGTCAACATTTATTTCGATTAAATAATCTGATGAAATTGAAGCTTTGTCGGAAAACACTGATTGAAGCAAGATGTTAGCCGGTTTAGTGCTCTAGTCAATACGTACTCTACGAGATATCATCGCGACGAATATGAAATAAACTTATTACTATCATTGTACTTGTACTTACTCATATTTTCAGCTTATTACTAGGAAGTACTGTGATTACCCCCGCTTTAAACAATATGCCTTTATACGGTATAGAGGGATAATTATGTATCCTGCTACGAATGTGTTACTATGAGTTGAATTCCATTCATGTGTTATTGAAATTAAACATAGGGCAAGCATGTTCTATCTAAATTACTTCAAAACTTGTTTTACATGTACCTACTTTACGTGCGTATAATATAATGCTTATGACTTACGTCCTCAGAGAGGTCTTCTTCTTCAAGAGCTGAAGACAGCGGCCTGCCCCGAGGTGCGCGTGCACCCCTCGAGTCAAAGAGTTCGTCGCGCGGAGCTTCTATGTCGTCCAGTGCGCTTTTGATGCGGTTCTCTACATCAGAGCGTATGCGCTCGCGATCAGTCTGGTCAGCTGTTACGCTGGTTGACTTGCCGTCCAGCCTATCCAGTACGGGGCGGTAGTAGCTCTCTCCTTTGTCGTAGTTGCAATCGTAGACGCGTGTGCGCCGAGTTCTTCCTAGCCGGCTCATGTTTATGGATCCTAGGCAAAACAAGTTTAAGTTGAAAAAAAAAACAACCGAATTGAGAACTTCCTCCTTTTCTTGGAAATTGATTAAAACGCCTGAGATAGAGGTTATAGGCAGTATCACGCACTGTCGACTAGTTGACGGCAACTGTGACTTTTTATAGTTTTTATAAGTGTTTCCGTACAAAGTCGCGGGTTGCCGGCCTATGTTTTAGGAGACAAAGTCGCCGGCGATCAGTGGACAGTGCGTGAAGCTCTCAGGGTAGGGCGAAACTCTAGTCTAGGGCACCAGAGGAACAGATAGCGTTATAAGTTGCCATGAACGCTCCTTTCCGTAAATAAAAAGGGGAAAATTGACGGCATACTATTAAGCATTAGCATTCTAGCCTAGGACGCCGTGCCTATTAAAGCTAAAACTGATACTGATCTTTAGTTATTTTGTGATTCGTCTGTAGTGGTATCTATTTATCACAATATGTATAGTGCACAAACCTTATTACGATGTCGCACGTCTACGATGAGTACCTATTCATGTTTGCAACATTTGCTGTACATGCATAACATTCCCATGCCTAATAGAATCTTTGAAATATTTATAGATATTAGGAGAACAATAATTATTAGCCTTTCTATAGCTTTGTGTGTCACATGCCTCTTAACTAATTTAACAGCATGGGCGGCTAAAAGAGAGACAGATTTTGCTATGTCACTGGAGTAGTTTGAACAAAAACAAATCAGAAAATAAAAATGAACCATGAAGCGGTAAATGCCTTCATTTTATGTGATTGATTGAATAAGGTGTTAGTAACTTTACAAAACTCTATAGGCTAGCCTGTTCAGAGTAACTATTCATTTCATTAGAGAAGATAAATAATAAAATAATATCAACCACCACTAGCAAATATTTAATCCTCCTGACATAGTAAAAGTTTATCTGGTGCTATTGAAATTGAAGTTTTTTCGACAACCGGAATTGTAAAATATTGGATACGATTGAGCAATATTTTTCAATATTAACAGTTTTTCATCATCCATATGGCCAAATAACCAAACGCTAAAAGGTTTGTATTTTTTTACTGTTACCAATTAATAAGCCTTCTGTTTTATTTAAAATGTAATATATTATTTCAATATTTGCGTTATGGTTTTTTACGATAGCGAGCAAAAAGATTCCACTAATAAACAAATTACTATCATCTCCATGACGCTTTGTACAAAAAGCTCGAGTGATTTAGTAAGCACCTCGGTAAGATCACCTGCTACTAGGTATACTTAAACAATATAGCAAGCAATCTCTCAGCCTTTGTAGACATCCTGTCTCTGATGCCAATTAAGCCTGTATGCTTTGGTAATTCAGTAACTATGCATTACCGTCGCACGAAGTGATTTTAGTATATATTATGGGCATTTAGTGACATACAATTGTCTCTACATGTGCATGTGGCACCTGTTGTTAGGTTAGATATTTTATTAGGTACATACAGTACATTATAATAATTATTCTAGATTCCCCAACATTCATTTCTGTGAAAAAAAATTCATGTTGGGGGGGCAAGAAGTTAGAATTATAGTTGGTCGGACAGTAAAAAATTGCTTTATTTATTTAGGTAATATGGTGTAAAATGTTTAGAAAAATTATTGGCGCGGAGCACGGTGAAAAAAGGAAAAAGAACAAATCTACACTTGAGATTTGTTTTGTCTTTTAAATAATTTGACAGAACGTAGTTTTCTGAGATTTTCCCCAGTTAAATTTGAGAAAATTATCAAGAATGACCACACTGGTGTGTAAAGGCTAAGAGTAAGAGTTATTATTTGTATACAATGCTTCCGAGAAACAGTACCCGGATTTTTTTAAGTACCTATTAGATTTATGATACCGTCTCTGTTTATTTTGTAGGACTCATTTAAGATATAATGAACTGTAGGTACAGATAAGTGATTAAATCATTACCTATGCAGACATCTACGACTTGATATATACCAAACTAATAATTATTCGAGAATGCAATAAATAATGAACTGAATGAGTCCGCTGAAACATGTTGCTTTATACTTCCGCCTTTCTGTTGTATGCATACAAGAAGTATTGGAATATTTTGCGTGTTCACTGTAAGAATAAAAATCCCATGGCTATCACAACTTCCTGAGTGGTCGACGTTTTTGTAGGCCTTGGAAGATTGGTGTTTATAAACAGTTAAAATAATTTATGAATTTTATTTGCGCCGCTAGATGATGTTTTACTTATTTCTATGCAATTTTATAAAAGTAGGTAATTTAACTAAATGTTTAAATATTAAGTAAAATTCAGACAACCCATGACTAATAAAATAGTTTATTTTTTGTAAATGATATATCTATTGCAAACAATTTTACATTCTGTACACTTTATTTGCCTTTTTAAATAAAAAAAAATAAGCTAGAAAATCGATGGGCGTCTGTAATAATTATATTGTACGCACTCGTGTCATGGTTTGTTCAGAATGATAAAATTTCATCACTGATCTTCGCTATTTGTTGAGAAGCATTTATATATCTTATAACTGTTTTTGCGTCAAACTACTTTTTCTAATTTCAGACCGGATTCAATCATAAAAATCTATTCGGGAAGAACTAAGCGTAATCCCCTATAGTTAACCCACGATAAAAACTACTAAAAACTTGGCAACAACCCGTGACAAAGTCAATGAAAATATTCAGCGTCAATGAATATTCCGTAGGCAGATCTTTATTTACTACAAGGAGCGATTGAATCATGGGTTTGCCACTAAATATTTATCCTATTTAACGAAAATGTAGTCCGACTTGTAGTACTTTGATTTGGCAGTTCAAATAAAAAATCAAATCGATCATCCTGCCTGATGAATGATTCTAACCGGCAGCGTGAACAGTGAAACATTTTCAAAATAGATTTCGCAAACATTCGATACGGGTATATTTTTAGTAACGAAAACCCGGTTTTTGTCTGTCCGACACGAGGTATTGTGATATGCACTCGGTGAATGTTGAACGGCATAGCTAAAAATAAATCTAACAAGGAATCTGAAGTACTAATTCAAGAATATACGGTAGAACGTGAATTTAGTGATATCGTATTAGAGCGTAATAAACATAACAATGCACTTGTATACTTCATAAATAAAACAAAATCGCAATGCACTGGAACATCACTTCAAAATATGTTATTATGATTTTCGCTGATCACAGCATGCACTAATCGAAGACAATGGTTTTAATATTATGTATTTTAAGTAAATTATATTAAACTGACCTGGTGCGTGTTAAGATGTCGAGCAGGCGGATGGGACTGTGCGCGGGCGACGATTCCGGCGCGTGAGAGGTGTGGGTGTGACTATGTTTAACTGTGAGCCGCGCTCAAATATACTTGCTGACTTTTGTTTAGAATGGTTTTCTATTCGGAAAAGAAAAGAAAACTAAGCCCGGTCACAGTATTCGTAGAGCATATTTCACGGTGTCAATTAGACTTGTCACAGTTGTCACACTTGAAACTACGCCAAATATTGACGGTAGTCGTTATCATATAATACAATTTTGGATAAAACTTTATTTTCGTCAGTTCGTTATTTTATCAGAGGCGAGAAAAAAAACTATGTAAGAAATGAGCGTGATGTTTGAAATGTGTCTCTCCACACGGGTAGTATTAGATAATTTAAGAGCAAGTGCCGGAAATAGAGACATGAACTACTTACTAATAATTTTTATTATTATGACGTAATCTTGAAGGAAAACAAACAACCTAATGTAAAACCATGAGATCTGTACTTTACGAAGTACATTTCTTTAAGTGGAAAACATACATACATACATAAGTACACACATCACGTCTATATCCCTTACGGGGTACACAGAGCCTAACGAAAAGGCCACTTTTAGCATGATTGTGGGTATATAGGAGGAAAGAGGAACCAAAATAGTGCTTTTTTATTTTGAAAAATATCGTAGTTTCTTTATTATATTAGTACCTAGTTATCAACAATCTTCCTATGCATAACTTGGCGAAGAAAGAAAGCCTAACAAACGTAATAAACTAACAACTAAACTTACGATATCAAGTAACATAAAAAAATCCGAGTATTTAGTAAATAGACAGCATTATCCTAACTTATTGAAAATTGACACCGGTTTTCAGCGCTCTACTTATATTACTGTACCGGAAAAGTAATGAAAATGTTGAGCTCATTTCATTTATTGTACTTGTTTGCTTTGCTCAAACAACTAAATAAACACTAAAAAATATTATACTTTATTCGCTCTAAGAATTTCACATATTCATTCAACTATAATTTACGAGGAGAAAATAGGCCCACTTACCCTAGGGAGTCACGAGCCCACCTCAAAACATAGTTGGGAAACAGTAAATTATTCGGCTGCCTGGGGATCTGAAGAATAACAGAAGAACAGGTAGCGAAAACGTAATCGATTGTTTCCTGCCCGCGGTACAGGACAGTACGGATCAAACACAATACCTACCCAACTTCCATCTGTGAGCTCGGGATTGAACATTTTATAAGTGACTTCTGTAGAAATTGGGTTGATTTTGATAAAAGGCTTCTTTGATGTGATCGTACCTAGTAGTAGTTGCTGCTGGCAATAATATTAATAATTAGTTACTACTTTATTACATACAAGTTTAGCGTGAACAATGCTTATTGTATTGTACATTGTGTACAGTCGAGGGCATAAATGAGCTGTTTTCGAAAAAAATGTACATGTTCTGTTAAGGGCTTTAGTTAAAACAAAAGTTAATTGATTCCTTTTTGTAATTACTTTTTCATCCTTATTACAATGGAATTTATTCCTTTAGGTAAAAAGGTTGTCACACAAAGGAATCAATTAGTTTTTGTTGTAATTAAGCCCTTAATCGTGTATTTTTTTTTGAAAACGACTCAAATATCGATACAGCCATCATGTCAAATATATGTGTCATCGGCCTTATTGTTTACGGCATACATGTGTATAGATGTTTTTGAAGTCTTAGTAAGTACATATATTTATGCCCTTGAGTGTACGTAGTTTACCCATATTTCATGTAGGTAAATTAGGTAGATACATTATAATTTTTACTTACATGGTCAGCATGATCTAATCGAATGATTGAATCCTAATAGCGAAAGCCATTATTTGTTATGTACCTACGCGTTTATGCTGTAATATAGTTACAATAAAGAGGTAAACCTGAATGTGCTCCTTTGAGTAGTGAGTAAAGTTCGAAAAAACCGAGTTACAAACACTGCCAGCGCGACACAGTATGAATAGACCCACCAATTATAATTAATATAATAATAATTATTAAAATTATCACACTAATATTATAAAGGCGACAGTTTGTGAGTGTGTGACTCGCAACGTAAATAATTATTGCAGAATATAACTATCAACAACAACTACCTGGCCTTTTACACTCCGAAATTCGATTTTCGAAGTTCGTTTCGTGTCATTCCACTCACACTAATAGTCATTAATTTAAGAGAGAGAGAGAGACTGTATGATACCGGCCCCGCTGATTTTGGCGCCCCTTGCCCGAAGCCTTGAGCAACCGCCCAGGGCTGGACTCGACTCAACATCAGTTCTTAAATCTAATTCACGTGCAGAAGCTAGCAATAATTAATATAAGTAACTCTTATTGGCACAAGATCTACAGCTATTCTAAGTTTGTAGAGAAAATAGTTATTAAATTGTCATATACCAGTCGGTGGAAGATATACAGGAATTAACAAATAGTGTAGTATTGCCTAATACGGACCTTCCATTTATTTATATATATTTTTGAATACCACCACCCTTAGACACCCATTGCACAACAGTGATTGTTGGGTTGAAACAACACATTAGAGATTTTGTCACGATTACTTTTCCTTTATCCCCTTCATGGAACGAAGTCATTATGGCTTTTATTAGGTATTTGCTTGACCGTGAGCGCTGACTCAGAGTGGTTTTGCAATTTTTTTACAATATAATGTGTGACATTTCCACTCAATTTCTTTAATTCCTCTATGGCGATAGAATTGCAGTCTAATGATGGCTGAACATTATCTATTATTCTCATTATAAAATTTAAAAATAAATTCTCAAATAAATCTCATACGTCACAGGTGACTATTAAGAACGTCATCGTTGCGTAGACTAAGAAGCGCAATTTTATTTATGGACGATGAAAGATTAAAGCCACGGCTGGGTATTTAAATTAGGTGCTGGAGGAGTAATTTAAAAGATTTCCATCATGGGTTGTATGTTAAGGAGTGACCCTATGACGCTGTGCGATATGTACATCCAGCCGGAGGCGGCCTTCGAGATCCTGTCAGGTCTCGGAGAGGTGGGGTGCGTGCAATTTCATGATGTAAGTAAACATTCTTACAAAGATCGATCATCGAAAGAATTTATATTAATGACGGTAGATATTCTTCATTATTTAGTCGATTTTCTTTCCTTTTAATTACCTGCTTTATTGCTATTTTGCTTGAATATTATTTCCTCATTTTATCTTTTTCATGATTTTATCCAAGTTAGAAGGTATTTCAAGTTACGTAATCCTCAAAGAAATATTTTAATTGCGTCCCACCGGCTCTTTAAGTAAGTAATAGTACCCAATACCAACACAGTTTGATCAACTTCAGTTACTGGGTATTGTAATTTAATTATTAACCTGTTATACTGTAGGTACCATCAAATAAATTGATTCCTGACCCACTGTGGAACCCTCTCTCAGTAAATGTCAGTGACGTTACCTTTAATTGACAAGGAAAATTATGTGACGTTTACTGTGAGAACATTCTACGGTGGGTCAGGAATCGAATAGTTCGACCGTACTGAAGGTAAATGATAAATAAAATTATGAACGTTTATCAGATGAATGAAGGGGTCCAGGCATTTCAAAGGAAGTTCGTGCCAGAGGTGTGCCGATATTCGGAGATGGAGAGAAAACTCCGTTACATGGAGGACGAGATGAAAAAAGACAATATTTATGTACCACCTTTAGCGTCCATACCTGCAGCTTTGGCGCCCAGCGAAACGCGAGCATACGAGGTGCTTGCATATTTTTTAGTACCTAATTGTGCCGTGTGCTGAGCTGACTCTTTCGTTGCTAAATACGTCCGTTTGGGGAGCGGATCAGAATACATAGTTTAAAATGTATAATGGGTTAAAATACATAATGGTTCAAAATATATAACGCAATTTTCTGTGAAACTATTAGCTACATGAACTTTTTTGATATCGTAATCTATAGATTGGTTTAGGTTAGGATAGGTTTGTTTTATAACAATCCTGTTAGTTTGTAACTTTCTGAGAAAATCGCATTATATATTATAAACCATTATGTATTTTAACCCATTATACATTTTAAACTTTATGTATTTTAATACGTACCCGTCCGTTTGTGGTTTAGTAACGGACGCTTTTAGTGCCAGTGCGCGTGCTAGCCCGCTTGGTTGCAGAGTTCAATTAGGTTTATCTTTCTTATTTAAAGTTGACAAACATGCATGTTTCTTTGTAGAACGTTATTGAAAAGTGGGCGAACGATATTATAGCGATATCCGGAAACCAGAAAGATCTAGAGAGGACCTACTTGGGAATGACAGAGATGTTTTACGTTTTGGAAAACATCGGACCTTTGCTGGGCACCGCAGATATCCGATTGAAAGCGGCAGGGTAATAAAACTCTTCATTTGATAAGTTTTTGTTATCTTCTTGACCGCCACACTACGAATGAAGTGACGGGCTCTGTACGCCACGAAAAACACAAACGACAAACTAACTTGATTTTTAATTCCATTGCAGAAGAATTTATTTAGAGTCGAATGCTGGTCATGTATAGATGACGTAGGCGGGTGAGAAATTAAAAGAATAGCTTCATAGTAGATACTACGCGGAATGTTCAGTCTGAATTGCTGTCATCATTTGGCTAGCTAGATCGCTGCAAAAACAGATGCACTTACTGTTAACCCGTGGGTATTTCACTCAATAATTCATCAGTAATTCGGCAAAAAGTGTGGCTCTCATATGTATGTAATTATATATAGATAATTTTGTATGGACACTGGTCCAAATTTTATGCCGATGAGTATATTAACCAAAATGCAGAGTTTCTTTTGACTCTCATGCACTCAGTTTTTTTTTGGACAATATATTTTTTTTTAACAGGAAGGGCCAGGCAGATATCGAGAGCACCGGCCGGCTCAAAGTCATCACGGGCTTGATTCAGCGCCAGCGATGCTTCTCGTTCGAAATGATGTTATGGCGAATATCACACGGAAATGTCTTCTATCGACAAACGAACCAAGACAAGATACTCAAGGATCCCGACACAGTACGCTTTGACTTCAGTTTTAAAATTATTAATATCTTAACACAATTCTGTGACTTAACTTGGTTAGACGTGGAAACGGAACAACTTCAATTACAATCACAATTACTGTTCGGAGATTTGAATGATGGACCATACAATTTTATTGTTGGTGCTTCGTTTTGTGTTTAATCTATTGAAGTTGTGATAAATTTTTTGCATGGTATTTTGCGACGTGACGTTTTCGATGAAATCAAAATCGAGTGTAACAAGATTCCACTAATCAATAATTTGACCTGCGAATTTTGTTTTTCAGGGAGTTGATGTCCGAAAGGTGGCTTTTCTGGTGGTTTGCCAGGGAGATCAACTGAGCGCTCGAATGGAAAAAGTGTGTTCCGGTTTCCATTGCAACTTGTACCACTGTCCTACATCTCATAGTGAGCGAAATGCCCTCATGACTACACTGGCAATCAACATCAAGGATCTAGATTCGGTACTAAACTTTATTTGGTATTTATTCTTTTCCTGGATTTAAATTTAATTCTATGCGCAATTATACTTTTCAATGTAAATAAAAGTACTTTTAACACTTACACTGAAATTTACTCAGGAGCAAGAAACCGGGTCACTCTTCATACAACTTTCTACGCGAAGTGACCCGGTTTTTTTGCTCCCGAGTATAGTTTTAATTGAAGTTATCAAATACTGAGGCATACTTAATCTGATCAAGTTAAATTCAGTCATGGCCACTATTTTGCCTCAAATATTCTTAGTAAATAAAGAGTAGACTGTCTGACTCTGATTAAGAGTTTTCAGAATTTAATAATACCTCTACCCAATTTTTTTGTTTTCTTTTACTTGGAAACCTTGTTTATCCGTACCCAAGGTCTTGAGGACTACTCGATTTCATCGCTGTAAAGCGCTACGAGCTGTAGGCAGGCAATGGCCGATGTGGATGGTTCAGATAAAAAAGGCTAAAGCGATCTACCACACCATGAATCTTTTCTCACTTGATATTACGAAGAAGTGTCTGATTGGCCAGTGCTGGGTACCGACGAGTGATTTGCAGAAAGTACAAGGAATTTTGGATGATAGCTCGGTGATGATACTATTCTTTATTTATATTTTATTTAATATTTAGTAATTCCATGTACCTACATAAATGTTGTTTCATGCAATACATAGTAATGACGTCTTTGTCCATGCCAGGGTAGACAGAGCCTAGGGAAACAAGTGGTTACAGCTGTAATATTTTCTTAGTGTCTCTTGCCGAACTTCGTATTTCATTATGAGATTATGACTGACGTCTAAACTGAAGAAACACGAAATTTGTCAAGAGTTGAAAACTTATTCACTGGGACCCCAGGATATGGGTTGGATACACCTATAAAAGAGTCATGTGATCGCCTGCTGAATGACTGAGAAACACAAATATACTTAGTCTAATTTAATTACAGGCAAAAGTGGAATCGTCTGTGACGTCTTTCTTGTCTAAAATCGAAACTGATTCCGTCCCACCGACGTTCCATCGTACGAACAAGTTTACCAACGGATTTCAAGCGCTCATCAATGCTTACGGCGACTCCTGCTATCGAGAACTAAATCCAGGTTGATTAGAATCTTCAGTGTTAGAATTCATTTTTTTAAATGGAGACTGACCAGTGAGTGACCCATATCGCAACTGATGCAAATAGCAGATGAGGCCAAAGGTTTAAGTCACTGATTCAGTAATTCACTGTAGCCTTTAAAAGCCCTTGGTTCTTTCTACCTGTCCGGAAATTCACACGACGGGAGCGCATTTGATTTCTAAGAATTTGTTTTATGAAAAATGAAATTATTCAGGATTTTATGTTTAATATCTTTAATAGCAAATTATTAACATCCTCAGTGTAGCGCAGTCCCGTTTATAACTTCTGAATTACCTGCCCCCTTTATCCCCACTTTTAAAGAATTTACTTACATGGATCCGTATCGTACTCTGCCCTAATACAATCTTTATAATACAAAAAATCCGTGATATGAAGCCGGAAAATGCAACTTTTACTATAAAGTGACGTTTTGTATACCTCACCTTCATTCAAAAAAGAATACTAAGTACCTATCTATCATAGTTTTGGTATAAAATGCTTGAAAAATACTCATTTTACTTGTACTTAAGTAGACTTCAAGTACCTACATTTTAAAAAAGGTTATTAGTTACTTATGTAAGTAATAAAGCTAGTATAAGTAAAAAACTAAGTAAAGAATCTGTTCTACATAAGTACATATTTAATTGTGTAGGAGTGTACAAAAATGATATGGAAGTTAAGGTCATTATACTAATTTGGAAAGTTAAATCCAACTGGTCCATTCGCACACAATGGGTAGATATTACGATCACCGGTCCTTAAGTTTTTTTTCATCTATAGCATACTAGGTAGGTACTTCAATGTGTTTGCATCTGTTCCAGGTCTTTACACGATAATAACGTTTCCATTCCTGTTCTCGCTTATGTTTGGAGATGTTGGCCACGGCTTTATTATGTTTATGTTTGCTGCGTGGATGCTAAAAAATGAGAAAAAATTCATGGCGGCGCATTCTACCAATGAGATATGGAATATTTTCTTTGGAGGTGACCGTTTTACTACTTATTGATATTATTGTCTTATTTGGTATTTACATGGTGTTACAAAACTACGCATAAAGCCGAAAGGCGGTTAAATGGGGCCGTATATCAAGTCCATTTACAATATTTAAGAACCGTAGTATTGCTGTATAAGTTATCCCTAAAAGATTTTTTTTTTCATTGATGTGCACACCCTATTTCAGTAAAATCAAAGAGTAAATTACGCAGAATGTACCTAATTCCCGGAACGATAAAGATACACAATAACAAAATGTAGGTTCCTACCTAGAATTTGGTTAGATGGATATTAAATGATCTAACTTCTACACGTAACCGAACCGAAACAACGTAGTGTTCAGAGTTGAATAGGTACATCGTTATTTTGGAAAAAAAGAAAATGAACACGAAACAATAAAATTGTAGGATATTAATTACAATATTTGAAATTGACAACATATTTTTTTTGTCCGCCTTGACGGTTTTTGAAGCCAGTACTTGAGCATAATGGTATTCTTGTATTGAGGTAGTAAACATTTTGTCACTGAGAAACTATTAAATTGGTAGAATTATGTAAATAGGCAGTTAGACCTCTTTGTAAAAATAATCTGGCTCCCAGACAAGACAGTTTACTATGGTTGACTATATTTTTGGCTTTAATATTTAATTATATTTTTACGGGGTAAACGGGGTAACACTTTGTATAATTAATCCAGTCCAGTCCAGTGAGCTTATTATGAAGGATATGGGCGTTGACAGCAGCAATTTAATGCAAAAGAAGAATAAAATGTATCCTGTCCTATTTTCTAAATATATATAATGTTTTATCACTTTCAGGTCGATACATAATTTTACTGATGAGTCTATTCAGTATGTACGCTGGTTTTATTTACAACGACTTCTTCTCGAAGGGTTTGAAACTTCATCCTTCAGGCTGGGGTTATGTTTCTTATTCGGAGGAAGAGTTGTTAGCAAATCCTCTTTTAATGGTGGAACCGAAGGATTATAGCTCACCGTATCCTTACGGCGTGGATCCAGCGTGGAAGGTACTGATCCCTTACGTACTGGCCACGACTGTTCCACACTCGGCGCGGCGAGAGGTTTTCTGGGTACTTTGCATCCTAACCACTGTGCAGTGGGCGTTCCTACTATGCAATGGACGTAGAATGGCTCACCGCGCCGCGCCGTAAGTCATGCCTGATCTTGGCCGGGCAGTTGGACAAGTCGCATAAAAATACATCACTTGTTTACGCGCAAATTACGTATGTAAGGCTATGCTTCTACTTAAGATGTATGAAGATGCGGAGTGGTGTGTGTGGAAAAAAGTCTACAAATTGAGAGCCTACCTAAACACCATCCTGAGTGATTGTTAAACATGCTGAAATCCAGAAATTATTTCATATAGAATTTTTCTCAAGCGACGAAATAAAGCTTATGAAAGGCGAACCCCTCTTCTACGGTGGCAAACATTTTGGTTACTATTTTTATTTTTGTCTTATTTTGTTTTGTAGTTGGCAGAGAACAAGATTCTGTTCGAGAATTCTCTGAAGATGAAGCTGTCTATTATTATTGGCGTAACACACATGATTTTTGGGTTAAGTCTTGCTCTGTTTAACCACATGTGAGTAAAATCCTGGCCTATTTTTCCTAGTCTTGCATAGTGGGTGGATTATAATGCAAAAGTATCTGTGCATATAATAAAATACGAACGTGGGACAGTAGACGTACCCGAATCCCTAACCATATTATAAAAAAAATACTAAACTTTGTTTGATGCGATCCCCGATATTTGATGGTAAAATGTGGTTGTATAACTCACGGCCCCGCTCGAATACTTGGAATGCTACGTCTCTCTAACGCCATTTAAGCATTCGGTGTCGACTGGTCAACCCTAGACTTTAGTGACTGCCAAAACATGACAACGGCACTGGGCGAAACGCACGAATACTCAAAAACGCGTCCCGGCTGTAAATGAGCCAACCGATGCTCGACATCTAGCACTTCACTACATAGTATAAAACAAAGTCGCTTTTTCTGTCCCCAAGTCCGTTTGTATGCTTATATCTTCAAAACTACACAACGGATTTTGATGCGGGTTTTTTTAATAGATAGAGTGATTCAAGAGGAAGGTTTATATGTATAATACATGCATAATATACCGTGCGAAGCCGGGGCGGGTCGCTAGTGAATGATAATTGTAATTTTTTCAGGTACTTTAAGAAGCGATATTTGATTATTCTGGAGTTTATACCACAAATGATGTTTTTGTGTTGTATTTTCTTATGGCTTGTGATTCTGATATTCAAGAAATGGTTTCAATATGGAGGCGCACATCGTAAGTGATTGTCAAAGAAGTTATGTGTAAAGTAAATAGTAATAAACATGAGTGATGAAAATGAATAATGCTTTTTTTAAATGAATACTAGGAGATGATAGTTTGCATTCAAATACTTATTTACTTTTATCATTTCGTACGTCTCACTGCCGGGCTTCTTACAAGTTAAATATTAAATAAAAGAAAGGCATAAAGAGTCCGCAACATCCTCCCGCCTTTGGGGCGACAGACACAAACCACTGTGCATTGTGCTGGTTGCGATCTCTAGGGTGTATAAGCGTTGATATGGTCCGTTATAATCACCATCAGTCGATCAAACCATTTACGCGGGGTTATCATCACTCCCAGGTTAAGGTGGGACTGAACCATACCACCGTAGTGCTGTAAGCTACGGGTATTAGGTAGGTTAGGTTAGTTAGGCAGCTCCTTATGCTCGAAGGGTGAACCACCCAGGCGACGGAGCCCCGCAAGCGGCGCTCCATCGACTTTTCTTTCAATTTCTCAAATCCCAGCACTACTATGGTGGTATGGTGCAGTCCCACCCTACCCCCAGGGGTAGTGCCAGGGGTATGGTGGGTCTGAAGGGTCACTCCCCGAGTAAATCTCCAGAATTAATCCCAACTATCACTTGATAAGCTTTGCTTCTGTCTCTATTATATACGCGATGCTGTCCTAGTAGAGACAAGTCATAACAGAGATCTACCGAATTGCATCTCCAATAACGGGATCTAGATCAAAGGCCGCTGTTTCACTTACCTCATAAAATGTCATCTAGGTACCTATCTCTATGTAACAATGTGTTCTTGTTATGCGCTTTGTAATTTGTGTGGTGAAATAAAGTTTCTTATTATTATTATATTATTATTACCTAGATATAATAAAATCCTTGGTTTATTTGCAGCGCCGACTAAGGAGAGCGCTGGCTGTGCCCCTCTGATTCTCATCATCTTCATCGACATGTGCCTTTTTTCCACAACCAAAGCGATTGCAGAGGAATGCGACGCATACATGTTTGATGGTCAACAGACCGTCCAGAAGACACTGATATTCGTGGCTCTGTGTGCCGTACCTGTAATGCTATTTGGACCACCGGTTTATGCTAATCAAAAAAACAAAAAAAAAAGAGTCCGAGTAGTGGTATGATAACATTTTTTTGCTAATTATTTTATTACATTTTTCGTTGTTCACATTCGGTGGTGTAAATTTTACACAGGTACAATGATGATAAAAAAGCGGCTTTATTAGAAGGCGTGTCCCGTATTTATCTACGGCAGTTGCTTTCGGGTTTTTACTGAATATCTATACACACAGACATCAATCACGTCTTTATCCCTTAGGGGTAGACAGAGCCTAAAGTACCAAGACTTAAAAGGCCACGTTTATCATGATCATGATGATGAATATCTATGCCAGGTAGTAAAATTACTACTTAACAAGAAAAAATACATGTCCAAATCTTTTTGGTAGGTCTGTTATGGTATATCTATCAAAAAGTTTTAGACACGTTTTTTTTCTTTATTCACATAATCAAAACATCACAGAGATATATTGAGTAGTCACGTCTTAGTACAATTGTCACTTTCAAGTGACGTCACGTGCCCCTGTTCCTGAACTTTGTTTCGTTAGACTAAAAAAATGCTACAAATATTCCATAGTGCAATGCAAATTTTACTATTAAACTTCGTTTAAGTACTTGTACCAATTTATTCGTGTGGTAACGAAGTAAATTTATTTTAACGAATAAAAAGACTTAACTTATTTAACAATATTGGAAGTTAGCAACGGTTCCATGACCCAATAAGACGAGATCGCGCAAATTGTTGAGAGCTTGCCAAACCTGCCAAGCCCGCTTTAAATTAAGGATGCCACATATTTTTCAATGAATACAAGGTAAATAAAAATGTCTTGAGTTAAAAGGTGATAGTTTATTTGCCAAAGAGGCTTCGACCTTTATAGCTTTGCGCTTTTGACGATATGGCGATTTGAGTTTGAAAAGTATCAGCTCTTTTCCAAAATGATGATTACTCGATTAAGGCGTGGGGGGTTTTTTAAATTTTAAATTTAATGTTATTACCTGTCATGATGAGCGGAATAATGAATCTCTTTGTAATTTTAGGAGGAAAGCACGAACTTTCGGAAGTATCTTGATACGCAGTCGGTAGAAGACGCCGCGGCAGCGTCCAAGAAGATGGCAGAACTGGATGAAAAGGTTGAACAGCTGTCGGAGCCTTTTGGCGACCTGATGATCCACCAGGCCGTGCACACCATTGAGTTTGTGCTCAGCACCATTTCCCACACAGCCTCATATCTGCGACTGTGGGCGTTATCGTTGGCACATGCACGTTAGTAATGAGCCTACTAATTAACATATCTACCTCGTCTAGTTATCAATGGAGCTATTCCATGGAAATTATTTTTTTCAAACTCAAATTCAACTATTTATTTGCTTTGATACAAAAAGATTTTACCCCTGACACGATAGTATTTACATGATCACATTCATCAAATCTCATGGTGAAATGTAACTCGTTTTAAACTGCGTTTAATCTGACGCTTCCTTTTTATTCCAATTCCAATGTGGTGAAATTAATAATTCTTTGGTGGATTAAAATAGTAACATATGCGTATTTTTCCTGTTTTAGAATTATCTGAAATGCTCTGGATGATGGTGTTTTCAAAAATGGCTCTGCAGGATGTTTCCGTGGCCGGTGGACCCAAGATAGTTATCGTGTTTGCCATTTGGGCAATGTTCTCACTGTCGATTTTAGTATTGATGGAAGGATTGTCTGCGTTCCTCCATACACTGCGTTTGCATTGGTAAGTCGCAAATAGGAATTGTCAAACAATAAGTCGTAGGAGTTCTTTATCCAAAGGACTTTGTGGGCCTACCCAAAGCGCATAGATGCTGTAGAAATTAGTAATGGCGATAACCTTAAGTTTGTTATAGACACAAAGGAGATAGAATATAGCATTGACCATTTTTTTACTCGCTCAGTGTAATTCTGTATAAATCTATACCTACTCCATTCAGGATAGGATTGGACAGAAGGAAAAATGGTTCTACATAGTACAATTTTTAACCTCTTGACCGCCGTCACATTACGAATGAAGTGACGTGATCTGTCTGTATGCCATGGAGCAAACGGTCTAGTAGGGAAATGTGGATTTAAATCTATTGTAGGATTTGTTTCGACTAGGATGTCATATATCAATATATATGATGGTCATATATTGATGACCGTAACATCTAAGACACACTCGTCAGATGCTTTTACCGTCAGAATAAATTATAGCGAGTTTATTCTTAAAAAACTTCTTAATCTAAAATAGTGTGCTAATTGTCGTAACCGTCGCAATACATACATACATACATCACGTCTTTATCCCGTTGCAAAAAGTCGCTAATTCTAATTTGGTCATCGGACTACTGATATTAGAAAACCTCCTTTTTCTATGATTTATTAGGTGATTTATCCCGCCCCCCAAATAAAAAACGCCCTCGTGGTCGAATAAGCCCACAGACTATCCCGCGAAGATACTGCGGGCTGAGTTGGCTCGAGTTGCCCACTTTGTTTTTTTCGTAGATGAATCGACTCACACTAATCGGACCACAAAGGGTTTATAATACATAAATAGGTAGGCTAGGTTGGCTAGTTATCTTCAGCTGCCCGAAGAGCAAAATACCTTGGTCGGAGCTCCGTTAAAAAGCAAGTGCCCAGCTAACAAATTAAATCGGTCAAGTCACCAGCAGAAAAACGAATACAGTCAACTCAGCCCGCGGGCTAAGTGCTCTGTGGGCTCATTTGACCACAAAGGGAAAAAAAACACTGCCTAAACTCAAGCTTTTGTCAGGAAAAAACAGCCCATATTTTATACTGACCAAAATTCTGATTTTGTCCGAAAAAAAAACAGGCTTTGATTTAGCGTTTTTGGTCCATGACATCAAATCCCACGAATGCCTAATTCCGCGAACTTAGGTTAGGTTCGTTAAAGAGTCTTCAAATGCCCGAAGGACAAACTGGATAGAAATAAGAACCCAGCGTCATTCAATAAGAATAAGTAATAGTCATTTCTGAGTTTGAGTCTCAACACCCAATGCACAAAAAATACAGATAATTAAAAAATACTTTCACCCAATTTATAAACGCTCGTTCGCCGCTATCTGCCGGTTTTTATTGTTTCTGGTTTCTGTTAAATTGGAACTTCACGAGAAAAGGTTTACAATCACTGATTCTAGAGACTAATGTTATCGTGGATAGATTGTAATGTAGTAATGACTAAGGGAGGGAAATAATACTTATTTTTCCGCTAACAGCCGTTGTTTTTTTGGTCTCTACTTATTCTGAGGTATAGGTACCGAACTTTGTTGATCGAAAAAAAAAACCATTTGGATTCATCCCAAAAACATTATTGTATTATTTACAGCAACTAGCCGATTGATTCATAACGTTGCATTTATCTTATTGCAGGGTAGAATTTATGAGCAAGTTTTACGGTGGTTGTGGATATGTCTTTCGCCCATTCTCTTTCCGTGCTATATTGAGCGACCAAACAAAGGAGAAAACTGAAGTTTGCCCGGGCGCTAAGCGAAAAGCTTAAAAATAAGAACAGAATTAGCTGTAAAACTCTCATGGATTTATTATGTTAATGAAACTTTGTTTTTAATTTATAATGCGTAAAAAGCCGTGGTAATCTAGTGGCAAACCACTTACCGCCTATGGCCGTGGCCTCTCAAGCAGAGGGTCGTGGGGTTCGAGCCCGGGCTCGCACCTCTTGAGATTTTTCGGAATTTATGTGCGATATTACATTTGAAATTTACCATGAGCTTTTCGGTGAAGAAAAACATCGCGAGAAAGCCTGCACACATCTGCGATTCAATTCATGGTGTGTGTGAAGTTCCCAATCCGCACTGGTGCCGCGTGGGAACAATAGCCCAAGCCCTCTCATTGTGAAAGGAGGCCTTTGCCCAGCAGTGGGACGTATATAGGCCGGAGATGATGATGATGAAGAGATTCTCTGCCATAAATAGTTCATACTGCTTATGATAATGTTGTCAAATAGCTCGACAAAGATTAGCCGGTGGTGTTCGGTTGTGCACTAATTAGCACGAAGGTTCACTGAATATTTTTATGGTGTTCCTAGAGAGGAAATAACTAATAGAATGGAAATGGTATGTTAATTTATAGGTATATGAATAAAATATATACGCAAGTCAGTATTGCGATTGATGCGCTTGATTGGCTGGCAGGACAAGCATGTCACTAGAGTTGGGCCAGCAGATATTACGTATGCAGTTCACGTTCAGCGCACTGTCCTTAGCGGCAGCCAGCAAGATCATTTCAAAATGTGGAAATATAAATCCCCAATTTTGACGTCGCTATAAGAAGTATAGGCAATGCTTTGTCTCCACACAAGGGTACATGCCCACCGCCACCGTTACCTACCTAATCCGCTACTACAGTAATGATCTTTTCGCGCTCACATAAGGAATTTATTTCTAAACATGACCGCACTTGAAGGTCAGGTTTTACCTAAGTACTAATTGTCTCTCCAGTCATTCTCGCCCGCCATCACCCGCAGTAGACCGCGGCGTCTGTATGCTGTGTTGGAAATGTCCGAGAGCGGTCGTCTTCGACCGCTGCATTTTTAACGTTGCACACGGCGAGCGGTTAGCGGGCGAGAACGACCACAAGACCTAAGAAAAATAATGAGCGCTTGGTTATTGTTATGTTAAAATAAGTTATACCTACGAGAAAACTTGGAATTAAGTGTTATGTTTATTATATTTAGTTTAGGATTTTAGCACCAGCGATTTTAGATTTAGTTTAGGTTACGTGCTTATTTTAATTAAACACTCTTATTGCAGCTATTTAGTTCGTTTTCTTTTATGTTTTATTTCAAGGAACCCTATAATGTTGGACAGCGTATTTTCTTTTCATATTGTAATAGACAATGGACAGACTTGGGCAGAGAATAATCTCAAACGATTTGCAAAACAGATTCATTCTTTTATTCCTCTGAATTCATTGTTTTATATTTATATTAAGTATTATGATTAATGTAGATAAATTTCTGAGCCTTTGTTTCTTTGAGGCCCCTTCAAGAAATAGCTAATATTAATCATGACTAAGACAAATATTATCACTTTGAAATGACGCCACGCTCGGCAATGATGATTTGATTAAGATTAAAAATTTTGGCCACCAAGGTTTGAATCCAGTTAGGGGTCGTGGTCCACCTAAAGTTTGTCCACCTGGTTTTCAACGGAGCTC
Source organism: Pandemis corylana (assembly GCA_949127965.1). NCBI lineage: Eukaryota > Metazoa > Arthropoda > Insecta > Lepidoptera > Tortricidae > Pandemis > Pandemis corylana. Next base: position 25,035,363 of record OX421850.1, read on the forward strand.
CGCCCAGGGTCGGACCCCTTTTTCGTGTGCGTGTGAACTGAGGGACCACTTTTTTTTAAAGGTTTAATATTAAAAGCGATTTATCTTATATTATACGCCATCAATCCACTTAAAATATATATATATATATATATATATATGTAGTAAAACTTTTCTACTAAACCCCAGTACGACAAACCTTTCCATAATGTTTATATTTTAGGATATTTTAAATATTTTATTAATTCATAGTGTGTGAACTGAGGGACCACAAACAAATATAAATTTGTCGAAATTGGTTAATAGTTGTGTTTTCGTCTAACTTTTACAATGTTCCTTGCGATTTTTACTAATGTTTGCAAAGCAAAATACATTTTTTGTGTACAAAATGTACCGATTTATTAGGTATTTTAGGTGGTCCCTCAGGGACCACAGAAGGAAGACTGCTTTAGTGTATAATCATTGCCAAATTACGTTTCGGTCATTACGAATGCGTTTAAACATGTTTTTACTAAATCTGTAACATCAAAATAAGCCAGCATATTAAACACTTGCCCAGAAGTGGAAGGTTGAGAGACCACACCTTTGGCTGTATAACTTTTTAGTGAATTCTTTACAAATTCCAGGATTTGTTTACAAACTAATTCGCTACTACTACTAAATATTAAACTTACTTTCAAAACCTTTAAACCTTTAAAAAAAAAGTGGTCCCTCAGTTCACACGCACACCCTTTTTCTAGGTATTTTGCCCTTCGGGAAAATGAAGATGCCTAACCAACCCAACCTATTGCTAGTTTTGTAGTAAAATAATAATCAGTGATTCGAAATAATGGCAGCATCTTTTCCTTTATTCCATCCAGTCCTACGTGTACTTCCGCTGTATTACCCATGGCACTACTACGTGGCACTACAGACCAAAATAAATATCATAAATGGGAGGTAGGTTTAGGTTATGTTATATCTTCAACAGGCCCGAAGGGCCAAAAATACCCAAAAGTAAGAGCTCCGCTCTCGCGGAGCTCCGTCGACTATGTTAAACTTGATTTTGAAATAGAAATCTTTGGACAGTAGTGCCACTCAGTAGTGCCACGGGATATAAAGGATCACAGCGCATGCCGTGGTAGAAACATGTCAATTAGTCTCAAGATACCTCCATAGAACGACCTTCACCGAGCTGGTTAATGGATGAAAAGTATTTTATATTCAATTAAATGTCAATAAATATAAAAAATCCGTCCAGAAAATGATCAAACAACAATAAAAACATTTTTTTAAACATCACTGGTTTGGTTAATAGACAATTCCATACCAATCGAAAGTATGAAGCCCTTAGAATATGCATACGTTAGGTTGCCAATTTTTTTCCCGTCAACTCTTGGGTAGCCAGGTATAAACAAGAAAATCGATACTATAGTAAGTTGCATCGGTCTGGTTAATGAATGAAAGTTAAATTAAAATAAAGATTACTTCATTACGAACACGGTGGTATATACGTAGGGTTGTCTGCGAAAAATCAGTCCTGAATTCCGGTTGTCGAGTTTTAAAAAGTAAATTACAAATTGACAAAGTAACCATTTCCTTTTTTTATTCTTGCCTTTTAACGCTTACAGAGAAGTTCTCATTTTGGCAAAATGTTGGAAAGTCTTCAAAAAGTCTAGTAGAAAAGAACTGAAGAAACAATATTTACGCGAGCTTCACGCGAGTCTGTTTCTCTCCATCGAACCGTCAAATCGCAGTGTTTATTATTTTAGGGTTAAATAGGCCGCTCTTAATCAGTTTTAAGCCTTTACTGGACGACGACCTTCTTGCTGCTGCGTGACACAGATGATGCAGCGCTCTTGACGGAGGCGGCGCCGGTGGCAGCGGCTGCGCCTGCGGCTGCGGCGGGCTCCTCGGCAGGCTCTTCATCGGCCAGCGCAGGAGTCGCCGTCACGGATTCTGCGCTAAACTCCTCCTCGCGCGGCAGATAAATGCCAAAACGATCCTGAGTGAATAATTTGAAATTTGAGCTCTCTACTACATGAATAGTGGGTATCAAAAGAATAAGCTCTATTTTGTATTTAGGATATTTTTTTGCGTTTTCGCATATAAAAGGTTCTTGATATCGCAATATCTAAATATGCCTTTCAAATCGGCGCACATAATGCGTTATAGTTATAGTATTTCCAATCATGTATTTTCTCGATGACAGCTCCCGTAGAATGTAGGTAACTGCGCTTTTTACGCAAAAATTAACTTTTAAATGCGAGGTATAAAAAATATGACAACTGCCTAATTTTGTTCCTTGGTCCCATATAATATTCATCTGAGACAAATTGAGTCCATATATATGCAGTAATATCTTTTTAAAGTACAATAAACAATAAACGTTTTAATAAAGTTACATTCTATGGGAATACAAATAGTGATGTTATGATTGAAAATATATTGAACGAGATGTGTTCCCGCGACTTTGTACGCGTTGTAATTTTTTACCGGGATAAAAAATAGCCTATGTTACTCAGGTAATAATGTAGCATTCTAATGGTGAAATATTTTTTGTTTGTCCAGTAGTTTTTAGTTTATTCATTACAAACATACAAATCCTTCCTCTTTATAATATAAGTAATATAAGTATAGATAGGTAATCGACAATGAAATGAAATAATTATAATGACAGGTAATTTTTACATATTAATTTTAATCAAAATGTGATGAATCGTCACTGTCACTTCTAAATTATCTTTGCTCCATAGCTGAATACTTCTCAACTACTCGTATATATAAAAAATAATTGGATCGTTATCGTATCTACTGATCACTTATTAGGTCACAACACTATAACTATCAAACTACAACTGACATCGAGAAAATAAATGATTGGAACAACTATAGTCGCCGTAAAAGTAGCATTATGCCTAAACTTCATATTATTAAAAAAGCTTTAAGTCTAGAACGATTTTAACCTTTTTGGCTGACTGCTTACTTCGTTTGAAAGCTATATCTTTATCAGCCCAACCATTTATCAGCCTAAATCGCGTTTTGGCTGATTGTCATAAATACCTACAACATGCAAACTTCTTTATCGTATGCCGTACTGGTACTTGAAACTATGAAGCTCCTTGCCTTTCTCGCTTCCAACCTATATTGCAGTAGATCTAACTATATATATACCTACTTCGCACTGTGACTACGATAGTCGTAACATAGTCCCTCTATGCATTAGGTTAGGATTAGGTGCACCGATTTGAAAGAAAAATTATGTATATCAAAAACGTTCACCATCAAAATGATCAAATACGTGGAAACTGTTTAGGTGCTCAATATTATCTAAACGTCTGTATTGTAAACCGCATCTGGACAACTCTGATGCTTTTCATGTTGACCACAAGCAAGTTAAAAAAAGAGTGGGTCAGGTATTTTGTCTACTCTATTGGGTGGACTACAACACTCTTTACACCATGTTTCATGAAGTGAATTTTTTGTCGTCAGAAATAGTTAACGCAAAAATATTTGCCCTAGTATTTCCGGAGAATATTTCGAGCCTTTATCGGAAACGTTTCCTATCCTGCCCTGTAGATCTCCGGAATGCCGTTGTTACCAAGAATGCTTTATGCGACAAAAATGTACTTGAGTAGTTCCTACGGTGCAAAAAGACTCCTTGTAACTATTTGAATGACGTATTTATAGAGGACCAAATTCTTATGAGTTATACTTAGTTCTAGTACTTACTAAAGCGTAAAGTATTTTGACGGTTCCTTATACAAAGCACGAGTTTTTATCGTAATTTGAAAAAGCAATTTTTTTAAACTAAATTGTGTAGAACAGTCAGTAGGTACACTTTTTATATCATACAGTCATATGATAGAGTGATGAAAGCGGAACGTGGGCCGCTTGTCTTTATCAAGACAGGGAGCCGCGAGGAGACAACCTCTATAAAAAATCCAAGCGGCACCAGCGGGGGAGGGCGGGACTTCCCAAACCTGCATTGCACAGGTGCCGCGAAGAGGGAACCCCATCCCGAGGTGGTCGTGGGGCGTCGCGGTGACACCGAGTGCTCCTGTAACGCCTCACATACGACTGAATAGGGAATTCGTGTGGTTTTTAGGGGGTATGCCTGCCGTCGCGGGAGAGCCCGTACTGGGCGGATGCATAAGGCGCATTTTCCACACCATAAAAAAAGGGTCGAGGACGTAGGGTCTTCTCTGTTGTACGCAGTGACCTTACCTTAGGGAACCTGTTGTATGCGTACTGCGGATGGCACTTGCACGGCCGCAATGGGGGCTTCTTGTAACTCTCGTGAGAAGAGATTTCGCTTTTCGGCGTCGGTGGCGTTTCGTAACCTGAGTTTTAAGGTAATAAAATAATTAGTTGCAGACAGTTCCGGAGTCGCAAAACAACTGTTATTCATTTTGTAACTTATTTAAAGCCCTTTACGTCGTCTCAGCAAGTATAATTTCTGGTCCTCATAATAGTATCTACATTACTTCATAGATATAAAATATAGAAGCACAAAGGATGGAAAAATGTATACATATAGAATTCCTCATGACGAAAGGAAAGTTGATGAAGGACTATCAAGAAAAAAGATGGCGCATGGAGAATCAGAAATAATTAAATAAATGTTGTTGTGACAATAAGTGGTCGATTGATAAATAGTTACGTGAGTTTGACGTAGATAGTTTCGAAGTGTATCTGGGTTGATTGCGATCGACGGTATAATGATCAATTACACACTGCACCAACCCTATCAGTGCATGATGCAAAGTTGGAGAAATCCTCTAACGCTATCACAGCGGGTTCAGCGGCGGAACTCAATTATAAACTAAATAACGCCCCTATTCGAACTGTAGATCGGTTCGTGTTAACCGCTTCTACACCATTATTATTCTCAAATTTTGTAGTATTCCTGCAAACTCTTACGTTGCCTTCAGGTAGATTGGATCTCGAAAACATCGAAACACCCACATAACAAAACACGCGATTAACAATGCAGTCGTGTTCATATGCTTTTGGGCACCTCAGCTATGGTAGGTATATTTGTTGGCGACTGCACCAAGATAAAACCATCACACAAATAGGAAACACACACAACTACCTACTGAATGTTTCCAATAAACAATATTCATTGCCCGTCTGATTTCTTGTAGAGGGGAGTATTTCTAGGGAAAGTGTGTGCATGCAGACTGGAGACACTTTCGGTAAAATATTATGATTCATAAACATTACATAAACCACGTCTTTATCCCTTACGGGGTAGACAGAGCCTAAGGTAACAAGACAAGGCCACGTTTAGCATGATTGTGGGCGTATGGGTGGAAAGGGGAATAATAATAGTGATGGGTTGCCACATCGCCTATAACATGATTCCTCAGATTTTCGCCCATTCCCTCGATGGGCTTTTACCACCTACGCGGGAAGAGAAATAACTGGTACATTCTTCCTTTAATTGTAAATTTTTCCGTTCAGGGTTATAAGTGTATTAACTCCTCTACCGCTCCTAACATACCTAATAATAATGTTCGCTATTATATTTATTATCAAAGTAGGTAACGTAACTTTATTTGGCATATTCCCGCCGGTACCAGCTTCGGCCATTTTAAAACCAAATACTTCTTTGTATTGTAACACCATTAAAACTATCGTAGAACATTTTGAGGTTAAGTTAGTGTCACATTGAGATCGGTGTATTTGTTGCACTAAATTAAAAAAAAGTAATATTTTGGCCATTCATTGTACGGTAAATAATCAAGAAAAAAAAACAATGGCGAATGATGGATGAGAGCTTAATAAATTAATAATAATTTAAGTACATACTTGTACCTACAATTCAATGATTCATATCTATGAATGAAGTGTTACATTTTTTTTGACACGAAATTTTGAGTTCCGACCATAGATTTGAGCGAGGTAGGTTGACCACCATCAAAATTGTAATGAAGCTCTTGCTTTTTCAAATATGCCAGCAATATACATACATATAAGTACACAATAATAATAATATTTTCGAAAACTTTACTAGTAGGTATTGCACTTTCTTACCTTTGAAGTTTTTTTGGCGTCGTAAGGTTCTCTTCAGTTTCTTCCTCATTCTTTTCTCCCAAGCAATTTCAGCGGCTGTAATTATTGTACACATTTTAAAAGAACTAAGTACTTACGTACGTATATAAGTACAGACAATACTATAATGACCTAATGAGACTTTTAATTATTTTATCGAGAAATAATAGAAAACGTGTCATCAAAATTCTTTACCGATTCTCTCTTTTTCTATAATAATCATTTCGAACATCTTGTAGGCGTTGAAGAATAGATCAGCTATGTCTGTCTTGATATCTTGGACTGGTATCTCCATAGCCTCTTCCACGGCTTTCATTAACTCCACGTACGCCGTATCATATTTCAAAGCTATATCATCGTAGCGGCTGTAGATAGCCTTGTCCACCGTGTTGGAGACGACAGCGAACATGATCTCCGAAAGCGTCGGCTCCGGCGTCTTAACAGGCTCTGGGGGGAATAAAACGTACTCATTACTACAGCGTTTCTCAATGAAAAAGCCCATCCATACATTATGAAGTAATGTGGTCATAGAGGAATGGATAGATTTTTCTTATACCTACTCTACATAGCCATGTTAGTTATGAAAATTGAAAAAAATCAGGAAAGGTCTTCTTGGTGCATCAGAACGAGAAGAGCTGACTCCAAATAATGGAAAAAAGGCAGAGCAAAAGAATATTGATAATATCTGCTTGCACATCTTTTTTTTAGTGCCCGGCTTGACTTTGAGCCAGCTGATTACTGTGCAGTAAATCCAACGAAAATTATAATATTAAACTAAATCGACTTAAACATGACTTTCATAATGTTACGTGTCATTTTTACCTGGCGTAGGCAAAGTAGTATCTGAAGTTATAATGGAAATGAACGATGAAGACAAGGTGTTAGGAGTCGAAAGTACAGGGGTGGGAACCTTCCATGGTTCTGGTGGGTAATGTTTTGTGATGATCTTCTTTAAATCAATTTCCAGTTCCTCATCTTCATAATAAAAGGGCGGCACGTCATCCTGAATTCAAAAGATATTTATTTACTTAACTTCATCTCATACTGGTCTGGAAGCAAAAAAAACAACAATGTACCAGTTGCTCCTTTTCCCGTGCAGATGGTATTAAGCTCATCGAGGGAGTGGGCAAAAATTTTTGGAATCATGTTAGGTAGGTACAAGCGATGTTGCTATCAACCCATCACTTCATACTTTGGTTCCCATTTCTACCTTTACGCCCACAATCATGCTAAACGCGGCCTTTAGGCCTTGTTAACCTTAGACTCTGTCTACCCCGTGTCTGTATAGACGTGATTTGTGTGTGTCTGTAATGTATTTTTGACGAGATTGATGAATGTGGATGAAGCGAAAGAGGTATGTCAGGATCGTAGCAAGTGGAACAAAGTAGTATCTGCCTACCCCTGTAGGAAAGAGGCGTGACGGTATGTATGTATGTATTTATTTTATCGTTCCATGTACGAAACAAAAGAAAACCTCTACCTCCTATTTCTTAAAAGGTTTTTTTTTATATTTTTAACACATTCAGTGCCAGCTGTCATAAACTGGATGTCTCCAAGTGCCGGACGTTCCAATGACTGGTTAATTTGTGACAGTGGCGCTGGACGAAAGTCACAAAATCACATTTATGCGTTTCTGGCAGTGAATGTGTTAAGTGGGTTAACATACTAATCATTATTAAGTATTCTAACAGTAAAAAAATGGCTTTTAAATATCGTAAAGTTGGCCTGGGAAGACTTTGATGCAATTGGCAAAGCAAAATCGCTACGGTAAGCTTAGAGATGGAACTAATTCCGGCCAGTGCACCCAAACTTGTTATAAATTGACAATGCGATAGTTAAGTGAGAAGATGAAGATGAAGATGACGATAGCTGATAGTTTAAGAAGATGGTAGTTTACTTTGGTATAAGGTCCTGCCATCGGTACCCCAAGCTGCTTTCTTATTTGTTCGTCTAAACTCGGCCACGGCTGCGTAAAGTGTTCAGCGCTTGCTTTCAGAATTTCACGTCGTTTCGAAGAGTTCACCATTTTGGCAATAAATGTTTTCAACATCGCCATAATCTAGAAGAAAATATTTAATTGAGTATCTGACACTGTACAACGTATTTCTGAGACGGAATTTTCATTTAAGAGACGTAAGATAAGTTTATTTGAGCACTGCACTGTGCAGCGGCCGGTATAAATCAAACCTTTCGAGACTGTTCGCTTGAGTAACCAGAACCGTGTTTGGGGCCATTCTAGTATTACGTAATCAGATTTTTTACAATAATTTACCCGCCCCCTTCCCCTTGGCAGCAATATAGTAAGCAAACCTTTTCCCCCCTCCCATGCTTACGTAATCATTGGTACCTATATGCATTTTTCTTTTAGTGGATTCTGTTTTTTATTGATTCTTGAGCAGCAGGTCGAATCAAAACTGCTGACGTAATCACCATATCGACCCCCCCCACCCACCATGTCATAAAAAATAAGCAAAGCAAAGACCCCCCCGCCCCCCTCAAGCGCTTACGTAATACTTGAACGCCCCTTTTTACGTTTACAATACAATTTGATTTGAAGCTATATTACATTTCACCGCACCATAAGGAGGTCTCCATCGAGTTTTATCTTGATTGTGAATTCCACAGAACTAAGTTAAATCTTATAATCTCAGGATAGGTATTGAGCCCGAAGATACCAACAATCGAGCCCGTAATATAATAGGGAAGTGTAAATGAAGTTTCTAGGTCCCTATAAATATCCTAGTTTCGATACTTCTGGACTTCCAAAATGCCAAAAGTCTAACACATGCGGTCTTAACAGAACTAGTCACGAGTTGATCAACCTCAGGATGCTGAGTAAGGTAGGCCTCCTGCTCCAGCTGGATGGTCATGCCCAAACGCGCGACGCACTCTCGTTGGCACGGCGTTAACGCTGTCCAGTCCATTTCTAATATGCCAGTCGCGGACAGGAGATCTTTACGCTGCCCCTGCATAAGTCTTCGAAGAGGCATGATGATTGTTTGGTTTTCCTCCCAATTATGATATACAAAAAATCACAAAAATATGACGTTTATGTCAAATTTGACAACAATGATGTCATAATACATAACACATCATAACCACAACATTATACATGATCAAAGAAAGTTTTTGTTTTCCAGAAGGACTCTTTGCTCTAAGTTCACATGGAAGCATGGAAAGTTCAACTTCTTATAGTAATTTGTCCCTCGACAGCATTATATTAATAGGTTATGCCTCGGTTGCGGCAACAATAATGCTGAACGTAGTACCTATACAAGAAATTAGCAAACCTTTTATTCTTCTTGAAATCAGTAACAAAAACAAACGTGCGATCTCAGATCACCTCACCCCTTTCGAAAAAAATTTAAAGCGCTATAAGGTTAACAGCATAGTATTATTCTCTTGCATTCACGAGCTGCGAAGTTGCAACTTAACTACTGGAATCACTGCCTCAGAGAGTCAAAGCGGGCATGCACAGCGCATGAACTATACGAATGCTGGATTTTATTCGAGCCGCCAAAAGTTTGGAGAGCAATCCAAAATTTCGCTGTTTGTTCTAGGTTGTTTTAATGCCACGAAACCGTCTCATTAAGTGAAGTGAACTGCGAGCGAGCCCGGAAATTCAGCGGCATTTAATTACAACGTGACACAGGGATGACAACTGTAGATATCGGCTCTCAATACCTGGGTCACGTTGAGTAACTAATGTACTATCGAACCAGCTGAATTGTAACCCACTGTCAATAATCTTTTTAACAAGATGAGTACCTAAGTTAAGTAAGTAATCATTATTTGCAGTTAAATGTGGTGTACAATAGACGTCAAAATGAGATACAGCTCTCATAATGTCAGTGGCGTAACTATAGGGTGGCAGGGGTGGCAAAATGCCAGGGGCCCCTAGCTCTACGGGGCCCCGAACTGGCTTGGTTTAGAGCACAGAAGGGACGCTGATGCACTTCTTTATATTGAGGAAGGAGCTCCATCGGACGAATTCGCCGCGGGCCCCAGACGTTATAGTTATGCCACTGCATAATGTATTTAGTCAGACATACAAATTAAACAATATAATAATTAGCGTAAGGTCCACAATCAAGCAATTAAAATAAATAAATAAACTGAATGGCAAAACAATAGTCGAAAATAAAATATCAAAAAAATGTCCAGTAAAATTAAAAAGGTTAAAAAAGAACGAAACAAACCAAACAATAAAACATAAAACATCACAACATGTACAGTGTGTCGGTACTACATAAATACCTTCACAGAATAGAAGCATATTGTTCTTTTTGCTGAAATAATTTATTTTTCACCTCACTTGCTCGAAAAGGCTGTCTTACTCCTTCAAAACCTGCGTGGAAAAGTGCTTTTTCCGCGCTTGCGTGGAAAAGGTTTTTGAAATTCGAACGTGACGATGACCACCATTGCCCACCTACTCATATACTCAGAAATTAGAACTTTGAACTTCGTATGTTGTCGTCTCGCTTATACGAATAGTACTTAATTAGGTGAATGAGAAGGACGGAATAATACGAACTTCAAATGTCAAACTTGTTATCAGACCCCTAACTTTTTCATCCGATAAAAAAAAACATAATGTCACGTTCAGAAACGCGATCCGGTATCCATTATTAATTTATTTTAAAATCCGTTACTTCCTAAGTTATTTTCAAGATTTGCTAACTTTCGTTGCTAAAAGAAAAAACGATATTGGTTTTTATTAATTATTTTAATTTGTGGTTAACCACAAAAATAGCAACCAAGCAGGAAAAAACATATTATGATGCAAATTCAGAACGCGCCCCATTTTTTTTTAATTCAGTCTAGTTAGTGCGATTTTTTAACTTTCTTTTTAAAAATATATCCATGATTAGAAAAAAAATAAAAGTTTCTAGAAATTGCTCGTCGGGAAACCGAAAAGTTGACCAAAATAAAATTGTGGTTTGGTTTATGATAAAACAGTATAATACACAAGAAATTAATGTGATAGAACAATCAGAAAAAATAGTTTTACTTATTAGATTATTAGACTAGGCTGTATGGGCTTAGATTCTTTTACCTTTCTTATTTAGAAGAAAAAGAATAAAAAAATTGATTTACAATTAGACTGTTTTTCTTTCATTCACCATTTTTCTCGCTGCAGTGAGGTGAAAAATTGTGTGTTTCGCTCGGCATCAAAGTTGTTTAGTATCTCGTGCCTTGAAACCCTCGCGACGCTCGGGATTCTTCTTTCATAAAATCCTTCGCTTGCTCGGGTTTCAATTCAGGCACTCGCGCCAAACAAACACTTTGCAGCCTTACATAACAAATAACTATTTGTACTCTTTAAATGGCATATCGTGAAATTGCCTGGGTACCTAACTGATTGAAAATACGGACCGCCACCAAAACACAATTATTTTTAAACAGTTTTGTGTTTGCCCACGCAGGATAAACCCACGCACCAACGTGTGCACAATGCACGACTCAAAAATGTATAATGATGGTACCTACCGTCAATAGCTTCCATTCTCTAAAAAGTGGCTTACAAGTACAAGTAGTGAAATGTGGAACACCACAGATGCTCCGAATGCATTGTTTAGGACTTTAGGATAATGCCATAATGACATTGCGTTGGTAAACAAGAAATATCATTAAGACACTTTCTGCGTGAGCGTTTTACGTGTGAAGCCGGTGCCTCAGCGCAAATAGTGCCAAGCCGAAAAGGTTGATGTAGGCAGATAGGCTAAGTCCACTTCTGCCACGCATGCCATACATTACGATGTTATGATGGGAGCGTGGGTGGTGGCTCGTGCTGAGACACCAACTTCAAACATAAATAAATAAATAACTACCTACTGCTCACCAAAATATATCTCGATTTGAACTATCTACATTATCTATATTAGCGTAATTAACACAATTTATTATGAAATAGATTTTGGTTACTTTCAGTTTCCATTGTTACAAACCTTGTCTAAACAGTAACCATCACAACTAAAAAAGTATTATCCAATTCGGTGCAGTAGTTTGGAACTTATGCGCGTACATACTTTTCGGCGATTCATTATTATTTACTAGCTTCTGCCCGCGACTTCGTCTGCGTAGAATTATACATGAAAACCTTCCTCTTGAATCACTCTATCTATTAAAAAAACTGCATCAAAATCCGTTGTGTAGTTTTGAAGATATAAGCATACATAGGGACATAGGGACATAGGGACAGAGAAAGCGACTTTGTTTTATACTATGTAGTGATATAGATTTTTAGATCTTAAATTTTCAAAAGATAGTACTATATTGGCTCATGCAATGATCGATAACATTTGATTTGTTGATTTCATTTCTGCCAGCCATTTTATAAAACTCGCAGTAATTAACGACACGTTTAATTAAACTCATTCATTTTGTTACTTAATGAACTCAGTGTAAAACTAACAATGCTTTTAAATTCAAACAGTATTGCTCCCCTTACCTACGTGCAAAACATTTGAATAATTAAAAATGCCTAATAATAGCTAGGCAAATAAGGCAAATCTAGTAATGTTATGCATATTTCACAAACTAATTTGGTTCGTCGTGTCGATCCAATTATCGTAGGCCAGGCATACGCTCCCTTTCCCCTCGGTAATAATTTCAGTATTCACCCTTGGGTCATTTTAAGTTGAATGTAAATTATTTGGATATACAGGTATTAAAAATGAATAAATAGTATGCGTTAAAATGAACTGATATTTTGAGCAATTTTTATATACACTTCATATTAAAAAGATATAATTTATAATTCTTATTACACTCTGTACTTTTTTCAAATAATAGAATTTTATTGAATTTAATTTAATTTCAGGCGGAGAGTAGGTACCTAAACAAAATTACAAATCAACAAACAGATTGGACTCTGCCTACCGTAATTGAATTAAATTCAAACCACAAATTGTAAGACTGTTTTTTTTCTTTTCAGTTAATAACATTTTCAAATAACTTTTGTCAGAATTTTTAACTACCGAATTTCGATTTCACTTGCCTATCTAATTTGAAAATTTCATTAAGTTATTCATTCGAAAGCAAAACAGCAGCAATAGTATCGACTTTACGCTAGAAGAAACGAAATAAGGATGAACGTCATGGCGCTTGCAAAATAAAGCTACAACGTGAAAGGCAGTTAAGTAAAATGTTTTTTGCTAAAGTACCTACCTATTCTTATTTTCGAGAGTACCCTAGTCTGTGAAAGCTGAAAATGGTAAATAAAAGAACTTCTATTCCATAAAGAAAGACTAAAAGTAAACACTATTTCCTGTCGCGCTTCGATATTAATAATATTACAGAAAATTATCGTGCATTTATAGAGATGCATTCTGGAAAACGAACTTTAGTAAAGCAAAGTTTAATTTCACACAACTTCTTAGTATCTACTGCAATGTGGATGAAGTAAGAAGCCTTCTAATTATCCTTATAATTTTAACAAGAAGGTCTAAGTTTGTACTTAATTGGAAGAAATGCAGCGTTGAAAACTTTAAGGGAGTGTAATTTGAGATTGCACTCAGTCGCAATTAAAGTTTTGACTTGAAACCAACAAACTTCGTACAAAACATCAGGCTTCCAATTTATGAAGTGTAATCAATGCTGTTTCTATTGTTGTATAGTGTGATGCAATAACATGTGGAACAACATTGTCCTAAGGCGTAATAAAAAAAATACCTACATATCGTCACTACTTTAAAAAAAAACTAGTATCTGAAAAACTTCAAGTTTCTAGGAGGAACAATAAACATCCTGTAAATTATTGTGATTGATCAAATAAGTTCTTGTTAGTTTCATGAGATACTTTGATAGACAGTCATTAATTTTACAAATATTCGAATAACTCACGCAAACACTTTTTATTAAATTTAACAGTTATTCGTAAGATACAAGATTTTTGTTTTAGTATTGACTGAAAGTTGTTAAGTTACGATAATTTCGTTTTAAATTTTATGGTACAAAATGAAATGAAATGTATATTTTTATGTTTATTAAATGGCAAACAAAAGGATGACTTTTTATGTATCTAAATGTTACAATTGTTTTATTTAACTAAAGGGGAAAGAAAAATAAAACATAATAAATACAGTCAAAACTTAAAAATAACTTACACCTAGCTAAAACTATTATTAAATTAAAGATAAAAAAATTCTCCCAAATCGCCGCCAATGGAGAGGGTGCCCTTCAAGGCTGGCAGCATTGCTACGTTGTATGGCAATGCTTATTCGCTGAGCGAAATATTGGCCAGCCCTCTGGTCACGGGAGGCCTCTATAAGGCGCGCCGAGATATTTTTATACACACGGCGCGCGCTTGGCCCCCATGGCCCAGAGTTTCGACTCCAAACGCCTCAAATATATTACATTTATTAAATTAACTAAGTAAACTCTCTTAGAGTAACAATAGACGAACTTAAATACCAACGTGTCTCCGTAAAAAAAAGATCGGGTTGAATTATTTTTCTCAACTATATATGCAATAAAAATAAACTATCGTAAAATGCATGGAAGTCTTTTGGCAAAATCGGCTTTAGAGATCGCAAATCATCGTACTTTCGTTTTTTAATTTTAAATTCCAGTATATAGCTGAGGAATCGCTTGATCTTCTGAACTATCATTGAATCTTTGAGGTAGAACAGTCCAGATGTCACCAAAGCGAAGTTTAAACTCAATCGGACTGTGAGGTGTATATTTTAAAGCCCTCAAATCTACCACACATGGGTCACTGCTCTCTTTCCAGGTCTAATAGATGTATAGTGCTTAAGTGTGGTATAGTTTTTGAAAAAACTCCAGTGTAAATATTTTACATTGTACTTTTTACTCAAAGATGCCACTGTTATTACTTTTATTATGATCTTGACCAAATATAAGTACCCATACTTTATGAAAAATAAATCAGATACGAGTTTTTTTCAAAGTAGTGTCGATAATTTGTTTAGATACGATATTTTTGAACTAACGATTACTTACTATAATGTCGATTTATCATACGAGGTGTATTTTTATTAGTTCAATGCGTAAATAAATGAAAAAATGGAAAAAATCAGATACGAGTTTTTTTAAAGTAGTGACGATATATAGTTATTTTACATTTATTTTAATCGGCCAATGGGAGGAGATTGGTACGTAATACTTGCATTATGTGTGATTAACTTACAAGTTTACTTTGCTTACCCATTCAGGCAATACGATAATATATTTTTAATAACGTTTCTCATTAGGTGTCAAAGATGTGCGCATAACTCGCAGCACCTTACATCTTTAATGTCACTCGCAATTTATTTGTCTGTAATTAATTTTTTCATTAAGGGTTCTTATTGTTTTACTGCGCTCGCTCTCTATGTTGTATTTGAAGTCCAGTTAACACTGCAATCAATTTCGTGGACCTAGAGTTACATTGCGGCTTTTTATTGGTCACTTATAAATCATTAGCTCATCGGCCGCGCAGTGTAATGCTACCTATAATTGCACGAAATTATACATATACTGGGCTTTAAGGCGGATGCTCGCGTTAGCTCATTGAAGAAGTCCCGTTAGATGGCGCTGTAATCAATGATGTGTGTTTTTTGTAGTTTTTAGAAGATTCTTAGAACACTTATAGATTATCAATTGATTTGCGCACACAGTTTAATACGGCCGATTTTTTGAGACTACACTCAGAAGGTAACAATACACCAATTCGGAGAATAGCTGCACAAACGCTGGTGTCACTAACGGCCCTATACAGATACTAGGTCTTACACACACATGCAAATAGGAGGCGGCAACTGGCGGAAAAATATTGCAACACCTTGCTAAGCTGTTAGCGTAATTTTTCACGTTATATTTACGTTTTTATATCAACTTTACTTTTACCAGAAATTTTACAAATCTATACGTACAAAACTTAAGTCGTGTTATTTCAACCATTAATAACTTTGGAATGGCTGCACGGATTTTTATGATTTTTGATTTGTTAGCTTTCTCTCTTCCTCGAATAGCCAAATATCTTATCATAAATATGAAAAATGCACAAAAAAAAACTCTTTAGTTTTTCGTATGCAGCGCCATCTCTGACAAAAACTGACTTTAAGGCGGAATATTTTTTGCCAGCTCGGTTAGTTATAAATACATATTGATAATATTATAAATGAGTTTAGCAGATGCAAACATGTGAATCAATGCCACCTTCAACCCTTTTTGAATATTAGGGAGTAATTTTTTGTACTTTGTTAGATGGAGGGCTATCGTATTTGTACTCACTAGTTGGCGCCACTGTAGAGTATGGTATAGTAAGGTATATCGTATCAGCCATATCAGATTATTCAGGATTTCTTTTAATTTATCTTTAAAAGCAAGCTATTTATTACCCACAGTGTTGCACAGTCCCGTTTATCCTCTAAATTAGCTGTCATTTTATTTGCCTTCTTAGTTTGGCTCCTACTTTTCATAGCTTTTCTTTTAACATTTTAATAAACTTGTCGTATGTCTGCGAAAATATTCGGATACAATGTAAAGTAAAGCCGGAATATGCAACTTGTAGGTAGTACTAATTTTACGTTTATTTATAATACCTCAAGTTACAATAGCGCCTCTAGCGGCGAATCCATATGCCGTCATTGCTAGTATCTTGAAATGTCTTTGAGTATTTAGTATGTAGGAACCCGCGATTCATATCTGATATTCGCTCACACGTAGAGACATCATCATCACCGTCGTCTGACATTTTATTACTACTCCTATGCATTGCATTACAAACGTTTCGTCTGGGGCATCTAAACAACTAGCGCTGTACTATAGGTATTGTCGTTTCGCGTCATAGGCTTTCGTAAACAGGTAACTTGAGAATCAGCCTGCTTACAACAATGAGACGAAGTCATTCGTGCTAGCCATTTGGATCCTTTCCTTTCACCAAAATGCATTGGAGTATAGATATAGGATCACATAAAGGAAATTAAATAATAACGCATAGCGCGTAGGGACTACGTCTGACTGCTTCTTGGCTAGGGATTTTGGTAGTCATCGGTCGTGGGCCACCTGCCTAGTTCACCTGGGTGGACCACGGGCACATTTTCTTGCCGATGTTCCACCTCAGAACACCTAGATGAACCACGGGCAAATGACTATGGGTCATGGTCCAAAAAGTGCCCATGGTTCACCTAGGTGTACTGAAGTGGACCATTGGCAAGAAAAATTGCCCGTGGTCCACCCAGGTGAGCTAGACAGGTGGTTTTCGGTTAGATATTTGTTCCGGAGTTGCGACCTGCCTTTTTATGTTGTCATCATAATTCATATTACTAATTCATGGTACATCGCATAAAAGGAAAAATAATATTAGATAATTATGATGACTTTGCAATAGGTAGGTATAGGTACGACCAATAAATAATGACAACTCCAAAACAAATTGAATCCATCTGAACTCACTTTTACTTACTGATACTTACTTCCACAAAAGTCGAACTTCATCCATCGATGGTTTTGAGTAGGTAGCGTTACCAACAGTGGGATAAAGCACATTCTCACGGTGTCTAGTCCACACGCGAAAAATAAAAATGTGCAGCTCGACGCGAGTTATATCAGCGCATGGACCAACTCTATACACACAACTGGTTGTGCCAATAGGAATTTTGGGCTTATAAAAATAAAAATTCTCATTAGAGATAGTAAAATTAGGTTAGGTTCATTAGGCATCTTCAAATTCCCGAAGGGCAAACCGAATAGAAATAGGAACCCCGCCGTCAATCTTACGGTGGAGTGAAATTCCTAATGGCACAACTAGTAGTCCATAATAAAGAGTAGGCCCAGGAGAAAAGCGTCATACATTTAGGCACAAATCGTGTGCATAAAAATGACATAGAATTTAGATAGCGTCGTGCAGCAATAGCGCCTGTACTATACGCGTGTCGACCAGTGAAACAGGGAACAGAGACGTGCTAAACTACGAAACTCTCTAGTAATTTTTTTCGGTCTGTAACCATGATCCACTTGCAGTTTGGCCACCTGGTTTTTGACAGAGCTCCGCTCCTGGGCGGAGCTCCTTTTTCTGGGTATTGGAACCTCAGTGGTTTTCTGGGTGGACAAATTAGGTGGGCTACAGGTAGACTGCAAACAAACTGCACAGTCGATTTGCAGCTAGCTTGCAGTTCAAATGCTGACCGTCTAGTTTATTATAGGCGTTAGATAAGATCCCACAATAGCTAGGCCAATAAGCCACGCGACACGTGGTATGCGCACATAAGGGTTGATTTATCAAAGCACTGATAGTTTAAAAAAATACCTCGATATTTTTTAAATAAAACTTAATACTTTTTTAAATGAAAACTCTTTTATGATGTATGTAATCAATCATATTGGCAAAATTCAGGCCATTATTATCAGGGTATTTAAAAGGAAACATTGACATAACTACACACTTCAAAGTCAAGAACATTATATTGTAATGATGATTAGCTGTTTTCTATACCAAGTGTCAGGCTCCAAATGAAAGAGATGAGACGATTACTGACAAGTTGGTACTCTTCTCGGTGATTGTCAACGTCAAGAGGTGAGCTTCGCTAGAATAAAAAACACGTCAAGCCATATTGAATCTTATGACGTGTTACGAAATTGTAGTTTGTAGATCACGCAACATATTCAATTCATAAAGTATTACATAACTGAATTGCATGTAATGGAAATTTGCCACTTATTTATTGTTCACAAAAAATACTTTTTTACATGCATACAAGAACAATCATAACTTATTTTCCTACTTAGAATTATATAGGCTGACTTTTTTTATCACCGTCGAAAGAAACAACACGATGAATACAAGCATTATTTTCAAGTTTGGTGTTAAAATATTGCAAATGGTATCATTAAATGATACCTGTCATCATTATCATCCTCATCATATCAGGTGTGGGACGTCCACTGTTGGATATAGGCCTTCAGATACCGCCCATAGAACTCCAGTTGCCTCGGTTGGAAGTGGCTTGCATCCACCATGATACCATGAACCCGCAACCTATAAGGTTGCATAATGATACCTAGGTCAACCTAAAACTTGGACGGTGATATTAATATCATCCTGTATCATACAGTTTCCTTTTCCGTCTTTGTACCGATCATAGGTAATGGGAACATGAAAGACGGACTAAAAGTCTTCAAGTCTTCAGAACAGGGTTGGCAAATCTCCGCTGTTGGACATCTGGAAATTCACGGTCTTGATAATTTCCCTAGTAACATAAAGTAATTAACCAATTAGAGTGGTAATAGGGGTTACAAAATTTTGCAACACCGCACTATGGATACACACATACATACATATCACGTCTTTATCCTTTTCGAGGTAGACAGAGCCTAAGGTAACAAGACCTAAAGGCCACATTTAGCTTGATTTTGGGCGTATAGATGGAAGAGAGGAATCAAAATAGTGATGGATTGCTAGCCACATCGCCTATAACATAATTCCTAAGATTTTCGCCCATTCCCTCGATGGGCCTTTACCATCAACGCGGGAAGAGAAACAACTGGTACATTCTATGTTTTTTCTTTACTTCCAGACCAGCATGAAAGGGAGTAGAAGATAGCTACCTAGTATCTAGTATGGGTAAAAAAGCTATAGTTAGACAGACGGACAGATAGACAGACATAGACGGACGGATTTGAACAATGTGGCCACAAAATAAACCACGATACAGCTTTAACTTGGTAATAGATAAGCTCCTTTGTGTTCCGAACACCGAAACCTGGCCAAGTGCGAGTCGGACTCTCGTACCAAGGGTTTCGTCCAAATTCGGCAAGTAAATATAAAATCCAGTGTTAGCAAAGCCCTGCCAACTAAGCAAATTGTAGGCTGTGTGAGGTCATTTTATATCGGTTACTTACATACATAGACAGACAAAAATATTCTGTTTTTAGTATTTGATGTTAGAGCGGCAACAGAGAAACGTCATTTGTGAACTGTCGCCAGACAATCATGATAGCTGAAAGCCATATCACGGTTCATAAGATACAGCTTGGTGACAGACAGACAGACGGATAGACAGACGGACAGTGGCTCCTAAATGAAAAAATATAGCTATGTAATATGGGTAAAAAAGCTATAAAGTTAGGACAGACGGACAGATAGACAGACATAGACGGACGGATTTGAACAATCTGGCCATAAAATAAACCACGATACAGTGGGAACTTAGTAATACATAAGCTCCTCCATTGGTTACTTACATAGACAGATTGACAAAAATATTCTGTTTTAGTATCTGTTGTTATAGCGGCTACAGAAATACATCATCTGTGAAAATTTCCTTTATCACGGTTCACGAGATACAGCTTGGTGACAGACAGACGGACTGACAAACATATAGACATACAGACGGACAGTGAAATCTTAGTAATAGAGTCCCGTTTTCACCCTTTGGGTACGGAACCCTAAAAAAGCTGGTCAATAGCAAGTTCGATTCGAGCACTAAAGATTCCTCTAAGTTCTAAGAGTTATAATTAAATGTAAGCGTAATGTATGGTTAGTTGTTACTCTTTCTGTTGATGAGTTTCCAACTGCGGAAGCGACCCTGGCTGGGTCACCAGAATTTCACTTCAAGATCACTGTATTGTCATCAGACTTATGCCAGATTTCACGTCAATCTGATCAATTAGAAATGGGTCAAAATTCACTTGCAAGATTTGATTACATGCAGACACCGGGACTGAGCACTTCAATTGCGTTTACAAAAATAATTTGTACCAATCACACAAACGTTGAAATGTTGTATCTTACAAAAAATTATTATGATAAATTGATAAGTACATACCTGTACGTGTACGTATACAAATAAATGTCTACGCTGCGTCCAATATCGTAGCTTGTAACGTCTTTTACTTCCTTCCTTTGACTTCAATTCATTCCGAATAAAATGAATAGATTATTTTTATTTTAAGACACCATGTTCTGTCAACCATTAGTTTATGACAATTCATGTCATTGTTTTTTTAATTACCTGTCTAGCCAGCCAGGTTTTTGACTCGCATGTTTTTTTTAATTGTTCTGCAATTGAGAAAACCTATTTACTCGGCCTTTTTTGTATTTAGCATTTGTCGGATTTCACGAATCATTGCCGTGGTATAAGGCCGTGATTTGATGCAGAGGGTTAGGGTTCGATTCTCGTGAGAAGCATTAGTGCAAAATTAACCGGAAGCCTTTTTTATTTTTAACTTTCTGTGGTCGAGTACTTTTTTTTAATATATAAGGCAAAACGTGTTTTTAATGTGGCAATATGACTGCGGGGAGCCACCATCTATGCCAAATTAATAAGCACGTGTGATCCTAATACTACAGAACTTACTAGGCATGAAAGCTTTGCCAAGTTTAGGACTGGCAATGCCACCCGCTAAACCATTCAAATTGGCGATGCCTCACTGCTACAAGGTTATACAAAAAAAAAATACGAAGGACCTGACGATGGACTAAACGTAGGTACGTGTGAAACAATGTGTTTGTTTAAAAAAAAAATCTTGGCTAGAATAAGTTTACCATCACAAGTGTACATTTTATTTTCAACTAATTGATGGTATAGACCATTTATCGTAAACAGTAAAATCTAATTATGGTAAGCTTGTGGTTGTTCAAAAACCACTTAGTACTTTCTTTGGTTTGATTTGACAAAAAAATATTGAATTTACCTTACAGATTTCTACATCTCATTGAGATAGTGTTACTCAGTAAGTACGTTGTTAAAAACACTGTTTACAAAATTAAAAAAGAATCGTTCACGGCCTCGAGATTTGAACTTGGTCACTAACTATTCAGTCCATTAAGTCACGACCACTGAGCCAGATTGGAGGTCACGTGACAGCTCGAAATATCCGATTGGTTTTTACAACATGTTTTATTTGACACTAGCTACTCACACTATTGTAAAATGCATCGAAATTTACTGCATCATACTGCAATTCAGGTATGATAAATGCACTTTGTTTTGTAATTTGCGCAGACAAAATATCCATAACTAACTATCCTCAAAAAACCGCATTGAAATTAGGCCTGTGGACGAAATGCAGCTACACGGAAGGTTTGTATGGAAGAGCAACCGCCTTAAGGTTTACATGATCGTAAAAATCAATGGATAAATGAAGATAGTTTTGCATTATATTTCTTTTGGCAAACATTTGAGGGCCCAGATAGGCGTGAAGGCGATACTGAGGTGCGAGACATTTACATTTGCAGTCAGTCTGTTATACTTTTGTTACTGTGTTTTATCCTGAGTCGCTTGACAAGTTGAATGCAGGCGTAGTATTTAGCGGAATTGAATTCGCTTGTGTCGTCTAATATTTACATTTTGGACACCTGAGGCATCCATCCGGTACAAACGGTAAACCTACGTAGCATTTAAAAAATGTAGAATGAGCGGTAAATGCATGGTGGTCCTCCTAGGAAAAGATATTTCCTAGTATATTAGTATACAGATACCAATATCTGTCGAATTCATCCGCATTTTGAAGTTCTGAAACTAAGCCTATATTTTTACGAGTAAAGAGATTTCATTAATTCGATTTAGAAAAATAAGTTAGCCAATTGTTTAACTGTGTTTCGTTTTCTGACAAGACGCTCAACTACTCTACCAGCTCTGCGTACACAAATCGGTAACCAGATTTTTTTTTGATTCATCGGGGTCGATACCGTTTATCAAAAAGTTCAAACGACGCTAATACCCCTTATTGAATCGTTCAAATCAATTCAATCAGATTCGAATCAAGGGCTTCAGATATAAATGTCAGGACTGAAGAAGCCCCGCGAAATATTCAATTAAAATCTATCAAATAAATATTCAAAGTTAAATATTTATGAGTAAGAAGCGAATTACCTATGATAATTGTTTTTTTAGTCGATACTTGTGTGAAAAAATACTAAACGCTATATATCTCAATTGGTTAATAAGAATAATTAAAGCCCTGTCCCTAAATGTACTAAATTCTTAGAACAGCAGTGAGGACATGAGCAACCCAACTCAACTGAACAGAATAATACTTTTATTTGCAGCGAAAGATATTGGTAACTAAAGTTAATAAATATCCTGTTCATGTCGATGATGTAATCACCAAAGTAGCTATCTCCGTCCTGCTACTACTGTAACGACCGAAATAGCCGAGTAGATTACATCTTTGTGGTGACTGTGTGTACCACTTTAATTACGAGTTGCATCTCAAAAGCATAGCTATAGCCCAGGTAGTAGCTGAATTAATATCCGCTCTGTCAATGGGTGCTGTCATCCATAACGGACTCCGTATAGATTAGCTTCAAAGCCCGCGCCGTGCTATTCAAGCAGCATCCAGTCGAGCAGCCGAGCAATCCCTTTACTATTTAACTCAGTCAGACTAACCACCTAGAAATCATCATTTCCTAAATTAGCTCGCTGCGTTTGTAGGATTTCTCTTTACATCCAAACATGGTAGCAGACATTACTTTTGTTATTAGCCACCCTCCAACAGAGCAGGCCGCTTTTCCCTCACATATTCTTTATGAAATAGGGATGCACGTAGCCGTAGATATCTGACAAGAGGCAATGAAAATGCGTTGCCAGGTCACGGCTAAGATGTATAATGTCTTTTGTATCCCTACTTTCACTTCAATGGCGGCACTACTACTAGGCGTCAGGATTAGCGAGTAAGATGGTGGTACAGTGATCTGGCCGGACTTCACACAAGGTCACACCGCCCTCAAAAACGCACCACACCATCCACTATTTAAAGTCGCGTAGGTAGAAAAAATTGATATCATCTCAAGTCATCTGGAAAGTTCAGTAGGGTCCGGTTCGTCCACAAGTCAAACAATATTCAAGCGAGCGAGCACCAACGAAATTGAGCCAGAATCATTTATAAATGTGGGGATAACTGGGAGGCGGGGGTAGGGGAAGGTGCGCCGCTGCATTTTGCATGAGTTGTCGGTCGCTGGATCTGGTATATTTCTCTCGGCGCAAAGGTAAGCCATTTATTGTTTTTCATAATACTCTCTTTGTTCATTTATCTTGTAAGCACAAGTTATAGGTGTGTAATTTTGACCTCGAGATCAAAAGGTTATTATTACATGCTACGTAAAAACGAGCAGTACACTTAGGTACAGACTAACATTCTTTATAATAACGAGAAAAATACATACAAGAGCGGAAGAGAATGAAATTTTACTTTTCCAATTGAACATGGTATTACTAATCAAATGATACACTTTTACGAGCTATCAAAACTAGATTCCGATTAAATTTTGCACGTCAAATAAAAATTTGCAAGCTATGACTTCGCTTACACAATAAACTGTTTTATTTGTTATTACTTTCTAATGTATCTTTTTATGTGTAGTTTATAGAATACTAGCTTCTGCCCGCGACTTCGTCTGCGTAGAATCATACATAAAAACCTTCCTCTTGAATCACTCTTATCTATTAAAAAAAACCGCATCAAAATCCGTTGTGTAGTTTTGAAGATATAAGCATACATAGGGACAAAGAAAGCGACTTTGTTTTATACTATGTAGTGATGTGTAAATAAATTATTTCGAAATAAACTGTTTTATTTAATTTATTACAGTTGTCTTAAGGGACAGTGGAGTGAAATACCCTTCAAGTACCTAGGTATTTTTGGTAATATTTCTGGTTGTTCGAAAATATGCAATACCTACCACATCCTTTGCCCTGAAGTGAAAGTAGGTACCTAATAAAACATTTGCAGGAACTTAGCTGTCATTTAGGTTTCCCACTGACAATCTTTATAAAGAATCAAAGGTATTAAGGGTCAGACAATTGTACATTACAAAAGTAGCTGTAGCCACCCATCGAAAAGTAATTTGTAGTCAGGATTTTCCTAGCCTTGCCGCTCGACGTATATATAGCATCCCTCTGCCATCTATCAGGTCTACTTTTGCCAAACATATGCCTCCCTAGTCCCACTTAAACGCTTACAACAAAATATGCAAAACAGTTACTAATCCAAAAGACTTGTCTGCTGTTAAGTTAAAAAATGCTATCGAAGTTTGTCTAGCGAATATAAATTACCAAGATACTGAGGATCTCCTTACAGGCACTTACTAATGGTAAAGTGTAGCCACACACACACGCACACACGCACGCACACACGCGCTCACACGCGCACACACACACACACACACACACACACACACACACACACACACACACACACACGCACATACGCACACACACACTTTCTAATTATTCTTGTGTTTTAATTACTTCACTTGGCACTCGCGATACAGACCCTGAGTCTAGTGCGAAGGCCGCTGTTTCACTTACCGCACAAAATGTCATCTACCTATCTCTATGTAACAATGTGTTCTTGTTATGCGATTTCTAATTTCTGTGGTGAAATAAAGTTTCTTATTTCTTATTTGGAGTCGGTTCCAGTTATCGTAAAAGAAGAACTAAAGGCTAATTTTAACAAACAAAGTTAGTGTGTACTTCTAGGTGATTCTGCTTAAGAATAATGGGTAGTCATTAAACAAGAATAAATACGATTTCAAAATAATTGAAAAGGTTGGCAGAAACTGTCACTCAGTTTCTGTCTGCTGCTGTCCTGTTGATAGCAGGGAAAAAAGTAGGTGCCAAGAAATTTTCACGACAGCATAAGTCTTAAGCTCGATAAACACGTCGGCGAGCCCGAGCGAACACGCTGCTTCCATCCACACGTTAAGCAACCGCGGATCATGGATGTCTAAGTTGTATACGAATAAACGTGAAACACAAAATCACAAAAACGAAGAAGAAAACCTTTTCTCATTGTTTTTATTTGTATCGAATTCGCGGGTAAAATATAGTACCTATACAATAATTGTTTGATCAAAGTTATTACTTCACCTAATAGACAAGTAGATCGACTTGGCTGGGGCACTACCGTGCCTCCAGATAGGTAAATAAATATACAAAGGTTGCTTGTTCAAAAATAATACTTAGGTACATAGACAGACAGATATAGATACACAAATTGCTAGTTCAAATTCAAACTTTGTAAGTACTCGTACTTAAGCACATATCCATGTATGAAGATAGATAAATAAATACATATACAAAAGTTGCTCGTTCAGAGATATAGACACGCGGCAGCGTGCCAGCCAAGTTCAAAGTAAAAGGAACTGGGGACGCAGACGTATTACTTACATAGACAAATAAATAGATATATAGATATTATGTATACAAGAATTGATAGATAGATGGGTAGTTAGTTAGATAGATTTAAATTTTATTATGAAAAGCTGAACAAGCATTTCTGCTTAGGGGGTTAGTGCGTCCATTACGTTAGTGTGATCGGACCGGACACTCAAACGGCGTGGTACCGTTGGAATACTAGCCCTTCAACTATGAATGATTACAGTTTCCATTGTAATACCTGCTGAGTGATGCGAAAGTTACCGTGTAAAAATAAATTTCTATGCTTATGAATCATGCTTGCTCTAAAAGTAAAACATTTCAAAGTAATAATATCCCTTCTACTCCCTATCCTGCAGGAATTTCGAAAAGTCATGTAACAATTTTCAAGCAGTCATGATTCCCTACATGTGTGCCAAATTTCAAGATTATAGTAATCCAGCCCGCTTTTCAGCGTACTTATAAACCCAATTGCTTCCCTATACCGTGGGAACTTTGAAAAATCCCTACCTACTTAGTGCTCTTCTATGATACTCGAGCAATATATATTTATGTTGCAACTCTAGGCACCTACGACCTTTGACATGTATATCGCTATTCCGCGGGAACTATGCAATTTTCCGGGATAAAAAGTAGTCTATAACCTGGCCGGGGATTTTTTCGACAGATAAGTAAATTTACATTAAAGAGTCGTTTCAAAAAAAATGTACATAGTTAAGGGCTTAATCACAACAAAAATTAAATGATTCCTTTGTGTTACGACCGTTTCATCTTTTTTTTTTAATCATCTTTATTACATTGCAATAAGGGTAAAAAGGTCGTAACACAAAGGAATCAATTAACTTTGGTACAATGTACATGTGTTTTGAAAACGACTCTAACATCCTTTCAGCCGTTTTCAGACAAACAGACAAAAATCTAAAAACTGTTGGAACGTGTTCTGTTATCAATTCTAAGTATCCCCATCCAACTTTTTTTCAAATATATTCAATGTAACTCCAGACTTTTGAACCTCTTCAGCTTTATTATATCTAAGTACATATACATACAGAATAGATACATTTCCAACTTAACGGTTAAATAAAATAGAAATACAATACATTTCTAACAAATTATAAAAATAAAGAAATAACCAGCAAGGTCGCAGTCGAATTCTTTCCACTGATATTCCAAGTCGCCACAAGATATTGCTGTTTCTTACTGTCGTTTGGGGGCTCACTCACTCAGTACTAGGTGTAGGCTATATTTGATTTCTAGTTTGCCCTGTTCACAGTATCACCGCAGGTTTGGCGCATGTTTGTGATATTTATTTTACTATTCCCAGTTGACCATTGTTTCACCAATACCTATTTACTCATACTTGCCAAAATAATAAGATATATCCGAACAAATCAATTTTACATAGCAAGCACGTCTTAAGAGCAATATCAATATCATATTTACTATGTTTACGGCACTAAGGCGTACCGTGGCCGCACTAATACATAAAAATCGCATCACTATAGTAAGGCACGGGAGCGTAAAGGGCGAAAGTGCTCGTAACAAGCAAAATAATCTCCACGAAATAGGTAGTTTGCGGCGATATCTCGGAGTAGTGAGCAACCTAAACTTTTTGAACGCTCCGGGCTCAGAATTAAGGGTGAATTTTTTATAAGGACGCAGGTAGGGGCGCGGGCGGGGGCTGGAGTCGCCGGCGCGGTCTGCATATTGCATTAGATTTAAATTGTTTACGTCGTTAAGAAAGAAAGTTTTCCCGAACTGGGCGAGAACCAAGGAACTTCTTCGCGGCGGTTGGTATATTTAATTTTTCCGCATAATCGTATGGGAATTACTATTGTTTTTCAAATGTTCCTTATACTTATTACTAGCTTTTGCCCGCGACTTTGTCTGCGCAGAATCAAAATTTGCGTTAAAACTTCTTCCTCTCTCCCATAGAAAATGTACAAAAATCAGACAAATGCGATTCGTACTTTTGGCACGAAGGATTTCGTACTACCCACCTACCTCAACTAAATAAACCCGTTTCTTGCATGAACACCCACTTCCGTTATTTTTTATCCCATCCTTTTGTTCTTTGGGAAATTTGAAAAAATCCTTCTAATGACACTTATGTGATCTTCAAAGAACAAGTCTACTAAACACAAACACTATATTTTCTATACCGTGCTTTTATCCCGCGGGAAAATTTAAAAATACCTTTGTAGTGCACCTCTTTGATAATGAAGGAATATGTTTGCCAAGTACCAAAAAATTAGCAAATCATTTACTCTTGTTTTCTTATCCCACGGAAATTTCGCAAAATCCTGAAATCAGATTTCAGTTATCATAATTATCTATACTGGTATGCCAAATTTAAAGATTCTTGTAATAATATTTAGGGAGATTATGAACATTTCAAAGTAATAATATAAATTCCGTTTTTCTCTCTATCCCGCGGGAATTTTGAAAGTCTTGAAATTAATTTTCAGCATTTATGATTCCCTACCTGTGTGCCAAATTTTAAGACTCTAGTAGTACTCAATTATAGTTATGGAGATAAACTCCCTTTTCAGTGGACTTATTTATAAACCCCATTTATAATTTTATGTTATTGAAGCAATATTTATTTACGTTGCGACTCTAGGTAGCTGCGACCTTTGACATGTTTATCGTTATCCCGCGAGAACTATGCAATTTTCCGGGATAAAAAGTAGGCTATAACCTGGCCAGTGATTTTCTCAACAGATTCGTAAAGTTTTCATATAAATCCGTTCAGCCGTTTACACGAGATACGCTCGCAAATATACAGACAAACAGGCAAAAATCTAAAAACGGTTGGATCGTGTTCTGTTATCGATTCTAAATATCCCCACCCAATTTTTTTTTAATATCTTCCATTTACAGACTTTCGACAAACGAAAACACTAAAACTATTTAGAACGGGTATACCTATGTAGCCTAAACAGTGCGGTTTTAAAAAGGTAGGTAGGAACTGGTATAGATAGCTTGTAACAAATGTTTTTTTGAAACAATATGTCTGTTACAATGGAAATCACTAATATTTAGCGCAAAAACCTTTTTTAAGCACATGACTTTTCTAGTTTAGAAATAAATACTTACATGCCAAGCCACTTCAACACTAGGAGCGAATGTTAATGCTACACAGTTAAGTTGCAAGAAATACCAGAGTGATATTACTAAACACCTTGACAAGTTAGATTAAATATCATTGATCAGAGGACGGTGTTATTTTATAACATGACATAAATTACAACAATGTTGTACCTACCGACTGAATTGCTGTGAAATGGACACTTAGAAACTCTCATTGTCTCGGCATATAAATATAGGTCGTAAAATTAGTCAACGGCATACGTGACTAGATATTCAGCAAATCAAGTACGCATTTTGTGACACTCATTATGTTTAAAGCAGTAATTGCGCTTATTATTTTCTTAAACAATTACCAAAATGTTAACTGTACATTTTTCGATTTTATGTACGATCAACTCCATGAACTTAGAAGCAATCTGTTGTCACATCTGATGGGTATTTCACATTACATAAAAAGTAATATTATAAAAGACAAGCAGTTTCCAGCAGAAAATCAAAACGTAAATAAACCCATACGAATGTACCGGTCCAAGGAGGTAGAAACACCGAACATTCAGGTCAGCACTACTCACCGACGGATACTGGACTCGCACGTCGTTCAAACCACTGATGGTTACATTCTCACATTGCATCGCATATCCAGGGGCAAGGCCGAGGAAGACAAGACAGGCCATCGAATAGTACTGCTTCATCACGGGCTCCTTGGGAGCTCGGAGGACTGGTTGCTCCTAGGACCTCACAAATCTCTTCCTTACCTTTTGTCAGACGCAGGCTTTGATGTCTGGCTAGCCAATTCAAGAGGCAACTGCTACTCTCGCGGTCATGTATCAATAAACACTAACTTCAGACAATTTTGGAACTTTACTTGGCAAGAAATTGGAGAACACGATTTACCAGCTATTTTACACTACATCAGGAATACAACAAAAACAACTCAAGGGATCAATTACGTCGGGCACTCGATGGGTGCGACAGCTCTTTTAGCTCTGCTGTCAACTGAACCTAAATATAATGAATATTTTAGATTAGCAATTTTGCTAGCTCCTTTAGCAATCATGTCTCACGCACGAGGTCCTTTGAAGACGATGGCACCTATGATGGCAAATCCACCAGACGTTTTTCTAACAGACCTCTTGGGTATCGGAGAGTTCATGCCAACGAGACAAGTCCCGTCGTGTATGGTGGAAAAATTCTGCAAGAAAATAACAATGCTTTGTATGAATTCGTTATTGTTTTTTAGCGGGCGCTTATTGCAAGAAGGCTCCAGAGATGCAAATTTTATTGCCCGGCTTCTTTATCACGTTCCCGCAGGCGGTTCGACAAATACTATTCTGCATTATGCTCAGTTGATTAAAAATAAGAAATTCCATAGATTTGGAAACAAAGAAGCGGCATTTAACCTAAAAGATATAAGTACTCCCGTAGCGATTTTCAGTTCGACCGACGACTGGCTATCAAATGAGATCGACAACCAGATGCTGCTCATTAGTATTGCGAACCCAGTGGGCCATATTATAATTCGAGGGAAAAACATTAGTCATACAGAATTTGTCTGGGGATTTCATGCAGATACATTGATTTTTTACAAGATTCTGGATTTATTAGGATATGGTTCGGAAATAAACAAAATTAACTTGAAATAACACGTTTTACGGTATTTTAAAACCCAACAGTTCTCGCATCTTAACTTGTGTCATTTTTCTATACGGTGTGAAAGATGAAAAACGGGTCAAGTGCGAATCGGCCTCGCGCACCGAGGGTTTGTCTTTCGTCGGTAAAGCTTAACAACACGCCCGACTTCACCTTGATGCGGATTTTCAATGGTACTAATTTATTGTACTGGCATTCAGTACTTTTTAATAACAGATGTTGAAAGTCATCGAATGCCCTTGATGAAAACAAGAATAAAATAATTCGCAATTATAAACGATATTACCACAAAAATGCCTCTGTGCTGGCTCCGCGCAGCTGATAAAATAAGAATCAATTTCACTAATTTAAATGTTCACTTTTATCATATTATGTAACCTGTTCATTGTAACACAATTATTAATAAAGAATGCTAAAAATATTTTTTACTTATTTTAGGGCTCCGTCAAATATTTCGCTGTCCACAAGGGTTCCTCCACCAAAAAAGTTTTAGAACCACTGCTCTAGACGGACCGATGGATGGATAACAATGTGATCCCATAGGGGTTCTATTTTTGCCGGCTGGGGTATGGGACCCTAAAACATTCAAAACTTAAGAATAGTACCTAAAATCAGTCCAGAATCTCCGCCAGTGAGAAGGGTGCCCTAAAGGCTAGAAGCAGCAGACCAAACGCTTCAAACATAATATAAATGGCTCCAGGAAAGATACATACACGTGTGGTAAATGAAATCTTCCGCTGAGGCCGTGGCTGAGCCAGTAACATTTGAGCCCCTGAAAGATGGGTCAGACCAAGAGTGTCCATAAAAGTTGCGTCAAGGATCGATGCCATTATCAGACCGTCAGCAAAATTGTATAAAACTACATTTAATTGATTTTTTTAAATAGATACAAGTTAATTTAATACTTTATCTTACAAACGTACCTATTTAACTACTTATATTTTTATCCGCGAAGCCTATGGGACGATGACAATGTTAGGGGAATGAAACAACAAAAAAAGGAAGCACAGAAATAATTTGCAAAACAGATTTGCGTTTATTCCAGTCGGAGCACATTAGTCGGGCCACATTGTTTTACTGGAACTCCTTTATTTTAATTTCCTACGCGAAAAAAGGATTCTAATGCAAATTGGATTCAAGAAAGTATCCCGAGTTTACGGTAAAAGGAAAATAATGCACCCCAGCTAAGCTTATGTCGCCACGCAAGGCTAATTATAGAGATAACATAGTGTGCCTTTCATTGTTTTGGTGATTTTGTCCGTTAATAGTTTATACGCAATAAAAAATATATATTTCAAAATTTCCGTGACACAAATAAATAAACAGCTTCATTCCACCATCTCCCACACAATGCTAGTTTCTATCATTTGCAATTGATAGGTAAATACGCTTACAGCAGTTATAGCATTGTCAATTGTTGAATAAATACTTACTTGATTATATAGGTATCAAATGGTTCGACGTGGCGGCCGGCAGGCCATCAAGCTGTCTCCGTCTGTCTGGATCGCTAACCACCACCTAAATTTCCGTATCCTCCCGCTAAATAGCAAAGTTTTCACTGTTGTATCTCTCACCTAAGTAATTGGCCACGGGATTGATGGTTCGCGAAACCTATTTTATTTCCACAATTTCAGTTTTGACTCTTACCTCCTCCGATTGTTACATTGAAGTCGCAAATGAAATTGATTTTACAATGAGATCATCAGACGGACAATGCAAATTTAATGAACACAAAATATAATATTACGTCACAATCTACTGGAGAGAAACACTAAATGTCATACATGTAAATGTTGATTTATGTACCTGTGTCTGCAAAGTAGCTGAAATGAATAACTCACAATAAAAAAATCTAATTTGAACAGTCGCACCCATCCAATGTCATTTTATAATTCAGTTGTAATTGCATGACAGAAAATCATGGGGAAATCGAAGTATCTGTACTATGGAAAAGAGAAAATATGACTGCAAGCCTGTATTATTTCGTTTTCTTAATTATTTATGAATAAGAACACTTTTCACTGAATACACTTTAATACTGTAAATTGGTGATTTTGTGATGGTAAATCGGGGCTTGGATTTTAAGTGATATTAAATATGATTTTACGGGGGACGATAAATAGGTAAATTTATTATCCGTCATATTCGTAAATTGAATTGCAAAGTGCTCAGTGAACTAGGTGGGCACTTAATAGTAGTTAAGGCCATAATAGTACCTGTTTGTACCTTTATTTAAATAATTGAACTAGCGAAAAGCCTAAAATGTACATGAATTAAATTTGATAAATATAATATTTGCTTCAAGTGGGTTTTCACCCACACCCACTTTACATAATGATAATTATTATACCTACTATACCTAACTATTTTAAAATTAGTGTACAATATTATACATAATATTTGCATACAAAGTCACGAGAAAGACTTATATCTAGTATGAATGCTCCAGATGTAAACAAAATATTAAACAATCAATTGTTATTAGAGTTGGTTATTTTGCTATGGACATTTGAATTGAATGTTCCTCATTCACTGGTTTGCAACAACCCGAGTTAGATTGATGAAGGGTACAATGCCCCAAATCTTCATCAATAAGTTATTTTTGTTTATTTGTATCATTGTTGTGTTTTTAAGCATGGAGACAAAAAGCTCCTTAAGAGAATATTTTGAACCAGTTGTAGAATTCAAGAACAAAATTGCACTTTGCTTCGGACCTTTAGAACAAAAAAGACAACAGATCAAGAGAGCGTTTTACAAATTTATACGCGAAGTTTTCTTAGATGGAGTGACTGACGAATGCTCAAAAAATGCAGACAAAGAGAAAGACAAAAAAGACGGAAAT
Source organism: Pandemis corylana (assembly GCA_949127965.1). Lineage (NCBI taxonomy): Eukaryota > Metazoa > Arthropoda > Insecta > Lepidoptera > Tortricidae > Pandemis > Pandemis corylana. The sequence goes on from OX421850.1 coordinate 25,069,071, forward strand.
GATAAGGAAGGTGACAAAAAAGATGGAAATGATAAGGAAGGTGACAAAAAAGACGAATCACTTTTACTCAGAAATAAAGATCAGCGATTATTACAAAGTGATGATACTTTTATCATACCAAAAAATGACAGCGTCGGAAATGAAACAACTACTACTATCACTGCGACATCTATCATTACTACTGAAACTCCCACTTCTACAGAAAGCTTTCAACAAGACGGAGAGATGGATTCGAAAATATCTGCGCCAGATCTTATAACATCTCATGGATACAAAGTTGAAACACATACAGTGATCACAGTTGACGGATATAAACTCACTGTAAACAGAATTCTGGCTGTAGCCCCAGGGTTTTCATCTGTTAGAAAGGTAGCTCTGCTGCATCACGGACTACTTGGTAGTTCAATTGATTGGTTACTTCTTGGCCCCAATAGGAGTCTCCCATACTTGCTGTCAGATCACGGCTACGACGTATGGCTAGCAAACGCGAGAGGAAACAAGTATTCAAAAGCTCATCTAAATTTGGATATAAATACAAAAGAATACTGGGACTTTAGTTGGCACGAAATAGGACACTTAGATATGTCAGCCGTGATTGATTATATAAGAGAAAACACTCGAAAGAAAGCTTTAATACATTTTATTGGTCATTCTATGGGAGCAACAGCTTTATTAGTGCTTCTGTCAACTGTTCCTCATTACAGCCTTTATCTTCATAGTGCTATTTTACTTGCACCTTTATCTTTCTTATTCCAAGTAAAAGGACCATTGCGCTATATAGCAGAGGGAAAAAATAACAAATTCCTGGGTAACAATGAATTTGTGAATGCTTTTCCGGAACACATCGTCAAACAGTTTTGCAAGGGCGAAGAAGATCTTTGTACGAACCCATTGATTTTGATGGCAAACGGTGGAATTGACACTAACATCCAAAGAGTAAAAAATCAGCTATACGATCAAACACCAGGAGGAGGGTCAACGAAAACAGTGCTGCATTACGCTCAGCTGATTCAAAGTGGTTTATTTCAGAGGTTTGATTATGGAACAGTTAAAAACTTACTAGTGTATGGCAAAACGACTCCACCGGAGTACGCCTTGAACGAGATAAGTTCTCCTTTGGTGGTGATAAGTTCCCCGAGTGACTGGCTGTCGAGTACCAGAGACGTGGAGACGCTGTCGGCGCACCTCACCTGCGACGTCACGCACCACGTCGTCAAGCGCCCCGGCTTCAGCCACATCGATTTCATTTGGGCTGACGATGCCCCGCTTCTAGTTTACAGACTTATCTTAAATTTGTTACAAGAAATAAAAGACAAATCCGAGTCTCTCATGGTTTGATTGCGATTTGAAATTGAAACCAAAATGTTCAGTGATTGAATTTTTAATAAACTATGTGTGTGAATTGAAATAAAACGATGTTTTAATAACAGTCAAATTAATATTTTTTTATACCTACATTAAAATTTAAAGTATTTTTTACTGATTTCAAAAAGGAGGCGGTTCTCAATTCGACTGTAAGTTTTTTTTCTAACTTTTATATTCTAGTATAAACGTACATTTCTTGAAAGTGTTAAATATGATTTTTTATCTTGACTAACTTGTATCGCCATGTGAAAATATAAACATGTCATTGGGAGCCGGCCACGTTTGACGGATGGCGCCGTCAGAATGAGAGTCCACCGAGGGCGGTGGTACGTGTAACACGTGTGTTTTGCAGCGGCGCCGGACAGAGTCTGCTGATTTCCCCGGCGGCCTATTCACGCTGTGGACTGTTAACGGGCCGCCCGGTCAAAAGCTACTCTGCGACTATTCATGCTATTAAAAATAATGACGCAGAGTTGTTGTTTTCTAATACTAAATTTCAAATCGCGTCGGATTCTTAATTACCCATCAAATTTGGAGCAAAAGTAACAAGTACGTGTTCGTTTCGCTGCCGCCGGGGCGAGCGCTCCAGGAAGAAGGACTACGGAATAGTCCGAAACATGTCGAGCATCACTCGACTTTTTATACGTGAGTTATCCGTTTATGTGTAATAATGATTAAGTCTCACGGTAGTTTCATGTCAAAAGTAACAAAGTCTCATTATCTTTTAGTTTTGCTCCTCAGTATTTAATTAAAGAATGAAATGCGTTGAGGTCTAGAGGCTTACTCTTCGATAAGTCGAATGATAGAATTTATTGATAGTATTATGTACCTGTTACCTTAGGCTCTGTCTACCCCGTTAGGGATAAAGACGTGATTTGTGTATGTATGTATGTATTATGTGACTTATTTAGCCGAACGAGAATTATAAGATAGTATCTTGCCCAGTGATCTGAAAAACGGCAACCCTTTGACGATCAAAACAGTACAGAATAATTTTAAATTGAATATAGATAACAGCGCTCAATTGCACACTGCCCCGGTAAACTGGAACATAGCTCATCCAATATCCTGTAACTGCGATATTGAACAAAGAGTTCAAAAGGTTTGTCAATTGGCGGATGTCGTTGACACTACAAAGTAAAAAGAAATACCTTGAAGGTACTACGTAGCTTTAAATCTGCGTTTGATAACAACAAATTGCATGGCAAAGACATAATACGGTGTTGACTCGATTTTAGTTACGTACTTACAAAAACAATATACACACACAAATCATAACTATATCCCTTATGGGGTAGACAGAGCCTAAAGTAACAAGACATAAAGGCCACATTTAGCATGATTGTAGGCCTATAGGTGGAAAGGGGAATCCAAATAGTCATGGGTTGCTAGCCGCATCGCCTATAACTGATTCCTAATAATTTCGCCCATTCCCTCCATGGTCTTTTACCATCTGCGCGGGACGAGAAGCAACTGGTACATTCTATGTTTTTCCTTTGCTCCCAGACCAGCAAAGAAGTACATTTTTTAAATAATAATTTCAGTCTTGATAGGTAACGTCTTGCATAGGTAGTATTTAGAAGGATACAGTTGTTTTTTGTAATATGAGCTATGGAGTGCTAGAAATAGCAAATTGAGATTGGGATGGTTGCAACATTTGCAACTAATCAACCACGAAATCAATAAATCCTGTGGCGTTCTTGGAGAGGCGCATTATCATATTTGTCACTTGTCCTCAGCCTAAACAAAGATTATATACGAGGTTCCACGAACAGCAAAGTAAGGTTAGAACAAAGTACGCCTCGCGTCGTGCGTCTGTGCATAGGTCAAATAGTTTGCTTAGCAAAGTTTCGAGTAGGTTGCACTTCTGTGTGCGTTCAACTGTATGATCATGGCGAGGCATTGTTTAAACTAGCCTCAGCATCAAAAAGTATATCACATTTTTTAATAAAATATCAAAATATCGTAAAAGAGGTGACAAAAAGTGGAATTAAAAGTAATATCGGTCAAGAAATGCGGGAAATTGAAGAGTTTTAAACTACTAATTAGTCAGCGATTAGAAAGAGAGGTCCGGTATGACATGTGGCGTCATTTGTCACAACGCCCATTATGAACTCCATACTAAAATTCCGGTTTTCTGTAAGAGATAGAGACAAATCTTTGATAGCTATATCTCGGTTATTTTTATAGTTATTTGAAAAATATTTTTTATGTTGTTTACATCATAAACGACATTTTAAAGAATGCCACGAAAAAAACATGAAAAATACCTATTTGCTGTTCAATGAACTTCGATTTTTTATTCTACGCTACTTATTGACTAGGTACTGTTTTTTTTTACTATCGTACGTTACGTGTATGTTAATCAGTCATAAGTTTGGTTTTACTTCATTACAGTTTTGTTTATTATGTTAGATCAATTTTCATTTACGTGCACAATAAGGCTTTCAGTTTGATCCGGATTGAACCGGTCGGCGGGTACCGGACAAAGACCACGTCAAAATGTCATTACACAGACTCACGGGCTGGCAGAGTAATCGGGATTCAATACCGCACGTACCCTTACAGAAACAAAGCAGGTATGTACAAGTACGCTCAGTTTGGTAATTTGGCTTATGCGAACAACGGAGACCGAAATGTATCGCTATACACTAGTTTAGTCCACGTCTATCATTTGTTCCAGCGTGCTGTGGAATCCAGAGTTGAAAGAAACGACTACCTACTTGTTATGGTAACGTTAAAAAAAGAGTTTTAATTGTATTAACATGGTTTTTAGCAACCATTGTCAACCAGAATTATTACAATTTTCTAGGAAAATTAATAATAATGTAGGACAATTATAACTGTGAAATATTTCACTTGTTTAAAACCCTTTTCGATACCTATTTCATACTTAGTAAGCTTTTTAGGCTCCAATTGAACTGGCTGCTAAATTAAATAACAAAATATGTTACCAAATAGGCTCACCGATATTAAATTTAACTTTAAGCTTTAGTTAATAAAACACTATAACATTATAAATTAGATTTATGACAGGATTACAATCTAATGCGCTACCCTATGCCAGGGGATTGTCCCTCAGCCTTATTTTAAGTTTAACATAATATAAAATACCTTATTAAAAAATTGCTAACTTTATACCTTTACGAGACTTAATACGTATTTTTTCAATTTCCGTTAAAATATAACACACAAAAATAAAAAATATAATAAAAAATAAAAACACTGGCCGCAAGCCATGCTCTCAGCTAACCCGCGTCCCTTGTGTGCTCCCCCTGCATTCACATGCCGAGGGTCCGCCGAAGCTCTACATTACCACATCAAATAATACTAAGTGAAAAGAGGTACCGTCCCGACCCGACCTCGCAATATCCATCGCAAACTTATTGATAACCGTGACGCGGACAACGTGGCTTCCGCGATAATGACATTAATTAGTAGCAGCGGTTTGGGTTAGCCTTTCTGTGTCGCTTATCGTGTACCGTCAGATATTTGAACAAAACTCTGTTTTCAAAGGTGTTCACGTGTACAAAATATTTATCGTACCCAAGCCTGTGGAAGTTTTAATGCGACGTTGTCAATGAGTTCAAAATAATACATTGTTTTATATGCCATCGTGTAGAGAGAAAAGCGAGGGTAAAAAAAACGTCCATTTGAGATGTTGTGAAATAAAGTGATAAATATTTAAAGATACGCACTTATTTAATCAATACACGTAACAATATCGTCAATGCCTGTGTAATTTATTTGCAAGCATATGATGATTTATCAAAATTATTTTATATAGAAAATAGTGACGGTTACATACTGGCACAACTAATGCGCCGCAGCTGCAGTCGCTGCTTTTATTGCAAAATAAAAACATTAAATGTTGCTACTCCGCCGTGTGGGGTGCGCCGTACAATGATTGAGCAACTGCAAAGGCTCGTTCACAGGGCACGAGACAGTGAAAGTATAAAGAGGATTAATCTAGGTACAGGTTTTGAATGTAGAAAATTAATAATCATTCGGAATCACCTTTGAAATTTGTGTATTGATTGATTGAATCAGGCGTTACTTTGTCGAGGTATTTATTTATCAATGAACAAGACTGTTACCATGCTACGCCGTTACGTATTCTGTTCTTCGCAAAGTAAATGTTTTTGTTCATTTGCATAACATTGTGCATAATGCATCTAATCATAATGAAACTAATCTCGTTATCCGTAAAAAGTAACAAACATATTATTTGCAAACTTACAACTTATTAAATTTCAATTACTTCATTATGTATTTATAATGACCCTGTGTTCTAGAAAATATTACAAGCCGGTTTCATTTCTTTTTAAGTTCGAACAACTTCCATCGCACAAAATTTTAACCTTATGCGCCGTGTGAACGCGTCCTGAACGTTTCTATCACCCCCAGCAATATGTTTGTACACGAGATGGAATTATATGGCGGATTAAAGTATCGGTCAGCGGTGTGTGAATCAATAATGTTTATTAAGCATGGCGCTTTTGTACATTTGTACTTATTATACCACCGTACCCCCGCTAGCGCACGTGCTGTTTTTTTACCTATTAGTCGAGAGGGTGAGCGGGTTCAGATAGTCTCCATGTTGATTTACAACCTGTAGGTACAAAGTGTTTTTAATTATAGTAAATGTACTTCATTTTCCCATTTATGGTTGTCTGTCTGGTAGAGAATGTTTTAAGGCAAAATGATTGCGTATTGTCCGTAACGCATTGTATTGGTTTGAGGTGTTCTATTTGTATCGTATTGTTGTTTTTACATTTGAATTTTCCTCTTTTCTGAATATAGTATTATTGAAAAACGAGCGCGAGTTTGTTCTTTGTATTTATTTAATATAAAATTAAATAAATTTCAAATAAACAGGTATTCATGTAATTTTCTAAACATTTTGCGATAAATATTTCGAAAATCAAATCAGCTTTTAAAAAGCATAAAATTATACTCAATTCACAGGTAAATGTTTTTGAATATATTAGACGATTCTATAACCCAATTCAGTGTTACTACCCACTTTAACGAAAACAAGGATCGCAACAATTAAGAAACGCAGAATAATCACAAGATCCACCTAGTGCTAAGTCAAACCCAAACGCAAACAAAAACTATGTACCGTACCTAGTCAAATGACATCAGACCGATTATGCTTAACAAGACGTTTTGTTGGCGACAAGTCCCCCAGGCCCCGAGGGTGGAAATAAAGATGGTAACAAAAATGACAATGTTCGAGCAACAGGTCGCTTTGTCTCAGCCACGAGTATAATCTTCAAAATAGCTACGTCGGTCACAATCCCTGCAGAATAAACCAGTCGCATTTATCTAGACATGACGTACAAGGAACTAAATTGTTAACTGTTAAAAAACAAGTTGAAAAAACTTTTATTTGGTTCTTGGTTATTTTATTGGGCATCGTTGGACTTCCATATTTGCCGTAAGTTGCAAGTCCATTCAACTTCTGCAAAGAGGCAAAAATTCACTTGTAAAATTTGTAGTGAATAAAGAAACAAAGGAAGTCGAGTTGCCTAGTGAAAAGCTCGTAAAACATGATTGCTTCGATCTACCAACCAACATTATACAAAATGCACAATTTCATAAACTCATAATTTGTCGAACCTTGGTTATCTGCTAGTTCTTAAACTTAAAAAATCATAACCCAATCGCGTGGCTAACTTTAAGTTCGGTTAGGTTCGTTTTATAACTTTTTCAAAATGTTAAAATATTTGCAGTTAATAAATGTTTGCAACATTCTGAATATGTACATACATATATACATACGTACATCACGTCTTCATCCCTTACGGGGTAGACAGAGCCTAAGGCAACAAAACCTTAAGGCCACGTCTAGCGTGATTAAGGGCGTACAGGTGGAAAGGGAAATCAAAACAGAGATGGGTTGTTAGCCGCATCGCCTATAACATGATTCCTAAGACTTTCGCCCATTCCCTCGATGGGCTTTTACCATCTGGGCGTGAATATGTAAATTGTTACATAATGAGACTACTCTCAAAAATTAAACTATTATTACCAGTATTGCTTAGTCATTGGATTAATTGGGTCTTATGTGAATATTTAAAATCTAAAATCAATACAACTTACAGAAAGATATTAGTACAGAATTCAAGATATGTGGTTTTTTGGATCCAAAACAGTACCTTACTAATATATTCCTTCATCTTACCACTTGTATTACGTTAAAAGTTACATCAAATCTATTATAATTAGCTTAAAACCTGATTTCTTATAAGCTTACGTAATAAATATTTTTCCTTAGACCATGACATAAAAGAATAGCAAACTCCGATTCGGTTGAAAACGCTCAACAAGAACTTTAATTAACTAAATTCGTGATAGCAAAATTATACGCAGGGCGACAACGCGTGGTACTATAAATGCAACCGGCACTTTAACAGTTTTAATATTCAGCTAAGGTTTAATTCCTTTCCTCATTTATTTTCACTGTAATATGTTTCCTGCTACGGAAATTAAAAGAGTCCCCCTTGCATAGTAAATAGTGCATTTGGCTCGAGATAAAATAGGGTGTTAACCGTTTTGACAAATCATCGCTTCAATACACATTGTTAACTGCCAGAGATGTAATCTAGGAAGTAACCGTAAAAATATCAAAAAGTTGAAACGAAAAGATTCCAATAATTGAAAGCAGACAAAAATGTAATCTAAAATGATTGGATCTTTTTTTGTAGAACCAAGTCGCCTTTAATGTGAACTGAGCAAAACTTAGCCGCTGATTACCGTTACTCGAACCTTTCACAATAATCTCATAAAAAATGTCTACTGGGAACACGACCCCAGTAGAGGCAGCTCAGTAGTGATTCTTAGTAGTGGCTATCTGGTGATTAAACGTTGTCAGGTTGGAAAATTGAGTCTGAAAGTGGAAAGTATGTACCTTAACATTAGGGCACCGTTTTATTCTTACGCATTTGACCAATTTTGGACATAAACCTTGATAGCAACTATTTCGTAGTATGTATAGCTTTTTTTAGACCCAGTTTTGTCTGCTTTCTACTGATTCATATAGGTCTTAACTATACTTTTTTATTTATTTATTCATAATTTATTTTATGTTTTACAATAAGGTTTTAGAAATTGAGCCACTATTGAAAACCTCAGAGGTTTATGTAATAAGTGGCGAGATCGCGCGGTTAGATGCTCTTCCTCATGTAAATATAAACATACCACATCTTATATTTAATTTAAGCTAACACAGTAGGTATTACTATTGAAGCTAATACGGCAATTATCTTTTCGGTTCGCAATTCAAGTAGTGTTTCTGTTAATGCGTTAACATAACGGATTAGCAGCGCCACCTGTGCCCTACACTGAACACTGTTATATATTCAAGTAGTTATTGGTAAACAAAGAAGTTACTCTAACAGATTATTACTGAAACGAATATCTAGGCAGGTCCAAATCCTTTGCATTGTATAGTGAACAGATGGCGCTATTATCATCACTACTTAGTATAAAACAAAGTCGCTTTCTCTGTCCCTATGCCCTATGTATGCTTATATCTTCAAAACTACACAACGGATTTTGATGCGTTTTTTTAATAGATAGAGTGATTTAAGAGGAAGGTTTTTATGTATAATTCTACGTAGACGAAGTCGCGGGCAGAAGCTAGTAGGTTATAAATAGGAAAGCTCATTAGTTGTAAGGCTTCTTTTTCGACTTTCTGCTGAACGAAGATTACATTAAAGCTAATAAGTTAATTTGCTTTTTGGCCACCCTCTTCACCCTCACTTCGACATATTATGAAGCGATTTACATTTATTAGGGCTATTGATAACGCTCACTATTTAACTCGCGCAATAACTCATTTGGTAGGAAGTTTAAGAGTGAGAGCTAACAAATAATATTTATATCCCTTTCTTTTATGTCTATGGTTTATTAAACTGTTCAAGGGTATTTATAATCGACTTTGAAAAGGGAATGGGGGAAAATAATAGGAATCATGTTATAGGCGATGCGGCTAGCCACCCATCACTATATTTTGATTCCATTTTTGCCATCTATACGCCCACAATCTTGCTAAACGTGGCCTGTGGGTCTTGCCACCTCAGGCTCTGTCTACCCCGTAAGGGATGAAGACGTGATTTGTGTATGTGTATATATGTATGTATTCAAAAAAGGAAGAGGTTCTCAAATGTGTTGTATTTTTTTTAATGTTTATATAATTATTTTACGTTGAGTGCTACCTACTTATTTATATGTTTAAGTCGGTGCCTCAGCTTAAATAATTCCAAGCCGAATAGGTACTATATATAGGCAGATAGTCTACGTCCACCTCTGCCATGCTTGCCACACAAAAACATAACGATATTATGATGGGAGCGTGGGTGGTGGCGCGGGCTGAGGCACCGGTTTCAAACATATAAGTAGGTACACAGGTAGCACTCACCGAAAAATATTTTTAATTTGACATTTCTAAAGTAGCGTAATTAATACAATTTATTATTAAATCTATTGGCAGAGTGCAAAGCGGGTGGAGGGGGTAGCCTAAACGATCACAGCGCTCGCTACGGCTAAAATTGTCATTTTTGTCGCTGACTTGAGCTGTCAAATCCATATTGCAGTAAACATTTTCTAATCGTTTTTGAGATAAAAATATGGTCCTGGCAAGATGTGTTGTTGTGAATTGTAATAACACCAAGAAGAATAGCGACTGTAAATTTTACCAATTTCCAAGACCATGGTGGAAACGAGACCAAAGAAACAAGTGGATATTTGCCGTAAGAAAAAAAAAATTAGTTACCTAACCTCTAAAATTTCACTGAAAACAACAATTTTAATATTATTGGCAATAATGTTACTGACTACCATTGTCCAAAATTGTGTAATATAGTAAAATAACACAAGATTTCATTAATATTTTTCACAATATTTACTTACTTCTTGTTTGACAGCGGTGACAATATTGTCCATAATGGCCGCCTATCACGTGGCGCTGTCGTCGCGCACGGTCCCAAGCGGTACTATTTTTATATTCAAAATTTTTTCATTGAAGAAATCAATCAAAAAGTTTGGATCTATTTATTTTGTCACACTGATTTCAGTCGACAGTAAATAATATTAATGTATTTGATTCGACATCGATAAAATATTCACTTTATCCAAAAAGTTAGTCGGTACGCACATAAGTTACGAATAGATTTTCCCTCAAAAATATCACTGGAGGCATTTGACCATCCCGGGTAATTTGGGGTGGTAATGTGACAACTTTCGTCGCGTTTACCCCAAATTGCTGCCTGGTGCTGCGCGGTACAAAACTTATAGAATCTGAGGCTATATTCTAGCTCGTAACATTTTTATCAGACTGATTTTTTGTTGTTGTATATATATTTAAGTAGGTATTGAAAGTAAAACTGCAAATATTTTACTCCCAGACAATCAATGAACAACATTTCTGATACAGCTTATAATTGCATTCAGATCGTAAGTTATAATTGTAAGTATGCCTAGCGAGCGCTATCAGTTACGAGCGAAGTAGCGCCCTCATTTAATTTCTTCTGTTTCAAATCAGAGACTTCAGGATAACAGATACAATATTCAATTTATAAACTACTAGCTTCTGCCCGCAACTTCGTCCGCGTAGAATTAGCAATTATTTTACAATTTATCAATGCTACGCCCTTTGACATGTTTATCGATATCCCGCGGGAACTATACAATTTTCCGGGATAAAAAGTAGCCTTTATTTTAATCTAGGGTACCAGCTATCTTTGTTCCAAATTTTATCTAAATCCGCGCGTTTTAGCGCATTTATAATATTAGTAGGATTTCACTTCATTTCTGTAAGCCATCCTGCAGTACCTAACCCAAAAAGGTTTTTTACCTTTAGGTTAACGCTGGACAACGTAAGCAAAATTCTACGCTATTCTTACGTGTAGCCTTACTTACTTTTTATTACGTTAGAATGGAATGGCATCCCGCTCGCGACGCGTAGCGTATTAGACGCCTTGTCAGTCACAGTCCATCTCAACCTACTCGTAGGCAACTTAACCCGTATCTTTCGTGACCACATCCACTCAAAGGTTGACTGAAAGAGATCCCTTAAAAGGATTATTCCGGCTTTGTGCATGTATCTCATTGTTTACATATATCAATTTATTCTAAATTAACGTTAAATTTAGAAAGTAGGTGCCTCGCCTGACCTTGTCTAGGAGGATGTGTTTATTTTTTAATTTTTAGCGAGAGAGTTTCTAGACTGAGACTAACGAATTTTAGAAAATCTTTATTACTTTACATTTTGTTTTTTTTTTTATAAAAACGTTTTTGTTTATTTAATCTATGTCTATTAATTTTCCACCTGCAGTCGTTTATAAATTGATGTACCTATCTAATTAATATAGGTACCTAAATTTATCCCAATATTTACGATTTACGTGATTAAGTAAGGATATTAATACATTAAGTTCGTGGCCGAGGTTTGTGCGGCGAGTAGCCATCGCCGCAAATTGTGGCGCGGCCATTTTTATTGGTGCCGATGCCCTAACGATTTTCGACATGGTGTGGTGGAAAATGACATTTTTAACGAGTTTGAATGTCGCTGTCGAAATAAAAAACACTTTCAAACTTCGCGTTGTAGCTAAAATATATATAGCATAGCTAAGAGTAATAGTACTAATAGTGCAGTGTATTAGTAACTCGTTATCAGATATAGTCGCTATAAACGAAATTTTCCATCACTGAAGCACACTTTAACGTAAATTAAACGAACTGTTTTCGCTTTGTCAACGCCAAAATTGGGGCAGTATTTCCCAGAACTACTATTACATGATTAAAACTCACGTAAACCTCATACGCAATGAGAAAATGTGGGATGAGGGGGCGTGGGTGTTTGTACTCATTTTATTTAAGATTAACTATTTACTTGGCTTTGAAAGAGTTTAGTCGTAAAGACACAATTTAATTATGGTGCTTAGGGTGAATACCATTCTTACGTATAACGTTGAGGAATAAAGCATTATGATTTGATTTCCTTTTTCTTAAGTCCTGTTTGTCTATACTAATATTATAAAGAGGAAAAATTTGATTGTTTGTTTGTTTGCATTGAATAGGCTCCGAAACTACTGGACCGATTTCAAAAATTCTTTTGCCGTTAGAAAGCTACATTATCACTAAGTGACACAGGCTACTTTTTACCGCGGGAAAATACCTTTTCCTACGGGAAAAATAATTTATCGCGGGCGAAGCTGCGGACGGAAGGCTAGTTAAAAATAAAATGTCTCTGCAATGATACGTACGTAATTTCTTTGATCAATTCACACGGCATTAATAATAATATTTGTGTACAAGATAAACCTAGCACAGAGGAACGATAAGAAGACGCTTAAAATAAAAGCTTAACTAAAATGGTTCTAGGTAACGAAACTTTAAATTTGGATTTTAGAGTTGCACTTTCAGTGCTATTTATTATAATTTTCTTAAATAATGCTCGTTTTATATACTTTTTCAGAAAACACGTAGTGACGGAATGCGAGTACAAAATGAAGGCCCTAAGAACGACTTGTTTTTTTTTCGTCGGCGGGGGGCAATCAGGAGCAAATCGTGCGGAAGCCGCCCGAAGTTATCTGGCGAGGAATTTGGACAAGGATCAGCCTCATTTCAATTTGAGGACGATCGCTGTAAGCTGGTATGTTAAAATTCGCAATTTTAATAGGTAGACACGGTACTTTACAAAGGTAAAATTATTATAATTTTAATTGATAAATTTGATAATAATATGATGCATGACAAAATAATATAAATTTTCATTAGTGTAAATCAGAGTGCGTAGCTGTAATAGTGATTGAGTGCATTTACAGTAGCAATTCGTATCCATGAAATATTTGTACCTACGATGGTGAACAAATATAACAACCCGCTGAATGACTGTAATTGATTAAGGTAAAAGCTTATTGTGATAATATTTACCATAACTTGTAGGCATTATACAAATGTAGTATTGACGGTAGTTTTAATTAAAAGACTGTAACTATACAAACGGTTCAGTGTTTCTTCTTTTCTATGGCTACATAATTAGTGCAAGATCCTATCGTAAACTTTCGTGCTCCAAACTCTTAATTATGTAGGTAATCAAAATGTGATTTACTAGTAAATTGCTCGGGGTGCATAGGAGTAAAACTCTACCGACTCTACTGCTTAGCAAAACGTTAGATACCTACACCTTTTTTTTTGATTCTGAGAAAAAATGCTGTTACGCACTATCCACCGTGCCATTGGGACGACACGGCAGGGTGTATGGGACTCTCCTCCTCCATTCCTTCCCTCCTATATGGGACCGAAGGAATGGAGGAGGCACACCGATTAAAAAACCTCCGGTATTCCCTTAACTGCCAGACAGCGGGTGCTATGGGAGCATAGTGTGAACCACGGCACCCGCTGGCCAGCAGGGGGCACCAGGACTACCCCCGTTCGGCAAGAGCCTTGCCAGGGCGCCAGCCGCCCCCACGAGTCGGGGAGACATTCTGCGAAAATGCTCCCCGAACTCCCACTTTCCTCGACGGTCTTCCCGTCTACGCTGAGACATGCGCCCCGTGGTAGTTACCTACCCCTATCAGTGCATCCCTTTACCATGATTATTTACCTACTCCTTGTTTAGTTTGGGTCTTACCTACTTTTCACGGATTTTACCCATCGAGATCAGAGCCATATAAAAAACTGGAAAAACAATAAATAATAATTACGTGAAAATACTCTCGACCAGATTTACTAAGCAACCCAAGCATGAATAAACTTTTCATTAAGTCAATGTTACCATTATCGATATAATATGCACAATTTTAGGAAGTGGAAGATCACCAACTTTTTATATTAAAAATATTATTATTCACCCACCAGGCTCCTAAGGAAAGTTAGATATAAAAATGGGAAAAATTCACAATATTGCCTTCTATCCCTATCGCATATTTATCACGAAAATAAATGAGTTTTATTGATACAAATATTATCTCGGCTCAACAGGAAATGGGATTGAATCCAAACGAAACGTATTTGAAGTGAAGTGGAGATTTAAAATAAAGATTTTATTTGATATTGGGAAAAATAATTGCTGTAAGAATATATATGGAGCCTAAGTATCTGTTCTTCTATGAAACTGCATATTATTATTGGTTTGCTTTCCGTTCTTATGTAGTTACTTAGTTTCAAAAACTCAAGTTCACATTTCACCTTTTGTTGCTTCAGCGGTTACCCAAAAGTGCAAATAAGTTATGAAATTTGTTTAGTTCATTAATTTAAACCATTTTAAGTTATTAATTTTAATTTGGACCTGCAAATTGACAGATATTTAAAAGTTAGACATTTGGACAGTCAGTATTACAAAAATATTGAACTAGCTACGTTGTCGCCGTAATTAATACCTTTGACTATTTTCTATGGCAGCTCATAAATGATGTCAAAGAGACCTACCTACTAAATGTTATAATATTTATTTATACTGGACCTTGCGGTAGTTGTAATGTAATTTTCAGCGTAATATCGATCCGGTGAGGCAAAGTATTGCTACCGGGTCACTAAATTCACAGTATGTAGGTAGGTAAGTATTCAAACAACTTTCTAGATGCTTTCCGACTTTAATGCAGCATGTTTGTACGGAAAATTTTTAATATATTAGAAAAGTTGCGCGTCGGGACGAGGCAATGCCGAGCTCGAGGCACCGACTTTAAAATTTGTTGCTATATACCTTGTTTTATTTTTATTTTAATAGGATTAGGAGAGCTTTTAATGCGGGAAATAAACAGTTGTGGTTTTAAAAGTTCATTAAGAACAATCGTTAAGATAATGTCCGTGGTTAATTAGGCGGCTTGAGGGCACGACTCGCGCATCTTTTAACCTGTAACGATGCTTTTCAGTTGACAAAGCTATGAAACTAACTTAGTACTTAATTAATTGTTTCTTTTGACTTTTAGTTTTAAATAAGTGAAAAATAATAAATATTCACGTCCAAGCATTCCACATGTTAAGTTAATATCCTGCAAAAAAAGTTTATGATATTGTCTGTTTAATAAACAATATTATTATTACCTAAGTAATTAAGGCTAAGTTAATAGTGATTGTGCCTACATCCCTCGTTACAAATCAATCTAGTACCTAGCTTCAACAAGTATAACTTACCTAATAAGGCACACTTATTTAATATAAATGATAAGCAAGTTTAAGATACTGACGAGTGCAACAATAAATCCTACACAGCACAAAATGCAAATACACTACCAATATGCTACATACGGCATCCATAATCAATTTAAAGTAAAAGAACTTTATTTAATTCCATATCATTAAAAAAAATGCTAAATTTTTGAAGAAATAAATCGTAATAGGTATTATGAGCTAGCTTCATGTAAGATTTTAACATAATTTTACTTAATAAATAAGGTACAAGAAAATTTTGAATAGAAGTCGTGAATGAGATAGAAAAGATTTACAGAAATAATACCGAGACGGCTCGAGATGTTGTCTAGAACTGCGCAAGGACCGTAGCAAATTCAATCTGAAACAGCTTTTCAAAAATTCATGAACTAAGGATCGCTACTTCGCTGCGAGCAAAACAATGCCCTGTGAAAATAACTATGACGAGACTCGGCAACACGGTTTAAAAATGATAACTCTTTTGTTTTTCTGATACAATATTGAGAGTTAAGCTCACAAGATATTATAAAGTATATTGGTTTATTGTGAGATAAGGTGTATTTAGTCAACTTTATCTAAAGATGCCCGCGACGTCCCTTTAAAATACAGATAATTATAACAAATAAAAATTACAGACAAATTGATCGTCCCGTTCTCAAGGAATGATCTTTTATAAATATTTTAAGTTAAAATAATAGATTTTTACTTTTATACAGTTGTGACATTCGTGCAAGTGGAATAAAGTACCTAGTCTCTGCCTACCCCTGTAGGAACGAGGCGTCACGGTATGTATGTATGTATGTGACATTCGTCATCACCATCATCATCAATAATACAGTCCACTGCTGCTTGGGAGAGCCCAAGGCGGTCCGCTGTCACCGTTATTTATTATTTGTTAAAACTAAAAATACTTAGGTAGGTACCTAGTATTTATATTTGAACCTTTCGATCAAAAGCCACGCTGGAAATATAGTGACGAGCAGTACAACTGTGTATGAAAAGTAAACAATAATTGTGTTTGCTTCTCAATGCAGGTAATCCACAAAAAATGTCTATACTACAAAAATAAGTCTTAAATTGCTGAAAGTGCGAAGTTTGCACGTAACACATGTCATGTTTCAAAGGTTACTGAACAATGCATCTCAGATTTTGAATGGAAAAGGAATGGAACCTTAAGTTCGTTTAATCTCTAAATTTCCAAAGTTTTTTCAGTTTGATTGCAGTAACCATTGTCCTCCAGGTTGCCGGCATAAAAGATCACAAAAAAAAATTGCGAAATATTTTTGCATAAATTATGTTCAGAATTTTGCCGCTTCTCAATGAGGATCAATGGTATTGTGGACGGTTTCTTGTTTGCATCTCAATAAAATTCAAACCCTTTGTTTTGAATTGAACGCCCGTTAGCATAAATGAAGTAGGTACTGGGCCCAGATTTTATACAATAGGTACATTAGATATAATGTTGAATTAACATAAACAGGGTGTTAGTTAATTACTTGTTTACAACACTGAAAATATTGCGTTCAATAGTTAGTGATTACATGGAGCCTTAAACCAGAAAAATAAAAAAACAGAACAGAAGTCTATCCGTCACCCGTCCGTCTGTCCGTTGGTGCATCAGGCCGTCCGTCAGTTAGTTTGCCTGTCTGTCTGACAAGTTTTGATACAAATAGATAAGCAAATCAAATTAAGTATGTGGGGTACCTAGTTACCTACTTTTGATTAAAATCCGAAAATATTTGATTTGTAAGTTCTGCTTTATTACCCTTTTCCTGATTACTAAATTTCATTTACAGATTTAAATTGACCAGATGTGTGTCAATATAGTCATCACCAAGTCTCGCAACTCAGTTCTTCTACCCTAAAAATTTGTGAGATCCATGTAATACCAAGTCGGTTAATTTATTCAGTCCCTACTAAAGAGACCTCCTGTCTTAAGTTATTACGTAATTAGCTAACCTAACAACATATTATAACGCCCATATCAAAATAAAAATCGTTTATGTCATAAATAAATAAATTGACTTGGCATTCGCATTAACCCATCAATTTAGTATAATCTGTATTACTTGTGAGAAAAATTGTGTTTTATGCATATTATATTGAAACCAACCGTTGAAGAGTTACCTCCTGCTTAGACGATCCTGGCTGGATCATCAGAACTCTACTACCAGATTATTGTATTGTCATTCGACTTACACAAGTATGCAAAATTTCAGCTCAATCGGTTGAAGATTATCTGCTCCAAATTGAGTCGCAAGATTCCACCCGGACAAACATACTTACCTACATAATATATACATACACACACTTACACATACACTCATACATACATACATACATTGCAAGTTAAATAAAAGGTTGTATTATACAATAATACAGGTACACTGATTCATTCGCTGCAATGTAACTTTGTAATCCTATATATTTCCTATACGTTTATATGGAATTACAAAGTTATTTATGCAGTTGGTGTATCTAGAAAACTGGACCGAAATTGCAAAATATTTTAGTTTTTTATTGATTTATACACTAAACACTAATTGTATGCTAAATTTGAAGTTTCTATGTCTGCTAGAAGTACCTTAACATTTTGATGATCGTTAAGTCAGTGAGTGAGTGAGTGACAAAATTAAGAAACTTTGACTAGTTATAATTCTTAAACTACTGGTTCAATTTGAATGAAATTTGAAATATAGAGTGTTTATCCGATGCCTGCTTGGTTACAGAAAATTCAGGCTTCTAGTTTTATCCACAACGAAGTTAAAGGGGGGTCGAAAATGGCCTGAACTGCTTCGAGAAAAGATGGTACGGCCGTGCCGCTTTTTTTGCTCGACTTGGTGGGGGCACTGCCGTGCCCCCAGATGCGTCCTTAGGTTCAACTTCTATTTCTTTAATTTTCAGTGTTTGATGTTAATACAAAATAGATTTTTCAATTAATTAGAACAAATATTAATTTTTTGTACTAACCCTACTAAATTTATGCTTTTTTTTACTTCTTTCCTTTTTTTCTCGACCCATACCGGACAAACACTGTCGCATCACTAAACTGTTAGTAATGTCAAGTGCTACCTAAATGCCAAGTGATTAGCGTTGTGTGATTATGATAGAAGCCGCATGAAATTTCCCAGGGTTATCTACGTATCTATCTATAGCCATTCAATCAGATTGTCCAAGTAATTATAGTATTGATACCTGGTTTCAATTGAGATAAATTAAGTACACTTGAAGATTAATTAATGGCATTGTCTTGCCGGGATCCGGATGAACACAGACCCGGGAGCATCTTGTGGCAAACTTGTAAAGGCATCTCTAACTTAAACGTAAGTTTTTTGATAAGTCAGTGTTTAAACGATAGGGAGGTGGGGAGTTACAGGTGGTAAGGGTATGAGAGGAGGTCACGTAGTGATGGGTCGTTGGTGAAATGTCGATATTTGATTTTTTGAAGTCGATAGCGAGTTTTCGCATTAAATAATAAATGAATTCGACAAATTGTTCCCTACGAATCTTTCCGGTGGCTACTACTCTGTAAATTATGTGAATAGTAAAAAAAAAAACTTAAACATCTATACAAAATAAAAAAAAAATTAAATGATTCTAAATATGTGTATTTGAACAAGAAGGTGCTTTGCCATTTTTTTAACAGTTCCAAAATAAGAAAATAGATAATCAGGCCT
This sequence comes from Pandemis corylana, assembly GCA_949127965.1. Taxonomy (NCBI): domain Eukaryota; kingdom Metazoa; phylum Arthropoda; class Insecta; order Lepidoptera; family Tortricidae; genus Pandemis; species Pandemis corylana. The sequence continues at coordinate 25,088,273 of OX421850.1, forward strand.
ATTGTCATATTGACTTCTTAAAAGCGGAAATAGTCTTTTCACCTCACTTGCTCGAAAAGGCTGTCTTTCTCCTTCAAAACCGGCGTGAAAAGTGCTTTTTCCCCGCTTGCGTGGAAAAGGTTTTTGAAATTCGAACGTGACGATGACCACCATTGCCCCCTACTCATATACTCAGAAATTAGAACTTTGAACTTCGTATGTTATCGTCTCGCTTATACGAATAGTACTTAATTAGGTGAATGAGAAGGACGGAATAATACGAACTTCAAATGTCGAACTTGTTATCAGACCCCTAACTTTTTCATCCGTTAAAAAAAAACAATGTCACGTTCAGAAACGCGATCCGGTATTCATTATTAATTTATTTTAAAATCCGTTACTTCCTAAGTTACTTTCAAGATTTGCTAACTTTCGTTGCTAAAAGAAAAAACTAGGTATATTGGTTTTTATTAATTATTTTAATTTGTGGCTAGCCACAAAAATAGCAACCAAGCAGGAAAAAACAGATATTATGATGCAAATTCAGAACGCGCCCCATTCTTTTTAATTCAGTCTAGTTAGTGCGATTTTTTAACTTTCTTTTTAAAAATATATCTATGATTAGAAAATAAAAAGTTTTTAGAGATTGCTCGTCGGGAAACCGAAAAGTTGATCAAAATTGTTGTTTGGTTTATGATAAAACAGTATAAGACAGAAGAAATTAATGTAATAGAAAAATCAGAAAAAATAGTTTTACTTATTAGATTATTAGACTAGGCTGTATGGGCTTAGATCCTTTTACCTTTCTTATTTAGAAGAAAAAGAATAAAAACACTGATTTACTATTAGACTGTTTTTCTTTCATCCACCATTTTTCTCGCTGTAGTGAGGTGAAGAATTGTGTGTTTCGCTCGGCAGCAAAGTTGTTTAGTATCTCGTGCCTTGAAACCCTCGCGACGCTCAGGATTCTTCTTTTGAACCAGTATCCTTCGCTTGCCGGGTTTCAATTCAGGCACTCGCACCAAACAAACACTTTGCAGCCTTGCATAACGAATAACTATTGGTATTCTAAGCTGTACAAAATGACATTAAAACCTTAGATTATTAATAAAGTTTTATTTTGGCCTACTATAATTGTATACAATCTTTAGTGTATACAATCAGTGTTGACAAAATTGTAACCCAGATAGTTAAAATTTCAAAACCTGTCATACATAAACATACTTTTTCAATAAGAATGTTAAGTAATCGGAGACTAAGAAGATAATGAGATTTGCTTTTTATATAAAAAAAATATAAAGAATAAAAATAGAGCCGCCTTCAACTTCAGTCCAAATCCGCCTATAGATTTAATTATAAAATGTATTAATTATTATAGAAATTTCAAATAAAAATATCTTTTATATGTTTGAAGCCGGTGCCTCAACCCGCGCCACCAACCACGCTCCCATCACAACATCGTTATGTTTAAGTGTGGCATGCATGGCAGAAGTGGACCGCTGAGTGAGGATTTGTTATAATTGTGGGACCACGACTAATACGCACTAATGCTAACTGTTCATCACATTTTACTAAATAATATTTTTCCCGATGCAAGAACGTTTTTTACTTAGGGAGGAATTCTCTTTGAAGGTACTTTCTTTATCAGCTCTACTTTACCATACTTATATGGTAAGTCTCTCTTCTCTTTTTCTGAAGTCGGTTAAAAATAATGTAATAATTACTTTATTTTTGAATTACTGTAATTCATCGAATCCAGCTTAGGAATAAGCCGTAATTTTTTTTCAATTTTATCAAATATCATCCTTTTTCAAAACTCTCATGAATCGAACATCACTACATAGTATAAAACAAAGTCGCTTTCTCTGTCCCCATGTCCCTATGTCCCTATGTCCTTATGTCCCTATGTATGCTTATATCTTCAAAACTACACAACGGATTTTGATGCGGTTTTTTTTAATAGATAGAGTTATTCAAGAGGAAGGTTTTTATGTATAATTCTACGCAGACGAAGTCGCGGGCAGAACCTAGTAATATAATTTTATATATTATATAAACAAGATCTCGTGCACCTAACTCGTCATCATCAGGCGGTCAGTAGCATTGATAAGGATGTATTTGGGTATCGAGCATGTCTGCCGGATTCACCCGCAAAGTTGGGCGCTCTCAAACTCACGTTCAGGGGTCAGGTTACTGTGCTCCGTGGAACTGCTCCATTAATGAAGGACTGTATCAATGAAAAAATTACAATGATGATAATTTTCCCAACAAAATCAATTTAAAATGATTTAGCGGGATATGATTATCCTTATTTCCATTAGGTGTAAAGTGACCGCTTGGAATACCCAAAACAAAATGACTATAATCAACTTCTCATCGACAATTGGACTATAGACAACGGCACGTCACTTTGAAGCAACAGGGTCTTGGACGCGTGCGCGTTGCCACCCCAAGTCGCATAAATGCCCGTGCGGGTCTGTTTGGCGCTCAGAGCCACGTCCGCAGCCGCCGCAGCAGTCTCCAGAGCCCGCGACGCGACTGCTACGGCCTCGTAGCAATGTTCATATCACCTGAGTGAAATTTCATCGCAGTCCCGAACGGTTGACTGAAAACAAAAGAAACTGTACTTTTTTCTATGGCCATGACTTTGAAGTGATGAACATTTTGTGCTGTGATTGTGACCAGTGCCGGTTTTAAAAGGTTAGTGGATACTCAACTATTTTAGTGTGTTATTTATTTATGAAAAATGTTTCTTTAATTTTTGTTTTGGTTTTTATTTATATTATTAATGTTTTTTTTAGTTTTTTTTTTCAGGAGTTTTACAGTTTGCTGTAGAAAAATAAATCAAGGAATTTGTTATACTCTGCGCGAGCTAGTAAAATTTGTAAATTTAAAGTATTTTATTTTGTAAATTTTTCATAATTTAAATAAATTTCTATGAGTTATTTATTATCTTATTTTTTTTTACTGAGTACTAAAAGTAAAAACTAATTTTCTGCACAACAGGTTTTAACATTTGGCGTAAGAATTAGAGTAATTATTTTATTAATAGATTTTAATTTTTTATTCTGTTTATTCGTTAATTTTAGCACTAACTGTCAAAGGACTTTTATGATGCTGTATATAATTTTTGCGGGGCGAGCGCTCTAGGAAGAAGGACTACGAAATAGTCCGAAACTTGTCGAGCATCACTCGACTTTTTATACGTGAGTTATCCGTTTATGTGTAATGACGAAAAATAATGTTTAGATATTTATATTTTATGCAAATATTTAAATAAATTATTCAAAGGGTAACCAAACAAACACAACAGTACCTACTGAAAGCCAAATAAAAAAAATAGGATCAAACAGCAGCTTATTGTGTGATTAGGGTTTGCTATGCGAAAAATTTGTTTCGTGCTTATGTACAGGGGCGTGCAGGGGGTTCTGACAGAGGGTAGGCATATTGACAACAAAACTGCTTATATGCCTGTAAGGGATGAACGCGTCTGCTTATGTATATGTTTTATTCTACTGTAGTTATTTTTATTTTGACCACGAAAAAAGCAACAGGGTGATATTAAAAACTCAGCACAACATAACGTAAAATATATTTTGTTTAAAGTATTATAAAAAAATATTAAAGTATATATCTTCGTTTAAAGTGACACAAAAATAATACATTTTAGGCGTTCCGATCAACTATACTCCTTGTTTTTGTATCTGACTTGGATGTGGCACACATTTTCGATTAAAAAACGCATTTAGGATTTCGATAAAACGTGGTTTTATTTGGATAATTGTCGCCGTTAATTAAGTTTTGAAAGAGAAAATTGAGAAAAACACAACCACGGAAGTAACAGCAACTTGAAGCACAAAATTGTCCTTTTCGTGGTCCTTGACAGATTGAATGTGACAATAAGAATTCGCAACGACACAAATTTGATTTGCGAAAGCAATATACATCAATATCCTGTGCTTTAACTGTCAGAATGTCCGTTTGAAATATCGACAGAAAGACTTCATCTAGCTTAATTTAACCTTTGTCAAATTCACCACGACCAAATACAGTACCTAAAATTAGATATCGGAGCTTCGCCGTGTTTTTCCATTGATTAACTGATGTCATCTCTTATCGGTCCACTGCCACCGAAAATTTAAATACATTAGGCACATTCATAAAGAAAGCTTGCCCACCACGGCCTTGTTAAAACAAAGATGAAATCCCAAGACATACATTATTACAGTAACACAAAAAAAACCATTTCAGCGATCGAGAAAAAGTGGTCATATCTGAGTTTGCTTTTGCCCTAGAGATGTCGTGGATGCAAGCTTAAATCCCGACCGATTCATAGAACATTTTCTTTGTTATTTATTTTTTGGTCAAATTACCAAACTACCTGTATAATCAAAGAAAAACCTGTGCTGAACTTGCGATTAGAAAAAAAAGAAGAACAACTGCGGCAATAAGAAAAACATCTTAAAAATAATTACCAATTAGTTTTGCGAATATAATATTTATTTCAAAACTTTCGTCACTGGAAAGTACCTATCCGTGGGAATCTTCAACACAAAACGTAAAAAATTATGCAAACAATGTCACGCCTATTTAATAAAGCCTCCTTAAAATTCATCCAGAACAATTTCGAACTTCTTAATTCGCAATGCAAATGAAGTAAACGAGATATGACATTATAGATCTATTTAAAAGCGCTTAGAGCTGAAGAATAACAAAAATGATGTGTAAGTTTAATTCAGTTGATCGTTCAACAGTTTTACGTTAATTTATGTGTGTCTGGCTGATGGAGCACTTGGGAGCAATGCATTAAAATAAAATTATAGTCTTTACATGAAGGCTTCTGATGAAGTATCGAAGCTCGCTCTTTGCGAAGTTGAGGCGGAGGCAAGCAAGCAGAATACAGCTCCGCGGCGGTATTGGCAAATGCGGAATGAATGTAACCTACCGGAATAAAGTTGTAAGCGTGAAAGCGTGAGCTACGACATTTCACACCACCTGCTTCAGACCGTACATTAACGTACGTGGACGGCATATCAATAGCCGAATTACAACTTTTTATATTTACCACATTCCCCAAATTTCGCCTCTGTGCACAGAATAACTAATTATTGTTTTTTATTCCTGCGTTCAGTAAACAATTTCCGCAGCCGCTTTCATAAAAATTACACGCAATTTGATTAAGGTTCAAATTCGGTTTGTTACCTCAAGTATCTATATTACCAACACACTTATTAACTTCGGTTCCTTTATGGAACAAAGACGTTTTATAAATTAATTTATTTTTTGTAAATTTTAATCTTGATAATTTATTTTGTGGAGGGCTGGGGACCGCTGGGGGCCACCCCGTGCAAATCGGTAAAGGTGGGGAATTAATCTAATGTCAAAGCGTTCCCTAATATAATAGGAAAAGAAAACTTATCTTCAAACACGATTTAATCATCAGATTCTGTATATGGATACGACGTGCGAATAGTACTGAGGTATGAGACCTTATTTTTATTGAACTGAAACCCAGTGGTAAAAATACATAAGTAGGTACATTTTGATTTAAAATGTAAAATTCCTCTGTAAAATAATTCAACCCACATTATTATTATTTTAATACCAGGTGACATTGAATCTTCCGTTTAATTAAAGGTGAACACGGAAAGTTTCATCTGAATCATTTTTCCCGGTAACTAACTCCCTTCCCACTTCCCAGTCCCCACCGTGCCCAGTGCGACGAAATGGGAAATTTCAATTTCGCAGCAAAATTTTATTAAAGTATAGAGGCTTGAGAACCGCTCGAATATAGTTGGAAACAAATAAACGACTTTCCTGGACTTTTTTCTTTTTTATACATAAAAGCGTCGAGTTGATTTATCGTCGGAGCTGCGAGCGATCGCTGGTCTGCGTCAAATCTAGATCGACAGAGCATTTAAATTTATTTTGTTTAGGTATAAGAAAATATTGTACGTTTATTTTGTTCTCGCATAAAAAATACTCATTTTTTTATTGTGCTCTGATACTAAACAACTTATGGATATATTTCTCTTCACATGCTGTTATGGAGCATTTTGAGTTATTAAAGATTAGTAGGTAACTATAACTATATTCCGGGACCATGCACGCAATAGATTTAAATAAATCAAATAGATGTTATGATTTAAAAAAAACTTTAAATACGCCGTCATTACTTTGTTGCTTTATATTGCTTATTTTATGCAAACGTAATTCAACTATTGCCAAATATGTTTTTAGAACTGTTTAGTTTTATATCCGTCTTCATAGCTAGTTTAACTTCAGAGACTTAAAGCGCTGACTGCTTTTAAAATAGTTCAAGAGCCGTCAAGACGAAGAAGACGGATGGTACGAGCACCTACTTAATACTCATTTTGTGTTTATGTCTGCCAATACACTCGGCCGTGTTGAACATATTGAATATACCATGATAAGTATTGAGTATACCCTGGACCGCACACGATTATGTGTCATAGTGTCTAAACTACAGATAATTTTATGTTATTCATTGTCCATAATTGTGTATTGTATCTCCATTGTGAGACACCGACGCGTACCATGAAAGTTAGATTGGACTCCAAAAGACACGTGATCGGGATCCATGTCCCATGTATCTTAAATACCTCACACACTCGCGTATCGGATACGTGTATCACGAGCGGCAGGTACAGATGTGTTTTGACACCGTATAGGAAGTTGTAATCCAACTGCAAGCGGTTTTCCCCCGATCATCAAAGGGCATCAGAGTTGCAATGTGATAAGCTGTTAGATTACGTCTAATTATGGTCGTGTATCTATTTAACACGACGATGCTACTAATACGTTACGGCTAAAGTGACCGTCTACACTTAGGTTACACGAGCTCGATACGAGACAAGATAAATACGACTGACCGTGTCGAGGGGCAGTTTCGATCTATTATATAGCTTGTTTGCACGTGTTCAGCGGAACGTACCTTCATCTGCACTACGAGGCTAAATGGAATAAAAACATGTAGTTCGACCAGAAGCAAGCAATGTAAACAAGTTAGCTGTTCAAAAGCTGTGTGGATTTTAAACGGGGCACTAGCGGAATTCCGCCGGTGCCGGTCTCGCGTAACGCGCCAACCTAAAAGGTAAATGGGTCATAAAGGCATATCAATATTGACCGCGCAACTCCCATCCAGCGTACATCATACCCGTTATATTGGCCATATCTCACGGTATGCCGAGAAGCCATTTTTTTTCAACAGTAATTTATGAACGCGTCGCTGTATTTTTATAAACGACGCCACATGTGATTTTTTGCCGTCTAACAATGATACGAAATTTCACTCTGCCTGCATCCTACTAATATTATAAATGTGAAAGTTTATAAGGATGTATGATGAATGTATGATTGTTCGTTACTCGTTCACGTTAGAGCGGCTGAACTGATCTGGATGAAATTGGGAACAGAGATAGATTCTCATACTCATACTCATTTATTAATAATAATTACAGTTATTACATTATCATTCTTATCATTATTACAATTTCAAATAGAATATAATAAATTTATTTCGCAAAAAATACATCAGCAGTATACAAAAGTGATTATTTGGCAGACCCCAAACTAGGCAGAGCCTGTATCTTGGGACCTTGGAGTGCAGTATAGGTACAAGACAAATTAGCTTACAGTGGTTAGTAGACGTCAGTTAGAAGTTAAGGTAATTTCAAACTAAAATAAAAGAATAAAATTGATAAAATAGAAGCGAAACACAAAAATAAAACAGGCTTAAGACCTTGTGCGTGAGTGTGTATGTGTGTGTGTGTGTGTGTGTGTGTGTGTGTGTGTGTGTGTGTGTGTGTGTGTGTGTGTGTGTGTGTGTATGCGTGAGCATGTGTGTGGGTGTGTGGGTGTGTGTGTATGCGTGAGCATGTGTGTGTGTGGGTGTGTGTGTATGCGTGAGCATGTGTGTGTGTTCACGTATATAGTTAGGAGTTGACGCGAAGTAGTGCCTCCATGTCATCGTATGACAAGAAAGCAAGCCATTTTCTTACAATTAATATGAGTTTACCTGTCCTGCAGCGCTGAACACTGTGCACTTTACAAACAGAGTAATAAATACGTAAGGGTATGAAGGCAGGGAAACGTTTTGCGGGAGTGGATCTGGTCTTTGGTAAGGCAGCTCTAAACCTATGTCCGGTCAGTAGCTGAGTGTAACTTGGCAGTTTTGTGACAACGCTGTGCGCTCAAACCACAGCTTTTAATATACCTAAAGTCGATAAAGTGCGTCAGTGGGAAAACGAAAAGGTTTATTTGAGCATCACTGTAATGACTGCACGCTGCGCCCGTTCCAACTGTAGCAGAATCGTTTTTGGGGCGCTACCCCAGGACAGCACATAGTATATTACAAGGTCGATTCGTACAGGGCATAGTAAACCATGCGAAGCACTTGCTCCGAGGCACAACTTCGAAGCTTCTTCATGACATAAGAAAAAATTACAATTTAAAATTAAAAAAAAACCGCAGCACTAAAAAAAATGTCTTGATGTCAGTAAGTAGTAGGCTTTGACTGTCAGGGAAAAAGTATGTCGAATGTATAGAATGTGTGCTCGAGGATTCTAGGCTAGAATAGCACATGAAACGGCTATTTTTTATCCCGAAATATTGTGTAGTTCCCGCAGGATAGCGATAGACGAATTCTTTGCAGACGAAGTTGCGGGTAGCAGCTAGTTTTATATAAATAATTAATAAAATAACATTACAATGGACCTAACTCACATTCGGTATATTATTATAGTTTTGACAATTCATTGTCCGCTTAACTCTTGTCCATCAATGAACATTAAAGGTGCTTATAAATATTATTTTTAGAACAATTTCATTAATTACCCGCAGCTTATTTATTTGAACAACAAAATCCCTTTTAATTACTAAGTCGATGCTGTGTAATTACGGGGCGCAGCGTGAACAAAAGGATAAATACAAACATAAGGGCTATTGTTCCATTAAATCTTTAAATATTTGATGTCTATTAGAAATGCCAATTATGTAGGCTTTCCTGCCGTGATTATTATAGGCTGTAGATAGAAATGGGGTTGTACATAGTTGTATTTTAATTATTAATTTAACTTTAATTGTATTATAATTAAAAATCAAGTATATAAAAAAATATACCTATAGCTAACTAGCTTGCGCTCCTATATTTACTCTCGTAAAAAAATTAAAACCCTGTAAGAGTTCCATGAATCCGTTATTAAACTAAATAATTACATCAGGCTTCGTTGTGTGTTGCTTGACGACCAATCTATGAGGACAGACTGTTCTATAAGTACCTAGTTGAAGAAGATATTAAAAGAAAAAAAAACAACCTATTCAATATCCCAGTACCCGATATTCCCAATACCGATTTTATTAAAATGTTTTCCAAACATCATACTTTAACTCGCACTCGTATTAGCACAGGGGACCTTTTTAAATTTGGCAGTGTTGCGCCCGGCTGATAACACTTTATGTTCACAAAGAGTTGTTTTAGGCTCCACTTTACATAATGAACTGGTATAAAGTCTAAACGTGAATAGGCTATGTGTAACGAAACAAAACAAACAATTTATTAATATTATGATGTACTCTGGCAATGTTCTAGTTTTCAGTATTATTTAGAAATGTAATTTCTAACGGGTAAACCGTAGAAATAAGTACAAAAATCACGCCTTTATCCCTTACGGGGTAGACTGAGCCTAAGGTAACAAGACCTAGGCGACGTCTAGCATGATTGTAGGCGTATAGGTGGAAAGGGGAATCAAAATAGTGATGGGTTGCTAGCCGCATCGCATATAACGTGATTCCTAAGATTTTCGCCTATCCCTCTATGGGCACCATCTGCGCGGGCAGGGCAGAGAAGCAACTGGTACCTACATCCTATGTTATTTCTTTGCGCCCAAACCAGTATAAAAGTAAAAAATCGGGAAGTAAAATTCTCGATTCTTTGATAGAATCTACTTTGTTGATACCTATTTATAGAAGCGTGTACCTAATTCAAATTTATTTTATAAACTAAACATAGTACGCGTGAGAAGTTTTTAAATTTTCAAATAGGAAACAATAAATAAAATTTGCAGATGTTTTCTACATTATAAAATTTTAAGTTAAATGCATTCAAAGAGAAATTGTCGTGAAAGTAGGTTAAGTACTTTACTTAGAAGAAAAAAACGAAAAAAAATATTTGCTAGTTTTATTCGTGCCAGCTTTTGTAAAGTTAGCTAAGTAACTTAGGTGATATATTATTTCAACGGTAAAAAACGTCTCAGGCAAAACTACACCTAAAAGCATGATGCTAATAAATCACCTAAATAATATTCGTAACTGATGAGTCTTTTTTGTTGTTACCACTTACTATCCAATGTTAAAATAAACAACATTACAATGACACAATGTCTTTGCCATCGGTGTGTTGTGACATTACCGGTCATTGACACTGACTGTAAGTAGTGGACTGTCGCATTCTTTGTGTCTCATCCATTCATCCCAATTCTTTGTGACATCAGGATCCATCCAGGTTGCGAGCTCTATTGAATTAACGCCCGATACCTTACAATAGGGAGTACAATAATAGAGATAGATCTCAATAACACGGAGAATGAGGGCTTTATTTTTAACTCGTTTTTACTAACTTCACAGGTTTATATTTATTTAGTCATCCAATATAAAATTACATCATCACTTAAAATTAATGTCAAAGAATTTACAACTTAGAGCCCTTAACGTGCTGGTTGTCACTGCAAGTATTAAGGAATGGATAGTTTTAGGTATTGCCGTATTGAGTCTAAATTTAATGCACTTAACTAGCTTATGATTGGAATATTTTATTTCCTGTCATTACTCAAAATTGATTTCAGTCGCGTGCACTTCATAAAGACAAAAAGACAGACTGCCCTGCTGTAATTGCCATCTGTTTTCGGATATTTGAGGTGGTTAATCACTTACGTCATAATTAACCGACTTGACAACAAAATCAACAAGCAGCCTTTTTGGTAAGTTAGGTGCCTACTTAGTTACTTTCTTTTTTTGTCTGACCTGTCTCAAAACTCTGTGCACGCCACTGATTGATTCAGAATTCACATTCTACATTTTTACTTATTTTTCTTTCACAAACGCCAAAAAGTAACTCTGAAGCAAAACTTATTAGTGATCGATTGTAAATTTACAAACAATATTTTTATAAAAAGCTACGGATTAAAATTTTCAGAAAATGTATTTTCCATTTGTGATCAGAAAAGTTTACGTTGTAAGCAAATGATACGTGTTTCATTTTAATTTGGTGCGGATGGTTTATTTACATTGCTTGGTGGAACAATTGTGAAGATTATTTTGTAGAAATAAACAATAGGCGTGCGGGCCGGGACTGGGCGCCCCTGATAACGCGGCACGTGAGGACGAATACGTTAGCGATACACCGACTTTTAGCTGATGTTGCTGACTTGCCGATAATGACATCCCTTTTATACATAAGTTTAGCCATAAAACAGGAAATTTCAACCTCGAAGCTCTCAAACTCGACTAGCACGGGAAACCGATCACTTATTTTAAAGCGATTTGTTCCGGAGACGCATTTGGTTTAACTACCGTTTTTTAAATTGGTTGACGTATATATATGCCTTTATCGATTTGAGAGCCATCCTGCTTTTAAAAACTATATTCCAGAACTAGGATGGTTAAAAACGAAACGAAATCATTAAGGGAGCCAGCAAAATAAAAAATCAAAGGTTCATTTTGTAAATAGGCCGATAGAAAGGCCATCATTGCCAAGAACAATGTGCTCCAAGAAACTTGGTAGAAAGTCATTTATTACATGTCCTAATATATTTATACATATAAATAAAATCCACGTTCAGTGGCCAAATAATTCAAATAATTGAATTAGATATTAAGTATTTCCCATGACGAAAAAAAAAGAATACAAAACAAGCGATCTATTATGGTCCTCGTAAACATGTAAACATAAGTATTATTCTTAAAAAGTTTCATTACACCGCGATTCCATTGTGAACGTGAGTTGTATGCAGAAAGTTTAAAATTCATGCATTCTGCAGCGTTATTCTGCATTTGAACGATTCAATGCAGTATGTCACTTGAGCTCTCGCCACTCATTCGTATGCTGAGATTAAAGCCAGATTGACGTTGTAACGGCGGTACCTACCGGTGCAGTTTTATTTAACCTTAAGCCTTTTTTGACCCCCCTATAGTGTACGTTTATGAAACAAAAACGCCTCGAACGTGTTCGCGAAGACGCCTTAATTTACTACCTACGGAAAAATTGGCAGCGCCACTAATAGCAGGGATCAAATGGGATGGGATGATCAGGGAAACAAATGTCATGACATGGTATTTTGACACTTCAACGCAAACGCAAAGTTAACGAACTTCAACAAAAATCTTACACTTAGCGGTTAAAACGCTGATAATCATTTTAGTCTTTTAATCACTAACATAACTTTGGCAAAGCAGTGCTAGCTCAGTTACTTTGTCCCTTTCTTGTTTCATAAAGAAATACACACGAATGGTCATGATACAACCTATGTAATTGTTGCTTAAGCTCGGATTTGAATTAGCCTCTTGTAGTTAACCAATGTGGGCATTCCGTATACCAACTGAACATTCTGATTGAATTATCTAGATAAGACTTACAGCTTAATTAGATTTTACCTGCGCCTGCGGCTTTCTTTTATGTAAAGCTGATTTCCAGCCATGAAGATGCAACAAACAATCAGATAAGCTTTCAGATTTTTATTGAAACTGCGAGTTAGACACACCTTTCAGATAGATTTATTCATGTCAAGATTTAGTAGCAAATCTTCGACAAATCCTTCATCAAAAAAATCTGCTTAAAAATACAAAACAAAACCTTTAAGGTTCATTTGAGCGTCCGTATTTACCTATTCCTGAAATTACATTTTCTTGTCCGTCTGGAAAAGGTAGGGGGAAAATTTCTATTTCCTCCAGTCGGCGCAATTTAAATGATTTTCAGTTAAAATTGCATTTTCAGTTAAAATTGAATGCTAGTGCACTGCAACGTCAAAAGGTGAAAGATTACTCAAAGCATTTTGTATTTTATTAAAAGCTAAGTGATAAATTACTATTCCTGCCTAATGCTCGGGTCTAAAGCATACTTTTTTGCAAGAAGTACTTAGTACTAGAACAGTATTGTTTTCCACCACAACGCTTAATTAATTATATTTTACAGGAATAGATTACCTTACCCGTGTATCAACAAGATATTGTTAGAAATATGCGCCGGATATGAAATAGAGATCTATAGAGAATGTGAAATAGAGACTCTAAGCTGCGTTCTTGTGATATTATGGGCGATGGTAGTTTACTATTAACATGCCTGCTTTATTAGTTGACTCTTCATAATATGAAAAAAAAAAATAACTTTTTGTTACTCATTTGAACGACAAGACATAGGAAGCATTGAGAAGAAGATCCCATTATTAAACTAAGTTAAACTTGGTTACTTGTTATGGTAGGTATTGGCTCTACTACAAATTACATATGAATACAAAGTTAAGTTACTATTCTGTGTCGCCGAGGTACATATTAAATATTTAACAAGCTTGAAATATAATACCCTTTAGGGCTTGCCCCTGTTGCTAGGCTACGCATGCACCCTCTTTGGGCGAGACTGAGACCAAATTTTACCAGATATTCTACAAATTTAAAAGACTTATGTGTGATGAACGCTTAATAAAATTTAGTTACGAATGTCACGGTTAAAATGTTAATGTTGTACATCGTAAACTATATTTTATACAAAATTCATGAACGCATTAAAATGTCGTTAAAAGTTTTCTAATAAACGTGCTTCATGTATTTTGAATGAAATTGAATATTGTGTAATAAAAGTATTTACGAGGGAAATAAGGTCAATCTGCGAGTGAGTCGAGCAAATGGTTACAAAGGAGCAATGTAACTTTCAGTATTTACCGCAGATGCGTGCCCATGAAGTTTTCGTTAACGAGGGTTCCGGCGAAATGAGGTAGCTGACCTTTGTAGCCACCGACGCAATAGATTATGAAGTATCGCAGACTGGCTGGTAGTTTACAATGAGTCCAAACCGGAAACTGTAAGCTTGAACCGAATGTAATATGAGCGGCTTCTTCACATCGTAACACCTCAAAATAATTTATCCATTACAAAGTTCTATAAAAGTCGTATCAGGGAATAAGGTTGGAATTTTATCTCAAAACTCCAATAAAATATCAAGTTTTTATCGTTCTTAGTTATTATACAAAACTACTGCTGCACTTTCCACATAAATCAGATATCACAGAACAAACTATCAACCGCGATCACTGTATATTTTGGCTTTGTACAGGATTTTGTTTCCTGCCTATTTCCATTACTGTATACGGACGTCAATACTCTGACGCGTGAGCTAACCCGTACAGTGAGGTTACACCTTTTGGACAACATTTCCGAACGTCCATTAAAGGATTTGAAGGATTAAACAAGATCCCTTTAAGTCTTATTGCGTTTCGTTTTTCAAAACCCAATGTCACATGTTACGCTGTGTGATCGTCTGTTAGATGAAGTCTGGTCTAGTATCGGTACCTGGTTACATCGCGACCATAATGTTACTCGAACATTTTGAAATGAATTTCAATGAAACGAATACACCTGATTCAAATCTGTATATCGCTAGCGACTGATGATGCTGATTGTTACAGGTTTAGATTATAGGTACTGTGACTATTTTTTTTTTAATCTTCAAACTTAAATGTAGAGTAACTAGGGAAAATGTATGCAGACTCACGCACCAGGCGCTTTATCGTCCCTTGCGGCGCCGTTTACAAGCACCAACCTTATTTTAGGTAAATTTAACAAAGGAAAAGTATTATTTAGTGTAGAATCATTATTTTCTTTTCGTTCTAAGATCTTTATAATATATTATTACTAAGTATTGGTCTCAACGGAGTTATGGTATAGCAGCGGCTCGGTTATTTGTCATTGAATAGATTGTATCCGAAGTATTGAAAATCTCGTTGAATTATAATCATTTTCTAAACCCCGCTTGTCGCTCGCAAAATGAATTTTGAATCCAACAGACTGTGTCTCCTGTGTGCTCCAGGATAATATTCTTATCTTAAACTAAAAAATCGTTAGAGATTTTTATTTTAAAACGGTTTGACGATTTACTTATTATCTTATGGTGATTGCATCTAAGAGCTAGAGCAATTCAAAATTAGTTTTAAGTATCTTTTCTTTTTATAGCACCGACGGGTGATCAATTTTATTATTTGACTATTTTTAACATATCGGAAAAAGTTACATGAACAGTAGGTAAATAAGCAAAAACTTTTACCATATACGAGCTCGATTCGACTAAAAATCGCGAGTGACAGCTTTATTTTAGCATTTGAGAGGATTTTTAGTTACTAACCTGAGCGCACTTCAGTTTCTCCATGATTTTCCAGAAGTGAAAATCTCCTAATTGACGAAATTATCTATATCCAAATGGTTATTCAAATGGTTAATTCTTAGAAACAATGCCAGAAACCGAAGCAGAAATAACAGGTCACTTTTCTTACAAGTTGTATAAAAAGTGACCCACTGGTTTTGTTCGTCAGTATAGATTGCATTCATTAATCGAACACAGACATATTTCGGAAAGTGGTCTGCTTAATGTATTCAAATAATCAGTATCGGGTACAGCGGTTAGTCGATTTAATTAAGTTAAAATAGTTTATTGTTCGAGCTCAATATGACCGTGAGTTCCGCTTATCTTACGGTTGAGGGTTAAAACTAACCAAGCGTTCCAAATGGGCCCGTATAATTTGAGCGTATGAGTTTGACTACAGATTTATTCGTGCACTGTGCAATCGCTTTGATCTCTAAAGTGGTGAAACAGAAAACAGATGTACAGAAACAGAGAAACAGAGAGCAGTGTTTTGTCGTATTTCGGAAAGTCTCTGAAGGGAGCGGGATGCACCAGAACACGTCCGTCTAAACCATCGCTTGTCATGACATAATGTTGAATGCTCCTTAAATCACTGGATAAATAATATTTTCTTCTGTTACTTCTCTCTCTTAAATTTAAGAGCCTAGCTCTTGTCGGTGGAGTAATTGCCATTCACTTCTTCTTTCTGTTATTTATACTGTTCAAAATAATTACGAAATGATTTCGAATTTTCAAAGTTTAGGATTCCCTGATTTCATAATAGGTATCTGCCTTATCTATAAACGTGGAATTATTAATTGTGCGCCCAAATGGTAAATTTGGTGTATCAGGCGTTCCTTTTAAATTATACATGCGGTTTTAAGTAGACACCGGTTCACGACGCACCGGTCCCCTCGACTCGCTTATCTGCGTGATTACGTTTCGATGACCTTTTAAAGATACGAGTAAATTGATTGAAAAATAGATATATTGATGATTCAAATAAATTTTGAACGTGTGACGAGGGTGTCGTTTTATTGAGCAAGTCTGCGCTGAACTCTGGATGCCTACCAATATTTACGTGCAGCATGTATACGACATTTTTGAACACACTTTTCATTTTTACAAGTTTTTATTTAACTTGCAATGTATTCTAAGTATGTTTGTCCGGGTGGAATCTTGCGACTCAATTTAAACCAGATAATCATCAAAAGATTGAGTTAATATTTTGTATACTTAAGTTACCTAAGTTGGTTGACAATACAATAATCTGGTAGTGGAGTTCTGGTTATCCAGCCAGGATCCTGTCTGCAAGAGGGAACTCTTCAACGGTTGGACCGATTGACTTGAAATTTGGTACACATATATTATTATGTAGGACGGATGACAATTACGAGTACAGTCAGCAAAAAAAGCTTGTATTAAAATGGTTTTTTGACAGAAAGTTATTATTTTATAGTGGTGGTTTTTTCTCTTATGACATTTTAAAATGGTTTTTTGACAGAAAGTTATTATTTTATAGTGGTGGTTTTTTCTCTTATGACATTTTTCGGAAATCAATATGGTATCAAAATGATAACCGACAATTTGTTTTCGTATCTCGTTTATTAATTGCATAAACGTCTTAGCAGTCAGAGTATGTGTGAGTAAATGTCAAAATATAAACCCGTGGCAGTTCTTGTTCTTAAATATATTCTAACGGCTAAAATTTTCGTGGCTATGTTTCAAAAGTCGAAGTGCATCGGCCTGCATTACGTCGAGTTCTGACTCAATCGATCTGGCAGATATTGCTGCTTGCACCGGCCGGCGCCCGAAGATTCCTGGTACACCTACCTGTATTAAAATAGCTGCATGAAAGCTCTTTTCACTCGATTCGCTGGAGCTAAGAGTTTGAATGCACACTGCTGGGTGTAGAAGTAGTGTTGAATCGGTAAAAGCACATTTGTATACCAGCACGGGACACACCTTCCACTCAGCTGCGCCGCATTTATTACATTTTTGTACCTACCAGCGTGCTATTTGCTTGCTTACATTCGTATTGCCTTTTAGAATGGAATGACAAATTATGTACTTACCTAATCTTTCTAGAGACGGCTACATAGTTAATATTTGTATTTGCACGTTTATCACATTAGATAATGGGTGCACAAGTGAAATGGAATATCAGCAAACATACAGAGCACAGTTTGACTGTCAAGAAATTAACCAATTGAGACTACTACTTTACCAGACCAATAAAATAATTTAGCACTTAACCAGAAAACCCTCTTTAAAAAGGTTTTTTTAAGTAAGCAAAGAATTAATTATCAGACCGTGTTCTATTGATACAGAAACCCAATGAAATATTAAAAGTGCGTCAAGACACACTTATACTTTTTATGCAGTGTAGCAGTATCAAGCTGTGCTAAGTAATGCCGGCAATAAAAGTCTATTAAATCTGTGCGATGAACAGCCGATACTCTTTTATGAAAAGGTACGAGTAGATTGTGACACTCCTGCGACGTATATGTTTGATGCTTACATTATTAATAATTCTTTTTTAAAATACGATATTAGCTCCGTTTCATATTAATTCCCTACTGTAACTTCAGGGCATTTAGATACATACTAAAACATGAATATTATAATTTATCATTCAAAAAAATACTCTAAGCTTTTCACCTTCAGAGAATATCATTTCAGTTTAATGCGTGTAATGCAAAAATAACGAAACAAGTGTACAAGGGCCCATGTCACGGGCGGGAATCCTCGCCTACATTAAAGAAAGAGGCTTATGTCCATACATAAATCCGAATTAAAACAGAAGAGGCCCGCGAATAAATAATGTCGGCTCGTTATTCAGAGGTCTTACGTCGTCCGGCCTACTTTATACGCCCATGTTTTCATTTTTCGTGTTTAAAAACTCTGGTAATTATGAATAAGGAAAAATTTCGGACATATTTTCCCTCTAACGATTAATTTGTGAGACTTTTTTTATTGTAAACTTTGTTGTGATTTCCAGGTAAAAATAAATATCAACGTTATGAAATCATAATAGTTTATTATTTTATAACAAGAGACTAAATACAGTCATAATAGTAGACCCGAGATAGTAAGGTACTAAAGTCAAGATGAGAAAAAAATATTTTTCACTTCGATTGCCAAAATAATGTAGACCACGTTTTGTGTATTCGTTCGACCTTGGCCACTACAAGTATTCTAAAATTGATATTTTTACTCCTTAGACAAAAAAAATATGTGTTTTACTCCCGTATCTATCATTACTGACGTATATTAGAGCTTGAACAGCGAAATATATTATTTGTTCTATTTAATTAATGCACGTTAATCGAGCACATTGTTCGGAATAATCGACGAAGGGTATCATTTTGCATGCTTGTTATTGGAACAGGGGCAACATCAAACCAAATACTCCTTTAATTAGGTATTTCACGTACCCGGGCCTGATTCCAAACATTCGCACGGTGTTAATCAGCCCAACGGCCCGCCGACAAACATTGTACATTTACACGCAATCTATCTATCAATTACACTCTAATGAATGCAACAATTCCATGAGCTTTAGTACAATGTAAATCCATTCACAACTCAATAAATTCATTATTAACACTTGAATTCTAAATTTTGCACTAAGAATTCTATAAACACTTAGAGATTTATCAAGTTCACTTTAAATCGTGATTAAAACGAAATAAAGACGAATAAAGCGTTACATCCTCTTCCTGGCCTGACCCAAAAATTAGCGTTACAGTCGTGTAATTACAAAGTAGGTATTTATATACAACAGTTTGTCAACAACAACAACATAATTTTGCAACATTGAGAACTTATACGTTGATTGCGTCATCATTATTGACTATTTAGCCTATACCAATAACGTTTGATACTCAATGACTCGTCAACAACCACAATACATTATCTGTACAACAATAGGCATTGAAATCTGCATAAAGACAAAGCAATACGTAAATCAAACTGTGTTGAACAATTCGCAATCGAATCCGATCTAAATCTCACTAAAACACGCGGGCATGCCTTTGGGTAATAATTACTGGCGTTTTAGGCGTTGTGCAATGGGATAATTGATAGTGTGGCCGAAAACTGTGCCCTGGGCTGGCTGTGCTCGCGGGCCGCCGCCGCACAAATAAATCGACAACAACCACTATAATGGTATCAGATTAGCATACTCGCGTTCGCTGCCTCGGAAACAAAACATCACTCAGTCTTAGCGCTCTTTTAGTAGGTACCTATTCAAAACAATTTACGTTGTAAAATGTTAGGTAAGCATACTTGAAATTTTCAAGCCTCCACGACGTTTAGTTAATAAATCACAGAAAAAATAATACACGAATTAAAAACTTCGATTTACATTATTTGCATAGTTATTAAGTTTCATCTCTTGAATGGAATGGAATCTTCCATTCTAATAATGTTTACAGACAAGCGATAAAATATTAAATCTGAACAGAAAATGTATTGTAACTTTACTACGCAACTGTAGATGTAAACAGAATAATATTAATTATGTATAGAGTGGGTATGGAGCAAACATTGTTATTGTGTCGTCGTAACAAGATCTAATTTCGAAGTAGGACGCTGAAGTGCGCCCCTGGAATGCAAACCCAGGCTTTGTGCTTGCCAGCAGGCTGCCGACAGTCGTCGTGGTGGTGTGGGGATCATAATTGCACACAACCAATGTTTGGAGTGCCGCGCACTTGGTAAAAAGCCCAACGAGGGAATGGGGAAAATCTTAGGAATCATATTATAGGCTAGATGCGGCTAACAACCCATCACTATTTTGATTCCCCTTTCCACCTATACGGCCACAATCATGCTAAACGTGGCCTTTAGGCAGCACCTAAGACACTGTCTACCCCGTAGGGGATAACGACATGATTTATGTACGTATTTATGTTTGTAATGTTTGGGATCAAACGCGTAGAGAAATCATAATACCTATGTAATGGATCCCTTTTAATCGTGAAAACGATAGGTATCGAAAAAAAACCAAGTCGGGGTTAACAAAAGAGGTTTCAAAGGCAGCACTTTTGTGTTTTGTGTCAATTATTATGGCGTTGGTATATATCATCAAAAAAAAATATTCTCATGCATGTCTGATCCCTAAACTTTTTAAATAGCCTACGAATAAGTAGTAGGTAGATGAACCTATTGTGCCACACTGCTGAGTAAAGGCCTCTCCACAATGCTTCCACTGCTCCCGGTCTGCTGCGGTAAGTATCCAAGTCCTTCAAGAAGGCGTCCAACTCGTCCAGCCATCGCCCTCTAGGTCTGCCGGGCCGCCGCTTTGAGTTAGTGGGACTCCACTTAGTGGTTGTCTTAGCCCATAACTCAACCGGCAAAAGGCAAACTTGACTAGCTCAGTCCAATTTCAGTTTTGCCGCCTTTTGATCAACATCTGTGGCTTTGAGTCATGGAGCGCAGGTCGGTGTTCCGCATTCAATCGACTAGTTTTTCACCTAGCATGCTGCGTTCCATGGCTCGCTGGCAAACCCCGATTT
The DNA here is from genome assembly GCA_949127965.1 of Pandemis corylana. NCBI lineage: Eukaryota > Metazoa > Arthropoda > Insecta > Lepidoptera > Tortricidae > Pandemis > Pandemis corylana. The sequence goes on from OX421850.1 coordinate 25,109,174, forward strand.
TGGACTTGACAGCCTCTGTTCAAGTGTTGGGGAGAGACCTTTGCTCAGCAGTGGGACACAATAGGCTCATCTATCTATCTACGAATAAGGATGTAAGAATAAGTGAAGGCATAATTAAATTATTCATATTATTCTGTCTTTAGATTTCTTACGCTGAATAGATTCTGTGAGTTACTAACATTTCTCTGAAATAGACAATATTAAACGATAGTTATCCTGAGAATTTTACGAGAAACATAATCACTAACTAGATTCCAAATTTATTTTCTGAAAGAAGATATGTTTTGTCTGGGTCCGACAAGGGCGAATATGAAAGTGGCGTGTAAGGACAGACGAACGTTTACTTAACAGACACTAAGCATTTACGAATAAAGGGGTAAGTACACTGACGAGCAAAAATAAAGGGTCACGTCCCATATAAAGTTGTATGAAAAGTGACCCGTTATTTTTGCTCGTCAGTATATGAATAAATACATCTCATAAAAATTGTATCTTTATAAATACTGCTAAAACTGTAACTTATACTTCCTTTGACTCCAATAGGTAAAATACTGTCAGACACAACAGCAACCAAGAAGAAGAGGACTCAGCCAGACAAATTATGTTTTATAAAGTATCGCTATTTGAAATAAAACTCGTAAAGTTTTGTGTGCTGTTTTAACATCATTGAACAGGAATATCGCAACTCGCCGTAGTTATTATTAGTCCGCTGATTAATTATGTTGGGAATAGGCGGGATTCCAACATTAATTGCAGACAAAATACGCCACGGCAACGTTTATGATCGGGCGTATGCCGGAACCTGCTGACAATTTCCCTAACGAATACTAAACAACGTCACGTTTGAATTTCCACTCATATGCAAGTAGGTACTTGCAGTAGGTACGTTTAACTTAGCGCTAGCCAAGCAATTATGTTGTACATATTTGGTTGTTTTCCCTTTCGTTTGACGCTAGATTACTCGCAATATTACGACAATCTTCGTGGAGTCATTACTGTTTGTCTTATATGTTGTGGTAAAAAAAAAACCATTGTGTCAGCAGTAGGACGTCCACTGGACATAGGCTTCCCCCATGTGTATGGTAAAATTATGACGTTCTTAATAGTACAGCCGTTGTCAATAATAGAAATGTTCTAGGTATATATACAATAATAATACTTAATGTTATTGGAAATTGTAACCTAAAATGATTGAGACGACGGAGCCCCGCTAGCAAGAGCATCTAACAGCCATGCAACAAAGTTTAGTCGCTTCACTAAGATCAAAATAAAAATAACAATTTTACACTTCAAATATAAAAGTAACAATGTGCGCGTAGTATTCTTACCAAGTATTCATTATGAATTAATGTATAGTATTTGATCTGAAATCTTAGTCGTAACTTAGTCGATTTCTAATATTTAAATTACCTTCAACGAATCCGATCGAAAACGATCCCTTTAACTCAACATGATTATTATTTTCACAACCCTCTCTCTATTATATTTGATTTCCGAATAATTACCGGATGTTTTCATAAAGCGGAAATGACATACCAAAATGACAATAATCCGACAGAGACATTGTCTCGTTCTTGAGGCAATTTCCGGGAACACGGATCAAGGATCTTAGCTAGTCCACAGGAGAATACTGAAACTTTTAAATAGATAAACGACGACCAAAACACATTTTTTTATACGGGTCCAGTTTTTATTATTCGTGTCAACAAAAAGGGTAGGCATTTAAAAGAATTTGCGGTCAAGTTTCGGTCTGCATTTGTGTTTTTATTACAGCATTAATGGCACTTTTAGCACGCTACAATGCGATGCACCCCACAAAACAGCGCTTTGTATTTTGCCCGGAAGGTTCAGTAAAAATAAATACAACATATAAGTATACAAAACATAGAAAAAACACGTGCTTTAAAAGTCACTTATTTATTGTCATTTATATTCTTTACATTTTGTAGCCAAAAAATTTGAAGATAGAGGGTATTTTTTGTTAACCGTTAGGTATATTTTGCATCTTAAAATATACAAGTACAACCTGCGTCTCATCATGTAAATAGTTATCAGGGGGGCTACCATGACGTCTTGACGTCGACGTAATGCGATTCAATTCCGACTCAGTTCAGGTTTTAGCTGTCATTTTTAGTATGGATCTGACAGCGAGTGAACCTAAACAGAATCGGAATTGAATCGCATTAAGAGGTCATGGTAAGGCCACTTAACCTAAATGTGGGCGAAAACCTATGACAATGAAATGATAATCAGATAATAATTATGCATTCCATAATGAAACTTCCTATCGTAACGCAGCATATGCATGAAACACATCCACTAATTTTATGAACGTATTTTCGGTCCGTGCTTTCAATGTGTACTTATGTAATACGTAGGTATAGATAGCATACCATGAAGTAATATCGGTAGTATCGACGGTCGCGCGACCCTCCCGGGGCTTGCATATTTGCCACAGATTTCAGTCACACAAACCCGAGCACATCAGATCCTTTGAGTATTAGATGACTACCAGGTCGTATATTTAACACAACATCGCGATTATTTTGCTTGGCTTTTTAAAGTTAAGTAAGCGCTTATAAAAGTACTAGCTTTAGTCGGCAACTTCGAGTCCCGTGAGAACTTCGCACTTTCCCGGGTTAAGAACTAGCCTCTATCTACCAGGAGCAGGGTACAGTCAACAGCAGAGAAACTGATGAAATGGGGTCCCAAAATAATGTATACAATAAATTAACTCAAGTGTTACTGACTATTGTAGTTTATTAGAAGTAAAGGAAATCGTGACGTGTCATAATGAAGTGATCACTTCTCGTATTATTTATTCGTTCGTTGTAAACTAAGTGACATGCCATTGAAACGGTCAAAATTATTGTTGAGTGTATCAAAATTAGTGATTATTTACAAAATACGGGTTTTTAGAACACTTTGAGAAGTTTGGAAATAAGTTATTATTACATAAGCTTGATTTTTAGATACTTTTCTCCATACTGGTCTGGGAGCAAAGAAATAACCTAAAATGTAATTTGCGTCCCTGCCCGCGCAGATGGTAAAAGCCTATCGAGGGAATTGAGTGAAAATATTAGGAATCATTATTATAGGCGATGTGGCTAGCAACCCATCACTATTTTGATTCCCCTTTCCACCGATATGCCACCAACGGTTCCGCCTATATGCACAATTATGCTAAACGTGGCCTTTACCTTGTTACGATAGGCCCTATCTAGCCCGTAAGGGATATAGACGTGATATGTGTATGCATGTATGTTAAATAAATCCTTTTTTTGCCGAGCTTTCATTCCAACAGTTTGAAATTTTGTTGTTCATTTGTTAGTCACTTTTGACGCTTCGGTGGCTGTTCTAGTTCAGACATAATTATGACATCGTGTATTATTATTTCGATTCGAATCACTGATTTGTCACTTTGTTTCTGTGTCTCCATGTTGTTATGATCATTTTCTATTGAGTAATTAAAACATCAGTTAAAACGGACACTTTCGTATACTGTTATACCTACCTGTCGCGTCATGCTAGAAGATGATTTGAAATCTTAATTTTAATCACTTACTTTTGACGTTGACTGTACATTATATTCATACATACACATACATACACAAATCACGTCTTTATCCCTTGGGGGGTAGACAGAGCCTAAGGTAACAGGTACCTACAGGCCACAATATATTCATTAGTGAATAAATTTGTAAAATTGCTGTAGTAGTGCCTGAGGACCTAAAATTTACCTTATTCTTATTTTAGTATACAAATAGATATAAATGAGACGGAAAAAAGATAGATACTGTCACAGGCAATCAAAGGAAATATCTCATCGCCATCACATTATTGTTTGTTAATTACTTATCACGCTAACTTAGTCAATAACATTTAACTTTCTGGACACTATATTGAAATAATAGTAATTTCACGACACGGCACTTATGTTTTAGTGTATGTATATTTTGACACACGAGCTCGGTAATTGTGGTGCGTCTGTTACCACGACTTCCGTAGAGCTGACAACGTGAATAAACCATGCGATATCGTCACTTGTAGTTAGGTACATACGTGCCGGTGCGGCATCTACTAATTTTGTCTATCGAAGCTCATATTCAACATCTTCCGCCTTTTTACGTCCCTCTGCTGCTGGGCACAGACCTGCTTTCAGTAAGAAAAGACTTGGAGGTTAGTTTTAACGCAGGGCCAATGCTAATTGGAAACTTCACACTTACCGTTGAACTGCTTGGCTACGCTAGTGTGCAAGTTTCTTTCGCATTGCAATTTTGCTATTAAATATATGACAAATGATATGCCTCGTATCTCACTCCGGGCTTGGCATCCTTGTGCGGCAGTGATCACTTCCAATCCTGCTGACCCACAAGTTCATTGGTCGTTCATAAATAAAACATTTTTCATCGTTAATAGTCAGGACTTTAAAACGGCTGTTCTTACAACATTGCCAGTTACAATTGCTGTTAATTACATGCTGTAAAATACCAACAACGTAATACAATACGCACGTAATACGAATTCCTGGCCCTCTATGAAATAAGTCAACACAACAGAAATCGGCATTATATTCCTTCCCGTAGTTCACCTGCACATTCCCTCCGTCAGCCTAATTTGCATGGCGCTCGATTATAACGAAAGAGGGTAGTTAGGGCAAAACGGGCCCGATGGCATTTCGAATGAATAATTGCCTCCCAGATTTGACGCGAGGTATTTTTATTGCCTCAGCTATATGAGCAATATTCGAAGTTTGACAGGCATTCACTATAAACTTTTAGGGTGTTTGTCTTTGTTCGGTATCGAGTGTTATACCTCTAATACTTATTTATGCTTTTGCCGTCGATTTCGTTTCCGTGGACAACAAAGAATAAATCCTTTCTAAGTGTGTATAATATTCAAATTAATTGAGGCTGTGCCTTGTCTGTCAATCAAACCGCTTGGCGCGGTGCATACTATTTTATATGTAGAATAGGTAAATATGAATAATAATGATAATAGATGCTAGGAGTACCTACTACGCGCTACTACTACTACTACGTGTGATAGGTAAATAGCTTGGTAAGCCGCCACGTCTCTGACTGCAACCCTGCGTTTTCTGATACGGAATATAAACCGTACGATTTGCAATTTTCACCCTTCTTACGATACTATCACAATCGCAATGCCCTACGTTGATGTTGAATAATATTACACATATAAGCGAGTTACAGTCACAAATGGATTAGGTTCACCCTTTTTAAGTTGATTAGCAGAAGTGTTGCCTACACTATTAGTGTTTAACAAACTAAAATATGTTTTTAAAAAGTCCCCTGTTATCAGAGGTTAGTAAATAAGGCAAAACTTAACATTTAGACTCTTTTATGGCGGTGCCACTTTGTATCAAAGCACCGTCACTCAAAGTCGCATAGCCGAAAGCTGACGTAGCTTAGTTATGGAGAAATAAATACTGTTTGTGTTACCATTTTGTTGACGTCCAGACGTATTTAGTCTTCGTAATTTAAAAAAAAAACCGGGTGTCAGTCTCCTACACGTTGTAGAATTATTTTATTACTTTCTCAAGAGTAATAAAACACGGCTTAAAATAACTTACCTCTTGTTCCGCCCTTCAGATGTGTTTCACCGTTTACGTCAAAGTCTTTGACGTCTACGTGAAAGCCGTATTCTTCTGATATATAAAGGAATACTGGGAAATACAAGGGATTAATATCAAGGATTCTTACTAAAATTTCTTTAGGAACGTTTGACTGACATCCTTCATAGACAATCTGGGACACATCAGCTCCTTAACCCTTAGTTGGGAAAGCTAAAATAGAAAACCACCAAGCCCTAGATGAGTCTCAAAAGGACCCTATCAAATCTTATGAATATGAATAATATTTTTCTAGATCTTAGTTGCAAAGAGTCTCAAAGGGTAAAACAGTTGATCCTTGCTCCCCAGTCTCAGTTTCTTGTTGTCTCTACTTGCTGCCCTGTTACATCTAACTGTTGCCATTCTAAGTCTACCTGTTGAGTTCCTATATCTGCCTAAAGAGTTACCATGTCCGAGTAAAAGCACGACATTATTAAAGTGACCCCATCACAATCTCGTGCATTTGGTCCCCATAGAGCCGTCGCAGTGACCCCATGCCCGTCCACTCTGAAACATAAACCCGCCTTATGGATGTTGAAGCTGGTCACAATTTTCCTAACCTACAATTGTAACGGGCGTCACATCGACCCGCGTCGAGACTGTTTGCCCACGGTTGCTGGGTAACATAAAGGTTTTATGGAAAGATCTTTTACGCGGCAAAGCAGTTAAAAAGCTGCGATCAATCCTTACTGTCGTCTCTTTTTAATTTATGATGCAGGTGGTTCTTAACCGTGTAAATTAACTGAGTTATTTTCAAGGATTCCATTTTATATATCAGCAAACGGAACAGTCAAATTATTTTTTCACGGATACAATAAAATTCACAAGATGACTGGAAGATTTAAGTAATAACATTTATATTTTTTTTTATTCAAAAGTGATTTGAGATAATCGTAAATTTGAGATTGTGATTTCATTTTTGTATATCACCCTAGCAGCCAATTATGCATAGCGAAAATGTATTTTATATTTTTATATTAATAAACCATTTCTAAACTTTTAGGTGCCTTGCATAAATTTTATTTCACCAAACAATTCTCAAAGTGCTTAGGAATGAAAAATACCGTCGCGCAGGCAATTTTCTTGCCTATAGCCGTTGAAAGACTGCTACCTGCGTGATGGTCATCCTGGATAAGGTTCTATTTTAGATTTTAATTTTAAGTTTTTTATCACTGTTAACTTAATTTTAAGTTAGATTTTACTTAATAACAGAGTTTGTATTTTTTAAGCCGTTAACTTACTGTAAAAATTGAAAACATTCGGACTACAGTATACCTAAATTTGTTTTTAAAAAATCCAAACGCCATGCAAATAGCCACGTCAACCATGACACCACTCTGCATGACATCTCACACAGTTCACAATGTATCGATAAGTGTGCTACGCGTTTGTGGGTCTACGCCAGCCTACGCCAATGCGATGCGATGCTACGGAATTTAGCTTTGTTAACTGAACTATTTAACTGCCTTATGCAGCTTTGCGTGCATCACATTATATCACACAAAAATCTGATGATATGGGTTGATATGTTTCATATGGACTTCCACAAATGAATGCCCGATTCAATTAATAATTTTAGTTATTCATGAAAAAAAATATAAGTGCGTTTTAATCAATGTCAGGTATATTTATACTTTAATACCGGCTTTGCATTTAAATTGTGTCTAGCGTAGTTAGTGGTTTGACTTAGATAACTACATAGCTACTTATAAACTTAATAAATAAATGCTGCAAATGCAATCCGACGCTAGCAGTCGAAGTACTAATGAGTAATAAGCAAACGAAAGCCTTACAAGCTTTTTAGCTCCAACTGCGACGTGTGCACGCGACTCTGGCACCATCCAGCTGCGTGTATCAGAAGCCCTGGGTAATGGCTCCTTTGCTGTTCTCAACGATATAAGCATATTTAAATGAATTACGCTTGATACTTTGGCCTCTAGTCATCACCGAAGCGCCTTATTGTTTGCATGTGGTTTAAGCAACTAACCTCCAACTCAAAGACCTAAAAGACGCTTTACGTCAACGGCATAGGCAATGATCAGGTACTTGTAATACTGAAACATTAGAAATCCTAAGTCCCGCTCACTCTAATAGTGTTTAATAGGAATGTGAGAAGGACGGTACGACTATTAGGTACTTTAAAATTTTGAACTTGATGTACACGCCTTGAGGTAGTAGACCCCAGGGTTTTGAAGCTATCTTTCTATAATATTAATACAAAAAAAATGTGCAATGGTTTTTATCAGCAATAAAGAGCTAAGTGATGGCTGGCAGAAAATGTACTCACAAATCCTGCAACACTTTTAATTGAAAAATTTGAATTTCACCATACGATTTTAAATGTTCTACGGATGGCCTAGCATGCTAAATTTAAATACTTCCTTTTTGAGCGTTTTTCAAAAAAAGCGTTCATTTTTTCCAATATTGTTTCTTAAAAACCTTTTCTAAACAAACAATAAAGGATCAGTAAAATCGGTTCATCCGATTACGCGTGATGTCGTGACCAAGGGACTTAACCTATACATTTCTTACATCTTTTTTCGTTCCAACGTTATTTTTTCTTGAATTAACTTAATTCCTGTATTTTTACATACTTTTCATCCGCTTACGCAAATAAACAATATCAACAAAAAAAAACGAAATGTGTCATTGTTTTTAAGTACTTACGTGGATAAAAACATGATAGTCACACTAAAATATGTATTTTGGACAGCCTTGGGTACTTGTTAGTACACTGGCACCGGCAGTATACAGACGGTCACCAAATTTCAAAGTTCTACAGAAAGCAGGAAATTGAACATATTTCAATAATATTATTTTGAAAGATCGGAAGTATGATTATAATGACAAAGGTTCGACAGGGACTCGGAGCCGAATATGGTGCTCAAGCAAATTCCAACTTTAATCTTGTCGAGTTTAATATTATTCGGTGATGGGTTTCCCGTAACAAACGCATTTACAACTTTATTAACATATCTGTCTCGCTCCCACGATAGCGGTTTCCGTATAACTCGGTATAAACTTGCTTTATGTCTTTTGACGCTTCCCTTGCTGTTATAAGCTTAAATTGTGATGTAATTCAGCACTCGGCAAACGCGTATTTAGAACATTTCGTAGCACAAATGCGCTAGAGTAGAACAAGCGCATGACATGAAAACTCAATGATCAGGGGCATTACCATGATGTCTTAATGCAATTCAATTCCGACTCACGTCAGGTTTTGGCTGTCATTTTTAGTATGGATCTGACAGCGAGTGAATCTAAACTGAATCGGAATTTAATCGCATTAACACGCCATGGCAAGGCCCCAGTTCCTAACTAACTAACTAACTATTTATACGATAATATAACTATATATACGATCACCATAACAAGCACGATCGTTGGCAATAATGAATAACACATAATCTCCAGACAACTCTTTTCAGCTTCGTAAAATCAAAAACATTTAACAAACGAAGTTCCTGCTAGTTAAGCAAATTCGGAGATAAACTCTTTTATTAATCGTTTTATCATCGCCGATACAGCAGCTGGTTGCACCACTTACAACTCTCATTATTTTCCATACAACCATCCCCCAAGCACTTCAATACGTCAACCACTCCTCTCAATACATCTATTGAATTGATTATACTCTTTTACGAAACCAAAACAGCCATTCACACATCCGCGCCTCAATGCTGGTCCCACGGAATGACTACGGAAAACGAAACGTGATTTCAATTTTCCCTACATTTATCATAAGAAAGGGGAGGGGGGGTGAGGCTACAGGAGGGGGCAATTTAAGCCACTTGACGCGGATTTGACGCGAAGTGCTTTCACATTGCCGGCTAAACTGGTGGCTTACTGAATCACCCATCATTTGCCTTTGATGAGGCAAAATTCGCGATTGGAGATATTTACAGACGCTCCAATTGCACCTACAGCTACTTCGATACCAATATAGTAGCCGTAAATAACGATACACACATTTTTTTAGGTTTTTTTCAGTTGGTAGTAATACTTATATTAATCAAGTTAACTGTACCTACATAGTTCCCTAACCTAATGCGAAGGGAGACGAATAATTTGGAATGAGTCATTAATAATTTATTCATTCTACGCATTATTCAGGACCACTGGGCAAACATTCACAAACGGAATAAAAAATGGTGCAATTTGAATTCTGAAAATGCAAATTGAATTAATTCGTCACAAAAGTGTAAATAGCTTAACATTTCTTGATGCTTTTAAAAAGCCGACTCCATTATTCTCGGAGTTAAAATCACGTTACATCATGAAAGTTGCAGGAAAGCCATAACGGAACTTGCACGACCGTTCGAAAGCGAAACGGGAACGGAACGCTCGACTAACAGTATATTGATAAATATCCTGCCTATTTTACACACTCCACACGGTTAACTTTGCTCGAGTACGTAACGAAAAACTGAAGCTAACATTTTAGCTTGCACGTCCGGTTTTGAAAGCGGAATATTAATAACCAGAGCACAATACCGACGTAGCGCGCCAGTCAAAAGCGTGGACGTCCAATGCACTGGACATGCTAAAAAGCCCTCCTATTAAAGTCATAATATCGGCACGTTTATATTTAGGTGTATGTAGTCACAACTCGATTCATTCATTTTACATAAAGTAGTGCAACGTCCTCCGTGTCATGGCAAATAAATGAGTTTAGGATCCCTCAACGAAAGTTTACAGAGCATACACCTATCACTAAATTTTTCAGAGCTTCGCGTAAGTAACATGAAAGGTGTAGGGTTCGGCGCATAATATATATCGTCTCTCGCTGATCTGGGACAAGTGAAGGTAGTTTTCCGCTCTTCCTTTTGAATCCCTTTGTATCGCGATTATTTTAATACAGCACCTTTATGAAATTCAAATGAGGCCTCGAGAGAGTTGGGACCCTTCGACCGCTTCTTTTATATTTATTTATTTTGGAAACAAGAATGGCAATGCTAACTTGTTTGATTTATAGCGCAGTCCGCGTGGCCGCGGGCTCGTTTGTATTGCAATATTGTCCGCGAAGTTGGCCGGCCAGGCCGCCCCGGACAGCGCCGAGCTGACCGTTACTTTTATTTCGGGCGGCAGTGCCCAGCTTAGTTGACTCGCCCTCCGAGTGTTAATTACCGATTCGTCGCTCACGTTTTTTTCGTTTCCATTCGGAAAATCCAATGAATCATGCCAGCCGTACTCGAACGTAGATTGCCCCAGAACATATTACGTCTATTACGACGGAAAACTGCGGTAAAGCGACAATAGAATCGGTTTATTTCTCATACATTTCCTGTTGTTTGGTTTGCTCGGATGCTATAGAAATACGGTTTATGTACGTTTTAAACGGTAGTCTACTATGGTGAATGGTTTGCATGATACCCACCGCTACTTTCCTCGCATCTTCCTACTCTTCCGTGAGCTTAAGCTAATTGAGTATTTTCCTAAGAAATGTTTCCAGTGCTTATTCTGAATAATAACCAATTACAAACCACAATAGGTACGGCTTTCTGTTTGTTCATGTTGACAAAGAAATATCGAGTGAGTACTCAAAGGCTGTGAGCTTACAGGTGTACCTACATACCTTTAATTTAGCAATTAAACCGTTAATAATTGAGGTGGTCTGCCTCTAGGGTCATAGCTCTCGCCGCGGGGTCGCGCGAGGCGGCGAGGATTGAGGGGGGGCGCCTTTACGACTAGTACACGTGCGCATGCCAGTTATTTTAGACGAAGTCATATACACTACTAAGAAATAAGAGAACTACTTTCTGTGAAAATGTTGCGATTGATATTTTTGTAGTAGTACTAAATTGTTTCACGGTATGCTCTATAAGTATAATACATATATAGGTAAATTGCTTCATGTCGGTGGTAACTGTTTGACTAGAATCAAATCATTTTAACGATTATAACGACACGTATATACACAAATATACCGTTTATCTAAGGCACGTAAGATAAATTGTAAAAAAACGCGTTGGTTGACGCTTGGGGACTTTATAATTTTATGTCATCCATAACATATCCGTCATTCTAGACGAATGCGCCTATTTGCTTTAACAATCATCTATTTTGAGCATCCCTCGCCTAATAAAAGACACCCCACAAAGCTAAGCACAGTGTTCTTAGATCTCTCCACACAGACTTGCTTTATCATAACCTAAGTTCCGTGCTCCGTCCCTCTCCCGCGCGGCGGTCCGGCATCGCGCTGTCTCACGCCACGGAACTCGGGCCCACAGCGAGACGATCTCGACGGCCCCTTTGCAAATTGAAATCGCAAAGGGTTCACGTTGCCCGTCAATAAACATTGAGTAAAGCGAGACGTATCATTGTTCTCTGTATATTTTAATTATTAGACTCGCCTCCGACCGACCCTTTGGATGTGAAGGGCCTTTAATGGAGGAGATCTTTCGTTCGCTTAATTGAAGGAAATCGTCAGTTAGTTTTCCTTCACTTCTGTTTTTTTACGACTTCTGTTTGGTATAGAAGTTTGTTTTCAATAAACGTTTGTTTTTTGTTGAGAACGGAATTAAAGCGTCCCGAGTAAGTTTATATAAGCGTTATCTGTGTAAATACCAAATTTAATTAAATACTGAACCCAGTACAGAATTGCCTTAAAGCGTAATAATGGTTTGTATTAAAAATATTTAATTAATAATAAAAAATGTTGGAGGCTGAAGGAAATGAGAGTCGGGGCATGAGTTTAAGCGTGATTAAGAGGATTAGCATTAGCGCCACGCCGCATTGGTAGGCAGGGCCAATTTGTAGGTGATTCGCTTAGCCGCCGCCGCCGGGACACCTATTTACAAAAGTGCGCGCAATGGAATCTCTTCAACGTTTCCGTGTTACATCGTTAGCTGTTTATTTCAGAGCATTTGTGGGTCATGTTATCTAATTTGGTTTTTTATACAACAAAGAAGGAAAACAAATAAGTTGATTGTCAGCTGGTAAGCAATAACCGCTATCCGTAAACACCCGCCACACCAGGGAGAATACCTATTCATTGCAAATATTGAGTGATTTTATATATTGCATTTTTAACATACGATTGACTTACTTACTTGTTTGATGCAGCTAAAGTGCAGGAGCGAAGATTGTGTTTTTTATGGTGATTATTTTCTTGCAATGAATGGGTGCATCTGCAGTGGAAAGTAATCCGTAAGGAGGTTATAAGTAGTAAAAGGGGAATTTTCTTTTGTCTTGCAGATAGCTATTCTTATTAAATACACAAATAACGTATCCTTCACGTGTCCTTACGGGGTAGACAGAGCATAAGGTAACAATACCTGAACAAATTAACAGAAAACAGCTTGACGCGCTTCTTTCAGGTCAAAAATCATAGCAAGTCCGTCCACATTGCTTAGATACGTCTGCATACAGGCATACTAAATACTGATATTGTATGAGTGTGTTACTGTGGCGCGTTCCTCCCGGTGCGTAAACTATGTTCCCTTTAACAAACAATATGAGTGTCAACACACTGATTAGGCGCTTACTATGCCTCTCACGTTCCACCCCTGTGTCTACTTGATATGTCTTGTCACAGCTTCTTACTCATAGACATGAATATGTATCTCATAAGTTAACGAGCCGTAATCAAATACAGAACTGACACGTTGTCTTGCGCATTGGTATCCGCCATGCAATGACTTTATATTTTCTTACCAAAGTTGGATCAATTCCAATTTCGTACTATTTAATTCCGCTTATTCATAAACGTTTATTCGTTTGTCTATAACTGGCACTTTCACATTTACCTTCGTCGGATACAGGCGGCAGATACAATTTGCTATGACAATGTCCGCACTTAACTTTTTAGGAATGCAAAATGAATACTTGTTATAATTCGTTAGAAAATAGTGGACAACTATTTATGATCGATCTCTATGTTTATTATATAAAGTTTAACCTGTTTAACTATACAAAATTAACAACGCCATACATATTTAGGCTCGAAAAGTAAGCAGATTGCCACTTGGCTGATTTTGTAAGTTGATTTTACCGCCCACAGGGTGTAAGTGACTTATACAATTGAACATTGTGATTTCATATTTCCCGTAGGCGGGAAAGCGTTTCAGGCACAGTGTAGGTCGCTTACACGCGTTGTAGTTAAAATAGCTGCCGTGAATGACAATGTTATGTGAGTAGAAGTATAAAAATCATTTATTATTGGTATTGATTATAGTATGATTGGTGGTTGAATAGGATTAGAGTATCGTTAGTTCGCACACTACGTCGTGAGGACAAATCTATATTAAAAATGTACTGTGACTGACCGATTTCTTGACTGAACGACTACGCGCAGTCTGCACTACTGAAGCTACTTGGACGCTTATAGCCGTTACAGTTACGGTTACAGCTCGCAAATGAGTACCCGGTATCAGGCAAAGCTTAAGTTGAGTGTCATAGAGGTAAACTGTGAAAGTTTTTTAGAAATTCCCATGGTAAAGGGTATTTAGCCTGGTTTTCTTCCGCGGGGCAGAACTACCGCCGTAAGCTAATTGAATTGAGAACAGTGGTTGCGCATGGTGGATAGACAGATGGTGATAGTCAAAGCTTTGTGTTTTATCGGAATTTAATTACTGAGCTTTGTGTTAATATAAACAGAACATTGAGCTGCTTGCATCTGATTCTGGGAGGAGTTTTGTGTCTGGCCTAAGTTGATTAATGATGAGTATCGGAAACATTGAAAACTGATTTCGTACTACAGTATTGATGTTAACATCGGTTATAATAAGGAATCTATTTATTGAGTACATTGACATTGATTGTAGTGGTAGTGAAAATACATTGTTGGCATGCGTAGCACGCTTGATGGAGTCTGAGGTTGTTGCGCGGGAAAACAAGTGTCATCTGTTAGTATGAAAACAAATAGACGCGCCGACAATGACCTCAGGAACTGCCCCACTTTTCTTTGTAGTTGATTAGGCTTTTCTTAGTTAGTGTGTACTGTTGATTTTAATCTAGTTACATTGGGGTATATTATTACTATTTTGGTTCCGTGTTTGCTACAACACTTTTGTTAGTAGACCATAGTCGTTGCATTTATTTCGGTTTAGTAATTATTAAATTCAATTATTATTTTCAAATGTATCGATAATATTAATTAAGTACAACCTTCTCGATCACTAACGTCGCTCAGTAGTACTCTACGTAAAGCCATTCCTTGAGGTTCCCTGGATGGAATTTTGAACATGTATGTTTTATTTTATTCTCACTACTGCCAAATTAGGTAATTAACGCTTACACTAGTATGCAGATTACACAGAATGAATGCACAGAGTTGAATAAAACCAATCAACTCGATTCCGTTCGTCCACACTTGACTGTCGATTCCATTTGTAAGTGCACAACATTGATAGCTAAAACAATAACTACGAACAAGCTGACCGAATACATAAAAAACAGAACAGAAGGTAACATTTTTATACATTTCTACGTCGTTGCGACTTAATTAATCACTTGTGATAAAAATAATTCACATATCAGTGTAGGCCTGCATAAATTTAAATGAAAAAACATTGTATTGTGTAAACAGCGTGACTTATGTAAGTTATAGTTAATCTAATATTAAACGTACTTTAGGTGTTTGGACGAACTAACTACCACATTAATTCTGCAGGAATTGAATCCATCGGGGACATAATGATAATGCATTGTGTGAGCGATACGCAATAAAATTTGGCGCATTTCGGTTAGGCGTTGAAAATGTAAATTTAATTAGAACTCGCATTTCGCGGCAGGTACAGTATTCATTTGCTATAAACCAAAGTTCCTGCTTATTATATTAAAAACCCGGTGTGACGTGCGATGACATGCTGTTTCAGGCGTCGGGTAGACCGGCATTAATCATTCTCAGTCAACGTTGTAATGTGGGTCCGCCGCGGCTCACATAGCGGTGCTCCTCTATTAATCTTTTTAAATAAGTAATTAAATAAAAAATAAAAAAGTCTACGTTCCAGGCAGTAAGTGCACGGTTAGCTTATTTACACTTTACACTTCAATGAAATTCAGAATACACTTGACTTGAGCCTGCACGCTGCTTTTACTCAACTGGAAATTTTTGGAAATGTTTTTAGGTTAGTACCTAACTTAGGGACCCTGTAAATACATCTCTGCATCAAAGTTAATCTGTATTCTTCTTTTTATTTACCTATCAATCATTGTTTTATGTAAGGCTTTCTGCCATGTTTTTCCAAAAGCACTAGTAGAATAACAAAAGCAAAACATATCTAAAATAAGTATAAAAACATATATTAAATGCGCATTCATAGAAGTTTCAAATCTAAATATTTTTCGATGTGTGCTACCACATGTTGATCCCTCAATTTCTCTTGGACCCCGTCATCAGATAAAGATTTCATGACAACTAGAAAGCATATCTACCTACCTTGTCCAACATAAAACATTTTTTTATTTGGTCTTCAAATCATCGGAGAACAGACACCAAAAAAAGGACCCGACGAATTGCTAACATCCTCTTTTTTATTGACATCAGTTAAAAAAAGTTTGATTTTTGGCTTTTGATTCTGAAACGTCGCACGTCAGAGCATGTTGTCTGAAAAGTTTGTTGCTTGTTAGTATTTTTACAAAAATATTTCGACATCCTGTAAATTGTTCGAAGTTATTACTGCTCCACACGTTTTCAGTTACAGATAAAATATATCGCGTAAAATAAAAATATGAGGCCGATGTCAGAAAAAGAACAAAATGTTAAATAATGGTGACGCGTCACTTTACGCGCGGGGTTTAACGATCATGGCGGCTATCGCAAATGAAGGGGTTTCTCGTGCCATGAATATGCAAATACGACAGTTGCGCTGGCGATTTCCTCTTACAGATTAATGATTCCACGTCATTACTTTACCTACTTGTTGATTTAACGCACAACTAAACGGGATAAGTGTGTATTCGTGCGTCTAGCGATCAAATCAAAGTATAAGATTGTAGTGTTACTCAACACATAGAAAAAAGAGGATATAGTAGAATTGCGATAAGTCGTTTTCGCTAGGGAAACCGGTGTCGCCAAACCTTGACATTGACAGTTTACTCATACCTTGAAATCTTGGCAATGTAATAAGTTCCGAATCGGTATTATAATTTGAACTTCCCACCCACAATATATAGCTTAAAGTGCATTGTACCTGCACCTATTTAAACATCATCTAGAGTGAAGTAGCCAAAAGACAACAGTGAAAATGACAGTTGCCTAAGTAATAGATTTGCCATTGCACAACAGATGTCGTTAAAATGGACTCAACACGAACACAACATTATATATTATGGATGAGTAGATTAGATTAGATTATTTATTCATTCAATAAAAATTACATCATATTGTACATTGTCAAGTTAGAAGAATTTAGATTGAAATCGTCAAGTGTAGGTAAGTTAAATTAAATTAAATAATACAAATCAATTGAATATTACAAAAATGACAAAATAAAAAACAATAATAATAAAACAATAAGGTACAATTAAATTAATTCTCCGCTAGGGATCGTTACTGCTTATAAACAATGAAATAATATTATTATTTTAACCCTTTATTATTAATTTAATTTAATTTCAGGTTAATTTAATATAATGTCAAAATTAATTAAAAGTTGACAAATTAGTACAAATATGCTGTAAATTAATTTTCACCTCAAACAGGCGGGTTTTGTTCATTCCAGAGAGTGAGCAAAACTCGATTTTACTTCGAGCTTGAGACAAAGTAACTTTTTAACTGTTTTTTTTTTACATCCCAAAGACAGTGCTGAGTCTATTCAAAAAATTCGATAGGTTTGAACTGCCCTTCAACCTGTCACTTTCATATCGATACAAAAAAGCGAGAGATGGAAATAAGTCGATCCGATGTTTGATTTTCCTAGTGCCTAGTGATAGTAAGCCCAAAAAAAACATTAAAACGTTCGGATACCTAGACATTTAGCCGTAAAATTGATATTCATTTGTTAAGGTTTTAAATGTCCCTTTTTTTCAAATATACGAATGATATTTATTATTTTGAGGAAAACAATCTTTGTTCTTTGAACTCGCTTTTAATCCTACTGTCAAATACAATAGCAAAAATATTAAAAAAAATACAAATCTAAGTTTAAAATCAAATTATAAAATAGGTCGCTAGTGTTTGCGACAATTATTATGAAATAAAGATAATGTAATTTATAAAAATGCCGATTTTAATATGTATCTAGATAATAGTTTACCATCTTAATAATCATTAATGTTGTAGGTAACAGAATTCCGAGTAGTTTTAGGACGTATTATTTAAAAATTGCGGGATAAAAAAATTTTGTTCCAGTGCGACCTGTGTTCGTCCCGGAATTTAGTTTGGAATGCCAATAATGTACGCGCTGCAATTCGATTCGCGCATATTTTATAATTCGTCAAATTTTATAAATTGTTTGTTGTATACTGTTTTCAAAATAAGCAAATACCTACTCTTAGTACATTATGCAATTGCATGTTGTAAAACAAACAATTTGCTAAAATTTGCCTTGTATTTTTTTCACCTAAGACAAAATGTTCTCGCTGCTGAGGTAAAAAATTATATGCACCTATCACACGACACCAAAGTTTTTTGAATCTCGTGTCTTTGAATCCCTTTCTGCACTCAGGATTCTAATCTTGAATCCTTCGCTTACTTGGGATTCAAAATCAACACTCGCACCAAAAATCAACTTTGACTTTGAAAAATGACTATTACGACGTCCCACGGTCATTCAAGCCCACGTTGATCCAGTGTTACCTGCTTACTAAATAAAAAATAGATTTAACACTTTAGTAGCTGACCCTTTTTCCGGTTACCCGGATAAACCTGGATAAGGCAGATAGGTACGCCGATAACCTGCTCCGTGCCTGAACCGCTAAGAAAGGAAAATAATCTGCTTTCTCTTCTCCGAAGGGACGGGCAACGAGAATAAGTTATTTAACGAGTAAAATATCAAGTATGCAAACCACTTTTCTTCTCTATACCTACACATTTAGTCTTCCGTTAATGGAATTTTAATACATTTTGTAATTGGTTTAGTATAATAGTACTTACTAGCTTAAACACACATACACATACACACACACACACACACACGCGCGTTAGCATGTTTCTTTTTTTCTTTTCCTTTTCGTATGTTCATGTGTTCATGTTTAATATGTTCGTTGTTTCAAATTATATTTTCCCACCCAGGAATAAGATTGTACCACTTAGGGAGTTCTGTTATTGGCCTCAAGATTCGCATTGTAAACTAGAATACCTAAGTATGATTGTAACGGTGTAGAACACCTCAATAAATAAATGAATAAAACTTTACATCTCGCCAGCGTATAAAAGGGAACAAAAAACAGCTTGCTAGGTCTTAGAGAGTCAGTCAATAATAACTTTAACTTGTAAATACAAAGAAGACAAATACACCCGTCAATCCCGTCAATTCACCAATTTTACTGTTATTCTATATTTATTCAATGTTCGTTATTAGCAGACGGCAAAAACGGAGAAATAACATTACTTTTCAAAACTTCTCCGAAAAGGCTTATGAAAACATAAAATTCCTTCCATTACCATATCTATACGGATATAACATTTCACAAAAGCGTTGTTATTATGTCATCGATTTGTATGAATAGCGGTTAAATTGGAGTTCCGTTTCCGGAAAATTCAAAAGTGAGCGGCTAGATGGAGGCTTGATTAAAAATAGTGGGTGTCATGAAAAGTCCAATATCGCAGGGTCTGCTTTTTAGCAACTGAAGCTATGAAAACAAGAAATAATTTCATCAACACCGTATAAAAAAACCGCAAATATTTGTTTTTTTTAAACAAATCGGTAGTTAATTTTATAGAAATGCTTAAGTTAAGTTATTTATTTAAATCCTCAAACCTATTTACTATATTACATACTCATGTAAAATAAAAAAAAAGCATGATAAACTTTAAAAACAAGACTTTTGCAAATGTTTAAAGGTTGTCTAATTTTTCCTAACACGTGCCTCATTTGCCGTAGAAACGGGAGATAAACAAAACAATGAACCGCTTAATGGTAACTATTAACCACTAGACGCGGTAATAAAAATATATTACCTCTCTCTCCCTTCACCCCGCCCCCGCCGGGAGCCCAGCACTGGACTCTCGGGCGCATTTTTCGCACGCGATCTTATCAAGTATAGTTGTAATAATGTACTTATTTAATTTAAAGGTCGCAACAGAGACAATTTACTTCCCGATTTATAATATAACTTCTACAATTTTCGCGAGTGTACATTGAAGGACGTGGTCGATTTCAAAATATGAATGATATCTTCACCTGCCTTTTATATAAGACTAACTAAAAGATGACGCGATATGAAAGCGGACACCACACTCTCTATTGGTTACTGCGAACTGCTTATTCCAGCACGGCAGTGTGGAAGGCAAGAGGAAACCATCACACTATTTTCTGAAAAAAGTAGTCGTAAAGATTCACAACCTACAACCGCTAGTGTCGATAGTGTAACTTACAAGTCAATTTTCTTTGTGATTTTTTTCTTCTAGTACGTGGTGTTTTATTTTATTACATTTTTAATTTTGATAAGAAAGTTATACAAATAAGATAAATTCTTTGAAATTATAAAATACTCGTATTAGGTAGCATGCGTGCAATCAAGCAGAAAAGGATTGGTCTTATCAGTATCAAAACGCTAAGCATCACAACGACAACTACGAACGACTTAGTATTAGTAATCATCTTATCGACTTTCCGATACCATTTCTCTCCTCTATTCTTGTAAAAAAAATCAATTTATACCACTTGGGGTGGGACGAGGATCTCAATGCCCGGTTCGCTGGGAAGTCTGACAGGTGACGGGTGCCGAGCCACAATGGCCGAGAGCTACGCTTATCGCCAACAGGGAAATAAATGAGAACACTTTTCTGCCTTACGACCAATTCACTTTAAGTTTCATGTTTTTTCCTTTCAAAATCTGTTGTACCTACCTATCGGCGTTGTCAAGTTCGCCAGCGGAGGAATAATAATGCTGTGTTTAATTTACGTATCTTGGTATCGAAGCAGTTTTTCATACTCCGTGCCACCATGCACCATGTACCTACCTTGTTATTTGAATGATATGTCGCAATATCGTTTGTATTCTACGTGATTTACCGCAACAAAACACGAGACAGCTTCTTATTTTAAATTTCTATCACAGAAAAAATCAGCGATAGCGTGAAGGGGAGCCGTTTCGTTAGTTCGTGCTGAGATTTGCGGGTAAATGCCACCAGTATGTTGAGACCCGTCCCCTGCCAAGAATGGCTGCCATATCCAGTACCTTCGTGCCCGCAGCGAGTTCTGGATATTTTGATAGATATTATAGAAAGCTAGAAATAGAAGTTTTATTAAAGATATCATAACACGACATTGCAGGCATTCGAGTAAATTGGTTTTTGTGTTTTACAGTTTTAACGGACATGATACAGATGATTTCTAGTTATATATTTTTGTTTGTAGGTACATTTTGAACATAAACAAGAGCTTGTTCTTGCAAAAAATATAACTAATTCAGCAAAAGGCTAAATCAGGCTCAGTACTTTTAGCATAGGTTTTTTGTTTAGCCCAAACACTTGATTTCATTTCACTTGCAAACGTCCACTGCTGGGCATAGACTTGTCTTAAGAATCTCCATGACTATTGGTTGTGTATCTTTCCCAGTACATCCGTCATCCTTACGGGAGGCCTACCAACATTTTGCCTTGCATCCTTAATTACTTTACTGTACGGTACTGATTATATTTTTATCAAGGAAACAAAAACACTAACGAACTGGTACTGGTGGTAAGGTTGACTGGAAGAGATCCCTTAAAGGGATAAGTCCGCCTTTGTGCATGTATCTCAGTGTTTGTCAATTGTAATCCTCTTGTTTATTTTGCACAATAAAGAGTTTACATACATACATACATACTAGTTGTTGGAGAACCGACAACTAAGCTTGAGGTCCGGGTTCGATTTCTGGTCGGGGTAGACATTATGAATGAACCTTCTAAAATTATACGAATGTTTGCTGGCAAGCCTTGGATGTTTAATATACCTACTCAACGGCAAAAATTTGGCCGTCTCCAAACAAAAATAAGAGAATTGAATACATGTATGAGGGCCACATTGTTTGCCGCTGAGTACGTTATAATGTTTAATGTATTTAAGCATTTATACAGGTACTTATAAAAAAAAGCCGTGGTAGCCTAGTGGTTTGACCTGTGGCCTCTCAAGCAGAGCGTCGTGGGTTCAACTCCCGGGCGCGCCCTCTGAGTTTTTCGGAATGTATGTGCGAAAATTACATCTGAAATTTGCCATGAGCTTTTCGGTGAAGGAAAACATCGTTAGGAAACCTTGCACACATCTGCGAAGAAATTCAATGGTGTGTGTTAAGTTCCCAATCCGCACTGGGCGCGCGTGGGAACTATAGCCCAAACCCTCCAATACACGGAGGAGGCCTATGCCATGAGGCACGCCGAATTACGCGACAATTTAATAATAATAAAAAAAAAACAACACAATAACAACAACAAAAATGAAATTGTAGCGAATTCGGAATAAAAAAGGCTATAATATAATACAATATAGGTACTTATAAGTATACGTGTATCCGTTGCCTAATAACCATATACCAGCCTTGTTTAGTTTGGGACCGGATCAATTGTGTCAATGTTATCCTACGATGCACATTTTTAATACCTGAATATTTGCCAAAGAAAACGAGGAATACTGTAATTTAATTTTCAATGTGCTGTAGGTACATATTTTATTTTAGGTCAAAAATTCAGCTACTTAAAAATATTACCTGCTATTATAATAAAAATAACACAAGTATGAAAAGTTGTTTCGATTTACGTTCACGTTCTATTTTGACTTAGAGCAGTACGTAGGTACCAGTTATGGAAATGTGATGTGATTCTACAGAAGGTACAATATCTCCATTCGTAAAATAATACCTCCAAAAAGCAGAGTGCAGAGTGAAGACATAAATTCATACAAAAATGCGAATATTAAAAGTGAGCTAGTTCCTAGTAGCCGCTGAAGATCTGCTGTGGCTCTTATTGCGTTTCTAGTGTCGAAAAATTGTATTTGATGCTAATGAGAGACTTGGAACTACTTTTATAGACACATCTGGTCTAAACCACGTTGGAGTGATAGGTATAGTGGTAGGTATAGTCGACGATATTGTGGTGTCAGTTTATGGTACGGAATCGCTCATAATGAATGACGGTAAACTATAAGTACTAACTGTGTCTTCGAAGTTATTTTCTATCATAGACAACTGTACCTAACCGTGGAACAGCTGATTTCTACGCTTAATTAAATATTTAAGCACTTAATATAGTTGGGGTAACTACAGTAAAAAAAACTGAATCGCTACTACTGTTAAATTCTTGACATACCGACCATACTGTCAATGATGTCATTGTGAAATTGTCTATGAAAAGGTTCCACAGCGCCATCGTACGCGGTTCAATTTATTCGACTGTAAGAAAATATACAATCGCTGACACAGTGCGGGCTAGACATACTATGACCCGGTTCTTGGCGTTACGGATCATTATATCCACGAGGGCACGCGGTACGTGATTTTGCATTTAAACGGGGGATATTTAGAAAAAAAATACATTTAAACCAACTCATTGTATAAACTAGTCTATTTTATTGTTTACTTGATAATTTCGATATTTAATTTACAACAAGAAACTGGTTATAAAACACATAAGTACCTACCAAGACTTAGCATCCCGTAAGTTTTTTTTTCGTTACGTTATATTACATCAGAGCAATGAATGCAGTTTTTTTAAACAAAAGGGGGAAATTTAGAATCACTTTTTGAGGGAGCAAAAAAAACAAAAATATGATTCCGTCAGCATATAACATTGCCACAATCCCACCGCTATAAATGTAATGGACGAACGCAGCTGTTTCGCGAATTATGTGCCCTGTATTGCGCAATTTGGCCTACTAAGCTTCACGCGGCGGTATTCCTGAAGTGGATAGTTTTTATATCATCCTTTACTTTTACAGCCTATTAAGAATTTTGGTACTCAAAATTAATACCTAAGTAATGGTTTAATATTAAGTTTAATTTAAGTACTTACGTAGGTACGTCATTTTTAATAATACTTTTCGTTGCAGGTACTACCTAATTGCAGTAAGAGTTTCAGAGTGCTGAAAAATAGTGCGTGCAATTGGGGTAAAGTACCACACTAATCTTAATTCTACTAATTGGCACCTGATTTTTGACAGATTTCTGCTTTTCTGCTTATAAGAGTCAAAATAGCAATAACTTGTGAGTGCTCACTTTACGCCGCTGATTTAGCACACTTACCTGCGTCAATTTAAAAGTACAAAATTTTATTGGTTTCATTGAATTGCTCTGAAATAATGTTTTCCATTCTCATGCTCTAAAAGTACGATAACATAGGCTCATGTAGTGATAAGTTAAAAATTATCATGGTCACAAAAAAGCGAAAGTTAGTTCTATGTACGTTGATAAGTAGGTACTTGCTGGTCGAAATCGAAATTCCCTGACACTCGTGTCTTTCTTAGAGGTAGGTACATGGTGTTGTAATTTAGCGCTACCAAACTTTTTTTTTCGGAATTGAAGTAAGAAGTAGAGAGTCGCCTTAAAACTTAAAGTCATAAATATCCCCGAATTTTCTTCTACAGGACCCTTTCTCTGAAGCTCAGTTGACTAACCTCCTCAGGTTTATTAGGTATTATTATGATTATAGAGACTCGGTATAACATCTGCTATTTAATAAACACGAGCTTTTTAAATTTCAATTTCAAGAACTCGACTTGTTTCACGGGACTTCGCATTGTAAAGTTCCCGATTCTTTTAATAAGTGGTACAGGTGTTTCTTTTAAATTTTACCTTAATAAAAAAAACATGATATTGCCTAACGCTCAGAGAGAGAAGTCTACAAATACATACCTACGAATACAGGTGAAAAACTTAATTAAAAAATAATGCATTACAATCTGTGTTTAAATTCGAGGTTGAAGTAAACTATTACATCGGTTCACATTAAATGTACGGTGAAAAAGGCAAACGGCGCGAGAAGAATTGCTTTTTACGGATCGGCTAGCATTCCGCAGGCCGGGAGGACGAGAAGGCGGCGCGGGGGAGGGCTTCACAGAAATGAATTGTTTTCGGTTTGCCGTGAGGTTACATTACATTATTGCGTACCTTTGTAGCTTTTTAAGTGTGTTTATAGGATTTGGCCCCAGCATGATTGAGATGAGGAGCGCTCTGTGGACCAGAAAATATTCCCGCATTCTGACAAAAGACAAACATGGGTTCATTTGTTATTTAAATGGAAAACTAATTTGCTTGTTTTCATTGCAAAAACATATTATGGGGGATCTAATTACTGCAAGCTCACAAAAATATGTAGGTGCGTAGATTGTTGTTAGTATCACGATTTCCTTTTTTTGAGGACGTATGTATAATAAATAATAATCTAAAAATATTTGTGGCTACTAATTAAAGTAAACTGGTACTACTGCCACTGTCGATGGATTCAACATTTAAATTATTCCAAATATACAATACAATACAATACAATAACTCTTTATTGAACACCACATGTAACAACCAAAACAGAAAAAAGGTATACAGAATATTACAAGGTAACAATAGGCGGCCTTATCGCTACAGAGCGATATAGCGAATATTTTTATTTATTAAATTATATTAAATAATAAGGTAACAATTCAAATTCCGGCTCACCTGCACGAGATACCAGCGGACACAGTAATTTAATTTCGCTCGTTACACGAACGAATTATTCGGAAAAAAGTGGAGGGAAACTCATAAAGCTATTACTTGGAAACGCCTGACGTAGCGTTCACAGATACGAGGCGAAGCACAAAATTAATTTTGAAACCGGCTTAAAATCCAAATTGTTAGCTCTTAGTGGGTAGTGAGCTCTTAATTAAAATTAGCGATACAATGCGATAAAATAACAATGCCAATAAACAATAAAGTCCAGTTTGCAGCATTACGCAAGGGGTGTTAAAAGGGGCTCAAGTTTCTTTTAATGACATTTCGATTTTGGTATAACCCCACTGTTGAAGATTTTCCAGCAATACATACATACATACAGTCACGCCTCTTTCCCACAGGGGTAGGCAGATACTACTTTAATCCACTTGCTACGATCCTGACATATTTCTTTCGCTTTATCCACAGTCATCAATCTCTTCATACATGCTCGTCGGTTTCGGGTACTCCTGACCTGACCTTTTTCCAAAACGTCTCCTATTTGGTCTCGGAACGTCCGTCTAGGCCTTCCCCTCCCAACGTAATCATTCACACTCCCCATATAGATCTGTTTAGTTAGTCTACTTTCATCCATCCGCTCTACATGCCCAAACCAACTAAGCATACTTTTTTCTATCCTAGTCACTATATCCTCTTTCACACCAGCACGGTCCCTTATCACACTGTTCCTTATTCTATCTTTCAGTGATACACCTTCCATACTCCTTAACGCTCTCATTTCTACTGCATTTATTCTCCTTTCATGCTTCTTTTGCCATACCCAAGTTTCGCTACCGTACATTAATGTTGGAACGAGCACACCTCTGTAGACAGCCAGACGCGCCTTCTTCGACACCTTCTCACTGCTCACAAAGGCGCGCAGCGCCCCATTGACCATATTTCCCGCATTCACTCTTCTTTCAATATCACTTTCACACTTCCCATCTTTCGTAAACGCCGATTTCAGATATACAAACTCTTTTACCTGTTCGACTTTCTTACCCGCAATTACAATCTCACATTCAGTCATGCTATCGTCTTTTTCAAACACCATAACTTTCGTCTTGCTTATATTAACATTCATACCTTTCTTTTCCAATGCACCACATAAAATGTTAGTCATCATCTGCAACTCCTCCTCCGACGATGCCAACAACACTTGGTCGTCGGCGTATAGGAGGCTTTTGAAGGTTAACCCACTCATTCTTAGTCCACAGTCATTCCCTTTCAAATCACTCAGGCATATATCCATGAATAGGTTGAACAGCCACGGTGACGCAACACATCCTTGTCTAACACCTTTCTCAATGCTAAACCATTCAGTGTACGCCCCGTTTATCCTCACACAAGCACTAGAATCCTCATAGAGAGATTTTAGTGCTCGTATCAGATTACTGTTCACCCCATGCATGGATAATGCTGACCACAACTCATTCCTTATCACTCTGTCATAAGCCTTCTCCAAGTCCACGAATAAGCAGTATATTTTCTGGCCCTTGGCTATATACTTTTCGGTTATACACCGCAAGGAGAAGACTTGATCCGTGCATCCCATTCCCTTTCTAAAACCCGCTTGTACATCCCATATTTTCTCATCGGTCTCTTTCATAACTCTTTCAATCAGTACCTTTGCATACAGTTTGCCGACGACGCTGAGAAGGCTTATTCCTCGGTAGTTTTTGCAGTCTAGTTGTGACCCCTTTCCTTTGTACAACGGCACAATCACGGCCTTGCACCAATCCTCTGGTACCCGACCGTTCGTCCAACACAAGTTGAAAAGGTGGCACAACTGACTGGCTACCACGCCTTCACCGGCTCTCAGCATTTCGACCGACACTCTATCATATCCCGCAGACTTTCCTAACTTTATTCTTTTCATGGCGTTCACAATTTCATCCATGCCTATCTCATTTTCCTGACTACTTTCATTCATCTCTTCGGCATGAGCCGGTACGTGCACTGATTCTTCTGCTCTTTCAAACAAGCTTTCAAAATATTCCTTCCATCTTTTTAACACACACTCTTCTCCTTTTATAACACTTCCATCAAGGCTTCTGATTTCACTCAGCTCCGAGGCAGTGTTTTTGCCACGGGCTGTCTTTATAGACTTCCAGAACATTTTAATATTTGTACGGAAGTCATCAGAAAGTTTTCTATTAAAGTTATCCTTACGTTCTTCCCTCTTTCTGTCACAAGTCTGTTTTACTAATCTTTTCACTCTTTTGTATTCATCTTTCGCTTTACATACGTCTTCATCCGTCACCTTTTGCATTCTTCGATTAGCTTTTTTCGCTAACCAATCCAACCATGCCTTCTTCTTTTCTCGTACCACCTGTTGTACTTCACCATCCATCCATACGTTCCTTTTCTTTCTCCCTTTTCCCCTTTTGCACACCCCACACACCTCAGTAGCAACATTCACAACTCCTTCATTAAATGCCGTCCACACCTTTTCTGTATCACATACTTCATCTAAGTCGCAAAGTCGATTCTTTAACACATCCTTGTACTTTTCTCTTACATTCTCGTCTTGCAGATTCTCGACTTTTATTCGCTCAAGGACACTAGTGCTTTCTTTGACCCGGTGCCGCCATCGTTTAAACAGACCACTAATACGGCATATCACCAGGTGGTGGTCTGTGTGGATGCCGACTCCGCGGTATGCACGAGTGTCCCTGACTTTATTTCTCAATCCTTCATCCACTATCACAAAATCAATCATAGTCTTCGCACTTCCTTCTTCCCTTGTGTACATAATGGATCTTTTTGTGTGCAAACATTGTGTTTGTTACGCAAAGATTCCACTCCAAATACACCTCAAGCACACTTTTCCCGTTTTCATTCACTCGTTCATCACCAAACGCACCAAGCACTCTTTCATATCCGTCACGCTTTTTACCTACCCATCCGTTAAAATCACCAAGCATGATGATCCTCTCATTCTCTTTGCATTTACTCGTAATATCTCTCACATTATATATTTTCTAGGAAAGCACATCATTATTATTAAAACATTCTCACATGGTCGGCAACGCACTCGTTATGCTTTGATCCGACAAACCACGTAAGCGGAGACAAATTTATGCGTGTGACAAAAGAGATCTTGCTTCAAACTATATGCAGCTTGTGATTTCACTGATTCCGTAAACAAAGTGGACAAAAAAAGACAATATCGTTTAAGAAGTCCCCACTCAATTTGTCGACACTTATCGCAAAATATAATCCCGCTTTGGGTCAACAGCAACGATTTAAAGTACGTACAAGAGGTCTAAGATGCTGTGAAGGGCCTTTTTAATCTTTCTCGGTGTATCTTCTATCTTAAGCGTTCTGTTCGAGCTCATTTTGAGCAGTGGGGCTTTCCACAACTACAAAAATACATAAGCGACAAGTTCATCTTTTTTAAATAAATAGAAACGGCCTGTTATGAATTAGTTAATGAGATCTATTTTTATTTCTCGCTTTATTTATTTTCTCATAGACAAGAGGCTAAGGATGTAACTACCAGGTTCGGATTTTTAACAATAAAAAGCCACCTTGACGCCAATTAATGTTCTGCAAACAAATTTCTCACTAATTAACATTCAGTTCAATTTTATTTTACATCATTAGAAAAACATATATTATCTATGTGCAATACGCGCGCAATTTGAGTGCAGTCAGGATATGAGGTGTGTCCCCGCGCTGTCGCCGCACCGCGCCTTGCCTGCCCCTCGCCGCCTGCACTAATACCGCGCGCGTACTGAACATTATTATATGTCATTTATTATTATTTGTCTTTGTGAAACAAATTTAATGTTAAGTTAACAGAATCCTAACACGATCACAATGGAGAATAGAAAATAGATGAATAAACTATATGGGTAATTTCTCCCTCAAAATTGTTGCCATCAAGCGTTTTTAGTCAAAAATGTGACAGTTACAAAGAAAGTGGCGCGCTCATTTAACTCCTTAATGTTATGTTAATAAGTTTATAAAGCCTTAATGAGAGTACACCTTGCTAGGAAAATACAATGCCGCTGTACCTACTGGCTCTGTACGCCTGCGGGCAATAGATGGGCGCTTGTTGGGGCGTATGTAGTTAGGTACCTGAATAGATCCTTCCGTTCTATCAAATACTTAATGTAGTGTTATAATACTTCTACATTATACACTAAAAGATTGTAGGTATACCTTACTAAATGTTGCCTGCGAGGTTGTCTGTATAGAATTATAATAAAGTATAAGGGTTGTCCAAAAAAAATCAATGTCACAATTGGATTCACTGGCTGTCAAGTCACTCCGTCACTTCCAGAGGTTACTTCGTGGCTTTTTTTTTTATATGAATAGGAAGGCAAACGAGCAAATGGGTCACCTGATGGTAAGTGATCACCACTGCCCATAGACACCCGCAACCCCGGAGGGATTGCAGATGCGTTGCCAACCTAGAGGACTAAGATGAAATGCCTCTTGTGCCCGTAATTTCCCCGGCTGTCTTACTCTCCACACCGGAACACAGCAGTGCAAGCACTGCTACTAAGCGGCAGGATTAGCGAGTAAGATGGTGGTAGCGATCCGGACGGACCTTGCACAAGGCCCTACCTCCCGCATTCTGCTGCCTGAACTAGTAAAAAAAACATGTTTTTTTAATTACCTACCTACAGTGTTTTTGCTGACTCTGCTTGCCATCCATCTTACATGTGGAAGACAAATTTCTAGACCACTAGAATTTGACCCAAAAACATACATCGCAAGTTAAATCAAAACCTGTAAAAAAGGACAAGCCAACAAATATACTCATTCGTTTTTATAATATTAATAAGAAAGTAGGTATTCGAGCTTCCAACTCATTTGTCTCGACTCATTCAAACCCCACTGCTAGACTAATGAAAAAACGTGAAACCTTCTTACCCCACCTTCCTTTAAATTGAATGTAATGAACGTTTTAAGGCCTCCCAGTGAAAATATCAGCTTTTTCACGCGTGAGCGGGAAGCCTGGCGCCCGCGAACCACCGAATCGTTGAGGAATCTCATTTAGACCTGAATACTATTAAAAATGTGATTCGATAGCGTAGTTCGCCTAATTTATAGAAGTTTTATAATTAGAAATTTATTCATACACATTTCTATTCACTAAACGCAAATGCGAAAACAGATTTCACAGCAACGCAGACTGATGAAGTAATTAATAAATGTGCATAATTAATGGCAATAATCCATAGTAGGTATTAGAAGATTTAATCACGGAATTAATAAGGACTTGCCATAATAAATAGTATTTTTATTAATAACAGCGAAACAAATATACATACATACATACATCCCTTACGGGGTAGACAGAGCCTAAGGCGACAAGACCTAAAGACCACGGTTTAGCATGATTGTGGGCGTATCAAATATACATTTTTTGATATTTAGCAAGCGCGGAGAGATGTCTTACAAATGCCAAGAAATACGCCATCGCCATTTCTAAAGGAAAGAAAAATTAAAAGTCCCTATTACATCACAAAGTGTGAGAGACAAGGAGTTGTTGCCAATTCATTCCCTCGTCTCTGCGGCATTACTCTCCGTCGCCGCACCCCTGCGCTGGCTTACTTACGGTGATCTATAGATCACTACACCTTCTATGTCTTTTATACAACAACCTCATACCACTCGGCTTTGCTCACGCGTCATAGCAACTATTTAGTAAACTTAGTCTCCAACAGGACAGACCAGCCGTTAGGTACATTTGAATAACATACTACCTACCCTTCAGCTAAAGTTTGCAACGATCGGTTCAGGCAGGTACCCATTAAAGCGAGAGACAAAAGATAAAAACACAATAGAATTGTAGATAAGCCGTAACTTTGTGAACGGTAAAAAAGCTAGATAAAACACGCAGTAGGTACAGCGCGATTTAAAATGCGACTGTGTTCTACCTGGTTTACTTTTCGGTGAACTACTGTTTGTAGTAGTTTCGCAT
This sequence comes from Pandemis corylana, assembly GCA_949127965.1. NCBI lineage: Eukaryota > Metazoa > Arthropoda > Insecta > Lepidoptera > Tortricidae > Pandemis > Pandemis corylana. The sequence continues at coordinate 25,140,511 of OX421850.1, forward strand.
TAAACAAGGATTAGTAAAAACTGAACAAATAATGCCACATTATTTATTACAGACAGACTATAAGGCTTGTAGCGAAGCGTACATAAGCACATTAATGCTTCTCAAAGTTTCAGTAAAATAACAACTATCTATATGAAGCGAAAATCTTACACAATAGGTACACGCACAGTCAATTAGGAATCGGGTTTCTTCAATAAGACTTAACAGTCAGAATTTATAATCGCCCGTGACATGCATAGCTTATTATTATTACAATACTCGCTGACCAGACAGACGTGGTGCTTTTACGGTAGATCGCAAGCTATCTAAGTTCCATCCCATCTAAGATTTGTCAATTTTTTCTCCTTACTCGGACTAATAAAGAATTTGTCCAGCCATTGTTATATGTCTTGATTATTTTCTATTTTAAACTGTCTATATTCTCTTATATTTGTGTGTCTCGCAAAAAGGAATAAATGTCTTCTTTCTTTCTTTCTTTCCATTGTTGTACCTATACCGTAGCCACATATAGCCATTCATTTTCATTTATGTAAAAATATAGATTGATAAGTAGGTGTCCAAAATGTGCAGTTTGAGTTTCGCTTCTAGTAGTCTTTATTGTTATGGCACCAGCTGAGATATGCAGAGCGAGCTTTGTGAATGATAGGCGACAGAAAATCGGTCCGGGAGACGGAAAAACGCTTTTGTCTTCACCCTGACAGTTTATTAAACTCTTGAGCTAAGACGCTTAATTACCCGCAGTAAATTAGTACCTTCTGGTTCAATACCGGCAAATATATATATTCGACAAAGACTTGATCTCTTCTCCTTGCGATGTCAATATTCGTATTACACGGTAATAATATTTTATGAATTGCAACGATTCTTGAATAAAGCTGTTCAAGGAAACTAAATTTCATCTTTTAATAGCTGATCCAGCTTTTCCCGAGTTGTTGTTCCAAATGAGCAGCAAAACTGGTAGGTACGCTATTTATAACAGCAGCAGTTGATTTGAGTTTTAATTGAAGCGTTTCTTCATTGCGAACGTCGGACTCCATTTAGTAATCCCGATTGGATGAACGCTCGTCAGCTCAAGACGGCGGAAACTACATTATTGAGAGGATATTAAATACACCTGAATTTATCTTACCAACTATCAGGGCCCACGGCAAGTTTTGCTTTAACTAAATTAAAGTAGTACTACTATCCATTTAAAAGAAAATTGACATTCTTTGAGTTTTGTTTCAAGCGTGGACACATGAAAGCCCTAAGTATTTAACGCAATTGCCAACAACTGACAAGGAAAATTATATTTTTTGGCTGTGTCTGGCAAGCCAAGTTGACAGATAAAGACGAACTAACGTTAACTTAACCGACGCTATTTGTGCGAATTGATAAGAAATCTATTCTATCAAAATTTAATATTTTTTGTAGGGACCTCCTCCGTACGTAATCTTAGTACCTACCTTCTTGTAAATTCGCTTAATGTAATACCCTAAACCAATACATGAGTTCGACATCTCTATTTGTTCTTCTATCTGACTATGAAATGGATCTACATATAATTACACAGCCTTTACAACATGGGAATCCCACAAAGTCTTATACTAATTCTGATTATACATATATATTACAATCTTCTTTTTCTTTGTTGCACTCTGGACAGAACAATCGTTGTCGTTCCTCTCTCTGAACTAATCACTTTATGGACTTATTATCATGCCGGGATGTAAGCGCAAGGAAAGTAACGTTGAAAGCCTGTACGACGGATGATAGACATTGCTTAATGCCCGGGCATCGATGGTGGATTGCAATACATAACGCAATCTCGTGTAAATATGTGCTGACTTATAATTATTTGCAACTAATAATCACAAACTAATCAACTCAAAAGTAAACTCGGTTAGTCAGTTCACATGAATCAAAACCTGATTACCTTATTAACCAAAGCGGGGCAGACTTTAAGTTAATTTCATTCTTGTAAGGTCAAAGTTAACTTCGTTTTTCAAAGTACTTAATGGGTGTAATACCGTACCTAAATTACATTTGAGGCTTCCGTCCGGCTACCCGAGTCTTTAACTACTTAAATTCAATCAAAGAGAAACTCCTGTCACACGAAATTACGAACACCTTAAGTCGCCTGTTGGACAATAGGTTTGGCCTCAAAGTGTTCAACTCAATCCCTGAGCATCTTATGTAATGGCCAACTTAGACAGACGCGGTTCGTGAATACAAAACCGCTTAACTTTAATTAATTTTGTCTTGGGTGTCTAGGTACATACCCAGTTTACTTGTACTAATAAAACTAATAAGATGACTTTCAGGATTCTGTGTAGAGTAGCAGAAAACCATTTGTTTAGGGGATTGCTTTGTTGTCTATCTCTATGACTGTCTGCCAAAACTTTTTGCTCTGGAACTAGTATAGGTGTCAAGTTAAAAGAAAGTGCATAAGGTAACAAAATTAAAACACATAATAGAGGAGTTAGGGTGATGCTCTATTGAAGTTATAATAAAAAAAACAGAAAAGCAAAACAAAGTTCTAGAGATCAAAAGATGCTTTTGTTTTTATGTGTATTTTCATACTAAAAAGCGAATATTAAAACCTATTGAGCACTTCCCCTTAACAAGTAATTAAGAAATAAGGCCAAGCTGAGCTTATTCCATTACCAGAATATAGAGAATATAGAGTGGGATAAGCTCAGTGCATATAGAAAAGACTGCTACTATTATTATGACCTTATAATGCCGACAGCGGTAAACTTCTAATGCTTTCTCCCAAATACAAAATAAACCTAGTTTTAGTTGGATGCCTAAATCAGTTTAACCTTCTCAACGCAAATATCTGTCAGAAAGAACATGATAAAATTAGTCTCGACGCAATAGCATACGAGTAAAATTCACATTAGCTTTATTTTCTTAACCGGCTTTCAAGGGAAATTTCTAGCCTAAATTGTGATTCTGGGTACCTCTATGCGCCATAAGTACTACCTCTACGTAACGTGCTCAGTTCGCGTTAAGTACTTTTACTGACCACTCAAACCCATACAGTCCGCTAGCTCTTAGAATGCCATTCAGGTTCGTCTTGCTGTCTCGTTCACTCGGCGGATTCAAGTATCAAACCCATAACATAAGGGGGGTTAGTCAGCAAGACAAACCCGAATGGGCTTCTAAGAGCTCACGGACTGTATGTACCATATAGGCGTGCAATCAGGCAGTCTGAAGCAAATCGCAATAAAAGCGAAAACAAAGCGCATTCTATAATGTAGGAGATGTAGAGATGTGCGTTTTGTGCAAGCATAAAGGTGTCAACGGCTGGCATGCCGGCGCGCAGGGAATAACTTGCTTTATTAGACTGCACCGATCGCCAACTTTATTGTTCCAACTACCTATCCAACCGTTTACAACAACAGGCAAATTCAATATTGCCTGACGAAGAATCTATTTGAATATTTTCCGAACACGTACCGAATGGAACATTGTTCTTTCATTTGATAGCGTTCCGTTACTAGCTGAATCTCTCTGTAAAGGGTACATTTAATCATTTAAAAAAAGGAATAAAACGATCGTGATTCGGATTTGAGATTGAAGTTTTAGCAGTTAATAAAATAATTACTGTTTATAATTTTCACAGGTTGGTGTCTAAACGATCTAATCCTGAAGCCGCATGAAACATTCATCGGTGCGTCACTCGTAATCTGGTGCGGCTTAATGTGTTGTCCCTAAGGCTTTTGGCATTACAGTGTGTTGAGAGAGTAGAATGTAGCGGAACTTTATACATACCTACTGGTAATATTGTAAACTCACCAGAGAGAGATTCTACCACCACCACGTTGTCTCTGTCGCTTCACATTCTGTACTTTTCTTGTTATTTGGCTGTGTGCGTTCACAATTAATCCAATTGCTAATCCAAAAGCAGTATTTTATTGGCATCACTTGTCGTTGTTTGGGTTTATAATTATGTTTTTCTACTCGTGTATTTTAATCTGTCAATTATGTGTTTATAGGCAAAATTGCAATCACATACTTTCTAATCTTGGATAGTCTATGGCACTTCGGACTCAACTATAATTGAAGTAATTGGCCAATCAGAAACAGTCTTATTATTATAAATTTAAAAGTTTTGTTTGTTATTTGACGCGAAATCGATGGTTATAACATGATTCCTAAGACTTTCGCCCATTCCCTCGATGGGCTTTTACCATCTGCGTGGGAATAGAAGCAACTGGTAAAATCAATGTTTTTTCTTTACTCCCACCAGCATGGAAGAAAACCACCATATTACATGTAATTTTTTATTTAAAAATTAAACAAGATACCTAATTATTTATTTTGTAGAAATGTTAAATTTTAGTGATATCTTTTATGGCAACGCTCTAGAGCATTTTAAATAATATCACAATGCTACTCGTCTCATTCCAATATAACTCTCCTATTTTTCCCTCTAATGTTTTTCACGCGCACGGTAACACAATGAGCAAAGGCTATACATATAATATTTAACAATTTCGCGGCGCGCTGTAAATCCTGCGTCTTTGCGGAGTGAATACGCCGTTTCCAATAATCCCATGATCCTTATTTACTAGCAAAGGCTCGCGCGGCCGCGGCCTAAGCCGTGCAAACATTCGCAACTAGCAACAAAATGTACCGTGTTATTTTTATAAATATATATTATCATGAAGTGTTTCCGAGTAAATCTTCAGTTGGCGTAGGTTGTAGGTACAGTCAGCGTCAAATAGTTCGTGACACCCAAAGTGGCCAAAAAGTTAGCAACACGACCTTATTTCAACTGTAACAATGACGTGTTGTGAACTATTTGGCTACTTTGAGTGTCACGGACTATTTGACGCTGACTGTACAGCACCAGCCTCCATTTGATATTTCGGTTTCTTAATATAAAATCAATAAATTGATCACGTGCTTATAGACAAGTAAGTCTAATGATGATAAAGAGAAAAATATATAATTATCTACGTTTTTTATTGTATTTCTGTAATAGATATTGGGCGTGTTAACAAATTGGCTATATTTTATCATTACCCTCGGCAGTGTAGCAAACAAAGCTATTTGTTATAGTTACGGCCACCTACAGTCTTTCTCTGTAACTACTAAACACTATTATCGACATTTTGTGGTGCATAATAGAGTAAGTTAATAGTAAATGAAATTTTACTGACTTCTACTGAATTCATGTAAACGTCGCTATTTCAGATCGGTCTAATAAAGTGGTCTGTCACTTTTCATCCAACTTCTTACATACATACATAAATCACGTCTTTATCCCTTACGGGGTAGACAGAGCCTAAGGCAACAAGAGCTAAAGGTTACGTTTAGCATGATTGTGGGCATACAGGTGGAAACGGGAATCAAAATTGTGGTGGTTTGCTAGCCGCATCGCCTGTAACATGACTCCCAAGATTTTTGCCCATTTCCTCGATGGGCTTTTACCATCTGGGCGGGAAGAGAAGCAACGGGTACATTCTATGTCTTTTATTACTAAAAGACCAGCGTGGAAGAAACAGCATGAACCTTCTTATCAAATGAAAATGTCGCTAAAGTCGAACTTTCAAGTTAACAACCACATGTCTTATTGACGTGCGAAGAATTTTCTAAATCTAACCCTTTTTTTATGGTGTGGTAAATGCGCCTTATGCATCCGCTCGGTACGGGAGTAGCGGGGGTATGTGGGGCTCGCCCGCGACGGCAGGCATACCCACTAAAAACCACACGGATTCCCTATTCGGTCGTATGTGAGGCGTTACGGGAGCACTTGGTGTCACCGCGACGCCCCGGGATGGGGTTCCCTCTTCGCGGCACCTGTGCAATGGAGGTTTGGGAACTCCCGCCCTCCCCCACTGGTTCCGCTTGGATTTTTTATAGAGGTTGTCTCCTCGTGGCTCCCGTCTTGAAAAAGACAGCGGCCCACGTTCCCGGCGCCTACGGGCCGGGGTTACGTGTCGACCGACAGTGGCCGAAGCCACGCCGCTCCACGATCCCGTCCCTTACGGGCACACCGCTCCGACGGCAGGCTTATGCCCGCCGACCCTCACGTATGCTCTCACACCCTCATGTACTACCTACTCACTACTACTACCTAAAGCAGAGCGGTACCGAAGGCATGATCGCGTCCGTCCCCAAAAGCACCCGCGGGTGCGACCCTCTGGATTTTTTATAGAGGTTTACTCCTCGCGGCCCCCTGCCTTGAAAAAGACAAGCGGCCCACGTTCCGACCCCACGGGCCGGGTTACGTGTTGACCGGCAGTGACCGAAGTCACTCCGCTCCGCGATCGCAACCCGTAGGTCGCACCGCTCCGACGGTGAACTTTCGCCCCCGTCCAATAAGGCTTGCCCTTACCTTTCCTTGCAGGTACTTGGCTCAGGTTCGCCTCCATCAAAAAGACGCCCAGAGGCGCCGCCCTCACTGCAGGTCCATTTCTGGACCCGCTGGCTCAGATCCCCCGCAACGAATTGCGGGTTCACCTTACCATCTCTCCCCCCCAGTCGGATATTAGCCAACAGTTAACTAACTTACAAAATAAATTAATTAACCGTTGTTGCCCAGGGTGCAGCCGCCTAAGCGTTACCAAGAGCCTCTGTTAGAAGGGAACTGTAACGCTAGAGCTCTCGAGGTTTTCGACGTCGCACCCCTTCTATATCTAACCTAACCTAACCTAACTGCCTTCTCAAAACGACAATGATTTTAATTTGATGAGAAATGCCTGACTTTGACCTCTGGGATAAAATTAAAAATTAATGATTATCTCGATTTACTCATTTTAATTCTATTAACGTTTATTCCGAGAAAGAACACAAATCTTTTAATACATTAATTAATAACCTTACCAAAACACTTTTATTTCGCAGAATCAAAATTTGCGCTAAAACTTCTTCCTCTCTTCCATCGAAAATGTACAAAAACGACAGATTTCATATTACCTACCTACCTCAAAGAAATAAACCCGTTTCAAGCATGGACGTCCACTTCCATTATTTTTCATCCCATCTTTTTGTTCAGTGGGACATTTGAAAAATCCCTTCTTATGCACCTAGGTATGTGATAGGTATTCAAAGAACATGTCTACTAAATACAAAGTCAATGTTTTCTATACCTGCCTGAATATGTCTGCCAATACCAAGAAACTTACTTATTTAGCAAGTCAATACACAATTTCGAAAAATCCCTCCTTGATTCACCCTTTTCAACTTTACTCGTAGGTATTATTGTAGATTCAGAGCAAATCACAAAGACATGAAATGAATCATACATCCACAGCGTCCACTCACGCGACGACATCAACGTAACTCTAGCATTTGTTTATGTTACGGAATACGGAATCAATAGTATCCACGAAAGCTTTATGACTCGAGGCAAATAAAGAAACAGGAGGAGTATACTATAATCGATGCTTTCTTAAACGACAGATGCTACAAACGGGTACTATCAATCTATTCCCCTCTGGAGCTGCCCACCTCGCGCCGCCCCCCGAGGGCCGAATTGTTATTCACGTCCCATTACCTCAATTTTTTAGAGTCGAGGTGCCTGAAAAGAAACCCTTTCACTTATTGTATCTCATCTCTGAATAGGTGGAGGGCCATCGTGAAATTAAATTTCTTTAGATAATTCATTCATTTTCATCCCATTTTATTACCTTAATTAATGTTTATTTCCTTCAGTTCACCTTTTTGTATTCAGACAAATTTCAGTATAGTTGTTATTCGTACAAATAAAACAAACCGAGGAATTAACCAATAGAATGGAATGGTCTTACAATATTCATTGATAAAGTAATAAATATATTATAATTATATTTCAAATAATTTAAATGGCATTGTTCCATAAAGGGTACCTATTAAGGAAAAGTATGGCGAAAACACTACAGCTATAATGGTGGAAGTGGCCTCTCTTCTGGTCAATCCACTATGGGCGACACACGGCTGCATGGAATATAAAGACGCGACAAGGATGACTCTTGAATCGATTAAAGCGCTCCGCACACGTGCGGGATCGAGCAAACAGCGTGAGCTCCCGCCCGCTCCGGCCGCGACGAGTCACCCGTCCCGCCGACCTATAATTCGATAAGATGCGATCCACACGCCAAGTCGAATCGTTCACTTCTCTTTCACAATACACCGGATTAAATGAAGCTAATTTAATTCACCCGCTAATATACTGTGGCGGTACTATTAACACTCATTTAACATTTTTATCTGGCCGATGAGCACCTAGAGCCTCAAGAGCCGCCTTGTGGAAAAAATTATGGTCACTTGGTAGTAGCTCAGTTTAAGTAGCAGTATCATAATAAAATGTATGGATCTGTCTACCGCAAACCAGGTTTCATGTGCTGATCTAAAAGATAAATCAAGGTTAAAATATTACAGTCAGTGGCCACAGTTTGTCAATTCCATACAATTTTTTTACTACTAAACTGAACTTAGAACTAAATCTATATTATTTTCTTTCTATTTAGTACATTTTTGTTGTTTGTTTTAATTAATTTAAGTAGTACTTAATGTTTACAATTAAGGACTCAATTATGTTTTTTTTCAAACAATGTACATTATATTATTTGTTAATATCTCTGGTCACCGGACACTTGGCTATTCGGCTACAAAGAAGATACACGGACCTTCCTGCAAAGATTAATACTACAAAATTAATGTACATATTTGTCTGATGAGTAGGTATTATTTTAAAATTTCCACGAGAAGACGACAAAGAACCTTCATTAAGCTTTTGAGTATGACATATTATTTACCTAAATTAGTTTGTTTCTACCACAGAATAATAAATGTTGGTACAATTTGCATTTATAAACGAGTAAAGAGCAACAGCTAAGCCAAGTCGGCTGTGCAATTCCTCCTGTCACAACACAATAGCAGCCGCCATGTCGCTGGAACAAAGCTTCATTATGCGTTTAGATAATTAAATGAATTAATGAATACGACAAAAGGGTTTTTGGCACGCGTTTCCTTGATGAGGCTCATCATATTGATGGCACCGACATTTGATGCTGCGCTTGCTCCGTGGCCCGTGTATTCCCGGATCATGATGTCCCGATGAGAGCATCTACTGCTGATTATACTGAACAGATGCGTCCGTTTACCGTACTCTAATTTACTGAATTAAAGATTTATGTCTAAAGTGCTCACTAACGCTAGTTTTTGTAAAAAGTTCACAAAGTTGAACGTTAATCAAACTTGAACTATGGGTCTGTCTTAGTAATGACGGAGTTGAGAGTAAAGGTCGGTGGCCTAGTACTGTTGTTGATTAATATGCAGATTGCTAGTTAGTGCTGAGCCCGAAGTTCAACTGCAGCGAGGCAGTTCAGCGGTGTCATATTGTATGATTAACTTACTATAAGCCCGCCCACCTCCCAACGGATCTTGTTGTAATAACTTTTGAAACAGCGAAAGAAGATGTAAACTAAAACGTTATGAATACGCAATACGTTTCCAAGTATTAAAAAGAGATCTTTGACCTATATAAACGTTATCCGTATTAGTACGAAAACTTGGACAAAGGTTGAGCATGTGTGTTCAACTGTTCACAGAAAACTGTCAATTTAGGCATGTCTAATAGACTACAGGCCCACGTACAAAAAATGTGGGTCATATGAACCACCAGGTGACGTATATAGGACGATATAAGAGCATAAAATAATAAGATTCAGCACTATGCCGTCACTTATAAGCTGTCCAACTGGGTGCTGGTGAGAATTCAAAAGGGCAGGTAAAGTGAGTACATTTTGGTCATATGATTATGTACGGCATTTTTACCATCGATAGATCCATGAAAAATAATAAGAAAGCGCGCAGTGCCGTAAAAAAATGGTGAGCCACAAAGTCGATATTTTCTTTTGATTTTCTGACAATTTCCAGGGTAAATTTGGTCATTTGATTCTGTACGGCATCAGTTTCATACTGTTTCAATACAGCTTCTAATCCATTATTCCGCAACGCCGTACAAAAATTGTGCGACAAGGGGACAAAATCGAGGGTTGCAACCCCCTCTTTTTCCGTGGTCCGGGGGGTGATTTGAAACAACATAAAATTAATTTATTTTGAAAGTATTTTATGCATAGATAACATTTTTTTACATGCCGTACATTTTCGTTGGTCCAAAGGTTTGTAGGGAAAAAACACTCAAGGAACGAACCCATAGAACGAAATATAAGAAAAAAATGGTCTGCATTAAAATGTACGGCATAATTTTTTCCTAATTTATTTATCTTAATACTATTTAAAACAAAGGAAAAATTTAGAAAATTGCTATATTTTATTAATCTATGAATATTTAAACTTTTGCAAATTCAGTTTTTGTATTTCTCTATAATTTTTTTTAGAACAGTTTCTTTTGAACGGCAATACTATATAACAATTGTATTTTACAATATCATGTTAAAAAAAAGTTGCCGTACAGAGTCAAATGATTTTACAGCTTTATAAATCAAGTATACCATGAAGTTAAGATAATCATTCAAATGAACAATAATTTTTTGACGGCATTATTTGTAATAGTACTTTTGAGTGCTAGATAATGTTTTGGAACCGAAGCCGTACTTTTTCAAATCACCCCCCGGACCACGGAAAAAGAGGGGGTTGCAACCCTTGATTTTGTCCCTTTGTCGCACAATTTTTGTACGGCGTTGCGGAATAATGGATTAGAAGCTGTATTGAAACAGTATGAAACTGATGCCGTACAGAATCAAATGACCAAATTTACCCTGGAAATTGTCAGAAAATCAAAAGAAAATATCGACTTTGTGGCTCACCATTTTTTTACGGCACTGCGCGCTTTCTTATTATTTTTCATGGATCTATCGATGGTAAAAATGCCGTACATAATCATATGACCAAAATGTACTCACTCCACCTGCACTTTTGAATTCTCACCAGCACCCAGTTGGACAGCTTACAAGTGACGGCATAGTGCTGAATCTTATTATTTTATGCTCTTATATCGTCCTATATACGTCACCTGGTGGTTCATATGACCCACATTTTTTGTACGTGGGCCTGTAGTCTATAAGACGTTTTTGAGCATTTCGTACAAAAAAATATTTTTTGTGACTTAGCAATATTAAATGTTTCATTTTTTGGCCGTTCAGCCTTTCATTTATTATCCAAAGGCTCGACGAGAGCTGATAAATTGGAGTAGCTGTAATGCGGATAATTCTGTTAAAACGTGAAATGCAGAAACTAACAAATAAAGTACAACTATTCCACTCCAAAATGTGAAGTGACAAAATGCACAGTTTAAACCCTGCCGGGACAATAAATGCTGTATCACTCTCTGCGGACATTGTGAAGAATTTTTACATAGCCACGACGTTGCCGAGTCGCGCTGGGATCATACCATATTTAAAGTCAAATAACGCAACGTAATCTTGTTCATTGCATTATGTATAAAACTACTGGTTGACTATGGACGTATGTAATTACCACATCACTTAGAGGATACGTGGATGATGTTTCGAAACAATCTGCGGATTTTTGGCAATTTTGTGCTACTAATTTTGTGAACGGAGGGCATACCCAAATACTTCGTAAGTGACCCGTGGTTCCTATTTTAAAAATTCCAAAGACTTGCCTTTTATCTTCTACAACCATCAGGTCTATTTTAAACGTTACCTATTGAAAATGTGACTTAAAATGAAGAGGTATTTATAATTCAAATAATATGTATTTATTTCGAGCTAAATAGGCACTGCGTTAGTAAATAATTAATTACGAGTATAATTATGTTAAGAATTGTAACCATTACTCCGTTTATTCAGTTTATCAGCAGAAAAATGCAACAGTAGACTGGAAAATTTGGTAACTGGTCGTAGATATAAGGCTGATCAACATGAGTAATAGAACGTCGGGTCGAGTCCGTGTCGTGGTGACACACAACTGTGAGCCTACATTTTATTAGAGGCGTGCCGCTGTGTCGCTTGCCATCACGAACTCGCTTGTTGCGTTGCCGCTACAAAATGTATCCAACCTAACCAGCGCAGGCTTTTTAAGCCTTGACAGCGCCGGCGAACTAACAACTAATTAAACGACCGACGTATGACGAAATATTCTTGTCAAATCCATTTTATTCTAAAACAAATCTCGACTACATCTGTTTACTAGGTATAGTTAAATACATAAAGCGTATAAGTGTGTTAAACAAAAATATAGTTGCTGGAAATGAAATATAAATGTTAGATATTATGATTCGAATTTCTGTTACACATTATCAATCGCCAGTTACTCAATTATATATCTGCGTGTTATTTTGCTCACACATAAGCACGTTGAAAAAGGTGTTGTTGTAGAGAATACTGTGCATTAAATCGTAACTAAGCCTTTACTAGTTCTCTTCTCTTTTCTTCCCATAAGCAGCAACCTCTTTAATAAAATAAGTAAATAATTTAAGTGAATTATATTTGCACTAGCAGGAAATAGTTAAAAAAATACACGACGTTCGACTGTAAATACCGTGGTCTAAAATTCTAATCATTTCGCGCGATTGCGAATCATACGATACATTTTACTTTGCCACGATATATATTTAGTGGGGTCATGTCACGCAAAAGAGCCGCACTCGTGTTAAATCCAAACCCACATTCAAAACGATCGTTTTTTAATCGTGAATACAGTATTTTAATAATTGTTTGACGTTCTTTAGTTTAACAGAAAAAACTTTCAATCATATTTACTGCATATTTCATCGAAACAGTAAACCGATTTAGTTTTCTACTCATCCATGTCCAGTTAAGAAAACTCTATTCTGCTTAAAACACTGTTTCCAATACATACCAATAAAGTACTCGTATTACTTCTCAATGAAAACCGAGTGTTATTATTTGCGAACAACCCGCCTTCGAGTGGGTACTGCATTAGCATGCCGAAACACCTGCACCAAGTAATATCACGTAAGTAAAAAGCCGTGTACCTCTCCCGTTCTGAGCGGACCGCCGCGCCGCGCTGCTCGACAAAAATGGGGAAACACGAGGAAAATAACGAAGCTTCCCGCTCACGTGTAAACGAATGCCTGTGCTCCAAACCCTCCATACCAGTCTTAATCACACTGTCTGTAGCATAAATAAGAACTTACTTATCGTAAACGAAGTGAAAACTACGGTTTATTATGTCTGCACCGTAAACTACTCTCCGGGTTCCCTGCCGGCTCTTGTTAGCGCAGGTATTTTTTGAACATGCGGTAGATTTAACCTTCAAAAGCGGGTTCTCGAGACAATTATAGAGCAAACATATTACAAATATTTTTGACTTGTAATAGAAAAGAATTATGTACAGAGACATCCGGCAGTAAAAATATTATACAACTATCATTATTGAAGAAGGGTTTTTATTATTTCAACTGTCAAAATAACAAAGTTTTTTGGTGTAACACAAGATTAAACTAGGAAATTACAAAAGCCTTTTATATGGTGCACCGCCACTCAAGTATAGGGTAGCGGTGCAGCCTTCGGGATGTAAACATTCGCGCTAAATCGCTTTACAAAGCGTTAAACATCCAGAGGGTTTTTTTTAAACACTGTCAATCTTTCGAGTTCAGTGAAATGAAACTAATGCTACTGTTCCGGAATTTCAAGCGTGCGACAGGCAGGCGTTTGAAGGTAAATTTTATTCAGGAATCATTGGGGACATACGATATTTAATTGTCAGTAAAAAAATATGTACAAAAAAACTCTACACATTCACAAGATTATTGCTTTAATAAAACTTCACACATCATTAAGAATCCTTCCTACTTGGAGATAAATTTATTTCGTTCGTCCGAAGCGTGCGATCACGTACACGTGATAGGGCCGCGGCTGACATGTATCGCGTATTGAATTACGGAATGATCTCCGCGCAGATTGTTGGTTGCAATAACAACAAATTTTCTATTTCCTATCGAATCTAATGGCTTCGCGAACGTCACACGTCGAGACGAGGAATCGGCCTGGATGCCATTCCGACGGCGTACAACAAAATTAGGTTACCATTTCGCGCGCACTGGTTGAGCTGGCTCTAAAATTTCTCCCCGATTTCGAGAATAATTCTTGAGAATTCGACGCCAAATTGACGTACTGAAATGTGACAGACAGATTTCTGACATTCAGACTCTTCGGGGTCTATTCGTAACTTGGAAAAGTGATAATCTTTAAACTGACGTTGTAGAATAATGTAGCCGGTTTAATATCATCGGAATCTAACGTATGTACCTACATGTATGTATAACTGGGTGAATGTAGTCAACTCTGACTGTTATTATTAAGGGAAGCACTGAATTGAAATGGAACAAAATCCAAAAGTTTTTGATGCAGGCATAGTGAGACGGAAATAACGTCTGTAAATTAAGAAATAAATATTTGGTAGGTAATGTTTTCTTATTTTTACAGTTCGGAATTCACCTACTTAATAAGAGAAATATAGTTTACGTAGATATTAGACCAATTCATAAATAGGTACGTATAACATCCAACACCCATTACTCATCAGGTACAAACATCCATTATCATTATACAAACAGTACTTATTTAACGGATAGCCTGAAATCGATAAAAATAATTTACCTGCTTTATATTAGCTACACACGTTAGAAGATAAAAGATGCGTCATATTTCCAAAACACAAGCACTCTTGGCCCTTTAGTGGTCAAGTAGTAAAAGAGATGATAAACTTTTTCATCTCTCGTTTACTAAGATGCCGATATGACTCTAGAAACTAACTTTGTTGACAGTCCCGACACGCACTTGTTTGGTTTCATGAAAGACCAAGTCAAAGTTTTGATTTAGTCAACGTTCCAATAATAAAATAGCGGAATACACATTGTAAAAAACCTTCTGACCTGTTGCTAAGTCTTAATCACTGAGCCAATCAGGTGGACACCTCATAAGATCAAAACTCGTAACCATTGAGAAATCCTTCAAAATATTTATTAAATTTCTTGATAATGCTAACTACACTCGAGCGGTTGGCTTTCGTTCTAAAGCTTTGTACCAATTGGCAGTGGAAGTTTTGCAGTGAAGCCGAAGAGGTTTTGTTATACCACTAGTTAAAGTGTGAGCAAGATGTTTGGACAGGTATAGGGACTCCGTGTTTACGGTTTTAAACCCACATCACAGTAAAGTTGACGCTGCGGGGCCTTAATTACATAGAGGGTCGGGCCTCTCGGTACCTCAGTAAAGACCACGAGAAAGTTTGAAACCGCTAACGTTGAAATATATATCGTAAAAAGGCTACGTTGAACATATTTTGGACACCTAAAAGCTATTTCTGATTGTCAAGCTGCTCAGGATAGTATTAAATTAAAATACTCTGTTTTATAGATTTTTTGTTTGGTTAGATTATATTTCGATTCAACTACACGTCTTAATAACAGTAATCTGTTTCAATGTATTACAAAAAAAAACTGGCCACCTTATTCTTAAATAACCTTACATTAAGGCTGCAATCTGTAATTTTTAGCCGTTCATTTTCTAAATTCTTTATAACCATGAGCCCGAAGACTAGCGATATTGTAGATTTTTAATTGTAATATCTCGGTGATTATTTACTGTAATGGTAAAACACACTTTTGATGTTCCCCTTTATTTAATTACGCGCCCCGTAGAGCCTCCGTACCTTAAAACATTTTTCTGGGGCCCGGGGGACGCATTGATCAGAATGAATACAGCCACCTGCCAGTTAGGAAATGTATTTCCCTTTGTAATAGTTCGAAAAGACTTCGTAAAAGATCAAGATTTCTACAGACTTTTTCATTTTGCAACTTGGTATTTTTTTTTTATTTTTCCCGTCATCGTGAAATACAGTGAAAGTTCAACTTGTACTAGCCTAGCCTTAGAAACCTAGTGATTGACCAATTCTAAAGTAGAATTTATGTCATTCAATATAAAAAGTACATAATTTTAGTACACGATATTCCCTAATAATGACTGTCTGTTGTAAATAAAAGAAAACTAAGTAGATAGGATCTGTTCAATGCTGCAACGTCAAGCACTCGTATGCTTGCTTGTACTCTTGCATCCATGGTTACTCTCACTCTTTGGTGCATACTTGCTTGCATGCTTGCTTGCTTGCGTGCTCGCTTGCTTTCTTGCTTGATTCAAATACTCGAGGTTAACGCTTGCAAAGCCACGGGCAAAACCTAGTTTTCGTATTCTACATAGTAATGAAACTTATGTTGAAAATTTACACAATATCGAACTATCTACTTAAAATAACGGGTTTTTTAACTCACTTATAGCAACCGGGGTGCGAGAGCGCTCCGCATCTCCGCTAGCGATATGTAATTTTATTCGTATAATAAATTCAATTACGAGACTCATATTTTCAACACACTATTTATCAATTACCCACATTATTTTTTGCCTATTCTGCTGTAAAATACCAAAATATTACAAATCTATTAACACATGTCATTCTTTTACGATTATGTACTCTGCAGGCATTTATCGGAAGTGAACAACATAAATATTCTCTCGGGAGCTCGCATATAGCACTGCTTGTGTATGATAATGCATGGTAATCTCACGAGAGCGGTCGCCGGCAACTAGCCTCGCTACCAATGTAAACGCTTTCACGTTAATGCAACATTATCTTTAAACGATACAGCACAGTTTAATCGAGCCGACACGGATGACGTTAACGCCAATCAGACCTAGGCATTACCATAAATTGCCGATACTGTGTACATTGAAATAT
Source organism: Pandemis corylana (assembly GCA_949127965.1). Classification (NCBI taxonomy): domain Eukaryota; kingdom Metazoa; phylum Arthropoda; class Insecta; order Lepidoptera; family Tortricidae; genus Pandemis; species Pandemis corylana. The sequence continues at coordinate 25,157,170 of OX421850.1, forward strand.
TTCTTGATCATTTTGTTCGAAATAAAAATCGAACTTTCACGTAAGCTCAAGCACTAACGGAAATTGATCGGAACTTTTTAAGCTTTCAAATTTTTTAACTCGGTCTCTTTCGTACTACTTCCAGAAGGATGCAATCGAAAACACTCAGCAGATTACTTCAAAGGCAGCTGGGAAAGCTAGCATTTGTAGTCAATATAAAGCGAAATATGCTTTTTCAATTAGTGTTTTTTATGTCCACGATAAACTCCAGTCTGACACGGCTAAATGGCATTTCATATTTGCGCAGGCACGCTTACCAAGCTTCGTCCAACAGAAGCCGCTGCATACTCTCAACTCGCTCTTTTTGGGGCGTTTTTCATAAAGATTAACCGAATACCGAGTGTGCACTGGCCTTTATGGAGTACAATTTCAAGAATACGTATCACGCACGTCCCTCCCGTCACTCCGGATAGATAGCGAGATCCATCAGATGATGCTGTTGTTGGTTATCAATCATGTTCACTCGACGATGTCGAAAATACCTCCGCCGTACTTATTGGGGCTGATAAGTGACAACGGATTGTTGTTGTCGTTTTGCGTATAAAATTAAATAATTACCGACACAAGAATCCTTATTTTATGTAGGTATAAAGGTGTTAAAAAAAATATTCATGAAAGTCCATGGAAAGTTTAAACGGCGAGAAAATATTGAAAAAAAAAGAAAATCTGCGAACAAATTAACACAAAACTACAAAGGGACACACAACGCAGCAGCTACAGAAAAACAGAACAGAGGAAATGCCGCATGCAGGCAACAGGTATAAATTAATAAAAATATCAAAAGCTGAAAGCTTAGACAGTATTTTTCACCTACTCTGACCGGTGGATTAGGTAGATGCTGTTTTCTAATTTGTAATATCCGAAGTGCACCCATGAGCAGCAACTGAATTGCAATATCTGGCTGAGCTGTGATCAATTCCAATTTACCGTGCATCCACACGCTTCAGTATTAGTAGCTTAATCAACTGCGAGATGATCGTGCCACTGTTGACAATGACGTAGGAGTCGAAGCCTAGTCCATTCTAGTTGTCTCAATTGACTAATCGTGTTCGAGTTCATTGAAATAGAAAATGTGTATGTATGTATGTATGTATGTAGAAATGTATCATCCAAGAAATTACGGATACTTCGAAAATTTGAACAAAATTTACTTTACTTGTGTATGAGAAAATTTATTTAAATATTCCTCTTTCGACCTCAGACAAAATAGTGTTGACGATTCGGCTGGAGTAACGAACCGTGCTGGATCCTAAACCTACACTACAGAGGAGATTGCCTAAGTACGCTTGGAAATGCTTGCACATGTTTGCCCGCACTTATCGCCAAACGTTTAGCCGTGAGAAGGAATTTCAAATTTCATTTAACTTTATTTTTCAGTCGTATTTTTGCTTCACAATAAAAAAAGCAGTTAATTTTGTCGACGCTTGTCTTAATGTTTTGTGAAAAACTACTCAGAATATCACTAAAAATGCAGATATTTGGAAGAAGGTTATTTATGAACAAAATGAAGTTATAAGTATATACTGCATTTTATGGGGTACTTAGCATTCAAGGCTATTATGTTTTTTTACAATTTATTAAACCCACTTTCATAACAATTTATCTTATTATCGTTATTATATAATTCGGCTCTTTGCTCTTAGTCAGGTTACCTTGTAAGATTAAACACAGTTACCAAAACTGTCCCTAGAAAATGTGGCATAGTTTCCCACATTCACGATAACATTTTAACAAAGTTACCGTGCCGCGAGAACTGCGTCTTCGAAGCGCAACGTGTAAACCCTTAGGCTCGATAAATAACGCGGCATGCCCCAACCCTCCTGACATCCGTCGCCCTCCGCCTAGGTCTCGCCCGCAGCCGCACAGCCGCATCTGAACGTCACCATTTGCATTTTATTGCCAAAGTTTCTGGCCGCAGAACGCCTATTTTTATGGTAAACTTATTCAAATGCACGGCGACGTCATAAATCGGGTAAAGGGGTATTCTGGCGTGGTAGCAAAAAACTTTTTGAGTACGGAACGTAACGGAGTACCTTGGTCAACTTGACTTTTGTTAGTCTTAATTAAAGACTATTTATATTTAAATCATTTCGTATTTCTAAATTATTTTTGTATAATATTAATTAAAATATAGTTTTACAAGCTTAAGCATTGTGGCTTACTGTTACAGCAAATAGTAAGCTAATTGTCGATCAAAAGCGGCCTCCGATGAGTCTGCCCATGTAATAAGACGAAGAAAGCGTTGTCGATTTTTACCTATAGTGAATGAAAATCAATTTCCTTCTGCTGGGAAATTTCATTTATCGACCACCTGCGCGTTGGTGCTCGATCAAGCGAGGACCAGTACAATAGAATCCTCGCTCTAATCTGAAAGGTGATTTCTAGAGATAAGTTTAATTTAAAACCTATGGCGTTCTTCACGAAGAGGACTATTGTTAGAAATTTACTTTACCCTGCCCATTATTTATAGAACAGCGTTACTTACAGAACGTGTACGTCACTTTATATCAAAAGTGTGTCAGTAATCGTCAACAATAGACCATCTTTTCTAGCGCACAGCTTGCGACGTCATTTGCCTTATATTGATACATTAAGCCCGTACTATAAAGGATTCGGCTGCGTTCAACGGATATTCTCAGTAGGTTTTCCCAGTAATCGACATTATTAGGTCAAGAGCCTTGCAAGTTTGAAGTGTCTTTCTTTACTTTTTATAAACTTTACATAAAAAGTCAAAACGTTGCGCTTAATAACGTGAAACTTGAAAGCATCCTATGAACAATTAAAAACGGATTTTATTTCGGATTTTAAAGTAGGTATGTAACTCTATATCTACAGGCAATGCGTATTGTTATCGTTGATTATGCATTCGTGATAAATGATTTACCAGCGGGCGGACTATAACTGTCACGTCAAAGTTTCGTTTGCCACAAACTCACGCTGTCAAACTTGGTAACGTGGAGGTTATAACTGTCAAAGTTATTATTGCTCGCCGGTGCTTCCGTTACAAAACGTTCAAGGAGCTCAAACTTAGTTTATTCAATAGCGAAATGAATTTAATTAAAGTTGCTCGAACATTGATCTTTTAAACGGAATCTGATCGGTAACGACACAAAAGCTTGCTCAAGACTCGTTTTCACCGGGGAAAATAATTGTCCAAACTTTTGGATCGATGATGTAACCAATTTAAAGTACCTAAGTATTAACTTATTGTAGAATCTTTCGGTCTTAAATTATAGCTCGTTCAAACAATTTCATTATTTATATTATGTTAGAGTTATAGAAATTAACTTAACTTTCTCCTACATATGTTTAAAATACCTTCTAAATAGACAGTTTATAATAAGGTAAGAGCCAATTGAAGCAAAAATAAATTACAGAATAAACCCCGTATAAAGGAACTATTAAGTAGGTACCTACCACAAAACCAGCACAGAAAAAGTTTTCTATCTCTTGGCATTGTAAAATGCCAGTAGCAGAAAAGCGTCTTTGTTTTCCATGAATAGACAGAAACTTTAAAAATATCCGTTAGCGGCGAAAAAAAGTAGTTGTTAAAAATATTTTTTTTCTTGTGTCACAATTACTTACCAAACAAGCTTGTGTAGGAGAATGACATTGTTGCATTCTGCGTTATGATGAAAATTGCTGTTATATCTTTGTCGTGCATCTACTGCTTAAATAATATATAATAATAGGTACCCGTAGAATAAAACAAAAAGATGCCGAGGAACATTATCGATGTGGATTGGAACTTTGAAGGCTTTCAGTTTTGGTCCTGAGGGAGTTCAGTAAATGTATTCCGCTGAGTGCTGACGGGCGGGCGGAGTCGCGCCTGCCAGTCAGTGCCTAGCGTTTGCCATAAACTAATATTTCGTGCCTACTTACTCTCGTAGTACAGGACCAGCTCTTTGCTCGGTCATAACTGCATGGCTAGGACCGAAGGGCCTTGAAGAACAACGGACCACAGTGATGGGTTTTACTGAGTCGCAAGACCGGCAAAGAAGCCTAGTTGCTGCATTTGATAGAATTGATAGTGAGGAGGACAGAAATAGTATCCTGTTCCTCATTGGCGACGTGTCATACCTACTAACTTTTGTGTTCTGTATAAATACTCGTAATGAACTATTGAGCGCCGCCTTATATCGATACATGCAACATTAATTCTCTGTGACAGCGGGATACTCGTAAGTATCTGATGCTTTGCGGTACTTTTGGGTATGTTTCACTAAAGGTTACAAACGGTCCTAATTGGTACTTTTTGAAATGAGAACTTGGCGTGGGTTTATTTAACATAATTGGTAATTTGACACAGTTGAATGAAATCTTAAAATATGTGCTTAACCGAACTAACTTCAACTACTTTGAACACCTTACTTGAGTGATTAAAAAAGGTTTCTCTGCTATCTGATAACATCGTCATTAATTTTCATAAGACAACAAGGTTTCAGGAAAAATCCACCAATAGAATTGCTTCGTTTTCCAAGCACTGCTCAGCAAAAAAATCCTTTTGGATGCAAACATTTACTCCATTACCAGTTGAACATCCCCGTCATAGTGGATAACATCCGTGAAAAGAAAGAAGATAATACACATAGTGCATTTCGTAAAAGAAATGACGAAAATTCTATAAACCCAAGCAAAACCGTAGACCAGGTGTACCCATGCTCGCTCACCCTTCACAACATAGCGTATTCTGTAACAAGTTGAAAGACCGATGAAAGTCGCTCAAACTTGTACCTACTTACAAGGTTGCCGACCAATTTGATTGGGTAAAGTTTGATTTGACTCTTTGTTTACTATTGAACAAATAATAAAAGTTTAACTATTTGCATAATTTCCTCAGAGTTTGAACAAAGATGACACATTTTGCATTTGCTTTGAAAGTAGGTATATCGGAAATATACCTATTGTTGGGTTTTTGACCATATAATTTAGCATTTCACTTGCACCTTCCTTCGTTTTTGCAAAATTAGAAATAATATAGCCAACACTGTGTTAAAATAAATCCTGGGCAAGAGGCACGCTTATAAAACACCCAAGCAAACGCCGTAAAAATAGACGTCCACTTGTTGTAGTAACGTCACGTTCAAAAATTCTACCACTATGCCGTAAAAATGTCGTCACCGAGTATGTCCGAGTGTGTCGGCTGCCGGCCCCTGTCAACTCCCAGCATGATCGAGGTAGCGTACCCAAGAAGTAATTGAGACATTTCAACTAAAACCTTCAAATACAATAAAACAGAAAAAAGCTTTCACACATACCAAGTGGGGGAAAGATTATGATAGGCATAGTGGTGCCCATTTTAGGTCTGGGGGCCCTCTTTACAGCAAAAGTCCATTTGGCTGGTTGGAACCCGCTTGCTGGCCGGAGTATACGCTAACCTTTGACCTGCGGAGCATTAATTTTTCAAGCATGGCCGCGGCATAGCTTAGAAATGTAAAAAATATTTTAAGAACACCTGATAATATTTTTGTGACTCATAATATTCACAGTAGGTAATATGTAGGTAAAGAATACCTCTTCTATATAAATAAAAATGAATTGCTGTTCGTTAGTCTCGCTAAAACTCGCGAACGGCTGAACCGATTTGTCTAATTTTAGTCTTGAAATATTCGTGGAAGCCCAGGGAAGGTTTAAACGTGAGAAAATATTGAAATTTACAAGAAAAAAACGGGAGCGAAGCCGCGGGCAACAGCTAGTTACAATTAAATATTGCAAATTAGGAAACGATCAATGTAAACACGCCCTAATTCAAACCCTTAACTAACTTTTACATTGGACATTGAATATTTAATACATACTTAATTACATAATAAAAACATATACCTACCTATGTCTCATTCCAATGAGACTTGTTTTCAGTTTTGGCCAAAATCCAAACCGAAGTCGAGAGTGAACAACAATAAATAAATAAACTGTCAAAAACAAAGAAGTGCGAATTAGATATTATGAGCCAGTCAAAATATAGAAACTTAACTGTAGCTACAAAGTATGTGTATCGTGTGTTTGCTCGTGTAATACTTGTAAGATCACGCCACGCAGCTTCTTTTGGCTAGGGTAACAATTAGCTACATAAGGTTACGTATACTCTCCCCGCTCGCTCTAGGGCGCGCCCTCGCCTGCGTCTGTTTATGTAAGTACCCTGTGAGGTTTAATAAAACAAAGTGCAGGTGGAATTTAGTCCCTCTGTCTACTGAAAAAAAAGTAATTTTTAGGTACTCGTGGTTTTCATGTCACTGTACGGTGAATTCCCGTTTTCGTCTGAGGGTTCCGTTAAATTTAAAATTATCCTTATAAAGTGTTTTTTTTTTAATAGGTACCTACCTAATCATAAATTTAGCAATCTTAGTGTTTTTATTCATTAACAACTCTGTAACTTTAAGTAGATAGGTACCTACCTGAAACAGGAAGACTCTCTGATACCCCGAAGAATAGGTCCATTCGTATTAAAATTTTAAGCATTTAAGCTTGCTATCCCTCTCAGCTCTCATAGTACCTAGTCCAAGAGTTGATAGACATCGTAAATTGGGTGTTTTAGGCAGTGCAAAATTCATGGTAGGGGTTATCGTGCAAAACCCCTACTACTCTTCAGCCAGGTCTGTGGTTTTGTGTATCATAAATAAATTATTGTATAAGTTTTACGTTGCCTCAAATACTTTCCAAAATTGTCTACCAGGTCTCGGAATAGACATTACATAGCCTAGATGTGACTATTTTCGGAGAAAATTTCCATGGCTCCCAAATAATTACAATTATCAAAATGTAAGCTGCTACAGTATTTTTTGTAATCGAAACTCAAATCAATTATAGTTAAAGTCTATTTTAAAGCATAAGAAAATATTACTTAATCTGTTTTCGTCGTAGAAATCTGCTGCTATTTAAACTTCGCAAAACACTTTCACGTCAATTATTTTCTATCAAGTGACAGTCCTTTTTCTCCACTTAACTTTTTAATTGTAACTTAGCTTGAACAGGGATACCGGAAACTGTTACGTAGCAATGGATGTTACAAAAGCAGATAAAATGTTATTTTTAAGTAGCAGACAAAATAATTATTTCATCAAATAAGTAGCTTAATAGGTATCTATTTCTGGCTTTAGTTATTTGACTTCTCGGGAACATGACGATAAAATAATTTGATATTTATATGCTAACATGTTTCTTGATTCATGGATTTTCCAAAAAATGGGTTTCTGTTTTCAAAAATTGAAATTATTGTATCACGGCTCTTTGCTTAGCCACACTGTTGAGTTAGATTAGGTACCGCCAGGTTTGATATGATAAAATATTTATATTCCGGCCGCAGCATTTTTTCTGTTGTGATTCCGGTGTTGGCATTGTTACAAAGGCACGGATAAGACTATTTTAGCCGACTTAACGCGCTTAGGATACGTGATAATAATATACATACCGACAATATAAATATAATAATTTGTCTTCAGGCACGATGTGGCGGTTAGCGCCACTAGTGACGCGGCTGCTAGTCGTGTCACTGGTGGCGCTCGTGTTTGCGGAGAGCGCCGGCGGCACGTCCGTGGCCACGCTGCCCTCGCGCAACGTCACGGCGGCGACGGTGCGGCCCACGGCGCCCGGGCCGCGCAAGGCGGGCCGCCAGCGCAACCGGCGACGGACCACCACCACCACTACAACCGTAGAGCCCGATGAAGAAGAAGATGATATCACAACCACACCGACCACCACAACCGTTGACCCAAGGATGTTTGATCACAGTAAGTCAATTAACCTGGCATTCAGATGCCTTTTGAAACACGCGACCTCAATGGCGCCACGCTCGCATTGTTCCAAAGCCCAAATGACGAATAGCAAATATTGAGCTCGGTGCTGTGTAGGTGTTCCACACGTCATATCAATGTGCATGAGCTTAAACGCTAACACCATTGGGAGCGGCGGTATATATTAGAACAAATGAATGTGCCAGACGGAAAAACGATCGCTAAAACGTTCCTCTCTTGAATTAAATCCCAGAGCACTGGCTATTATTTTTTATTTTTATTTCAAAGTGTAACTTTTGTCTACCGAATTATTGGTTAAAATAGTGTTTTAAGTGACTCGAACCGGTGAAAAACACAATAAAAACCGTGGAAAAGTCGAGTTCTCTGAAATTCACCCGCAAACCTTTTTGTCAGTTGCATAAAGGTGTGTAATATTCACGAACGGCTGCCTGTAATCCTATATATATGTATATTCAATGTGAAAGACCTCCACTGTACCAATACACCAATTTTATTCACACGAACTTTTTCGATTTATTCAGACGTTACAGATTCATAACGCCCTCAATTATGGTTGAACTCAGTGACCAAACACACAGTGAATATTCAAATTGTATCTGTAAATTCAATGCTGTATGCTGAAACTCATGGTAAAGCAGTGGTCTGAAATGTACTTAAAATTTGAACTCTGAAGACGCTATTTCTAGATGTGCAATTTTATCTCAAAGAGTCATTAACCTAACCTATCATTTACCTTCTAAATTAAAATTTCCGTATTATTTTAGCCTAATTAATTTTACAATATTTTTATGAAAGGGTATGAAAGGTTTTCAAATTGATTATTCGAAATTTTATTCGGATTTTTCAAAGTTAGTTGAATCTATGACAAATCAGGTTGTCGGAAACAAAATAACTTTAAAAACCTTATAAAAACCTTTTGATTTTGGGTAAAAAATAATAGTGTAGCGAACCCACATAAACCTGCAAAGAAATTTAATTTAGTGTGTAAAGTTGTGTATCCGCACTGCGCCCGCATGGCACCAAAAAAGGACGCTTGCGCCCAATATTTACCTGTATAACAGGCTCAACAATCATTGTTACTTAAAGATACGTAGATAATTTTAGTTAATTGGTATCTTGGTTTCATTTAGTTTATTTAAAATATTTAAGCCGCTGTTACCTGCGGAACTGGAGGATTCTGCCATAAATCGTGGTATAATTAGGCGCTCGTTAACTCGTACGTGTCTGCCTCATTAACTGATTAATCCCCAAGCGGCCCGCTCTGAGCAAAAAATCTAATTATTCCCAACCGTATCAGGAGGTAATTAACTAAAGCAACAGCCATATGCTATTTCTAAGAAAACTCGAAAAATAACCAACTTGATATTATCTGAATTCAACGAACGTATATTAAGCTAAAGTTACACTTCTGCCTTTGCCTTTTGCTGAGCTTAACTTGTCGTTTCCGTTGCAAAGTAGACTTAATGTTTGAATTCGCATTTAATTTTGCATTTCAAACTGCATATGTTTGCCGTAAAGTGAGTGTTTAAGATGTTTTCTCGTCACATTAAACATTTTAAACCAGTTAAAAATTTGGTAAAATTAAACATCTCTTATTTCTATTAAGTAGACACCGTCATCTTGTTTCTTTATGGACCCTATTTCTAAACGTAACCTATAATACATTGGTTATTTTTTTGCGAGCTAAATTATACATAATATGCTTAGAAACTATATTAATATTTAAAGATTTCGTTCGTCGTATTAAAAGATTATTTTAAAACAAACAAATTTATTATTTAAATTTACTCAAAGCACATTACTTCCGCGTTCATCCTGTCCCCATAACAACAAAGCCGGCGTTTTTAAGATTCTACAAGATTCTGGGGACGTGACAGCATTCACATTATGTTCGTATCCAAAACACGAATGTAATTTAAGAAAGTGTCCTCTGGCCAGCGAGTGAATGCGCCACGTCACCTAGAAGTGGCTCGACCGTGTTGGACCTTTCTGTAAAATGTAGCCGGCCGTGCCACCGTCCTTCTCCTATGAACGTATGTATTTACATGATCACGAAATAGCAATATCTTCTTAACTTAAACTTAGTACTTACACACTTACACTATATATTAGTCAAGCAAGATATTCAGCAGAAGAAAATTGACCTGTAAAAAATAGTTATTTTTAAATGACGATAATTTTAAAAACAAACATTATATTTTTACATATTGGGAAATCTTCCTGGTTTTGACACCAGCGGTAAAATAGTGAGAATCGCTAATTTATTCAGACATTACAAAAACATCTAAGGCCATCATCACAGCCTAGTCTGTGGTTTTAGCTCCAAGTTTTTTCTAATTGACGTGAAAATCCCATTTTGCCTGTATGTTTCCAACGTTTCACTGCTATTTTTCTCTTTTAAAATTTACTTGTCGGTAACAATATTCTGAATGTTTTCTATACATTAATAGCGCAAATTTCGAATAAAATGCGACAAGCTTTGCTGATGAATGGCAAACATTACTAACTGTAAAATGCAACGCAATACTTTGGTACAGATTTCAAATTACCCCCTACCAACGGAAACATTTAGGAAATTAATCTTTACTATACTTCGTATGTGTAATTTAAACCGGTGTGATTGTAGATTTACATAGAAACGAATTACACTTTTAGGTGAATACTACGCGTTGCCTATGAATCAAAAACCAAATGTAATTCATGGCGTGAGAATGTACTTAGTTACAAACAAATAAAATGAAAACATTATCCAATATAGTCCCTCCAATCCGATGCAATATTACAAACACCGCCGGAAGCGCTAGTCAACAAATGAATGAAAGTTGTACTTTGATAGAATCAGTAATAAAAAAGTACTTTCAACTTTACAATACCGCAATCAAACACAATATTTTATTAAAGGTATAATTTTATTGACAGCAATAGAAATTGCGAGATAAAAAGGATTTCTATCGGTTCTGAGATGCTGGAAGATGTCTGAGTGAATACGAGATAAAAGAAATACATACGAGTATATATACAAATCTTCTCTATCCCTTACGGGGTAGACAGAGCCTGAGGTAACAAGACATACAGGCTACAAGATAAAAGAAAATAACAAAATAATGACTTTTGTAGAGTATATCATCAAGTACGTGTTACCCAGCTATAACGTATTAAGTTTTGTTGATTTGCGTTTTGTTGTAATTATTGTTTTTGATTTTTACCTAATCTCTCTTGGCAGAAACAAGCTACGCGAAGAAAAAGATAACTTTGTTCAGCTCTGCTTAACAGCCAAAAACTTGAACTTATTTGCATTTTATAATATCTAAAGCGCGATACTTAAAAATAGGTTAAAAGTAGGTAGCTTCCATAGACCTAAGTACTAAATACACGAGTGGCTGACTAAAGAGGATGACGTATGTTAACCTAAAGATGTAAATTTTTAACACGTCATCGGCATATTTAAGTTAATAATACCTATTTATTTACATTCTTTCAGCCGCCTGTATTCAACTAGGTAGTTAAATTCGCACAATTCACCATTTTTGCATTTGTTAGTAGCCGCGGCGACAACACACGATGATCGACTGATTTTGACAAAATCAACCTTGTCCAAACCCCAAAATTATTTAGAGGCTGATTTATGCATATGAATAAATGTCAAACGATCTTTCGCTATATCCAAATATTTTATTGATTGGCGTGGTTTATACTCACGTTATAGTGATTGAATTTACGTAGAACAGGCGCCGTGCGCCCAGCCGAGAGAGTTTATATCATTTACAAACTTTGAGCCGCCTGCTCTTCATTCGAAAGTTTGATACAGTTTTACGGACGATTTAATTAAAATGGGACTTTTTTGCAAAGTTTCAAACGAACTAACTCGTTTAATAGATGCATTATGCCAAATAGGTACTTTTATTATATGAGATAGTCAATTGAAAATATATATTGTGCGCACTGCATAGCTGGAAAACTTGTCAACGGAAACAAATGTAATACAACAAGTTCTACTCCTAAATATTGTGAGAAAACCAAGCATTTTATTATCTTTGCCTGAAATCCGAGTTAAGTAAAAGTTCCCTTTCAAGCATTGATGAATTGTTATACAGATGTAAAGCCATATTTCACTTAATTGTAAACAATGTTTTAAACAAATTTAAACCAAGAGCAGATTTCAGTTGCCCTCGGCGAAAATATGAACAAAATAAATATGTATTTCGTTTACAAAACATGTATTTTAATTTGGCTAAAACAGCCACATGCGAGCCATCAGCAGCTGTGTTGCAGTTGCCCTAGACAAAGTTGGTTCATTCCGTGTATACTGGCGAGCAATCATATCTCATCACTTTCATACAACTTTGTGTAGTAACGTCAGTTAATATAAACGGACAGGTGCCCTGTCCAAACAAAATCGTAATGATGTTATTTTACTCAGTTTGTTGTCGTTTTTTGGAAACACAAAATTAACATTAATCATAAACAAAGTCTCTTAAAACCAAAAATATAAAAAAATCTTTCAATCTTTATCAGTTCCTAATTGCATACGTGGCTTAGCATCAAAATGCCAGTTTTTCAGGAGCTCCAGCTTTAAGGGTAAACTAAACGGGCTCTTACGTTTATCACAGTGTGTAAAACAAAGAAAAGGTCTTCAAGCACTGGTTTCTGCGCCACCCTTCACGGCTTAAGGGAGAGGGGCGTCATTTCACGCCTCTTGAGCGCGTATCGAACCAATATTAGGTTTATTAGATAGATGGGACGGGCGTGAAAAGCGATTTTTCATTTTTTTTCGACTTATCTTCTGAGGCTCGTTTTTAAACAAGAAGGTTATTAAAATAACATCGAAGCGTAAACATCGTCATGTTTTATACACGCATCAGTTTTGTGACGGCAAAATTAATCATTTTGTTTACCAAACATTCGGTTATTTTTGGATTGATTATGAGGGTATCCATATTGAAAAAAAATGTTATGTTTAGCGTCATGATTGTGGGCTTATTTAGTGGCTAAAACCCCTGCGATAATCGGAAAGCTTCAAAAACTTTTATGTGCAAATGTTAATAAAAAAATGAGACATTTAACTGAAGTGCTAATAATATTTGGTTTTTCACTATTACTAAATAACGTACAGTTACGAACCAATAAGCAGACAATAAGCATAACTGAACTTGTCAAATGACTCAATGTGTACATCTCAGTGACGTAAATAGTTAGAATTTGTAGTGCTAACCATGGCATTTTTAAATGACCACTTTAGTTTTGATTGCTCCAAAAGGTATCACAAACAATAAAATTAATTTAGTGAGACGTCTGTAACTAATTTAAATACTTTCTAATCGTAAAGTGAAAACCTCTTAAGTTTACACAAAGTCATCACGCCCTAATGTTCGCCCGAGTCGTATTGTTCAAGTGAATATTAACTTGTGTAACTTCTCCGTGCTCAACTATTTAGCTACATTTACCGAATGCCTGATCTAATAACTAGTTTTCACAGTTATCTCTTGAAGACGGCCCGAGTGTTTATATCTGTTTGTTTCCCAAACAATATTCTGCTAAATAACAAACTTAGACTAGCTCGCCGGCGTGGTGGAAACGTTCAGTTTCATCATTCGGTTAATAAAGCTTTTGAACAATTTATATTGCGATAAGTTTCAAATTTTTATACACTAGTTAGGTTTTTATAGATTTTGTCATAAATTTACGTAAGAAGTTAAGTAGGTACATGTGTCATAAGAAAAAGTATGTGTTGTGTGTTTGGAAAACATAATTTACAAAATTACAGACAACTAATAATGATAAAACTAATAAAATGAATAAGGGGGTTGTAGATTGGTGACGCAAGAACGATACAATATGCACATTGTAGGACGTACCGGCGAGACGATTTTTACATGCTATGAGCTTGTATGAACTTAGTGACACGTAAACATTAAATAAAACTTATTTAGCCCACGCGACAACAGCTATCGATTTTTTGTCTAGTCTCAGTTATTTAAGTGGATCTTTTTTATATATTTAAAAATGATTGGTCATAGATTAGATTAGTTTACATACATACATACACATACACAAATCACGTCTTTATCCCTAACGGGGTAGACAGAGTCGAAGGTAACAAGACTTACAGGTCATGTTTAGCAAGATTGTGGGCGTATAGATGGAAAATGGAAACAAAATAGTGATGGGTTGCTAGCCGCATCGCCTAATATAACATGATTCCTAAGATTTCTGCCCATTCCCTAATGGAAGAGAAGCCCTATATTAGTTTAGATTTATTTATTATTTCCATTTGTAAGTTACCTACATTATATTTTTAAGTCAAAACATAAGAAAGTCACAAAAAGATAGTTAATTACTATAGTATAAAACAAAGTCGCTTTCCGCTGACTGTCTGTCTGTCCCTATGAATGCTTAGATCTTTAAAACTACGCTACGGATTTTGATGCGGTTTTTTTTAATAGATAAAGTGATTCAAGAGGAAGGTTTATAATATGTAGGTATAATACATGCATAATATACTGTGTGAAACCGGGGCGGGTCGCTAGTTGTAAATAAAATAAAACATAATAATTCAAAAAAAAAAAAACAGAAATTCAATAATAAAAACAAGAAGGAAATAATGTCGAACTGATTAAAATAAAAACAATATAGTAATAAAAACAATTATGCAATAAAATGCGATAAATTTCACAAAAAAATTATCATGCATACATTATCATGTAAGAGTGAAATGATCGTCAATGATCATCGCCACCCACACATGGACATCGAAAACTTAAAAGAGCTACGGGTACGTTGCCGGCCATTTAACAAAGCTTTTTAATTTATTTAAGGGACGTTTTATAGTTAATATCAAAAGTTCTTCTCCAATCTTCATGGCCTAAAATGACAGAACCACCATGAAACCATCATACAAAGCTTTTTCCACTCAAACATCACACAAATCATCATCGTCATCCAGCTATAAATTGCCAAAGGCTAATTAACATCCAATTTTATTTGCAAAAACAGAGTTCCATTTGCCCTGTCCATTAGAATAATCCTGCCTGGTGGACCGTGTACACTCATTGGCAGCGATGTTTCTGGCCACGCTGACTGGATTACAACTAAACAAGTTAGCGTCCTGTCCTAGAACACGGGATCTAGGCATAAGCCCCCCCCCCCCCCCCTGGGCTAATGCACTGCGCTGCGTATCACAACCGCGACACATCGTGGGCAACATAGAGTGACGACTTCACCCTTGGCGTGCTTACTGCTTACATAACATACCAAAATTGCTTTTCATACCAAAATATGCTAGAGAAACGAGCTGATTGCAATCATATTTTCAACGCTTAGTTGTTTAGTTTTAATTAAATTAAAGAAATTTTGAAGTTACCAACATTTTCGTGTCGCTTTTTCGTTTGTCAGAAACACTGAAGATCGAAGAGTTAGTTCTCGAAAAACAATGAAATATACACAATTATTGAAAAAAATCTCTAACACCTTTTCTAAATAATATGCATGTGAAAAATTATAACTATACGTACCTACTTAGAAAAAACCTTGCTGCACCATGTTTTACTACGAATCACTAAAGTAAAAGATGAGTAACATCGCAATCTACTTCAATTATGCCGGTCTGCACCTATACAGCCGTAATGCAGCCTACCCATATTCAAGAGTTATGACCGTTTTCATATGATAACGCGCTAGTATCTTTAGCCATTAACTTTAGGCCACCAGCGTTTGATGAAGTCAGCCTTAACAGCCTCACTTTATGCCTCACCGTATCAAAATGCAAGGGATGTATCTATACGTACCTAGCTAGGTACTTACCTATAGAATCTACCTGCGTGTAGACAGAACATTAAATTGGCTAGTGTTTCTTCGCTGATGTCATATACATCTAAAAGAAGGACGTAACGTAAACCCCCAAAATCATAAAAATAGTTCATACTTGTAATAATTATGACTTTACTGGGCTGACTTTATCCTAGTACCGGAGTGCATAGCCGCAGTATGTGTACGACAATAGTATCTGACTTGATCTCCTAATCGCAAACCAAGTACTTAAAAGTAGAAGTTCAGTTCAAATGTATTTCAATGTATGTTCAGTTCAAATATGTATTTGTAGTAAAAACCATACTTTCTGCAGCACCCAGAGACACGGATGAAAATTTAGTTCTTATTTTTCAATGGAGCTAGTTATGATTTCATTCAAATTGCGTTAGTACTGGAACCACTAAGGGTACTACTTGTTACGGTGTTTTCACACATGTTAAGAATTTCATTGCATGTATGTCTGGATGTATAACCTCTTATCAATCATCTTTATTGAAACAAGATTCCAGTATACTTAAGATGCCACAGGAAGACGTCCAGATATTGTATACTAGGCTATGTGCTCGGTTTACAAACGGCCAGTGGCAATTACGGTCACTGTTTTGTCTATCTGCATATTCAATCGCCTTGAGACGCTAACAATAATAGTGACAATACAATATCCTATGTTTAGTTGGTACAGTGCTGCATGAGCGCTCAACTGACGGTTGTATCTAAACACCCTGTGGGTATAGAAGTACTTATATATACATGTAGGATTAGATTTGACTTTTACCTTTAAATTAGTCATCATGCAAAAACAGCCAAAGATAGGGTTTAATTGAGTTAGAATTCGAATGTATTTTTCTGTGTAGAGGAATCGATAAATACTCGTATGTCATCGTTAATTAAAACATTATACACATTAACGAAACTTCTATTCTTTAGATAGATAGATTATTAAATACAATTTCGGAAAGTACAATTATCCCAAATTTACTCCGAAGCACAATTAAAGAAACACAAATAAATTTGGTCCATATCTCGATATTAACAATAAAATTTCAAAATACGTGTATACATAGCAAGGAGCCGGGCGAGGTCAGTTTGCTCGTAGCGGACTCCAGTAAATAACATCGGTACTCTGAAATTCTGATTTACGCGAGAGGGATGAAAGATTTAGTACTAGCCGAGGGCAATCGTGTTCGCCTCTCACACGAATAAAAATCGAACTAATTGCATGGAATCTATTTAAACTTGCCGACGAAAATATCAATTTTATAGCGGATTTGGCTCTTATTCCCGGTTTAAAACGGAAAATGCCAAAGCTAGTTTTATGTGCGAATGATTAAAAAAACGATAACGTAGCAGATTCAACTTCAAAGTAAATATTTGCTTTAAGTTTACAATCACAATAAAACTCGCACGAATCTGAGATATAGATATTGAACATATTCACCAACAAAATATTAACTGATAAAAAGACCCAACACTATGATGTGGAATACCTTTTTGTTCACTGTATTTTTCTCACTTTCGTATTAAGTGTCTGTGATTTGTTCCACCTAAAAACAGCAAACAATATGACATGTTACGAATTCTCTCGGAAAGGGGCCCGGCACGAGCCCGAACATGATCCGGCTACAATCGCTTCAAAACGATTCAACAAAGAGTTAAAATTAAATTTTCGTCGCGCAAAGAAAAAACTAGTTACAAGAGGAAATTGGCGGAGACAGTGACAAATTGGTCCCGCAAGAGGAGAATAATTTTGGCTCACTCTAACCAGCGTGTGAAGCTATCCTTTATTCCCCTCTGGCAGTGCGTGCATACAGGACTGTAGAACACAATGTACTGAAATAATTGCCGTCGCTGAACATTATAATAAATAAGCTGTTTTTGGCAATTTTCATACTCTGCGTCAGTTACAATGAGCGGAGCGCACATAGTTCTTTACTTTTATGACATGTTTATTATTGTCTAAATGATACCTATGACACACACACACACACATAAATCACGTCTCTACCCCCATACGGGGTAGACAGAGCCTTAGGTAACACGACCTAAAGGCCACGTTTAACATGATTGTGGGCCATATAATTATACCTAATAATAACTCAATAACAATAAAGATAGGTACTGTACTTATATAATATATAAAAAAACCTAGGGGGTTTTACACGAACGGTTATCAACTAAGGGGTTTGTGAAACGCAGCCGAAATATTTAAACCTTAAAGACCACTATTCTCTTTCACTATAACTCCCGGGACTTAGTCACGCCTAAAATATTTTTAAACTATCTCGACGTTTGGGTCGCATTAGCATAGCTGCTATAATGTGGTCACGAGTACGCGCGAAGAGTAGTCAATATAAGAGACAATCTCAAAAGCTTAAAACAACACTGTTCTCGCTTGCTTTAAAGTAGGTATATAAGATATCATTTGTTGAATTTAAATTTAAAGTATGTACCTGCATGCACACATCTGCGAAGAATATGTATGTAATGTATACATGTAGGTCAGCCAGATAAATGTTCCACCACCCTAAAGTTGAAAATCATTTGCATCTCATAAAATATAATATTGATAGGACTTGGTCAACTTGAAAGTTCGATAGTAACGACATTAATTTGATAAGAAATTGGATAAAAAGTGATAGACTACTTATTTGGGCGACGGTACTAGACCGGGCTGGTGTAATATCTAAAGTATCTAAACCATAAACTAGGCCAAGGACGAAACCACTAACAAATCGATTGAATGTTGATGATGGGCATTCGTGTGTTTGTATAGTACTTACCTAAGTATAGGAGTTTCTACGAAGTCGCGATAAAAGAATTCTGCGCAGATGAAGTCGCGGGGAATAGCTAGTTTTGTAAATTTGCGTTCAAATTTCTGCTGAGTAATAACAGCAGTATTGGCTAAAAGTCGAGAAAACCAGTTTATCACTATCACTACATAGTATAAAACAAAGTCGCTTTCTCTGTCCCTATGTCCCTATGTATGCTAATATCTTCAAAACTACACAACGGCTTTTGATGCGGTTTTTTTAATAGATAGAGTGATTCAAGAGGAAGGTTTTTATGTATAGTTCTACGCAGACGAAGTCGCGGGCAGAAGCTAGTAAATAATAAATAACTAAACAAAAGCAGTAAATCTTCGTATCAATCATGTAGTGTTCATACAATTAGATATTAAAGCTACCTGTGTCAGCGGGAATCCAACAAATTGTGTAAAATAAAGTAAAATTTAACTTCTTAATCCAGCAATAGCGGCTTGAGCGCTGAAATCTAACTTCGGGAACGGTTCGATACAGTTTCCGCCTTTGTTCGTAGCTAGGTTTCTCCCGTTTACTACTCGGCGCAAGTGGTGCCCGACGTTTTATTTTGTTTACGGCTTCCTTCACCCGAATACAAATAACTAATATAAGAAATCGGACGTTTATGATAATCTATTATTATTAACCTAGCGAAATAATATCAAGTTTAAATAAATCCACATATCTTGTAAAATAATACATACTAGTAACATAATGTAGGTATACCTCTTTTCTGTTAATATCACGCTAGGTTATCCCAAGCAACGCCACAGCTAAATATTAGTGTGGCTTAAAATGTGGGCGTTTAAACTTGGCACGAAGTTCAGGCAAGCGAAACTAAGTTAATGGAGTAGAATATAACTTACTGGCGACCACGCTATGGGGAACTTAATACGGGCATTAATTACCAGTCGATAATAATATAACAGGTAACGTGGAATAATGAACCTGCATGTCTTTGTCGAGGAGAGGTACAGCGATAATTAATAGTTGTACGATAAGGTGGCATAGAGCACACTGTTTGTAAGTATCGAATTGATTTTAATATATCCAAACTTTTGTGGTATCATCTCAATTCCAAAAGGTTTGTTTTCCAGCGCATGAGGGTAGAAAATTATTTGGCTTAGGCGAGCTTTGTAAACAAGTGTGAGGTCGCTGCGTCGAAAGGATTTTATTCCGATTCATTACCATCGAATAAGGGGCGCCGCGCGCAATAAAAGCGACATACTGCGCCGGGTATCAGTAGTTACATTAACAATTACAGTTAAGTTTAATTCACGTCGTCAACTCAAATAATGCGGGCGGAGACCGTAAACAAAACAATTACAATCCTAAGAAGGGTAGTTACAATTCCCTTTCACAAGTTCCTTGCTTCGGTCCTCAAGTAATGTGACTCTTTGACAATAAATTACAGAGAACTTTGTGCAGCTTAGGTAGTACACTGAGTACAGAATGTTTAAGCTTTGTTAACGTCTTTTAATCAACGCACTTAATTCGTATTACCTGTGCTTAGTAGCAAACACATTTAGGATAAAGGTTTACTCTCATAAATAGGTATACAGGACTATTGGCACGCGCTCGCTAAGATTTTGTCTCTTGATGTCTAGTCAAAACATTCCATTCTTACGTTTCTATCTTCTTATCTTTTACACGTTATAACAACAGTACCTGGATGATCGGTATTTTTTATGGTACGTTTTCTAAAAATGGAACCTAGCTAGATCGATGTATCCCCACCGAAACCCCCTGCGTACTAAATTTCATGAAAATCATTTGAGCCGTTTCCTAGATTCAGATTATATATATATATATATATATATATATATATATATATATATATATATATATACAAGAATTGCTCGTTTAAAGGTATTGGATAGATTCTATAGATAGAGTAGATACAGTAGCAGGTTCAAATCTTAGAACTTTCTTGTAATTAATGATAATAATTGCGTTATCTTATCTAATTTTCTCTCATATTTACCCACAGTTACCCATTAATGGTCATTGTACAACGCAGCCTCTTTTTACGCCTACGTTACGATATCGAAATCACGATCCCAATATAACCACCTCACTCAGTCTACCTTCTTACGACAAACACAAAGTCAATCCAAAGTGATTCATGTCACGACTAGCGTAGCAGTCGTAGCAGTGTCTACGGATGAAGTCGTGCGGCTACGAGCTGCGTAGCACGACCTCTGCGATGTCTGCTAGTGACACCTTATTTTCTTTATAGAAAAAATATTATATTTATATAGATGGTTATACATTTTGCAAGTAGGTACCGTGTAATTTTTTATCTACTTAAAAATACATGAATAGGTAATGATTTATTTTCCTGAAAATGAATCCATATTAAAAACTATTGCAATTCAGAGATTTATGATTACTGATTTTTTAATTAAAAGTAAATTTCTATAAAATTAATAATATAATAATTGTATACCTTATACAACCAATGTTTACATTTATGTATAGTTAAAGCCCAGGTAAAGATATTTAGAAAACGAACTGAGACGGAGACTGTTAAATAATTAGACCGAGACTTTCAATCGGAAGTTGGAGCGATGGGCTTCCGGTTAATACTACATGTATCATTTCAGATTAACTCCAAATTAAACTTACCTTGCCTTTACTCCACGATAGCAAGCCCGTCAAAAGTTTTGCAGGACTAAAAACTCGTTTCTTGTCCAAATGTCTCAAAAGTTACACATATCCTCCTGCAGTCCATGCACGGATACTATCAGAATAGTTTATTGTAACACAAAAGAAACATCCTATTGAAATCAAATTTAATGATTGCGTTAAGCTCAACGGGCTATCTTTTAGCGAATTAAACACAAGTATGACACTAATACTGGGAGGTGTAGGACATCGATCAACTCGGCACGGCATCGGTATCACCTTAACTTGAGCCGTACAATATTATTTTTATAAAGCTGCACACTGTAATGCGCACTAATCGGCATTGCAGCAGCAGCGCCTCACCTGTGCAGAAGATTGGCAGCTCGATATCACGCTTAGCTCGCTACCCCATCACTTGCCGACAACCCATGACGGTCGTCAACGTTGACCGCTAGCCGTCAACCAGCTGCCGTCTCGCCGTAAGCGCGACGTCGTATCGACGTCTTCTTAATCGATTCAATTTCGAACCAAAGATGGATCAATCGCTGTCAGGTCCATACTAGAAGTGTCAAAAATGACAACTAAAACGTAGCTAGAATCGGAATTGACTAGCATTAAGATGTCATGGTAAGGCCCCAGCTCCGAGGTGCTGAGTCGTTTCCGCTACGTGCTTACGTTTAACTGTCGCCTAACCAGGCGACAGGTGTCAACCGACAGTGAGTCGAAGTTGATCCGGTGTTGCACTGATATGCGTTACGTATAGTCAAATGACTAGAATAAACCAGATGCTTCTCTCTCTTCGCGCGTTATCGCGGACATTAATTAATATTAGTCACAAAGATAGTAATATCATACATTTATGCAATTCTTCAGCGAATATTCATTTAGCTATCCGATTCAAAATATGACATAATACGATAGGAAAGGAGTATAATTATGTATATCTATCATATCCTCAATGTCGAAACAATGGCCAAGGCAAGGTGTTTTTCACTTTGATTGTGGACAAGCTTGCGTGGATATTGTAACGCGCGTTCTGGTTTATCCTACATAATAAGGCGACTTAAGTGTTTTGTTTTAGACGGTCTAAACTAAATAAAAAATAAAAAAGGCAGTACATCGAATATAAGTATCTGTAGAGAACGTGAGAGTCCGCTCCCGCTTCATCTCTGTCTCTGCTCGCAGCAGCAGCATTTGGCAAGGGGTAATGAACCTCTGGATGTCTGTCAGAGTCGCAGTGCTCGGCGCCACATCATTAATTTCTACCTAATGTCTGAAGCGGGCGACGCGACGTTACCGACCACATTTTGTGCTCACAGACATGCTAATAAAATCTCACTGGATGTATTTTGAGTCGCTGTTTTGGTATTTATAGCAAAAATCTCTTGGTTTTTTTTTAATGTAATGTCTGGCCAATTTAAGCGGAGATATTCAGACCTTCCCTATTATTATCATTCCGTAATTTAAATAAGGCTTGGTACATCGAAAGATATTTTTTTCCAACTGGTTTTTATTTTTACAACCGTCACTCTTAATGGCAACTTTAAATAAAATTTGACTTCTAGTGTTCTTACCCAAGAAGGCAGCGATGCCAATAACCAACAGAGTAACGCAATTTATTCACGTACGGGTAAATAAAACCATTTCAACCAAACAGTGATCAACTTTTTCCCGTGAGAGCGAACGTGCACGGCAATTTGTGACGGCCGGAGCTGCCACTAAGGCCATGTTAGTTTGCGTTTTTGGCGTTTTGCATAAAACGCCACAAATTCGCCTGACCGGAAAATGGCTTAACAATTTTCATCAAAATTTAAAATTGAAAACTAAACTAAAATTGAACACGTGATTGTTTTTGGAGTGCTATTACAATGCTTTATTGCGTTCATTTTATTTTATAACATGTTAGGGATTTTGTTTTCAGCAGAATGACAATTAGGTAGGTACTTGCAGTATATAAGATGTATTTTTTTCTTGACTAATCTAATTTTAATGAAGCAATACTACTTGTCCGCGCCTTTCAGTAGTTTTTAAGATAAGCGAAAATAAACAGGCAGACAAACAAATATTCTAAAAACCACTGCAATATACCAACATTTCAGAGTAGTTGTTCTCAAATATCTGCAATGTGCAGTTTCATTACGGATATTTTTCACAATTATATTGGGCTCTTCTGGCACTCTTACGTCTCAGAGCACCAACACGGCAACCGCTGTTTGTCTCTACGTTAAACATCGCGCCTCCGAATAAGCTCGAGCAGCACTCTGATATAATCTCCATTGCCACCTCAGTGACTACTAGACTTTTGTTAACTACATATGAAGGCAAAACATCAGCCCAATGCAAGTAATCATAAACATCACTTTAGACTTGCTAGAAAAATCCTGCAAGTCACATAACATTGCGCACTGGGTGCACACCTTCTAACCCGTTCGCATCACGGCCTGGCAATGTAATGACATTTGCAGAATTTAGCTCGCTAGTCTAAACTGGGTTTTAGATACAGTTTTTACCGCCATAGTGGTTTGGAAACTTTTTCCAAACAAAATATAATGACTTTAACCTTCTATGGGTAATTTCCTTTATGTAGAGGACCAACCACACGCTGAACCTCTGGGGCCGGGATCTCTATTCGAGAGCCCCTCATTGCCTCTTCAGTTCGCTAATTCTGAGGGCTTACCTACAATAATCTCAAAAGGATCCAAATGCAATAAAGCCTTACGTAGACGTGTAACAATTTAGACCTATTCATCGCTATAACTTTTGCTACTAAATTGTCGCATCACGAGCCCATCACCACAATGAAGTTAATTATAAGTTCGGAGACCGTTCAATATTCCGTTTCGTAATTGCGGAGTATGATATACTGCAAGCTATGCCCGTTTAAGCTAATTTACATTGTAAATGTAGGCGTGAAATAAAAAAGACAATTTCTAATTTAACAAATTCATAATGCAAACAGTTCAACGTGAAGGGGAAAGTTTGTTAAATTCTTTAATTTGATACATGAATTATTTATCTAGGTCTTGCTGTGATATTTTCGTGTGCAAGTAGTTCAGATAAAAGCGGCACCGGCACTAATGGTGCACTTCCACGCCACTTTAAAACTTACCCCTGTTTAATTAATTCAGCTGTACTAATAGAATAACTTCTGGGCGGGATCATTCACCTCACGGTATGAGGCAGCTATTCTTTCTCTTGGTAAGGAACTAAAGTATGTTTTTTTTTAATGTATAAGTCTATTTTCAGTGGAATAAGACTTAAAAAATACTAAAATAAATAAGGACCTACAATTTCTGAAATAAAAACCAATTAGGTTAAATATTTTTTTTTGCTATTGCACTTTAATAAATAATAGTTTTGGACTTGGGAAGAAAGGAATGAATTAAGCAATTTAATAAGTAGGTAGTAACATTTTTACAGTACCTGGAATAGGTTCTTTATCAATTTCTTCATTACTAATACGAGTATAATGATAAGTGATTTTCCAAACACCTATATAATTTTTTTATTGAATCTTGAAAGAAACTAAGGCTTGTAATGACGTTCAACATTATGTTCGCTCAACGTTTTATTTGGCAGCGCAACACGTACAAAGTACGGAGGTCGTTCTAGCTACTGCGGTTCCGATGCGGTACCGACACAAAATTTATGTACCGCTGAGCGTGCAAGTCTAGTCCCGTACTGAGTCTCCCGATGTAAAAACGTAACAGATTCAGGTTCCGCAAGGCACCCTGTCCAATGCTGTGTGCGCGACGGCCCCATACGCCGCGCTTTCCGACCAGCCAGAATTGTAACGATGACTGCTGCGATTCCTCTCCATTTCCTGGGTGTTGTGGGTAGGCATAGATTCCTTGGGGGGCCTGCCCCGCTCAAATATTAAGTTTCGTAAGAATTTTAAATTAGAGCATTAGGCGCGGCGTCTCGGCAAAATTTAATATTAATAATGTTATCCGAGCGAACTCGGTAGAAAGCTGAAAACAATGAATTTTTAATAGTTTCTCCTTTTTGACGGACAATTAATATAATGAGATAGCAAGACAAGTTTAGCCGATCCCAAGAGGGCCACGGTAAATTAGAGTTAATTTAAGACTAGATTTTCTCGAGATGCCGTGCTTAAATGGTGTAAACGTTTCTGTTAAATATTTCCAAGAAAATTATTTCATCGATCTCCTTCAATTACGACGAACATTCAGGTATCGTCTTCATTTAGGAGAAAGTTTAAATTACATACAACCCCGTAGGTAACTAACAGATTCAGACCTTCTCATTAAGTACACGAAATCATTTAGAACGTTGTTAAGAGTTGTGAATTTGTTATGAAGAGAATGTACTTGTGTGCGTACTTTTAATCATTTTGGAAACCAACCTGAGATATTGATTACGCTTATACGTTTTCACATTAAAGAAAAGACTTTTAATAATAAGTTATCACGGACGCAATTGTATGTAGATCGACGTAAAATATTTATAAGCTACTTACGTTTCCAATCTTTCCTGGTTTATACAATCAGCATGCACTGGTTAGGCAGGGACACGGGGATCAACGCGGGAGTTTTCTGTTTATTCATCAAACTGATGATGCTGGTAGGCTCCGGGATTATCATGTTATAATTAAAATCACCTCGGAACAGGGGTCTAGCCTCGTTTGTCTTCGTAATAAATTGTTTGTTTTTCTCACGCCCGTTTCACATCATTTGTTCATGTGTAATTTATCACGTCTCTGCGACGTTGTGGATTAGGCGAGCAATGCTCACATCACATACATATTTGTAAGATTAAGCTTTTACATGGAATGACATCACTTTTGTGTCAATCAGTTAAATTCATATGACTTTGCATTGCAATCAGTGTGTTACTTTTAAATAATAACATTCAGTTAATCTATTAAGTTTCCTTTACGAGTAGCAGATAGTATTTTGATTAAAGATTAAAGGCACGAGGTATTTAGCCATGTTACTCAAGAATAATGTTAATTAAACATTAATAAATACCATCTATTCCAAAACTGTGATTCTCTAAATGCGATTACAAAAAGAGGAAGAACATGAGAAGCAAGGCAAAAATAAACATGCCTACATATGTCAGAATAATGCCATCCACAAAACCGAATTTGAATTTTTCCTTTGTGCTCAACCGACGTGTATTGTATTTTCGTTTTATTAAAAGCAGGAAAATAAACAAAAATTTGGGGCTTTTGGCCTCCAGCCTCCGCCCTTACCTACGCAGCGGCTGTATTATGTATGTACATACCGACCGCTACGCATATTTGCCAAGTGGATGTATATGCTCTCTGTAACTTTGCCCTGTGGCGTACATACCCTGGTCTACCTAATTGAGGGAAAAAGGAAAAAGTTTAATGAAATAAAAGTTTTCTCAGTATTTCGTAAATAAAATATGTGCCTACCTTTTCTTTGTTTCGTATCTTAAAAAAGTACAAGTTCAAGAAGAGACACCGAAATCAGCTGAGAGTAAACAACTACATATATACCTTCTCTATGTCTTCACAGACTATGGATTCACGTGTCATCGAAAATGTTTGCCTGAAAACAAAAGATCCTTTGTCGCTAACAAATATGTCTAGTAGTAACAAAGTAGTTCGTTTCATATTTTATTATTAAAAAATTACAATTCTAACAACTTGTTTCGCAGTCCTATTACATTTAGTTTTTCTGCCGTACCTATTTGGTACTTAGCAAACAATTGCGAATGCATTAGATACACTTAAAGAAAATCCTAGAAACGAAATCGATAACTCTATGCTTCGTTCTATCTAGACTTACCTAGTCATGATAATATAGTTCAAAGCGTTCACGAAATACTCGATTAAGCAGCGAGCCTATATATTCGTTAAACCAGTAACTTACTTATCAGAAAAAGGAACAGTACTAAACGCTAAACAACTGTTCATTACAAACGGAATGTCTGCGATCTGTGTAGTTTTTGCGAGCCGCCCCGGGCCGCCCCGGGCCGCTGGGGGAAAAAGACACATTCGTTAATTAAAGAAAAACAAAGAATGGTATCTCAAAGCGCGTAAAACTAAGCCCTGCTGCGTACCTACTTCTTATTATAAAAAGTAATTACAATTTAATTAACTGCTGCAAAGATAAAGTGATTAGATTTTTTTGAGATTAAATTGAGAACACAAAGTTGTATAAGAAGTGACCCTTTTAGTTTTGTCCGTCAGTATAGATTACTATGCAAGTAAATGATCATAATCTGTAACTAACATGTATCGCTTTGTTGTAGCCGAACTCGGAACTTGCGAGGCGCCGCTGGGCATGGAGAGCGGGATGATCTCCAACGAATCCCTCTCCTCGAGCTCCAACTACGACCAGAGCGTCTCTCCGCTCAGTTCAAGGTACTTACACCCATAATTAAGAATTACTTACCTACTATTACTCATATAGACACAACACGACAAACGGAACAAAGTAGTCGCTGCCTACCTATCCTACGTCTATGGAGAAAGGCGTGATGGTATGTATGTAATGTATGTATGTGTGTACTATTGCCCCTTCACTATCCACAGCAAAGCGCGCCTCATGGATTGATGAGGAACGGGGATTATTTTAGCGTTTCAGTTTTTATTAAAGCTTAGAAATTTTATTTCTAGCGGGTTAACCACAAGTAAAAGTAAATGCCTAAAAAATAGGGAAGTAAAATTTTCAGTGCAGTAACCATTGAACCTTCTTACTAGCCAAAGCATATTACGTTTCCAATACGAGTAAAACACCAAATACTTTCGCCCGTTCAGCGAAAAATCCCAGAAATAGTAAGAAAAACATTTACCAATTGTTTCTCTTCCCGCGCACATGGTAAAAGCCCATCGAGGTAATGGGCGAAAATCTTGGCAATCATGCGGCTAGCAACCCATCACTATTTTGATTCCCCTTTCACCAATATGCCCACAATCATGCTAAACGTGGCCTTTAGGTCTTGTTACCTCAGGCTCTATCTACCCCCTAAGGGATAAAGACGTGATTTATGTATGTATGTATGAAAAATAAATAACTATAGTTACAAAACGCGTTACAAATGGTTATTACGTATTTACTCGTAACTAGACATTGTTAAACAACAATGGGGCGTCATGATACGGCCAAGTTGTAACAATTATTGTGAATCCCGCTACCGCAGCGAGTAAAACACTCACGCTTAGCTCAAACAATTAACAGGGGTCTCACATTCGAGGCTGCAGCCCGCATAAGCCCGACGAGACAACAGAGCGGGAATTCGGCGCTCGTTTGAGAAATTCACTAACAGAAAATTAAATTTTCATATGAATTCGGAGTTGAGCGTGATCCTAAAAAGCCTTTCGGGGCCCGGCTCCCTAAAGATA
This sequence comes from Pandemis corylana, assembly GCA_949127965.1. Taxonomy (NCBI): domain Eukaryota; kingdom Metazoa; phylum Arthropoda; class Insecta; order Lepidoptera; family Tortricidae; genus Pandemis; species Pandemis corylana. The sequence goes on from OX421850.1 coordinate 25,185,531, forward strand.
ACAAGATGTAAGTACGGCTGGATGCCGAAACGTTATCATCTGAAACACTTTACATAGGGTCAGAGGCGATTTAGCAAATGCTACGTTAATTCAGCGTTTAGCTTGCTTTGTTCTCACTACTGATGAGATTGCACTCAAGATAGGTATTCAAATTAAACGGCCGGTGGACCGAGCCCGAGGCCTCGCCTCTCTTGACAAATGTACCGCTAGAGCATTTGGAACATTTGCTTAAACCATAATACTAATTTTATTTGCTTATGCGCGAACGTGTCTTCTACGCGATTATTTCAACCCGAGCAGTTACAACTGTTATAGTAAACAACTAGCTACCTACTTCATTTAACATGTCTTTTGCAGTAGGTATGTGCAAGCTGCCAGTTTTCACTCGTAATGTTAAGGGGTACCTACTAATCTAATACGTATAATAAAGCCCACCGAGGGTCGTAAGTCTGTACCTGCCCCGCTAGCACGAGAGCGCACGAAAGTCGCGTCACGCGCGAGTTAGACTACCCGTCTCTTTCTTGTTGGTACAGTAAGAAAAGGACGGGCAATCTATCTCGCGCGCGACGCGGCTCTTGTACGCTCTCGTGCTAGACGTGCTTGGAAGATATTAACAAAAAATTGGCTGGGGATACTCAGGTTTGGCTGTTTGTTTGTTTATCTGTCTGTATATTTGCGAGCGCACGACGTGAAAACGGCTGAACGGATTTTGATGGAAACTTTTCTAATCTGTTGAGAAAATCACCGGCTACGTTATAGGCTACTTTTTATCTCGAAAAATTGCATAATTCCCGCGGGATAGCGATAAACATGTCAAAGGTCGCAGCTGCCTAGAGTAGCACCGTAAATAAACATTGCTTCAGTATCATAGAGATGCACTAAGGAGAGATTTTTAAAAAATCTCACGGGATAGGGGATAAAATGGGGTCTGTAAGTTCAATGGACCCTATTTCCATAACTATAAAATTAGTAGAGTTGAAATTTGGCACACAAGTAGGGAATCATTAGGTACTGCCGAAAATTAATTTCATGACTTTTCGAATTTTCCGCGGGATAGGGAGAAAAAAAGGGGTTTATACTATAACTTTAAAATATTCTGATCTTCGTAACTATAATTAAAAAGTCTTTCAACTTGGCATACCAGTAGAATTTGGCGAAGTTCCCGTGGGATGAGAAAAAAAGAGTAACTGACTTGCTTAGAATAGTTTCTTGGTATTTGGTAGACATATTCCTTGATGATCAAAGAGGTCCACTACAAAGGGATTTTCCAATTTTCCCACGGGATAAAAGGATAGAAAATATAGACTTTGTATTTAGTAAACATGTCCTTTGTAGAAATTTTTCGAATATCCCACAGAACAAAAGGATGGGATAACAAATAATGGAAGTGCGTGTCCTGCAAAAAACGGTTTTATTTCGTTGAGGTAGGTAGTTCGAAATCCTTCGTGTTAAAGTACGACTCGCATTTGGCTGGTTTTTGTACATTTTCGATGGGAGAGAGGAAGAAGTTATAGCGCAAATTTTGATTCTGCGCGGACGAAGTCGCGGGCAAAAGCTAGTTACAAATAGTTCTGCTTTCTAAAGCAGCTTTTAAGCTTCATTTCTCAATAAAAATTACTGTGTTACTATAATTGGTCAGTACAGGCGCTATGTAGGATGAACTAGACGAGAAAATTAATTAATGTAGCGAGTCAAAAGGTTTCCGACCAATAAACCATCCATCCTCCTTTCTATAAAGCATTTAAAACTTTTAGCTTCAACCTCAAGTGCTGTGTATCCCTACAGGATACGGACAGAGTTGCGTGGCGGCGCGTGGTGCCCAAACGGGTTAATCACGCCGCAAAGCCGGGAGTACCTCGAGATCGACCTCATAGATGAGTACCTAGTCACCGGCACCGAGTCCCAGGGTCGCTTCGCCAACTCCGTCGGCGTGGAGTTCGTCGAGAGCTACTCCGTCGAATACTACCGCCGCTCGCTGAACCGCTGGGTCAAATATAAAGACTTCAACGGAAGCAGAGTTGGTGACATTTCTTCTCTATCTTTGTTATATTATTAGGTACCTCCAGAGCATTGATGCTTTGAGATATCTATCAATCTATCTGAGTAAAATTTATAATCACCTATAAAGTGATTCTATCTCCGTAGACCGATAAACATATTTCTTGTTTGCGTTACGAAATCTGGTAAATTTGATAATATTTCGTGACATTTCGAAGCAACCAGATAAAAAAACATTCAAATCATAAATTGCATAAATTTATTAAGGCCGAATTTGGCCTTTGATGTTATCTTATCACGAGCTTTCAGGGCAAGGCTGTTCAGTTTGAATAAGCTTGTGAAGATTTATACCCAGACTGAATCGAATATCTGCTCAAAAACAGGACAAAATAACTAAAATAGAAACACAAGATTACGAGTAAATGGAAAAGTTTTTAAGCTCGGCTTGCAAAGACACCGCGCTCAACTTACATGAAATTAGTCCCACTGCGGAGAGAAACTTTACACTAGCTGTCGCTACCTAACGACACGCGAGCTCTACATCACCTAATATTAAATAATGGGATAAGTAATGTAATAACTCGCACTTCGTAATGTACCCAGCCGACAGAAATCATGATACAAATTCAGAAATATGAATCAAAGTAATTCGTTAGGCTTGACTGTTCGTTTTTTGCAGTTGATACCTGGAAATGTCAACACCTACACGCCCAGGAAGACGACACTAGAGGCTCCATTCGTCGCGTCCAAAGTCCGTTTTTTTCCGTACGCAGCGCATCCCAGGACTGCATGTATGAGAGTCGAGCTCTACGGTTGTCTGTGGAAACGTAGGTACAACAGATGTACGGTGATTAATGCTAGCGATGATCCAGGGGCCCCTTGCTACGCGATTATGCCCAAGCGAATTTCCTGAATTGAAATGTATTGCTGTGCACGTTTTAAATAATAAATGAATTTATATGTGTGCTCCGCGAACTACTACCGCCTAGTGGCGGTATATTAATGATGTCTGTATTTCTGCAGAAAATCTAGTTGCCTATTCCGCGCCAAAGGGTGGCGACATGCAAGCCATGACTGGGGGGGCGCGATTCGAAGACCTGGCATTCGACGGCGTGATGCGCGACGGACGACTCCTAGACGGCCTTGGCCAGATGACGGACTCGTTGCTCGGCCCCAACGACTTTGAACAACCGGACCCTCTCGATACTCAGGGTACATACATTTTTTTAACCAGGTCATTGAGGTTAAAGCATTTTGAAAGTAATACTAATAATACATTTTTAGGTACTCGTTGGGTTGGCTGGAATAAATCGATGCAAGTGGACGACGAAGTTGAACTCACGTTCAATTTCAGCAGTACAAGGCTTTTTTATTATGTGGATATCCACACGAACAACATGTTTACCAAGGATGTACAGGTAATTTACTACTACTATGAGTAATTCTCTATTTTTCATTACGTTTGAAAGCAAGTGAAAGCAAAGAAAGACGAGGATAAAAGTGATGATTGTTGTTAACAGTTGTTCAAGGAGGCGGAGGTATATTTCTCGTTGGAGGGCGAGCGCTGGCAGGAGGAGTGCGCGTCGCACGAGCCGCGCCAGGACCGTGTGTCCGAGCACGCCCGCATGGTGCGCGTGCCGCTGCAGAACCGCACCGGCAGACACCTCATGATGCGCCTCAAATTCCAACACGAGTGGATTCTCATCAGCGAAATCACCTTCAAATCAAGTAAGTGTGATTCCCACACTTTACAATTTATAGGTACTTTACCAGCAGGGTTGTTGCTGGTAATTATTGTAGGGGTGGAGATAGAAACAACTTTTGCAGTCCATTTCAAATCTAAATTTAATGTAATGATTTCATGCTTATATACTAAACTATACCTATCCTACTTTAACAATCTTCTAATGATAATCTAATCAGATGATTATCATATCTAGATAGACGTGATCAATCTTGTAACAGAGAGACACGTACATACATATTAAACTAATGTCACGCACCATGTGACATCCGTCACATAGCTCCCCCCTTAAAAGAAACATGTGTTGAACAAAAGCAAATACATAATAGCACACTGCACACCTTACGCCGAAGACTGATTATTGCAGCTATCCACGACCGCCTTGACTCTCCTGTCGAGCACCTTCATTACCACGAAGCACAAAACTATTGTTACTGTCACTGCTAACTGATCAGATGATTATCATATCTAGATAGACGTGATCAATCTTGTAACAGAGAGACACGTACATACATATTAAACTAATGTCACGCACCATGTGACATCCGTCACAGGTACTCTAAAATCTACAAACACGGTAATAATTTATTTAATCTCCAACATCACAGATTTAATTCCCTTACTTTCGAATAAATAAATCAGTCCAAACGGCAGATAATTTGTTGTTATTTCATTCATTTTACGCCGTCCCAATCAACGCTCCATTCCCGGAATAAACATCGTCTGAATCCAAAACAGCTTACTGAATCAAATGTTTTATACAAACAAATAAATCGGGCAAATAATTTGGGTGCGAAAAAAGTGAGCAGGAAGATTCATAAGCACGATTGGGTGATTTTTCGCGCGAACAAAAAGAGGGCCGGCCCGGAGGGCACGGGACGCTCAGGCACGCTAATAGATCCATTACTCCTCATCGGGCTTCCCTTATCTGTTCCGAGCACTCGCAAGCCTCCGGCTATTTCACAAATTTTATCTTTCTCTAATTAATCCACAGCTCTTTTGAGAGAATCGCATCTTAAGTGATAAATCGCCACCCGCTAAGCGAAGAACTTGTAATTAAAGCAAATCTTTGATCTGGATTATTTTGTTCTCCCGATTATAACCGGAAAAGCCCCGGTGCGTTGCTGTGGTGATGTATCCGCGCACGTTAGCTGCTGGACCTCGAGGGTCAGGGAGTCACGACCTGCCTTCCATAATTCCTCAGTTGCCAAATCTTCAAAAATTGTCTATGAAATAAGACACCTAAGAGTTCATAATACGAGGTACGAGGGATATTTTTATAAACCAATCGGAAGATTTTGTGGGTCGGCTTTATCTTTTGTTACAGAATTATTTTTTGTTGATTGCCCTCACTTGCATTGTCATTTAATCTACATATCTATACCAAATTTCAAGTCAATCAAGGCAACGAAATTGGGTCGAATGTAACTTGCGGATTTGATTACAAATCCACCCACCCACCTGCCCACCCACTGCCACCGGGAGAGGTGAAACTAAGTAAAATATTGTTAAAAATAACCTTGAAAAATGAACAAAAATATACAGAACCGTCAATTAATGTTAAACACTTACTACTATTTAGGTACCTTTTTTTATTTACTACTAGTCAACCGTTAAAATTTTGCGTCTGTCTTGATAGGAACTTTATTTACTTAAAATCTTGAAAAGAAGTAAATCCGGCTCCTAGCGTATCAGAGGTTAAGCTATGTTGAACTCTAGCCCGCCCGGCGGGGCGTTGACCCGTCTTTGCAAGCATTCGCTAGGCTTAACCGATCATCCGAGACTACATGTAAGCTATCTTCATAAAACTCGCCATCGCTTTCAAATAAAATGCTAAGGCCATTACCGAAGGAACAGAGCTGACATGATATTACACCCTTTAACTCTTCAAATAACATTTTGCTTGTTTTTCTGACTGATAAGATAATACAGTCACCATCAGTCAGTCTCATCTACTCAAAGGTTAACTGGTAGAGATCCCTTATAGGGATAAGTTCGCCTTTGTGCATGTATTAATGTTATTTTTAATTTTTTTGTAAATTGTATCTGTTTATATTTGTACAATAAAGCATTTACTTACTTACTTACTTACTTACAGTCCAATATTTTGAAAACCGCGTCATTCAGCAAACCAAGAATCGATATCAAATTATATATCGATACTTTAAAATATTAGGTACGTGCCTAATAGCTACTCACACACAACGTACAGTAACTGTCCTTATTACATGGCAATAATTAAAGTCTACTTTGTTTAAGGCTTCAGACGGGAGGACCCTTTTCCTCTAGTGGGACTTAACTTTTTTGTTAAACACTGCAAACTCATTCAAAATAAAAGCTTTTCTGCCTGAGTGCACCCAGATGATATAATTTGAACTACCTACTTAACTTACTTAGCGCAGAGTGCCCCTTTAAGTCATATTTGTCTTGTATATCTTGTATATATATACCTACATGAATATGAAAGAATCACCCGTACAGACAACATAAATGAAAATAACTCGCACAGTTGACAAAGTCAGAAACGTACTTGGCAGTACGTTCAATTAGGAATTAGCACGGTATAAAACGACTCTTGGCACCTTCTGAAATTCTGACTTCTATTATATGGCAACTGGCACCCGGCCATTCCCGCTCACCTCAGATAAAGTTTAGACCTAGTTTCGAAATAGTTTGCGAGGTTAAAACCTGTTCTAGATATGCTAATTATTCTTTAATCCTTTAGTAAAACGAAATACCTAAACAAAAATATTATAACCTGTGACGTGCGTTCATAAAAACTTTGTTCGAAATGCAGATTTTTTCTTCTCACTTTTTTCAATACGTTACTCACGTAATTTTAGTAGAAGAGTGGTTATGTATACAGGGAGACTTCTAAGTCGAAAACAGGTGGTTTCTGCTGATTTTCCGATAAAGCTGCCTAAAATATTAACACCGAGCACTAGTGGTAATCGCAATAAGTCAGCCCCTCTATTACTTAAAACAAAATAAGAATATAAATCCCTACTTATTATCGTCATCAGGTGGCCCTACTCAGCCCAGACCATGTGCCTTGTTTGCATTTTTACAGCCGATTTAAACTCTTTTTATTCAAATTATGACGTATAACAGATTGTTATTGTCAATGATATGTATCCTTATCATCAGTTGCCAGCCAGTAGGATGAAGAAGGTTTAATTAATTAATAAGTTAACATTTCAATTAAACGTAAGATGACCAAAAGTTATGAAAAATTATAAAATAGAACAAAATTAGTCAACATATTTAGTTAACTTTTAGATTTTATCATAGTTTAATTTTTTTTGTAATTCGATATAAATATTTATTAAATGTATGTATAATGTAGGTCAACAGATTCACGAAGTGTTATGTGCAAGTATTTATACCAGGGGTTTAGAGTTTAAAAAAGTTATTTCTGTTCACGGCTTAGAAGTCACCCTGTATGTTTCGAACAAATCCGTGGTTCTTCTTCCCGGTTGTGGACGGTGGAGGTTTCTTTTAATTTTAACCGCCAAAAACATCTTAAAGGCAACAAAAATATATATAGAAGGTATAAAAATCATGTAATTATTTCATATGTATATTACCTAGAATGAAATCAGTGTATATACCATATTCTTGGTTCTTTTAAAACCCAAACAAGCTTAAAGTTTTATAATAAAAATCATAAAACGTCATAGTAATTTGCTGCAAAACAATAACAAAGCTTAAGTCGTTCAACCTAGCTAAGTTAGGGATGAGATTTCCACACATTTTGACACTTCATAACCTTGCGTCAGTTATGCATAGGAATATTTTTCCTGAGAATAACAAAATACCTTCCTTATATCGATTTAGGTAATAATAATCAGTCTGGCAGTAAATACCGCAACTCACGGTGTTTGTCGCCCCGGCGGTGGCAGCGCCGCGGCCGGGCCCAGCTAAGCTCCAACCATTGTAGCCCAACAATTAGTTCTGCGCTCGACACCTATTCATTTCTCCGCATTGTCTTAGTCTAAGACGGAGGCGGTGTTTTCCTTCTTGCAATACGTTTAGTTGTCAGCGGGCTTTCCGGACTAAAAATAGACGCGTTAGTTAAGCCTTGAAGTAATGATAGGACAACAGTGTTCCCAATTACATAAATAAATTCTCCAATGTTTAGTAGGTTTTTAACTTAATATCTCTAGTTATTTTAACATCTCTAATATTTGGAAAATCGCGTAAAATACGTACTTCTGCGCTGTTTGCGTTATTGTATTAAATTCTTTGATTCAATTTTTATTTGCAATTGTGGCCATACAAATACATGTGTGCCTTTGAAGCTCATTATTTTAATAACTGATTTTAAAACTCCAGCCGCTGCTCCTTGATTCTTAATGTTCTTGTGACATCGATTAGTCTGGTTAATTTGTGTTCCCAGAGCATTTTACGTATTCGATATTCTTCCACAGTCCCTACGGTTGTTAACGCATCTACTGAGTTCCTCGACGAATACTATCGCACTGATCTGCCTCCCTCATCTCGGAAAAAGCGCAACTCCTCGCTCCGGGTATCTGTTGGGCTGGCTTGTGGCGCCCTAGTGGGTGGTGGAGTGTTCATCGCAGCCGCAGCCGTTCTGGTGGCCAAACGCACTAGACGCAGGATTCCAGCCATGCTGAAGAAGCCGTTCTGCCCGTCGCTGAGGAATGGGAACTCCAACGGCAGAAACAACCGCAGAGCACCACGGCTGGCGTTGGCTCTTGCCAACTGTCCACCAATTCATATGCTGAGGTTATATTAAAAACTCGATCAATTTAATCCTACTTTTTTAAGTCAGTGCATTCATTGATAAAACTTTTATTTTTCTACGTAGGCCTTCAGTCGTCGATGAAGATTATCGAGAGCCATATAACATCTGGAGAGAGACCCTCGGCCGCCGAGACAAGCATGATGCACACGACCAAAATGAATACAACGGTGAGGCTACCTCAAAATATACTTTATTGTATAATATTATTTTTTTAATTCGTGAAATTTATTTATAAGTCTATTTTGCGCACCTTCTAGCTGATATTGTAACAAAATGTCAGTAGATTACCCGCAAGCATTTGAACATTCTTACTTTTAACGAGATCCGACGATCTCGTTATTAAAACGGCCTAACCAAAAACTGTAATAGTGTTGGTAAATGTTTAATCCACACAAAAGGGTACCTATGACCCTAATTGTAAACAGTAGCTCTTAAAAATGAACAAAACATTTTTTTATTCCATATACCACAAACAAGGGTTGCACCCTGCGTTATTTAGTCCAACTGTCAAACTGAAGCGTTTTTGGTATTGTTATTGTAAATTACGAGAAAGTATGTATACGTGCATAGGTATTTCTTTATCACACACATGCTTCGTTCAGAGAATACAATGTGCTAATTTACAGACACTGAATTTTACCGAACTATCGAAGAGGGTTATACTTTTGGCAGTATACCTTTTATAGAAAATAATCTAAAAAATAATGATCCTATGAGGATATTGCTCTCCTTTTAAGGCAAGAACACTAAATAGCATTGAAAACTGAACAAAATATCTCAAAGCAGGAGGCTACTTTATGCGCTAATAAAATCGTACAGTACGTTTAATTAAGTAAGTACCCACCCTTAAAAAAGAACTAGCTATAATTCGATTTAAATAGATAGTTGATATTAGATTACCAAATATCAAAGAACGCGATCGAAACGCCCAAATGTAAAATACCCTTTATAAGTTTGCAGTCCTACTCCATGTTTTCCCCGACTGGCGCTAGTTAGCTCGACCGCGACACTCGACTCGCCTCTCGACTGCACTCGTGGGTTTTTGAGTGCACTCGCCCCTAGATCGTTACTTTCCCTAGCTACTTGCCCGGTCTTACCTCACGTGAGGTTGTTAATGGAAACGGAATGTCCTAATGATCTTTGAAAGGTCACCTTATTTATGACTATGTTTCGTGCTGCCTCGGATAGTATCGCTAATGAAATAAATATACCTAACTGTTTATTAAAAATGACTGTGGCTTCATGCTTTTGTTTACGTATTGTCCCTGATTTGATCGAAAACTTATATATTTAACTGGGTAACATAAATTACGTCGTGTCAGTTGAAAAAACCTTAAGAAAATAAGGTTCAGCGTCACGTAAAGTTTTAAACTGGTATCTATTGAAAATTACCCATTCAATGCATTACGCGAACAGACTTTAACTTTGTTCACAAATTACGTTTATTCGGCGTTGCATGGCTTCTCCAAAGTAGCGTTAATTAAAGCTGAATTGTTTTTCTATCAATAAAATATACATAAAATTATTTGCAAGAAGATGTTTAACTGGAACGCGATTGATCAGTACTTTTTAGTGTAAATAAAACCTAGGAGCTCAGACATTAGGACCTTAGAAGAAAACTAAGATAGAAGGCCGAGCGAGCTCGTTACGACGGCGGACGTCCGGTCGGAAGGGCAGCCATTGTTCAGGCGCCATATTGAAAAGATGATGCGCCCTCAGAGCAGGATAATGGCGCTGGCGGGCTGGCTGCTATCTCCGACGGACGGGTATACATTGTTAGGGGAAATAGCGAACATGTTACAGCATCGATAGATCTGCATTCTGCTATTCCTTTGAAGAGCGTTGTCGAATAAAAATGAGCTTCCTTTACAGGTATTGCATAGTTGCAGCACACACGTCTCTAGCTTATAATTGAACGCAACCTAGTTCTATAAAACAGGATAATAGTTAGTTATTTGGAGTGCCGTAAATATTGATCTATAGCAGTCTATATTGAGTAGAACCATAGAATAAATGGAACACTGTTGAATATTTGTAATATTTTACGTATTTGCTGTGAATTTAGTTGAAAGGTAGGTATTTAGCTATTAGATATAATAGTTATGAGCTAAGTTCTCCAACCTTTCAAACTTGCAGCTGATTTTTACCGACTAGTGTCAAAACTTACAAATCTCCCCAGCTTATTTTTACCTGCCAATGTCAAAATTTACAAATTTATCTCCTTAGCTTCTTTTTACCTACCACTTTAAAAGTTATAAATCTCGACCGCAGCTTATTTTTACCTACCAACCAATGTCAAAATTAACGAATTTCCCCAGATTCTTTTTACCTACCAGTTTAACCCCCTTATTCATAAACGCTGTGAAAGGTAAATGTCAAAGTGACAAATAAGGAGAAACGATTGCTAAGTTAGCAGAAGTCTACGGAGTGTTTATTAATAAGGGGTAAAACTTTCACGTCTTCAACCTCGACATTGGCGGAATCATCGACAGTATCGATGGCGTTATTTCTTTTTAAAAATTGATTGATTGATTGAAAACTTTCACGTACCCCTAGGTTCGAACCCCAAGTGCAACTGTTATTTAATGCAATTTTTTGGGTATAATAATTGATTTTCATTTACAGAAATCTGCGAAGATCCGGAATTCCCCCGCCCGTACATGATGAAACGCCCAGACCCGCACGAGAGCTTCTACGCTGCTACTGACATCATTCACCATGTAAGTACCCAAAGTGTCCACGATTTGGAGGGGGGAGGGATCATAATCAAAAGTTAAAAAGTTCTGAAATGTAGATACAAATACTCTTTCTGATTTTGGTGGTCTCAGCCCCGGTGTCCCTTTACTGCCTAACCAGATGTGGATATTGTCTAACGCACGGGCGCTCGCGATCGCATTTTCCATCTCTGACTACCATCACCCTATACCGATTGACAGAAATAAATAATGAATGTGATTGTGATATTGAGTGCGTTTGACAATTATCACTTCAGCTCTTCATTTAGCTGAGGTGATCTGAACCCAAATAGACTAAAAAACAAAGTAACAGTCCTAACTAATGATATTAGCGTTTCTTTGTGATGAAGTTACAGTGTGACGAATCATTATTAAGTACATTTTACCCAACTAGGGCGTGATCTAAGTTTATTTTTAGTTCAATAGATGATCAACGAAAAAAACGTGCCTCATTAAAGGCTGCAGTCGTAACAGTGTCGTACAAAAGAGTTTATTTGTATACATTATGTGCCTGTATGTATAATATTTTTAAACTTCTTACCTCAATTCTTCCAGTAACAGACAATAACAGAATTGTGGTAGGAAAGTGGGAAGCAGCGTACTGCTTAGATGTACTACCAGAAACAATTCTAGATAGTTGGCAGCTGGGGAATATAACTGAAGCTGTTAGCAAATATTATATAATGCGCCCCAATACTAGCAAAACTATGGCAGCCGCTGGATTCGCAGTAATGTCAGTAACTTAGCACGCGGTGTTCAGTTGTAATTATCAAACAGAAAACCAGTAACAAAATCCCACTCCCTTCAGTTCGATACGACGCGTTCGTATTCTGTCGCCGTAAGCTTTCAAAGTGTTGAGTGTAAACAAAATGTTGAATATGCACATATGCCGATGCCTTGGGTTGATACCAATCATTGAAATAAATGTTACATTGAAACTGGATAATCTCGGCATTGTCCTTAAAGATTGTCTGATCCGCGCATTGTCTATGAAATAGCAAGTTGTACTAAGAAAGAAATAACGCGCTTAACTTCCATTACAATAGCAAACAAACTAACAGGATTTCCCTTCGTTTGCGACAATTGTAACAATAACATAGGAAAGACTGAGTAACATCTTGTCGTTAAGTTGGAACACGGATCCGACCGAAGCCCGTTATGCAGAATGAACGGCTAGCCTGGCTGAACCCCCGCGGCCGCGAGTTGCCGGCAAAGATTCAATATCGACAAAGGCCCTCGTCTACTGGAACTGCATTTTGCATAATATTGAACCTTACAGTATTCCATATTTCATATTGAATGGATATTTTTATTCAATCAAACAATCAGTGCAACAGGTGACCGCTACGTGCATTTTTGGTTTAATATTAAGGTGAAATTAGCAACCTCACTGAGCTACAGGGACTTAGGTACCTAGTGATTTGTTGACGCTGTATCTATCTATCATTTAACTAGTTTATTAAAAATAAGTACCTAGATCGATGTATTCAGAATGTTGCCTCTAAAAATCAACATAACATAAATAAGGTAAAGGTGTTTACGGTGGATACAATGTGTAAGTTCCAACGTCGCTCACATTGTGCTGTGCTAATTCGCCGGTGGACCCTCCCGTTGTGTGATTTCCCTCGAGGACATCGCATTGTGACGCCAAGGGGAGTCGCAAACCGACTCATCGTTAATTTGTAATGTACCGTTATTTAACACGTTGATTGTTGGTTTTAATACGATTTTTAATATTAAAAGTGTATTAATAACACGATTATATATCAACTTCATTTTATTTATATCACTTTTGTTTTTCTCTTAAAGCCAATCTGCCTCGATCATTTATATTCTACTTAGGTACAACTGAATACAATTTTATTAAGTAAACTAGCCGTTGCCCGCAACTTCGTCTGCATAGAATTCGTTTATCGCTATCCCGCAGAAATTACGCAATCCGTTCTTAGAGGATGCCTACGTCATAGTAGCTTTATGCATGCAAAGTCTCAGCCCGATCGGTTTAAAATTGACAAAGTTTCATACAAACTTTCATCCCCTATTTTATCCCCTTGGAGGTAGAATTGATCAAAATCCTTTCTTAGCGGATGCCTACGTCATAACATCTACCTGCATGCCAAATTTCAGCCCGATCCGTCCAGTGGTTTGGGCTGTGCGTTGATAGATCACTATGTCAGTCAGTCAGTCAGTCAGTCACCTTTGAGTTATATATATTTAGATAGAAGATAGATGTAAATTAAAATTTGAGCCATCGTTATGCATCGGTGTTCAGTGATCTGGTGATATATCTTGAGCATAAAATAAATGATCGATGCAACCATGCGTACATTCTAACGCTATTGCAGCGTAATTGTAATTAGTACCTGATCCGTGTGAAATTTAATAGGAATATAGCATACATAGAAACGCTTTGGGGTGTGTTTGGGGTGGAATGTACCTAAGTACTTATATGTATGCTGCATTATACGCCTTGATGTTGGTTGGTGAACCAGACAGGTGTGATATTGCATTAGCTCCGTGACGGCCGCCATCGATGAGTAATAATTACAACGACATATTAAAGCCACGGGTGCCATTGGACTAGAAGATATAACGTGTGTTTCAAACAACAACATCCACATGGATGGTTACTGGTTGTCAATAACGATTAAGCCAAAAAACCAATCCGATTACATGATTTGACCTTAATCTGCCTGGAAATAAGATCATATTTTAATAACGGTAAAGGACGTAAGATATGATGTCTTATTCAAAGTTAAATTTAATTTACCTATCACATAAAAACAAAACGGTAACGTCTGTTGCAATACTGCCACTCCTAAATTCAATGAGCTGAATGAGCAACTGGAGTAAGTTATTCCATGTTTGTCTTACCTAGCCCTAACAAGCAAAGTGAAATGTTTACCACATACGAGTACGTAAGGCGACAAAAACCCAAAATAGTGGAGCAATTGACAATTATTAGAAGCTGCAACACTTACAGCTATTATATTATGAAATGAAATAATACTTCGTCAGATTACCAACGTTAAATGTATCCTCTTCAAAAGCATTGCAAGGCTTTGAACGTTGAAACTACAATGGATAAGTAAAGGGTTGTCAACAGCTTTGTGGCAAGTGACATCCTCCGTCAGATCGAATCATACATTTTACAATGTCTGATCCCACCGGATGTAGATTTATTTACAACAGGAACAGATAGTGTGCAGAGTAAGTTTTATTTCGTGAATTTGTTATATTAAAGTATAGTACCTATATGAAAGGCTTGCCATACACTTTTGGTCTACTGTACCCAAACAATAAAAAAAACACTTAATTGCAAACAAGAATCATGTTCACTAACTCGGAAGTTACACAATATTCTGTTGTGACCCGCAGTTGAGTGGTAGCAGAAGCCTATTCGGTACAATCTGGCATGATTTTACCTACTTCATGCGCACAAACAGAATCCGACAAACAAGTGAAAACCGCGTCGGACTAACATTTGCCAAGCATTACGAGAAGCCGCAACTAGCGAATATCAACAATTACTTTGAGCAAAACCAGTGGGCCGGAAGTGAGCGGCGATACTTGACTAACCCGGGATATTTGACTAAGTACACCTAATTCAATACTACGGACTCAGCACAGACAAGAGGCTCAGACATATTGCTCCCTTATGGCCTTGTAAATACAAGAGGATCGTCTTGAACTAATTAAGGGTCGACGATAACTTAACACCTCATGCGTGCTTATATTGAGTAAACTCGTTTGCTCTCAGTTTTTTTATCTTACTCTGTTTTCTCAGTATTAGAAGGTAATTTTTCGCCGCGTAGGTTTTTAGCATATGTAACTTAAAGAGATTCTCGTAACACAGTCACAGAATATATTCAAGACATACCTACGTTTTAAAAGGACTGCGCCAAGCGGCATGCATGCATTCAATATATCTGTCGAAGGCATCTTGACATGACTAGCATTGGTTTGCAGCGCTGTCGAGAAAACGGACAAAAAAGCACCAACTCGGTATAATCATCATATACTTCAGAGCTTGCGGTCAAGTGTGCCGTGCCCGTATTGGTGTGCACAGCCACGACAGACGTTGCATTCCCTCTTGACGCTGCTTATACAGTCTGCAGTAGAATATAAGGCCGATTATATGTATGTATTTTTTGTATACTAACTATTATGTAGCGCAACGTCCAAAATGTTTGACCTTGCGGCCTATAATTTATACCACTTCTTAGAGACGGTATCGTTCCAAAGTGCGATTGAAAATTGAATAATATTTCGCGGATCACAACTAGGTAGGTACTTTATAACCCCAACAATTATTAACTTAACTTCGTTTAAATAAGTACAACAAACAAATATTTCAGTTTTCCGTTTTTTCACTCTTTTAGAGAACTCTTGTAATGAACAAAAAATTTTTACCTTGCTACTCCGCTACTCACGTGCAAGATAACCAAGCTTGTGCGAAATATATATGTTTTTCATGCAAACCCTCCCTCCACTGCTGCCAATAAAACACACATAAATCCCACAAACTTAATTATCCCTTACACCACACAAACACTGACGCGTACATTGTTGGTAATAGGAATATTGTTTATTATTATAGGTATGTTGATGATTTGATTATTTGCTGGAGGGGAAGTATGAGACAACTAGATTTATTTGTTAATGGCTTGAATGATAGGCATCCAAGGATAAAGTTCAAGAGAGAATTAGAGGATAACCACTCATTAAATTTTTTAGATTTGACGATATCTAGAGTAAATAACAAGCATATTTTTCAAATTTATCGTAAGCCTACGCAGACCGATGCTGTTATCCCGGCTGCTTCCACTCACCCTTGGCAGCATAAACTGGCTGCTTTCCATTGCTATATACATAGATTATTAACTGTCCCTCTTTCTGAAGAACATTACGATTCCGAGTTAAGTACTATCTATCAAATTGCGGTTTCAAATGGTTATAGTGTAGCAATGATTAACGGTCTAGTTAGAAAGAAGCAGAGGCGGATAGTGAATAGCATGCTTTACGCCGCAGTACCCACTCAGGTTGCTGAGAAATATAGGTCTAGTATTACTTATGTAGGGTATTTGTCTGATAAAATCCATAGTTTATTAAAATCGAAAAATATTAATGTCGCTTTTAAGACAAGTAATTCTTTGCGTGCGAAACTGTGCAATAACAAGGAAAGGGTGGAAAAAGAAAGTAGATCGGGGGTGTATAAGTTAACTTGTAGTGAATGCAATAGTGTGTATGTGGGGCAGACGGGTCGCAGTTTCATTACTAGATTTAAGGAACATACTGCCTCGTATAGGCTGAATCACCCAGATAAGTCTAATTTTGCTAGACATTTATTAGAAGCAAATCATCCGTTGCCAGATTCAGCGTCTTTCGATATTTTGCACTTTTGTGAGAAGGGTTTACGGTTAGATATATTGGAGCAGTTGGAGATAATTAGGTACAATAATAGCGGTCCGATAATTAATGATCAGGTGAACTTGGGTTCATCGCCTTTATTGCGTGTTCATTTTGACGAATAAAAAATATTTTTGTAAAAAACATAACCCTATTTGTTTTTACTGTAGTCGGAAAAATTTTTGAAGGTAGTTGTTAGTGTATATTAAAAATCATAAATAATAGGGTAGTTTGGGAAAAAATATGAATGAAGGTACATTATGCTTATAAATACGGTTTCGGATCAGTACGACGTTGGTTTGCATGTGTAACAGTTGTGTTCATTAAACTTTGATAATGATCCCGTAGAGGGATCGAAACGCGTCAGTGTTTGTGTGGTGTAAGGGATAATTAAGTTTGTGGGATTTATGTGTGTTTTATTGGCAGCAGTGGAGGGAGGGTTTGCATGAAAAACATATATATTTCGCACAAGCTTGGTTATCTTGCACGTGAGTAGCGGAGTAGCAAGGTAAAAATTTTTTGTTCATTGAAATGGACCTCCGCAAAGTAACGCCTGATTCAATAAAATATTTAGAACTCTTGTAATTCTGTGGACGAAATTAATTAATTATTCCAAATGAACTACTCTTTCAATGCAGGACAAATTAAAACGCATGACCCTTTGTTGTGTTTACCGTGTATTTACTTGATACACGTTTCATCGAGAATCAAAGTAAATGCAACTCACATTTTGTTGTATTTCGTACGACTACAATACCGAGAAAATAAAATTAATACTTAAATTCCGAAATACATTTCACTGATTTACTACCATTGTTGGTGCAATTACTTATTAGCTTATAGAATACATTTTTCTTCTCTTTTAGTCATATCGTTTGGAAATCGCAAAAGCAGGATAAGCCGGCTGGCTCCGCGTTGGAGTGAAATTTATAACTACGGAGCTCGCACCCGCCACGTTCATTACGCAGCGGACCCCACTCTTTAGCTACAATTACCCACTGAGTCTTTCTTACGAGTATAAATATACGTACCTGTACCTGTCTACAAACTTGACAGTAACATTCTGTAATAAAATTTGGCAGTACCTTTCTAAATCCATTTCGGGCGTAACTTCATTTCTTTGCTGCATTCCGTAACTTCGGAATGGCTTTTAATTTAAATATTTGACATGTTTTTTTAAATAAATTTATGAAATGTGTCACGAAACGCAGCATTAACAAATTTATTAAAACTGCAAGGAAATTAATTTCGGTACGGGATTATTCAAAAAGTAGCCTACCTACACTACTCAACTTTTCTACTCAAACGAAAGTTTTAGTTAACAGGAGTTATGAAAAGAAATAGAAATGTTCTTAGTAAAAAAAGGAGTCACCGAATAAAAGTATTTGATTTCTGCTACGCAACAATCAGCAACTTAACCCTTTATCGACTAAATATGGAAAATTTTATTCTTCGTAATAGTAGAAGAGCGGTTAAGCTTCATTCGGAAATTCCAATGAATCAATTTGCAAGTGAGAATTCGACACATTTGGTAAAGCAATCGGTATCGTGAGGAACAAAGCATTATTGGTAATAGGTAGATAATATTGAGTGAGCTCATACTTCGCACTGCTGTCCCAGTAATAATTGAATAAAGGAAAGTAATACCTTTGAATATTCGAATACTCCAATTCACGTATACGCCGAACAACTATCAATAATTAGCCTTAATTATTCGTTGAAAAAACGTACCAAATGACTCCATCAAATGTGTAGTAGATGGACAATCGTTATTAGTACGAGTATATTAGTAAAATGGATTACTAATAGTAGATCGTGATAAACATAACATGAAATTACTTAATTACACGTATTTTTAGTCATTCCGTCATTCTTTTATTGTTGTTTTTGAACACTTTGCCCCATCCCATACGTAGTTCTATTATGTGGGACAAGGGGAGGTGTGCCCGTAAGGTGGGGATGGGGGCCATAGTGTGGGATGTCGTTGTATAGCTCTTTTAAAAATATTCCCGGCTTGCAGAAACCATTTTTTGATTCAGGAATTCATTTACGAAAAATTAAACTTTTTTTAAGTAGCCTTATTATGGTGTCTCACTGTTTTGTTGTACTATTTTGTTGTTATTGTAGTATCAAGGCCTCAACCGAAGTGTAGTTTTTGGATAAGTACGTGAACATTTTTTCGGAAATACCTAGTATGTAAAACGACTTTTAAACGAATTTTGTACGTAAAAGGAAAACAATCACAGCAAGTTAACGAGTCAAATACATAATTTTCATGTTAAAAATTAAATTGAAGTAAGGAACCGTAAACTATAGTCCAAAAACTCCCACCTATGATCCAAATCCGACTCAAACATTCTCGTTTAGTTGTGACTTTTATTAGAACGAGGAAGTTCAATGATTAAATATGTTCATTAACGGAAGAAAAAACTTGGACAAAACAAAAAAGAACATTGGAATGGATACTTAAATTAGTTTTGAAGTTATGAGCCATAGTTATAGTATTCATTGGACTACTGCTGGGTAGTTTTACAGTAACGGTAATTCAAAAAAAAAAGTTCGTTGTCTGGTTGCACTTGATTTTTTTTTCTTATTGGAATATCACTTTGAAAAAGTACTTTATTTTGCTATACAACAAGACCCCACGACACTGAAAATTCATGAAAGCATGGGTGAAGTGAAGGTGCAGGGCGGAACATTCGGGCAGAATAAGCTCCGCGACACCTGCCCGCGGTAAACAAATTAGAGGGAGCGCTCTTTACGGCCACCGTAGTGCCTACGCGAACACCGATATTAATACTTTACTGCGACGACGAAATTTAATCAAGATCGCGCGTGTTTAGTTCACATTTAGTTTCACTCGCGATTGGCCCAGCTTCGCTTGAATCTACTGATGTATTACAATAACAAACGCCGTAGCCAAGCTGCAGTCGCGACAAAATCGAATATATCGAGCATTCCATGATGGATTCCGTTCACTAACCGTTTCAATTTAGTTACAGATAAATTCGTTAGCTTGTGTACACGCGTTACAGTGGTGTGCGTACCTTGTAAAATCGCCAATGGCGCAGTTCCCGCTTTGAGCCCTCATTTGATCTGCCCAAGGCTTGCATGTATTCTGGGCTTGTTTACCTTGTCCACACGTAAAGCACTGTTCTGTGTTTGAAGCAAACGTGAGATAATAATAAAGGTCCACCGGAAACTTAGCAGAACTCTGAAATAGGGTGCGTATTTTGCGTGTCATAGAAACACCTTTAGTTTATTAACCAGCTTTAGGATCATGGCTTTTAACTATAATTACTTAACTATAGCCATCTCAATACGCACACTGTAGTTATATCTGCTGATAAACATTTGTCTCGTTTGATATTTAATATACATATACTTGTATTAGCAACTTCGAACTCAGACCATGTAATTATTTTTAGCCGTTACATTAAGTAGCTAATTATAATTACGCAGCTTTACGTCACAGCGTGGCCAAAAGAAAGGAAAATAACGTACACAAAGGCACGAGTCGGGACTCAGGTGTTTCCAAGTCTGCCCTCCATTTCTCAAAGTGAATCCACATTGCGGGCCGTATTTTATAATGACACTGGGAGTTTGTGCTCGAGCGACGTATGTTCGCTGCCCGCTCAAGGATTAAGGTAGTAATAGGGATGACGCGAGGTTCTTGTTTTTTGTAACTTATTTTTGGGATGTACATTAACTTTTTTATCCGTTTGTCTGTCTGTATGTCAAGACCACTTTTTCTCAAGAACGCGTTGAGGTATCAAGATGCAATTAATATGACATACTTACTTAGGGCTATGTTCTATGTGTACCTACCCGTAAAAATGACGATAAGTACCTACATACACAGTTCGAACGTATCCTATAAATTAAATTCAATTTGGATACACAGATGCATTTCTGCCCCTAAATACGGGCATGGCAACGCTAATAAATTGATTTTGATCTTAAGGGTCACTTCAGGAGCCAATTGACATTGTTCATTTTTTTAAGCTCTGCTTATAACACCTTTATTTGATAAAATGGACTATTTCAAGCAACTAATTTGAATAATATGCTTTTACGTGGCTTTGTTTATTAATAATAAATATTTTTTCGCTGTTTGATAATTTGATAAGTTTGGCACGATCACAGTCGCCTTCGTTCAGCAATAAAAAAAACTGTTTTGTCTATACGTCAACGTCATAGATCTGTGAATGTGTGTGTGATGTCAACGTCAGTCAACGTTCAATGTGTTCGAATCGTTCCGTCCATTGGTGTTGTTATTGTTTTCAGTGCTGTTTTTGCTTTTCTCGTTTGACCACAGAACAAACCGTTTGATACCTGTACAAGTGGTCTTCGCAGCAATACATCGTGTAAACTTTGAAATATTCCACATTAGCTTGCGTACACCATTCCTTCCGCAAATCTTCTCTTTTCTCTTCTTCTCTTCGATTTGTGGGGGCTATTGTTCGAATCATTGTTGCACCCCGGCACAAAACATTTGTCATAAATATCTATTGTGTATTTTACAGTTTTATACTTTGAATTTGCTTTTATTTCTAATGTTTGTAGATTATGTAGGAATGTAATGTTATGATGTAGATGTGACAGTGACAGCCTGACAGTTACCGTAGCTTAACTTTTTTTTTAATTTTTGTGGCAAACATATAATGCCTGATTCTGACAAGAAACCGAGTCGTTAGGTCAAACAAAAGTCAAAAGCGCTTTTACAAAAATATTTGCAATCGTGAAGTATTTTTGAAATCGGACAAGATAAATCGGATAATTGATGATTTTCCTCCAAATGGTTTTCGAATTGGAGCATACTAAAAAAAATGAGCAATGCCAATTTGAAAAATAAAAGAAAAAAATTGAAAATTGTACTGTCGACATCAAAGATATCTTTACACTTTAGTGCCTTGTCGCCCCCTAAGCACTTTGGCAGCATGAAGTTACAACGACAAGGCACTAGATGGAATAACTGTACGGGATCCTCAGTGCGCCAGTTTTTTTTTGTATTATGAATATTATGATGGATTGTGTTGCAATCATGATAAACGTGGCCTTTAGGTCTTGTTACCTTAGGCTCTTTCTACCCCGTAAGGGATAAAGACGTGATGAACAAAAAACAAACAAATACTAAGGTACAGCCGTCTAAGAGTAAGTAATTAATGAGAAAATTATTTACTATCAAATGAATCAAGAATTTTTATTTCTTGATTTTTATGTTTTACTTTTTCGGTTTTACCGTTAGAAATTAAATTTCTAAATGTCAGTGAAAATTAGAACACAGAAAAATCCGAAAAGTAAAGCTATGGCCGGGAATCGAACCCGGATCCTCGTCATTCCGTGACGCGTGCTATACCCCTACACCACCCATAGCAGGTGGGTAGTCTCCGAATTTTTCTACCCGTTACTGTCACGTGACCTTTTTTGTTACTATGCGAATTTTTGTCGCTAAGCGTCATCTGTTTGAATGATGTGTCTGTACTGTGATTCCCGGCCATAGCTTTACTTTTCGGATTTTTCTGTGTTCTAATTTTCACTGACATTTAGAAATTTAATTTCTAACGGTAAAACCGAAAAAGTAAAACATAAAAATCAAGAAATAAAAATTCTTGATTCATTTGATAGTACCTATCATTTGAAAAACAGCGCCTTCTCTCGTCCCTGGTGAGCAGTAGATGTTCCACGGGAGTTTGTAATTGTGTCGTACACATTTAGAAAGAAAATTATTTGCTTAAAAAACCGTTGAACTAAAAACCGCAAGTAGTTAAAAGTAGGTTAACCAGACTCAACAATATTTGAAAATTTCTGCTTAAATCTGCTGAGTTGTTTATAAAATAGAAGACAACTTCTTTTATATGAAAACACGATTTCACACGAGTTTATCAGGGACTCTTAATATGTACTTATTCCGCTCTTGAGAATAGATACAATGTTAATAAGAACTCAAATTGTTAACACAAATTGACGGCATATTTATGTTTATGTTTTATCTCAACTTGATGACGATATCACATATTCTTATGAAAATTGTATTAGTTATGTATATTTCTGCTGAGTACACCATCGTCAGGGATGTGGGTTAAGAAAAGAAGCTTACTTAAAGTCATTTTTATGGAGAAAATAATTTTAAGGCTAAATTAAGCACCATACACACAACATGCTTGTTCACGGTTTTTCTCAACGATCTTAATTAATGCATTTTGCTGAAGAACACCTGAGCCCAGCAGAGCTTAATTTTTAATTACAGTAGAGGGTGCAATACTGTCGCAGGAGCTCAGAACTTTAATGATGTGTGGCCGGGCAGAAACTATGATACGTTAAATGTTTACCAAGCAGGGCGCGCGTGGTAGTGAACGTACATTTCATGTATTTAGCATGACGATCACATTGTTTATCTAATTGACCTTCAAACTTAGGCATTCAACGTACCAAAAGACTAGGAGTCCCTTTTGACCTTGAGATTTATTAAATCGAGTTACATAATTGAATAGATTTTAAATCTGATCCCATACCATACCCAATATACCTATGTTTGTTTCTCGACTGGGCACATACTGGAAACTTAACTAGAGCAAATAACTAAGATCTCATTATTCGCTGAACTAGAACCGTTTTCTGCAACTATTTTGAAGCTATAAGTATGTAAATATTGTTAACGTTACACACAACTTTCCCGCGGTACATCTGCAACTCCGCAACACTGCAGTAATAACTTAGCCGGCTCTTTCACTCGCCGTATAAAATATTCAGCAGCAAATAGAGGCGGACTTATTATTATATATAAACCATTTCATGGCAACTTTTCTCGCCGGTTCCCCCTGGATGTTGTTCCTGTGTTACGGAGCTATCTCGACTACTTACGTGCATAAGTAACAGTTACGCTTCAGAATTACTTACAAAAGCTGTCAGTGAGCAGAGAGTCGGCGCCATGTTGTGTCATGCTGCATCGGTATTCACCAGTTGTTTTATACTAAAATAACTATCCGCGTCTAATTACAAAAAAGGTTTAAAAAGTAGTAAAAACACAAAACAACTTTAAAATAAAATAAAAACTTTATTAAAACTATTTACTCACTATAATAACATATACCTTATTATACATACATACATAAATCAAGTCTTTATCCCTTACGGGGTAGACAGATATGTATTATAGCATGCAAGATTTGCATTTTCTACCAAACATGTAAGGGAAGAACGTCTCAAAATGAAATACTTTTGTAGCCATTGTTGGGAAGGTCGAGTAAAATGAGAGTGCACTAAATGAGACCCTTTGAGGCAAATACCAACTTAGATAATGAGGATTTTCACCGGGAGAACTCGGGTTTTGTAATTTGGACTTGAATCCTCGGAAACCCCTAACTTTAACATTGAACTTTGTTTAAATTTAATGAGCCTTACACAAGTTAAACGGCTTATAAAGTGAGGTTAAATTACTTATTGATATAAATAGTACTTTAGCGGAGCATGATGCAAAATTTTAAGAGTGAATTATTATAAACAGATAAAATGCGAAGTATCAAAACAAGACAGCGGAGAAAGCTTCCCCCCGACCGGTAACGCGATTGATCGGATTAGATACATACGAGTACACTCGAAACGGGAAAAAAGAATTTCATCGACGCGCTGTTTATGTTTTATGCATCGTTTTAGCTCACTTGGCCCACCTGCCTCCCCGGCACCGCACCAGCACTCTATTACAAGAGAGCGGCGCGTTAGCCGCAGCTCGCTTGCTGTAAGTACCCCCGGTGCTGCGTGAATATGTCACGTACCCCGCAACACCCCACTTTCCATCTGTTTGTAGGGATGTGACACGAAACCATTTTTAACTGCTCAACAGAAATAATTTGACCAAGTTTGACTATGCATTTAAGATACTTACGTCTCAAGTCTTTAAATTTGAACGTGCGCAAAATAGGCTGAATTAGAAATCACATACATGATATGAAAATACGAGTAACATTCGAAAGTTTTAAAAATCTGTTTATTGCTGCAAAACTACGGCTTAAATTGAACTTTTAACTAACTAGTCGACTGACAAGATAATTACAGTTAAAATTTTCTTCTACCCTACTCGAATATCAAATTCATTACAGTATTTCTCTAATTTTGGACAATACTTTCGAGAATAATACTTTTTTATTGCACTAAAATAATTATTTACCGTTAAGAGTAATTGAATACTAAATACTTTAAAATGACTTAATCAATAACTAAAACGTTCTTTCTTTCCCAAAAAATTGTTTCACCAAAGAGGGATTAAAATTTCCGGCTTATTCAATATTGAAACTATCCTCGAGCAGGGACGCTCGCGGCCGCGGCATTCATCTGGAAGGGGAGCTCGGGTTTGTAATATTAATGGTACTGCCTAAGGTATGCTTGGATTTTACTCATTAGGGGTATTATGTGGACGGTTTCAAAATGATAAATGAGTATAGGACGTTGTTAAAATGACTAAGGCGACTTGTACCCGGTGTTTGTTAATGTTTTACAGCAGCTTTGTTCGGCTTACGACCCGGGCAACGGGTGTGATTTCTATAATTGTGACGTTGTTTGACTATTTGTTTGTAGCACGTAGGCATGGATAAAAATTATTGAATGTTAGATCCAATGGTAATACAGGGAAGCACAAGTCGCACAACTTGTATTGTTGTGAATTTTGTAAAATTAATCGTTCAAACGATCCTTTTAAAAGTAGCCAGTGGACGAAGGATCAAAGCATCTTAGATGTTCGAAAACAGAATAGAACCAGAAATATGCGTGCAGAACTCAAATTTTCGATGTAAAGACGAAGACTGCCAACACATAGTGAGACTGAGATGGCAAATGTTTGCTATTTAAACGATGATATCGATGGGTCACAATTACCACCGATTCCACGCAATGGGCATGTGGGAACAGTACTTGTGGCACTAGAGCAGGGACAAATGAAAACGAAGAAGGTGCAAGGGATTGGAATGACTTTTGATTCGGACTGCGAGATCTTGCCAACGCCATTGCCCAGCAGTGGTACATCATACATCTACGATATAAAAAAGTATCTCTATAACTTAATATTAACGGCTTCTGCACAATTCAATCTCAACCAATGGATTATTTTGCCACGCTAACGTAAAATCTCGTTCCGCTAAGGTTAAAACATTAAAACAAAACAACAAAACATTAGCTTGATTTTTGTAAATATTTTAAATAAATCCGACTTTCATTTCAACAATTTTAAATTTTGTCGTTCTTTTGTTATAGTCTGGCAGATAGATCACTGCAGTAAAATGACACATCCAAATGTCATTTTACGAAATAATGATACATAGGTAGTTACCACATTTATTTCACTAGTGCTCGACTAAGGTCACGTAGTGAATGATTTGATTATAGAACGAACGATATGTTTTATTGATGTCAGATTCTTAGTTTAATACATTGTAAAAAGCGCGTTACTTTTGGATATTCAAGCGTGATGTAATGAATCGGTAACCAAATTTTATACATAAAATTTCCATGTCACAATGTTAGTTACCGTACTCCTCCGAAACGGCTTTACCGATTCTTACCAAATTTTATATGCGTATTCAGTAGGTCTGAGAATCGGCTCCTATCTATTTTTCATATTGAAATTTAGAAGAAAAAAAAACGGGAGCGAAGCCGCGGGCAACAGCTAGTAGTAGATAAAATGTGAGATGAGTTTGAAATAGACGTAAATAGTGACAGGTGCAGTCAAACTGATTCGGAATAATTTAAGTTTTTAAGTAAACTACAGAGTTAGAAAAAAAATGTTAATGTGATATTGTTGTTTTATTTATGGTAAACTATTAGGGAGTGGAAAACAGGCAACTGATTTGACACGCTTCCGCGCATTTTCTAATCGCGCTTTACACTACTAATAACTAGAAAACATATAAAAACCGTATTGAATAAATAAACCATTTTATTAGAATACGCTTTGAAAATTCTCTATTGCAACATAACTAAATGACGCAAATTAATTTCATGACATTGTTAATTCTTTCATTCACTCACTATTTAATATTCGCCAAAAACTGACAACACGGAAAGTGTCATTTTACTGCAGTGATCTATCTGCCAGACATAGTCACTTTTGACGCTTCGGTGGCAGATCTAGTTCAGACATAATTATGACATCGTGTATTATTATTTCGATTTGAAGCACTATTACTAATCGTGTATTATTATTTCGATTTGAAGCACTATTACTTCGTTTCTGTGTCTCGATGTTGTTATCATCATTTCCTTTGACTAATTAAACATCAGTTAAAACTGACACTTTCGTGTACCTAACTGTTATATCTGGAGCGTCATGCTAGAAGATGTTTTGAAATCTTGATTTTGATCACTTACTTTTGACATTGACTGTGCTATGAACGTCATGACCCAAAAAGGCAGTTTTGCAAAAACTACATATTTGTACTTATACCTTTTTTAAATCCCATCTGCTCTGAAGCAACAAATTGGTTTATGATACGCATTCCATGAAATACCAGTGATAAGTTTCACAATTAAAACAAACAAAACATACAAATACAAGATTAATAATTACACTTGACTAATAATTTTCACTTAGCTCCTGAGCTTAGCTCACAAAGTTCCTATTTAACAAAACTCTATTCACAATAGTAACGCGTGATTCAATCAATTATTTAAAAATCTAAGCATTTAGTACGGTGTTGTGGGTTTTTCCAAACCGTACCTAAGTAGGCAAACCGTGGTAGTTTCTGAACGTGTGGCGTTCTCCGCTTCAACCGGTATATGTACATTAATCAGGGCGTTACTCCACAAGCATGCAATATCCTATTTAATTTTATATTTATATTTATACTAGCGGGTGACTCGTACCTCCATAACCAATGAATTACATACTTTCAAGTGGTGAAAAGGCGCGACTTACTGAAACCGCCTTTTCGTTCCTTTGTACCCAAGCTTTTGATGCAGGAAGGCAGCTTTTCATTAACTCGTTTGTTTACTATCTCTCTCGTATCACCTAGCATATCAATACCCAGAGTTCACTAATAGGATAATTCTATCACATTCTTCCATATTTTCACATTAGAAAGAAGGTAAACAATCTTCTAGTCTTTATTGAAAAACACTTTTAAAATAACTTTCTTCCATGCTGGTCTGGGAGCAAAGAAATAACATAGAATGTACCAGTTGCTTCTCTACCCGCGCAGATGGTAAAAGACCATCGAGGGAATGGGCGAAACTTATAGGAATCATGTTATAGGCGATGAGGCTAGCAACCCATCACTATTTTGATTCCATTTTCCACCTATACACCCTCAATCTTGCTAATTGTGGCCTGTAGGTACCTGTTACCTTAGGCTCTGTCTACCCCGTAAGGGATAAAGACGTGATTTGTGTACGTGTACGTGTACTTTAAAAATACAACTGAGCAAGTTACAATTTAAAATCCTTTATTATTTTTGATTGTATGAGTTACAGTTACTGTTTTTCAATAAAAAGACATGGTCAAGATCAATATGGTTTATCTTCTTTCTAGTTTGAAAAAAAAATGAAGTAGCTATAGTATTTGCAAAGAAACATTTTCCTATAGTGACAGCAAAAAAAAATATAATGGCAGGTGTTAAATCCCGTTTAAAACCTTGAATAAGTTGTTATGGTCCTATGTGATAATTTATCCTACCAACATGGCCTTCGTTATGTTGCGGATTTTCGATTTCTAAATTCTCTTTCAACACGGAACGAATTTCTCGGTTACTAATTTATTTTACTGACAACACTAAGTACTTTTTGATCAGATGTTGAAAGTCTTCAAATATCACCGATGTAAGAAAGGAAAAAATATTTCGCAACTAGCTTTTGCCCGCGACTTCTTATGCGTGGCATTAGCATTTTTGGGTAGGATATTTTTAGTGGCAAAAATTCAATTAGAGCACAAATTCTATTACCCTTCGAGTATCGCATCTTCGTAGCAAATATCACCCTTTTCACATCCTTAAAGAATGACTCCTGCAATCAAAAACTATTTTGTCCATCCCGGGAACATAACTATATCCATACCAAATTTCGCTTGAATCGGTTTAACGGTTTAAGCATGAAGAGGTAACAGACAGGCGGTACTTTCACATAATAATAATAATAAAGTATTAGTATGGATTCACATAAACCTATCCAATATTCAGCTTCATAATAATGCATCAAGTATCTAGTAATTTTTCAAGATTTTATACCTTTACGCCATTTTAAACGATTAAGTCTATATTTATCTCTGTACCAAATTTCATAAAATCGGTTCAGTGCTTTGAAGACACTTTGTTTTAAAAAACCAGCCAAGTGCGAGTCGGACTCGCATACCGAGGGTTCCGAATTCGGCAAGTTAATATTATATCCAGTGTTAGCACAGCCCTGCTCCGATATAGACAGGCATAGAAAAATATATTTTTTTAGATGGATGTGATTTTAGCTGTGCTATGCTATAAGAGCTACCTTCCTTCACAAACTGAACCAACGGGATCCCAGTAACAAAACAAAGTATGGACTTCTGAAGACGTATATTGACTCCAGTAAAGTTGCAGAAACAAAGACAACAATAATTACGAATAAACAGAAGAAAAAAGTTTATTTTCAAATTGTAAGAGCATTGTGGATATAACAATACCTTGTTTATTTCCATTACAGCGACATCTATTGTCAATATGAAACAATATGATTGCAGAAAAGATTTGATTTAAATTGGATATAATATTATTTTTATGATATATTGTTAGAACGTCCATAAACTCTACATTAAATAAAAACAGACTTAAAATCACATCAAAATATGATACAACTCGAGTCATCTGTTGTCCAATAGATATAACCTTTATTATGTATACCTTTACATAGCTTTACATACACAACTGTTCCTTGTTCCATGAACGCGCTTATACATTTACCAAATTTCAAATTTCTAGGACAACTGGAAGTACCTACCCCACATTTCTTGAGGGCACGGCAATTTGTATAAAAACACCGTTTTTGATGACTGTACCTTGTGATTGCGTTGACTTTAGTTTAAAGGGTTGGTTTTTCCACATCTCTAAGAGACCGTAGATTAATAATTTGTTGTAAGTTCAACTTCATACTTTTACGCGTTCTTGATAAAATGGGTCTTGACGGACAAATTATTTCTTTTCTTTCTTTGACAAACTGTAGGTGGACCACGACCCATAGCCGTAATAAACAATTATTTGAAATTGGTCGTTGACATGATTTGTACCTACCTACAATTAAGTAGGTACCTACTATAAATGACGTACGCACATTATTACCGTATTATTATGTAAGCTATTTGGAGCGATGTAGTGACCGGCTATGGGCCGTGGTCCACCTACAGTTTATCCACCCTAGTATCATTATTGTTTCCCAAACCCAAAGTGAACAAACCCACACTCTCTACTCACAACACTAAATCCCTGAGCGATTATAATAGCCATGCCTCTCTGTCGCATCTATGTGAATAATACCTGCAAAGGAAGGAAAGTTTATAAAGGGTTTTTAATCTATTTCTCTCAGGACGAAGATCTCGGATAAAAGACTTTTGTAGGGTGCGGGAAGAAAATGTAAAAGATTTTAAAAATACATTCTTTTTAACACATCGCAAAGGAAGTGCATTCCTTCATTGCTTTATGGGTCACATTTTCTGCAGGTTTCTAGAGTATTAGAAAACAAAGCAGACAAGGAGAACAAACTTGAAACTTATATCCAAGGCTTAAGAAATAGTATGTAAAGACCGCGCTTTCATTATCGTTGGCCTTTGAATAGTATTCACAGTTATAATGAGAGTGTATTTTATTTTTTAGCTCTGAAAGAAGAAGTGGACTTAACTTATAGAATAGATAACTTGGCAACATGAAATTTAAAGCCCATGGCTTCCTTTATTATGGTATGGTTCATTGTTATTATAATCGCTGCAGGGCCGTATATAATGTACACACCTAAACATCGCCAATAATTCATGTGTAGTATAAATTATGCGAGCACAATCTTGGGAGGGGGAGTAGCAATTAAGTCGGGAACCTGTGTTATTTACTGACTCATATAAATGAGCGTACTATAGAGGATTATTAACGGTGTAATGGCGTAACAAAAACTGATCAATGCGGCACACGGTTGGTAATAACTTGGGTCGCTTCAACCGACACTAATTGACTAGGAAAGCACATCGTACGTATACGTTTATTATAACACGAGAATATACCGTCGACGAGTTTTTGCGTAGGTATAGGGAAAAACGACTAAGAATTAATTACGAGAGCGCGTTTTCCTTGACCATAATCGTGTATAACGGCCACTACTTACAAACTAATAAGCATGTTCAGTTCTCGAAAAGATAAGCACGCAATACGGTCAAAAATATAACCACTCATAGGTATGTGGGTAATCCTACTAGTTTTAATACTTTTATATAAATATTGTAAAAACCGAGACGATTAGAGAATCAAAATAAATATACAAAATAACAATCAGAAAAGATTGATTTTACATACAATTTTAGACTGTTGCGCCGCTATTTCTTTTCAAAACATATTTACCTAATTATGATGTCTGGCGAGACTGCTTTTTGGATTATTTCCAATGCATTAGCAGAAAGTTAGTTTCGAGGCATGTAGTTTCAATGAATGAAATACTTGACTTATACTTGCATCGACTGGAAATCAGGCCGTCACTGATTGTTGTTGTATATATATCTAGCATGCAGTTGAACTGCGAGCAGAATTACCCCTATCCACCCTCTGCAAGAAGATTGTCTGCTTCTGTGTTCGCGATCCTACTGGTAATTCTACTACTCGTCCGTGGTTCCATCTGGTTTATTTTATTCGAGGATGGCCAACCGATTAATCGGCGGCTACTGTTGTAGTAGATCGTGGCAAGATAAATAGAAAGTACACGTTCATGAAAATATCCGAAAAACCTAAGGTCTAGTCAGTAAATAAGTCTTATGAAGTTGATCACCGCTATAGATAGTCAATTGTCCCCAGACGTACCCAGATGAACGCACTGGCCGGCGCGAGAGGCCGGCCCCAGGGCTCTTCACGTCTATCAAACTGCCGGAAGCCGAGCCCCCAAACGGAGTGGCGCCCCTGCTAGACTTCCCGCGGGGGCGCATGAGACCAGTTACATTCCTCGGCGAGGGCCCATATGGGAGTGTGAGTATTCTTTTCGTGTTTTGGTTATTATTTTACTTTATACAGGTAGATTACAAAGCTCATAAGAACTTAATTAGGTTGAAAGCTGATAATGCAAAGTAAACTTATGAAGAACAGCGTCAATAGGTGAAATGGTTCACAATTTTTTTGAGCAGTTAAAAAAAAGACTTTCAAATAAGACTATTCAGTAGCTAAACTTTGCTTTGAGGCTGGCCAAAGGAGTTCCTTATCATCGCTAATTGCAAAATTTGTGCTCAAGGCTACCAATATGAATTCACAACTAAATTCCAAATATATAAACGCGAACTTAATCAGCGCGGCAATAAGTTTGATAATAAATAAAATTTGGGCTTTTTTTTAAGGATATAAATGTTAATGGTTTTGACTGCAGAAAATTTCAAAAGTCTTAACGTTTTTTAAGTATTGAAGTAATTTCGATAAATAGGCTGTGTAAATTTAAAGCTTTTCAGCATTGTGGGATAAGTTGTTCTATTTATTGAAAAGCATATTAGTCGTAATATATGAAAATATCGTCTTGAGGGTCGGAAAGGTCGTCGGGTTCCTCTGTCTCTGCCGGTGTTTTAAATATACTGAGGGCGGCAACAGTAGCAGCATTGAGAACAGAATGGGAATTTGTATTAAGGTTATGGAGGTTTGTCTTAGAGTTTGTAGCAATTACTTCGTCTTTTGTGGGGAGCAGGTTGTCTTTGACGGCTTCGTGGGAGACATCAGTCAGAGATGTCATATCTTCCACATCCACCATAGTGCTGTCCATGGTATTTGGGTCGACTTTTGAAAGAGCAGCATGCACCTCTTCAAGTCTGCTCCTATCTGGTTCTTGCTCCTCTGTAAATGTAAAATAGTAATATGATCTTTACAAACGTTTGAAACTAAAGAAATCCAAAAAATCAAGATAAAGAAAAAGAAGAAGTTTTGTTAATCTTGAATAATCGTCTCCAAGTGTCTCGTAGTTAAAAATAATTCTCACCTTCTTCACGCTTTGGCGCAAGTTTGTTTTTTAAATTTGATAGAAACCCATCCATTTTTATAAATTTTGTATAAATATGTTTTTGTGTGGTTTTTATGGTGTCACTTCATTTTTTCACTCGTACATTGTGTCAAACTGTTGTCATGTTGAGCGTTTAAACAAGAACCTAAAGGTTCTCATACACTCATCGGTATTTTCAGCCAGGCATATTAAATTAATAAAATATGTATTTGAAAAATCTATAGCCTGTTTTTCGAAGCTACAATTTTACAAGTTTAAACTAGCGACATTGGTCAAAAACTGTACCATTGATTTGTTGATTCGACTAATGTTGCTAGTTTAGACTTGTAAAAGTGTAACTATCTAGTAGCTTTGAGAAAGGGGCCACTGATCATTAACTATGAAAAATCCTCGTTAAGAAATAAAAAGAAAATAAACTACCTTCATTTTGATTCCTTCACTTGCCTCTAATGGTCTACTTTATTATGGGCGAAAATCTTAGGAATAATTTTGTAGGCGATGCGGCTAGCAACCCATCACTGTTTTGATTTCCCTTTCCACCTATCGCCCACAATCATGCTAAACGTGGCCTTTAGGTCTTGATAACTTAGGTTCTGTCTACCTCGTAAGGGATAAAGACGTGATTTATGTACGTATGTATTTAATAAGAATAATAGTAGTTTAAAAAGGAGAGGCCTTTGCCCAGCAGTGGGACCCTACATAGCCTAATAGAAAAAAAAATCGGTTGTCTGTAAAGTCGGTTTACTGACGATAGTTGAACGTGACAACGTCACAAGAAAATACTGATGGAATGGTTGCATTTTTCAAAAGAAAATTTTAATTTTATTTGTTTGATAGATATTTTGTATGGATATAGAGAAGGAGGTAAATGGAAATCACAATTGAATTGATCAAGTTACATTTATTTGTACGCATAAATACAATTATGTCATTTTTTTTTTAATTTAAAATTTGGAAACATCATTAAAATTTTTGTAACTCTAGCTTTTAAAAAGCCCGCCTCAATGTGTTTGATATAGGAGAAAATTGTTCCCTTTGACGGCTGGCTGGTCCAACCTGTCATTTCAGACACGTTGTTATGATATGTGGAAGATTTAACATTTAGGTACGTTTTTGGATCCGTCCGAGGGGAAGTGCAGTGCTTGTTCCGGTGCACCCTGGGCACCGGATAATGATTTCCTGGCGGTCTCCGAGGGATATCATTATCCGTTGGCTAAGAGCCCGACAGGGGGGGTGGGGGCTCTTATGACCATGTTCTACCGTACAACGTTGCCGACATTTTTGTCACAAGATTTTTGAATACTGTATTTATTACCTTGACATTGGCGAAATCATCGCATGGTTCGATGGGGCCATATTAGAAAAGAAGAAGAAGAAGAACATTTAGGTATGTTTTAATTTTTTGAAATCATAGCTACGCTCGATAATTATTTCGATTGAATAGTAAAGCCATTGATTTTTTACTCATCGTGAAATAGTTCTGTTAACTTATTGTTATAGTTTTGTCAATTATAGCATAACTTACAATCGCTGCACTAGCGGACCGATGCTATTTAGGAATTTTAATGATGAAAGCACGAATATTCGACAATATATCACTGAACATATATTTAATGTCGAAAGAATCATTACCTTTATCGTTGCTACAAACAATTGACACCACACCACATTCACTTTTCACTGCACTTCATACTTGACGAAAACATGTAAATGTATTATTGTATAGCAGCTGTCCACGCGGACGCATCGCTCACTCAAGTTGGAGAGAGACAGATGTCCAACGCTGCCGAACGCGGAGGCCGATTGTGCCTCTTTGTCGCTCGTTCCGCGCTCTCGCTTGCACTTCAAGCCTTAAATGGAACGCCTCAGAGCGAGGTAACGCCGCATGAGTCATGTTTTTTCGTGCGTGCAGCCGGCTCCATCGAATTATAAGACGTTGTCACGTCAAAAATAGTAAATTTATTTGACTGTTACTAACGTTACTTTATCTTCACACATTTTATAAGCTCTCTATGATGTGTTCAGGATACCGCATATTACGGCCGGCATTGCGACATTGATCACTGATCAAACTGATCTCTATGCCCTATTCGCTCGTCTATCGCTCATTTTATACAAAAGTGGCATGATGCTTATTTTATGGTTATTCTTATAACTTGGTGCAGTGCTTCTCACTCTTACTCAGAAGTGAAAATTGAATCAGAGCGCCACCTTTTTCGTATTTTCTCATTCTTGGCGCATAAAACTTAAAAATTTCAATAATAATGCACTTTCTAAACCATTATATAATTAAGTACATAAGTTCTCTGATATGAGAACCGACCAATTACCTTGTATGTACGTAATAAGGCTGATTTGTTGTTGTCCCCTGTGTCATTAATCAAAATTAATTGACATTTATAATCAATCATGAACTAATACTAATCGTTCCGAGCAGAGCACGGCTTTTCTCATTAATCGGGAGCCGTTAGAGTAATCTCGGGCCAGCTGTGACGACCGCCAATCTACACTTGGACGTAGTTTAGCAGAAAGGATTCAATCCACGATGAGTTGCACTTGAGTAATTAAGGTTTGAAGTTTAAACAGTGTTTCATGAATAAAGCCTGCATTTTAGTTTGATGTTTTTATGCAAATATATGCGTATCCTATTACTTTTCTAGTTTATATATACTTACTCGGGTATATTGTTATAAGTCTTAAGATATTTAGGCTAAAGTCCATTTGGATCCGTTTTGATAAATTGTATCTTAAATGACACTTACTTGTATTTATTTTCACCATAAGGTTCCACATGTAAAACAGTGGTGAAAAAAAAATGTTTTTAAAATAATACTACTAATCTAAGCATTAATCACTTTTATTTCTTGTTGAAAAATAATTATATAATCGTATTAAATTATGAGATCAACTTTATTTTTTATATTTTGTGGCTATCTTAGCATATATAAAACTTTAAAAGAATTCAATATTTATCTCGTGTGTATTTGTTATTTTTTACTATTACCTGGCCATTATTTATTAGCCTTTTAGTCATTATTTATGCTGTGATAGATGCTCAATATTTTAAAATACTGAAAACAAAACAAATTTCTCAAAAATAAACTATTATGTCAAAAATAGTAAAGGTTCAATCTTTACCTATCTAATTATTAGCTTCAGGAACATTATTATCAAGTTCGTCTTAAATCATTTCAATATTAAAATCAGGAGGACCCCCAAATGCTTCTACATAATTTGTTCATTCTTCAACATAATTTGTTTAGTTTTCAGCCAGTTAGTTTTAGTCTTTTTTACATACGTTTTCCTATTAACTATTTTCTTTTCGATTTTTTCT
Source organism: Pandemis corylana (assembly GCA_949127965.1). Lineage (NCBI taxonomy): Eukaryota > Metazoa > Arthropoda > Insecta > Lepidoptera > Tortricidae > Pandemis > Pandemis corylana. Next base: position 25,221,695 of record OX421850.1, read on the forward strand.
GTACCCAAAAAGTCTTCATTTTGTAGATACACTTGCAGTGGATTTTTTTTCTTACAGCTTTTTACAGTGTTATTGTCTTTAAATTTACTATACGTGACATTGAAGTTTCAGAGATATGTTTATAAATAATTTTCAAATTACACCTAAGAAAATTATACTGAACTATCTAGAATCAGGTCACACATTTTTGCCAAACAACACAGATTTTTCCAAAATATAAACCCATCTAAAATTCCACGAAAGAATTTATACAGCTGATGAATATAATATCAATGTCATAAAAAGCTGTAAGAAAAAAAAATCCACTGCAAGTGAACAAAATGAAGAAAGAAGACTTTGGGTACAGAAAAAATCGAAAAGAAAATAGTTAATAGGAAAACGTACGTAAAAAAGACTAAAACTAACTGGCTGAAAACTAAACAAATTATGTTGAAGAATGAAGACGTATATGCTATTTTCATGAAAACTAATATTATGGAAGACGAATTTCAAGAGCTCAATATTGAGAAAAAAAAATAGAAAAAGATCTATCGTAATATCGGAAAACGACCTATCACTACTGTGGCCAAATGGCAAAGAAATACCCCAGGCAAAGCTAGACGATTTGATATCCATGTTTGATCTCATTCCAAAAGACTGTTTAGGATTTTACAAGTCTTTGAAGGGAAATCGTGAACTTGTGGATGATCTAGAAGCATTTGGGGGTCCTCTTGATTTTAATATTAAAATGATTGAAGACGAACTTGATAATAATGTTCCTGAAGCTAATAATTAGATAGGTAAAGATTGAACCTTTATTATTTTTGACATAATAGTTTATTTTTGAGAAATTTGTTTTGTTTTCAGTATTTTAAAATATTTAGCATCTATCACAGCATAAATAATGACTAAAAGGCCAATAAATAATGGCCAGGTAATAGTAAAAAATAACAAATACACACGAGATAAATATTGAATTCTTTTAAAGTTTTATATATGCTAAGATAGCCACCAAATATAAAAAATAAAGTTGATCTCATAATTTAATATAATTATAAAATTATTTTTCAACAAGAAATAAAAGTGATCAATGCTTAGATTAGTAGTATTCTTTTTAAAACATTTTTTTTCACCACTGTTTTACATGTGGAACCTTATGGTGAAAATAAATACAAGTGAGTGTAATTTAAGATACAATTTATCAAAATGGATCCAAGTGGACTTTAGCCTAAATATCTTAAGAATTATAACAATATACCTGAGTAAGTATATATAAACTAGAAAAGTAATAGGATACGCATATATTTGCATAAAAACATCAAACTAAAATGCAGGCTTTATTCATGAAATACTGTTTAAACTTCAAACCTTAATTACTCAAGTGTAACTCATCGTGGATTGAATCCTTTTTGCTAAACTACGTACATTTATTGGGATTAAATGACATCCATTATTTTGCTATAATAGGTACAATGAATCAAGGAAATAATAATAATAAAAAAATATTTTTAACCTAGGGTCTTTTCTGGCATTTTGAATAAGTTGAGATATGAATATTGACGAATTAAATGGAAACAATTCATGTGTTTTGGATCTTTTCTGCTCTTTTTGTCAATTTCCGTTTATAAAGCACATGAATTCAACAGAAATGATTCACGCACTTTGGATCCGTTTTTAGTTTAATTTATTTTGAAAAGCTCATAATAACAGAAGGGATCCAAGTAATCTGGATTACTTTTGAGTTTTCACTGGAGTATTTAAATGTCACAAATATGTTTTTTTGCAAAAGAATCCAAGCAGATTGAATTACTTTACTTAAGGTATTGCGCACCTGGTTCCTTGTAGTGATAAAAAATCCATAATGATCCAAAAGAGTTGAATCCCTACTATTGAATTAAAATATAAACCTGTCATAGATGTGGGATGGTAACACTATGTGGTTTAAACGTTATGCGTTGTTATTTTTGCTGGATCTTTGTTGCTAATCGAAAGTATTGGCCTTCAGGCATAGTTTGGTATACTTAACTCATATTCCGGTTGTTTCGTGGATTGGATCCTTTCTGCTAAACTACGTCCACTTGATACTTAAATTAACCTATAAAACGTATACCTACATAAATATGAATTACTTCATTCAGAATTTTGGATTGACATGCGTCAAATTTTTGAGTAAAGAAAAATTTACGAGTTTAGACGGAGTAAAAAAAAATATGACATGAAATTATCGCGGAGATTTTCTTGCTGCAGGCTATACCTATAACTAAAAGTCTTCGCTGACTACACTGTATCGTACCAAGACCGTAACTTCCCCGTTCCCGGCCCCGGCGCACTTACGGGCTCCCGAACCCGTAAGTCCCGGAAGTGCCCGATGTGACGTCGACAGTAAGCGGATAAATTGGAGTTGAGCGATTGTGAACAAACGCGTGCCACCGCCGGCTTACACCGGTTGCACCGGTCCAGCAACGTCGCGTGCCGACTTGCACGGCGCATACCGTGCTTTTTTCTGTGACGCCGGTGTAAAGGAACGGTGACTAAAGGTAGTTAAAAAAAACATGTATTAGAGCCCTTAGCGACCGATTTGCAAAAAAAACTTTTTTTTTTTTTTATTTTGAAAAATGAAATAAAATAGTAAATTAAATATCAATATTATATGGATGGACACCATTTTTCATTTTTTTTACATAAAATAATTAAGGTACCTACTTGGCCGCCAACTTCAAATGGTGCAATAATGCATAATACAGTGCAATAAGACTTTAAGTTGCAGAGCAAAGCTGAACGAGTAATTGATTTTATAACAAGTTTTAATTTAGTAACGTTTGCTTATTAACAGCAACTCTATTATTGCTATTACTAGGCATTTTGAAAATATATTAATCATAATTATTTTGTAAAACAACAATCGTAAGCTACATAGCCTTAATACAATACCTACCTTTAGGAATTGAATAATTTTCTGTTTGCAAATGCTTGATGAAAAAACAACAGCGGCACGCGCCGTTGTTTGCCGAGCATTCCTGCCGCTGCCGCGGCCGTCGTACCAGCGACCAAATAAAATACTGCTGTCCCGCATTTTACATGCTTCTTTCAGCTTTTTAAAATTTCAATTTAGCCTTATTTATGCTACACGTGGGTCGCTTCATGGATTATACAACACCGTGGAAACGAGTTATGCGAAAAAATTTAACTATGTTAAATATCAACATGGGTCCAAAACTATCAGATTAACTTTCTTAATTTCTGTAACATAAAAGTCAATTAACGATGGTACTTTCTTGTGAACGAAACCTTAGAAACGAGTAGCGCTATTCAACTTGACTTGGTGTCACTCGTTTATCATTTTTTAGTAATTTCTAGTGACATTTTAAATCTGATTAACGGCCAGTTACGTAATCAACAAAAAAAGTGGTTAAAAAGTCCAAAGAACTTTTTGGTGTTAGAACTGTTATTTTAATAAAAAATATTCGAGTAGGTACTCAAAATTATGGCAGATGGCAGGTAAGTTTGTTATTAGACCCGTATTTCGTGTGTGTGATTATAAAGGCGTGTTAACCTTGAGATTTTTCAACTTGTGAAATTACTGAAACTATTTTGATATCTCGAAAATAAGGGTTTAGTATTAAATACCTAATGTAAAAAGAACTGTTAAATAAGATAACAATACCAATGGGGTACGTTAGGTACTTAGCCACGCATCGACATGAGTCATCAGTGAAATACCGGTATACTTTGAGTCACTCTTTATTTCAATAATTTCGCTGGTTAAGTATAAAGGTTGTGATTTTTTGCATTCTTTTTCCAAACTGAAAGATTGTTGTACCTAATAAACATAATGTTTTTCACAGTTAAATAATGCCATTATAGAGCACCACAACAAAAGGTCGCTAGCTTTCTTTTGTCGAACTCCGTTTTTTTTTAATGGGCAAAAAAATAATAATCTGAAGCCATAAATTTACCTTTTGATCTATCGATGTAAAATTAAATCGCCTCGTGGAGCGAGGTGAGCGATTAGGACTCCGCCAGCGCGCCTGGCCGCCGCCGCGACTCATGTAATTGCTTCACTTCTCACCAATACTAAAGCCCATTACGTAAATCTGCAGCGGTATAATTTTCCGCACTATCGTAACACTTAATTAATTCTTTGTTTAATCATGATGTTGTTGGACGAAGCGTTCGGGTATCTAACTAATGGATAATCTCAACTATCCATCTATCTGGAATCTCTAATGGAGATGGGAAATCGAACGGCGATATCTGTCTGTTCGGATTATTGAAACCCGCCATTATATCTGCACAAACGCGCCGCTTCAGCCTGATTCAACAGCGCAAATAACGGGCGTCGCATCGGAATTCATTTTACCACCATTGTTGATTATTTGTTGAATGAAGCTTATATTTAGAATTCAACAAATAGTGGTTTTAATGAGACAAAAGAAGAGAAACGCTTTTATTTTTGATCGATTAAATGGCTTTATTTGCGATTTATAGTAATTAAACGCAGTCAAAACAGGGTAAAAAGGTTAAAAATAAAATCATTAGGTATTTCAAGCAAAGTTTTGTTTAAGTAGGTATAAAAAACTGGCAAAGAAAAAACGGACACGTGAAATTAAACCTATTGTGCAAAAGCGTAATATTAAAAAAATGTGTTATTCGTTAGATAATCGAAAATTTAGATTAGCCCTTTTTTGTCTAGCTAAGATCCCGGCCTGCAGATGGTACTGGCGGTACAGGTACTCCTTGGTCATGGCCTGCGCAGAGAACATGGCCCGGCTGCGCTGCAGCAGCTCGCTGCGCGGCCGCCACGCGCTGCCCAGCGCCACCGCCGCCCCGTACCGCCGCCGGCACGCGCTCACTGACAGCTTTACAATAGAAGTTGTCGTAGCAAAGCCCAGACATAATGTTAAAATCCAGAATCCAGAGGATTTTGACAAAGAGTCTGGTGTCATTTTTGTTATTTCGGTATAAGACCCTTTCAAGAAAGTATAAACCAGTAGAACACTCGACGCTACCCAGACTGATCTCATGTAAAATTTAGGCCTGATCCCTTGCATAAAGTGAACGTCTTCACAAAATGTACCCAATCCATACCACATCACAAAAACGAAACATTCTACTAAAACAATAAAAACAGATACCAACTGAACAAATCGCCTGTGTGACCCCAATTGTATAAATCGCATATATTTACCAAAAAATACGGTTGTACAAAATAAGCCACTAACGCCGAAAAAGGATACTATGCCCGGATATTTAGCTACTTTACAATATTTTTCTGCAAAAGTTTCTACAAGATTGAAAAATATTAGTGCAGCTGTTCGCAGTCCAAAGCATGCTTGACAACTGTATACTAGTATTAGCCATAACGAACTGGTGTCGTATTCCTGCAGCATTTTCGGAATTCTTTCATATAAAAAGGACAAATGAGAAGCTGTTAATATATATTCCGGGGAACAGGAATATCGGTATGCATATGGACAAGACATCATGGTCGTAGTGCAAACAGCGAGCAGCGTAAAGGCGGCGCCCACGGCCACGCTGATGGCGGCGTTGGCGTAGCAGGGCGCGCGGAACCAGCTGCTGGCGCCCAGGTTCACCGCCAGCCCCGACCCCAGGCCCAGTGAGAATATCACTTGATTCACCATACGGCTTAAATTAAAATCTTCTATGAACTTAGTCCATCCTACGTCAAAGGCTTCCTCAAAATTCTTTACGATTCCTTTTTGGAGCAATGTTCCCATCATCAGAATTAAGAAGCCAAGCATTGGGTATATTGTAAATACAGCAAGAAACCACTGCATAGATTTTTTACGTTTAAAACAGCTCAAGTACAGCACTGTGCACGCTATTCCCGATGGCAGGGCCACCTGCCACTGTATATTGTATCCACCCTTCTGTTGTTCTTTCAAAACCACAAGTCTCCTATATTGATACTCCGGAAATGTGTTGTAAATCTCTTCACATGATTTCCTTGTTTCCTCGGGATATGGTAATCTCAAACAATTCTGGTTTAATGTATAGTTACGCGCAACAATGTTACAAGTATTCGTAGCCCACTTGCCACACGTATAATATGGTACAGGATTCTCGAAACTTATCAAAAAATAATGAAGACTTGATATGACAGTGATATAAGTCTGAATTAAACTAAGAATCTGCCAAAATATTACAATATAACCAAGGTGAGATAGAAATGGGCGTACCGTCCACATATTAAGAGAGTTCAGTCCCGTGAATTGACCGATTATTAATTCCATGTAAAGAAGAGGAACACCCAATAATATATACAACGACACAAACACTAACATATAACCAAATGCACCATGATGCACTGCTGAGTTTGGAACAATAGTGGATACGGATAAACTTACTGTCTGAATAATCAGAAACATTAAATAAACTGATCTTTTTCCCCAACTCCCTTCATCGTGATTGCCGGTGTCCATGTACGTAACGCACTAGGTATTAAATTGAATAACAAATAGTGCTCCTGTCTAAACCGCGGCCTTGCTGTTTTGCTGGTGACGTGCGTGGCCACAGTGTACTCGGGTAATTTTTGATTATGATTAATGCGAAGTCTAAAAACTTGCATTAGGTATTACTATTATTTAGCAAGCTTGGGAATTAAGAATGTAACCGTTAGAAAGTTGAATATAACAAGTACCGGGTTATTATGAGCTGGCTGGCAAGCATAGCGCCGCCGCCGCGGCTGCCCGGGCAGCCCTAAACTTCGCCGGTCCACAAAAATGCTCATAAAAATTGATTACTGACCGTAGCAAGAAAATGCAATCTGCTCATTCTAGCATTTAGGGGGGCTCTTCGCGTTCACGGCTTCACCCACTCCCCTTCACCTGCTTCACACCCCTCGACCAACGCTTTAATAGCTTGCGGCCCTTAGTTTATTTTTTTCACTATGTAATTTCTTTGAATTGAAAGCTAAATTGAAACAGACGGTAACTAAATTAAATTATTCCCTTTTTTAAATTTTATGTAATAATCCTCATCATCATAGTATTTATGGTGCATCATTCAAAACCACACCATAATATCATTGACTCTATTAGTTATTATCGTGGCATAAAATTCATGTTAATATGTTCATAGACTCTTAGCAGGAGATGTACTCCCGATGACTGCAATTAGCAATCACTGTTTACTTTAATCTAATTTAACTAGTAACTTGGATGTATCAACAGAATTTAACTTCATTGCACGCAAAAAACAGTCTAGACATGGCTAGACATCAACATAACTTCATAATAAAGAGCTACCATGCAAAGTATATTTAAAATAACACAGCAACAAACAATGGAAGTTATTGATTAATGGAGGTTCATTCTAAATGGGTAAATACAATAACGGAACATAACAATTACTCGGGAATTTATTCGCCTACAAGTTTTACGAGCTCCAACTGCTCGTCCAAAGAAAAAAGAAGAGCGATAGAGCACTCCAGTTTTCCATTAAAATGGAACGATATTAAATTATAATTAAAACGTGCACTTCGTCCCTTAAAGTTGAGAGAGCAAATTGTTAATGTTCAAACTGACTTCCTTTGCGAGTATTATTCCGATATAACGCTAAGCAAGTTTCGTCCATTTCATCAAAATAACGTATAATATTAAGTCCTAATGTTGTGCCTTAATCATTTTTAGTTATTGATTGAGAGTAATGAAATGTTATATATTTTTTTTAATTTGTCTGTCCTTATTTCTAAAAAAACGGAGCCTGGTCTAGGTCGGTATAGAAAAACTGTCTAGTTTCAGTGCTATTTTCTTACAAGTATTAGTTGTAAGTTAATTGGCGTAGAGTATCAAAGTTATGCACAAAAGTCAAGTTTTGCCTCCAGTCAGTACTTACATAAATCGCTTCGTGCTTACTCAGACACTGCGGCAACGGCAATAGTGAAACCCAGCCAAGTGCGAGTCGGTTTCGCGCACTGAGGTCTCCAAATACATTTGTAAACTAGCTAACAATGAATGAGACGAATTAATGTGATATCGCAGAATAGCGAGGTAAATCGGATCACTGATTTTCAGACATTTTCCTTTACGTCTTATGAAGCCTAACTTCTAACCTTATTTTATAATCATGACAATAGGAAGTTCAATTTAAGTTTTGATTCCCACGGATTAAAAGTATACGAAAATACGCTTCAAAGGTTTTATCTTCTGATCGCTGTTTTACTGTTGGACAAGACTATAATTTAACGCTAAACTCATCGTCATCACTCAGGTGATCCTAAGAAAAAGGGTGTTGGCAGACAGATGGACCGACAGTCAGACGAACATCCAAGCAACCCTACAAGAGTTCTTGTTTTTCCTTTTGATGTACGAAACCCTAAAAAGCGAGCAAGATAACTAAGTTTGCGCTGAACAAACCGAGAGGAACAGGAGTAAAGCCGTTGAAAATCGGAACAAAAATGACTCGCCATGGTTCCCTGTTAATCTTATTAACTTCGCTCCATCCGGTGCATAGCTTACTGGTGCCAGGCGGAATACAGCTTGTACGTAAGGCATGTAGGTACCTGACGTAAATTCATATAACAGATACTCCATAGCGTCATATGCATAGTTTGGGCTATTCATTAATAAACTTCATAGAACCATGCTTAACGCACTGTAAACAGGCTGAATCTGTGGTTGTGTTGGCATTACTGAAATAGTTTGATCTCAATTCCCAAACAACTTATATATAGCGTTACCAGCAACTTAAACACGTTGATTTGGAAAACTATCACAATTTTAACTTTAAAAGTTGAAGTAACTGGCCTGAATTTAACAAAGGCAAAATACTGTTACTCGTATGTGTAGGTTGAGGTATATATACAAGCTTGAGGTATATGTAGTTAAGAGTACTTGTGTGCAGCATTCCTTAAGTATTACTTTTACTCCCTCTGGGAATTCTTGTTCGCGCACATTGACAACCCACCCTTTCTTTGTGTAGTCTGTTGTTTGCCGGAGAACGCGTTGGCTCTACACGGAACTGCGGGACACCTGAACAAACAATATACTTTAATTCCATTAGTTAGACTTCTTTTATTCGCATTTTGGAAAATGCTTTAGCTGTTTACGTTGTGAACTGAAGGAATAGAAGAACTTAACTTTCAATATTGTGTTTTCTTTAAAGCACACCTTAATAAACTTAAACACGTATACACTAGTTTAAGCACTAACTAGGTACACTTTGAGTAGCAAAGGGGAGCTTTTTCTCAAGGCCTGTAAATCCGCTAGGCGCGAAGCCATTCTCTACGCTCGGTAAACTTAGAAACTGGGCCAAAGTAGGCTTTTGCGAAATATACAGGAAATTCTCTGGCCTCCCCTCGCTGTATTACATCAACTATTTCTGTGGAAAGTTCTCACGTACTACGAAATAAAAATGTAAATTACTATCGTTTTTAGGGTTCTGTACCTCAAAAGAAAAACCGTAACTAATAGGATCACTTTGCTGTCCGTCCGTCCGTCCGCCTATCAAGACCCCTTTTCTCAGAAACGCGTAGAGGTATAAAGTTGAAATTATTGCCAAATTCTGAGATCTGCGGTCCCTTGGAGCTGTGAGAAAATCAATCCTCTAAGTCAACTCAGTCAAAAGATATAGTCATTGAAAAAGGTCGGTCCATACAAATTGCCGTGCTTCCTAAAAATAGGGGTACTTCAAGTTGTCCTAGCTAGACATTTCAAATTTGGTATGAAGGTAGCTTTTATAGCATAACTAATGGAGAATATTTAAAAATCTATCTTTATTTAGGTCTATCCTTAGATCAACAATACAACTAGATTCACAGTCCCATACAAAAGCAAAGCGAAAAAGTGGCCCTGTTGCTTATGCTTATAGCTATATCTGTTTTACCTTCTTTATTAACGTAAAATAAACCTTAAGTCTAAGCAACAAAGATCCAAATAATTATAATTGTATATAATACTTACGACGTTTCGTCACAAGCGAGCGAAAGCGTTCGATAAACAAAAGAACTACCTTCATTTCAAAAAGATGTCATTCTATTTGAGGAACGGGGTAATAATGGAGTCGCAATTAAGTATATAACTCGGATTTTTTTTATTTGACAGATATTTACAAATACAAATATTAACATGAATTTTAATAATTAAGCCCATCTACGTTCCACTGCTGAGCACAGGCTTCCTTTAACAACGAGAGGGATTGGGTCATAGTTCCCACGCAGGCCCAGCCAGGCAACAGCCGTAGTAGCCTAGTTGTTCGACCTACCGCCTTTCAAGCAGAAAGTCGTCGAGGGAATGGGTGATTATAATAGGAATCATGTTATAGGCGATGAGGCTAGCAACCCATCACTATTTTGATTCGATTTTCCACCTAGACGCCCACAATCTTGCTAAATGTGGCCTGTAGGTACCTGTTACCTTAGGTTCTGTGTACTCCGTAAGGGATAAAGACGTGATTTGTGTGTGTGTGTGTTATAAATATTGTACGGCTTGAACTTTTCTTGAAGCTTTACGTCTTCTTTAATAAGTGATAGCTTCTCTGTTCCATCTCACTATACTTCATCTTATATTATTTTAAACATTTCTATGTAACTAGGTATACCTGCAATTTGGGAATCGCCTTTTTCTGTAATCTTTGGCTTTTGGCCTTTGGCTATTTCCAGTTATGTCGAATTTGGCAAAATGAATCGAACATTATAGCAGAATTTTTGTAAGGCATGTAAAGTTCTTCTTCTCTTTCTCTCGCGACAATAGTTATCCATTCCGCACAGCAAAAAAGATCACTAGGAAATCTACAAAAAAAATGCAATATATATTTTATTTTAAAACGAGAACTACTCCATGAATTTCTTGTTCTAAAACATCCGATTATTGTCAAGATGGTGGGCCAACATCGGCCAAACAATAAATTATTGATTTTAAAATGTAAACTGCCAATTTTTACGTACTTTATGAAATACTGACTTGTATTTACTTAAAGAAAGATATTCCTTCCGAAGCCTTAGTGTTTCGGTGGCTGTTTTTGCAATTTTTGAACGCACATTGTGGCATTTTGACTCGTCCTCACGTTGGCCGAGGTTGGCGCATACTGTCAGAAAAAAGGCCACAAATTTATTTTGTGGCCTTATTTCTCGGAGCCGTTTTCAGAGCTATCACCGTGAATCTAGTTGTATTGTTGATCGAAGGGTCTATCAATCTATCTTTGTACGGAACCACGATGCTCGAGTCCGACTCGCACTTGACCAGTTTTTTAATATGCAACATATAGATGTGTGATGTTACGTTCATAAGCAAAGAGATTAAAGTCCTTTGCCTGTGCTTTTAGTAGAGAGCTTTAATTTAGCTTTTTAAGTCGAAAGTCCTTATTCGGAAAACGTTAAAAACAAAAATTTCTAAGCTTTCTTGGAACTCTCATTCCCGGCGTACCAAATTCAAACGTAGCGTCGGATGCAGAATTCCATTTGCATAACCATTTTTGGCATTCAATCGCCGAATCCGAATCGTAATTGGTTGCATAGGATTGAGGATGGTTTAAAAATTCAGCCGCTTTGGTTTCTGCGCCAGGCAGAGTAAGCTCGGCCGCATTACTCAGGCGATTTATGAACAAATAACCCACAAATAATAATTATGTTACAATTAGTAAAAATAATTTAGGTTCTGTCAGTCATGTAGGTACGTTACACGAGTTTTCACTTCCATTTAAGACACTTTCAATTACTTCATAAAAGAAGTAGGTTCATATATACGACTGTATTTTTATGTCCTTTGATATCTTTACCAGTTATCCGATTTGGACGATTATCTACTCGTCCCATTAAACATTTTATCATAAGCAATCTAGTAATAAAAAATAAGGTAAATTTGAAGTCTATGCTTAATAAGAAGGTTATACTTGTGTACTTTATATTTTGGTCTAGGTAATCGTTTCTCGAAAAATGCTTACATATTATAATCTTTTAGCAATGTGGAGGGACTCAATTTATTGAAAAAGAAAAAGAAAACAATAAAGAACAGTCAAAACTTAAAAATAACTTAATCCTAGCTAAAACTATGTTAAATTTTAAAATTAATATCATCTGCTAAACCATGTGTACAATTTATTAGATAACTAAAGATTATTTTGCCTAGAACTTCGTCAGTTAAACTTTCGTTAGCTAGTTCGTACGAAACTCGATTCCGTCATTGCACCCCTCTGATACAATTTACCCGCGATACGAATATATAAAACGTGGTTGGTCATGTGCCGCTCTCTTAGCTATCAAAATAAGGGGCTATAATACATCGTAGACAGGCCTTTGATTGTAAAGATGATTATTGTTTTGCAGCTCCAGATCTGCGAGACGGATGGTATCGAGGAGCTGAGCGACGAGGAGTCGCCGACCGGTACCCGCCGACGCCTTGTCGTTGTCAAGACGCTGTGGCGTGGCTGCCATAACGATATCAAGTGCGTACCCTTCACCTCCGGATAGGCACGCGCCACTGATTTTTATTAACCATAAATAAAGTAGCACTAAAAATCGGTTATGCGTGGCTTATAAAACATTGTAAAAGCGTGTATTTAGGTCGAAAATATAGAGTATAGAATATCCATCCCGAAAAGTACTAGCAGCAAACTCTTAAAAAGTCTTAAATGAAGTACCTAGTTACTGGCTTCAGGATATTTATATTGATTCTGTTGGCTAACATTAAATAATTGGCGTACGTTTCTTCAATTTATCTGGGCGGTTTTTGACTTTTATAAGTTCGTCATTAGTTTAGCCCAGGGACACTTAGTACTAGAAAACAGTTATTTGATATCGGTGTACTTATTAATCACATCAACGAATTGCTAGATTTTTATGCGTACCTACCCTATAGGTACGTAAAGCGGGGATGCTTTTGGTGTCATTCTATCTTTATAACCATTCGTCACTCATGACTGTGCAGTTCACCGGCAATAATGTCGGACAAGGCAAAGCACTCAAAACATCTGACAGCTATGCGAATAGAGATGTGTTAGATATTTATGAGTGCTTTGTCCTATCACATGATATTACCAGTCACTGTATCTTTTCTCAACAAAAACACTGAACACAATTCACAACATTTCAATTTTTTTACCTTGTGTTTTCTTATGCTCAATAAATAGTACTTTGAAAACTAGGAGACCCATATTTTTTCTTTTCGCGAAATTTGTATTCTAAATTAGTCAAAAAAAATATTGAAATCTCGAAAATTTCAAAAACGCTTGTAAGGTTGAATCTACACATTACCTTTGCCTGGGTCATAAAAAAATAATATAAGATTGATGTCTATATTGTCTACTGGTTGTCACAACGGGTTGTCATTTTGAATTTTTGATTGACGTTTGGTGATTTGATATTGGTTTTTATTGGATTTTAATTATTCGCATTTTCTGGACTGAATTGGAAATAATTGACAACAAAATAAGCCAGATAATAAATTTTAGTACGAACTCGGTGCTCAGGAGTTACTCTGCCCTTGATAAAACACACAGCATTCTCTTGTTTACTTCCACATAGCCTACAGAAGTTTCAACGTAAGCATCCCCTGATTACAACAAAACCTTAGCTCCCCGGATTTCGGCAACGTTAAACGAGTCGTTTTCACGCATGTATTGCAACAACATCATTATAATCCACCTTGGGAAGGTTTCGGCTGTCTGCCATGGCATAACCGTCCGAAACTTTCATCAAATCAATTTAATAAATATAACAATGCTTTTTCAAAACAAAACGAACAAAACATCGATCGGCAAACAACACTGATATTTGACATTGACACCTTTTTGACATTGACATTTTTATTCATAAAGAATTAGGAAGGCAAAGGTATACTACGACGATGCCTTACTTCGGATTTTTTGAAGATTTTTGTGAATATTACGTTAAATAAGTAATAAAAAAAATCAAAAAAATATGGAATGGAATACTTAAACACAAAGCTCGAAATGGTTGTCGGTACTTTAGTAATTATTTAAAATTGAAATGTTGTGAATTGAAATCGCTTTATATTATGCTACATAAATATTTACAACTCACGTCGAGGAAATGGTTCTACGTAAACAATTGAAATTCGAAACAATAGTAGTTGTAAACCCACATACTAATCAACGCGTAGGTACTTTGAGGGACTTGACTTTGATGTTAGTTAATTTTAGGGATCAATGAGAATATCGCTTAATGAGGTGTTTGATAATGAATGTTTACTGAAACACAAATACTCTCCGTTTTGCTGTAATGTGCAAATCCATTGGAGTCTCCGTTTTAATGTTACAATGCGAAAATGTTTGTTCTTTAAATCTAAATAGGTTCAAAAATAGGAAGACAGGCTTTTTCTACTTACATTGCAGTCAACACAATTGAAATTGAAGTGAATGAGCGATTGTAGAGCTCAAAATGATTTCGACACGACTCTACTGCCAAGATAATAAGAGGGTGACTGCTGACTGATCATCTACGCCCATAAAACAGTGCCGAGACTGACTAGACTGACTGACTGACAAATAGGTAATGCATAGCCAATATACATTGAGTAGGTATCAAAGATATTATCCAATTGAAAAGAATTTTCCAAATTTTCTACGGGATAGGGAACTGACCTATTAAATAGCTAGACAAATATAAACTCACACGCCTGTTTCCCTTCAAGATAGACGGAAACCACACGCACCTTTGTCAGAACAACGTGATATTTCGAAATATTTCTTAGTGAGATTATTGATATTACTTAGAATATAAACTGAAACAGCCACGTTGTCATCAAAAAGAGGCGCGAAGTGCATTAGTAGTAAAATATAATCTTGCTGCATTTGTTTTCCAAAATGAAGGTTGCATAGTCGCATGCTGTAACCACCATAAAAAAGAAAAGTTCTTATCTTAAAGATGTTACGCTTTCAGGGCGGCGTTTGCCAGGGAAGCGACATGGGGCGCTGGGCTGAAACATCCTCAGCTCGCCAGAGTGCTCGGCTTGAGTCTGCTCGAACCCCCGTGCGCGGCCCTCGACCGCGGCAACGCTGCACCCTTGCCATCGATATTGAAACCGGACAACAAGTTGAAGTACGCAATACTAAATTATCCAGTATCGAAACTAGCCTATTTACGCCCGGTACGAGCTTCTGTACCTAACTGCCCCCTTGAAACCCAAACGGTTGCCCCAGATCTAATCATTTCCGCAGCTTCTGGCTGGGCACCGTCGACGACTTTACGATCGTCCTGCGGTACAGATATCGTGCAAAATTCTTTCCCATCGTATTATCTCGGAAATGTTCGAATTTGTATGGTATTTGTCATGCTATTTCAACCAGACTCATATACACGTCGGCATCATTCGGAAGTAAGCGTGTGTTGACTATGAGAAAGGATTACTTAGTATGTCTTTACCTTCCGCGAATTCAGGGCTTATTAAAGTCGTTAGGTGAGCGCACCACTGAATTCGCGAACAAAGTTTCTTTAGATATAACCCCCTTAAATTATAGTTATGTTCGTCACTAAAAATCCTTTTTTCTTTCAGCTATTCGAGTTTGATTCACATATGCTGCCAGATCGCCGCCGGAATGAAATACCTGGAGTCGTTCGAGTTAGTGCACCGGGATCTCTCTGCTCGGTAAGAGCGTAGACATCGAAGTAGCTATTAGAATTATGATTTTCCGGAACAGTGAATGTTGTGCCCAGCTACTAGTCGTTATACGGCTGGCGTTATTAAGCCCTTTTTGTTTTCAGAAACGTAACAGTTAGTGACGAACTCAGCGTTAAAGTGTCAGACTACGCCATGTTCTGCGAAGAGTTCGTTAGTGACTACCATGTCATGCCAGATGGCTCACGCTTCCCCTTAAGATGGATGGCTTGGGAAAGCTTACTGATGGTACGCTTGATTTTATAATACTTTAAGGTCTTACGACATCTATTGTAGGTTTATTATTGTGATGTTGCTTTCAATGTGCGTTTGTCCTTTTCAGGGCATGTACTCGCCAGCTAGCGATGTATGGTCATTCGGCGTCACTGTGTGGGAGGTGCTAACATTCTGCACCGCTAAACCTTTCGAAGAAATGGATGATGACCAGGTGTGTGAAACACAGTTATACCTTTTCATGTTAAAATGCAGCAAATACTTACATTTAGCTTCAGGATGTTATTTAACAATTAGAAATAATCCTGCAGCTACAATATTATTATGAAAATTTTAGTAGCGCAGATTTTTGGATATAAAACCCTGTGACATATCACGAAATATTGACGTGTCTCGCAGCGAATCTGGTTGTTTTGAAATCCACTATCCTATATCGGCATACCATTTACCGTCTAATCCATGCCATTGATTATGAATTAGAGGGTTTCAATGTTGCAGGTGGTGGCGAACGCGAGCGAGTGGCGCCGCGGCGGGCGCGGCGCGCGCGTGCCGGCCGCGCCGCCGCCGCGCTGCCGCCGCGAGCTCTACGACCTCATGCACGAGTGCTGGCGGCGCGAGCCGGCCCAACGCCCGCGCTTCAACGACCTGCACCGCTTCCTCGAGCGCATGACACACGGCTTCAAACCACCCCACAACACGCATCGCTAAACATGCGCGCTCATTTAACATGTCAGACCAATGGGATATCACATCGACATCCCCTTTAGATAGGATTTAACATTGATGAAAAACCCCAACCCGGATAGAATTGATGTTTAGTTAATCAATGGCTAATTAACGTTTACATTGACTCTTAACGAGTCATGATCATGATACCTATGTATTTACACATTACGGTCTAATTAATTAATTAATGATTTCACTGAATGTCACAATTTCCGAATTATAACCAATAATATTCGGCCTAAACTTCAAATACGGCGCTCCGATACTGAATGAACAACCGACTGCTCGATATATCCAATGTGGTTGCACCCCAGTCTTTGTTACAGTTAGTTTTCGTGAGAAAGAATGGTTTGCTTGTGTTACACAGCGTTGACATCCCATGTTTTGGATATTTGAGACCGGTAGGAAAAATTGAGCAGTATTAGGTTCAGTATTAAAGTTACGGTAATTTTAGGTAGGTTAGATAATAGGTTAGAGCATGTTCTAGATAACATGCGGCTTTGCATTTGCTCTGTGCACTTATTAGGCCACAGGGCCGTCCTGCGACTGGTTCAGGCGGTCGGGCCAGCAAGTGCACGAGCCTGCTCGCGAGGGACGCGGCATCTGCACCCGGCACTCCGGGTTGAGAGCTAAACGTAGGTTTCTGAACTGCTATCTGAATATATTTCAACGCATTCACTAATTTAATTGTACAGTTGATAATGTTTTCATATACATACATAGATATAACTTTTAATAGCGTTTCAGAAACCTACTCGTCCCGATGACGTCGATTCTCTGATCGGTTTGAGCATGGTTGGATCGGATAAAATTTATCTGTTTGATAGATTTCTCCCTCTTTTAATGTTGAGCATGAGTGGATAAAATGTAGTTGGAATTTGAGTCCTATGTGAAAAAAGTAAAGTAATGTTCTCTTTAAAGCTGGCGTATAACAATTATGTGACATTGTGCATCAACTGTAATGGCGCTTTTTAACATAGGAATTTCTAAACTAAATTCAATTTATTGATTGGATATATTTTGTATGAATCATGGCGTGCGAGAATGAACGAACCAAGCGTAAGCGTCCAAATAAAAGATTTGAAACGCGCAATTGCTGACTTTTCTAAGATATAAATATATAGGTAAGCGAGGATAACAAATTGTTATTAAAAGCCAAACCGGTTCGAGTATCGACCTCCTTAAAGTTTCACCCACTACTTCAGCGCCCTTCGCCTAGCGCCCCACGATCTTCCACTTTCACCGCCTTTACGGCACCCCCTACTCGGGCCTGCTTCAGTACACGACGTGAACCGCGCCGCGATCTGCTTGAAGTGGTGAGCCATCAGATCACAGGCCAATACTATTTGGCGCTCTGTTCACATCTATAATCGTGTACTCAAGTATCCCCTTCCTAGTATATCCAAATCTAATCCTATTTTTTTAACCTGTTTTAAATGTTAAGGTTATATATATGTCGGAGATATAAAAAATCTTCAGGGCGATATGCCCCCTGTGCTTCTTGTTTTCTTCAATAGGCACACGAAACGTTGTGGTCACACTGCATCCGGTAAATATCGATATCATAAATAAGCGAATTTAATGAGAGAGATATTTTAATAGTGATCCAAAACGATCGAGGCTGGTCGACCTGACAGGCCACAGTGACAGAGGGAGAGGACGGGCTTATATTCATATTTCCGGACGCTGCTACATGTGATCAGAATAATCTGCAAGTTGGATGAAGCCGAATTAGTCGTGTTATTCTATAGGTACATAATATTGTAATAGAAATAGGTAAGTACAATCAAACGTCAACCTATGTGAATGTTCAGTGTCATCTGTGTTCTGTGTATTGGTAATTTAAGATCCAATCGTTCCCTAACACAGGCCGTTATTTCATCAACGTGGCAACGCCGTTATCAAGATCTACCAAAAAAATAACATTAAATTCTGTATAAATCTCGAGCTTATCAACTTTAAGAACCCAACACAAAAAACGGATTTAATGTTTCTTCTGTAACAGGATGTAATTGAACAACATTGTATAAATGTAGGTATCTAATGTGAATGTACCACGTGAGATACCTACGATTACCCTACGTCGATGAAATAGTTGCTGTTCCCTTAACAATTAGGTTAAAATATAACATGACATGTAATATAACGTGCCCTCCTTTTGAAGCGAGCTAGCGGGGCGACGGAAGAGGTGTGTAGTAGTAAGTTACGTTCAATGAATCGGGATCAGTTACAAAATTAGTTTGATCAACAGCTATCCAAATGTCCAAGTACATAAGTAGATTATACCACATTCACAGACACAAAAATCCAGAAAAAGATATGATTCATAAATTATTATCGACTTTTATGAGATTTAATATCTTTAATATGTGTTTTCTTTTACACCTTGAGAAGCATCACATTAGTGCAATCAGGAACTTTGTTAAAAACAATAAAAATTGTGTAATTTTCCCTTAAAAATTAAAAAGACTACTTTATGGTTCTAAATGCATATGGTTATTATGCAAAATTATTTATAAAAGTATTGAAGACTCGATAAAAATTAACTAAGTATAAGGATTCATAAAAAAAACAGAAACCGTGTTTTATAAGGATAACGATGTCGACGACCAAGTAGAAGCGATATAGACATCGTACCTACTTATGTAACTGTGTTACGCAAACTTTCGCCATGAGTTAACATTTGCAACAATTCCTTTTTGAATAATAAACACTATTAAGAAGCCCATTCGTTGATTTTTAAACAAATTAGTTTTAATTAAGCTTCTACGCTACCCGACTTTACCAAAAAAAGACATTTGAATGTAATTTCGATATGATTTCAATCTTTAAGTTGATATTTACATTACAATGCAACTAACTCAATCAAAATTGTAGGTAGGTATAGATTTATTTTCACGATATAATTTGTTTTTCAGTGTATAACTGTAGGTACTGTAATGACAAGCACATGTCTCGATTGGAGTAGATACCTAATAACAATGAAAACATTCTATAAAAAAGTTTCATATATTTATTTCAACCACGTTTCTAATTAAAAACGAAGAGTTTACTAACAAAATGATGTTTTGGATATGGAGAGATGAAATTTTCCTTCCGACTTGTAGCGTTTACACCAGTACCTACGCCTTCTCTAGACGCAGATTTGCTGCCCCGTGGCAGTTAACTTTCGGACACTGCTAAGAAGTTCTGATAAAAAAACTGATCCCGATCAAAGACATTCACCAAATCAATATATTAACGCTTTCTATGTGTTAACGGATACTTTATTAATTAATTAGGTAATGAGGTCATACGTGTAATTCTCGTAGCAAGCAATAACTCTCATGATTAGTTGTGAATATGAATGTTACTCAATATTAAGCATGTATTATTTTAAACATAATAATTAATGCAGTAATAATGCTTTATATCTTGCAGTCTCAAATCATAATTGAAACCATGATATCAATCGCAATAATTATATAGGTCAAGAATGAACCAGGTGACCACTTTTAGGCCAAGAAAATCAGAACTTTCTGCATATTTACCGTTATCTACCTTACTCCTGCTTTCGAAAATGTCAATAAATTGTAAAAGTTCCTTAATTCCTTTCTTTCTCAAATTTTTTGTACGAAAACTTATCGCTAATATTCGATTACATTTTACTATCTCAATAAAACAATTATACCAAATGGCATTAAACTCTCATCGAGTTTGCATAATTACATATAAGTATGTTGTTTGTAAGTACCTAACTGTTTTCAAAAATAATTCAATTGTTTCATTAAATCATACAATAAAGTAAACTAAATAACGAAACCGCGTGATGTGAAATTAAGTGGTCACAACGATCTTAAAGACATGAACTGGAATCATCAACAGCGACTGGGAGATTCACGAACACAATTGCAAAGACTGTTTGAACGCATTTACCTCTACATTGATAGTCGGTTTCCCTAACCGAACGTTCCTTGTGATTCCGATCGTCAAAGGTCGGGAGACCACCTGTTACCTACTCCATTGCTAGATGGGACTGCAAAATATCAAGTAGACCCAATTGGACATTTGTAGATAAGGTTGCAGTTGAGTAAATTCCTGCGATGCCAAAATTTATATTACTGTATTGTTTACTGTGTTTATTTGTGCTCGGCATAGGATAGTTGATATTAACGTTAGGTAGAATACATTAATTCATGTTTGCAGGTATGCTTCATCGACTGGTTGAATTTATGTAAGATTTCAGGTAGTGACATAGAGATTATTATGGTAGAACCACTTTATTTGCAGGAGTAATATACAACCTTCCAACTTTATACTTCCTTGCAGTAACAATATACAACCTTCCAACTTTATACTTCCTTGCAGTTATAATATACGATCTTCCGACTTGTTTACTTCCTATAACAGCTCTCAGAGCTGTAATATTTCGTCTGAGAGCTGGAATAATGAGTAAATGACATTTACACACACTAAAGAAGTTATTTAGAGCGTGTACCTAACTGTCATTTACTCATTATTCCTTTACACTTAATTTCCTCGTTAGGTACGTTTGATAAACTATTCAAAAATTATTTTAAATTTACACAAACACTGATGTCATATCAGTCAGAAATGTTAACCAAACTATGTCCATTGATTTTTATTTCTTTGCAAAAAAGAATACCTATCCTAACCTATTTGAGAATGTATAGCCACTTTCTCTATGTAAGACGAATGTAATTTTCAATTAAATAGCTACTTATTTATCCGTTTATCCGCTTTTTGTCCGTCTATACTTTATCTTGACATGTTTTTTTATTGAAGAGATTTTAAAAAAAATAACAGCATGTTACAATCCCTGGAATATTGTGATTTGTTTTGTAACGGTTTTATATTTTCCAGTTACCGATTTTTAAAGTGTTTTTCAATAGAAAGACGTTTCAAGATTGTTTACCTTTTTTCTCATGCTAAAAAACCGAAGTATAGGCATTACAGCGAAATAGTCAGTTTCCATACGCTATTATTTATACACCTACCTACTTAACTAAGTTTTGATTGTCGTGAAAATGTGGAATTCTGATTTAGTCTAACTTTGTGTAAATTACCAACTAATAAAATTGTGTTGTTGTGTTAAAATAATCAATTGTATTATGGTTAGGTAACTAATTATACTCTGCATGGAAATGTTGTTGTCGTTGTACTATAAGCTCGCGTAAACAAACACTGCATTAATTAAATATTGCTGAGCAACCCATAGCCACATGCACCTCTCGTCACCTCTAGCTCCTAACGACCCTCTCTGTACTAAATAAGCTCGTAAATATAAAAAGAAAACAGGTTAGCTAAGGAACTCGTAGGTTAAGTGAGTCCCTGCAAGAATATATTTCATTTAAAAGAGTAATTGTAATTAATATTAGTTGTGGTACTAAGCGGTTTAGAAACGAAACAGTATTTAGTTAAGCGTGGGTTAAGTACAACGAAAAAAAACTTGTATGATACTTTAAAGTATCTCTGTCCGTAAGGCGTTTACAAACTAGACTTATAATACCAAGCCCATTGGCATGGTATCTAGGGGACAGTCACAAGCGGAAACCTTTCTGCGCGACATTATTTACACTCTGTCCACACTTACAATGATTTTATGATAAAAATAAAAAAGACATTTCCGACTATTCTATTAAATCGTTAAGGTGCACTTTTATATGGTTTATCTTGTAACAATGAAACCCACGTACCTACTAAAATCCAAATTAATGCATTGCATTACAGATATAGTTCATTCCTGACAACTTTCGTCATGGTCCGAGAACTGGTAGATATTGTAGAGTAGGTATTTTAGACAGGGATTCCTTATGATCCCTTATGATATCTAAATATAAAAACACATATTTGCCTAATTTCAATTAGTTATATCTGCGTTTGTTATTTTGTGTGGTACTTGAGGCAGTTTGAATTTTTAATATCCCTTCAATTTTAATCGCAAAGAAGTGAAAAAAGAAATGAGCCAGGTAATTTAGACGGGTATAAACAAACTAAAAAAAGGACAAAAAAAATTAACACACGTTGACATTAACAGAATATTATTGGTAACTGAAAGTAAAATGTAGATTGTTCAACATGGGATTAAAACAAGCCATAAAGACACGAGATGCTTAGCCACCCGAGCTTATGAAGCGAGGGTGGCTATAGTTTGTGTCATTATGGTAGTTTAGTCTCGCGTTAAACACTCTACTTTTCACTTTGAATGCGAGGGAAAAAAACGACGTTCTATACAAAATTACAAAATTTAATTGTAACAAGTTTCTTACAATTATGTAATTAGAATCGTTCGTACAATAATGTAATTCGTTTATTGTATTTCACTGTATATGATGATGGTGACATTCAGTGGCGGATTTACAAATTTTCAAGGTATAGGCTGAATTTTTGCCGCCCTTGCAAAATCTGTTGCAGACTTCTTAAAATTAGGTAAAAAAAAAAAAAAGGTCGTGCCCCAAATTTGCCGCCCCCAAAATCCCAAATTTGCCGCCCCCAAAATCTGCCGCCCAGGCTCGAGCCTTCTCAGCCTTATGGTAAATCCGTAGTCTGCAATCAATTCCAGAGCCAAAAACCTTAAGGAAGCCGGCGTCGACCAACGCTATTGTTATTTACACTTATTCATTTACACCAAACACTATATACATCAATTCATTTAACAATAGGTACATAAATAAGTTCCGAATAAAAAACCTAAATAGCCGTGCACCAACAATTTTTAAGAACAACTGACAGCCCTTTATTTTTATTCGTCGCCGCGGCGCGCGGCAATGGACTAGCGCCAGTCAGCCACCAAACCCGCAGCCAAAAAGATTAAAACTCTAAAAAAATATTACCTACTATCTATAATACCTACTTGCACAATATTCAAATGGAAAAAAATGTTCTGCGGTTTTTTTTGTAAAGTGAAGCTTTGAATTCTTGCATATTTAGCCAACAGAATCCAAACTTGAATTTTTTTTAAACATATAAAATGTATTAAAAGATAAATTAATTGAAATAAAATTAAAATAAATCTAGAAACGTTTTAAAACTATTTGGAGCATGCATTTGGATTCATCCTTAATATAATTAAATAAATGCGTATCCGTAATCATGAATCGTGTATCTCGAAATTAAATCGTTATTTTTTATTATTTTTGCACAGTTGTCATTTTGAGGTTATTTTCACGCCCTAAAATTTGTCTATACTTACATAATCACAAACTGGCTGTTTAGGGGTTTCCAAAGTAAATTTAAAAAATACTTTAATCCCTGGAGATTCAAAAGGAGCTTTAGTCACGATATGCAGAGAATAAAGTAACATTTTAAGAGTATGAGAAGTGAAAAATATATTTAAAAAGAAGTACCTACCTAAAGCTCATTTCGGTGGGACATACTGGCTGGCCAGATGATCGAGATTCGAGAGTATTAGATACGTATACCTAAGTTAAGGGTTGGTCAACCCCAACTACAACAACGAGCAGATGTTTATTTTTGTGCTTAGATATCATAAAAGATGTATTACTTACGTAACTGTCTACCAGCTTTCGGAATATAACAGTCATAATCATTCAAAAACTTACCTACATTAGATCTAGTTTATAAACGGAACGGAGAGCACGACCGAGTTTAAAATAACGTATAAGTATTTGTCGATGTTACTTTCATCATCATTAAAATGGTAAAATAAAAGTTTAACTTTAGTACTTAATTAATTGTTGCTCACCCACATAAAAACATAAGTATTTGTAGAATTAAAAAGAGTAAGTTTCTTCTTCCATACTTCGGTCACTCATAAAACTTATTGTTATTCTACTATTGTTTAATGTTTAGGTATATGTGTAACGTAAAATTGTATTCCAACTTGATTATTATGGTTGTAATTTCATTGTTAGATAATACAGTCTCAAATTTAAATTAAGCTCATAAGTAGCACCAATAAAAAATTACTATTGTGTACCATTACAAATAACACTTCTTCAAAATAGATACCTTCCTACTTGTTTCGCACAATTACCTACCTATTTAATTACAGTCTTGTTGTATCAAATTGTGGCATAGCTAAGGTGTTCACTATTTCGATGGAATTATCACCAGTGGAGTGCAACAAATAAAGAGACGATATTAAATGAGGGTGACACTTTCTACGTAATTGAATTGGGAGTAAATGTTTGATTATGGCAACAATTCGTATGAAAATGTTAAGTTTCCTCATTCTTCCATTTTCAACTCTTTGTTGTCGGACTCTAGGTTTGATTATTCACTTTAACATTAATATCAACAGTAAATGAGATGATGAAAAATACATACAGCGATGCCAAGGTATGCGAAAAGATGACATTATTAATTAAATTTTTAAAACTGCTTGTTTTTCATCTTATCGCCTACTGCTACATAATTACTTTTCCGCGTCGTTCAAATTATTGGATTGAAACTTACTCTGGTCAATCTAAATTATGTACGTTTTACTTGGACTCGGGTGATACTCTTTACTTAAGTGGTACTTAAGATATCATTAATTTTATCATAATATCATATCATTATTAATGTTTCGCCTCGTGTCTACATCTCGACTTAAGTATTTTCCAAGTTGAAATGTTATTTATACCTAATAAATCTTATCAATTTCCAACTCTATCTATTCCTACTGTTGGCGTGTTAGTAGATTAAAAGGAGTCATTTTAGCGGGCATTAAGGTTTAGATAGCATTACGTCGCGCCTCAAAGCTTTTATTAATGGGCATTCAGTGATATCAATCGCCATCACGTTATATGTAATAATAGAAGTTTAAGACAAACCATTGGTAATTAATATAACCGAGTATTGAGCGCGGATAGGACGCCTGCAAAACGACTCCTTTAATAAGTGATGGGACCAATGATTCGTGCACTCGATATCTAAAGCCCTCGGCGGCTAGGCATTGACTGCTTCGACTGCTTGTAGCGAACCATCAATCATGTAACCACCTCGAAGGCAGTCAGTGTGAATCTATCTAGCAAGTTCGTATTAAAGACAATATTCTGAATTTTATACATACCTGTACTAATTTCGGTTGAGTCATTTATTGGTTAGGTTACAAGTGTACAATCGAGGATTAAGAGAGCCCTATGTAATAAACCGAAACGGATCTATGCTTCAAGCTGATTACCTTAGTGGTCGTCTCCGGAGGAGCCATGGCAACAGCTGGGCTATACCTACGTAAAAACGCGTGTATGAATAAGGTATTCGTTGCTAAGCCTCCGACCCGTAGTAGGAAACAGCCTACTTGAGCTTATTATTATTGGTTGAAGTGAATTAAAATAAATACTTGAAAAGTAAATTTGAACTAAGCACGCCACGCAGTGCTTATGCCGAGTATGCCCATAAATTGGCGTTCACAATCTTTTTGATATATCAGAAACATTTTTGATCAGTGACGTGAAAATTATTCACCCAACAACCTTCGAAATATATACCTACCAAATTTTAAGAAATGATATATATACCTAGAAATTTTGGTACAATGTCTAAATACATAATGTTTCAAAATGCCTCATCAAATTGTAGGCACTACGTTCAAAAAGTACGTCAATGTAAACATGTTATATTGAACAAAAGACAAATCAATTACATGACACATAAACCTAAGAGCCTAATTATACTACAGAAAAAACGAGCAGAAGAGAAATGTTCAAGATCCCAAAATACTCAATGGGTTCGAAAATTCTCTTGTCAAAAATCTTGTACAAAAGTCAAAAAGAATATATTAATGTCAACATGCTTGTCAGGCCGAACGACAAAATTAGTCAAATAGCATTTTGAACATTTTGACTCCAGAGTATTCTGTCCTGGACACTGCCAGACATCTAGACATCTAGACCATAGTGAAAGCTGCCTTTGAAAGATTTTGACTAAAAGTACATGTTGGCCATAGCATATTTTGCCCCAATTATTCAGACAAATCGACCTGGTGGCACAAACATTTTGTACTTTTTGACAGTGTGATATTTTAACATACTATGCATGTTGGCATTTGTACCAAAATTACATGTTACCGAAATTTCTTAGTCGTAAAACAAGATGAGGTGGTTCAGATATGTATAGTAGGCCAAGTAAGCGCTTTACCGTATTTTTATGACAGTTCCTACATTGGAAAAAATGCTGTCACATTGACTTAAGTGATACTCGATATATACATAGTTTCATGTGTTACGCCGCACAACTGCCCGGCTAGCACGAGAGCGCGGGAGAGTCGAGTCGCGCGCGAGATAGATTACCCGTCTCTTTCTAGAACGAACAATAAGAAAAAGACCGGCAAACTATTTCGCGCGCGACGCGACCTTCGTGCACTCTCGTGCTAGACGTGATGATAATGAAATTTAAGAATGGTACAACAGTTCCTTGGTCGACTATCCTGAGATGTTTAACATCAAGAACTCCGCTTGCTTTGAGTTCTCAGAACAGCCTGGGGAATCTCCTGTCTAGTATGTACTTCCTTTGTATTTATTTTTATTCATTTCAGTGAATAGAAGAACTTTCTGTAAGTTTCTTACCATAAATACAACTGCTGCACTCCTAAATTATACCTACTTAAAATTAACTTGTCGTTAATTTTACCCATGTTAGGCATATTCGTATTTACTGATGTTAACTTGTCTATATCGACCGAAATTATTAAATTATGATGATACTCTCTCTCTTCCTTTTATATTGTGGATGTAATTGGAATTATGTACCCTGTGTAATTTTTAGTGAAGCGTATCCACTTTGTTAATTTTATTAAGGTAATCATTTCATTTCATTTCTAATTTAACATCTAGTATTAATATGCTATCTATTCGATGTTGGCACGGCTTCTATTTCGCTCAATACTTTAAAGTTATACCAAAGTTCTTACTAATTTATTTTTCAAGTTGAGTTTTAGTTAGAAACAGCTTATACGATCGCAACATTTCGCGTGATGTTATTTGTTACATATTATTGCTACTACCCAACTTGAATGCACTTAGATAGCATATTATTTTCACCTGGATGTTGTACCTTCCTTGTCTCACACTCTATAAATGAAATTCATTCTGTAGGCACATAATTAATAAATAATCAAAGACTTTTAAGGCAAAAGCCTTCTTTTTATGTAATTTTAAATGTTAAAATAAATGTTGAATAACATATCAAAACTTTCGTTTTATTTAATAATAGCATTTAACATAGGCACCTATAAAATAAAGAAGCAAAATTTTGTTCGAGACTTTATTGTATCTTCTTGTAAAGTAGCTAATATATTATAAAAATATGACTCTAAATATCTCAGGCATACAGAACCCAAAAAGCAATTATTCTTAAGACAATAATTAGGTATCAGATCAAGCGGGCGGCGATCCTACAATTTTAGGCGGTGCAGTAACCTTGATAAGAATAAGGTGACATATCAGCTTAACAGATCAAATAAAATATAATTAGAGTAAAATATACGAGAGCCGAATCAAATCTACATTGGACGATATTAAAAAGAGAAAACTAATTAAGCAGCATATTTTATATGTAACTTCACCTAAATTTTTCAACCTCTACTCGATTACTTAACCTCTATTCCATTTTATAGGTAGCATTGATTTGCAACGACAAGAATGTAATTTTAAATGTACTAACAAGTTTTCTTGGTATCCGCTAGGCTCCACTCTGCACCATCAGTACTTGGATCCCCCCCGATACAAAAATAATAAGCAGGGGATTAGTTGATCCTCTTAGTGGATACCACATGAGTTTTTTATGTTAATTTATTATTACACTAGCCTTCCGTCCGCAGCTTCGCCCGCGATAAATTAATTTTCCCGTAGGAAAAGGTATTTTCCCGCGGTAAAAAGTAGCCTATGTCACTCAGTGATAATGTAGCTTTCTAACGGCAAAATAATTTTTGAAATCGGTCCAGTAGTTTCGGAGCCTATTCAATGCAAACAAACAAACAAACAATCAAATTTTTCCTCTTTATAATATTAGTATAGATAGTATAGATAAAATGGAGTGAAAAGTAAAAATAGTCTTACATTTCAATATAAACTCATCTTTACACTTATTGATACCACACCTCTTCACTTGACAATAATTATTAAACGTGATACTGATGTTAACTTAAATTAACAGCGGGCGTGATCAAAATGTAACACAACCCTACGAGGGCTGCTATTTATGTATCCGGAACAGGTCACTTACAGAATAATAATAGGTATATAAAAAATATTTTCAAAATTTAAAAATGTATCTCTTTGGCTCTACTCTATGTTTCATGCACTTGTTAATCGTTATTCGATTGTGGCGTCATTTTGAAAATCGCGTTTTCATCGTTATGGAATTAACTCGTAAAAAATTTCGTGCGATAATTTATTACGATTTTCGGCGTGGGCTAACTCAAAAACGGTGCATCGAGGAACTAACTTCTGACTTTCGGAGATGGTGCACCGTCGAAATCCACCGTGAATCACTGGTTTGGTGACTTTAGTCGTGGCTTGTCTTTGCTGAAGGACAAATTGTTGTGTTCGAACAAGCGACCGGTCTGCTTGATGGTAAGCGGCTACCGTAGTCTATGGACGCTAAGAAGTCCAAGGAACTAGCATGCGTGTTGCCGACCCTAGGTCGCCCTAAATCGGCCGTTACACCACAACATATCGATGCTGTGCGAGAACTAATAGCGCAAGACCGTCATTACATAGAGACATCCGTGGACATAAGCATGACGAGCATACATAAGATTTTGCATGAACTTTTGGCTGTAAAAAAAATTTGTTCGCGTTGGATTCCGCACAACTTCAATATGGATCAAAAACAGGCTCAAAATTGATCAAAATCGGAATGGAAGAGTGCTATAAAATTGGTTTCATCGTATGCAAAAGTGCATGGATCATCTCTGTGAATATTTTGGAAAATAATAAAACCAAAATAAATGATGAATATTTGTTTCTTTTTATTATTCCGGATACATAAATACCAGCTCTCGTACCATACCGTAATATTTAATGTAAACATGGGACACAAAAATATTTTCATCACTTTTAATCTTGAGCTTTCAATATCACCAACTCCTAAAATAACCCCTTTAACGCTTTTTGAAATTAAATCAACTCCATTCAATTGTTTTTGTCTGTAACGATGTCATTTGGCTTTGCCAACAGAAACAAGATATTTACATTATGTTGCAACAGGTTTGTAACTGTTTATGAATGTCAAACATTGACATTACATATATTTTGAATCAATTTATCTATCTATGTATTTGAAACAAATTCTAAAATCTTTCTTCTTTACCGCACTAATATAAATAAATTATAATGGAATGTATAAAACAGACTTCCGACCACAATCCCTAGAAACCAGTAGTCACTGACTCTAGGGGTTGAGGCGGTTCCTTAAATATGGGTCCCTGATAACAAAGAAACTTTAGAAATAGGTAGGGCACAGAAAGCCCCCACACATTGACTTGAAAATGATTTCAAAGATAACCTAAATTAAAATCTATTAAATCCAACTAAGCTTAAAGAAATTTGAAAAAAAAAACCGCATTAGCTGCAATGATTGTCAGCCTTGGTTGTGGAGGATAAAATCTTCGAATAGGTACATAAACATTGAAAAAATACAGCAATACTATTTAACAGAATGATTATTACCAAAATCCAATTCGGAAAAGGCTGACCACGGAGCTTAAAGTGGTTGATACCTATAGACCTTTCTTGCATGTTGTGAACACGCCCTAATTTTGATTTCGGAGTAAAATTGGTTTGACCAAAACTGGTCAATTGCGCATGTTGCGTAGGTGTTACGTTCAACAGAAGCAAAAATGATGAAATATGCTAATCAGAGTAATTCAACAACAGGCGGCTTTTTTGACTAAAATGTGCCGATGTCTTTATAATATTGACACGCTCGGTTCTCTTACATTTATTCGCTATGCTTGTCATCCACTTCAAAAATATATACATGAAAGTCCGTGGATCCGATTCAAAACTTCACCAACATTCTGTCAGTCACATTAAAATTATACTACATTTTAATGCTAGCCAGCCTGAAATATACCAAAGTGGAGTGTGATTAGGTAATATAATAATAGTCTAGTCGATGTTTTAAGCACTTCCACTGTTTTTTCCATATTTCAGGCTGACCAGGTAGCGTTAGCGTACAATGGATCTACCACAACTATAAAACTATTATTGTCAAATAATATGTATTTTGTGATGTAAGTTTGGTATAATCATTCCATACATCGCCAACAGGTATTAATTAATTCTGCGATCATTAACATTATTAAAAGTGAAATACTAACCAAAAGATAAAAAAAGTATGCCCATGGTTTAAAAATTAATTAATGAGAAAATTTAAATATGGACGGTATCTTCTTAAGGAGTGAGATTCATAAAGATTCATAAGCTAAAAGTTAACAAGTTAAAACAAGATGAATACATTTACACGAGTAGTACATTTGCAAACTCAAACATTTAGAAGTTCGATTAAAAATAGAATATATAACTATAAACATTCAATGAGTACTTTCACATCAGTCAATACTTAGATAGCAAGAGATTCTATCATGTGGCTGCTTGATCGCGGGATTTAACAAGCTCGATTCTGTACTCAAGTAACGACTTACGAAAAAGAATATCTTAGTGATCAAAACATGAATACGTACAAACATAGGTACATACAGAAATCACGTCTTTATCCGATACGGGGTAGACAGAGCCTAAGGTAACATAAAATACACAAACACAAATATAAAGGCATGATAAAAGATTATGTTCGCGTATAAAAATAATGGGCGTGATGGCCTGGGTTAAATGAGAGCGTGAATATAATAACAGTAGACGTTGGCTAGGTTCATTTATACATCACAGCCGCAATCATTTTTTTTTGTTTGTAAAAGCAGTTATAAAAAACTATAATACAAGTGTATATAACATTATGGAATAATCAGTATCTTAACAATACAGACACTCGATTCGTAACACTTAGTTTACATTAATGGGCGAGGCATCCAATTACGTGTACAGTCAACAGCAGAAGAAACTGACGAAATACATACATACATACATAAATCACGTCTTTTTCCCTTACGGGGTAGACAGAGCATAAGGTAACAAGACCTAAAGGCCACGTTTACCATGATTGTGGGCACATGGGTGGAAAGGGGAATGAAAATAGTGATGGGTTGCTAGCCACATCGCCTATAACATGATTTCTAAGATTATCGCCCATTCCCACGATGGGCTTTTACCATCTGCACGAGAAGAGAAGCAACTGGTCCATTCTATGTTTACTGACAAAATAGGGTCCCAAAATAATGTAGGCAATAAATTAACTCAAGTATTACTGGCTATTCTTATATATAGTTCATTACAAGTAAATGTACTCGTGTCGTGTCATAGTAGGTAAGTGATCACTACTCGTATTATTCGTTCTTTGAAAACTAAGTGACATGCCATTCAAACGGTCACAATTATTGTTGAGTGTTTCAAATTAGAGTGATAATCTATAAAATACGAGTTTATAGAACACCTTGGAGTACATGTCACATATTCGATTAATCTCGGTTATATTCGTCCGACACACATGCGAAGCGACTATAACTACGCGTACCTCGCTTCTGCTAAGGTATACGTTCTTATCACATAAGTCACATAAAATAATAAATCTTTTTTTTTGCGGAGCTTTCATTCCAATTGGCATTGTTCATTTTTTTTAAGCTGTGCTTTTAACACCTTTATTAGATTAAATGGACTATTTCAAGCAACTAATTTGAATAATATGCTTTTACTTAGCTTTGTTTATTAATAATAAATATTTTTTCGCTGTTTGATAATTTGATAACATTGGGCACAATCCCAATCGCATTCGTTCTGCAATTTAAAAAAAAAACGGTTTTGTCTATACGTCAACGTCATAGATCTGTGAATGTGTGTGTCAAGTCAATGTCAGTCAACTTTCATGTGTTTGATTCGTTCCGTCCGTTGGTGTTGTTATTCTTTTCCGCGCTGTTTTGATTTTCTCGTTTGACCGCAGAACAAAGCGTTTGGTCCCTGTACGTACATCTTTCCCGACTTCTACTTACATCAAAGTGGTCTTCGCAACAATACATCGTGTAAACTTTGAAATATTCCACATTAGCTTACGTACACCGTTCCTTCCGCAAATCTTTTCTTTTCTCTACTTCTTCTCTTCGATTTCGTGGGAATAATAATTCGAGTCATTGTTGCACCCCGGCACAAAACATTTTTTTATAAATATCCATTGTGTATTTCACAGTTTTATACTTTGAATTTGCTTTTATTTCTAATGTTTGTACATTAAGTAGGAATGTAATGTTATGATGTAAATGTGACAGTGACTGCCTGACAGTTACCGTGAGCTTAACTTTTTTTTCCTTTTTGTGGCAAACATTTAATGCCCAATTCGGTCATAAAACCGGGTCGTTAGGTTAAACAAAGGCCAAAAATACTTTTACAAAAATACCTGCAATCGTAAAGTATTTTTGAAATCGAACAAGATGAATCGTATAATTGGTTGTTTTCCTCCAAATGGTTTTCGAATTGGAGCATACTAAAAAAAAATGAACAATGCCAATTACCTATATGAAATTTCGTTGTTCTTTTGTTAGTCACTTTTGACGCTTCGGTGGCAGTTCTAGTAGACATAATTATGACATCGTGTTTTATTTCGATTCGAAACACTGATTTGTCACTTCGTTTCTGTGTCTCGATGTTGTTATGATTATTTTCTTTGACTAATTAAGACATCAGTTAAAACTGACACTTTCGTATAACTGTTATATCTGGGGCGTTATGCTACATGTTTTGAAACCTTGATTGTGATCACTTACTTTTGACGTTGAGTGTACATGTGCCGTTAGGCTCAAACGTCATGTTGCCTAGTCATCTAAAATTTATTAATATTTGTATTCTTTACACTGTCGTGAGGTCAGCTTAACTCACGATTATAAGTCGGAAACCATCCGAGTTGTTCCGGTCCTACCGGCCCTACATGGTAAGTGCGTTCACGGCGGCACACCCCGCTCTGCTGCGCCGCATGGAGTTCACAAGTCACACACACAGAGGGGAGAGCGAGGCACTGTCTACAGATGTAATGCAAAATGATTTTCTATGACATTTCGTTGAATCCCATGCGGTTTTCAACTTGAACGACATTTGAATAAGGTTCTTATTTATAAAACAATTTAATCTGACAGCTACATTGTATACAGGACTTTAATAACATGCGACTAAAGTAGAAAACCGGATAAAATTCAACAAAATGTCATGGAAAACCTTTATGCACTACACCTGTACGCTGTGTTACGGTTTCTGTACCTCTGGTGTCGACTTAGTCGTGAGTTGAGACTTCAAATTTTTACTTATAATATTGTTCAACCGCGATCAGAACGTCAAAAATGTTACTAGCAAATTAAAAAAATATACTTACAATTACGCTCATATTACGCTCTTATTAAGTAAATAGGGACATGAATTAAAAATATCACATTTCTTAATAAAATATGAAAATATCGTAAAAGAGATGATAAAAAGTGGAATTAAAAGTAATATCGGTCAAGAAATACGGAAAATATAACAGTTTTAAGCCAGTAATTAGTCAACGATTAGAAAGAGAGATCCGATATGATATGTGACATCATCTGTCACAACGCCCATAATAAACTCCATGTTAATATATATTTATATAATTTTTATATTGTTTACTTTATAAATGAGCTTTTAAGGTAATCCATGAAATAATCATGAATATTCCCTATTAACAACTGAATTTAACGTACCCACCTATTAAATTTACGAAAATAATCACAATTACATTAAAAAAATATAATTAATTGTAAAATTATAGGCAAAAATTGTATTCTATTCTAATGGCGGATCAATAATTTAACTACGCGTGGGATTGGGCCCAGTCACTTTTATAAGATATGAAAATAAACAGTGGCGTAACTATAATGTCTGGGGCCCGTGGCGAATTCGTCAGATGGGGCTCCTTCCTCAATATAAAGAAGTGCATCAGCGTCCCATCTGTGCTCTAAACCAAGCCAGTTTGGGGCCCCCTAGAGCTT
The DNA here is from genome assembly GCA_949127965.1 of Pandemis corylana. NCBI lineage: Eukaryota > Metazoa > Arthropoda > Insecta > Lepidoptera > Tortricidae > Pandemis > Pandemis corylana. The sequence continues at coordinate 25,256,261 of OX421850.1, forward strand.
GGGGCCCGTGGCATTTTGCCACTCATGCCACCCTATAGTTACGCCACTGAAAATAAAGTCTCCTTAATATCTAGAATACATACGCATAATCGTATCTACTTTCGCTGTTTACTCAACAACATCTACGATACTAACAGGCAGATCCCGGGGACAAGTCTAGCATTCGCCAGGGCCGATTTATATTAAATAGATTTACTATAAAATCTCTTTGAATATCAACTAAACGAACGTTATATTGGAAACGCATGGAGTTACTCGTAACACTGATTTCTAAACCAATTGACATCATGTTACCAGTTGTTCGGGTTGGTTCATGACCGCACAAAATCCCACTGGTTGGTCGCCTGGTTGTCGCAAATAACCATGAGAAGGGGTTCCGACCTGTAGGCGCGTTCCACTCCTAGACACATGCCCGCTGCTTCGTTGTAGATAGGACTCCCCGCCTGTAATCAACGCAGCAAAGAGTGACCAACTGAACTACGAGTAAATCCCTTCACTAGAAATCCTACAAATACCGATCTCATCTTGCTTTTTACTTATATTAAATTGATCGAGCGTCCACGAAGCGTTTCAGTTTGGGCAAAAATACTTTCGTCTCCGGCTGTCTGTCCTCCTACAAGTCGCATTTCTCAACCCAATCTCGAAATTTTTTGTCAGCTGATTCGATGTTTAAATATGTTTATCCGCTTACTTTCCATTTCCCTAACAAAAGCTTTGCTCAGTTTGGGACCAGGTCACTTGGTGTCAATTTTATTATCCATTGAGATTTATTTATCTAACGTACGAACAAACAGAATCCCGTAACCAAATAACGCGGTAAGAACCAAGTTTTCATAAGCTTTAGTGACACAAGTTTGTATGATTTGCTAGTATAGTATCATCAGGAATGACGTATTTCGGACGTGCGGTCAAAATTGTACGAAACATCTGTAGGGGTTAACAATAAACAACGGCGCTTACCGAGCCCTTATGTTTCCACGCCTGTGCGCCGCCGAGCTCGTGGCATTTGCCGAGGACCGGCACGACATTGCCTGAAGCGTCCAAGCACAAAGTTCTACCCAAGACTAACTCGTTACGTGTCGTTTCGAACCACATCTGAAATTACACAGTAAAAACAAAACACAATGAAACGAGAACACTACTGCTAATACTACTTCATTTGATTTAGGACTAGAAAGAAGTAACTTAAATTATTTATAAGGCAGTTGAGTCAAGGCGAAAATCTACAAATATCAGTGAATATTCTGATACCTTAGATGACATGCAAGCTTATTTAGTGTTGTTGCACGATAGTGTAAACCTGGCACCAAAATCTTTTTACAGTCAAGCGCTAAGCCGAGCATTAGGCGCGATATTTTTACGCACCGTTTACTCGGTACGTGTGATAGGCTTTAGGAACCTGAAAGATGACTGATCTTACCTGGTTCAATGCCCTAATGCAATTTGCTAGAAGCAGACCGCTGCCCTTGCTCTTAACGTCCTTAGCACTCTGTATACATAATGATGTGTTCTTCAAACGTATTTGAAAGGAGTCTGTATAATTCCTCTTTCTGTAAATAACATTATCATATGTCAATAATCATGTGTTAGTAACTTAAGCTCGTTGCACGCTGCGATTTGTCTGTGCAGTCTGTTCGAGATCAAATTGCTGGTCGAGTTTCATACAAACGTTACTTTACCTTGAGTGCCAGGGTTGAAATTTGTTTTTGTCAGGATCATTCAACGCCGCCATTCTCCTCTTAGCTGCTGTATCGTCCCCAACTTCCAATTCAGGGTACACATTCTCAAGATACCACGTGAAAGATTTGCATTGTAGACGCTCCCTTAAAGCCTTTCTTTCTGAGACGTCGCCGATAGAAACATGGGCGGCTGAAGGGTTCTGCTGAATAACCTTTTTCTGCAAAGTTTTATTGGATTTCCATCAGTTTATATTAAGTCTTCTGCAGTCGTCAACACTTTAACACAAGGTGGGAAATTCCAAAGGAGATAAATATCGTTTATGGTACTGGACAATTTCCCACCATGTGACTTTATGAAGATAAGAGCTTATGCCCGCGGCGGAGAAGGCTCACTCGCTTTTCCGCGGGAATCACGAAAAATCATTTCTTAGTACACCTCTATGGTACTCAACTCAACATACAGAGCTACATTTTTTCTGCTAAATTTCAAGTCACTATCTAAAGTAGTTCAGGCTGAGCATAGTCTGCCAGACATTCATTCATGTTACTGTTTTACAGATAACGATTTTCGTTGATTGTAAACCTATTTCATTGACATACGTACAACATAGTCGTCCATCCAGACTTGAGCCATACGCATGGAGTTGTGAAGCATGTAATCCTCTTTTTCGCCGAGACCGTAGGGCCGCCGTTTCCGAAAAACATGTCCCACTCGGCTGCAAGGTACCAGCTCAAGGGTCCCACCGCACATCCATATCTGAAAGTTGACAACTCCAGTCAGACTTGGAACTCTCAAAAACATGTAGTGATTCTGTTTCAAGGTCTAAGACGAAAACAGTTAGCCTAGCCCCCTCATTCATAAAAAATTGCACATTCTATTATAACAAAACGTGGGTATATTTCGTCTGCATCTGGAAAAGGCAAATATCAAAGTGACGGATAAAAGCAAACGAATGTCCAGTTAACATATCTATGATAAGCGTTAATGAATAAGGAGGTTAATCTGTACGTGATTAGGTACAGCCTAAGAACTCTTAGGACCTTGTGTAAGGTCCGTCCGAATCGCTACTACCATCTTACTAAAAATTCTTTCACCAAGCAGCAGTGCTTGGGTGGATGAGACACAATCTGAACACCTGTGCTTATCAAAAAAGTCCCTTTTTTGCCGCAGTGTGCAGACAAAAAAATCTCGAGCATCTCATCAAGTTTTTCACTGACCTACAAAGATGTTTGGAATTTAACTGTTGATAGTTTCCATATAGCTAAAAAAACTACTCTTAGCAGCCTAGGTACGTATACAATGTCTATCTATTCAATACATACCCTGAAAGATATCTCAAGATTTTCGCCTCCCCAAACGTTCATGCCAGCATCGTATTTGCCAATGTAGTTAAAGTACTGGCGGTATATCGCAAACAGACCACCCGCCATCGTCGGCGACTTGATAGGATGCACAAAGTCTTCGTCAGCTGCAAAGTTATTATTTGTATGTTTAATTTAATTTATTAAGGCTGTTTCAATTAATTATTGCCTAGAGTCCATTAATGAGACTCGCATCACACGTGTACTATACTTAAGCTTCGGGAAATTAAGAGAATAGGTACCTGAAATACTTTAATTTAATTTTACTCCTCGAAATTGTGATAGTTCTTCATAGCTTTTCCTAAAAATAGGCAGACATTCATGAATTTCCAATATAACTTACTTTTCAAAGTTCCCTTAGGCAAGTTGTCCCATTTGAAGTGTAGTCCCCAATTGAAGCCCCCTCTGACCAAAGGGCTGGCCGAATACTCGAAAGTATCGGCATTGATGACGTCGATGACTGGAGCCACGGCCCTCGGCGAGTAGCGGACGTTGACCCCGTCAACATGCTCGGCCAGCCTCGAGAGGAGGGGCGGCAACCAATCCGTATTCACTTCAATGTGAGAGTCGAGGAACACTAATACCTATGAGAATAAACAACACTTTATAACTAAGCTACACCATAGGCTACCATATCGATTACAAGTTGCAGGAACTATTACAGGTGCATATTTATATAATAGTGTTGCAAGCTGAGCTGTTTCAATAAAATTCAAATTTAGATTTAGTTAGAGTATCAATCAACAGGTGTGGTAAGATATGCCCAATAGAGTAGCCAATTGAGTTACATAAGTGAAATGAAAATATATGAATAATTGCTTCTTAGTTTGAGCAGCATACCATATAGTACCATATGTTACACAAAAGGCCAATAACTAACTCAATATCGTTATAAGTAAAATGGATATGCAACCATGCTGGTGTCATGGGGTCATTTAAGGGGCAGAAATTCTTGTATGCTATTAAATTTTGCAAGTGAGGCCTAATGTTCATACTTTTTATCCTCATCAAACACTAACAATTGACTAATATTATCTCACCTCTCCAACACTGTTGTCAGCTCCGTACAGTCTTGCGCGAATAAGACCTTCTCTCCTAGCAGTCCTAAGAAGCCTTATATTCAAACCATACTTTGAGGTGTTTCTATCAGTTGTTCTTTTATCAGCATTGTTAGCATCATCATTAATATAATCTACAATATTCTCAACATCAATATTGTTTGTTTCAAGCATTTCTTCCTCCTTGCGCATCCTGTTATTGAGCTGATTCACTGCTTTCTGTATATCATTGTGAAGATTCTCTATGTCGCTATAATCATCAACTAAAATGATTTCTTTAAGATGTTTCTGGTCTGTTCTGTCTAATATTGAATGAACAGATCTCATGAGTGTTTCAAAGTGCTCATTGTAGAAACAAATAATTATAGATGCTTTGGGTAATTTTTCAGGGTATTTCTGTGTACGACATCTGAAATTTACAACACTTGAATGTGTAAAACATGTGTAGAAGATATTTAACATCAAAATTTTCGTTTATTTCCGAATGTAATCTTTCAAAATACAATATAATTTCCTAAACAACCAGCTGCTTGCCCAGGAACTATTGTTTTTACTAATCAAAAGCAATTGGTATAGGTAGAAAAAGAAAGTGGCTTCGTAACTTACAGTTTGTTTCTTGTGTCTGGCACTCCTCTGTGATTCCCAATTCGATCAGATATGAGGGTATTAAACGCATGCAAATTGTAGCCTTTGTCACGAGTTCTAACATCTTCTGCATTACGTATCAAACCAAATTGATTGTCTGAAACAAACACACATACAGATGATTAAAATTGATAATATCTACCTAGGTAATAGTCAGCAGAATAGTCAAGCGGAGATAGTTGGTAGATGCCTATGCCCAAAGCACATCAGAGACATGGTATAAAATAGTGTACATCTACTTAAGTTGAAGATTGAACATAAATGGCCATACTATTATTACTAATTATAATCAGAAGCACTGCAGAAAAAGCTAAGAAATAAGACCATTCTGTGCAGTAGCGATCTTGTTAAGCTTTCTGCTCTGGAAGCTTTCAAAGGAATACAAACAATATAAAATATATAAATTTCGGTTCTTCCCATGGTCCACCTGGTTTTCAATAGAGCTCCGACGAAGGGACCAAGGGTGGAGCACCTTTTTCTGGGTAATTTGCCCTTCAGGCAACCGAAGTTACCTAACTAACCTAGCCTACCTATTTCATATTATACAATTTTATTGAATGATTTCAAAATAATGGCAGTGTTTGTTCTGGGTGGTCAAATAGGTGGACCACGGGTAATACCCTCAAAATTTGTAAGAACATAAATAAATATTTTTCATACCTAAACTTTTGTCAACTTTTGCTGACATCTTAATTCCCATTTGTTTGGCATACTTTTCTTTCAGCATCATTTTCTTTTGATAGTCTGATCGGTTCTTGTGATACTTCCACATGTTGCCAGAGTACTTGTTACTGGCACCAGGTGCATCATACAACAAATCTTTACCCTCTAGAGCTGCAATAGATTTGTCATTGTTTTTTATTCTATTCTTCTCATCGGTGTTAACTAACCGGTAATGAGGTTTCTTCTCACCATTGCTTAAACTCGCATCACCTAAAATTTGACAAAATGGGGTGTAAAAGACTTGAATGTAAAGTCAATATTTCTCAATTGGAAAGAAGTTCAATAATAAATAAGAATAACAGAAGAGTGAATAATTCAGTCCATTGCATAATGGTTTTACAAAGACTTACCACTCATATTAAGCAGCCAATACAAATACAAAGAAATGCTCCACGTTGCTGATGCGATTATAATTCCCCACAGAAACGAGTTGTTTATTTTACCCATTCTTTGTTTTTTTGTATTTGCCCTTCTCTAAATGATTAGGCAAAAGCTTTACTGTATTTTCTTAACACAGACACAACTTTGTATTCCCAGTCTTCCGCAAGCCGTGTTTAAATCCAGTCGGTATTTACGTCCTTTTAGTATATTTTACGGAATCGTTTTAAATATTAAACAGTAGAAGTGTAGGTTTTTTGGTGCCCAAGTAAAGTCCCTTTCCTAGACATCAAAATTATTTTTTTTTACCAAATTCCAACAATTAGGCAATGTAATAACTAATTTATTCGAATTAAATAAAGTGAGATGACGTTCGCGCGACTGTTAGCGGTTACTACTGTTACTAGTGATAGTGACCTTTGCTAGTGACAGCGCACAGCTACACTATATCTCTCTAATCTGTGGCGCACAGCGAAGCGACAGCCGATGACCCGAAACGTTGTAACAAACTAGTGACGTTTAAAGGGGAAACTGAATTGAACTAGTGATGTTCAACCCAATTCAATTCAATTTTATGGAATACGGGTCCATCACATTTTTGATGATTCTGCCAATGTCGGGGTTGGATAAGACACGGCCAATAGGCCTTAGTCCTGGTGTACGGTAGCGCTGCCAGTTTTCGGTGGGGTATCAGCCGGAATCCATGACGTTCCACCCAAAAAAGTTTTAATTTGACATTTCCTTGAGATTTCAAATGTTTGCCATGTGCAATAACTTGAAATCCAAATGTAGCGGCATTATAATGTAGCAGCCTGCATTTTCTTCAGGAAATGCAAAGGGATGTAGTGCATACAAATACTTCGTCCACCTCGCACGCTTCAGAGGGGTTACCATGACGTCTTAATGCGATTCAATTCCGATTAAGTTTAAGTTCGCTCGCTGTCAGATCCGTACTAAAAATGAGAGCTGAACTGAGTCGCATTAAGACGTTACGGTAACGCCCCTGGTCTTCACTGGCATTGAATTCCAGTATGTTACATTTTAAGGTTTGTGTCAGGTAGGACTTATTTAGATAAAAACGTAATAATACAGCACTTTCGTCGTTCCTAATAGAAAATAAGGTTTGTGTCAGGGTACTTAGACCAAATAGGATGAGCTTCGGGATGCCGCGAATTCGGCACCCGCGCGATCGAAGCCATCCGCCCAGTGCTCCACGAGTGGTGCGGGAGGGCCCACGCGTCCCTCACCTACCGACTCACACGATACTGTTCAGGCATGGCTGCTTCGGGCGGTACCTAAAGAGGGTCGGTAGGGAGGAGACGGCGTCGTGCCATGAGTGCGGCGCCAGTGAGGATACGGCACAGCACACTGAAGCTGTGCCCTGCCTGGTCCCGCCAGCGTCGCACTCTGGTGGCGTCGATCGGCGGCGACCTCTCGCTCCCTGGCGTACTATACGCCATGGTCAGTAGCGGGTAGTCCTGGGAGGCGGTCGCCTCCTTCTGTGAAGAGATAATGTCGCAGAAAGAGGAGAGGGAGCGGGAGCGCGAGAACGATCCCCTCGCGCCCCCGCTCCTGCGTAGACGGACAGGGAGGACAAGGCGGCAGTTTGCCGACCTCGCCTATTGGTGCTGGGGGATGGGGATCAGATCTAGGGGGGGACCAGGTATTCCCCCCCCCCCCTTCTTGGCGCAGGAGCCCCGGCGTACGCTGGCGTAGATTGGGGCGCACGTGGTAACACTCTCATGCTCCCGTGGCACCCCCCAAATGGCAGAGAGGAAATACCGGTGGGTTTTTAGTGGGTATGTCTCCCCCGCCTCCTACCACTCGGGAAGGAAGCCGGGGAGGAGTCCCACATAACTTCCGTGCCGTCCACACGGCGCGGTCGTGCGTAACGCATTTTCCCACCGCAAAAAAAAGGTAGGTACCTACTTAGACCAAAAACGGATTAGTAATAACAGGATGCTACAATGATGATGATGATTTAGAGTCGCTTCGGAGGCATCAAAATACCTATCCAAACATCTTCACTTACACTAATATTTATGTAAAGTATATTAGTAGGTAGGTATCATCACCCCCTTGCAAAAAAACCGGGCACCTATGGTTTCAGATTTTGTACGTAAAATACAAAAACTATGGGTGCCCGCTTTTTTCTGCAAGGGGGTGTACTTATGTATTTATGGGAATTCCAAGATAACAACTTTCGAGGTAACTAAGCAAAAATAATTTTGAAAAAAAGCATATATTCAATAATGTACAAGCATTAATAAAAACCTATCAAATTCACAAGTAGTCATCCAACTAGCACAACCGTATCTGAAAGAAATTTATATGGAGGAACTTCCAAGTTAAGAGGCGCTGGGCCTTTACGAGCTCTTCCTATGTTGTCGTAGTGACTGCCATGGCAAGGGCAATAGAAACCTCCAGCCCAATCACCAGAATTTGGAATCGGTACGCATCCCAAGTGAGTGCATATGCCAATTACAATCAGCCACTCTGGTTTCTGAGTCCGCTGTTCTTGAGTTTGCGGGTCTTTCAAAGCTGACATGGGAGTCTTTTCCTCTAAGTCAATATCAGCCTGGGTCCTATTTTTAACGAAAAGCGGTTTTCCTCGCCATTTATACGACGCACATGCACCAGCAGCAATTTTTGACATATCGACTTCTATGGATGCCATCGCAAGGACGTCGGCTGCGGCACTCATGGACATAAGAAAGTGTTGTAATTCTGATTTTACACCATAAGCCGCACAGACCATGCCGAAAAAACCTATAACATAAGAATACCCGTGTTTGCCGTCTCCATCGCCCCAATTTGTTTTTCTTACGTCTTTATATTCCTCTTTTCTGTAAGGATCGAAATTTGGAAAGGCAATGTCGCGATGGAAGCGAGGACGAGGATCTTTCTTTTGAAAACGTACTTGAGTCCATAGGGTAAGGACCGACGACGGGCGCGTCACGCAACGCTTATTGCTGTGTCTTTCTAAATAAGATGTGTTATTAACGTTGTGTTTGTATACGTGGTCATCTATGACTATAAGATTTACGGACTTCAAAAAGTCACGGTAGCATGGTGCGTGCCAAAACGCTAACCCACAGTACCTACCTAAGCCACCACTCAAAAAACTCATTGTTTAACGAAATTTGTCAAAATATCTAACTTAATTTACATGTTATTAATTACACGTAACGAACTTTTACACAATAAAAAAACATCAGTGTTTTGATGGGTTGTCAATATGACAGTGGCATTTCCTTCTAAATACAAATTTTATATTTTTAACCCCCGACGCAAGAAGAGGGGTGTTATAAGTTTCACGTCTCGGAGTTCGACGTCGGATGTCTGTGTATGTGACTTTCTGTCTGTCTCTCAAACGGATGGACCGATGCCGTTCTTTTTATGTTCTTTTATTCGAAAGCCAGTTTCATTGCGGAGGTTCTTATATAGCCATGTTTGGTAAAAATCAATCTAGCAGTTTGAAGAGCATCACGGTCTTGTCCAAAATGATGTAAGGAAATTTGGCTTAAATTTGTTTTTTTTTGCGTAGGTAGGTATGCGTACTAGATTAATGCGTGGGGGATTTCTTATTTTTACTTAATACGTAGGTACCTTAATGTATTTAACCATTATTATAATTATAATTATGATGCCGGGTACTCATCTGCGTGCTGTTACCGTACCTACCTGCTTAACTGTTGCATAGTAGCTAGGTAATCAAAAACCCTTGTTGAAAATGAGTGAGTAGTGGTGAGTACTTCAGCCTGCCCGAGACAACAAGGGGAGGACATGCGGTGATCTCCCAAGGTGGTATGGTAATGGTGGTATATTACTAAAAACCACATGCGTTCACTATTGGCAATAGTAGGACGCCACAGGAGCATACAGTGATAAATGTGATAATTCAAGTACCTACCTTGGACGCTTTAATTACTTAGGTAGTTACGTAAGTACTATAATAGGTACAATCAATCACAGTATTGTTATTACTTCAGTACGACAAAGTACTTACGAGCACTAAAATGATCATCTACTCTTAGTATTGATTAATACCTACAAGCACTAATACTTATATTTAGGTACTTGCTGTTGTTAGCTTGAGTTGTGAACATAAAATAATGAACCCAAGCCGTCCAACCCTCGGGTTCAACACGCAACCTGAGCAAAATTTTGCAAGCTTTTTCCGGCAGAAACTTTTTTTTCCATTTTGCATTCCGACAATAACCACACCAGTTTTTTTACAGTGGAACATTTTTTATTTCAAATGGGAGAGCGTGCAAAGAGTCATATGATTCTAGAGAAATACGTAAACAGTGGGTTAAATTAGCTGCGAATCACCAGAATTTAAAGCAAAGTATACATTATGCAAGAAAGTAACCAGTTCATGGTTGCCGACTACGCGCAGGATAAGCTACAAATTGTCTGAATATATCGCCCTAAATATTTGTTCGCGCAATCCTAAGTCCTTCAACCGGTTCTATAACACTATTACGCAATTTAGGCGGTGTTATAACTGATTTAATAATGTAGGTAAAGTCTATGAGTTCCTTATCAGACAATTTGTCGGTTTCGTCAAAGAAACAAACAATCGCTTGATAGTCGATAGGTCATGTATGCTCCCATGACGGCAAGAGAGTTCAGGGCCATTTTACTTAGGTTAGCCATTGGGAACCTACCTTTACGTAACAACTTATGCGTGTTTTTTGTGATTAATCGGCCAAGCTTGTATTGGTACCAGTATATTCATAGGCAGGAGACTCTTATTTATTTGCATTAAGTGTAGGTAATAGTTCAGTAGGTATTTCTCACTTATTTTTCAATAACCGCAATGGGTATCAACTTGAAACTGCATGTTATTTAATAGATTTTATTCGATCTAAAGATAAAAATATATCATGCATAATATTCTGGAAGTGTCTGGAACATTATAGAAGTGTTAGTTTCCTTAAAAAGTTGTATGAAAAGCGATCCGTTACTTTTACTCGTCAGTATATTTCCAAAACAGCGTAGACAGAGTTGACAAAGGGGTTTGGGTCTTTGGGTCAAAGCATGTAATCAATTTAACATAATGAAGCTGTGGTCTAGTAACTACATATTATTTTATTTAAAACTTGCTTCTATCCGTGGTTTGGCCCGTGAAAATATAAAAAGTAGACCAGGTACCCAATTTTTAAAAGCACTTAACTTAAAAGTACCTACTAGGTATTCGAACGTGGTGAAAATTTCTAATAAATTAGAAATACCTACTTAGAAAATTACGGGTCTAATTTAATAAACTTGTCAAGCAGTTAGTCGAAAATTGAATTTCAGCTACAGTTTTGTACTTAGATAATTTTTAGACAGATTTTAACAACTTTCAAAGGATAGGTATTTTCGAGATGTGATTTTGAAAATCAGTCCCCAGTTTTCCATAAACCTTGAAATGAAAAAAAAAGGCTAATTATTAAAATTTAATTAATACGTACCTACTTCCGAAAGTACCGCGATCCCTTTATTTCCTGTCTCTTATAAGTACCTACCCTATACGGGTGAGGACCAAAAAGTTACACACCGTTAAAGTTGCATTAGTAAGGTAGTTAAAATTCGCTAACTTTTTCAATTATGACATGAAAGTTGTCCATACAAATGTATGACTAATTTTCGTGTCACAATGGAAAACGTTAGCGAATTTTAATTTGGTACCTTTACTAACGCTACTTTAACGGTGTGTAATTTTTTGGTCCTCACCCATACTATAATTATGATCCTGTAGTACCTACTTAATATGTCTGCCTAACTTGAAATATATTCACAGTATTGTATTGTAGGCTGTGCGTTGTTATCACCAGACAGTTAGTCAGGCTGTCGTCACGTTACTTGTTTATAAGTTTAAAGACCAATGGATGATCATTTGTACTTTTACCATATTGTTTTTTTATTTTTATAAAAAAATAAATATTTGTATTGTTTGACATTTTATTGCATAATTTTATTCTATATTTTTTTAAATTTTTATTCTTAACCACTTTGAATTTGACATTTATTTCTTGATTGTAGGTATTAAAATATTGGATTTCTGATTTTTATTTTTTGTATGAATTATTGTACTGTACCTTATTGTTTTTATTTTGTATACAATTGACGATCTTTTTGTGACTCTCTTAGTTTAGACATAAAAATTATAATGTAATTTACAAACAGAAGTAGGTAGCTAAATGAATCTAATCTAATCTTATAATTATCCGTGTGGTATCCAGGCTGGGCATATTCTTAGGTCTTGATTTTTTGTAGGATAGTGTGTAGTTTTTTCTTAAACATTCGTTATTTATATTTATATAAATAGGTAGCCTTTTTTTATTCCTAATTCGCTACAATTTCATTTTTGTTGTTGTTGTTGTTGTTCCTTTTTATTATTAAATTGTCGCGTAATTCGGCGTGCCTCATGGCATAGGCCTCCTCCGTGTATTGGAGGATTTGGGCTATAGTTCCCACGTGCGCCCAGTGCGGATTGGGATTACACACACCATTGAATTTCTTCGCAGATGTGTGCAAGGTTTCCTCACGATGTTTTCCTTCACCGAAAAGCTCATGGCAAATTTCAAATGTAATTTTCGCACATAAATTCCGAAAAACTCAGAGGTGCGCGCCCGGGATTTGAACCCACGATACTCTGCTTGAGAGGCCACAGGTCAAACCACTAGGCTACCACATACATTCATACCTACCTATTATTGTACCTATCCTTCGAGAAATAATTCCCCTCACCGATACAACCTTCTTTCAAAGACTTCGTTACCTACCTATCCTTTTTTTCGCAATGCATAGTATAATATATGTACAGTCAAGGGCAAAGATATATATGCAAGTAATGTGAAAGAAAATAAGTAATCATATAAAGGTAAAAAGATATATACTCATTCAAATGGGAATTAATATGCAAACTACATTGGCAACATAAATATGTACCTGGCAAGTCCAAAAACTTGTATACAATCAAAATTCCATTATTAGTATCCTGCAAATAATGCAAAATATTATAGTCATACTTATGTAATTAAATATAGATTCAGTAATTGCCACAAAAATATGTATACAAAATGTAATCTGCGAATATCAACTTTACGGCCTAGTCACACGAAACAAATTTGTAAAGTGTGTTTTGACAATTCACGAAAACAGTACAGACTTGTCATTGCATATGTTTGTCGCATGTTTTGACCTGTCACCACGACGTTATCAATCGGCATGTTTAATAGATTTTACAGATTCAGATTTCGTTGATTTTGATTGAAGATGAAAACGCTAGGTAAATTCAGGGACAACTCAAGAAGGCTTGTGTTATGGGTATCTACTAGTTACGAGTAGATGACGATATACATACCTATATAAATAAATACATACTTAAATATATAGAACATAGAATGTACGTATGTATGTATGTATGTGTGAATGTATGTATGTATAAGAAAAACATAGAATGTACCAGTTGCTTCTCGTCCCGCGTAGATGGTAAAAGTCCATCGAGGGAATGGGCGAAATTCTTTGGAATCATGTTATAGGCGATGCGGCTAGCAACCCATCACTATTTTGATTAATTTTTCCACCTACACGCCTACAATCATGCTAAACGTGGCCTTAAGGTTTTGTTTCCTCAGGCTCTGTCTACCCCGTAAGGGATAAAGACGTGATATATGTATATCGTATGTATGTATGTATGTAGAACATCCCAAGCACAAATATTCAAGTTGATCACACAAACATTACCCTGGCCGGGTCTCGACCCCGGGACCTTCGACTCAGAAAGCGGTTGCTTCACCACTGAGCCATCCGTGTCGTCAATATCAAATCATACAGTAATTGGCGATTTACGCTATTTTCAATTTTTTTTTACTTCATCACCATCATCATCATCATCATCATTTCAGCCATTACAAGTCCACTTTTTTACTTAATAAAAGGCAAAGTATACTTAAAATAACTGTATAATAAAGAAAACCACTCCTTAAACTTAAGACAAAGTGATTAGAGAGTAATATTTTCTATAGTACGTTATTATTAACATGTTTAATATTTCTTACCGTGATGCCTAATTCGTCAGCAGAGCTATATCAAGCACGGATATACCTTCCTCGCATAAGGCAACAATCCTATGTTTTAAATGATCGCTTAAACGATACATTTTCTCCTTCAAAATTAATGAAAAGCCGCCAGATAAACCATAAGAAACGGTAAGTCAAATGGAATTAAAAAATCCAAAAGTGACACATGACACATGCACATACATATGCACAAATCACGTCTTTATCCCTTACGGGGTAGACAGAGTCTATGGTAACAGGTACCTACAACCTACAGGCCACATTTAGCAAGATTGTGGGCACATGACATGATTTAAAATAAATAGAGTAATGATCAGTTAAAGAGTTTGGAATAGCAGTTGTTGTATACGACTTGAAGCTTCAAGTGGTTGGCTGATTACATTAAGATTACAGAGTTCGATGTTACGCAAATACGTTCATAAGCTCCTGACAATAGAGTTGTGTTAATAGAATTTTGGATTGTTTACATATTTTTGGTTATCATATTAGATACATAATTAATGGTTAAATAGTGTATACATATTTTTGAACTTTACGGTGTTTCTAAGTTTATGGCCTAATACATGAGGACATAATATTGCAAATGTTGTATACATAGTTATCTCTCAAATCATGTATACTAATTTATGTACTTTTGTATGTTGCCAAATTTATGACCATTTAGATGACCATGCTTTTTGACACTCAGTGGTGTTTACATATCTTTGCCCTTGACTGTACTTACTTGGTAATTTTAAGATCGTCTTTTTGTTGTTTTTTTATATTATTTTTAATAGTTTAACAAGATCCTAATGAGGCTTGAATTGGGTAGATACACTTGATCCGAGTTGTGGAAAAAAGGGATAGTGTGACATGCACCTATGCGGCTAAATAGGTATGTTTAGTGTATGGGGACAGTCGTCTGTACCATCCGCCACCATCGGCAGTAGGTGGAATGGCAAGGTTGGGTGACGTAAGGCGTGAAAGTGCGCCCGTGCAAGGCGCGACGTGCAGTCGTTGTCGGTTCTCGCTTCCCGCGCATCGCCACCGGAGTTTCCCTGCTAAGTGAGTTAATACGCATGTGCGAATTTAATTTCGGCGTTATATTTTTAATTTTGCTGAGCCTATTTATTTATGTTGCCCTCATCTTCGATGCGGTCCCGCAGGAATTTTGCATTTTTTACGGGATAAATAGTAACCTGTGTTTGTATACCTACCTACTTAAGTGGAAGAAGTTTTGGTTTCGATGGAGTGGATCCAGAGATTAACACCTGCATACAACACACACAAACAAACAATATCTACCTCGTTATTAACTTTAACTGACTTAAATTTTAATGAAATTAACATTGCTGAGTTGATTTTGTCTGGAAGCAGATACCGAAGTATTACGATCTTTTTTAAGTCTATTTATTAATGACGGTGAAGATATTATCATATATTATTAAATAAGCATAATTTAGTTAATAAGTACTAATTTAAAAAAAGTCAAATAGTAAAGTAAAATAAAAATATGACATTATTGTACCTAACTACTTACTTCATTGAATCGTTAAGTAAAAATCAATTCATTTAGGTACACTAATTATGTAATCATTAGTTGTCTTTCACCTTTAAACCGCTAAAATATATAGGTACTTATGACTATTACTTAATAGATATTTAACTTCTATATTGACATATTTCAGGCAAGTTGCGAACCCAAATCTAAATTATGTTTCATTCAAATGCCAGTTATAGCATCCCTTGACTCGTAGATATATATTTTATTGAATCAGGCGTTACTTTGCGGAGGTCCATTTCAATGAACAAAAAATATTTACCTTGTTACTCCGCTACTCACGTGCAAGATAACCAAGCCTGCGTGAAATATATATGTTTTTCACGCAATCCCTACTCACTCCACTACTTCCACATAAAACACATAAATCCCACAAACTCAATTATCCGTTACACCACACAAACACTGACGCGTTTCGATCCCTCTACGGGATCATTATCAAAGTTAAATGAGGACAACTGTTTACTGTTTGTTACACATGCACACTCAACGTCGTACCGATTTGAAAACATATCTAAACTGTAACCATTTGAAACTGATAAATAGTACTTAACTTCGAATCGTAATGTTCTTCAGAAAGAAGAACGGTTAATAATCTATGTATTTTTATATCTTGTATATTTTTATGTTTCCAAATCAGTAGATACGACGTTGGTGTGCATGTGTAACAGTTGTGCTCATTAAACTTTGATAATGATCCCGTAGTCTAGTGGTCTAAACTAAAAACTGTTGTTTACCAAGTCTCCCGGGAACCTTTATTGCTAAGTTGGGTAGGTACCTACTTAACATTATGACGTACCTACCTAGCATATTCATAACTTATTAGATTCCTGGTTAGCAGACTGACTTAGCTAAAAGTAAAGAAAAGGAACATGTATGCGTTAATACACTAAATAATAAAATATATTTCATAAAAATTGCTAAACATTTAAAACATGATTACCAACCACTACCGCAAAATAAACCCAAGCACTAATAAAAATTACAAGCACTATACCAAGAAGAACTATTTTCTCGTAAGAAATAGATTTCAGAAGGCATTGCTGCGGAACAAAGAAACAAGACATCGGCGATGCGATAGCGCTAAATATGCACACAGCGCACATTACCAATATAAGGAGTATAGCTAACGACAACATTGGAGCCGAAGATTTCCCAAGTATGCCGCAAAACAGTAAAATACATGCCACCACTAAGAGGACTGAAGCTATGAATATGATCGTTAGAATCATTTTTTGTCCTTGATCCACAGTTTCCGTTTTGCGGTGTAACGTGCTGTTGTCAATCAAGGCATAAAGCACCAAGGTAGCAATGCCCATGCCTCCGCAACC
Organism: Pandemis corylana; assembly: GCA_949127965.1. Lineage (NCBI taxonomy): Eukaryota > Metazoa > Arthropoda > Insecta > Lepidoptera > Tortricidae > Pandemis > Pandemis corylana. The sequence continues at coordinate 25,273,052 of OX421850.1, forward strand.
CAAGCCGAAAACTGATATCAAATAGGTAGCGTACTTTATAGGAAACACGCCACAACACCTGCGAATTTCCGGAAAGTCGTCCATTCTCAATTTGGTTGTTTTTTGATTCAATTAAATTCAAATTTTAGTTTTGATCTTTATTTTCAAATTGAAAAACTATTGTTTGTAGGTTTGTTTACATCGTGAGTATATGTTGACATTGACAATTTGTGTGCCACTCAATTTACGCAGCGTTGAAGCCTGGGTCCTAACATGCCATAATGAGACCTCAACGTTCCAAACATAAACATCGCCTTTGACGTTCCCTCGTCCGTTTGCACATTTGTTTTCCTTCCTTAGACATTTTGTATTCCTTCGAGCATTTTGTAGATGTATGGTCAAAAAGATCGCATACAACCTCCTTCGCGTTTAGATACTACCACGGAATACAGTAGAGGTTAGTTACAATTACCTACCTACGTACCTACCTACTGATTTGTTCTAGGATGGAATTAAGTACGAGCATTATCCTGCTGAGCATCGCCGGTTGCCTCTCAGCGCCGCTGGATGAGCCTATCCGCGTCGACCTGCCAGTGTACGACCAGCCACAAGCTAGCTCCGATGTGGAGCTGACTCCAGTAGAAAGCTCAGGCGTGGATGCTAGAAGCGACAGAACAGTTGTACCCAACCTCATCTCGCATAAGCTCCAGGCTGCTACCAACGCACTGGGCAACAAATTGTCCCAAAATCATGCATACGTAAGTTCATGTTCCAAAATATTGAATGAGTAGCGCCCCTAGCGATATCTAATCGTCAACTACGTAAAATGACTGTCACGACACACGGGTACCCAACGAGCTGCTGACGTCATCCGTGTTCTTCCTCGCCCTATCGAAATTTCTAAACACGGATGCATAAACAACTAACTACCAATTCTATTTTTTCGGACTCCGGTCCCCTGGCATAGCATCAGTCCGGAGACAAATCTCTCTTTTGTGTTATCTCCCCACATTTAGTGACTCCCGACATTATGCAAAATGTAAGTTTTGAAGATATAGACAAAGACACAGTCTCACACCAAGCAGACAATCGCACTGTGCACCACAAGTACGTAGTAGCTATATCTTCATGCCTGGGGTCTTACAGTGTGCAACCAACAACAAAACAACGGTGAAAACAACAGCAACAACAAGGATACGCTTTTTTTCAGTTCTTTACCTAATGACAACTATTTAAGTAGATACAAATAAGGTTAGGCAGCGTAATGACCGCTAATCTTGGTTTTATAGGGTGCTACAGGGCAATTCAATGGTGGATACTTTGCTGCACCTGTGACAACGCTGGAAGGCGCGTTTCTCGAGACCGAGGGCTTGGGTAGTAAAAAACTCACGATCAAAGAGAATTTACACGGCATCGTCGCAGGACTTTTGCAAGTTAGTTTAATTGAACAATTACTTACTTAACTTACCATTAGATACATATAAGCTTTGAGAAATTGATAATATTCAAAAAGGGAAGGATATAAATCATTTCCGTAGTGTCTGCACTATCTCTTAACAAACAATTCTCTCAGCCCCACCCGTTTTCCTGCTAACCAAAATGCCAGTATGGCGTCATTCTTGTTACCTCACGCGGTCCTGAACCTAAAAGGATTCCATTTTTGCCGATTCAGGCATGGGACCTAAAAACAGCTCTAAAAAGTAAATTTCGTGCTTCGTCAAATTTATTCAGAAAACATTATTTTCCATTTTCAGCCAAAACCCATAGTTGACACGATATCCGAAGAAGAAAAGTATGGTAACACAGGGGACAAATTTTATGGCGCGGGGCGAGCTTTGGTAGGAGGAGCGGAGGGAGTTTCCAACCTCGTAAATTCAGTTTTAGAGGTGAGTACGCAGCTGACGAGTTGCTGGCTAAAGATTCAAGAAAAGTACTTCCAAATGGAAATACAATCTTCAGCCGAAATTATTCCTTTGTTACCCCGGCGATTTATTTTGTGGTGTCGGAGTAGAGAAAGAGTAGCAGGATAATCTTTTAGTGTCCAATCTAATTTTCGGTTTCTGTGGAAAATCTGCGGAACAAGGACCGAAACTGAGTTCGTGGTGTTCCGTATGGCACTCGGAAACAATTGCAATCGTGTATTTACCACATCAAATAGAATTATGCACTGAATTATTTAGAGATACTTAACTATCAGTTTATCACATAATCGCTACATACTTTGAAACAGCTATATTTAACAAAAGTCAAAAAATACATATGTATGTACCTACTACAATTGCTCTGGAATTAAGTTTCGGTGGTGGATATATATAACATATGTATATGTACTAGTTTCGATCGGATACAGATCTATTATTTTTGGTAGATAATGTAGCGTGATACTCTTGTCATATTTTTTAAATAACTGTCCAATTTAATTTGAATTGTTATTTTGATTGTTCACATTTTTGTATAATCCACAGGTACCCGGAACCATATTCAGAAAAATAACAAGGATTGCCACCGAAAAACTCAATAACTTGGGCGGTAAACTTATTGGGCTTTAAAGTGGCTTTAAACAATTATCTTATTAGTTATTTTACTTTTAATTAGCAATAAGAGAAATGTTACGTAATAAGTTAAAGAGACCAATAATAAATTAAGTTTAATTTTGACAACAGTTTACTTTTACTTAAAGAAATCATTTATGATTGACTTGGCATCATCATCACCAAAGTATAAATAATTAAGGATAACCTTTTCGACGGCAACAAAACATACCTATCAGCACCGCAGGCTCAACGCCAACGACCTATATATACGTCCATTTCTTCAATGCAAAAGCAACCTTCGTCTAATTGACTAGGTTTAATTGGCATGGCAATAAAGTAGTCTGGCTGGTGACGTCTTTTGTTTCTTGGCGGCGAAAAGGTTAATCTAGTTGCAACTATGCACTGACGATTGCGTACAGCAGGAATGGCCAGCGATTGACATTCGAACTCATAATAACGTAAGTACCTAAATTATTGGTTGGAAGCATTTTATTTTCATGAAAACCCCTGTTATGGTAGCAAATATTTACTTAGAGGGTCATACAATTCAGAAAGTACATTCTTCCACAATTTTTAATTGATAGATTTAAGTAGGTCTCTACTAGGTAAATTCACGTTGTTGTTAAGTAATTTATAGCGTAGCCTAAAAAAAGTTAAATTATTACAACTTGCAATGCAGTCGACGTTTATTGAAACAAAACCGGCTTTTAAACATTTATTTTTTAAACCAAATTTGATTTCACAATTTTCTTTCTAAACATGACGAATATTATATAACGGGGACCTATCGGACCCCAAGTATTAAATAAATATAATAATACCTATTTAAGCTATTGTTAACCATAAAAAACCTAAATGCTATAACATTATTTACAATTAAAGTAAACGAAAAACAATAGTAAATGTAAGACATGCGAAGTCCGTGTAAAACTCAAGTCTACGTTTTAAGTAACTTCAAAATCATGTGCTTTCGGAGCGAATAACGGACATCATATCTAGTAACAGAACATCTTACAGTCATAAATATTTAATGTTACAAAAAAATTCGGTACTTCCTCGATATAAAAAAGCATTAACCTAAAAACATTGTACTGGTGCATTTTGATAAAAATAATAGACAAGAGATAATCATAAACCGTTTACAGTCAAAAACGAGTAGTCAGTTAATACAATAGGCCGAACTACGATATCGAAGAGTTTATTATTTACAACCACATAACCTTAACTGGCTGCTGATATCACTAAATTGGGATAAGGAACTTATACTTGACATAAATTTGAAATAAGTAGTAGAATATGTAAAATTACATAATGGTGGCACAATGATTGATTAGATTATGTTAAGTTCTATCGGTATACCTCCAGAAATATATATGAAATCCATTGTTCTATGACAACAGTATACACATACATACGCGAAAATTTACTATTTTACAATCAATACTTATAAGGGGAATTAAAAAAAATACGCAATATATATATTTTTTTAATTTTAGGTTTCTTCTACTCAGAATCAAACCAGTGCTAACTACTAATTCTCGCACAAGAAAAATCTGTCCACATGTCAGTTTTATTATTTTGCTTTCAATCATTAAAGTATGATGGTAACAAAATCGTCAGAAACAGTAATTATGAAAAAGAGGGGACACTTTTTTCCTATGTGAGAAACGGTTGTATTTTTATCGTGAACAAAACATCCCAAAATTTCCAAATTCCGAGGAAAAAATATATTGCAGCATTTTTATTTCAATTCTCCCGTTACCCGATTGATAAAGTTTTTTTATTAATCTTGGAATTAGGCGTTCGTTTTTTTTTTCGCCATGAATAGTGTGTAATGACAACCAATCTCTGTGAATAGACTACAATTGTATCCATGGAGGTTGGTTCGGAATCGGGCTCCCGTTGCTTATTATATTTATGTGTATGTGTAATATAATATTTAACACCAAACAGCAATAATTGTGACATCAAACTATAGTACTAACCCCAAAATACAACTCACGAATTAATCTACATTAATTACTATATTACTGTAACGGGGATGTAGATATATTTGAAAGACTTATTGGATTCGATTATTTAGAAGGACCTGAACCCAAAATATCGGATTTCGTAATCTTAGGCTTGCCCGCCAGTCTTATCTATCCATCTGTATGTTACGAGTGTTATGACAGCACACAAAATCCACTGAACAGGTTTAGTTCAGCCATAATGTAATCCACACAAACGAATCTACGGGTAAAAGCAAGTAAGTTCTAAAAGGTTTGCCACAACGTGGGCGTTGCCTTTGGTATTGAATTTACATAGGCGACGTTTTATAGCTTTCACCACTGAATATCCAGTTATAATACTTTGTTCTCAATCGGACGATCAGTGTAAATAATTTCAAGCTGCAATTTCCAGTGTGGTGTCAGAAGGCCATCTCGTTTCGTTCTACATTGTACTATGAGTAAGGTTCGGGAATGATCAGTTAAGGGTGTTGTCGACTGTGAGGCAAGCAGGAGCACGCTGAATAAAGTTAGCAGTTGATGAAACGTTGAACGAGTAAAATACAGCGTGAAGCATTACATCACTGGGATACATAAGGTTTCCGACATGGTACTTACTAGTATACCAGTCAATGTAGCTGTCAAAGTGCTATTTTCGAAAGTTTCGCTTTATCATTGAAGGTCATAAATATGAATTCGCGTAAAGTTGCAAAAATATATATACGTCAACCTTATCGGCACTTTTTTTCCCTCGGCGCTACGAATGTCAGATCTATAAAGCGAGATTAAAGGACAAACTTTTTGCTTGCATTCAAATTATTATAGACAATTTAAGTTTAATTTACAAAATGGGAGCTACAATAAAAGGACATATTGTATGACATACTCAATAAAACTACGTATAGCCCTGCAAGTAGCTCTCTAGTGACAATAGTAACCTTTTTACGCCACCTTCAGTAAGTAATTAAATATAAATTGCTGAGCATTTTAAAAGGTTATATTTAATTTAATCATCCGTTTCACAGCTATCCAAAGTCTTTTCTTTACAGTATAACTTTATAGATTAAGTCATAAGTAAGTTATGATCTAAAATACTTGAACAGAAATTATACTGCGTTTGCTCACCAATGCAAAGAACTTTAAAGCGCTTTTAAGCGTTTGGTTAGCACCTGAACGACAACCTCGAAACATGAAACTTCTAATCACTGACCAATGCGCTCTAATTTTGGAAACACTCAAAGATTATATGTACTTAAATAAAAAATCACGCTCAAATGGTCGTTCATTTGGAAAGTAGTTAGATACAAATACATCGTCCTTTCAAAACGATGTAGGTAGCAAATAACGCTTCTTTTCTGGTGGCATGGTAAAAATAAACAAAGTACGTCGGTAGTCTCAGATTAGACTTTCCATGGAAATAATAATCTTGGCCAAGTAATACCTAAATGTTGCAAGTGCCACAATCAGGTTCCACTTAATAAAGAAGTCCCTAAATTCACAACCATAAAAAACAATTATAACCCCCGGTTCCTAAGCAAGATGTCTTGAAATTGTTCCGGAATAATTTGGCAGGTGGTTGGATTTAGTTTGATTGAACACTCCTGTTAAATAAGGTTTTCCATTGTAAAATTATATTCAAAATTAAGTATCTTATTTGACGGAGTACACTGTAAACATTGACAAATGCATATAAACATTTTGGCAACCACAATTATGAATTCTAAGAACATTTAAGGCGTGTTGACTCCAACTAACCGAACCACCTGCTGAAATATTTCGGATTAATTTGAAGGCACAGTATATGTTATACACCTTCTTTTCATAGGGAAATGTAACTGTGCAATTTTGGGCATACGATTTTTAGAAAGCAAAAGGTTAAACTTTTGTAAAATAACTTTGTGTAAAAAAGCTTGTCACTTATCATGATTCCATAATATAAATAGTTACACCGACTTTGATAAAAGTAAACATAATGTACCGTCACCATCAGATATTTCAGAGCGGCCAATGTGGTCAAAAATATGGGCTCAAACATGCACTCTATTATTAAGGTATTAGAGTTCTTGTTTCGATATTTTTGATCACCTTGGCCGCTCCGAAATATGTGATGGCGACTGTATGTAGCTGTATACTCTTACGTTATGAAGGTAAGGTTTCCAGTCGTATGCGTTTTAAGTCGTGCGTGTAAGATTTTAACAGCGGCACTACTCTTCGTGTTTCGTATTGTTCAGGTATTGGTCGAATTATTTCTCGTAATATGTTATGAAAAAAAGTCATTTTAATAATGTAATTTGATTTACTAAAGCTATAGTAAAATAACAGACACACGAGTGTATGCGTGTGTGGGTTGTTGAGTACGCATGTTTTGATACTATAGGAAATTAGGTATATGTAATGTTTTGTTCCACATAGGGAATAAAGGAAAATCCTTCGCCATTTACTGTGGAAGTAAGTTACAGATCACTAACGTGCTGCAGAATGAGATAGCCTGTATTACAAATTACTATTAAAGTAAGTTAACGCAGAGTGGCTTACCTAATAACAACTCTATTGGTAATTTTTTCTCGGAGTCAATCATACCCAATATGAAACACTAAGTTTACTGCTGCCATCCGTCACATAAAGTTTAAGAAAAATAACATTCATTCAAGTTACAATAAGTGTCAAAGCATTAAATAAATATATTTTTATCAAAAAGTGACATAAAAAAATGTGAGGGAAAAATATACGTTACTTTTTAACAAATAACCGTACCTAACTGCTTCTTATGCTTTTCCAGCTCAGCATATTATAAAGAAGTCGTTCGTGTTATTGGTCCACACCGGGATATCGCAGCAATCGTGCTTCAAATAAGATAACCCTTTATTAGCGAGTCCCGCAATTTAGTAAAATATATGGAAACACACAGAAACGTGCGCAAAAACGTATAGGAAAGGCGGGGTTGCATATTCTTACAGTAAGAACTGGTTATTATTTGATTAATTCCTTAATGCATAAAGTAGAAGAAAAATTTACAAAAGTCGGACTTAATGCCTAAAGGCATCCCGTTTCCAACGTGTTAACTTTGCTCGTTTTAGTTCTGATGTATGTAATTATGTAGCTATCCTGCGGTTTCATATTTCGTCGTTCACGGAGTACCGTGAAAACTCATTCCAGATTTCTTGTAAATTAACGATGCTATGCGCCAGTAAAAGCGGCTTTGTACAGTCTCATACATTTGACCTTCCCATGTCGCCGCGACGCAATGGACGTACCATACCGTTCCACGGCGCATAGACCTGCTATTTTAACATCGATTCTGTCTGCAGTTCAGATAAATAATTATACAAACAAAAAAATAAACAGTTTCTACCCGAAGGTTAAGTCTGTAGTAGTCTGTCATTGAAAATAAAGTAAAATAAAATAATCTTTGTGTAAAATTAAGTCATTAAGCATTCATATTTTAATGTAATGTTAAGACCGGCTCGATTTCGCTATCTTGTTTATTTTCCGTCTTCCGACACATTATGTCACAGAACGTCAGGCGGATTATGATAAATAACGAGTCATAATATCTCTGAATACATGTTGTATCTTCTTGCCTATTATCTAACTTATCGTAATCAATGCCATATATTGTGTAGGAACGGTAATCGCTTCTCACTCTATTCACTAGAGATAAACACAAACATACATACAGCACATTGAATTACATTCACTGGCAAATGATTTTGACGGCAATATACTAACTCACTCTATGATTACGAATGTAAATAAGTATGTAGATGCACACCGTCTTACTTAATAACAGGAACACAAAGTGTAATCAAACAGACAAAATAATTTCGTATCTTTTCAGTCACGATTCATATTTGATAAGCCCTGTCAATAACTTGCAAAATGACTATTTCCCATATACTACAATTTTATATCATATCGGTACAATAAAACGAAAGTCGATAGTCTTGTCAGTCTCTGACAAACATAAAAGTAGGCTCTCATTTCGTTTAGTTCAATTGCCTATGTCACTTTTTGATATGAATCTTAAAAGAGCAAGCTCGTCTGGATCGTCGCACTACTCGGGTTGGACGTAGTCCAGCACTTCGAAATCAATGAACTTGTCCGATCTTAGTCGTCATGGGCGGGTAAGGCGCATCTTGCGGACTGTCTCCACGTAGTGCTTATTGTGCGCCATCACGGACTCCTGCACCTTGGGAGGCAGTTCCTCCAGGGAGGGTGCCGTGCCCTCGTCCATGTCGGACCGCCGGTAGAACAAGATGTACGGAGTACTGGAACGGTTAAGGCCGTTGAGCTGAGTCTCCTCGGCGGTCGACACGATGTCGTCATTGTACATGTGCCATTGGCCATTGTCTTTAGCCAGCGTGTAGTAGTGCCCGGAGTCGAGAGTAGTTCCCGCGTGTATGACAGCGGCGTAGAGAACGTAGGCAGCGTGGTCCGCCTGGGAGCGCACCGTCGGCAGTGTCACTGTGTGATTGTGGTGAATCGATAGCATCAGTTTGGTTTGAACTTGCAGCTTCGGTTCAAATCTGTAGAGAGAGAGTTAAATTCTCGAGTTATTTACATTTATCTAGTAAGTTTATACTTTTTAACCCGGAAGGAAAGCGAGCAAGCGGATCCCCTGACGGTAAGTACTTGCTGCTGCCACCAGAGTAACATCACAGAAATCACCGATACTTTGCCATCTTAGAGTGGGCTAAGATGAAATGCCTCTTGCACCCGTAATTTCCCTGGCTGTCTTACTCTTTACAAAAGAACACAATAGTGAAAACTGCTACTTAGCGGCAGCTTAACGAGTAGGAAACTAAGATTATTTCATGGCGACATACATGAATAAACACACTACAAGTATATTTATGCGATACTAACTTAAAATTCTTCAGCACTAAGATGAGAAACTTGGGCGTGGTCTCAATTAGAACACTCCTCTCCGCATCGCGCAAGCCGCCACAGTCGCGGCACTCGTATCTGTTGTCACCAGACAGGCGCTCCGTGGAGCAATAGTATTCAAGCAGACTCTGCACGCTGTGTTGGATACCCTCGAGTTTTTCCGGGAACGCGAGCTGGAGGTCGCGGAATACGTCGCGAGATAGAGACGAGGAATGGCATTCAGTGCATTCTACGCGGGTGAGGAGCACTCCGCCAAACATGCTGTCGATGAATGAGTCGCGCCGGAGGAAGGCGGATTCAGTCATACGCATACGCTTCTTGAGCGGCAAATGCATGTCGTGCTCCATCGGACGCTTTAGGCACCCAGAGCTGGATCCTGGAAAAAACATTCACTGTTGGTACGTACAGTCAAGTGTAATAATGTGAATCTAGTGAAAGTTTCAAAAATAACTACCATACGCTCTTACGCCAGCGTAATAAGGTCGTGGGACATATTTTTGAGAAGTTCGTATCGATACTTATTTTCGCACTTGACCGTACCGTGGGTAAAGTGAGATAAGGTATTTTAAAATAAGTCTATAATAAATATTTGCTGCATTATAGTCTCATGTCTATGCCTTATTCTTATGTTGTTGTTTTGTTTGTATTTAATTGTAGTACGTATAAATAACTATTTACAAGATGTACCTAATACAGGTTGAAATTACGACAAAACTTGGCTAAAGCTTAAAAACCATCACAGTTAAACTAACTCTGTAATGAGTTGGGGATTAAAAAAAGGATAGCTGGGATTAAATAAAAATATTCAACTAACCATTACTGTTTTCAACTAACCATTACTGTTATTGGTTATGAAAATATCTTATAACGTTATTTTAATGTCATAAAATAATGGTCTTTTTGCACTCACATCACAAGCCGATGTGTTATATAAACAGTAAAAAGTGGAAACATTTTATTCGTCGAAATTAACGATTAAACGATAACTTCATATTTTAAACGTACCAGCAGCACTGCTCCCTGGCCGAGGTGAAACTGACCGACGATTCGACCCAGGTTCTGAATGCTCTCCATCGCTGAAGAAAAATAAAAGAATGTATTAAGCATAGCGTCTAGTAGAATCAGGAACAATAATAATAATAATTTATTCTATATTTATTCAGACATTACATAATATGTTTTTTTTTTTAAATAAAACTACGTAGCTTCTTTTTGCCTTTTAGAGGCAAAGACCTCCCCAATTCCATCCACAACTCTCTATTGTATGCATTTGTTGTCCATCCTGTACCTGCAAAACTCTTTATTTCGTCAGTCCATCTTCTAAGTGGTCTGCCTCGGTTTCTTTTTCTGTCAGCCGTGTACCAAAACATAACTGTTTTGGACCAATTTTCCTTTCCTCTAATTGGCATTGTTCACTTTTTTTAGTATGCTCCAATTCGAAAACCATTTGGAGGAAAACAACCAATTATACGATTTATCTTGTTCGATTTCAAAAATACTTAACGACTGCAGATATTTTTGTAAAAGTATTTTTGACCTTTGTTTGACCTAACGACCCGGTTTTATGGCAGAATTGGGCATTAAATGTTTGCCACAAAAATGAAAAAAAAAGTTAAGCTGTTACCGTGAGCTTAACTTTTTTTACCTAAAAAGGGCATTTGTTGAATAAAATATTTTGAATATATATACAATATATATTTTCGAATTTGAATACAATTTGAAGCTATTGATGAATTCGTTAGAATTTCTGTTTTTAAATTACTATAATGAAATCGAATCAAATAAGCCGACTTGAGAATTGAGATTTCTTTTATGAAAATCACACTGTTGATAAAAAAATACGCTATTAACAAATCTGTTAGAATTTAAAGCTGTCGTTACTTTTGACATTTTTGAATACATTTCAGCAGCCACCATTCACTTGTAAGTTTTTTTTAGAGATTTATATATATTTTTTTCGAGTTTCTAATTATGCTGACGTAAGCACTTGACAAAACTGTTAGAATACTACAGGTGATGTTCTTATAGTTAAATACAATAATCTAGTACAGTAAAATTACACTTGTGTAATTTTTCTTTGGATTTACGCGCTTTACTAACAAAAACTTAAATATTAAATTACGCAATGTCAAAATCTGTTATATATATATATTTTACCAGTACTCAGTAAATTCTAACTGTCTAGAAAAAATTGCGCACTTGTGATTTTTGTGAGTTCACTTTAGTTCCCGTACTGGCCTATGAATGCGTATGCACAGAAGCGAACTTACCGCCACTTCGATACTAAAGTACATACAACTAACCCCCACCCAATGTTACCCAATGTTCAAAAACTTTGTCGGCAACTATAAAAAACAAAGAAAAACCGAAGACATCGGGATCACTTGGAGCTAATTGAAGTCTACAGAAACGAAGCATGCCGCCTTCTGAATACAAAAATCACAAGAATATCATACAAAATGAAACCACCTACCCCGTACCATACGATTACTAATTTTTCAGTCCTAAAAATGCAAGTGCATCTTCATGATTCTCCGCAATGGTAGCTGACATGTTTTCGCCGCGAGTTTACGCGGACAACTGACGATCGGCGCAGATATCAGTGGCGTGTATAAGGCCGTCCGATTTCACTGTGCAAACTGGAAACTCTACGATACGAGTACCTACATCGTTACCGTTGGCGGGCTATAGTCTTACCTAGAGTGTTGTGGTGAATGGCCGCTGCCGTTGGCAATGTGTCTGCGGCCAATAATGGGCGGGCGCGTGTAGTCGAAATTGCGATCGGAACCGTGCTCGTGGGACTGCAAGAGCTCAAACAGATACCTGAAATTAAACATTAAAAATAATCTGAAACTCCGTGATTTGTAAATACCACTTACCTACTACTTATTTTTTAAATCATAGTTTATACTTTATGCCCTTCATCTAATAAAACCATTTAGGCACTTATTAGAATTATCATTTTATGTTTTGTTTTGCTATAAACCAATCGTAAATTACTACCTGTACCACGAAATGACAAACATTTACTATCAATATCGATAGCAATATCGGCTAATCAAAGTGCAGCAATTGCCGTAGTAGGAGGTAATTACATGAGTTATTCGTATGTTTTAACAATATTGCACGAGTTTAAAACTGTTGTATGTTAACGTGTTATTTAAGTGAAAAAAATACAATAGAATTAAACTTACCCCAAAAACTCAGAGCTATCGTGCTGGTTATCCTTGGTGAAGAACGGTGGCTTGACCACCGAGAAAAACTCGTCCGGATTCAGTTTGGTGCTGATCGAGTGCATCATTTTCGCGAAAAGCATTCCCATCTTGGACCAATACGGCACTGCGTTCATCTTCAGTACGGCGTGGGTACTAAATCTAAAGTAATCAACAGTTGTTTAGTGTTACAATGTATAAGCAGCGTTAATACAAAAACGCTGGCTTTATACTTTTATAAAAATGCATTGAAAAAAGTAGTCGCGGACAGCCTTTGATGTTAAAGTAACAAGAATTTCTTTTGCAGCTAGTTTTTTACTGACTAATATGAAGTCTGAAGCTCAGATCTAAAAATATTTCTTAGCAGATTTACTCGAGCAAACTTAATTGCTTTCGCAGACATTATTACTTCAAGAAAATAATTAACTCTCCGACTGAGTCACTATTCCTTGAAACCTTATAGATGTGATGTAATATAACAGAGGACAGGACGCAGAATGCAGTATTAAGAGTCTATATTTCAATAAGGAAGGTGTAGCTGACATATCCATAGAATTTAACTATTAGCATTCACGAAAGTTTTGACAGCAAAATAAATACAAAATTGAATTGCATAGAAATAATTTTACACTTGAAACTGTACATTAATAGCGTTCTAAAAAGAATCATGGCGATTTTTTTTTCGTTTTCATGATTTTCAGTTACGAATTTTCAATAAATTACATTATTTACTAGACGCTACTCGGTTACGTTCTAAGGTCATTAAAACTAGAGAGGTGACTATATATACTTAGGTAATCGGTTAAAATTACGTACATATATGTAATCGAAAATCCAAAGGCTTTAGGTATACTAAAATATTAAGTGGGTATTTTACATTCTTCCACAATACATAATACAAATCGAGTTTGTTGGTAATAAATATGTAGTTTAAAAAAAAACAATTACATAATTAAGTTGTAGCATTATCATCTCACTCACTCACAGACGTGTAACCCCGCACCTTTATACGCACGTCTGTACCACCTCCTTAATTTCATTACTCTTTCTTTACTCTTTGACACATTCACCTTTCACCTCTTTCAAAATACACCCTCACTCATATCGCGCGCCATATTATCCAGTCTATCCGAGCCTACCAAGATGGTGATAACGCAACGCGCGCGATCTTCGCCACCTGCCTTCTTGAAGTGAGTTTTTTGTTTCTATTTCCCAATAGTGCGTAAATGACGTAAATCACAGGACCCTACCTACCTACAGCTTAAACGAGGCGCTCAACGTGAAGCTTATGTTGTGTAAGTGTCGAAAGTGAAGCACGTGCGAAACCACGCCGCCCAAGAGGAACGCGGTATCCGCGAACGGCGCGAACGGCGCCGAAGCCGTCAAGACGGAACCCGTAAATGTGACAATGCCACAAGAGTCTCTAGCTTCCTTGCTGCAACAGACGCAGCAATGCCACAGCGAGCTGTGTGACAAAGTAAAGTGGAAGCTTTGCCGGTTGCAACCTCACCTACGATGGGGCCAAGGACTCCGCAAAAGACGCTCTAGAGTCTAGAGGCATTTATTTATCAACGGCATTCAGACGTACAGTCAAGTGTTATAATATGTAGGTATGTAGTCAAAGTTTCAAAAATAAGTACCATACGCTCTTACACCGGCGTAATAAGGTCGTGGGACGTATTTTTGATAAGTTCATATCGATACTTATTTTTGCACTTGACCGTACAAGGATTGTGCGTACGTGTCTGACGAAAACGCATTACGAGGATTGTCAACTTTATTCACCGGATTGGCTGCATCGTGGTGGAACGGGGTTAGAAAAACCGTCGTACACGTATTTGTTGAAAAAGCACGACTTGCCAAAAAACTTTAAATAGGAATTATAATATAATCATTGACGTCTTGGGAAACTGACTTGAGTATTATTATAACGAAATAGCATTTATTTATAAATTAATATGGAGTCGATATTTTTAAGGTACCGATTGTTCTTAGTACTAAAATATAATCGATAATCGGTCAATATGCAGGGTGTCACAATGAAGCCTCACCTCTAAATTTGTCAAAGTGGATGTGTCAGCCATACCTTCCTTATTGAAACAGACTGTTCTCTTTGAATTCTTCAGAATGGTCAATACATTACTCAAAGTAAAGAAAAATATATACAGTCGAGGGCATAAAAATATCGATACATCCATCATGTCAAATATGTATATGTGTCACCGACCTTATTGTTTGTGGCATAAAGGTGTATAGATGTTTTAGACGTCTTGGTAAAGTACATATTTATGCCTTTGGCTTATATTTGTTCTTTCGCAAAAGCACGCAATGCAATTAGTTAAAATTTTACAGCAGAAACCCCCTTTTTCAAGTGGTATTTTGTTATTTGACTGTCGTGACTCACTTACGCATTATCAAATTTCAAGTCAATCCGATCACTGAAAGCGCATGGCACTTGCCCTGCAAGCTCACGTTTAAACTAAACTAAAGTTCATACATACCTTCGGCTTCCGACAAATTGTATTAAAAAGCATAAACCAAGTGTCAATTGCCATGATATTTATTGTCCAAGATATATTTAATTTGAGGAAAGCCGGTAGCTAAGCGTAATGGAGTAATTTTTAGATTCAACTGACACCTTTTTTGATTGTCATATGTTTTTTTATAAATACAAGAGATAAAATAAAACAGAACAATTCGCTTTGCCATTTCAACATCTACTTACAGCATAAAGCCAGCCAAGAAATAAACGCCAAATAAATAAGTAACAATAAAAAAAAAACTTGCAGCCTTTGAAACGATGACAAAAAGCATAATTACAGACAATTACAATCAATTTCTATAAAACAAGAACACATCCATTTCGCGTTATTACCTACAAATCAAAGTAAAAAAGAGAATCATCAAGAAAGTATTTCTTAATAAAACAAACTTAAAAAATGTATTGAAGTGCTCAGGCGTTAATCCTTACCCATACAATGTTAATATTAAAAATGTCGAAGTAACCGACAAAGCCAACACTGAACTTGATAACATCCGGAAGATCTTTTCAAAGGACTACGGCAACATAATTATTAAGCTAAATTTAAGACAAAAATGAAATATCAAACGCACACAATCCGCGGGCAGAATTCGGTAAGCTAATAAATATCAGTTTTAGATTTATCTCCTTTTAATTTAAAGAGATATTATAACTTCCGGATCCAGCTAAACTAATGTCCGCTTTTTTAACCAGAAGAAAACAGGCATTAAATACAGGGTACAGTCTATATAAAAAGATCAATGCGGAAAATGTGAAATGCTAATTTAATCTTCGAAATAAATTTACATTAACGGCAGAACGGGAAGTTCATTAATTAATTCACAATAATGTATTTGAGAGTTCATTTTTAAAAGGTCAGTGTGCGTATATAATGGGGACTATCGTTTCTTTGCTCACCAGTTGGCGCCATTGTTGACTAAGGTCCAGAGGTATAGCTGTCAAAGGCGACTTTATAAGATTGGCGCCGAAACAAGGTTTTCAATCTTGAATCTCATTAAGTTTATTAATTATAAATAACTATCATAATATCGAGTAACTATACCGCAATGTTGTGCAGTTAAGTTTTGTTCCGAAAAAAAACCGCTTTCAAAGCGTTCACATTAATCGCCAAATCATCCGTATTTGGGATAATTTCACGAAGGAGATCACTTTTCAACAGGTAAATGAAAGAAATTATAATTTATCTCACGAAGCCCGTCAAAACCAGTGAAAAGTGAATGTTATTGGAACTAACGCGACAGTAGCGCCTCTAGTGGCAAATTCACACGCGATAGCCCCCGTTACAAAATGTCAGTGCATGATCGACAAATGCGCCAAAGGTAAGTTGCATGTGAGAGGCGTTGGGCTGGGAAACGGGAGGGAGGTGGGTGGCACCGGTCGAACCCTAGCAAAGCTACGTTCGATCTGCAAATTTTACACGTGCGTTGATAAATATCCTTTGATGCAATTTAACAGGGATTTATCCCAAACCGACCGCCACCCCGGCGCTCTTTCTATCTGCGTTGACATGGAGATCAAAATAAAATGCTGTGGGTGTTGACGTACTGGTGACCTATTGGCTTTTATGCTTTACCGAAACCCGAAAGACACGATTACATCGCTGAACGGACAAGTGAATATTTACGTGTGTGGCTCTTTTCGTCGATTCTACGATTTTCACAAAATATGTAAAAGAAGAATAAGTTATACTGTACAACTCAAAGCCTCTAGTGTAAGTTTTCGCACATAAAAACGTCTCGAACGCGTTCATGTAAACGTCTCAATTACTATGGAATAATTGGCAGCCCCACTTGCGGATCGAAACGGCAACAAAATGTTCTCATAGTATTTGACATTTTAACGCAAACGCGTTCGAGACGTATTTTGGGACCGAAAGCTTACACTAAGCATACTGAAAGTTATATTTACTGTTTCTTAAGAACGTTATCGCGTGACATGAAAAGACTGAAGTAGTTGGGTTCCCATCTCAAATTCCCACCAGCAACTTTTGTAGTCAAGTCTACGGTGTCTCCATGGACGGCAAAGTATAAGGCCTGTATTCCTACAAGATTGAGAGAAATTAAGTAATCCTATTGGTGGATTTTTCCTCGCACACTGCTTGCGTAGATGTGAAGCTGCGCAGATGCAGAGCAAAATTACAAACACAAAACACATTAAATATGTATAAGTGTTAATTGTCTATTATCATTATGCTCTAAGGTAACAACTTACTGTCTGGTGACGAGCAGGGCTTGCATGACGCTGTTCATGTAACAGGTATTCCCTAAGTTGAGGAGTCCGACCTTGCGCATGGGCGCGTGCGAGTTGACAGTGGCGAGGCAGACGTCACGTGCGCGCCACGGTGGCCGCTGGAGGAAGCGGCAGTCGCGCGAAGCCATATGACGTTCCAGGCACGACATCTGTTGACACGCAACAGTTACACAGACCGAGAGTAGGTACAGAAGCAGCGGCACCAAACTTCATGTGTCCTCCGCGACAACCATCCGTACGTAATAAAAGCACCGGTGTCCAAATCCCCGATCAGTAATATAATTTTAAAAAATATGTCAGTTTGTAACATGGTTTTGAACCGTAAAAGCTTTTCCTTTCTTCGTCTTACATACCCTTAAATCACTTAAATTCCAAGAATACATTTTATTTAGAAAAATGAACATTAGCTATTTGTTATTTGAAACGTAAGTAAGTATTTAAGACGTACTTATTGTTTAAAATGCAATGTTCATGTTAAATCCAAGCTTTTTTTGCTGACTGTACTCGCAATATGAACCAACTTACAAGAGTACCCAATATCATATTTCAAGTCAGCCCGATCACTACACGCCAAACCATAATAATACGTTTATTATACAATCCCATCCTAAACTAATCATGTTATTGTTGTTTTCAGCCTAATGAATAATATTTTAGACCAATGAATTTACATCCCCTTGAAAAAAATTCGGGCACCTATGTTTTTCAGATTTTAAGGCATTAAAGTTTAGAACGTAAACTTTTATGCACATAAAACACAAAACCATGAGTGCCCGTTGTTTTTGAAAGGGGGTGTATAATTCATAAACCCCGAAGAGAAGCTTAAATCAAAATGCATTTTGCACGTCAGCTTTGTTGACCACATCATACAGAGGGCTAACAAAAGCTTTTACATCTGATAATCATATTAATTGTGAAGGCTTTTGGTAAGGTAATCCTTTAGAGCTAGTTTGAAACCTATGCCATTGCGTGAAAGATCACTCTTACGTTGTGCTCCATTATGACTGATATATAATCCGAACTCGACGTTGAAAAGGGTAATTAGCTATTGTTAGAAATTGCAAAATAAATCCTGTAACTTTCCACTAGCGATAATTGTCTGCCATTTTTCTAACAAATAGATTTTCTTTTCGAAAAATAAACCTTTATCCTTTATGGCTATTTGTAGATAGAGCTCGAAGTTTTTCTTCTTATTGTACCGGCATCATATTTCCAATTAGGAAATGCGCATTGTGCGTATTATTATCATCTCTATTGATTGAATGAAACCACAGATCAACTACAAGCATGATACCATACCAACAGCGAGTGTGAAGTTTGTCACCACACGTGATAATTAATTAAAATAAGTATTGACGTATGAAATCACGATACGATTATAATACGTGTTACACCACCTATTGCAAACCTCAGACACATTAACCTAATCTTCTATACATATAATAAAGCTGAAGAGGTTCGTAAGTCTGTACATGGAAGATATTTAAAAAAAATTGGCTGGGCTTACTTAGAATCGATAACAGAACACGTTCCAACAGTTTTTAGAATTGTTGTATGTTTGTCTGTTTGTATGTTTGCGAGCGCATTTCGTGGAAACGACTGAACGGATTTTGATGCAAACTTGACTAATCTGTTGAGAAAATCACCGGCCAGGTTATATGCTACTTTTTATCCCGAAAAATTGCATAGTTCCCGCGGGATAGCGATAAACATGTCAGAGGTCGCAGCTGCCTAGAGTCGCAACGTAAATAAATATTGCTTCAGTATCATAGAGGTGCACTAAGGAGGGATTTTTCAAAATTCCCACGGGATAGGGAATAAATGGGGTTTGTAAGACCACTGAAAAGGGATTCTATCTCCATAAATATTATTACTTTTCTTGAAATTTGGCACACAAGTAGAGAATCATAACTGTTGAGAATTAATTTCAAGACTTTTCAAAATTCCCGCGGGATAAGGAGAAAAAGGGATATATATTTTTACTTTGAAATATTCTTATCTCCGTAACTATTATTACTAGAACCTTTAAATTTGGCATACCAGTAGGTAAATATGATATCTGAAAATTTATTTAAGGATTTTGTGAAATTCCCGTAAAAAAAGAAAAAAGAGTAACCTGACTTGCTAATATAGTTTCTGGGTATTAGACAGACATATCCCTTAATGATCATAGAGGCTCACTACAAAGGGATTTTCCAATTTTCCCACTGGATAAAAGGACGGTATAGCAAAGAAAAAATACTTTGTATTTAGTTAACAATAACATGCTCTTTGAAGATCACGTAGGCATCAAAGAAGGGATTTTTCGACTTTTCCACAGGACAAAAGGATAGGATAAAAAATAATGGAAGTGGGTGTCCATGCAAGAAACGGGTTTATTTTGTTGAGCTAGGTAGGTATAGACCGAACGCTTAAATGAGTCCTAAATGAGTAGACTGGTAAGCTAGAGCAGCAACAGATGTAACTAATGCACTATGTTGCTATTGAAACATGGTATCCATGTTTGTTTTTGATCGAAGATTGAAACATTAATAAGCAGTCCGGCTACGATACGTAAGTTCACTAAACAAAGAACGTCAGGTCAGAAAAGTATTGATTCGTGTAACTATTAGACGACTAGTTTATATTTAACATACGGGATCGATTGTCTGCATTTATACCTCACTAAACTAAATAAGCATGCACTGCCGATCCAAGGAATCATAGCGTAAAACGACTAGTTAAGTTTAAGACCAATTAAGCATGACCACAATGCATGTTAAGTTAAGGTCCGGCCACACCAGTGC
Source organism: Pandemis corylana (assembly GCA_949127965.1). Taxonomy (NCBI): domain Eukaryota; kingdom Metazoa; phylum Arthropoda; class Insecta; order Lepidoptera; family Tortricidae; genus Pandemis; species Pandemis corylana. The sequence goes on from OX421850.1 coordinate 25,293,230, forward strand.
GTAAAAGACGTTGACGGTGCGTTTACGCAACAAAATGTATGAAGAAACGGTGAGAGAACGTGACGCACGCAGCGGTGTGGTCGCTCCTTTAATCGTCATTCGCAATCGATCCCTAGCCTTTTTAGCAGCACGTTTTATTGCATAATTTCGTGAGTAATAATATTGATTCTGGAAGGCAACGCAAACGAAGCCATTTATTTCTATTCCTTTTACTATTCGTTCTGTGTTAATCTGTTATTCTAGAATATTTCGAACAAATAAATTCATAAATATACTAACCAAGTCAGCATGTTTAGCTTTGAACAAGTCCTGGGCTTCGCCTTTAAGCGTGTCGAGACGAATATCAATCATAGCCGTGAGGATGTCCACGACATCTTGGAGTATTTGTCGACTCCATTGTCCGCTATCGGCGGCTAGATTCACTAACACTTGGCCGACATGCGGAGAGATCTGTTGGCAAATATTAATACAATAATTATTTCCTGACAACACAACAAAAAATAATTAGCGGAATCGGTCCATCTGTTTACGCGTGATTCCGTGACCAAGGGTGATAGCGATTAATTTTGTCTGTATATACATAACGCTACCTTGGGGCTCAATTGTCGTATAAGCCATTTTGACGAAAATGAGATTTGAATGCAGTCTTGCTCAGTTTTTTTTTCTCTATCGATCTGTGTATTTAAAATTCTCCAAATCCCAAAAAAATATCGAATACAACCTCCATTTTCTGTTGCTCTAAACAGGCTAACGAGCTATAAAAGCCAGCTACTCAGAGTGTGAAAAATGCAAAGGTATTATTGACCCTAAATCAAGATTTATAATTGGCATAAAGGACATTGCTTATCAAACTTAGCGTATACGACCTTAACGATTTCTGAAAATTGAACAAAGTTTATTATACAACCTGCCATTACGTTTCATTTTTAAGATGTATAAGCCACCACTAAACCAATTTGGTGAATACGACCTAAATTATTTCCAATAACAGAATAAAGTTTGGTGTACGGCCTGCAGTAGCGTTTCATTTCATGGCAATAAACGCCAACAAAAAATAAATTTGGAGTAAAAACAGCGTTAAGCACATAACTTTTATAAAAAAGATTGTTTTAATTGAAAGAGATTAGAAGTATTAAATGCTATATTCTTGTTGCTACTTTTCATTTTTATCGTTTTATGTGGTACTTGAACAATATTTTTAATAATAACCACGTAATTTGTTTTTTTTTTCATTGGCATTGATTTTTTACCTTCAGCAATATATTTTTTATCTATACGAATTTTTTGTTACTACCAAACCCTCAAAACTTTTTTAATATGAATGGACTTTGAAAGTTAAATACGATTCTCAAACTGATTTGGTTTATACCTACCTTATAATCATTATCGCAGTAAAGTAATTTGGGGTGTATATACATGATTCATTTTTTTACAGTAAAGTACCTAACCAAAAAAAAGAAAACCGGTGACTAACACCTTTGATTTTTCAATAAATCGTAATAGCTGACTTATACATCCTAAGTAGCATGTACAGCAACTATTATTTTGGGTCATAAACGTCATTCTGTTTGGTTTTAAGAAGCGTATAAGCCATCTATTTTCTTTGTTATGGGTTCTATCTTAAATATTATGAATTCATATTGTTCTACTCATCATTTTAAGAACTTTCATCCTACGAAGCTTCTTTATAACATTTAAAACAAAAGAGTTACAATTTTTTTTTGTTTTTCTTTTTAGTTTTTTGGCTCTCCTGAAAAGTCGACTTTTGGCTTATACGACAATTGAGCCCCAAGGTAGCGAACGTATTTAAGATTTACCGCCTTTAACACACAACACAAAGTACTATACTTACCATGTCGAGCGCTTCAGCAGACTCTCGCAGCGAGGCCATGACGTGAAATATGACGTCGGCGACGGATTGCCGTAAAGCGACCGGGTTGTCCATGGCAAGGAACAGACGCCCAACATTATCCACTGACACTTCTACCAAAAGGTCGAAGTGTTCGTTCTCCTATAAAAAAATATTCAGTAAGTCACTCGAAAACAACACAATTCGTTTCTATTTCGTAACAAATACTACTATCACAAATATGTTTTATCGATAGTACATTACTTGTTGTTTCTCCTTCAAATGGCTCAAACGGATCGGAGTGAAACTTTTTATATGGCCATAGCAAGAATGACTAATTTTATAACAAATAATGACTACCCTTTCACACTAAAATATCATACAACATGTTAATAGAGCATTTTCCAGCAAAAATGGATTAAGTTCAGAGGGATATGATTTTTAGAAATGCACTGTGCTATTCTAGGAATCAAATTTCACCTGCCATCGCATCATGCATTACTAATTTTCTAACCCTGCTGAATTCTTAACTTTCCGGCATGGTTGTAGTAGCTAAAAGATTGCAAGAGTAATTAGTCACCTCGAGTGCTTTGATGTAAGCCATAACCCAATCTCCGAGGGAGGGAGTGTAATGCCACTCGTAGATCCACCGGTAGAGACAGGACAGCGAGGCTCGCAGCCCCGCGCCCGCCGGCCCGTTGTCGGCCTGCTGCACCAGCCAGCGAGCCGCCGAAAGAGTCTCTTCATCATTATTCCCTTCTAGCACTATTAGCACGATGGACGTCGCTGGGCAAGCATCCGACTCTGTGTAACAACACAAATTTATTAGATTAAATTGACCTCTTGTAGGTATCTAAGGTACAGTCAGCATCAAAAGTTGATAAACAGTCGAAGAGCTCAAAATGATCTACACACGACTCTATCGCGGAGGTATTTAGAATATTTAGATCATTTTGAGATCTTTGACTATTTATCAACTTCAAATGCTGACTTTATCTACGAGGGCCAGCAAAAAAATTCTAACACTATGCTAAAAAAAAAGGTTAAAAAAAGACATATTTCTGTTATATCTCAGTATCATAATGGAAAAAGGACAAACAACGTGACGTGTTAGAAATACCAACACATTTTAACCCGGGCTCTCGCGAGCTGGAACCCTCCCCTAAAACACGAGTGTGGACGTGGCCTGCCGCGAGCGGGAAACCTGACCACACTAGGTCCTTTTTTGTTTACTGTTTCCTGTCACATATTAAGTTAATAACACAAAACACAAAAAGATGGAGTGCCTTGTTTAAACTAAGGTAAAGATCGATCAAAGACGATCCCGGCTCTAGTCGACCAACGTGATTGGGACTGGAGAAAACGTTGAAAAAGTCAGGATTTCGACATTAGAGGATCAGAGAATATATTTAATTTTTAGATATTTTTAATTTAGATATTTTGACGTGAGAATTTTCGATTGAAAATTAGGGTGCGTGAAGAAATGAATCTTTTAAATCAAAAAAATTACTGTATGTTCGGGACATAAAAAGGTAAGTTTTCACCAAATTTTGGGAAAAAAAAATATTTTTTTGTAAAAGATAAAAATAAAAAACCAAAAACTTGGTTATTTGAACTTTTCACATAAATTTTGAGGTTATGTGAAAAAAGTGTAAGAATAAAAGTTGTAGATCTTTTTATTAACTACAAGACTTGTAGTTGTGCCGGAAATCGAGATAAACCGTTTTTCACCCTTAAAAACTCACCCCCTTCCCCTTCCCGTCCTCAGATCGCCCGTAATTTATTTTTCCTTTCATTTTTGTAATATTCTCTACCTTTTCTAATGGGTTTCATCCTACTATAATTTTTTTTGGTCTCAAAAATTATCCATTGTATCCAGGTGGCCATTTGTGGTGCAAAGACTCCATCCACGGAGGTGACAAGGGATGTAAAAGTGTCATGACGCAGCTCGCAGGCATTGGCATATTTGTTTTGCTTTTCTGATTCGGCAGATTTTAAGACAGAAGCAACAGGGCGTGAGATGTAAGAAGGAGCGTCGGTGTCTACGATACGGAAATCGAATAACGCCTCCCTCTGTGCAACCCACACGCCGCGGCAAGCTAAATCGCCTCGTAGGCCATTATCACCTTCAGTGATAATTGGTTCTTTGACTACATTTCCCCACGCTTGTTGACATAATTCACAAAAAAGATCTCTTATTTCGTTGTGACGTCTCGTAATTAGACCGCCAGTTTTGCAACAGAGGGCGTGATCAATATTGAAATCGTTATTACCGCATCCATCACAAGATTTTGGCATAGAGATTGGTGTTCGATGGTAGCGTATTGAAAGGGCATCACGGAATTCATATGGAGAAAGGTCAAAATGATATTTTCTTGTAAGTATAACGGATAACCAATTGGAGGATTTTGTTTTCATTTTGGTCGCAATTGATCTTTCTATGGCTCTTCGTTTGATGGGAGCGAGCTTGGTTAAGATAGAATCCATAAGATTGTCGTCGCGAGTTTCTTTCTGTTTATGGTATTCTTTACGTGCATCCTTGAGGGAATTATGATGTTTTGCAAGTTCCATGTGCTTCATTTCATTAACGAGGATGAAAGGACTGTGCAGCCTTTTTTGGATGTATCATTGTATAAATTTGAAGTGGTAGCACCATTAGATATTGCTAATCCTCCTTTATGAATTGGTAAAGAAAATAAGTCAGCTTCTAATGATGACACATCGCCCCCTAGTAGGGTCGGCAAAAAAGTTGTGCGTAAGGTATTTGTTAAAGGACCAAAGTATTCTGCAGCATCTTTTAGGACTCGTAACAAAAATGACCATTGAAATTGTGCAGCTTTGGTTAGGGCAGTATAGGCAGCTTGTGGTGAAGCTTTACATATGAGAGATAATTTTTCTAAAGTGGTAACCCATTTATGTACGTTCTCTTTTGCAAAATTCTCTTTGCCTTCTGCTATGTAGCTTCCCAGATAGCGAGATCCAGTTACAATAGTAACATTAGTATTCTTGAATATGAGTTGCTTTCTGTTTGTCTGTCTCAGATACTATTAAGAATGATTTTTTGCCTTGGGGGAAATATCCGTAGGCAGGCCCTATGCTATTTATCTTTTTCCACCATTGATACAGGTTATTAAGATTTTCTTGGGCAGAAGAGTCAACTATTAAGAATGATTTTTTGCCTTGGGGGAAATATCCGTAGGCAGGCCCTATGCTATTTATCTTTTTCCACCATTGATACAGGTTATTAAGATTTTCTTGGGCAGAAGAGTCATCCGCATACCAACATTGAGTGGTATTATGGTCATATTTTAGTTTATTTATTAAAGGTAAAGTAGCAAGGGCATATATAAAGGCGTAGCTAATGGAATGGGTCTAACATTATTTTAGATTAAAAAATTAAGTCACCCTATTGACTCTTTGAACTTCAAACAATGGAGGACAATCCAGGACATTATTTTGTCAACCACAATTAAAAAAACCTAAAAAAAATGCATGAGTGTTCAGTTATATATATATATACATATAACCTTCTAAAGTGTGCCAAATTATTTTTCAAACATAGTGTGCATTTTTAAACTATGATTTTTGTTTATTATAGGTACCATGACGAGTTTATGACTAATTAAAATGATTAAAGCTTACAGTCTACAACCCCAGGACCCAATTAATATCAGCATCGAGCCAATGTCCGTTAGAACGAGTGCTGATTTCGTTTTCATAATTAATATTTCATTTAGTTGTGAATTACAAATTTATTATTCTTATTTATGTGACAAATTTTCTTTATTTTCTTTAAGCGCAGGCCATCTTTCAACATTTAACACAATATACCTACCTATTGCTGAACAGTAAAATCACACTACAGACAGTACTTACGCGGATCAAAGATGAAAGAGTGGAACTTATCGAGCACCGCCGTTATTATCTCGTGGCGAAGACCGCTGTGCACAGAGTTCACCACGCGGTGGAGGAACTCCTCCACAGACTGCAGCAAATCCCAAAGCTGAACGTCGCTGCCCGACGTCCGAGCTACACATAAACAGAAAATTACATTTATTTGCACTGATCTACATACAGAACAAGTACGTTGTTTAGAGTCTATAGATGCCAGACTAAATATTGACGAAGTCATAATTGAAAACATTTTACTGTAGAACTTTTGACAATGATAGGTATTACGGAAATCCGGTGACGATTGCCCTAAGAATTAACGCCAAAAATGAAACAATGGAGGAAAACTTGTATAGAGAACTGCCAATTTTAAATCCTGGGGTACTCGGGAAGGGGGGGCACTCCGGACCGATATAATAAAGCACACTGAATTCCTATGGAACAAAGGTTAGCAGCATTAGCAGTTTGTCCAGTTTACTTGCATAAAAGCGTTCTGTGGGTATTGTAATCCATCCAGGGTTACTGAAAAATTGTGTTATTCCATTTTAAAAGGTTTTACTGCACTTCTACGTAGCCGCGCATAAAGAACGATTAAACGAGGACGCCTGCGTTTTCAGCATTCAATCTTTTTGTGTTGATTTTGTAGTGCCTAGCAACTTAGGCGTCTTTCGAACAGGGATCGGAACCGGTTTTGAAATATCGGTTAATTTTGTTCAGAAAACCGGTATAACAACGTTCAGTGGATTAACTGGTTAACGGAGTAACGGAACTAAATTAAAAGTATTAAAACCATTTCGGTGACCGGTTAATACGAAGAACGAAATTTTAGAGCACGCGCTCACCGATACCGCACGCGGTAAGTCACGCCGCGATGTTCTTTTTATCTCTTTCCTGCATGCGGTGGCTACAAAGAATGTTTGAAGAGAGATGACAAGAGACGGCGTTTTAATTTTAACCCAAGTTAACCGGTTAATTTCACTCAAAAAAACCGGAATTAGTGCGAAAACTGGTTTAAACCCGGACCCAAAACGTAAACCAGAAATGCCACAATCCATTCCGGTTTCGGTCATTCACCCTAAACCGGTTAATTTCAAAAACCGGTATCCGATCCCTGCTTCCTAGTTTAATCATGGAGATGTTTTATGCAATAGGAAAGTAAAGTTATTTTTCGCGAATAAATCTATTTATATCGATTCGGAAGGAAAACTGTCTTCATGCAGAATGTATCTAAATCGTCGGAGCAGTTTCGAAGAACCCAATTAAGTTCATATAACATACAGCGGTGGACGTATAATTACATAGAAATATGAAAAATCATTTGTGTCACAACATACGTTCGTGTTTACTTGTCAATAACAATATCAGCCCTATGATATATACTACTAGTTTCGCAAAAAAAAAAACAGATCAAATCATATACAAATAGGAAAAGTTACTTCTAGCTTTGTAGTGGTAGTGGTGTACTAATTAAAAACATAAAATAGTCTTAGTAAAAAAGTGACCAAAACTAAGCAAACGTTAGACATGCACGTCAAGGCGTTTAGTCTCAAAAACTCTGTAGTATTATTTAAAAAGAAAGCGCACGACCCGAAAGATGACATATAAGCGACCAACAGTCTGTGCTTTTATGTTGTAATTGCAGCGGTAGGACGTAGAACCTTGGATTCAGCGTGATAAAGACTATGAAGTTACCTTATCGGTAGTCTGTACGATTTTGAATTTAAAAGTACATGTATTTTAATGGGAAGGTGAATTTCAGATTCGCTCAAACTGACGCGGTTGAATCGACATACCAGTAATGGACTACCAAATGTTTACTAAAACATACTACACTTATGTATGTGCAGACGTTCACAGTGTAAAGGAATCTTATAACTTAAATATGATAGTTTTAAATGTATTCTCTAAAATTTAGATATTACGAGAACTAACGAGAGTTAGAGTAGGTATAGTATATCCTACTATATCCTACTTCCTACTAATATTATAAATGTCAAAGTTTGTGAGTACGGATGTTTGGATGTTTGTTACTCTTTCACGTCAGAACGGCTGGAGAGATCTGGATGAAATTTGGAACATAGATAGATTATAGTCTGGAATAACACGTAGGCTACTTTTTATCCCGGAAAATTGCGTAATTCATGCGGGATAGCGATAAACGATTTCTATGCAGACGAAGTTGCGGGCAACAGCTAGTCTATTATAAGAAATAACGAAAACCAGGATGTTATTTTTGTATGCTTGTTTTTATAGACTTATCCACAGAAAATTGCATTTTATAAACTTCACTGATACCAAAATGTTAAATTTCTTCTTTATCTTCTCCTTTTCTATACGACAAGGAAGTGGGCAAAGTTTATCACGTGCCCGCATCAACAACCGTGCGTCAACGGTACGTCAACGCGCTGCATTTGCTTGCCTTTATTAATCGCGCGCTTGTCATGTGTGTGGATTTATTACTCTATGGTAATTCTTTACAAAATTACAGAACCGCATGTTCCGTGTAGAAATGTCAATTTTTTATGGGGTGCGAATGTAAATCAAACCAAATTAAGGCGATTGTGACGATTTTTATTAATTTCAAAATTTCCCCCGAAGTACAAACAAAGACAGTAAAACATAGAAAACTACTTTCCGGGTGTCGCACCCTGGTGCAAATTTGGTATTGTTTGCACCGCGTTCTGTATTTTCCCCGGGGCCACAATGCCAAAAAGTAAATTTTTAGTTACGTGATTTTTTTGAGCTTGAATTGTGCTAAATAACGGGTGCAAATATAGATTAAGATGTAATAAAACGTATGGCAAATTGCACAGACTACACCTATTTTCTCTTCTTAGTTATTACTATTACATCGTTTTCAACCAATTCCACCCCTTTCCGGTGAATCTATCAAGTGCTGCATTAGGTTCCAGTTCTAACCCATACAAATCAAAAACAATTGTTTTTATCAGCTCTTAGAATTATTTCCTATCTTAAGTGAAATTTCGCCTATTTTACCTCTACTATTTGTATTTTTATACTAGTCACACATGTGAACATAACTTTAAAATTGTAAATGCTTCTATGGATAAGAATGATGATTGTTTTTTAGACCTAAATCAAGAATAAGTATTCCCAATGCTTTCACAAGGTTTCGTTATTCAGGCAATAAAAAATGCTTATCTGTGTTGCACCTTAACATTAATCGCCTACGAAATAAGATACTACATCTGGAAACTCTTTTGGATATGGACCTTGATGTTAAGCCATCTGTTATATGTGTCACAGAGTCATGGTTAAGGATGGATGAAGACTCGAAGCATTAAGTTTTATGGTTACCAGATTGTAGCGAGTTGCTCTAGTCTAGGTAGACTATTGGGTGGATGTATTATTTTTACTAGAGACGATATTTCTAAACTTGCCAAGTTATTGATGTTGAATGTTACTAAAAATAGAAAGTTATTTGAGGTGTGTTATGTGTCTTTGCAATCGGATAACAAGGACAAGATTGTTCTTAGCACAGTGTACAGAAGTCCAAGTAGTGACACTAGGACTTTTTTGAAGCAGCTCGACCTATATTTAAATAAAAATAAGAATCATGGTTCCATAATGTGTGGAGATTTCAATATAGTTTTAAAGGGCGAAACAGCTGTGGATAATGATTTTTACAAGTACTTGAGAAGCATAGTAGTAAAAGACTGTACTCGTGTAACAGAAACTTCATAAACCTTAGTAGATAATATATTTTCGAATATGTACGATAACTATAGTGCGCACGTCATTCCCTGTAGCTTCTCAGATCGTGATGGTCAAATAGTATTATTTCAGAATTAATTGAAAGTGCCAATTAAACAAGCCAAAACTCAGTTCAAAAGAAAGTATTCACGAAATGCTTTAAAGAGTTTCAGGGATGACATAAAAATGTTAGCTGGAATGAGGTATTTGAAGAAACACTTGCGCAGGAAAGTTATTATAATATTTTGTATAGATTATAATATTTGTAGAAATTATAATATTTTGTATGAAATAAGCATTTGCCTTTGAAAAAAGTAACATTACGAAATCATCTTAAGAAATGGATAACATATCTTAAAAAATATTATAAAACCTAAAATACTATACTAAAAAAACTGGTATTCGCGGCGAAAAATATACATATTAAAAATACGATACAAAAAGCAAAATCAAAAAGTAAAGCAATATGTAAGATTGTAAAGGATATAATGTCAGGTAATGGTACGATCAAACTACTTGATAATCACGAAGTAATTGATGATCCTGAACGAATAACCAATATTTTTAACCATTTTTTATTGGAGCGAGCAAGGTCACTAAAGTTAACAGGGGACAGCGCTGAGCATCTAACCCTTTTACAAAATTATCACATTAATAATGCAAAATCTATGTTTATGCCGCCCTTTGATGAAACAGAAATAATAAATATAGTCAAATGCCTAAAAAATACGAGTACCTGTGGACCGGACGACATAAGCACTATTTTAATTAAAGATTGTATTGAATTTTTGTGTATACCGCTGTGTCATATATATAATACTTGTATATGTGATGGGATTTTCCCTGTTCAACTTAAAACGGCCAAAGTAGTTCCTTTACATAAAAATAATTCGAAAACGGACATAAATAATTACCGTCCCATTTCACTATAAACAGTTCTAAGATTTTTGAGAAGGCAATGGCAACAAGAATTGTTAATCATTAGGACAAAAAAATAGTTACTTCTGTTCTCAACAAAGTGGGTCCAGAGAAAATAGAAACGCTGTAACAGCTATTACCGAATTGGTAAGGCAAGTTATGGTTATGACTAATCTTAATAAGGATCACAAATGTGCTGGTACAGTTTGACAACAAAAATAATGCTCCACGATGTACCTGCAGTAGACCAATTTTAGTAGCGCGGGAAATTACGATCCACCAATGATAGAAAATAGAATTCTACGCGCGCTTAACTCTGGCGCTGTTATTGGTCGATCGAGTTCGTACCAACGTGGCGGCCGGGCCGTGCGCCAATGCCGCCATCTTGTTCATCAGTTCACACGTAGCTTGCGTGCGGAGCGCACGTCACTTTTCGCTCTCAATTACACGTCGTGGCAAAAAAAAGGCGTTTTATAAAGTATTAACTACCAAATGAATTAAGAAATTTTATTTCTTGATTTTTATGTTTTACTTTTTCGGTTTTACCGTTAGAAATCAATTTTCTAAATGTCAGTAAAAATTAGAACACAGAAAAATCCGAAAAGTAAAGCTATGGCCGGGAATCGAACCCGGATCCTCGTCATTCCGTGACGCGTGCTATACCCCTACACCACCCATAGCAGGTAACCCAGGGCAGGGTAGGTAGGTTTTACCTGCTATGGGTGGTGTAGGGACATGCGTCACGGAATGACGAGGATCCGGGTTCGATTCCCGGTCATAGCTTTACTTTTCGGATTTTTCTATGTGTTCTAATTTTCACTGACATTTAGAAATTTTATAAAGTATTGTTACGTCGGTAGAGTAGTGCTGACACTTTGATCGTGTTTTTCCATGCTCTGGAGACGTTTTCAGCAGGCTGAAATAACGTTTCAGGCCGTTTCAGAGGGTGCTCTATCACATATTAGTTTATCGAATTTTTGCCCAAGTTGCCGTTGTTTTCAGGCAACTGAAACATGTTTTCAGTCCGTTTCAGGCCACCCTCTATTCGATGACGCCATAACCTGAAAACCCGTTTTCAGGCGTTTTCAGGACCCCTCATGGGCCCTTGAAGTACATTTCAGTATATGGCGACTAGAGAAGAAGCACTTGACCGTCGTTTGGACGAATTTATTATTAATACCAATGAGTCGTCAGCATCGTCAATAGATTCAAATGAGAGCAGCACGAGCGACAGTGAGCTAGAAGGCTTTCATCCGCTAGACTGATTTATATAATAATTGTTAGTAAATTAAATTGATTTTGCATTGTCATTAATATAATTTTTGAAATAAAAAAAAATCATTCTTAAATTACCGGTTTTTAATAAATTATAAACAAATACCCCATTAAAATGTACGACAGTGTACGAATCGTGTAAGCGGGACAGAGCTAAGAATGCAAAGCAAGCAATACTCTGCCAGTTACGCTTGTAAATAAAGTTCAATATAGATTATTTACACGTTCGGCTACCATCGGAAACTGGTCTGCGCTTCTCTGCGCAAACGAATACTGCCGATGCGCATTATATTTGTTGTCAAACTGTATATTCTGTGACCTTAGCAAGGCGTTTGACTGTGTGAATCACAAGTTAATATTAGATAAATTAGAATATTACGGATTAAGGGGATCTATCTTAAAACTTCTTAAGTCTTATCTGACAGATATATCTCAATTTGTGCAAATATCAAATGTTAGTGGGTTAGGGTGCAATAAATATATTAAATCCACAAAAAAAAACAATTTATTGTGATGTTCCCCAGGGAGCTATTCTTGGGGCCCTGCTGTTTATTATTATTAATGACTCACAATATAATATAACACATGGAACTGCTTACTTATATGCTGGCGATACAAGTATTGTTGTTCAAAATCAGTGTGATGCAACATTTCGGGCTCAAATGAGCAAGACCTGGGAAGAACTCACACACTGGTTGAAATGTAACGGCCTTAAAATGAATATGGATAAAACGCTATACTTCCCATTCTTCAAACAATCAAATAGAACGGCCTACGACTTGCCTTTGCCCATAGCAAAGACTGAAACTGTCAGGTTTCTTGGTGTGGAATTGGATACACAGTTGCGTTAGTCAAGGCATATAAATCTACTAAGGAAAAGATTAGTTGTGTCTGTTACGTCTTAAAAAAAATATCTAACATCTTAAACTCTTCAGTACTTAAAACCGTTTATTTTGCATATTTTGAAAGCTTAAAGAGGTATGGTCTTGAGGTCTGGGGGGGTAACAGCGTTCATATGAACCGTAGTCTCCTGTTACAAAAGAAATCTCTTAGGTATGTTGAAAAGTTAAAACCACTTATACTTTAACATTGTCGTCCATTATTAGTGAAACATAGAATACTGGCCGTAATATCACTTAACATATATTTGGCTTGCATTCTTGTTAAAAAAATAAATCCAGTTTTACCAGTAGATGTAATTACAACAATAGATCACGTAGATTATGTAAACTTAATTTTAAGACTTAATTATCAGAATCAAACAATTATGTACATTTGAAAAGGAGTCCTGAATATAATAGTTTTAAAATTTATAATAATCTAAATGAGGACATAACACAATGTAGTAACATTGATGAATTTTCTAGAAAATTAAGATTCTATTTGATTAATCGACCATTTTATAACTTGACTGAATATTTGCATAAAATAGGTTGTAATATCAATGTAGCACGGTTGTTGTCACCAGCTTAATCTTGGAACTCCATTTTTAAACATGTACAAGGGTCATCATGGTAGTTAATAACTCACTTAACACGTACACTGGTCAAGAGAGTTGTTAATAATTCACTAGCTGATAAAGAGGGTAGATACGAACAATCTCCATTGCACACTGTATAATGATTCAGGTGTGATATGCTCACCAATTATTCGACAGGGCGGCACGGTGGTCGGACCAAAAGTAAATCAGTCTAGCTATCATGAGAACCCCCTACTGGTTGCTCAGCGTCCCTACCCTGATCTACGGAATAATTTCCGATGTTGGTTGCAACAAACATCGCTAGATGGCGTTGTAGGACAGTTAGGAGGCTACGATGCGGTTATAGTTTATGTATGACTTAAAGAACCTCTGAATGTTTATACCGCCAACTCTAGATGGTGCTAATATCAAAATGATTATTTATCGCCATTTAAATTAATTATATGTATAAATGAATAATTATTAATAATAAATTAGGTTAAGAGTTTGCATGCCAAATTTTGGCAGAGCATACATGACGTGTACCTTTCTCTGACATGTGTATTTTTTTAATAAAATAACACCTGTGTAGTGTGTATGTTCTTGCGAATTAAATAATTTCATTTCATTTCATTATTCAGATAACGCGAACGTTAAAATTTCGTTTTCTGTACTTAACGGTAAGCTAGACCATTTCGTTTACGAAAGATGGGAAGTGTTAAAGTGATATTGAAAGAAGAGTGAATGCAGGAAACATGGTAAATGGGGCGCTGCGCGCCTTTGTGAGCAGTGAGAAGGTGTCGAAGAAGGCGCGTCTGGCTGTCGACAGAGGGGTGCTTGTTCCAACATTAATGTACGGAAGCGAGACTTGGGTATGGCAAAAGAAGCATGAAAGTAGTATAAATGCAGTAGAAATGAGAGCGTTAAGAAGTATGGAAGGTGTATCACTGAAAGATAGAATAAGGAATAGTGTGATGAGGGAACGTGCTGGTGTGAAAGAGGATATAGTGACTAGGATAGAAAAAAGTATGCTTAGTTTGTTTGGTCACGTAGAGCGGATGGATGAAAGTAGACTAACTAAACAGATCTATATGGGGAGTGTGAATGGTTACGTTGGGAGGGGAAGGCCAAGACGGACGTTCCGAGACCAAATAGGAGACGTTTTGGGAAAAGATCAGGTCGGGAGTACCCGAAACCGACGAGCATGTATGAAGAGATTGATGAATGTGGATGAAGCGAAAGAAGTATGTCAGGATCGTAGCAAGTGGAACAAAGTAGTCTCTGCCTACCCCTGTGGGACAGAGGCGTGACGGTATGTATGTAATGTATGTATGTAGTGTAGACCATTTCGATTTTATTTTGTTAGTTCCATTGATTAACTGGTATATTATCGTAGGAAATAAATTAACGGTATTGGAGCGATATTAACAGATATATCAATACCGGTTCCGAGCTCTGATTAAAACTTTAAAATTTCCCAGTATAGTGCAACGCATTTGATGCATAGCGATGCTGCCGCCCGTGTAGCTTACTGATGCTGTCACATTGCCTTGCATGAGTACTTTCGTAGCAAAACTATACGTCTTAAAACTACGACTTAAGTCAGTGAAATCACTCCTGATAGTCTGAGGATACCATAGTACGTACACTAAGAATAGTTCCATCTAGAGGATATTTCACTTAACCATGTTTCCAATCTTTAATGGGCCCACGTTTCAATGTGATCTCAAGCTTAGCGTTTTCAGGGGAAGCATACAGGTACAGGCTTCGTTGTAAAGGATTTTAAAAACGCACTGCTTAAATAAAAAAGAAAAGGGATAATACTTACACAAACATTTTACGATATCCTGACAATTCTTGACCAACTCATTCGGTGGAGGCAAGTAGTTAGGCTGCTCATTCATTAACTTAATATACTGCGCGAGCGACTTCAAATCCAGCTGGTTGCGATTGTCGTGCACCAGCTCATGCTTCTTAACCGCCATATTGAATCTATTAGAAAGAGAAAAAATATGTTGAGTACACCTTTCCAGAATCCAAAATAGATAAAAATCATTATTACTATGAGACAGGAAAAACAACAGACTCTAGACAGAGACCTAACCCCCGCGATTTTCCCATCGAGATACACTCTTTTGTGTAAGCTGCTTAGCGATTCGTTATGATAAGGATAAATATTTTTAACTTCATTTCAACCTTCAAGTTCTTGGTTAGGAATATTATAAAGCGATTTTGTAGTTTTTTGAAAACCTTTTTTTTATGAGTCGTTTAAAAAAAAAATTAGGTACGACTTTTACTTTGACCCCTGGATTAGATAAATAGTTTATTCGTTTTTTTGTGTATTTTAGTATCACAATATAATATTATTAATTTACATAACATACATATCCAGATCTGAAATTTTATATCCGTAACATCCCTGCACGTCTATCACTAGTAGTCTAGCCGATAAGTTCAAAATGGTCTAAAATAGAGATACTGCTCTTAAAATTATGTGCGATAGCTCATTGGATGCGGAATGACGCCTAGAAAATTGTGCTAAAAGAGTGTATTAGCACATAAAAAATTGCAAAAGTTATAAACAATTAAAGATGAAAAAAAAGGCATTTGGTTTTTCGCCAATATTTCATAGACTATTCATATTTAAGAAATTTCAAAGAAAGAGTCTTAAAGAAGAGGAAATTTCCAATAAAAAACTCCTTGCTTTCGGAACTATCTCCATTATTTATTATTTTAATTTAAAACTGAAAATGGGTCTCCGCGCTTCATTTTTAGGTTGCGCGCGTGGTGTCAAAAGCGAGTACGACACATTGATTCATTTTTTTAAGCTATTGAATATTGTTTTAAAAATTTGAAAAAATTATAGTGTATTTGGAACACTTCAGAGAACTTATCCCCGCTGGAAATTTTACTTAAAGTTAATTTTTCAGCAACTTAAACGATTGTTAACTAACAGAATTTTCTCGAACTTCCGTCTTCATTGTAAATGAAAAAAAATGTTTAAATAATTGTCGTAAAATTTTTTCGCTTCCTGGAGCCTTTCTTATATACATAATCAACATGATCACGCCATAAAAGTTAAAAAAATATTCATACTTTGTTCACAATAATTTTTGTACTTGAACAAAAACTGAATAATCCAAGTAATTTTGTTAAAATAACTTTTTTTTTCTTAATCATAATATTATCGTTTTTTATCAATACAAGATTTTAATTGATTTGTAAAAAAAAACCGCCATTTGTTGATAATTTTTTTATAAACATTCATTATTTAAATATTTTTTCAAAATTTTTTTTCACAGCTATATTATATTAATATTATTATGAATTTCGAAAAAAAAAATTCGTTATAATTTTTAATAGTTTATAATCGTTATTTTTACCATTTTGAACTTGTCGGCTAGACTATAGAGCTCACAAGAGTCGCGTCGCGCGCGAGATAGATTACCTGTCTTTTTCTTACTGTTCGTTCCAGAAAGAGACGGGTCGTCTTACCTCACGCGCGACGCGACGCGACTCTCGCGCGCTCTCGTGTTAGCCGGGCTGATTTGGATAAATAGAAACTAAAAAAAAAACAAGAATTCTATTTGAATCAACAGTAATGCCTTATCGGGCCTGTCTGGCTGGGGTTGTAATAATAACAACATAAGCCCTATAATATTTTATTTCAATAAATTTGTTATTCATTGTTTCTTCTAAGTGATTTAAGGTATTGTACTAAATAAAATTGAAGTCATAGACAATACAGTGAACATTTAACAAAAGGTATAGAATGTTCTAATGCTATTTGCACTACTCAGCTCAGTAAAGTAGAAAAGATGTTATCTATAATGAATACATAATAATAATATTTATAGGTATTTTTGGTTGAACTTTGAAGAGCCACTCCATTGTTTTGTTTTTGGAAATTGACAGCTTTGTTTAGTATACCTTTATCTTTTTTTATAAAATAGGATGGCAAAGAAACAAGTGGGATATATGTATGCTGTGCATTTATTAATCAGTTCATATAGGTATATTGATGGTGTCCTCTTACTTAGTCTGAAATGAATGCTGATAAAATCACTTCTTCATGTCTAAGTTAAGATGGTGTTAAAATTTACATGCTTTAAGGCATTCTGCCAAAATTTCTACATGTGTAGCCTGCGGGTGAGATATACACAAAGGGCTCTTAATAATTTGAGGGTACTTTATAACAACGGTTTCAGGATATTGTTGAAGCTGCCGCGACTCTGGAGCGCACCAGGTATGTTCGCCGAAGTCCAAACAGACAGCTTCCATGCTATCATCCAAAAACGTACAGCCTTCCTGATGACACGCGGTCGCGGCAGCACCAACAGCATCTTGCGCGTCGTCGCCGACCGGCTTGATTGCCCGATACAGCAGCACTGGATGCAGTTGCACATCTTGTCCGCAGTCCGGTAAAAGCTACTCCTATCATTGTTAGCATTTATCTTAACTATAATTATGATGAGTTTTTATTTTTATGTTTCACTAACCATTGTTTGTGAGATTAAAATTGTTACTAACATTTATATGGACTAGGGTCTGAAATAAAAAAGTTTCAATTTCAATTTCGATTTAAAGGATATAAAAAATGAACAGTCTATAACATTATTTAAAAAATATATTTAGTCAAAAAATGAATGGTGCTTAATAGTGATAAACATATCTTGGACATGTCATCACAAAACCATCACAATATAGTAAAGAACTAAGACAGAAATGCACTTGAAAAGGCCACATGTGTTTTTTTTCACTCTTAACTGAATAAGAAATGAAGAATAACTTTTCTCATAGGTGGTGTATACATTATACCACTAACACTGTGGTTTTAGGCAAGTTAACATGCAGGTAAACTTTGTGATAGTGTCCGTTTTGGCAACATCAGTCCTAAGAGCTTCCATGCTAGTCTGGGAGCAAAGAAAAGACATACCTCTTATTCATAAACACTCTATAGGCTTCTGCTGACTTAGCAATTGTTTGTCCTTATCGGTGAAAGTTAAATGTCAAAGAGACAGATAAGGACAAACAATTGCTAAGTTAGCAGAAGCCTACAGAGCGTTTATGAATAAGAGGGATAGAATATACCAGTTGCTTCTCTTCCCGCACATATGGTAAAAGCCCATTGAGGAAGTCATGTTACAGGTGATGCGGCAGGCAACCCATCTCTATGTTAATTCCCCTTTCCACCTAATCTCCCACAATCGTGCTAAACATGGCCTTTAGGTGTTGTTTCCTTAGGCTCAGTCTACCCCGTATGAGATAAAGTTGTGATTTATGTATATATGAGTCCTGCGAGATTCAAAGATTGTTGCTCAATTTTGCCCATCAGAGACTGATATTTGACCTTTTTAAGGTATTGTATGCTAATACTGGCACAATGCTACATTGTTATGAATCAGAACAAAATGCTAGTGCAAATTTAAACTCATTCAGACAAAGTGAACCCATGTAACATGAGATTTATTCTAGTGATAAATACACCTCACAAACATCGGAAATTTTTCTCTCCAGTTTTTTTCTTATCTTAGCGTTTAGCTATGCTGCTACAAAATGAATCAGTTTTGTTTTTTATTTACGAGGGATTAATTTTAAAATATATATAATTTTTAATAACTTCAATTGATTTTGTACAATATTGTAAATGTAGCAAGGTCGAATATTTGTGTACATTTATGTGGTCACTATATGCACTATGCCTGGAAAAGGGTCAAATAAAAACTGACAAACTGGCAGAAAACTTTGACATCTACAAGGAATTATCAGTATTATTATATAAAAACAAAAACATTGCAAGAACCGATTACTTCAGATCAAAAATTTACTAACAATCAATGCAGCCCAGGGTCTGGCCACAATCAGGGTACTGTGCAGTGTTGCAATAAATTTGAGCAAGTTTACCCTACCTGTTATCGCCCTCATTGTACGGAACAATATCGCATTCAGACATGGTGTAAAATCGCGAAGACTTAGCGCGACCCGCGGCGCATCGCGAGACAGACGGGAGACTACTGCCGAGGCGACGGGCAAATGCGAGCTGGACCGCTACGCAACAGAGGCCGCGGACGTCAAAATATTGCACCCCTCTATCACATCACATGCGCATTTGCATCCACCCCGACTCGCCAGATATACATAGCAATATAACT
Organism: Pandemis corylana; assembly: GCA_949127965.1. Lineage (NCBI taxonomy): Eukaryota > Metazoa > Arthropoda > Insecta > Lepidoptera > Tortricidae > Pandemis > Pandemis corylana. The sequence continues at coordinate 25,312,488 of OX421850.1, forward strand.
AAGAAATATAAAATGGCCTCCACATCACATCTGGCAGTAATGATTGATGATTTAAGATAAAAACGTAAATAAATATACTCACATGCTTGTTGGAAATCCTTAGGTAGGCACTATAACAATCACTGCAGGTGGGTTAACTAGTTCTTGTCAAAAATAGAAAAACACATTGTCCTTTGCATCATATCTTTTAAATCTATGATGGAATGCCAACGAGAGCATTGTGGAATCTTATAGTCCAAAATTACATCAAACACTTGCTACTTTTAATAAAAAAGTACATCGACCAACAAACAAAGTGACCACTATGCAAGTCTCGTCTTCATTGAACACCAACGAGATTAGCTATGCAGTGTCTAGTCTATGCACTACACAAAATCAATCGTTACTACATCAGCACCAGTAACACCTTCAACAATACACAGTTTAATCACTGAACTAGCGAAATTTGGCTTTCTGAAGAACAAATTGATTTTTGTTTCATTAGCAAAATTTTCCATTTTCCATGAATCACAAATGTAAATGTAACCAGACTAGTGTTGTCTATGACTGATTTACCTGACCATAAAGTCGTAGAACTCCGCTCCACAGAGCTGAAATTTACAATTTTTTACATGGGGTCAAGAAATCAAGAGAAATAAATTTCTTTGTTTTTAATCTTTTATTTAGAAATGAGCTTATACCAATGAATGATAATTTACTATTGTTGATTCCTGATCACTTCAATTTTACTCCATCCACGACAAAGCCGTTGCCGTTCACGGGAACGGAAGGACAGCCCTATAAATCGCCGTCACCGTGTAATACCAGCCCTTATACTCCGAAGTTCGTATCATGCCGTCTCGCTCACACTAATGGTCATTAATTTGTGAGTGAGAGGGATGGTGTTATACGAACTTTGAAAATCGAATTTCAGAGTAGGCCCCCAGCAGTCCGAAATTCGAAATTCGAAGTTTGTAACATACCGTCTCTTTCTTTAAGGATGCCAGATGGGTGAGAGTGAAATATTGAATGAGGGAGTGTCGAACCAGTCGAGAAAACTGACATTTACGTTTTATAAAACAGTGTAGCTTTCTTCTACAAAAGAAGGATTACAAAATCGTACTTTCGTGTAAATACCTTTGTATCGTAGATCATACCGGAGTCGAAATTATCGTCCATGGATACGTCATATACGATAATTATTAACATACGTCTGGCCTTATGCTCCGAAATTCGATTTTCGAACTTCGTGTCATACCGTCTCTTTCACTCTCATATTAATGACTGTTAGTGTGCGCGGAACGGAACGAAACGAACTTCGAAAATCGAATTTCGGAGTAGCCCCTCTGTCTGGCTGGCATCCCTGTCAAAAATACGATTGTGGCGCCCTCAAGTAGTTCAATTCTACTCTATCTGCTTTCTGGTCAAGCTCACAGGCTCTAAAATCCCAGTCGTCAAGTCAGTCAAATAAACCAAGTTTAGAAAACAATGTCAAATTAAAATAAAGCAAAAACATCACGTATTGTAAAAATGTAAAAATACCCGAAATTAACCATAACATCTATACATTTTGTAACTTATTATTAATGTTTGATATTCTGCGTAGAATATAATTAACATTATGTGGTGTTATATTACATCCGTATAGTTATATGCTTTCTGAAAATTGATAGTGAGCAATGGATGCTCCGGTATCTCCGAGGGTTGATGCTGATATCAATGATGTGTTTTTCCTTAAAATTGAAGACACAGCATATCCACAAAAGAAGCGCACCGTCATAAAGTACACCAAGCTGCCGGACTTCGACTATGATTCAAAGGGTACGTAATAAAGATGTTGGTAGTGAAATTCCTGTCTTGAAACTGTTTTCGTCGTCGTTGCGTGCTTATTTGGTTTTAAAGCTTAAAAAAAGCAATTATGTAGTATTACGTGGAGATTTGAGTAATAGTTTAGTTGATATATTACAGTATCATGGCCTAAACACGGCAGCTACACTTTACAACCAAGACTTCGACGAATTATTGAGCTAGATGACGCGCAACAGCAGACAACTCGATCTCTTAAAACCAGTACAATGGCTCAGTCAAAGACAAATTCTACTAGTCACACGAAACGGAAAACAGTGACTATTTGTGAAAAAGAAGACAACAGTCTTTCTCAAAATCAAGGTTTGTAAACACATAGTTTTGTTATATGCATTTCAACAATTTAATTTATTAAACTGTTTCATGGTAAATTTCGAACTGAAAAATAAAATTGTACTGATTTTTTCTTTGTTATTGGATAACTACAGTAATCAGCGTTATAACCTGAAAAGATAAAGCGATATGAGTAAATCAGCCAAGGTTATTCTGCATATCAGTGAACTGCACTACATGTTAACCTTAGGAAACTTTTGAATAAGTTGTGTTAGCTATAAGCAGTAGGGCTAGGTAATCTCAGTGATAATCTGCTTCAACTTGGGTTGTCGTCACCAAAGTTGTTGAAGAAAGACTGAAAATCTCAATATTTTTGATAAATTAGGTTATGTCTGGAGACACAAACCTCCAAACAAGTCTGGGTAGTTGGATAGCAACACTCCTATGTACAGTCAAGGCCATAAATATTGATACAACCATCATGTCAAATTATATGTGTCACTGACCTTATTGGTTGTGGCGTAAAGGTAGGCTCTGTCTACCCCGTAAGGGATGAAGACGTGATTTGTGTGTGTGTGTGTGTGTGTGTAAAGGTGTAGAGATGTTTTTGATGCTTGGTAACATACATACATTTATGCCGTTGACTGTACATAGCAGTCACAAACCGGGATCCTGACTGTAAAATATGTGGTACCAACCAAAAATCTTAATTTCTGAATCTCAGGTGTAGAATAATTAAAATTGAGTTTTCCAGTATGAGTAAACAATTATTTAATTTTTTTTAAGATTCCATACCTCTAAAGGAAAAAAGGAACCCTTATAAGATCACTTTGTTGTCCGTCTGTGTGTCTGTCAGTCAAGACCCTTTTTCTGCGGAACATGTTGAAATTTAAAATTGAAATTGATACCAAATACTAAGGTCTCTTGGAGCTGTGAAAAGAATGAACCCTCTGAGTCAACTCAATTAAAAGATACAGTAATTGGAAAAGGTGTTTCCATATGTGGTCTTTAGGTCTTGTTTCCTTAGGCTCTGTCTACCCCGTAAGCGATAAAGACGTGATTTATGTATGTATGCATGTACATTTCCATACACAAATGCCGCATGCACAAATTGCTGAGATCGAAAAACCTATGGGGTACTTCCAGCTGTCCTAGAAATTTGAAATTTGGTAAGAAGGTAGCTCTTATAGCACAACTAATCAAATAAGTCTAAAAGTCTAGTTTGTTTTTTTAATGTCTGTCGGTCAATGTAAGTAACCAATAATAAATGACCTCATACTGCATACATTTTGCTTAAGAGCAGGGCTCTGCTAACACTGACTTTTATAATAACTTGGTGAATTTGTAGTAACCTTCGGTGCGCGAGTCGCGAGCGAGCTGATCTTTTGAGAGGATAGGGGCGATTGTGAGGAGGTGGACCATCAACCACCTCTCGCATCCTTAAAGGAACACTTGGCCTTTTTAGTGGTTTTGTTACTAAGTTCCAGCAGCTCTTTTATCAGTGGTTTGGGATAAAAAGAGAGACATTCTATGTTATATTAAAGGTCTACATTATAGGTTTTTGTAATGCTCTATTTCCATGCGTATTGTCGGAATTTTGAGGTAGGATTGAATTTCATAAGTAAACCAAGGCCCCACCTGTGATATTGATATCTTTCAGGATGTTATTTTGAGCCCTTCGTAGACATCACATCGTTTGTGGATCACATTTGGATTCCGTAGATGCACATTACAGTACCTGGTGATAAAGAATGGACATTGGTCTTTGGAAAGAGAGTCTCCTAATTTTGGCCTTGTAGAACGTTGTTACACACGACATATGTGATGTTTGTCAATCGTTGTCCAAAATATATAAATATAGAGTTGTTCAAACCCCCCCAAACTTTAAATTGTATGATGGCATCTTTAGGAAAAATAGGGTATCTTTTAGACGGTCAGTCCTGCGAAATTATTTGGAACTAGCTTTTGCCCGCTACTTGTCTGCGTGGAATCGGCATTTTGGGTAACTTGACGGAAACGCTCAATTAGAACATAAATTACATTATACTTAGGGTATCGCATCTTCGTCGTATATTTCAACCCACCTTTCACATCTTTAAAGGATGATTTCAGCAAACAAAAACTATGCAATGTCCTTCCCTGGGACCACTACTATATCCATACCAAATTTTGCTTAAATTGGTTCAGGAGTTTAAGCGTGAAGAGGTAACAGACAGATGCACTTTCACAAAATGTGATACAATATTTTTATGGATTTCCATAAAAATCTCCGATATTCAGCTTCGTATTCAAGCATCAATTACCCAGTTATTTTCAACATTTTATTCGTTAGATCGTTAGTATTCTAAGTGACCTTTACGCCATTTCACCCCCTAAAGATATATTTATAAGCTAGCTTACAAGCTTTCACTTCCATTCCTATTATTATATCAATCATAAAAGGAACACATGTGCTAAATTTCTGCTTGCGAGGTCTATGGGGTTAGGATGTGCATCAGCCATATTAATCGTCAACCGCCAGCCATATTAACCGTCAGTTCTTTAAAAAAACGCTTAAACACAAAAGTCTAAATATAAAGTTTCATGCTTGTATGTACTATCAAACATCACAAAACTTCTATACAAATTTTCAACCCATTGCTAATTTACGGTTTAGTTGTGCTATAAGAGCTACCCACATACAAAATTTCTAATTTCTAGGACAACTGGAACTAGAGGTACCTAACTTACCCCACATTGTTTGGGAGCACGGCTATTTTTATAGAACACCCTTTACCCTTTCTAATCCTGTATCTTGTGATTGCCTTGATTTAGAAGGTTGGTTTTTTTCTTATCTCCAAATGACTGCAGACACAATTAAGTTCTTTAATTTCAACTTTATACCTTTATGCGGTCCTGAAAAAAGATTCTTGACAAATAGATTGACGAATGGATAGGCGGACAACTAAGTAATCCTATCTTTTTGAGTTACGGAACCCGGAAAATAGATACTTCATGTTAATCCAGTTCAAGATTGTTTGCAAACTAGTTTTCACTGAATGTACTATCATTTTATCCATATTTATTGAGCCGTTTTTCAAAAGTGTAATTTACAGAGTTCTGTTTCAGCCTATTTGGCTTGAGGAACTCTGAAAATGGTAGAATGCTAATAAATTCTTATTCAAGATGGTTGCCATATCACTTCACTATCACTACATAGTATAAAATAAAGTCGCTTTCTCTGTCCCTATGTCCCTATGTATGCTTATATCTTCAAAACTACACAACGCATTTTGATGCGGTTTTTTTAATAGAGTGATTCAAGAGGAAGGTTTTTATGTATAATTCTACGCAGACGAAGTCGCGGGCAGAAGCTAGTATTTAATAAATTGAAGTCAAATAAATGCGTGTAAAAAGGATTAAGATGACAAATACCTGGATACACAGTGATATTTTCACTTAACCAAATTCAGGCTATTTTAATAGAACATACAAATGATTCTATCTAGGGAGGATTCCATTTTGTACCTCTGTGAATGAGTGTTATATTTGAATAGATTAGTATTCCCAGCTTGGAAGGGCAGTTTGATGTGGTGCTGTACACTTATTTTTAGACTATCATTATGTAGGTCTTTTTCATATGATGGTATCGTTTTGTAAACTTCTACTGTTCATCAGTTTGGACTGAGAAAATATTTAATAAATCTACCGCAAATGTCCCCAAAAATGAGGAACATGTTATACAGAGAAGTACTTCTCGATTAACATCCAGTCCATTCAGATGTAAGTATGAACAACAATTGAGTCTATGCTTTATATTCAACATGGTAACTTGATGCATTTATCTTTATTATTTGCAGATGCTCGCGATTCCAAGCAAAGTGCCAAATCAAACAATCTCTTGACTAAGAAAGATAACAGTGTTCCTAAATTGAGTCTTAGCAATAAACCATCATCTAATAATCGCTCATTACCTGATAGCACGCGGACTAGAAGTACCAGAGACAGAGGTTTGCAAGATCATTGGTTTATCATCATTTCACAAATGCATCATTACATTAATTCAATAGTATTATTAAAGTTCTCGTGAAACAATTAAATTAACTAAAAATCAAACTGCTATTTCACAATTATAAGCGAGTTCTGAGACAGACCGATATAGTTTCATTATTCTGGAATTATAATCGTGAGCTAGCTGTTTAGTTTTTACCCGACTGCGCCAGAAGAAGGGTTATTTAGTTAATATTTCACAAAATCATTCATCAAAAATAATTTGATTATGTGACTAAAAAAAGAGGATTTTATTTTGAACTTCACTGTGCATTGTATTTATTTCAGAAGTACCAAGAAACTCCAAGTCTACGCACAACAGTCATAAGATAAACGCAAGCAAAAATATAGCAAATCCAAGTGTGAGTGAAAAAGAAATATCATTGTTGAACAAAAAATTACTTGAGGATTATACTCCTAAACCGCCTTCAGAAAAGAACCGTGCTACTAAAACATGTCCTCAAAGCAGAACTAAGATTGAATTGTTAAAGGATATCAAAACGAATACTAGGCCTATCACTGTAATACATGTGCCACTTGATCATCAATTTTTCAACAAGAAATTAGAATTAGAAGAGTCAATTTCAGACAGTACCATATGTCGCACAGATGGTCATGGTCATATAGATGGTAGCACTGATATGGGTACTGATGTACATCCTAAAGATGCAAATGTGGAAACAACTCCATTACCAATGCTGGTGAATCAAGCAACTGAAACATCAAATAGTCAATTCAATGATGTTTGTAATCTCCAGGATAGTGCTATTCAAACAGAAGGAGTAAAAGACGTCTTCGATAAGCTTGATATACCAAATGTTACATTAACAAAGGATAAGAGTAATTTCCCCAAAGAAGATTTAGTCAGTTTATGTAGTCATTCTTTGCCGAATCTTCAAACGCCTATGACACCATCATTTAAAATAAGTCCTGAAGAAGAAAATAACGTCGATCATCATGCCTTTGTCAACAGCAAGTCCTTTATAATCGGTCGAGCCACTGTAACATATACGACCAAGCAAAAAATTAATTTCCATGTTGTCGGTAGCAGCGACGACGGCCTATCTAATCAATCGCCTAGTCCATTAGCTTACCCTTTGAATGTAGTATCCGTCTTTAAAAAGAAGTTGAATAATGTTGAGATCTCTGAGAGCTCCGAAGAAGATAATTTTAGAAACGAAAAAAATAAACATATTGGTCTATGTAGCAATCTACGTGAGCTCCAAGCTCTCGACTGCTCGTATATCTTAAAAAATACTAAATTAGTAAAGCCATCCGACTTGATAAGTACTATAAGTGTCAATAGTGGCTTGTTACAAAACGACTACATTTGCGAACAGTTTCAAAGAGAACTACATTTTATTGATTCTTTTTTCGAATCCTTACAATATTTAGAAAGTTGTTCTTTATCTGAAAAATGCTTTCCTCTTGAGAAACCTGAAACCTGGATTAGCAAAACCGGATTGGACTTTAAAAATTCGGAGTATAACTCCTTCTTGTCCAAGCTTGAAAATGGAGCTAACACACTGACGCATGTTGACGATATCGAAACAATGGCCTCGAAAAGTCTTTGTCTGGTGAGTGCTATTCGTAATACTAGTAAATATTTTGACAAAATGACTACACACACACACACACACAACAATCCGTTCTGTAAATTGAGTCATTACTTTATCATGTGTACCTAGGTAATGACACTGCTGTAAATATTTTTAGTCTGCACTATAATTTAAATAATGACATTATTTCACATTTTCAGCTTAATTTACTTATCCGAGATGAACAAAGGCGAGCCAAGAATCTTCTTTTTGTATTAAAAATGCGAGAAGATGCTTTAAAAGATTTCACTAAGAGTCAGATTATTTGGTTAGAAAATAAGAAGAAACAGGAAAATACAGACGTGTCGACGTTGAAGAAAAAACAACGCGGTGCATTATTGAAACTGCAGCATGAATGTGGCGAAATGCATAGAATGCGCAAAGCTTTGCTGACGCTGTCGGAGAAGCGCAAGGCGGCTCTAATGAAAACAAGGAGTAACATAGAATTAAAATTAAAGAACAACGTCGATGTAGATCAGATACTCTTAGGAAAAAAGAAGCTGAAGAGAAACACATCTGCGGATCGAAATGTAGCTCCTCTCAAATGTTTTGATTTGTCTAGCAGTGGGTGTGATGAGAGTGTATCACCTAAGCACAAACCGGAAAAACTGTCTCATCAAGAGCTCCCGCCCAAGATTTCATCGGCTGAGAAGTCCATTCAGACAGGGGACAGTGTCTTGGAGACTCCAGTTTTTGTTGATCAAATGACTGACACGGCCGCAGAAAACTTTGTCGCAGTTGACGGTAGCTATTTGAACATTCTCTTCCAGAGCCTTTCATTGCCGCAAATATTCAGCAGCGGAAAACAATACGAAGTGAATGAGGAAGCTTTGAGAAATATTGTAAATTCATCTAATAACTCTCATCACAAAGGTCTTTGTGATGATGATGTTGTCGAAAATTTCATAGATAAAATTAAAAATAGAGAATCCGACAGATCTACCTCTCCATCTACAGCGCACAGTCTTGTGGACGAGTACGATCAGTACTACAAAGGTCTTAGCGACGGTGGAAAGTCGCCTGTAGATTCCCCTGATACAAAGTTCCATAATCAAAGCTCCGTGTTCGAAATCAAAGATACATATGTTCAAGCATCTGATGTTAAATTGGATCATTGTGAAAAAAGTAGTGGACAGAGTGCAGTAATGATGGCTAGCGGTAGCGATGAGACTGTGTTGAACCGATATGACTTCGAACAGGGTTGTGCATGCGAGGTCTTGTCTATTTCTGTAGAGACGCAGTCAGTAAAGGGCAGGGATGTGGTGGAAGCCTTAAACCAGGCTGGACCTCTGCCCGTGCCGCCGGGCGCTGCTGCCTCGCCCGAGCCTCCTAGCTCTGACGGGCCAGAATCAATGTCTACGAGTTCAGGTAAGCTTTGGTTACCGAACATCTCTTAATCTGAAATGTAGAAGAATCCGCCATTCAACTATTCGAAGGCGAAGGCGGAATAGAGATACAATATTATTGCTTCCATTGACGTTCCAAAAGTTAAAATCTATCTATTATTTAAAAATGAATTGTTTTTCGTTTGCCTCGCTAAAACTTGGGAATGACTGTATCGGTTTGAATATATTTGGTTTTGAAACATTTGTGCAAGTCCAGGGAGTGAAACAGTGAGAAAACATTTTAAAAAAGCAAAGACGGGGGTGAAGCCGCGGGCAACAGCTAATAATAGGGATACACTCGCAGCATCACGAGATATTATGGAAAAACATTATTGTAAATTATAATTACAGAGAGCAGTAGTTCGAGCAGTACGTCGCTATGCCCGAATGTGTCTTCCGTATCTACGCTTGCACCGGGCCACAGCGAGGCAGAAGAGTTACGTCGCCAGCAATTGGCGATAGAGAGAGAGGTACAACTCTACTCCTCTTTTGTCTGGGGTTTCTCGATTGACAGCTTACAGCAGCGATAGTAGCTAAGCAATCGAAAGTTACTTAATGATCTTCACATAACTATTTGCTAGAGTACTTCTAATAGCGTAGCCATATTATTTTTAGGCTCTTCGATTTGTCGTTACCGTCTGTTAAAACTTACCATTGTGCAAGAAGCTAATTTGAGAACAGTTGGATATTTTTGTCAATCCAAGAGTTTTTGGCCAACGTAAGCTGTACCATAGATCGCTATGTTATTTGGTCGAAGGCATGGTTCTTTATCTGCCCTTTCGATGAAATTTAAAACTATTGTACATATACCTTTTTCAGATAAAAGCGTTAGAACAACAACAATGTCAGCTTTTAGCGGTTCGTGAGATACCGGACAAACCCCCGCCTCCCTACACACCGCCTCACAGCCAGACGAACAAATCGCCACGGCCATTCCTCCTGGACGAAGCTGTCGAACACAAAATAAAAAAATATGTCGCGCACGGAGAGCCCCTGACTGTCGACCCCACCGATCCATTCGAAGTATTCATAAAGGACATTTGCGAAGAATCTCTGAAAAGGCAAAGAATGGAACTTAGTGACGAGCCGTGGGAAGCGTGTAACTTGTTGCCACATAAACAGAAAGCGAGCCAGAAGAAACTTGGTATAAAAACAATTGCAGAAGTTAAGGATCTACTCTCTGGTGTTCCTCCGACGGTTGTCTCGGGTAAGAGTCTTTTTTTTGCATTTTACAGAGACTGGAGTAATAACGCGCCCTAATTTTTACATGCTGGGATTTCCTAGTTCTGACGATAATAAATTTGACCAGGTTGTAATATAGGCATAAACTACGAGGTACAAGTAATTTTTATTATTATGTGAATAAAATTTGACGATTTTGATTAAAAAAAAATTAATGTTAAATCTACTTATAGATGACGGAGTTCCGAGGCAACAAACATTTAAAAACGAATTTCAAGTATGTTATAAAGAATGACATATTTCTTTCGTCAGGTGTCGGCGCTCGGCGATCGGATCACATCGACGACATACTGTTTGCGGAGTGGCGGCGCTGTGAGCCGGAGTGGACGGCTCTGCACGCAGACGAAGCCACTGTCAAAAACCAAGTGTTCGAGAGCTCTTTCCAGAAAGTTCTCAACGACACCATCGACCAATACAAAAAAACGGTCCTCGGACTAATAGACCACAAATACGTCCCAGTGCAGAAACCAAGTCGAAAAAAAGAAAAGGAATACAAAAATACCTGAACCAGTGAAATCACGGAAACCCCGTGAGTGTTGTTAAGGTTCAATTTGGAAAATCGTGATCTAAATTGAATATGTTATTGTATGATAAATTATTACCAGGTTAACAGTGGATTATTGTATTTATAGTGTATTCACAGTATCGTAACGAAATGTATTTACGCTTAACATATTTAGGGAAAAAAAGAGTCATTATTACATTATTTGCAGTGCAAAAATACGTTATACTTATTTACTCGCCACCTTGGTTGGATCTGAAATACACCTTCGTGGTCAGATGAGCCTACAGACCACTTAGCCCACAAGTAGCCTACTTTGTTTTTTTCGTGGATGTAGATGAATTGCGATACGCAGAATAACATACATTAATTATCCAAAACGCTTTAACATTATTTTGTTTAGGGTGCGGCGCGCACTAAGCCGCGAATATATTGGTTTTACCTTAAAAATCTTTGCGATTCTCGTTACCTTCTCAGCCTATTGCTCGTGTTGCTCGAGACATTGAAGGAACGAGCCAGCGGGCTCACCTAACTGAGAAAGTGGGTCAGGTCACCCACAGAAAAACGAATACGGTCAACTCAGCCCGCGGGCTATGTTCATGTAACAACCACCAATTTTTATTAAATAATTCTAAATCTCCTGCCACCAATTAATGGTTTTAATTTATTTCCAATGATTGGCTGTTGTTTTTATTTAGATTCTGTAGCCAAAATGACAAAAATGAAACCCTTATATGTTACTTATATCTTACCATTTCGACCTGTCCGTTTGTTGTATGTTCGCACGTCACAGGCATTTAAACTCTGAAACTGTAAAAGCAAATTAAATTTTGAAGAGAGAAAGGTTTCCTATATCGCTACTTTTTTCGATAGGGTCAATATATGAAAAAAAGAGGTGCACTGCACTACATTTTAACCGCAGCGGTTTTTTATGGAGATGAATGAATCTGTGCTTATAGAATCGTTACTGAATGATCGTCCATGAGTCAAAGAAATGTACCTAGTCAGTAAGAAAGCTGAAATTTAGTCTAAAGGTTTTTTGTAGAGAAGTAAAAAATACTTTATCGGTACGATTTTTCTATGGTCATAAAATATGTATCAGCGGCTTAGCTGTCTTGTTGGTGACCATTTATAACTTCATTTCGACTTCAGAACTCCTCAATATGTCGTGATCCACCATGTATTTATGGGTATTGTATGTAAATTTGGCTTTAGCACTTTTGACATTCAATTAATTTGCTTTTTATGCCACTGTGCAAGTTTTTCGCATAACAAGTCATACTGTCACAATGAAAAATGACAAATCAATAGGACAAGGTTCTACAGGTGCCCATAATTGGCTGCCTTTGAAAGTAAAGTAGACTTAATAATTAGGCGAACTAACTTGACAGTTCATTGCACACGAATGTTGCCACAGTTTCGCTAGCGCTGTTAATATCGATATTAATATCGATATGTCATTGGTCTGCTCGGAGCAATTCAATTAGTACCAGTGATTGCGAATCTTTCGTAACGTTGTTGAGTTGTAGTCTTTGTTGTTACTTGTTTTATTGATAGAATTATATCGACATAAACCACTCACAATTTTTTTTCCTATATCTGGTAGCATTTTCAGCTTTCAAAATAGTTCGCCTAATTATGGAGTCTACAGTGTTGAATGACACTGGAGTCATTCTTATCAGAGGAGCAGAATATTTTTTTTACAAAAAGACGAATTTGCAGCAGATTGAATTACTTATTTAACTGCCTATTATTCGTTTTTTATTACGTCTGAGGATTATCTGAGCCGGTCGAGAACGATACGTAAAAATATCGAAAAATGGGTCGACAGTTATTTCCTTCAACTCATTATCTGTGGATCTCATTTACTTAAACAAACAATTCTTGTACCTATATGTATATGTCGCAGGGATGATAAAAGTAGAAATTTTACCAAATCCCTCAGCGAAAAAATGAAATCCCGGCAGATGTTAAAATAATTACGCGCTGGATCATTCCCCTTGCACATTCAGTGATTTGATCAAGTCTCCAAGCTGTTTTTGGAAAATGAAGGAATGATAGCAATGGCTTCTGTATTTCTTGCTTGGGAGCTTGTTTTTTTTTTATATATGAATAGGAAGGCAAACGAGCAAGTGGGTCACCTGATGGTAAGTGATCACCACTGCCCATAGACACCCGCAACCCCGGTGGGATTGCAGATGCGTTGCCAACCTAGAGGACTAAGATGAAATGCCTCTTGTGCCCGTAATTTCCCCGGCTGTCTGATTTATTTTCTTTAAAACAGATATTACACTAAACAATGTTAAGTTTTTCGCCGCCACATCAAATACAAGAGACGTCACCCATAAGCCAGACTTCATTGCGATGCCTTAAGTTGAACCTAAAACCAACTGTACTAAGGTTGCTTTTGCATTGAAGTAATGGACGTTAATATAGGATGTTGGCGTTAAAGCTGCGATGCTTATACATATTATGAGTCGTTGGCGTCGAAAAGGTTAACTGAGAAAATTTACGAATAAACAAAAAATCCATGTTTACAACGTGAAAATAAGGGTAAAATATTTTTCATCACACTTGCTCGTAAACGGTATCAAAACATACAGGTTAACTTGGCCGTAACGCCCCATATAAAACCCTTGGGCTTTTTTCTTGCCATGAAACCCTAGGACGGTAAGTTACGCCCGCGCCCGTTACCCCGCAGCGCACAGCAGCCCGCCACTGCCTCGACAACAGCCCCCCCGGCATCCGCGCGACGCGGCCCCCCATGGTATCCCGCCTGGACAAACGCGGTTTTTCTGCCCTATAATTTTATTTATTTACTCGCAAATGTGATGAAAAACATTGTATGTCTCACGGGCGGTACGGGAATTACGAACCTCGACTCAGAAAGCCCTCAGTCTTCCACTTCGGGCTTCTAATAGAGCCTCGATCGTAATTCCTTACTTACCGCCCTTAATACACAATGTACAGTCAGCGTCATATAGTATGAAACATCCAAGGTAACCAAAAAGTTCGGCGCGCCTTGCTATTTCTATGGTGTACCGAACTATTTGGCTGCCTTGAATGCTTCAAACTATATGACGCTGACTATACTATTCTAAGTATATGGCATACGTGTAACTATTCGTTGAAATGTATTAGGATTTTACGCCCTTTAATATTGTAGATGTAATGGCTGCCTCCTGAAATGCAATAATATATTATTATTAGTTAGATTATTATATTTCACATTACTATAATATTTGCTCGTTATAAATGTTACCATTGACTATCACATTCAAAGCTGAGATTGAAGGGGTAAAATTTTCCGATTGGCAGTTCCATCGTTGTGCACGTTCTCTATTGGTAGATGATCAAAGTACCTATACGATGTCAGAGTGAATCTGAAGCCCCCTGCTGAAATATTTCTAAGACACCTTGTATAGTATAATGCTTCGGTTCTTTTAGTCACAAAACAAGTATGTATTTGTAAAAATGGTCAATAATCAAGCCAATTTTATTGTTCAGTAGGCTATTTCTTTGAGGTATGTTCCTGTTGAGAATCGGGCGAAAATAAAAGGAAAAATAAATTATGAACGGTACTATTCTATTAGTGCATTTGTAATCTACAGTCCAAGGAAGTTGAGTCGGCCAGTAATTCAAGGTTGTAAATTCGGTGTGTAGTTGTCATCAGATACACCGGAGCTGCGTAACTAACTATGCATAAGCATGCATGCTTAAAAATATATCAACATGGCCGTACTGTCTACCGCGTATAAGCGAGTGTTTCGATATGTTTGAGTACATAGAGGACCCCGAAATATCTCATTTTTTGCAAGTACTTTGTTTGCAATTACGATATCAAAGACATAGGTTCCTGAAATATAACATTAAGCACAAAATTGCAGGAGGTTGAAAACGGCCTGGACGGCTACGAGAAAGGATGGTACGGCCGTGCCTTTGTTCTACTAGACTTGTCGGATTGAATCAAAACAGTGGCCTTAGAAATGGGATAAACTCAGTTGAAATTGTAAAGACAATGTAGGTGTTGTTTCAGATGCAATGGCGAATTTTATCGTATTTAAATTTTTTGGCTGCAGCGAATACCTTTTTGTTTCTTGTGACGGCCCTAATTACGAAGATGTAATAATATATAAATTACTTGCTGTTTCCCGCGACTTATTTCAGCTAAAACCAATTATGTGGCCAGGCTAAACAACCAACATTCATTCATTTAGACAACATTCATTTAGAGTTGAAACGCTAAGCTTGTCTGTGTAGTCTGGTGTTACTGTTTCGGCGTAAGTACTTATTGTTTAGACTAAGATGTAGGTAGGTACTTAACTGACCTTTAAAGTCGAAACCAATGTAAAATGACAGTTTTATATAGGAATGCATTTATCATCCTATAGCAAACACAATGACGGTGATACAATACATTGATTGATTGATGATTTCTCTCATTTAGTTCTTCTGTTACGGTTTTCTCTCTTGTGAAATTATGTTATCTCTTTCTTGCCTATAATTAATGGTCAGTTAGGTATGTATTTTGTGGCTATCGATGGTATAACAAATCGACCAGTATCTGTCATTGGCGAATGTTAGTATTATTAAACTAGGTAATAATACCTAAGTATTAAGCACTGCTTCTATGTTGATTATTATATATTATGCAGCGCGCAGTGTAACTCAAAAATGATGGGAATAAAGTTGAATAAATTGCAGCTCAGTCAGACATTATTTTGTTTATTTATGAATATTTTTATTATAGTAGAGAAAATATCACATAGTTACTAAATTTAACACTGACTACTTAAATTATAAATACACATAATTAATTATTTTAATTCGAAAAAATAAAGCGATTCGTTAGAACTATTTCATGTGAATGCATACTAAATAATGTTCAATAATCGTGACTTTGTGACTAATGATTGTCACGCACCTTATCAACTCCGATGGCCTCGTTGTCTAACGTACACCACCGTACACGTATTCACCATTTTTTTTCTATCATTTTCTATCAAGCGGTATAGGATGAGTCTAGTAAGAGAGTGCATGTGCGTTGAACAATATGGCCTCGAACTGGTATCGCTTCAACTCGAGCCATCCGTACTCTAAGCCTACTGATCAACATCGTAACAGCATCGCCTCGCACAGGCTCGGCAACTCATTGCCACCACACTTTTGCCAGGCTGTGTTGACCAAGGGACGTCATCAGAGTGACGGTGATCCAACTACGGGTTGCCAACAATTAATGTTGTTTATGAAGTAAGCACAAAATAACTCAATTTATCATCACAATCACAATTATTGTGCCCAATGATGTTGATCATAAGTCCTCGTTTGTGCACGTGAATCAGCTCAGTTACTCAGTCCAAACTTTGAATTATAGTTAATGATGCGCTTCGTTAAATGCCAGAAGAATTCCTAATCTTACCTACATCTACAGTATTATATCGAAAAAACAAAAAAATATATATACATATAAAAGATTATACTTTTTACTATCTTCATAAAGATACTCAAGATTTAACCTTTTGAACAACAACTAACTAGATTCGAACTAAATAGCTTTATTATTTAGCCAAGCGTGGCGTTCAAACCCTGACACCAGACTACTTACTATAGTCTATTTTTTTATTCCGCGGACTAAAACGACAACCACAAAGGTAAAAATAATGTGACCAGCTTAAAACAAACAGTGCGGATCTTAGATTTCGGTTTGTGAATAGCCGATAAATATTAAATTATTTTAAGGTTCAAAATTATTATTTTAGGTAATGTTCAACGAAAATAAATAATCTATTTAATTAATTAATTTTCCCCTTAATAGCGGCCGTAAGGCTTGGCCAATAATCTACTTACATTTATCTTATTGGACACTCAAACATAAAAAAAAACAATGACGTATGTGACAATGACCCGACGCAATGCCATTTTGTTTTACGTATTCGTTACCAGAGATGTATAAGAGACCCTAAATAAAGTATCTGAAATACAAAATGCAAGATACTTTACAAAAAAGTATTTCAGATACAGATATAAATAATTTTCTAAAATAGTATCTGAAATACTAGATACAAAATACCTATCTTTCAAATACTTTTTAAAGATAAAATACTTTTATGTCACACCGGGCCAAAAAGTGACTTTTTTTGACATAAAATTATGTAAAGTACACGGGAGATAAAAAATAAAGCCCTCGATTGCATATTAAGACCCCTCGCCTCGCCAAACCTAAGGCCCCTAAGGGTAATATTTCGGTAGCCAGATTCTATCAACAAAATTTTTGATCGACGCTCTCCGTTCAGTTGCGTTCGGAAAGAAAATATTCAAAGTTTATTTTAGTAAAAGTATCTTAGAAAATATAGTATCTTCAAAATACTAAGATACCAGGAAAATATATCTAAATACAAGATACAAAATAAAAAAATTAAAAAGTATTTCAAATACAAGATATAAATACGTATTTTGTATCTTGTATCTGTATTTTAGATACATTTATCTAAGATACATCACATCTCTGTTCGTTACTTTACGTAAGGGTGGCACTCCACTTGGCGTTGCGTGTTCGCGTTGCGCTATTGGCATCTTCGTCGCGTACGCTAGAAACAATATAGTGCATCTCCTTCACTCGCGCAAATATTTGGATAAATACGCCAAATGGAGTGTCAGCCATACAGACAGTTCATCAACAAACATAAGTATTTACCTATAGTTAGCTTCGGTTGGTACCGGTTGTAGCACATCACTATTTATAAAATGTAAAAAGGGAACACATGAATTGTAATTTTAGTCTGCGGAATAAAAAAATAGACTCGTAAAAACTGTTGGGTCGTGTTTACATATTTTTGAGCATCTCTCTTATGGTCGACTGAACCCTATAAACATAATAGGTAGTGGGTACAACAACATTACGACAGCAACAAATATATGAAAATTGTGTTGAGTGAGGCTACGGAGGCGCTATGTAGTGCTATATTTCGAGGGTACAGACAGGTAAATTACAACACCCCTCTTTTTCTGTCGGGGATTAAAAACATGTTCAGTTACATAAAAAAGATATTTTAATATCAAAATGTAGAGTTTCAGTAGCTCTAATAGTGACTAGACATGTCATTTTCTTTTTCTGTACCCTTTATGTTTTCTTGCATTTATAATCAAGACCGGGCCAAAAAAAATAAAAGTAGGTACGCAGTAGGTAGTTCTAAACATATAAAAAATACATTCGTATCTCATAACATAAATCAATGGCCATTAAATACCCGGCCTCGGTCATCGCTTAATCGTGAAAAATTTTACTCGTATCATAAGACTAGTTAGTGGTTACTAACTTTTAAATAAATTATGTTACGCTAACATGAACTTAAATATCTCCGACGAAGATCTTCGATGATAACAATATCGCCCTAGTCGTACACCGCGCGATAATATAAATAAATACATGGTTCTGAATGAAACCAACGACGCATAAGCGTGTCACTTTTTTAAATCTTTTAAATCTTCCCGCGTACGTGGCGTATTATACCAAGAAATCTCGCACTTATTTCACTATTCCTAAAAAATCTTGTCTGTTCCACAGGCACTGACACTGGTATGCATAAATCGTAATCATCGGCTGTATATACCACATATCTCCTGCTGTTCAACGGCGGGCGGAACCATTCCTTTGGTACCACAATCATCACAGGCTTGAATGTGCCAAAGTTAGTCATCGGCTTTTAGGATGGATTCCAGCGGATTTGGCCCTTTTCTTCTAGGGTTAGAAATCTTGGTCGTTTCAGCTGAAAAAATAATAAAATGATATTGCAAATAATTATGTTCAACTGTCCGAAGTGGCCGAGATGATAGTTACCTCAAGTGGGACCCAGATTAAAGAACATGTGTCTATGTTATCATATACGTTATATCGAGGCCAATAACTGGTTTTGACTATGTTACTACAAACAGGTCCTTTAGTTTGAGTCACTTTACCGTATCAACATCACCTAAACATCAAAAAACTATTTCAACAAGACAAGATTTCATACATCTAATTATTAAAATCTGTTTTTAAAACTCACTCGTTTGTCCCAAAGAAGCCTGAGTTACTTCCAAACACGCCATCCACTCTGTAATACTGATTTTGGAGTCGTGGTTCACGTCGCAATATCTCGGCAGCTTGCGACCGCATCTCCTGAGTGGCTCCACGTTCGATATCAGCTGATGGAAAGACTTCCACTCCCGACGCTCAAGAGCTTTATTCTTATCTTTGTCCAACATCACATACGTCCACGTCGCTGCTTGTTCCTCTTTAGATGCACCCCATTTCACCATATCACTGGAAAAATAACCAACCAATTTTGTTCTAAAATTCTTTTAGGAAAGAAATATATCGATAAGAATTTGACTGCTTGCATACCCGGGGCCTGTTCCATTCGTGGTCGCTCCCATTTTCGTTATGAAGAATCTCATTAAGTCACGCAGGAAATTTGACTTCATCGGTTCCGGACAACCTGAGAGTTAGGATTTTGTATAATAGATGGCTTAGATAAATTACAATTAATAATTCAGACGATAAATGACGGTTCATTACATTTAATTTTCTAAACGAAATTCTATCCCACTTTTCCATACCAGTTTATATTGTAAGACTTTTGAGTTGAGCGTTTATGATAGTTGGGGTCTTACGACGGGCACAGTCGCCGGAAATGTTTCTAGCCCGTACAAATCGTGTACGACGATCGTACTTATACTGAGATTTTGCTTATTTGTCAGTAATGTATTAACCTCTCATAGGGCTAGCGTGTTGCGGAGCGGCATCACAGTCCGGGCGTCGGTCTTTGACTGAGGATCCGGGGATTGGCTTGCCAGTGTCCTGATGCACGCACCAGCAGTATCCCGTGGAGCGGTAGCACTGCGCACGCGCGTACCGGCCGTCACCAGTGCATTCGGGCACGTATAGCGCAGCCGCACCCGCCTTCTAGAATTAAAAGAAAACCTTTGCGTTTCAGGCCGTACATTGAACCTTAGGATAGTACTGTAGGATTAGGTAGTATAGGTCTTCGGGTTGGCTGGTAAGAGGCTACACACTAAGTTCACAAATCGAACGAATGATCGATTTGAGATTTTTTTTAGAACTGTGATGGGCCGCAGACCAGCCAGAACCGGGAACGAAATCACATCGTGTGGAATACTATAATTGTTGTATTTCTAATCACTGCATAGTATAAAACAAAGTCGCTTTCCGCTGTCTGTCTGTCCGTCCCTATGTACCTATTCTTTTATCTTTAAACTACATAACGGATTTTGATGTATTTGTTTAAAAACAGATAGAGTGATTCAAGAGGAAGGTTTATACATATGTATAATTCTACGCAGACGAAGTCGCAGGCAGGAGCTACTAATTCAATAAAACAGAGTAAGTATTATGTTTAATATGTTTTTTTGATGGTCGGCCCTCAGCCACCACAGTTAGGTTAGGAAATCTATAACGAACCCCGTACAGATAAAAGTGCCTCCTCAGGGCAGCTCTACAGTAGGTACTTACAGGAATTCCTGATTTGAATATAAATAGGTATATAACGGCGACATAGATACCACACATTTATAAATACCTACCTACCTACTTAAACAAAACGCGCGAAAATGAAATATTCATATCAAATGTCCTCAAAATCATTAGGTAAGTAGTTGTTTTCATGATCTCAAAATATACTTATACAGGTTGTCAAAGAACCATTTAACGATTTCTTTCATAAGGTTATCATATTAGGATATTATTATATAATACTAGCGGTTGCCCGCGACTCTGTCTGCGCAGAATTCGCTTACCGCTATCCCGCGGGAACTATGCAATTTTTCGGAATAAAAATTATCCTATGCCCTTCCCCGAGACTAATAATTTCATTAAAATCGGTTCAGCGGTTTAGGCGTGTAAGTGTAACAGACAGATAGACTCTGATAGATATCTGAGAACAACCGTATTGTCATTTAATCGCGTAATTGGGTGGGTGTTCAATATCTTTCAGCATCTAGACAGCTCCGTACCACCGTACAAATATTTTGGTTTTAGCTAAATTTTAGGCCAGAGCTCTATTGTAGGTATGCAAATTGTCCCGCCATCACCTTCTGGGTCTGTCTCGTCGTTGCTGGTTATTCTCCGGTAACCATTAAGTACAAATATAGCTCGATTAATAGAATAGGAATAAGTATGCTTTCCATTATCTGGAATGGCAAGAATTAAGTATATACCACAGCATTAGCTGGGCCAAGGGAGATGCATCAAATGCTAGAGCAAAATGATATACATACTGTTACCTAAGTGATTTTAAATTGACACCAGAAAAATCGCGCAATGAGCATTAAATGCATCACAATATGTTATAATAGGAAATATGCATTAAAAAAATATCACATTTCTTAATAAAATATGAAAATATCGTAAAAGAGATAACAAAATGTGAATTAAAAGTAATATCGGTCAAGAAATACGGAAAATATAAGAGCTTAGGAGTTTTAATCTTGTCGCCGCCACGTCGAATATAAACTCCATATTCAAATTATTTTCTTCTAGAAAGAGATAGAGACAAATCTTTGATAGCTTATACCTACTTCGGTTATTTTTAGTTATTTAATTTTTTATGATTTATTGTTTAAATGAGCTTTTAATTAAAGCCATGTAAAAAATCATGGATATTCCCTATTGCGTTACTTAGTTAGTTTAAAAAACAATCCATCTGCAGACACTTTGTGTATATGAATAGAAAGAAGGTTACAAGAAAGTATCCAGGTAGAGCCGGACAATTGCTAAAAACTATTGCATATTCGATATTAGAGCAACCTAGATATTAGAGTTACGATCATGGCCGACAGCGATGATTTATTAGCTAATGGCGGTGAGGTGGTAAACTTGCAAGTAGGTAATAATATAATTCGATATGATTAGGACTTTAACAATACAACCGTGATAGAGATCTAGTTAAGTAACGAAAGAAAGCCTCTCACCCGAATTAAAACCATAAAATGGCACATGTTAGGTACACGTACAGCAAATAACGACATTTTTACTTGACAAATCATACACTTAAATTTTCACCAAAGGCCGAAAAGGCAAGAAAGAATGGACCAGGATAAAAAGTCAGAAAAAATGAGGAGAAAGGGATCAAAGTTAGGCGAATGAAATAGTGATTTGATATTTTAGTTTAAGCCATAGGTGTAAATTGACCTAGGGTGGCGAAGGAATTTCATGATCGACTATATAGGTAGTAACTACCTACCTTGTCATCTAGCTTGGCTAAGACGCAGAATGAATCCTAATAATTAGCGAGCTACGGAAACAAGTACGAGTATTTATAGTAGTCGAGCTAGTGATCCATATTTGCCGTTAGGTAACAATCGTTTAAACCACTTCGTAAATTTATTCTAGTCCGTGTAAGGTTAGTCATTCGCAAACGTGTATGCTACTAAATAATTTATAATCGACTGACTGACCTACACAATTTACCAGGAGGACGTCTATGGATCTATGGAGAGATGTACAAATTCAAAAGGCTCTTCAACATAGCAAGGTAACTCCTTTTTGGGAACAATCGTGAAAAAATCGCAATGCTAATAAATTAACGGTCGCAAAGTGCAAATATATGTTAGCTATGCGTATACTTACTAGTAGTGGGAGAGATCAAGGAGCAAATCTCAAGGATGTATAAAAACTGGTTGAGCGTACCTGTTCGTCCAGAACAGCCTGTCTGTCTGTGAGGCAGTCGTTCGCTTCGTCTTCACGGTGGGACTCCGCTTCCGAACCGTCCGGCGCGAACGAATGTCGTATAATCCCTGGTAGCACTGGAATATGTAGCAGAAATATTATTTCTATGAAGCGTGGCGGCTTTTACAAGTTGATACTAAAAAGGGACGGCAATCGTTGCGGTTCGGCAAGCACGCACATTATTTTTACAAGTCTCTGTTGAGAAGAACCCTAGAGGGTGGAACTCTGACTGCGTCTGTTCTTTTTCCTGTCTGTCAATCTAGTGGTATTATAAGGTTTTAGGTTTTCATGGGCAGCAGTGATACCTTCCCATCAGGTGACCCGCCTGCTCGTTTTTCAACTATCCCATCAAACCAAAATTTGAATGGGCATATGGATTTACTAAATTTCAAGCCAATTCGACCACCGGGAACAGGGCAAACTCGACTTGGAAGGAACTAAACACACATTCGGATTAATCCGTTTAGAAATTAGGAAGAACCCAGAATGGCCGCGCTGTCTGTGGCGACTGAACTTAAGTGCGTGCGAATTGTGCAGATAAGATAGAGGCATTTTACCAATAGGGTGGAAGTGTCGAAAAAAAACCGTTTAAACCACTGCAGTGTTTGTTTTACGTTGATTGGCCGCCCGATGTCAAGCATGAAGAAAACTAGTAACTAATAGTGAATTGTTTAGTCACTCGCTTAGATTTTATAAAAAAGAAAAAAAATGCAATTGTAATCGGGACTGTCTAAAAATTAAATTTTACATTTTTGTACAGAAAATAAAGTTGTGAGAAACCTATTTCCCTATTTTTTCATATTATAATTCACTAAGTTCATACATAAATATTATTAAAATATAGATATATATATATATATATATTTATATTGACATATATACTCGTATACTAGCTTCTGCTCGCGACTTCGTCCGCGTAGAATTAGATTTTTTTTTACCATTTATCTATTCTGTTACGTTATAAAAACTATATTCACCTGAACTAAAATTTTCAACGTAAGTTAGTAATGTATTCTGAATAACGTTACATTTACTTCATTTTTGTGAGCTGGTTGTGTGTATGCTGAGAAAGTTTTTTGACAAAAAACGTCAAGCGTGAGTCGAATTTAAGTGTTGAAATGTCTAATTCCTGTACTATTGCCTCGATTTGCCTCGATTCCGATGAAATTTTTGTAAGCTGTTGTGTGCCAAATAGGGATTTAGAAAGCGAACGCCTAATCACACTTGACCGTTTTATTAGAATCATGTATTCTAATAAAACGGTCAAGTGTGATTAGGCGTTCGCTTTCTAGATCCCCAGATATCGATTTAGAAATATATCGTTCAAATAACTTTAAAAATGTAGTTGACTCCTATTTTTTCATATTCTGACAACAGATTCAACTTTGGAGACCACTCCGACCCTCAGATATCGATTTTGAAAACAGTCGAAAAACTAAAGATTTCAATATGACGGCCACTTTCCATTTTTGATAACGGATTCATGTTTGGGGACCACTCAGACCCTAAGATATCGATTTTAAAAGCAATCGGTCGAAAAACTTAAAATTTCAATATGACGGCCAGTTTTTATTAATGTTGATAAGCTTTTCGGTGAAGGAAAATATCAAGAAGAAACCTGCCAACATCTGCGAAGCAATTCAATTGTGTGTGTGAAGTCCCAGTCCGCACTGGGCCCGCGTAGGAACTACAGCCTAAGCCCTCTCGTTCTGAGAGGAGGCCTGTTCCCAGCAGTGGGACGTAAATAGGCTGGAGATGACGATGATATTAAAACAGTTTTGGCTAGTGACTTCAAAAGTTTAATTGGCTCTGCCACACAGTTGCATAATTACCAATTTAAATCAGGACGAGTATATCTTTACTGTCAATGTCTGTGCGTGTCACATCACAAGCTAGTCAATGTAAATATGTTTTCCAGTTAGAATTGAGTAGTGTATGTAATTTACATGCATATAAAGTACAATTTTGTACTCCAGATCGCGCGATAAGTCACTATTTTAAAATGCCAATTATAGTCATTGATATTTATCTTTTATGTAAATATATTAATTAATTTTATCTTAAACAATAAAGTTTACTTTTATCTATCTAAAGATTAAAATGAAATAACAACAAACATAAAAATATTCAAAGATGATTTCCGATTCAATCATTAAAAAAAGACAATCCAACTTTGCACTGGAAAATACATATCAATATCACTAATGAGTTTTGGAATTTGCCCTTATAATGGCGTTTATAGCACTATTGGATATTCCTCTATGTACGAGATTTATAAGTATGTGAGTCACCTGCGCTGGCGTCTGGCGGCGGCTCCACGTCGGGGTAGTCTTGCTCCTGTTCCGGACCGCTATCCTCGTCTGCGTTCAACGACATGAAGAAACGGAGAGAGACTATATATTATTATTATGTTTGCACATCCATTTGCATTCTAAACTACCGGTATCAAAGCAAATCATGCCTTAACGGCACCTCACTAAGTCGAAACGACGTAGCTCGAGTTCAATATTGTATGTAGATTTTCGCTATCAGAAACCGCATTTTTTTCATATTAGGTACCGTTATTCTGCTTCTGATACAAAGCGGTATGCAACTTTTTGAACCGAACCCACGTATTGTTAATATCGAATTAATGTATGAAATCTTCTAAGAATTAACGTTTTGTTCACCGTTTTTTTTTCAAGAACATTTATTATCGTGCAGAATAGTAAAAGTTAATTCATAAAAGTTTTCATTTATGTAATTATACCTATTTAACAAATGGCCAGTTGCTGAATATAGTGGAAAGATAGTTCAAAGTGACAATAGCACCGAAAATTCCATATAAAGACTACTGCAATGTCTAAGTTTTTGTAAACTTTCATCTTTACATTCGACGGCAGACTGGTCTGAGCAATTCATCAATAAATTATACAGTATATGTTTCATTTTGTGTTTCAATCAAAGCCAAGTTTGACCGAAGCTACGGCTCATGAACACGCAGAAGGGGCGGGGTTTTCCCACCACATCGAGTACCCATTGCAGGGGATACTAGCTGAGTGGTGGGAAAACCCAAAGCTACTCACAGTCCGGTGTTGGTGGCTCGGGGCTGGCAAGCAGGCATGCCGCCCACTCGGCGAGCGCAATCTCGCCGTCGCCGTCACCGTCGCAGCCACGCGCCCATGCACGGGCGCACCGCTTCGGCTTCACCACCTGCATCAAACCATATCTCTCATAAGCACAAGACCTACCTGACTTGTTTCAGTCCAGCAGTATCGTAAACACAAGACGAAGCGAGCTAAATTCCATCCTTCTCATACACGCAATTTAAAGAAGCAAGAGTGGAACAGAATTACACTTCCGTCATCGAGTGTAAACGCATGTCAGTCGCAATTTTATGGCTATCTCACTAAAGCACTTTCGTATTACGGAAGTATCAGCTATCGGTGCAGTAGATATTAATTAATCCGGCAAAAAGGTAAAACATGTTCGCCAGTAAAAAAATCGGTACCTTATTTTTTGAATTACCCGCGTGTTCATACAATAAAATGAAACGCGTATATATAAACGCGTAAATACGTTTTAGATTTTTCTAGTTAAGGTAGAGTGTTTTTACCTTTTTGATTAATCTTCTCAGCCCTCTATATTCGGGTTTTTGCAAAGCTCCGCTCCTGTCGCGATCTAGTTCCCTGAACTTCCATTCGGCCACAGCTCTCGGCTCCATGGTCGCGCCACCGGTATCAGACCGGGCTCTCTCATACTCCCCGCTAAATATCTTTATAAGATTTCCGTTAAATAGAACGCGGTCTCCGCGAGTGCAACCTGTTAAAAACGATCCTTATTAGTAACTATACAGACTTCAACGTCCAACAGCTGGGCTGGGGCATTCGCTTTCTTCCAACGAGATGGAAGTGGAGTGTACCTAAGTGGGGATGGCGTTTTCAGGGGGACTCCTTACCTAAGCAATTATTACTGTATAAAGCACTCGAAATTGCAATTTCATTCGCCATTTCTTTCTGGCAAACAGCTCAAAATGAGGGTAAAACGATAAGCTAAAGAGAAAGATAAGAAAGAGAAGGTTAAAGTCAATCTGATTACAAGCGCCTATGCGTTAGCCAACTGGGCCTCTGGTGTTAAATACGCTTATAGCGAGAGAGCCAGACGCAGAATTTGACTCGAGTGTGGTTTGCCAGCTTGGACACCGTAGACCACGTAAGCCACGGTTAGCAGCGAAGACGCAACTGCCTGGAGTGGAGGGCAGATAAGAGACATCTGGTGTTAGCGTCCTCAGGTTCACAGTACTAAATTAAATACAAAGTCTCTTAAAATTGTTCCGGAATAATACAGCGGGTGGTTGGGTAAGTGTAAGTCTGATTGAACACTCCTGTAAAGGTTTTTCATCGTTGTTTAGGATTCAAAATTAAGTACCTAGCCCCTTTGACGCCGTACCCTTTGAACATCGACAGATATTTGACAACATTTGGGGTTTGTCTTTGATTATGTGAAAATGGAGGTGTTGAGTCAAACTAACCCATTCCGGAATAATTTTAAGATACCGTCCAGTTGCGTATCTTCGCCTGTATTTTGACACTTTTTCCAAAATATCTTTCAAATTTGAAAGATATTAAATTTAGTCCATTGTGACAAATAACATGAACCTTAACTACACCAGGCTAGTCATATTTTAAACAAAATGTGTAGTAGGCGAAGATTGGCTGCAGTCTGAGGTTGTTTCATGCATTTTCTAAAACGATGCCAAAAATTAACCAATATGCCAAACAAAGGGGAGTAATGGTTTACAATTAAAAAAAAATTTTTTCAACATATTTTACAATATTTAAATCTTTAAACTTACTTAAAAAAATCGCATAGTAACAAAAGGTCACGTGACAGTTAGTAACAGGTAGAAAAATTCGGAGACTACCCACCTGCTATGGGTGGTGTAGGGGTATAGCACGCGTCACGGAATGACGAGGATCCGGGTTCGATTCCCGGCCATAGCTTTATTTTCGGATTTTTCTGTGTTCTAATTTTCACTGACATTTAGATATTTAAAACTTATCTCTTTTCGCTTATAATTATCTTTTAATTTAGATCCAATCAACCTTCGGCTATTAAATATTTATATGATTTAATCTACTTATTAACTTTCCTCCAAATCGTTGAAGCCATTTCCGTAAAACAAAACAAAAGAAAATATTTAAATTTGCAAACAAGTAATGTCATCCACTAATTAATGTGGTACAACAAATTTGACAACCCTAGGGGTAGGCGAAATTTGGCAACAAGATGAACGACAAATACCCTGACCAACGTTTTATTCAATAGTGATTTCTTGACGTAAGCTAGCCATTAAATAATAGTTTCACATGAAAAAGAAATAGTTACAGGATATAATCATGTTAAAAGTTTAACATTATCTGGTCTGTATCACTGTTTAAAGCCAAAGTTAAAACACTGACATAAAAAAACACGTGGTCGGCGTCGCGAAAAAATCTCACTGAACATCAACTGTGTGAAGTTAGCCGCAGATCTTTCGAAGAATGTTGACCGCCTTTAAAAATACTTTGCACTAGAAACATTTCGGTAGTGTTAACTTATGTCAAATTGGGCGAAGATACGCAACTGGTCGGTACCTTGTATAAAACAACAAGTATATTCTATGTCAACAGAGTTGTGAACAATTGTGAATGAAGATTATGATATAGATAACAAGAATTAGATCGAAACAACCATGTGTACCTACATTTTAATCCATCCACTTTGGTCGTAGGCTTTTTCCACAAAAGCCTCAAAGTTTTTTCTAAATCGTGACTCAAATTCTGCTTAGTTAGAAAAAAATTGTCGATATTTATTCACATGCATCTGAAATACTTAAGACCTTCGTCTAGAGCTTACTTCTTTTATTCCGTTGACCTCGGACCGATGACCGACGTCTCGTGTGCGATTTACCTGCGAGTAAAATGTCCGTGGTTAAAGCTGGTTCGCTTTTTTCGATTTAATCGTATAGCGAGCACACTGCTGGCTTACCAAGAAGGAAGAAGATTAGAGTTGCCTTGATGCGCGCAGTGGGCTCGCTACTAGATTAAAATAACGAATGTAGTCTGTAGGGGTACACACAATACGTATTGGAGTCCGGATCGATACTCGGTTCGCGTAGGTATCATTCAATAACATTTCGTCCTCTAATAACTAACAAGTTTAAAATTAAATAAAATTAAATGTGGAACTATGTGTTTTTACTCAAGACTGATTTGATTAGGTTGACGTGGCCTGTATTGGCCTAGTGGTGTATTTAATACTTGCGTATTTTTACTGTTAATAATTAGATATTTGCAATAACTGATTCGACTAACCAGGTAATAATATACGTCCTCCTCATGCAGGTATATAATCTAAGTATGGGTAGGTATAGATCTTATGGATAAATATACGAGTGGTACGTATATCTATAGCTGTGAGAAGGCGGTGGACGTCTGCACAACACAACCGGTCCACACGCAAACAGTGATGGGATAGTGCTAAACTTTGTTAATCGATAGTTGCTCTAAATTCATAATTACCACGATTGAATACGTTAAATCTTATTTGATTTAATCCATGATATTATTTTTATCAGGCTTCTTTACAATTGGCGGAATCCTAAAAATATCTACTTTTTAAAATTTCTTACGATTTGTTTCACACAATACAAAACTTTATTCGTAACAGGTAACCCACTTTGTTTTTAATTATATATACCTATATTTTACTCGTCCTAGATTCGAGTTAATATATTTAAATGATCCGCTAAATCCGCTTTACTTTCGCTGCAATAGGTTATACAATACATTACGTACGGACTTTTAGAGCACGAAAACTTAGGAAAATAAGCACCTTACGGCACCTTTGTACGTCTTTTACACGGGCAACAAAATAACAATGTACAGAATCGAAGGATCAGCAACTTGCATTGCTTGCAATGGATAAATATTTTAACCAGACTTAATAATAAACGATTTACATCCCTTACTTGGACACCTGTACTGTCCCATCCCTTAAGAGCACCCAAATGGTTGATAAAATGGAACAAGAAAAAAAGTGACACAAAAAACGGACCGAAATCGGGTTTGGTTACCGTCTCCGCAGACTTGTTGGCGCCTGGTATTACCGAAATTGCAGACCAATTGCATATTGCCTTTCTTGCTTTGAATAGGGAAATATTTTATGTACACTGATAAAACGAAGAAAAATTTGCATATTCGAAAAGTAGGTAACTATAAACATTTCGGTAACTACTACACTTAGTAACTCTAGGACCTAGGTTAACCATCTCTGTGTGATGAATGAAACCGTTAATTCTTAACTGAAATAGTTAGATCCGATATTGCATGTATCTATAGTATAGAGGATTACAGGTTGAGTGTACGCACTAAATATAAGGATTAGGAGATTGTACTAAGTCGTAAGCGTCTCTATTAAACTCTAGGTAGGTAAGTTAGGAAATCTAGATTGAGATTCTGTAAGTTCACTTTATCAAAATTTTGGCGTTAAACTTACCTACCTATAAGATTTTAATTAATTTAGCCCTTAGAGTAGAAGACTACAGGTTGCTCCCTCCCTAGACACAAGTTCCGACAAAGCATTCGTTTAGAAATACGTCTGGAGGGTTTTTTCCGCATCTTGTGACTACGAAGTGGTCTCTATGCCCTCCCCCGAAAAAAAACTTAACTCCATTGTGTTTCGGCGTCAAGCTGTCTGTGGCGACCGCTGTTTCTAAGAACCCGATTTAAAAGTGTTGCACGCTCACTGGTTTGTAGTTCAGCTCATAATACTCCGTGTTGTGTTGAATGATGAATTAAAAGACAAATTTATGTATCATAGTTAAAATTATCACAGGAAGTCTACGATGATTGTTATTGAAAAGCTGTTTATTCGTTGTCAGTGCTTCTAACAATTTGGATATTACTTTTCTTTGACAAGTAGAATCGTTAAGTTTATTATCGTCGGTAATAACATTGGTTTATATTTTTTATTATGAATGTTTACGCTACCTTCCAGTGACCCCGGCTGGACGAACGACGGGTACTCGTTCGGACGAGCGTCCGACATTATGGGCATACCTACCTACCGTATAACATCGGCAAGGGGCGAGTTATCCTATTCACTTTTGGTTCCGCAATGCACAGTCGAACTCGAACGTAGGTACTCATACTGTTCAAAAAAAAACTAAAGATTATTAGTTATGTATTTTTACATGGTTTTTAAGATTTACATTAACTAGGTACCGATCTAGTTTACACAACTACCTATTTCAAAACCTACGAACACATAACATTTCTACTTCAGCTTAATATTTCGCAAACGGCTTCCCGATTTTTTTGAATACTCCCAGATTACATATTTACGAAGGAACTTTTCGATGACACGAAATAGGACATGGAATAGGTGAGAGAAAAATCATTCCCACTTTACGTGTAGGGGAAGCTTTTGCATGATTTTACTTTTTTGCAACGTAATTATTACGTTTAGGTACCTACCCATGCTAAATTACAGCTTTCTATAATTGATACTCTGAGCCAAGCCGCGGACAGACGGATGGACAAGGCGAAACTATGGGATATTAATTAACTACGGAGCCTAACAAAAGTAAAGTGCCGTCATATACTTAATTCGATTGAAAGATTTGTGTCTAAAACTCTCAAATTAAAATAGGTAACTACTGATAAAAAATACTATAATATGCAAGTACCTAGGTACTCGTATTTACTGCAATCTGCATGCAATGCAGTATTTTCCTCTGAATAATTCTAAACAGTCTCTTATTAGTATCTGCTGAGATTACGAAACGAACGAAATGACAGGATGTAAGTAGAGAGTAAAGAGCGACAGCGGATTCCTTGCAAACGGGGTCAACATAAGTGGCAATAAATGTTTAATTGCTTACTTGTGTAGGCATCAGTGACTAATGGTGGCCTGGCTTTAGCATCGCTACTAACTGCCTCAGCCTCAGCCGATGCCATGCAAAAGCAATCGCTATAAACCTCAAAGCCAGCCATAAATGGGCGACAGGCGTTCGTTGTAGATATCAGCCGTTTACTAATTAATCAACCATTAACAGCCGCAACGATACCTACATTCCGCAATGAGCGAATAATCTAAAAGCTAACTATTTTATTTTCTACTCGCATAGCATTTTATTTGTACAGATCTGTTAAATTATTTTATCTCAACATCAGCCAATGAGGAAAGTGTTGTTACAATTATTATTTCATAAAGTGTGATTAACTACAGTAGGTAATTAATATGTTGACCCCGCGTCATCAGCATTATCAATACTAATATCTACTACTAAACTGGTCAATATACTGCCTAGAATAGTTTGGGAAAAACAAATAGTAAAAAACGTTCTTCACTGATACAAAATAAATTTCAGAGCAAGCGGATGACTAAAGTTCTTGAGTCATAGCCCATGTCAAGTTTTTACCTGAGTTTATTTTTGTAAATAAAATTCTCTCTTTGCTTCACCGCTGCAAATAAATTATACTCGTATTAGTCATTGAACAATTTGAAAAAATAAAAGATCAAGGCAGAAATAGATTGGACTGGAGACTGGAATATAATAACATACCCTGCAACAAAAATAGTTACGCGTCTTCTTTGGGGACATTACAGAAGTAAGATATTATACGAGTACCTATATATCAATCAATACATAGTATAAAATAAAGTCGCTTTTTCTGTCCCCGTGTCCCTATGTATGCTTATATCTTCAAAACCACACAACGGATTTGGATGCGGTTTTTTTTAATAGATAGAGTGATTCAAGAGGAAGGTTTGTATGTATAATACATGCATAATATACCGTGCGAAGCCGGGGCGGGTCGCTAGTTATATATATAGTCTATTTCCGCATATGGTGCCTCGCGATGTTATAGCATATTAAGAGAAGACAATAAATTTAATAAATAACAAAGTAATTTTTTGTCTTTCAATGTATTATTTTAAGTTTAGTTTATTTAATTTTTTTTTTATTTAGTTATAGTTTACTTAAGTTGTTTTTTCTTGTTATTTTTATGTTGTCAATAAACAATTATTTACTTATTTATTTTTGATTTTTTGACGAAAAAAAGGCGAGGCACTACCTACTTTTCCTCAAATTTTAATTTATTTTACATGGTCGGCACTTAGAGGTTTAAGTGGTTTATCTTGGCGATCAAATACCAGTGTCTTGACTTACGGTGCCCCGGTTAACTTCGCGGCAGCTTGGGGAATCGCGGAGCGTACCATGGTGCCTAGCGTATAAAATATGCTACTGCTAGGAAGCGATCCGTAATTATCAATTGGGGAAACGGGTCAAATGCACCAGGTCATAAAGAGGTGCGGGTGAAGAGACGATTACAAGTTACAAGTGGCCGGGATCGGCCTGCGGGCGTCGCCCTGCGTAGGCAGACCCTTTGTCTGAATCTGAAGCGAACTTCAACTAACAATGCTTCTCTTTGTCAGCCTATATATGAGTATAACTAAGGGAGGATTGATTGCATTTATGTTTTAAAAAGTGAGGTGCGTCAATTACTAAGGCTTCGCTTTCTTTCCGTCTGTTTATCACATGGCTGCATCTTTCGAACTGTAAGACTTAGAGGTAGACTCTTAAATTTTTTGCAGTACACGAGTATATTATTATAGCCACTATAACAACAAATAATAAAAATAAAATAAAGTATAAATTACAGCGGATACAAGAAACATGTTTTCTTCGGTGATCTTGCTTGACTTTAATAATGGCAACTATATTTGGTGGTACGAAATCCCTCGTTTGCGAGTCGGACTCGCACATGTCGATATTTTTTATTAGTTCTAAAGGAACTATTGGTACTAATTGAACTGTAAATTATCCAGATATTTAAGCAAATAACTAGATAAGTACACCTCGCTTGAATGGCGCAACACCTATGGCGATGGTATCACCGGAACGACAAAATTCTCTCTCAAATACTCGAAATCGAAGGAAATATTTTTCTGTGTCTGTGTTGTTTCTCATCTTTCGGGGAAAAAGTTTTATAAACCCATTATCGCAACCATCTGCATTTCGACACCTGTATAATTTGGGTACTGAGCCAGACAAAAAGTAAACTATCCGTTTTAGCCGGCGCCACAATGCTTTTGATCTGCAAAAGCGAAAAATATTGAATGTTTTTTTTATATCTACAGCAAGCTGGTCGGTGCCATGAATAACAAGTCCATGACTTCTTTATACCAATACAAATGTCGCTCAATTCGATAATACCTGTGTACTAAACAGATCTCGAAATTGCCGTCTTCCGCCTGCACGTATGGGGCCCCTGAGCCCTTTTACTTCTACAGTTAATGGCAACCGAATGAAATGGTATTTGGAAATACAATAGTTTCTCTTATGTAACCTTTAACTACGATATATATTGACTCCATTATTGGATACTGTTGCTTCTATGTAAACAGAGATCCGTGTCTTAGTCCTGCTGATATATATGGAGACAAAAGCGCTAAGTATAGTTTATTGAACAAGCGACGCGCAGTACCTCCTATCGTGCTTGATCTTCGTCACCTGTTCAACGCGTGGTGTATACTCAGGGCTCTACGAGTATAAGACAAATTGCACGATGAGCAATCGGCCTAGGCGTTAGTCTTCTTGTTTCAAATTAAGAGCTGAACCATTTATCTAAAATAAATCAACGTCAAGCTAGCTATCAAGTATATAGTAAGAAGATACGGCGCAACGTAAACACTTGTTAGCATCTGGATCATTGTTTACGGCTTGTTTTAAACATACTCTGACTGCTATTTACACTTTACGGCGTTAGTCAGAACAGATGTTGAAAATCCGGCTAGGAGGCATTAAGTAGTTTTAGAAAATTTACAACACCAGTTTCAATCGAAAACAATATGATTTTGCGTTAACGGTAAGATCTTTTCCAAATAATATGGCACTTAGGTTGAAGTGATGCGGTACCAACCTATTGTTTATTGAACGATTTTATTATTGTCCCTAACACGCTTTCTACTTGATTCTAGTATGCGTTTGCTCTCTAGCTAGACAACTTTGAGTTGCGTATGTAGTGTGCAAGAGAGCTAACCAGTATTGGTACAGTTGGGCCGGCCGTTCCTGACGGCAGTGTCCGGCAGCGGTTTGCCGTCCGGCGTGACGCACCAGCAGCCGGCGGCGGCCTCGGCGGCGGCGCACTGCACGGCCGCGTAGGTCCCGTCCGCGCGGCACCGCGGCACGAAGTTCGCGCGCCGACCGTTCTGCCCGCTCAGCGCATAGCGCTGCGTTATCAAGCAGGACGACTGACCCTCTTGGTAACAAATAAAGTTCACGCTTAAACTGTACATCTACAGCAAACCATAAAAATACCTGATAAACAAAAACAAACAAAACACAACAGCAACGTAACCCTTCAATTGCCCCCCTGCCGCTTCATAATGGATACAAGCATGATTAGATGCTTCAAGTCATCTATTAAGTATGTCTCATTAAGTACCTACATTTTCCATACATATCTGCCGCGGAGATGAGGCAGATCTAGATTAAATGAAGGTCAGATGTAGACAAAGACGTATTTGATCTGAGTCTGTCGTTGTTAAACAAGGCCTCCTGTACAGTTCGCGATCGTAAATTTGTGCCATGACAACCACGTGTCATTTACGTTGATTGCGGCTTTTATTACTGGGCAAGTAAAGGAATCGCTCGAAGAGTTATTTGAAATCTCACCAGCACATGGTCCTTTTCTGGCAACTGCGACTGGCTCGCCAGCGCACTGTGCTTTGATGAGATGGCAGCGAGTCTGGTAAGTCCGACCGTCGGTGCCGCATACGACTCGCCGGGGGCCCGCTGACGCGTCGCAGGTCGCCGATTGACCGACGCAATTGTTGTTGCTCGTCTACACAAAGAAGCATTTTAAATAAATGATGCGATGCACGTGTAGGTAATGTGTGAGTATGGCTAGTAAATTATGTTATGTTTTGGCATAAAAATATAATGTAATTTACAAATAGAAATAAATGAATCTAATCTAATCTAATTATCGGCATATCGGTAAATACTTCCTAAATAATTATGTTCCCACCAGTCGACTTTTCTGATCACCCGTTACATATAACCGATTGGAAAGGTCTTTCATCCACTGCCTATTCCTTGAATAATAGGTATGCGTACTTGCTAGGACTGTAAATCTTTTACTTATGTCCATTTTCCTTATAAACGGGCTCGAATGTTTTGTTATGCCATCATTAGAATTCAATTCACAGCACAGGCGAGTGTGCGAGCGCGAATATTCCTGATGCCAATTTTTGTTTCGTTATGTTTAAATATATAAATTGGGTTTTGCTTAACAAACTCAATCATTTTGGTAGATGAAGTCATGGATGGAATATATATAATCATATATATGTAGCTAAGTTTTGATTATGCAGATTATGCTACATGTAAATTAACATACCTACGGATTACAGGATAGGTATATTTTCAGATCTAAAGAACAATTGAGGTAAGGAGGTTCCCCAGCAAAGATTAATAATGAACGTCACCAATGTGAACACTGTGTAGTTCTTCGCCCGTCGGCGCACGAGAATTTATCTTTGAACCGTTTTATTACCAACCACAATTCGTCATCCACACTTACACCACGATGAACAATTTAAATAATTTTATAGAGTAGGTAGTTATGACAAAACTGAGTAAAGAGAAAATACGTCTTATATACAGTATGTAACCACACTGCGGGTATTTGCATATAAATATTTATAGGTGCATAATATATACGTCTAGATTGCTACCAGACAATATTCATCACGATGGGCCTTTAACTTAGTTACATACACGCACGATGATTTTCTTATGATTTTCTTGCTTCTTTCTGCATTATGAAATAATTTCTGACCAACTACTTATTAATTAGTTCTCTAATAAATATAGAGGACATAAACTGTAGGTTATACGTATGAGAAAACCTATCCGGCATTACGTAGGGAACGTTGACTGAACGTTCTCATAACCTTGGAAACTAACAAACGAAATTAGCTTACCTACCCTGGAACAACACATGGGCTTTGTTTCATCAAAATCGCACGTCAGGAAGAAAAGATACTGTTACTGAGTTGAAAAATAGTTTAAAGTTTTTAATTCACGAGTGAAGCCCATGCGAAAGAATTCGCGGACGCCAGCCAGTTGTTAAGAAAGCGAAAATTTACGAGGTTGTATGGACGTTTGTCACTCTTAAGCTAAAACTACTGAACAGATTTTGTTTAGGTTTGACGAACAAGATAGTTTTATAATTATAATCTGGATTGCACGACGTTCGGCTATTTACGGGATTTAATCGGATCTAATCTTCTGTCTACCCCGTATGTATGTAACGACTAGTATCAATTAAGTGGGTGTCATGTCTATTGTCATGTCAACGGTTTATATGCATTTAAATTTAACATATTAAAAGAACAAGGTATAGGTACCTACTTTAATCTTAATCATATACCCAAAATGTCCTAGTGGAGAAGGAAGTCATATTGTAATAATAACGCGTGCAAGTGTTTCTCTAAAAAAACCCGGCCAAGTGCGAGTCGGAATCGGGCATCAAGGGTTCCATACAAATTCAGCAAATGAATATAAAATCCAGTGTTAGCACAGCTCTGCTCCGAAGCAAAATGTAAGCAGTGTAAGGTTATTTTATAATGGTTATTAACATAGACAGACGGAAATAAAAAAACAAGGTTTTTATTTTTATTTCATTAGTTGCGCTACAAAAGCTACCTTCGTACCAATTTTCAAGTTTCTAGGACAACTGGAAATACCCCCTAATTTTTGGGAAGACGACAATTTATATGGAAACACTTTTTCTTATAACATAGTTAGTGTTGATTTTTTCGCAGCATTAAGGGACCGCTGACATAAAAATATTTGGTATTAGTTTCAACTTTATACCTACGCGTTCCTGAGAAAGAGGGTCTAGACTGGACTGACGGACGGGCGGAAGGACGGACAACAAAGTGATCCTGTATATTATAAGGGTTCCATTTTTTCTATTGAGATACGGAACCCTAAAAAAATTTGGCTAAATTATCAAATGAAACAGACGCAGCCGATTCTTGCTATTCTCGTAAACAATATCTATCGTATAAGCGTATGTAAGAATCGTTTATTTAATTGATAGTAAATTGAATATATAAGTTCCAAGGAGTATCGAATTGGTAAGTATCAATGTTGCCAGGTAAAACTCAATGACATTACGCGGATAGGCTAGGTACATTTGTTAGTCTTTTAATTCAAAAGCATACATTTCACCTCGAAACTAAGAAAATTTCAATAGAATCTTGTATACTTGATGCAATTTTTCTTGTATTTACCCTAGACGCATTTCGTCGCGATCGACGTTTGTTTGGGACTCTAATTAATTTGACGCGTTAATTAATGTTTGCATAATTAAAATTTTGTATTTTTATAGGTACGTGATTTGTACCGTAGTTTGATGCTTTAAGTGCTATCCACTCATTGAAATATTATCTTTGTGATTAATCACTATCACTATCACTACATAGTATAAAACAAAGTCGCTTTCTCTGTCCCTATGTCCCTATGTATGCTTATATCTTCAAAACTACACAACGGATTTTGATGCGGTTTTTTTTAATAGATAGAGTGATTCAAGAGAAAGGTTTTTATGTATAATTCTACGCAGACAAAGTCGCGGGCAGAAGCTAGTAAATAATAAAAAGACAATAATACTCTGTAGGTGCCTGTTACCTTAGGCTCTGTCTACCCCGTTAGGGATAAAGACGTGATTTGTGTATGTATGTATGGTATGTAATAATACTCTGTCATTGCAATCGAGGTGAAATGCGACTAAAAAAAATCACGATTGAGTTTGGGGTAAAGGACTAACAAACGATAGGGTATTATGAGTTATAGTAATCCAGCTATCAAACGAACCTTTTCAGTAGACTTAGTATGAAATTGATAGGTATAAAATTGTTGTTGATCTTCCTATCGGTACGAAAAAAGAACAGTAATGTCAAAATCCCGATTTGAATACATGATACCTACGACATTGTATGCAGACATACTTACCATACTGTTTTATCAAGTGGGTTAAAAATTGAGTAATTAAACTAATACGATAGGTTATTGTATTAGGTTCGTTTACAAAACCGGCACTTTACCTACTAAACAACTCAATCGTTACTTTGTTGTTGGACTTGTGGCAGAACAGGGTCTTATAATTTACCGTTTCGTATAGAAATGAGTCGGTCTTTCTGCTCTTTGAATAGCCATTCTTAATTTTTTTATTGCCGGCACAGTTCATCTTTTTTAAAAGATTTTAAAGATGAAACGTCTGACAAGGCAGCACAACGCCGTTTTGATTACATTTTGAAATGAAGAACTGTAAATATTCATAATGCTTACATTTACAAACCCGCTTCAATAACATTTTCGTTTTTTGTTTGTATTTAACGTAAACTCTACATTTGTTCTCTATAAGTCCAATGATTAATTTTTCCTTAAAAAATACCGTAAGCAGAAAGTTATTGTAAATGCGAAAATATTGCCTTTAGCTTATAAAGCCCAAATAGCTCAATGTCATTTCACTATCTTATTTACTTATTATTCCAACGAGTTTTCTCAGCGAATTGATAGAGTATTAAAGGATGAAGTTTAACTCGTGAATATGGCAGTTTAACTCCTGTAGGCAAAGCCATATTAAAACCTGCGTCTCGTTTGCTAAATTAAAATAAGTGGCTGGTTTAGTAACGTAATAAATAAAAAAAGGATGCAAGCGTTTGCGTTGACTTAGTAAAAAAATGGATTTGAGCTAGCTTTGTAATTAAAATATCGCCAAATTATATTAAATAATCAAGTTTAGAATATTAAAATATTTATGCACATTACCTTAGCATGGGGCACTGCACCAATAATACATAATTTAAACGTTAAAATCAGTAATGGGATGACTAAAACACTAAAATACATATTGCCAAGTGATAATCGAAATTCTGAATCCGTGTTCTAATGTCACTTGTTCACAGAACCTGTACCGATCCGGGTATAGTCATTTGACAACTGTTTGATCATATTGACATAACTAGACGGTTTTATATGGCACCGGTAATAATACGGTATGGGACTGACGCGAGACGTTCGTCTGGAGTGAGAGTTAAAGCAGACAGAACAAAATACATAATAACAAGGATAGAGCGATCCCGTGCGAGCAAAGCAGCGCGCGCGCACCCCGCCCCGCCCACCGCTTAGCTGATTTGCCACTCAACGGGAATAATGATGCGCTATTAATACTGTTACCGGTGCTAATCATTCATTTAAAAAAACCGCCATTGTGTAATGATAGTAATACTTTAACTTATTTTGGGCGAAATCGTGTGTGAACTGTAATAAAACACTTAAAGAACACTATAAACGATTAAGTTATTCCAAAACAACATAAAGTACTTTTAGACAGCAGTTAATAGAAACGACACATACCTACCTATGAAATGATATTAAAATCGACTAATTTTAGACAATATAAAACCACCAAAGAATATGTACTTAAAATAGCAAGTGTTTTTTTTTTTACTTTTACGTTCGATTCCCAGATGAGAAAATGTATGAAGAATGCAATATTGGGTATTTCTTTTTAAAAAATAAAAGTATATTTCCTTTCAGGTACATTAGCTAACTTAAGGATTTAAGGCAGTTTCCCTCCAGGGCCGATTAATTTTTCCCACCTTTTAAGTTGAGGTACTTATTATTAGCTGCTTAAAACTCCCTCACAAAAGAACAGAAAATGGATGAAAGTGAAACTAAATGCTTGCATTTGTGGAGAGTGCCACAATAGAGAGATCTCTCTCCAGGCCAGGCAGGTGTTATGTCTGGGGACCGAAGCCCGAAGGAAGAGAGTTGAAAGTTGTACTTATGCAGCCGCATTGAGAAACTTCGTTAGCGGCATGTAGAACAATGTGACAGCTGTCATTAGAACTGGCGCTAGCTACTCGTTTGTCGAAGTAGTTATGTAGAGGCCAACTAGGTGGCGCTAGGGTCGCTACTAGGGCTGCCAGATGGTCGGGAATCGATTGGATTCTCCCGACATTTCATGTGACGTCCAGACTCCCGACAAATAACAAAATCTCCCGACAAATATACCAATATATATTTATATTTTATCATCATATTCTATCTACCACGAAGGGTTCCAAATTGCTGGACTCGGTAAAAAGCAATGCCAAATACTTGTGGCAAACAAAACGTAAAAATAGAATGGAAATTTTATTTTAATCGTTTTTTAAAGAGCTGTTTATCTTAAAAATATAGTTTCAAAACTTGACTCATAAATTTTGATTTCTCCAGGCAACAACCCCAAAATCCCGACGTATTGAAATGTTATCCAGATATTTCGATTTTTAGATCTGGCAACCCTAGTCGCTACACATTCAAAATTGTTGCCACTGTGAAGTATTTTACGACAAAACTGTGCAAGTTACGTAGATAGCAGCGCCCTCGTTTAAGTTCTGGTTCTGGTGTTTTATGTGCGTATGGGAGTGTTGTTTCGATGGTAGCGATATTGTCAGCTGCAAAAATATCTATCTACCTACCCAGACGAAAAGTTCAAGTAACTCTACTAGTAGGTTCAATAGAGTACAGGTTCATTGTTAAGTACCTATATATGGAACTTTGTCAAAGTGATGGTTGTTTGTTAGCGTTAATAGTCACTAGTTCTAACTCATCAGAACAGGGAAGTCATGTGTTGATCTTTTTTGAGCTAGGTAGGTATCTATAGGTATCTGTCTCATTCCGTGTGGCTTTAGGGACACTAGCAATTTAGTCTACCGATTGTATAAATCTAAGTCTAATAATGCGAAGTATCTTTGTATACATCATGTACTTTAGCTATTTTTCGTAGTTTTCGATTTTTCAATTACCTATACTTAGCTAAATACAATAATACTTAAAAAAAAATTCTTCATTCAATCTCCCTGCAGAATAAAAAGGAATACTACTTATCTACTATATCAAATTTTACATCTTTTGTTGGACTTTTAATAGGTACAGTACAACTATATTTAAAAATTTAGAAGCTCTTTGTAATTAATTAAGTCAACTAAGTTGCAAGTAAGTTGCGGGTGGTAGGGCCTTGTGCAAGGTCCGTCCGGATCGCTACCACCATCTTACTCGCTAATCTTGCCGCTAAGTAGCAGTGCTTGCACTGCTGTGTTCCGGTGTGGAGAGTAAGACAGCCGGGGAAATTACGGGCACAAGAGGCATTTCATCTTAGTCCTCTAGGTCGGCAACGCATCTGCAATCCCTCGGGGGTTGCGGGTGTCTATGGGCAGTAGTGATCACTTACCATCAGGTGACCCACTTGCTCGTTTGCCTTCCTATTCATATAAAAAAAAAAAAAAAAAAAAAAACTTATAATATTATATTACTCGTAATTAGGTCAACTTATAACTTGTAATTTATGAGTATACGCAAACTATTTAACTTTCAAAAAATTAAGACATCGAACAAACTGATTCCTGACCCATTGTCTTCTTCTCTCCTTAATGGCGGCCGTAAGGCTTGGGCCAATGTCAGTGCGGTAAAAATATAATTCAAAAATCTTGTGACAAAATGTCGGCAACGTTGTACGGTAATGGTCAAAGTCCCCCCTCCCCCCTGTCGGGCTCTTAACCAACGGTCAATGATATCCCTCAGAAACTGCCAGGAAATCATTAGCCGATGCCCAGGGCGCACCGGACCAAGCACTGCTTTTCCCCCCGGACGGATCCAACTGACCCATTGTGGAATTCTTTTACAGTACCGTAAACACGGGTTACTTTAGCCCTGGGGGGTAACTTAGGCCCAAAACGAAAAAAAGATTGAACAGCACACTGCTCTGCTAGCTCGTGAGTGAGCGCAATAGTGTCACTCAAAAATCACAGATGGCAGTGCTGGTTGGCGACTAGATGCTATCTTCACGTTGCATGAACAGGTATCGACCTGTTAGTCTTGATCAACTGTTGGACAGTGAAAACGCGCGTCAATTGTGTCTGCAAACTTCCTCTTGAGACTGTTAAATTTGGTAAGTTTTCGTTTAACTATCTATTTGGGTTTATCAGACGTGTATTCGGGAACATGGGTATTGTATTTTTAATTAATTTAGCCCTTATAGAAAACACGCACTCTTGAAAACAAATGTGTTGTATACTTTGTACCATGTTTCATACAACTTTGGCCCGCGGGCCAAAGTTGTCACTTCGCTTGGGACAAAGTATCAATTTTAATGAAACTAATAATAATTTATTTAATTAAAGGTACTGAAGAGAATTTAAATCGTCGTAGCGATGCCAAATAAATATAGAAGAAAACTCGGCAGCCGCCGATACATTGACTACACGTCTTCAAAGCTTGACGAGTGCATAGCCGAAATTAAATAAACAGTCATCTCTCAACGAGCTGCTGCGATAAAATATAAAAAAAATAACGTTCTTTACCTAACAATGTTAACGATGATTCTCATAAAAGGCTGTTGAATAAGATCTAGTTAAGTGAGGTTCATTTTATTTCCAAAAATTTTTGTTATGGTTGATTTTTTTGTTAAAAAAACTATAATTTATAAGAGACAGACTCAGAAATGAAAGTCCTAAACCAAATAATTCCAATGATGATTCTCATAAAAAGGCTGTTAAATATTATTATTATTAAATAAGTTCTAATTAAAAAAAAGTGTAATTTTTATTTAATTTTAAGAAAATTTAATAAATATTGTTTTCTTGTTCAAATAAATGTTTATTTTTGCCTA
This sequence comes from Pandemis corylana, assembly GCA_949127965.1. Lineage (NCBI taxonomy): Eukaryota > Metazoa > Arthropoda > Insecta > Lepidoptera > Tortricidae > Pandemis > Pandemis corylana. The sequence goes on from OX421850.1 coordinate 25,355,849, forward strand.
AAAAATACTGTACTTTAATTATGAACACTCCTAAAAGAGTTACATTAGCCCATACCTTTACAGTGCTTGTTTTTGTATCAGAGAAATGCTGCGGAGCAAAGAAGCCTTCCTTTAAGGACAACGTTAGCACAAAAATAAAAAAAATAATAAAAAAAATTGTGAATATATTTTTCAGTTTTATTATTCGAGAATGATAACTTACACCTCTGAAACCCGCAGGCTTATTACGCAACTCGCTCGCAATCAGCATCGTCTTCATTTTTGACAGTTGATTCCGAGATTGGTTTCAAAATGAAAACAATCTTTCCACGTAACTCGATCGGCTTGGCATCGCTTTCGAAAGCGATTGCGAGCCATTTTTCAAAGCAATTGAACGAATGATTTGCCAAAAAGTCCTGCCTGATAAGCAGTACGTCAAAATAAAAAAAAAAGGCTGCTTGAATCTGTGGTACACAATGACATAAGTAGCTAAAAAAAGCAACGGCTAAGTGGCGCCGTCTGTGAATTGTTGGTGTTACTCAACCATACATGGGGAATTTCAATAAAAATGACTTGTTGGCTACTGGCTCGTTTGTGGCCTATTTTTACCCTTTTGATATTTAGGAGATCTTAGGTTGTAGAAGGTGCGAAGAGAAATGAGCTCGAGATCGTAATAATGGAATACTCTTTATTTACAGGGAGGTTCTAAATATACAAACTTAACAATGTACAACTAGCGGGTTTACCCGCGAATGTAGACGCGCCAATCAGAGGCGGCGAAACCATCGCGTGATGTCCCGTATACACATCCAAACGCTGTCGTTGTGTGCTCACAGCGCGGCGGTCTCTCGCTCGCATATAAAAACGCGCAGCGCCTAAGTTGCGTCCATTCCACACGCAGACGTCACGGCGTAAACATCGCATGCACTTCTGAGAGCGGCGAGTGTTTACGTGAGACAAGGCTTGTCACCGTTTCTTGCAGACGTCGCTTTCTTCTTGTTTCTTGCAAGACGATAATATATGTGTAGCTTGCAGCTACAGATACATGTCAATATATTTCTTCCTGTCAGTCTGCCTTGTACCACCTTATGTACGTGTTGTGTTTTTGCTAAAGTAATTAAATACTGTTACATTTCTAAGTGTTTCCATCATCCTCCATTCACGTTTATACAGTCCACCACCAGTAGCTATCAGACTATATATATTTTTTTTCCCAGATTTTGGAAATTATTGGGCTTATTTCTACTCAGAATCAACAACACTATTGAATGTTGTATGAGAAATTAATGTTAATGTTTAATGAAATTCCCCGTGTATGGTTTAGTAATACCAACAATTCACAGACGGCGCCACTTAGCCGTTGCTTTTTTTAGCTACTTAGGTATGTCATCGTGTACCACAGATTCAAGCAGCATTTTTTTTTTATGTTATGGACGTACTGCTTATCAGCCGTATATAGGGGCCGCCGAATGACTGAGTAAAACGTTTTTATTTTTATAAAATATATCGTTCGATGGAATCTGTAACTTTTTTCTGTAGCTAAGGATGGCTATTTCTGTCAATAGAAAAATCATCAAGCACTTTTAAAATAATCATCCGTTCCCAATTGCTAGGTAAAATTTAATATTTTGTTGTGATGTTTTCCTTTGAATGTCGATCAAAACGATAAAAATGGCAAGAAGTAAAGTAAGATAAGCCTGCCTTTGTATATGTATTTTAATTTTTGACTATTGTGTTTGTATATTTTAATTTTTTTTAGGTACATTCAATAGTGTTAACTTAGATACAAGTACATAAACAAAAATAATCATGAAGGGGGAGTTGTATTCGAATAGGAATAAAATGAAAATAAACTTCGCATTTGTAATTTTTTATTCTTTTTAATTTTAAAAATAACTATTAATTTCCTAATCAGTAATTCTTAACAATACTATACGACACTAATCGTCATAATCCAGCCAATCATATTGCGATTGCATTCGTCGTCGAAGTTGATTGTGATTATGATTCCGACTCCGACCGCCTTGAAACATTGGTATTATATAAAAAAATGATTCCAATTGCCCTCGCAATCCCTTTAAAAAACGAAACAAAGTGAATGGACCGATAAGTTTTGCTTTTGCAAACATTTTTTAGTGACGAATGGTTTTTATTAAATTAATTGACCCTAATTCTAGCGTTTTTATTCACTTAAATAACTAAATTAGATACGTGATTTTGGTTAATTGAAATATTAATATCCAAATAATAAAAAATATCATTTATAACTAAAAACACAAAATACAGTGTGAACGAAACTAAACGCAAACTTTATTAAAAAAAACATCTTGTCATGTCGGTGTCTTCCACAGATTAGAGAGATAGTAGGTAGGTGTCTTCCTAATAATCAACAAACTAAGTAAGTTCGGTTTACATTTTTAACTCTGTTTAATTGCTTTACTGTGTGTTTTAATGAAGGTATTATAGCTAAATTGATAGAATACAATAATGAATTTACCCTGAAGTGATTACAGTTCCGTAAGCATTGTTCTCACGAAAATAGATTAATATAGAACACATCGTGTCGGAAATGTTTGTTCGAAATAAACGTTTTGTTTTTTAAAGTCAGATACTATTGGTGATGCTTTCTTTTTGTGTATAAACATCCAGTGCATTTGATATACGATGTGTGGTGCTTCCAGTGGCATATTAAAGCACTCAGTGCATCTGGTACGAGAAGTTCCGAAAAGTTTCCAAACTTGTTTGCTGTACCTTAAAATCATTTTCCCTCACGCAATATAATATGTCCCATACTTATTATTATACAACGAAAACAGCGGTAGACAATTCGATAGCAACAGCCTTTCCCCACAAGCCTACGAACGAACTACGAATATCGAATTTTGGTGTATAAGAATTATTAACATTGTAGGAGCCGTCGCTGGACATGGCCAGCAGCTTTGTGGCGGCCACCGCGCTTCATCCCGACGCCGTAGTGGCCGCAGCGGAAACGTGCTGCATGCTGCACAGGTTAATACAACTACAGAGACCGGCACCAAATGTTATTTATAAAAATAAGTTTTTGAATAGTTGACTTTGCTGGGTTTAAGCATTTTAAAGTGAAAGCGAAAACATCGAATTTGTACATAAGTCATTTGTTCGTCGCTTTCATGTGTACATTGGATCTTACAAGCAAATAAATACCCCAAATGAAACCCAGTAGTGGGCACTGCAACATAATTTAACTTATTATACTTGATTTATACAACTTATTTATTCATTTATGTATAATTACCTATTCAATTCAATTCAATTCAATTTTTGGGATAATAATGGCCCCATCGAACGGTGCAATGATTCCGCCAATGTCGAGGTTGGATAAGACACAGCCAGACGACTTTTGATCTTGTGCGGTAAGGTAGACAGTGTTCGGTGAAATACCAGCCACATCCAGTCTAAAACAAATATTAAAGCTAGCTACAGCTATCACCACAGAGCTTTAATCCTTTGTGACATTGCTTGTTTTTTTAATCTACCTCTCAAAAATTAAAAAATTACAGTCATACCTTGGATTAAGTACCTAATATTAATAAAATACATACATACATAAATCACCTTTATCTCTCACAGGGAAGACAAATCTTAAGGTAACAAGACCATATACATGATACATAATATAACCCGTAAGGTATAATAAATAGGTGATTTATGTATGTAATTACTATGTATGAAACAGATGTTTTTGTGTTTACTTCAAAATGCTCAAAAAGTATGCTAAAAACTTTTTTATATTTGTCTCCTCAATGTTTGACAGCACTTATGAGTAGATACAATCCGCCTCAGAAGTAGAACACTTTAATACTTTATGGCAATAACCAACTGTCTTTAAATTTCCAATGTACTTTGTAAAAGTATGTCATAATTGTAATATTTCAGGTACCTATCTACTTCTGAGTATGACCATACTGTGCACCATTTATTTGTTTCAGTCAGAGATGAATATGGAACTAAAAAAAACTTTATTTTTATTTTGAGGAATAAAGTGTCCGATGTTATAAATTTTATGTATTATTTCCAGAGCGCAGAGTTACACAGTCTTTACACTCACCAGCTGTTTTGAGCGGCAGCGCTTAGCGGACGCAGGCGCTGTCCGCGAGCTCGACGCCGGCGGCCGGGAGCCGCCCCACATATATACATGACAAAATCTGGCCATAAATGATTGGTGTATCGTTGCAATGAATGCTAATTTTCATGTAACACTTTTTTAATTTCCATGCTGGTCTGGGAGCAAGGAAAAAACATAGAATGTACCAGTTGCTTGTCTACCCGCGCAGATGGTAAAGGCCCATCGAGGGAACGGGCGAAAATCATAGGAATCATGTTTTAGGCGATGAGGCTAGCAACCGATCACTATTTTGATTCCATTTTCCACCTATACGCCCACAATCTTGCTAAATGTGGCGTGTAGGTACCTGTTACCTTAGGCTCTGTCTACCCCGTAAGGGATAAAGACGTGATCTGTGTATACTTTTTCTGTGTGTACTTTTTCAAATAATCAATGGTTATCAAACTACATAGGTACTAAAAATACAATCATAATGAAATGTTAGGGCGTTTGTGAGTTTCAGCTTTATATATTTTACTGTGCCTAAATTACCTTGAACAGCGTTTTTGACAGTGTTTACTAGGCTTTTCTGTTAAAAGTACATATATTTTTTAATTTGGACGTTCCACTTTATACTTTATTACATTGTTTTTTCACTAATTGACTTCAGATTGAGGGACTTTGGAGGTGTTTTAACTTTGATAATTTGCCTTTTTGACAGAAAAATGCCCCCCATATAAAATATCAACCCTACCAATATTATAAATGCGAATGTTTGTGACAATGTGAGGATCTCAGTGAGTGAGTAAGTGTGTATGTTTGTTCCTTCTTCACACTGAAACGACTGATAATATAATATCAATATAGCGATAAACATGTCAATTGCTAATTCTATGCGGATGAAGTTGCAGGCAGAAAGAAGTAATAAATAACTAAAAAATGATCCAGGTTTTTTGTTAATCACCTTTTATAAATCCATTATTCCAGCAATACAGATTTTGTTGTAAGTGCTTGTTTTTATTATTCATAATAATGTAATAAACCCTCAATAAAGTTGATTTATTAGAATTATTTGTGGAATTATTAGTACATGACTACGTATTTTTGGGGTATCGTTTATCTTGCTGGGACAGCCAAACCAAGGAGATCGCTAGACGAATCGCTCAGATGGGTCACCTTCAAAAACTTAAAAATGTAAGGCAAAGTTCCAACAATACCATAGAACCAAAGTATTCGACCAATGTGGCAATGAAGGCAAACATGCGCCAAATAAAAGTTGCACAAAGAGCCATGGAGCGAGCCGTGTTAGGGATCTCACTTCTCGACCACATCCACAATTCCGAAATTCGGAAGCGAAATAGAGTTGTGGATGTGGGAAATAGAAACGCACAGTTGAAGTGGAGATGGGCGGAGCACTTGGCAAGACGGAACAACGAGAGATGTTCGAAGGCGGTCACCCGTTAGTCAGATAACATTTAGCAGTCTGCTGGAGAGCTGTGGATGAGACTGGCACAGGACCGGGCAAAGTGGCGTGTAAATAAAGAGGCCTTTACCCAGCAGTGGGTGTGAACAGCACATCGCTGCAAGCTACGCCCCGCCGGAGCGTGGCCGGCGGCGACGCCGCGTGCCGCCCGCATTTGCTGAGACTACGCCTGCGCCGATCGCCCAATCTACTAACTCGCTCGCAACGCCTATTAAAATCTATTTTTCCGATTCAATTCTATTCACAATTAATATCAAACTGTTTAACTTTCTTTTCTCTTTAACAATTTTATTAAACCTTTCTTAATAACCAAAATCTTGTCAATTAAATCTTAACATTCTCAACCTAAGTAAGGTATAAGTAAGGTATAGGTAGTAACTAACCCTGGATGTGGACTGATTTCATAGATAGATTAATAACTCTCAAGCAGAGGTTCGTGGGTTCAAACAGGTACACCTGCGAGACAATTCAATGTTGTGTATGAAGTTCCTAATCCTCACTGGCCGGGCTCGCGTGGGAACTACAGCACTAACCCTCTCATTCTGAGAGGAGGCCATGCCCTGCAGTGAGGCGTAGGTATATTGGCTGGATATGATGATTAGTGTCATATTAGTAGGTACTCGTATTGTTAAGAATTACCTATTAGGAAATTTATAGCTATTTTTTAAATTAAAAAGAATAAAACATTACAAATACGAAATTTATTTTTATATTATTCCTTTTCGAATACAACTCCCCCTTGATGATTATTTTTGTTTAATGTACTAAGATACATATGGGTACGAAGGCGGGCTTGTCTTACTTTACTTCTTGCTATTTTTATTTTTTTGATCGACATTCAGAGGAAAACATCACAACAAAATACTCAATTTTACCTAGCAATTAGCAAGGTGCCTTTGTAAGTCAATTATTATATTGATAACTTAAAACTATCAAAAAAATCCAACTCAAGTTAACTCCATTCTATCAAGACGAGGACAATTTCGTCCTCGCTTTGGTTTGACGGCTTGCCTTGGGGTTCAAGCCGATTGCAAGCTGTCATTTTAGGTACGTGGAACGAATTTGTGGCAAATCATTCGTTCAATTGGTTTGAAAAATATGGCTCTCAATTATTCCAACCGCTTTCGAATGCAATGTCAAACCAACCGAGTTTTTTCACCGATTGTTTTCATTTTGATACCAATCTCGCTCGGAATCAACTGTCAAAAATTCCGTATAACTCGGAGGTTTAATTGTTAAAGAGAAAAGAAGGTTAAACAGTTTGATATTAATTGTGAAAAGAATTGAATCGAAAAAATAGATTTTACTAGACGTTGCGAGCGAGTTAACTAATGCATAATACACTCCACTCACTTAAAACCGATGATCAACCCTACCATTGTAGCTCATAATCACCAATGCCTACATAATAATAGTGATATCTACAGGTATTGGTTGTAATTGTAACTGTGGCAGACTGGAGGTGGTATCGGAGCATACGTACCTTGGTTTAGTTATAGATAATAACTTCAACTGGGGATCCCCATATAAATCATGTTTGTAATAAACTAAGATCCGTGTTATCCAAAATTTCCCTACTTAAATTTAAACTGCCGTACAGTATATTGAGAGTTCTGTACCCACATGTCACTTGCGCAATCAGTTATCGAGTTATAGTCTGGGTAGTCATGGCAGAACATTCAAAACCCATGTAGATAAAATTTATAGATCGCAGGTAAGCCCACTAAAGGCAATTAGGAATACCCAGTTCTGCCAAGAAAAAGATGCGCGGGTTTGAGGCGAGGCTCTTTGAATATAGTAACGTAGTAAGTATGTTCACAACCTCATTAAAAATGAAGTACTTAATTACGAAATAGATAAGTTGCATAATTTGAATAATGTTAGATCACAAAATCTCCGTCAATTAGATTACTTGCCGAAATATATTCTACCTAAATGTTCCAATGTATACGGCAAACGCACATGGCAGTATATGGTTACCAAGTATTCTCAACGAGTTACCATCGGAAACTCATAATGAAGTGTGTGCCAACCCCAATAGATGCAAGAGAATTGTCAAAGCATTTTACCTAAACTGTAACGCAGCACAACAATAACTCATCTGTTTAGTTTAAGGATTAAATGGGAGTAACTAGCAGCAGCAGATAAACTGCCGAGTTTTTGCCCGCTGACATAAACCTTTAAATTGTATATTATGAATTTGTTTTCAATAAATAAATAAAAAAAAACACAAATAATACTTATAAATTAACTTTATTGAGGCTTTATTACATTATTTTTAATTAGGTAATAAAAACAAGTTCTTATAACAAAATCTGCATTACTCCAGCAATAATGGATTGTATTGCTCCAGGAATATGAATAATGGATTTAAAAAAGGTAGTTAACAAAAAAACGTAGATCATTTTTTAGTTATTTATTACCAGTTTCTGCCTGCAACTTCCTCCACATAGAATTAGCAATCGACATGTTTATCGCTATATTAATATTATATTATCAGTCGTTTCAGCGTGAAGAAAGAACAAACATACACACTCACTCACTGACTGACATCCTCACATTTGTCACAACATTCGCATTTATAGTATTGGTAGGATTGATTTTAAACTTGAATAAATCTATACTACATAATATTATAAATAGCAAAGATTTGATTGTTTGTTTGTTTGCATTGAATAGGCTCCGAAACTACTGGACCGATTTGAAAAATTCTTTCACCTTTAGAATCCAACTCATGGCCAGATTTTGTCATGTGCATACTTTATGTTCTTACCAATCGGTCTTAAAAATCGGTTCGGCAGTATAAGCATGTAGAGGTAACAGACTCCATTTCAAATGAGGAGAATAAGAATGTCATAAGCAGCAATCGTTTAGACTGCTGATATAAGATCAATGGGGCGGCTGGCCAGTGCCTGCTGCTGCCAAGCGCTGCCGCTCAAACAGCTGGTGAGCCGACGCTGTAATTCTGCACTCTGAAAATAAATAATACATAAAATTATAACATAAGACACTAACATAAAGTTTTATTTTTATTCATCTCGGGCTGAAACAAATAAATGGTATGATCATCCTCAGAAGTACGTACCTGAAATATTACATTTATAACATTTTACAGGTAACTTAGAAATTTAATGGCTGGAAATTTAAAAGTTCTACTTCTGAGGCGTATTTTTTTAAACATTTTGAAGTAAACACAAAACCATCCGTTTCATACATAATAATTACATACATAAATCACCTATTTATCCCTTACGCGTTATATTATGTGTATGGTCTTGTTACATTAGGATTTGTCTTTCCTGTAAGTGATAAAGGTGATTTATGTATGTATGTACGAATTGGATGTTTTCGCATTAATTTTAAATGCTTAAACCCAGCAAAGTCAACTATTGAATGTTGTGCTAAGTTGTATTACCTGTAGATACGGCATGCAGCTAGTCATAGTCGGGGTGAGGCGCCACGCGTCGGGCCGCCACAGAGCTGCTGGCCATGTCCGGCGACGGCTCCTAAAATGTTAAAAATTCTTATACACCGAAATTCGATATTCGTAGTTCGTTCGTAGGTTTGAGGGGAAAGGGTGTTGCTATCAAATTGTCTACCGCTGTTTTTGTTGTATAATAATAAGTATGGGACTAATTATAATTCGTGAGAGAAAATGATTTTATGGTACGGCAAACAAGTTTGGAAACTGTTCCGTACTTCTCATACCGATGCACTGGGTGCTTTAATAAACCACTGGAAGCACCACACATTGTATATCAAATGCACTGGATGTTTATACACTAAAAGAAAGAATCACCAATCGTATATGAGTTTAAAAAACAAACGCTTATTTCGAACATTTCTGACACGATGTGTTCTATACTAATCTATTTTCGTGAGTATAATGCTTACGGAACTGCTGTAATCACTCCAGGGTTAATTCATTATTGTATTCTGTCAATTTAACTATAAAACGCACAGTAAAGCAATTAAACAGAGTAAAAAATGTAAACCAAACTTACTTAGTTCGTTGATTGTTGGATTTGTGTTGGGAAGACATTGTCAAGATGTCTTTTTTTTTAAATTAAGTTTGCGTTTAGTTTCGTTCACACTGCATTTTGTATTTTAGGTTATAAATGATATTTTTTGTTATTTGGGTCTTAATATTTCAATTAACCAAAATCAAGTGTCTAATTTAGTTATTTAACTGAATGAAAACGCTAGAATTAGGGTCAATTAATTTAATAAAAACCATTCGTCACTAAAAAATGTTTGCAAAAACAAAACTTATCGGTCCATTCAATTTGTTTAGTTTTTCGCGTTTCGATTGCGAGGCTAATCGGAATCATTTTTTACGTAATACCAATGTTTCAAGGCGGTCGGAATCGGAATCACAATCGTCTTCGACGACGAATACGATCGCGAGCGAGTTACGTAATAAGCCTGCCGATCAAACCTAGTCTAACATTTATATCCACAAAATACATGAAATGACGCGACTTAAAAAAAAAATATTGATAAAAATTGGATAAAGTAACCCGTGTTTACGGTAAATGTCATAGTGACATTACAGTAAATTGACAAGGAAAATCAGTGTGACGCTTACTACATAACAACGTTCTAGGTTGAATCATAAATGTCATTTTTCGAAAGTAGCTACTTGACTCTCTCGTCGTAAGGGCTATAGTGACGTAGCGAAGTATGTATTTTTAGAGCTTGAGAAATGAAAACAAATGTATATCCTATTCTTGTGGGACTGAAAAGGAAGATATCCAGCTATTTTTCTTATCTGACAGTAGACAGGTATCTTTTGGGGTACGTTTACTGTCCTCGCCTGAACTGTTCGCCCTCGGCGGTAGTGCTGTAATTACCTACGTGAACCTGCGAACGACCCCTCCCGCCGCCTCAATGGATTTTTAAAAATGTGAATTGTTTTAACCCCATTTATAAGTACATTAAAACACTCATCAACTATCTCTACGAACGGACCGTTGTAAGGCCTATTTAACACCTGTACCTGTACTATATCTCTCTAATCTGTGCATTAATAGTACATTACTGCAGACACTGCAGAGGCCGGGAAAGAACGGCTTGCAGGCTGAGTACGTATAGACGGCCGAGCGTAGCGGATAGGAATACGAAGCTGGCAAGCCTTGATGGCCAAGTAGGCCGAGACAGCCGAGCATAGCGAGGCCGGATAGGTATACGAGGCTGGCAAGTTCTTTCACGCCGAGGCTTGTATAGTGCTTTTCTCAAACATGCACTGAAATAAATAAAAACTCCTAGAAATATTTTTTTTTTATTCGTAAGACAACTAAAATTGTACCAGACTTAAATTATAACTAGGTACCATCACACAGTCAAGGAAAACGAATCACGTACCAGGGTGTATCCTTTGTGCTTACTAATGTCATGTTGACATCCCATACCTCTGCCAAACATATCATAGTGCAATTGGTTACGAAAAAGTTCCACCCTGGTATATGATTCAGTTTCCTCGACTGCATATAATAAGTGTTTATGTCTTTCTAATATGGATTCAAAAAAAAATCAAGTTGTACAACATGAGAATAGATATAAGGGACTGCTAAAATAAAAAATCACAGATCACGTTTCTGAACGAAACGTCAAGTGACAACTGACATAATTATAAATTTTCCCACCAAAACTTTTTTTTTAAGTCCTATTTAGACCACTATACACGAACTTTAGCCTATTTGATTCTCTATTACGTAAATTCAATCGTAATTTGACGTACAACACGTCGGCAATATTTATATATTTACATTTAGAATATTCATAGTCCTGTGAATTTATTCACTAACTAATAAATGAACCATAGAAATTCAGATTCTTAATTTCAGGTCGTGTATAGTGAGTGGCCTTTATCGTGGATATTTTAGCTTGCCACATCGTATCCTTGAAAAAAAAATTACGTTTTGCATTGAAACAAAAGACTGTCGTCTTGCAGGCCTAGGCCTGCAACGTTGTATTTTGAAGTCTATTTTAAGGAACACAACATAAACATTACATAGCATGTTTGAGAAAAAATACTTTTTCTCAAAAATATCCGTTAAAGTCGTCATTGTTAACTATATATCAGAAAATAGAAAGTTAATTGTTGCCGGTCAGTCCAAAATTAAGAAAAAAAACATACATTGCATACACATTTCATTACTGTCTAGTTATTAACTTTTTAAAATGCAAATCACCATTATAAAAAATAAAAGCACAAGACTTAAAACAACAAATTAAAAAAAAAAGCTTGTACGATAACGTGTTTATCTGTGTCTGAAATAGCTTTAGATAGAAGGCGGCAAAGCAAAAACCTACATTTTGTACCTAGATAATGTATTAAGAGTCACATTTCACCCGAGCGAAGCCGGGTTTTTGATCTAGTAATTAATAATTTATGTCATTTACATTTTCATTTATTTTTGTTGTTGTTTTCTATTTAGATTTTTGAGAAAAACATTATACTTGCCTCGGCCAGAATAGCATTGCTGGCTTCGTATTGTTAACCAATACTCAGCCAGCAATTGCCTACTCTACTTCTTCTTCTTCTCTCCTTAATGGCGGCCGTAAGGCTGGCTTGGGCCAATGTCAGTGCAGTGCAGTGCTACTCTACTTCCTGGCCTAGACAGTAATGTATTATTAAAGAACTTTAATATTGATGTAGTGACAGTGACATTAATAAAAACTGAGTTGTCTGTTGCATTAAAATGAAGCCTTGGCTTAAAGGTCCAGAAACCAGGCCATAAAATAAAATAAAAATTAGAAACCAAAGTAAACAAAAATTGTGCACAGTTTAAGCCGCAAAGGACTTTTAAATAATTGTGTTTTTTGATACCTACTAACAGCGCTTTCGAAATGGCGCCATTTGCCAAGAAGAATGCCCCACAAGAAAATTATCAGGTAGTCGTGTTTACAAAAATATGAATATTAAAATTTACAATCACTAATACAGGCAAGGAATAGTTAACGAAGCTAAATTATTTAATACAATACTCACATTCAGTTTAGGAAACGTCGACTGATAATATGTGCATCAGAATAATTGAATCTAATTCATTCAGGCGTTATCTTGATTATACTCAATGAGTATAATATAATATTATTATTTTTCTCAATGAGCTATTTTTTACTATCACAAACAAAAAATAATGATACTCAACCTGTTTTTAAATAGACAGATGAATATCGTGGAGCTCACACTATTTAATAAATATGTTAGGAAAAAACAAGCCTGTTGTTATTTTTTTTTATATTCTCAGGTACACAATAATAAAAATGTATTGTAATTTAATTGTTAAAAATACTATGACCATTTAGCTATGTTTTTAGCTGGTTATCTGTCGAGTAGCTATTTAGTATTCTTTAGTATTACTAAACCGGGATGAGAAAGGGATTGAAAAATCAGCCATTTCACATACTTACATCAAAATATATATGGGTTGACGGATTTTCAATCCCTTTCCCATCTTGGTTTAATTATATCTATTGCAGTTATCATCTCTACCATTATATTTTGAAATATCTTAAATTGGTATTGCCGACCATACTAGTAAACACTACAAATAAATTTAGGTAACTGTAACTCAATTCACTTTTATGACTTTACAAATGTAACCATTTTAAATTGTTTATTGAGAGCTATAGTGTTATACTTGAACTAGAATCATGTTGAACCAACTTTATAATTATTTATCGAGATGGCAACTGTGTTTATTGTTAGCAGCAATAATAATAATCAATTTGACTTCTGCGGGGCATAAGCATAGGCTAGGAATGTTTCAGTCGGAAAGGAATCCTTACACTAGAAAAATTTGTCTGGATGTGGAACGAACCTTACGAGGTATATGTATGAACAAATTACTAAACGTTGGTGTATTGTATAGTGGATGAATTCGGGACTCTTCTCGTAAGGTAGAAGCGATTTAGAGACCACTTATCTTACAATTACTTACAAACTGAGTCTTAGTTGCTTTAAGGTTGAAAATTGTGTTTACTTACCAAGCGCATTACAAACATGCAAGTGTATTTGACTTTCATGCAACATCTGTATGACTGGGAGCTAGCCAAGGGTTAAATGACAAGATGGCATTGCACTCGCATTGCAGGAAAAGTTATTATGATTTACTGTCATAACGTTGGACCACATTTAATCATTTAGCTTTATAGTATGTTTGTTGTAGGTAGGTTCTTAGTAGAAATGACATGAAGCGAATAAGGGTAGATAGGCTACAAATACAGTGTCATCACTACATAGTATATAACAGTCGCGTTTTGAAGATCTATGTATGCTTAGATCTTTAAAAGTATGCAACGGATTTTGATGTGGTTTTTTTTAATAGAGTGATTCAGGAGGAAGGTTTATATGTGTAATTCTACGCAGAAGAAGTCGCCGCCAGAAGCTAATTTTTAAATAATTCATTGTTTCCCGGCCATACTTTCGGATTTTTCCATGTCTTCTGGTTTTCAGTATCATTTAAAAATGTATTGAATAAACCTGTTAAAAATGACAAAAAAAACATGCTGTATTTTATGATACAGATTGAAAGGGATAGGCATTGATGACAAGTGATTTGTCTCTAAATAACATGCAACTTTAAACCAAATACAGACAAAAGTAACAACATGATTTTTTTTGGAATACATATTCATGTTACACCAAATACTTAGTTTTGTTTAGTTTGTTTTTTTTTCTATTATTCTCAGCTAGACAAAAGAGTTGCTTTCTTCGGCCAGACACAGGACCCTGCCGCGCCGACATCATCCAGTATTATTACGATGTGAAGCAGAGGGGATGCTTCAGATTCTTTTGGGGCGGTTGTCAGGGCAACGGGAACAGATTTGAAACAAATCATGAATGCTACAGTAAATGCTATTTGAACGTCAGTAATTCTGAGTGTAAGTTTTAAAGCTGATTATTGCATCATCTACCTCATAGATGTAAAATATACTTAGTAATAGATCGATATAGCACTTGTGAGTGCGAGATAGATTCATACACGCTGTGAGCCTGGAGGAACCCAGCGACATTCTTCATTGAAAAGAGTACTTAATGCTTTTTTCTGTGACACGCGCAGATAGCTGTCAAATTTTTCGATCTCTTACTTCAGCGCTGAGGCTGATCTAATCAAATGTGGTTGATGGTATACTATATCTATGATCGACCCTTACTCATATTCCGTTGTTTACTAGACTTATTCAAAATTGACTTTCTGATGGACACCATATTTACTAAAACTAAAGACTTAATTGAGGCGTAATAACTTTTTTAATTATTTTCTTCCGTTCACAAAAATTATGATCTATGGCCTGTTTCTCGAAGCTACAAGTTACAACTTAACAAGTAAACTAGCAACATTGGTCAACAACTCAACCATTGATCGGTTAATTGGACTTGCAGCTTAAAGAATCGGGCCTCTGGTGTCAGTAAATTTGTATAATGTACCTACCTATGTCTTCTTTTCTTTTCCAGCTGAAATACCGTTTTTCTGCTCCTTGGCGTTTGATTACGGAACATGCTTTGGCTATTATAATCGATGGACATGGGACAACATGGGAAAGTGAGTATTAGCTTTACCTACTTTTAACAGCGCCACCGATTTAGTATCATTGACAGCATCGCATGTATTTAGTTTAAGAAATTAAAGTACCTAGGTAGGTACTGAACTAAAAGCAAATTTAGAAAAGGGTTACTTATTAAACTACATTACTTAAATATGTTACTTTTACAAATTAGATTGAACTATTAAGTTGGTACTTAACCAAATACTCTACGTCAAAAATCAGATAGGGACGCAAGTTAAGTACGAAGAAATTGGTGCCCTTATTTAATATCTACTCTTTACTGTCAGGATGCGTGATCATGACCATTTGCATATACATATTTACATAGAACACCTTTTACTTTAACTATCAGAGCTAATAAGCTTGTAAAAGTTATGTACTTAACATAACTTATTCTATATATATTATATATTAGTTCTACCTACTATGCGAATTATGAGTCTTTTGACATACTATCACGTCTCTTGTCATGACAGTGTTTTACGACCTGTAAACTCTTTTGGGGGATCGCAGTAACTTCAAAATGGGTTTGTGATTAATTAATATTGGTTTTACGATATAACTCGAAAGTAAGGAAATCATATTTGCTACAAAAAACAGGTTATTGAGGGATTGCCAAAGTACTTTTCAGACCGAAAGGTGTCGCTCGTTGTTATGTTTGGCTGTGTTGAAAAACACTACCCTATATTTAATTCCATCAAGTTTTTCAAACATCAATTTGCCCTTTTCAGGACGTGCAAACGACGGCTGTATTCCGGCTGCGGCGGCAACCAGAACAACTTCCAAAGTCGCCACGAGTGTTTCGCCACCTGCGCCGTGAAGCCCAATAACACCCTCAACAGATATAACCAATTCACGACTTGCATCCCCTACATCATTCCGGGAGTGTCGTAGAACGTTTACTTTGGGGGCCGATTATTCTAATCGCATCGGTGAAATACTGTGTAATTTTGTAGCAACTCGAACTGTAACGATACATTTCAACATTTTCGAATGGAAAATTGCCAAATATATCACAATCAAATGGTTTTTAATTTTGTATAGTGCGATATTGAACTGAATAAACGACTGGATTAGCGGAAAAATACTTTTTTCTGCCCTCAAACTACATTATCACCCATATAACGTTATCTGTACTTAAAAAAATGTACCTAGGTACTGAGATTGACTGACAGACGGAAAACTCGTAGTAGTAATCACTGAAGCTAAAAATAGATGACAGATAGAGGTGCACTAAATACGGATGTTTCGAAATAGTATACCTACATTACTGTCTGGGGCCATAATTTTGATGATAATTTGTCGCAGGCGGATTGTAAGTAATCCGCCGTATTACATTACGCTTAGCCGTTTTGGCCGTTTTGCAATGCGGCGGTTCAACGATAAGCAGGATTGAATGCGGCTGAATAAAAACCCCCGGAATGTATTCGGCGCCATACGTTCTTCAACACGGCTAGCCGTAATGTAATACAGCGAGTCATTAGCCGCCGCTTTGACAGTTTTTAGTTCAGTCGACGGAGCTCCGCTTCGCTTCGCTCCTATTTCCGCTCAGTTTGGGCCTTCGGCCCTGACGCAATTGTTACCTAACCTATCCACTAAAAAATCCATCTTTATTTCTTATTTGGTGATAGTAGTACGATGCGGCTAAATGTAGGCCGGCTTATTGAAGAATGAAAATCCGGCTAATCGTTGAACCGCCGCATTGCAAAACGGCCCTGTCATTCAAAACGGCTAGGCGTAATGTAGGAACCTAATACGGCGGATCATATACGGATGCGTCATATACATATTTTTGCAACTTTCTATCCATATTTGTGACCTTGATTCATCCCAATATTCAAAATTCCAAATACGAAATTGGTTCTTCGTGACCCGCATATTTTGCGGACGAATTTGTTATCAATTTATTTAATTTACATTTTGTACCTTGTAATTTGTAAGTAGGTAAGTATCAAAAATGATTGTAACTTGCGCAACAACATATAAAATTGTACTTAACCTAAACATAAAGTTATAAGCCTTTCGCAATAATAATAATAAAAGTGTAATAAAGAAGGAATAAAAATTTGATTGTTATGTTTCAATCTTCGCTGTAAGTTATAAGAACCAACTTAACTTATTCTCGCCAGGAAACGCACAGAAACACAAAAACAAAATGAAAATTTTAAAACAAATGCAACTTATTGCTATTGCATTCATTTTGGTGATGTGCTTTGTTAATGCCGTAAGTATTAATAACACTATCTTACGTTTTATCCGGCCGTTTTATAAATTAAAACATATCCGATTCTGATATATATCAACCGAACTTATTGAAAATAAGATCATAAATACATAATTTCTCATAATTTTATTTAATCTAAGATCTTGCACGGCGGATTTCAATACCGATCTTCTTAAATACGTGATTGGAAACAAATGTATTAATTGATTGTAAAGAATGTCCCAATATTTGTACCTTTACAACTGTCCGCAATAAATCTCCTTGCAGTGTTCCAATTGTGGGGCTCAAAGCCAGACCAATAAAGGAAGCGAAGCAAAACTCATTAAAGTACCTCTGCCAAACGGAAAATACATGTACCGCATGCGGAAATCCGACTCTCCGTACTAGCACAGTATAACGACTACGCCTATAGTTTAGTATTAGCAACCTCGGTTGCTAGGTACTCCTTTCGATTCATTTGACTTGTCGACTACCTACTTACTCATGTGGTTCTTATAAAACAGGCGAATTATCCAAAAAATTATAAAACAAAACTACAAAACGGCGGTGGTGCTCGCTCCACCACGATGGCCATTGAAATACAAAAGATCCTAGACCAACTTAAGGAATCAAAGGTGCTAAAGAAAAAGGAAAATTATAAAAGTCTGTTGGATGAAATGAAGAAAATTTTTCACACAACGACTGTGAAAGCTCGAGGAGGGTGTCCAAAATCAAAAGTGTCAAAATGCAGAGGTTAACGCTGTTCACTAAAGCAGCGAACGTTATCACGAGAAGTTATTTTTTATGAAAACATACCAGAATCATATTCATCTGCAATGCTCAAAAATAACAGTCTCGACGCTTTTGATGCATCAACGTAGGAATCTGAAAGACATACATTAAAGTCGGTCAAGAATTGTACTATCGAGCATCTATTAAACAATAAATACCATACCTACATTTATTTTTATTTTTTCTTTCAGTAGATGGGGACCCTATTACCACCCGCACAATACTTTAAATGATATAATCGAAATCAATTAAAACAAACAGTCCTTGAAAGAAATAAAATTACCAGTTTCCTTCTTCTAATCCTTCTTTAAAAATTAACGATATAAACACAATTGTTCGAAGGTTAGCTGGAAGAGATCCTATGAGATAGGGGATGAGTTCGCCTTTGTACATTTGTTTTCCCATTACCTGTAAAATTGAATGTGTTTTATGTACAATAAAGAGTTATACATACATAGGTACATACAAACTGTTCATAAAATATAGAGGATGCACGGGGCATTGAGCAAATAATTTGAACACTAGATTTTGTGATATCGAATAGTAGCAGCTTTAGCGCACGCGCGGCGAGCATCTCGAGACAAAGGCGGCTCCAACAGCCTGGCCGTCCGTCGGGCAGCTAATAGCGCCTCCAAACTCACGCCGAGAACACCCGAAAAGCGTGAATGTGATCGCTTTCTCGCCGTCTCGTTCTCGCGCTTGCTTGTTCTCCGATCGGTGTCGGTATTTTTGCCCGCTTCAAAGGGTTTCTCGGGCGAGAAAAAAGAACGGTATCACATTCTTGTTCGGTCTCAGTGCGACCGTGGCATTGATATGGTACTGTCGTCCATTCCGGATAACGATCGAGAATGCGAATGAGAAGGTCGCATGAGTAGTAGAGAGAGTCGCCTTCTCGGTTCTCGCGTAATTTCTCGGCAAGGCTTCTCGCGTGAGTCTGTTAGCGGCTTAACGCTACCCTCAGAACTCTCCTTTATTGCAATAATAACCTACCCATAAGTCCCACAACCTTAAAACAAGTTACAACAATGTGTATGTGTGTGTGTGTGTATACGCGTCGTCTAGTTATTTTTTTAAAATTATAAATAAGTAATAATAATTACTCCTTTCTAATCGTTTCATTTGAATTTGATTTTAATGGAAAGTCCAAAGCATCAATACCTAATACTCCCTTCTATTTATTAGCCGCTGACCAAAGTCGGGTACCCATGGCAGGCTACCCGGGCAGGCTCGCGAGCCACGTTCACACTAGGACTTTAGGTTACTGCGACGTGCAGCTGTTACGGTTATTGGGACCGAGCGCGACGACAGCGCCACGTGACAGGCGGCCATTATGAACAATATTGTCACCGCTGTCAAACAAGAAGTAAGTAAATATTGTGAAAAATATTAATGAAATCTTGTGTTATTTTACTATATTACACAATTTTGGACAATGGTAGTCAGTAACATTATTGCCAATAATATTAAAATTGTTGTTTTCAGTGAGAAATGAGCCTACTCGTGACTAAAACGGGGTTTCGTGCCATCACCCACGAAATCATTTTCCAACCGGAGACGATGAATAAAGGCAAGAAATTGGTGCTAGCTGGGCATGTCCTTGAGGTTGAAGACATTCGCCAAGGAGATATGACTCGTATTATCAAAGCCCGAGTGATCCACTTATTTCTTTGGTCTCGTTTCCACCATGGTCTTGGAAATTGGTAAAATTTACAGTCGCTATTCTTCTTGGTGTTATTACAATTCACAACAACACATCTTACCAGGACCATATTTTTATCTCAAAAACGACTAGAAAATGTTTACTGCAATATATGAATTTGACAGCTCAAGTCAGCGACAAAAATGACAATTTTAGCCGTAGCGAGCGCTGTGATCGTTTAGGCTACCCCCTCCACCCGCTTTGCACTCTGCCAATAGTTCGCAGATGAGTACCCGGCTCAATGATATTCCAGAAATTAGCAACGAAATCATAGAACGATGCCCACGCATTGACCTTCTTCCAGACAGATCCAGAAGGAAACCGCATGTAGAAAGAAACCGCAGCTCTTATTTCATTAATAATAAAATTATGTAAGTAGGTATTTTATTTATTATTTTTCTTGTAAAGAATTGAAACTTTTCCATTTTCCTCTTTACAGAAAATTTACTAGCGTGAATCAAAGAGCAACGTGAAAAATAATTACACTTCTGTCATTAAAAATCAGTGGGTATTTTAAGCGTAAAAAATAAATAAAAAAATTGTAAAATTATAATGTATTCGAACGATTTTCGGCCTTATTTCATCCTCATAAGGAAAGAAGAAGAGAAAGGTGACAAGTTCGCGAGAATCAATATGGAAGTGAAACACAAGGCGATAACAGAGCCGCTGAATCCGTTCACGAAAAAGACTGCTTTCACTCAGACCTATCCCACGAAGCTGGTGCCTGCTGCTCCGCGGAAAGCCTGCTGCTATTACTGCTCCTAAATTTTCTACCCGGCCGCCCTCTAATATACTATGCAAAACAGGCCGGAGGGTCTCGTCAAGCCTGACAATAAGCGACCTCTCATGCAATTACTCTGCGTTGTGTGGACCAAGAGCCTCGGAAACGTATTAGGTGCTTCAATGAGACTGATATCCTGCCACAAAATGTCTACAAATGTCTATCTTTTCTTTTTACAGTCATATAGACATTTAGCCGAATATCTTGTCGTTGACTTAACGGATTTGGACAAAATGCAACCACAAAGTAAGAAGGAGCTACAACAGTAGTAGATCCGGGAATTTTTATTAAGGAATATACTATATTTGATTAAAGGTATATTATGTGACTTTTGTTGCTTTATAATGGCTTATATTTATGATGATTGATGAATGTATATATTACATAATATATTGTATTTATACATAGATGTATAAAAAAACCGAACTATTGAATTGAGAACCTCTTAATTCTTTCTTACCCGACTGCGGCCAAGCCCAAAAGGAGGGTTATGTATTGTGTTTGCCACGTATGTATGTAGATTATGCGTGTATGTAAGTAATGTCTGTCCCTATGTCCGCTCGTAACTGCTCAACGGCCTAATCGATTTTGATCAATAATAAGTCATGAGGTCAACTGGGTTCATAAAAATTATAAAAAATATGTGGTGGACTGTAAGCGCTTTCATGTGCGTTCTGAAAAAATATATTTCAAGACTTGATTGACCATAGAAGATCCATTACGATGTAAATGGCAACCATACTCATGACTACGCGCGCGCGGATCTCGGGCGAGGTGGTTCTTACTGTATATTAAAAATCTAAATGATTAAAAAACAAAGAAACTCTGCTACAAATTCCATTTCACAGAATTGCCCTAGAAGAGCCCTGAAACTATATACGCTAACAGAATTTCCTTTGAATTAAATATAGCAGGCAGTTTGTGCTCGCAAACCTAAATTACACAAATGGTAGGTACAAAAAAAGTCTCGCAGTTTGATCATTTAAAAGCAGTTCGTCCATGCTGGTCTGAGAGCAAAGAAAAAACATAGAATGTACCAGTTGCTTCTCTTCCCGCGCAGATGGTAAAGGCCCGTCGAGGGATTGGGCGAAAATCTTAGGGATCATGTTGTTGTTGTTGTTGGCGATGTGGCTAGCAACCCATCACTGTTTTGATTCCCCTTTCCATCCATATGCTGATCACACAATCATGCTGAACGTGGTCCTTAGGTCTAGTTGCCTCAGGCTCTGTCTACCCCGTAAGGGATAAAGACGTGATTTATGTATGTATGTAAAAGTAGTTAGGCTACTTCAAGACGGATGTCTTTAAAATCCCAACCACAGAGCAAAAACAAAGAGGAGGCGTGGTAATAAGATTTCCCTATGAAACATCGCGTGACATTTTGCGGGGTGAGGGGTTGTGGAACTCCGCCCACTTTTCAATTTTTCATCCGTCGGTTAGTAGCGAAACCACTCGCCTAGCAAGTTATCATCGATACATTGACGTCACTACGTAGTTCAGCTATAATCACACTAGATGTCAATAAGTGTAAAAGTAATGGGACGTACTCAGAACTTTGAGCTTCAAAAAGTTTGTGTAATAAATGAATAAAATAAGGGTTACCATTTTTACTGATTTAGATGTATATTGTACCTACTTATGTAAAATAATAGACAAATTATTATAACGAACATAATTTTATTTACAAAATTCAACGAACAAAAAATTCACCTTGCTACTCCGCTAATCACGTGCAAGATAACTAAGTCTGTGTGAAATATATATGTTTTTCATGCAATCCCTCCCTTCACTGCTGCCAATAAAACACATATAAATCCCACAAACCTAATTATCCCTTACACCACACAAACACTGACGCGTTTCGATCCCTCTACGGGATCATTATCAAAGTTTAATGAACACAACTGTTACACATGCAAACCAACGTCGTACTGATGCGAAACCGTATAAATAAGCATAATGTACCTACATTCATATATTTTCCCAAACTACCCTATTAAACTAGGTAAAATGCCCTTCTTTAATTTTTTATGGCCTTTTTTTGTCACTATGAAGTCTGCACTATTAGAATGGCAAGAACAAATCTTTGTATATTTTGTCGGAGTCCAATCCGGTCCATTCATTTTTGTGATCCATTGTTGTTTTAAATTATCATCGGATGGAAATCTAAAACAAATATAAAAAGAAATGAAATTAACTAAGTGGTAAATTATGTTAATATGGATAAAATGTTTATTTAATATTCGAAGTTCTTTCAATTCATGAACAGTCACGGAGAATAATATGTATACAACTCAGAACTTTGTTACTTCAAAATATTTGCTATTAAAATGTATTGTTATTTCATTACTGACCATAGCCGTGCGTTATTCGGTAAAATTATTTGATTCTAATTACGGCTCTGGATATTTGGTACGTTGAAAATAGTTGTTCTAATTGACGATAGATGGCGGCCTGTTCACAATATATTTATAAAACTACTAAAGTACTGTTTTGGCGATTAAAAAGTATTTAGGACTAAATGTATACTTTAGTTTTCAGTATCCACGTATGATTATTACAATATACTAATGCGGAACTTTACGTACTTATATTTTTAATTCACAAAAGTTACGACATCTAGTGTCGAGAAGTATAATTTATAACTACTTGAAAGCCGTAAATTTTCTAGAACTATTTTAATAATTACGTATAAAATTACTTACAAATGAAATGTGATACCATTCATAGCATCAGAACGTCTGTCTGAATAACTTTGACATGATAAAACACAACACTTCATCCTTTTCTTCTTAAAACCGCGAAAACACACCGATAATGCGAGTCTCGATCCATGTGCACCTGACGAACGCTGACAACAAACTAACTAAGCCCCGCCCACAATGATGACGTCAGGACCTAGTTGAAAATCACAGTGCACAGTTGCTTAGGCCAGCTCCTCTTTGTTTTTGCTCTGTGATCCCAACTAATATTATATGTATAGGTATTATAAATGCGAAAGTAACTCTGTGTGTCCTTCTGTTACCTTTTCACGCTTAAACCGCGTAACCGATTTAGTTGAAATTTGGTCCTGTTCAGTCCTGGGGAAGGACATAGGATAGTTTTTATGCCTAACAATAGCACAGCTCCCGCGGGATTGCGATAAGAGAATTCTGCGCAGACGGAGTCGCGGGCAACAGCTCTAGTATTATATAAAATGATGAAATCTCTGCCAATGAAACAAGGAATGGAAGACTATGAAAGCAGCAGATGCCGTGAACATTAGAGAAAATATTTTTTTTATTACAAATCCTTACTTTAATAGGATTATTTGAAATCTAAAATTACGTAATAATGCATATTAGTATTGAGTTTGACAATGCTTTGCCACAATAGGCCTTTACAGATGGACTGCATTCCGACTGCAGCGTAACTGCTAACTGCCCTCTGCCAGTGGCGGATTTACAAATTTTCAAGGTATAGGCTGAATTTTTGCCGGCCTTGCAAAATCTGTTGCAGACTTCTTAAAAATTTTATTATGAGGTAAAAATAAAAAAAAAGGTCGTGCCCCAAATTTGCCGCTCCCAAAATCCCAAATTTGCCGCCCCCAAAATCTGCCGCCCTAGGCTCGAGCCTTCTCAGCCTTATGGTAAATCCGCCACTGCCCTCTGCACATACGTTGTCAATTGCAGTCGGCACAACGGCACGCTAACAACTGCGATCGAAATCTAATACCCATAAGTAAGTTGCAGTTACATTTCAGTCGAAATGCAGTGCGGTCTGTAGTGGCCCATGGGGTCTCAATTCTCTAAGCCCATATGGGACACAAATACGACTGTCGCACAACGGGCGGTAGGTATTAGGTACTTGTAAATAACAAATTAGCTACCATATCATTGAAGTGAAATAAACATAGGTACGAACATAGCTGAACTACCTCAGCTAGGCCTTAATTGTCACGTCACGCTGCCACGCTAAGCGCAATAGCGCAGTTCACAAGTATGTGACGCATTTAATTGAACAATTTTTTGCTACCATAAAAGCATGACTAAGCTAAAAAAGAAATAAGTTGACTTGTTTCAGACTTCATTCGGCATGGCATTATACGAATACACGCGCTTAAGTACCTACCTAATGTAAAATAAAACTGTGCCCGACAGCGTTATTTGATCTACTTATTTGGGTATATGGAGCAAAGTAAACATATACCATACTCATTATCACAGTGATTGTGTTTTATCTCGATTATCAACTGCCTTCCTTGTCTTCTGTGCTTCTGTGTCTGACAGTTCGTCATAAAATAATTATAATAATCGCAATGCAGACGCAAGAAGATGATACAACGCTAGAAGCGAGGAATCTACTGGGGCAACCAAAAGAGGTGATATCATTATTTTTACAATTTAAAGATGGTCTTATCGTTAGATTATAATACCAGATTAAGATTCGCTCACTTGGTGGCACTGGAGTTTATAACGCAGAAGCTGGCAAGTGGATCTAGATTTGAGCGCCCTAGATTTTTACGTTTCATCACGTTTGCGTTCTGATTATATGTGGTTACTTATTCTTAATAGCTAGCTTGTATAATTATTTAGTAGTATATTAAAAGGATATTAGATTACTAGTATTAGATGCGATACAACGCGGGAATGCTGCCTGCGTGATGGGGACCCTACCTAAGGGTCCAAATTTATTTAAATTTTTAACACAACTTTTATTTTACTAAGTTATTTTAAGGTAGCCTTAGTTTATATTTTAATTAATACTTTTGTAATCATTTACAAAATAAATATCCACTACCTACTGGTATAAATAAATTATAAACATTCAAGTAACTATTAGATTATAGTATAGTATTAAAGATGATTCAAAGCCAGTGTTCAGAATATTTTTAATATCTGCTGGGTTAGAACTTTTTCAATTTATTGCGTAAGTAAATAGGTACTAAATTCACCCTGGTAACGCAATCAGGCAAATTTTGGATTTTTAATCGTAAGTCCCTTATTTATTTAGCTAATCTTCCCACTATCAAAATAATTTACAGTGAGTTCATTGATACCTCCTTGGTAACTCCTTGGCCCCTGTTGCTATTTCACCAACCCGGTGACCATTGACAATTCCAAATGCAATGCATATTCAGTATGAAGCCAACTGGCGGTAGATTCTCGTCGAGTTTGCAATGTAAAGTGAATTGTCACAAGTCACCGACAATTGGCGTCGGTAACAAGCGACAATTCTGTTTACACTACAAACTAGACCAGTATCTACGCCGGTTGCCTTCATATTGGCAACGCCTTGCATTTCGAATGGTCATATGTCGCCGACAACTGTCATTCTGGTGAAATAGGGGCCAGGAGGAATGTGACATAATATCTGTGACAGTAGGCTGTTAAGCAACAATTAACACATAGGCACGTTTAGTTTAGTTGAATGCTAACAAGGTAACTGTACTGTACTACGAGACAATATAAAATGACTTAGGTAGTAGCCAAATATGTGGTCTGGCTGGCACCATAGTAAGGTTAACGCCCTTTTTTATAATATTACCTATGTGGCTATCAACTTGAAAAGTTCGACTTAAGCGTCGTATTTATTTCGATCAAAAGATGAATAAAAAGTGAGGCACCACTTATTTGGTCGACCTACACGATCCTTGATAAAAGTGATGAACCGTTGACGAAGTTGTGGACAACAGCTAGTTTATAAAACTCCTCGATGCTAGCTCAGGCCTTACCGGAATGGCGCGTTAAGGGTGGCGTTTCACTAAAACTTTGCGGGCTTGAGCAAAATGCAAAAAAAACAACGGGCTGCACTCCGGAAGTGCCGGCAGAAGTGAACATTACACACACGCACACTCGCGCAAGAGCCCCGCCCCGCTTAAACGACCCAGCAGCAACTCTCCCTCTGTCCTACGAATTTTCGATCAGCGGTCACGTGACCTGACGCGAGTTTAACATTTTTACCCATACTATCAAATGAATCAAGAATTTTTATTTCTTGATTTTTATGTTTACTTTTACGGTTTTACCTGCTATGGGTGGTGTAGGGGTATAGCACGCGTCACGGAATGACGATGATCCGGGTTCGATTCCCGGCCATAGCTTTACTTTTCGGATTTTTCTATGTGTTCTAATTTTCACTGACATTTAGAAAATTTTACCCATCCAAATAGTGCACAACGCCGTTAAAGAAGTTTTTACTTCAATAACCGGAAATATTGTCTCTGTTTAAGGCCAGGCCAGGGATACTCAAACGTATAAAGCTAATACATGCGATTTCATTATCCCGCATGCAGATGGTTCCTGTAGGTATACCTAATTCAAAGTCACTGTTAGTATACATATTAGGTATTTACCAGCGTGTCGAAGTTGACTTCATTATGGAATTATGGACAATCTCGGTCTGCTTACGTAACCACCAAGCGCCTCAATCTGACCGCATTTCGAAGTTCTTTTATTGTACCTACCTACTCCCTCTTTATCGGTACAATTGTTTAAGCCTACATCACTAAAAGCGAAAGTGATTTACCAGTATGTCAAAACATAGTAGGATATAGCGGTATATTATCTTTTTACCCGACTCGCAAAACCAAAAAAGTGAGTTGTGTTAATTTGACCTGTGCGTGATTGTCCGCTACTATGTTCGCTCGTAACTACCCAACGACTCGAGCGTTTTTGGTAAACGATACGTCATTAGATTTGTGACGTGTCACCTTCATGGAATTCTTAAAAAAAGCATGTGTGTTATCGAAAACAATTTTTTGAGACCAGTTTTTTAGATCATTGAAAAGGTCTTTGAAAATCATTACAATTACGTTTCTAAAGTCATTTTTGGCAAATTTCATCTAAGTAAATCTGCTCAGCCGTTCAGGCGTGATTGAGTAACAAATATCCATCCATCCATACCTACTTTCGAATTTATAGTCAGATTTGTTGTTATACCGGCCACAGTAATATATATACACCCTCAGTTAAAATTTTAGGTGTCTACCGTGTTTACCTATGTTATGGTTCAAAAGAAACCGCCGTAGCGTGAAAGACGGACCGAATGACGCCGCAAGCTGCTACAGGTAGGTATAAAACAGCTCAGGAGGGCTACTCTGAAACTCGAATTTAGAAGTTCGTCTCATACCGTCCCTCTCACTCTGATAATAGATACTGTTAGTGTGAGCGAAACGGCATTAGAGGGAGTTGGATTTTTTTACTTCAGAGTATAAGGCCTGGGACACATTGGTACTCCAAAAGCCCAAAAATAAGAGCATTTTGAATTTATGATAACGTAAAATGCATAGACAAATTATAGTTATCTTGCACGGTAATTGGTTTCATGGGTAGGTATGGATGGACCACCGCAAAATGATGCCTAATTCAATAAATTAGAGACAAAACTTATCTACTGATCATTGCAGGGAGAGTTTGGGATTGGTTGTTTAAGTTTTAACTTAAAAGCCAATCCCAAGCGTGATATAAATGTGTCTCAGACTTCTCGATACTGATGCCATATTATCAGCAATGTTTTTGCCTGATAGCAAATATTCATTCATTGGCATCACAATCGCACGAAAATTCATTATTGGTCAAGTTTTTTTAGAATCATATTTTATGTTTAACAGCACTTCCCGGCCACAGCTTTACTTATCGGATTTTTCTATGTGTTCTAATTTTCAGTGTCGTTTAGAAAATTAACAGCACTTACCTAATTTTCTTTATATTTATACATAAAATACATAGTTAGAATATATAATTAGTAAGCACTAGGTATACCATCTGTTCGGGAAATGGGCTACGAGTAATTGCCACTACCTCTTCTTTTTTTATTGCTCTCAAAAAATAATTACTTATGCTACAAGCCAAAATTTATTGGTGAATTACTGAATGTAAAAAAAATATCTTTTAATGTGGAAAATCGGCTATCTTCGTTATTCCTCTGTGAACTCTTTATGATGGGAAGAGGAATAGTGTCATAATCATCAAGTCAAGCTGTTCAAAAATATCACTAACCGCACTAACCACGCCTGACAGTAACACTGTAGGAAGTCACCACAGTGTAGTGTATTCGTGTAAGTTTTAGCAGCTCTGTTGCCTCGGTGAATTTATTATGCATTTGATATTTACTATACCGCAAAGTAGAATAATTGATAGTTTCTTTTACTTGTAAATAGAATTACACATTTAGTTTCGTAGGACCGTTATTTCATCGAAATCCGTGCAGTTATGTCAAAGCAGTTGTGAAACGCGCAAACTTTCGCATTTAACAAGGTTACTTTAATTAAAAGAATAAACCATCGAATTGTTCTATAAGTCCAGGATTTGTGGAATATTGACAAAATTGACAGATAAAGTGGATCCAATTGTTAAATGACGTCTCTATGCGGTAATACTTGATGGCTGTCGAAGATTAGACTTTGAACAAATTCAGATATATAGTGAATAGTTTTTAAGTGTTTGGGTCCGGACGTGGCGCGCGCGCTCCGTGCACCGCCAGTAGCACAGCAGCGCGTGCACCGTTCGCGCGCTCGCCGGCGCTTGCGCATATACCCGCATACACGCAGAGAATGCAACGCGTAACTTTCTTAATAACCGACAATATACATTTCTTGTAAAGCTGTGATAAAAAAATTGACTACCCTAAAACGTTGATCTCGAACACAATGGAACAAAAGACCGAGGTTCGTATTTTTTTCGATTTTAAGCACTTTTAAACGTTAATAATTGGCTTTGGCGAGCTGCGCGCTGTTTAACTTGTGAAAAGTTACTTTTGCCTCATATTAATTACTATATTGTCAGCGCTATGTCGCGATTCTGAGACTTATTATTTCTTACACTAATTATACACATACGTACCTACTAAACAAAATGTGGATGTTAGTTCCTCAACGATGTGTTATCTAGTAAGACTGAGGCATAATTAGAAAATCTTATGTTGGTATAATAGCTATTGTAATGAAATTCCAAAACTTTTAATATTCAACTCTTTTTATAATAACTAATATTACGAATTTTTAAAAAACTACATTAGGAATTAAAATATTAATAATGAAGTACCTACTACAAATCGATGTAGGTTTATTTAAAAGGGACGTAGAAGCCTTCACAATGGGTACCTATACCTACCTCTTGTAATCTATGCGCATCATAAATAGGAATCCTTGTAAGATTTATTTACTACTGCCAACATTTTGATACAATTATAAAGATTGAGAAGTTGGTATAAGAATACCCATATTACTCTATCAGCTATTATAGTACTAGTGCAATAAGCGAATTTATAATAGCGAGAAATGATATCTTATGGAGTAAGTACATAATTGAATTTTTGAATACAATATTTATGGGATCAAGAAGTCAAATGAGAAAAATATCGAACGGCTCCTATAGAATACCCAAATACTTGAACAAAATTAAATATTGGATCGAAATCGGTGTAACAGTCCCACAGACAGACATGACAAAATAACTTTTCTACCGTACCTGTTGAGAAACGAGATTTAATCTGGGAGCACGGTAGTGCTTTCACTAAGTCCACCAAAACAAACCGCCGTATTAATTATTTTTGAAACTGAAACAACTGATTTGAAAATATAAAAATAAAACTACTTGCTGCGCCGTTTTTAATTTAATAAGAAAATGTATGGAACTAAAGTAGAACCAAAAAAAAACTAAGACGTAGAATCGAATTAAAAAAGAATTACCGAAATCGGTTCTAGGTTTCTTCTAGGTTTGCGATTATGCGCGGCAAATGAATGAAAATGAAAATACTTTCGTCAGTATTTTTTCTTATTCATGTTTTGATGATAAACTATTCATAATTTTTTTATGTCTGTTAAACGTACCTACGCGCTTTTAAGCTACCAGACTACCCAGCAGTCATGATTTTTTTTTCACCAAGGGAGATCAAATCTTGAACAAAGTTAAGTAGAAGAGGCAAAATTGATTTTAGTTTTAAGTAGGTACTACTTATTGTACCTAATGTCTTTTTTGCATCTGATACTACAATTACCGTCCCACTTATTTAATATTATTTACCAATGCTACAACTTGAAAACTTAGTGTGGGTGTAGATTAAAAAAAAAAGAATTATACATTTTGACACTTCTATCAGGATATTTTTTATGTTTGATATTGTGACCCTATTCACCTGTCTCTCCCGTAAGTTAGGCGTGCTATATGTCCAGCATATAGACTCCTTTACTTTATATAAAATTAAATCCATTGTGTTACATAAATACTTGAATTGTACTTACTTATATCAGTCGTGTCAAAATTATCTTGACATGTCAGTGCTGAAATTGACACAAGATATTCCTCCCAGATTAAATGGGACTCAATTTTTCCGAACTTCAGTAATCAATTCGCGGCGCAGTTTGATATTTTATCGCGAGCATAATACGGACATCTCTTACCCACACGTAACCTATTGGTTAATGAGGATGTAAATAAGCGTTGCATCTGCGACAAAACCTCGAATTTTAAATACCATTCTACATTGTTGACATGCTGTAATCATCTACTAAGTACTCTACTATTGTTTCAAATTTTAACACAAACTTTAACCATTTTAGAATGGTATTTTAACAATTTTCACTAATGTTATTTCAAACATTGCCCACTTGGCGTGTTAGGTTAGAGTTACCCACAAACTGCGTCGCAACGCAACACCCATCATTTCAAGCACGCGTTAGTCAAGCTCATTTTCAAGGCGATTGTTACTCTTATTTAACTTTTTAGGATCACCTGTAACCGGCTAATTAATAATGGAATTAAATCTTACAAATAAATTATACGCTCACTTCGGCTGATTTTAATTTAAATGCGTAAATACGCACACTGTGCAATAAATTAGTACCCGAGACTAAATTACAATAAATTACACTGCTGTTCGCCTGTCCGTCTGTTTCTCTGTCTGCCGCTCAGATCACAGACTCTTAGCAACAGAAAGTTGTAATTTGACATGGATGTAGGTATAATTATAAGTTTTTAGGATATACAGAAAGAGGGGATGATTCCTTTGCTTCTAGTCTACCCCAGTGTGAGATCTTATTGAAAAACTAAGTCTTTCAAAAATATAGCCGGTATGCGAAAATTATTTTGGCTTCAGGGCTTCGTTCGCGAAATACTGAGCTTTAAAGTAAATACAAACCAATTTTATTGTCAAATACCTAGGGGACATTTGATATAATAAGAACCCCCTCAACCCCGGTTAAAAGGTTCAAACAAAACACTACGAATTTAAAAGGAAAATTATCACAGCTATTCAGGCTTTGCCAGATAACAGTCAGTCGACACGCACTTAGCCACATTTTTAAAGTAAAGGTATCACGATCTGTTACTTCCTGGGACTGTGCTTGTCTCTTGCCAAGGCCAGTCCCAAAAAATACAGAGTTACACTAATTATTTATTTATTATTTATCAGACCAGATCAACACAGTCTCTTAATACCTTGGTGATAAAATCCTGTGGAGTTCATTTTGAGTTTATCTACTTCTGCTGCTACTGATTGTTCATTTATTATATAGTAAGGTTTTGAATATACAAGGCGTACTTACATCGGAAGATAATACTATTTATTTAATATTTATATTAGTTTTGTATTATATAGTAGTACTCGCTTCTGCCCGCGACTTCGTCTGCGTAGAATTATACATAAAAACCTTCCTCATGAATCACTCTATCTATTAAAAAACCGCATCAAAATCCGTTGTGTAGTTTTAGGGACATAGGGATATAGGGACATAGGGACAGAGAAAGCGACTTTGTTTTATACTATGTAGTGATGATAATGTTTGCGATTTCCTCCGTGTAGAATTAGTAATTTATTCAATTTATTTTTGAATAATAGGTAATATGCATGATTTAGCTTTAGGATATAGCTACCATGATTATCCATAATAATTCGCCCAGCAATTGTGCACAGTAAATACCTACGCAAGCAAACAAGCATGCACGCAAGCATCAAAGCATGCAAGTAAGCAAGCAAGCTTACAAATGTGCCAGATCTTAATATTGTTAAAAAGTTACGCTTAATTTATTAATTTGATACTCGTAAACCATTTACCTAATTAACTTTTAAACCAAATTACCGTTCTTAGAGGACGGCGGTCTTTTTCGGAATAAAAGGTAGCATACCTAATTGTTAATTGAGAATAAAAAAGAATTTGCTACATTATTTACTGCTGGTACGATGAAATGAAAAATGAAAAAGTTTATTGTATCAAAATTTTACAATATATTAATCTGGGACTGGATCCTGTGCTAGGAGTCCCTGTGTACAGGATCCAGATAAGAAACCACCATAGGTTCATTGAGACGAAGCATCTCATCTACAAGGTTTTAATTTAAATCCTGCAGGTCTTGTACATTATCATAGTTTCGAAATTAAAAGTAAGTGACATGCGCACAGACACAGACAAACAGACATACCGTAATGTTCTGAATTTTATTCATATAATTAGCCCTTATAAGTTTTATAGTTAAACTAGCTTCTGCCCGCGACTTCGTCTGCGTAGAATTATACATAAAAACCTTCCTCTTGAATCACTCTATCTATTAAAAAAAACGCATCAAAATCCGTTGTGTAGTTTTGAAGATATAAGCATACAAAGAGACATAGGGACATAGGGACATAGGGACATAAGGACAGAGAAAGCGACTTTGTTTTATACTATGTAGTGATGATGATGCCGGTGGCAGATAGACGCGACGAAACTGTAAACCGTGACATATTTTCAATGTATAGACTATATACGTGAACTGTTAAGGAGGTGCGACGAACGTAAATAGGTACCTAAGTGAAGAACACTATCCGAACAAAAAACAAAAAATGTAAACACATAAAACGTAGTGTAACCTGATGAAACAACATCTACCTACTGTTATTATATCAGTGTAGAGGTAGTTTTATGTGGATATAGCCGCGGCGTTTGTAATTGATTATGCTTGCTTGATTTTACGACCTAAGGAAAGGATTATTTGTAAAAATAATTTTAGGCACACAAGCTAGTTCAGTGTGTTATTTTATTAACAACACTCGTCACGGTTCAGTCTTGAAGTCTAAATCCAATAAAAACAACATAATATTTGGTCACAGTTTTTGCTTGCTGATATATATGCTATGTATAACGGTAGGTACTTTACAGAAATAATTTTCGATTTATGTGTAGAAACTTTATAAACATAAGTACTAAATTGTTTCCGAATGTCGACGGTTCGGGGAACTCTGTCTTCAAAACTGGTTTTAGAAGATTTTTTTGTCGACTTGAGGAAAATAAATGTATCTTTGTTAACTTTAACACTGACACGAGACAATTGCTTACCATAATGCAAACCAACTTGGAGAAAGGGTTCCGTGCTAAAAACAAAGTAATTTAATGCTAAAACTATAATAACTAATGACAGATATAAAGTGGAACAAAGGTGGCTTGCTCAAGAAATGTATACATAAATGTTAATTTGTTTTCCTATTGCTATAAGAAACGTTGACGATAGGTTAAAACAATTTTATCCCAGAATGCTACCTATGTCAAGGAAAATGGTGGATAAATAGCTTGCAAAATAGCAGGTATTGAATTTATCGGGTAGTGGTATTGTTTTTTTAGTGTGTCAAGGTGAATGATGTTCGACCATTGGAATACTAATGAAGAAAATGCCATATCAGGTTTCTTGTCATGTTTAGAAGTTATTCTCGTTCGGCCATATCATAAACAATCAGTTAACAGCTATGTTTCAGAAAAACTGACTTTAAATATATCAATATTACTTCCATGCTGGTCTGGGAGCAAAGGAAAAGCATAGAATGTACCAGTTGCTTCTCGTCCCGCGCAGATGGTAAAAGCTGGGAATGAGCGTAATTCTTAGGAATTATGTTAATAGGCGATGCGGCTGGCAACCCATCACTATTTTGATTCCTTTTTCCACCTATACGCCCACAATCTTGCTAAACGTGGCCGTAAGGGATAAAGACGTGATTTGTGTGTGTATGTGTATGTAATATTGCATAACCAGTAGATATTCACATCGTTCCAGTGAATAAACACCGTGGTTCAGTCATTGATTTTAGTGGTTTCTGAGGTTCAGTTATTAAACGCATACCAGACACTTGAAATGATTTGCAAACCGATTTAATGTATTCTTATGAACGGAATTAAACACACAGTACAAAATCGCAGTTGCTTGGAACAAAGTACCATGAACCATATCACACCAAACACAAGGTAACTTCTCATTTCATGTAACTAGTCTCATATTATGAAAACATTCCGTCGCTCCTATTTAAACTACTGGCCTTTGGTAACTAATCTAAAAAACTTTTTATTTGGTAAAAATCTACCTATAGAATTCTAGTTTCGAAAACAAAATGCAATTTTTTTTTCATTCGCTGACACTGTTCATTCACTTTTACTTACCTAATATTTTTCTTGCATCATGGCACATATAAAAAACATAAGTCGCGCAGTATTTAATCACAAATTGTGATTTATAATTGGCTCATATTGATAAAATTCTAAATGTCTCCTGTTTTATTGCGTAAATTACCTAAAATGATTGTAATGTTAGCCACCAGAATGTGGGCGCCAGTATTACTTAATCCTTGAAAAATTACAACACGATGCCATAATAAGTAGTTCAATCGGACACACCACCGACATTGATAATATTAAAACAAATTATAGTATCCAATGATTGTAAATCCAAAATTGACAGTTTATTTTCCTCACCCAGATATGATTCAAGTCATTATGAAATTTATTAAGCAAATGTTAAGGTTCCTCGAGGGCATCAGGATATTAAAGTGACCATCGTTACATTACATACATATGTAGTTGATTATCGCCTAAGGGCCGATTTTTCAATCGTCAGGATAAGCCCTATTCGACGGACAACTCTATGGGTATCTGTCAGTTAAGTGCTTATCTGAGGATTGAAAAATCGTCCCTAAGTAAAAGAAATTTAACGACTGTTTTATTTCATGGATAAATAGAATGGTGTTTGGGTGCAGTTCAAAAAGTTGGACATTAAGTACCTATTCATACAAAAGTTTATAAAAAATAAATCGGTAAAATGTATTTACATATTAAACATATTTGAGAAAAATCTATTCTGGGGGTTGTGATAAACTTTACAGAACTCATAAGTCATGAATTTAATGGTGTTAAGAATTCCTGTCTCTCTGTATGTTTGTTCATGCCAAAATATTGGAAACTATTGAACAGATTTTCGTAAAGCGCTTCGAGTAAGTTTTTGTCGCAACAAAAGTCTCGAACGTGTTCGCGTTGTTTCATATCCTAAGACTACTAAGAGATTAATTTGTTGCCGTAACCTATAAGCTGCCGATTTTTCCCCGTCACAGTCAGCTGGGAGCTAGGAGCGTGTCTCAGTTTACCCATAATAGCACTTAATTGAGACATTAACACGAACGCCTTCGAGACATTTTTTTGTGATTTAACTTATACCTACTAAGCGCTTTGTTTTATTAAAATCGGATATCGAGAAAAATTATATTGTCAAAACGAAGTCGCGGACGTCAGCAAGTATTAACTGAAAATAAAACGGTTAACTCACGATAATAAGTCGGGAACGGTCCGTATGATCGTGAGTTACCCGTTAAAGTATTAGTTAATATGAATCATGTCTCACGAGAGCTTTAATTGGTTGGACATTAAATGACTGTCTCGAAAAAGATCTTATGCGCTACCAAAATTAATCACAAAAGAACCTTATTAAAAAACTCGAACTTGGACTCCACCTTTTTATTATTTGAAACATGTAAGGATCGATATTGGATTAGCACGTTCCTTAACTCCTGTCAGTCGTCCACCCACACTAGGCTTGCGCCGAGGTACAGTTACACTTGTGGGTTCAGCCAGTACAAGTAGGTACCTACTCACAATTCTTTTGTCGTTGTGTCTATTGAATTAATTGATGTCCGGTTTCCAAACCGTTCACTGACATCGTGTCATTTAATAGATTTAAAGACGGCATCAAGAAGAAGATAAAATACTCCAATAACACCCGAAAATACACGCTCTCTATGGCCTAGTTTGGATTATCTTAAAGATTAGATTTAGGTTCGTGAATTTTCTGGGAAAACGACAAAAGTTAAACATACCTAATATTAGTGGATAAGTTTTTACTCTGTGCACGCTGTCTATAAACCTGTATGTATGTCTGTATGTGTCTGTGTACGCCGGTTATTTATTTCACAAACACGGGGTTAGTTACTTCATTACTTCATTTAGTACGAGATCAATAGGTGACAAAAAATGTTTTTGTAAGACTATTTTACCTTTTCAAAATATTTTTTAAATCCGTAAAACATTATTTAAAACAGTTCAGGTAATTACCCTTATAAGCACATTACGGACATTCCGAATAATGCTTTCCGGGAAGACTAGTCTTCGAAAAAAATTAGCAGTAGTCAAAAAAGACCGCTTTACAGCATTATGTGTTGCTCGTTGTGATTTTCCAAGTCTGTGTTCCGATTCCGAGTCGTGGTATAAAAAGGCTTGAGAGTAATTAATTAGCGGGCGGTTTCTCCCAAGATTACTAAATTAGGTACTTCCAATCCAGTTCGTGGCGGTTCATCACGCGGCCATAAACGAATTTATGTCAAGTCATGTTCTGGCCTAATTTTAGATCTATATCCATCTTGTTAGCTTTAATTAACCTCTTTACTATGTAAAGTGAGAACTGTCGTTAGGAGTTATAGGAACTGATTAATGAATGGTTGTGACTACGAAAAGAAATGCGGTGTCTTTTAATTCTAATTGCACATTCGAATATTTGACGGAGACATCAGAGACGGAGACCTCTTCACTCCCAAAAGTGCCAAATCTTAAAACTACTTTGATCATTGAATTAATAGGTACTAATTGTATTTGACAGTCAAAAATACAAAAACAGACATCTATTAAATTAATAACTGAGAGTAAATATTCTGTCGCTATAAAATCTATTATAGTACCTATAGACTGATAAACGGGTTTCAGAAGTCGGATTGTGTCAGTTGTTTCTGTTGATGCTTTCAAATAAAGATGTTAATTAGGTATCCAGTAACTATGTCGAGGGTACAGCGCAACCATGCACAACGAAAGGTCAGGCGGGCACTTTTTAGGATTTTAGGGGTCACTATCACAGTCGAAACATCATTTAATTTTGAACGATAATAATACGAGCAAAGTTTTTCATAGTACTAGCTTTTGCCCACGAAATCGTCCGCGCAGGTAACGTCAACGTAACGTACCACCTTCATCCAATCATATCTTTAAATGTTTAGTCATTATTTCCTATTCCGTCCTTTTATCTCTTGAGAAATTCGATTAATCCTTTCTAAATCCTCAAGAAACATATCGGCCAAATACCAAGGATCGAAATAATGATCCTTTTTATTTCTTACCCCAGGTGAATTTTGCAAAATACAGAAATCAGTTTTCAGATATCTTAATACCTATTGGTATGTCAAGTTTAAAGATTCTAGTTGTAATAGTTACGGGGATAGGACCAATTTAAAGTAAGAATATACACCCCTTTTACTCCCTAACCCATGGAAATTTTGGAAAGTCCTAAAATTTATTTTTAGCAGTTATGATTCCTTACTTGTGTGCCCAATTTCAAGACTAGTAATTATAGATACGGAGGTAGGGCGCCTTAGCAGCGGACTTATAAACCCCATTTATTCCCTATCCCGAGGGATTTAAAAGAAAATCGCATGGCTACTCTAAATTTTAGAATCCTTCAAAATGTGATACTAATATAATACCGAGACATTCCAACTTTAAAGAGAATTTGCTTTGTACCGACCTTTTTTGAATAAAATCGGATTAGGTTTTCAAACATGATTGTGTCAAAATAAAATGTAATTTAAATTAAAAGAACTAAGGAGTATTATATCAACTTCGAAGCAAATCACCCCCAAAACAACCTTCTACCTGTAAACCCCGTTAGGGGATGAATTTCAAGAAAATACGAAACACGTGTGTATCTATTTCTGTTAAAGAATGTTTATGCAAAATTTCAAGTAGATCGGGTCCGAAGGAATCACGTTGTCCCATACAAACTTAGCCCCCACTAGAGGTAGAATTACGTAAAATCCTTTCTTATCGGATGCGTACGTCACACAAAGAACACACCCTCTAAATTTCAGGTTTCTACGATCAGCGGTTTAGGTTGTGCGATGATCCGTCAGTCAGTCATTCAGGACAAAGCATTTTATATGTATAGATAGATAGATAGATAGATGTATAAGATATGTTAGTTAGAGGATTGTTTGTAGGTATAACTAACTTTCTATGTCCTAGATTTTGTGATGTCGATTCATAGCAATGTTTACAAGCATTGCCATTCCTAAAAAAACAGGACTAAAATGAAGATTACGTGATCTGATAATGTCATCTCAAAACGTTATTAAAAACAAATTTTAAAACAGTATTTCTCTTGTTTCAGAAACTACCTTACCCGAAGGCAGTGGCCTTTATCGTCACCAATGAATTCTGCGAAAGATTCTCCTACTATGGAATGCGAAGTAAGCGCTTATTTAATTTATCCACTTGTTACCTACGAGTATGTGTATGTAGTTGGTATTATTTAATTTATTGGTTGACATTTGTTGCATTTTTATGTAAAAACTACTACTATGTTTTACTGTAAAAACTCTTCTTAACTAATGAAGTAGAAAATGGTGCAAAATATCCCAATACCACTGGAATATATGATTGACTTATTATTTGGTAAAACCTGATAATTATTATAGTTTCGTAACTTTCTTTTCTACGTACTTAATTTGTGTACTGCTATAAGTATACTGCTTGCGGTCATAGTGCTTAGGTGCATCATGGACGAATTAACCAGTGGAAATATTATTTAATTTGTTAATAATATTATTATCCACCAAACCATTGCAACCCCAAACATTGCACGGCAAAGAATTAGGCATGCAAATATTTACTTTCATTGTTGCATAGTAAATTTTTAGTCATAGCTTAGAATAATGAATTAACAATCCTTTGTTATTTTTCCTGGAAGTTAATTGATCTCATTCCATGTAGGTAAAGGAAAAACTATCACGAAAAACCCAGAGATAAATCGGTAATGAGTTTCGAAGTTGGATGGACCGTATTTAATGACTTATATGGATAAGTACTAACTTAAAACGTTTCTAGAGTTAGTGTATATCTTATCACGTGTAGTTAACGATGGTATGTATGCGTTCTGTCCTACTTAAAACCGGTCTTAATGGCGTATTTTAATAATGTAACGTCTGTACGTGGTCTAATCCGTTTATCAGCAACACCTTACCTAATATATGTAAAAGTGTGTGTATGTCTATTCTTTGCACAGATGTAATTGATACAAGGCCCCGTATTATCGGATGAAGTGCACTCGAACACACTTTGAACAACATTTTCGTTCTGTTATTGAGACAACACTCATACAATCACTTGTACCCTTGCACGTACTTGAAAACTTTACGGTTATTGCCCGGTATGTCAGTGCTAGTTTCTTGTAAAACCTACGTCATAGCGTTATACCTTCTTGAGATGTTAATCCCCCCTTGTAACTACTTAGCTGTAGTGTAACTACAGGTAATCAACGTTTATACGCTTTTAATAGCACATTGTTCTTGTTTGATACATAATGGTGTATTTCATATCTTCATAGAATTTATACGATGCACTATTGTTAGGAGATAGCCTTGCGTTTAAAAGTAATCAATAATGTATGATTGAAGGCTTACGTTGGTTAACACACGTGTGGTTGTTGCACTCATGCTGCTCGCGTTATCATTTAGTTTAGTGTAATACAGTTATAAACGCATCAGCATCGCAGTTTTCTCGACACATGACAACTCTACTTAACTTAGTGAAACGGCAAGGTTCGATTAAATCTTATAATAAACTGAGCTGTCAACTACCTATTGGACCGACACTAAACGGTCTTTTTAAGTAAATTAAGACCTTTTATGTATGTATGGGGGGGTAAGTCTGTCTGTCTTTTTGCTACCTTTTCACGACAAGACCGCTTAACCAACATTGATGAAAAAATGAACTTCTTAAAGTGGAAAAGGATAGCTCCTGCGGGATAGCGATAAACAAATTCTTTGCGGACGAAGCAAGCGAAGAAGTGAGCTTAGTTTAATATTGATAATCTTTTTTTATTATTTTAAAATCGCACACACTTTGAATTGGCCAATTGTTCTTTATTTTTCCAATAACATCAAAGTGTTCCATATTTAAATTTCTCTTTAATATATTTAGTTGGCTAAGGCTAATTAAATACCATTGCGTTGTGATGACATTGTACCTATGACGATTAGGATTACCTTAACCTACCTGGAAGACAGCACTTAGTTGCAACTGGAACTAGGTGGATAAGTATGTAAATTAAGTTAAGTGTCAAAGTAATGTTTTCGAATGCAAATGCTTACCTAATAAGTATTTATATTATAACTAGCTTCTGCCCGCGACTTCGTCTGCGTAGAATTATACATAAAAACCTTCCTCTTGAATCACTCTATCTATTAAAAAAACCGTATCAAAATCCGTTGTGTAGTTTTGAAGACATAAGCATACATAGGGACATAGGGACAGAGAAAGCGACTTTGTTTTATACTATGTAGTGATGATGTCAGTCAGGCAATTGATTTGAAGATCATTTTGTTAGTTAGGATCAAAACTAATTTAAAGTAGCCAACCGTTGTAAACCAGGTTGCACCGGCCTAAACTATACGTAAATTTCTGCAATTTGTAGGGGAGACCGAGGAGAGTTGAGACAGAGGTGAGCCAAATTACAAAATACAAAGCCGATTTCTTTGAACTGTAACAGTTTATCGGGCTGGTAACTTCGCTAATTCGTTGCTATTTCTACACTCCACAGTTTGTGTGAAGTTATGACCTCGCTAACTGTCATAGGTGCAGAGAAAAAGGCTTTGTATCAACTCACCTCTGTCTCAACTTGCCTCGGTCTCCCCTAACCTAGCTGTCATAGAGATTAATCCTATCGAAATGAAACTGAGAAAAACGAAGATAAATCTTGCATTACCACAGTATCTAGTCATAGCATTATGGCTCTTGATTCGGCGCTTCTGAACATTTGGGTTTGCCCCAGATTTAGTTTACACTTATTTTGGTCAAAATCAATTTTAAAATATGTCTAGACAGGTTTATTTTAATTTTACCTGAATAAAATTGCATTGATTATTTTTACTTTTACTCCCATGCTGGTCTGGGAGCAAAAAAAAACATAGAATGTACCAATTGCTTCTCTTCCCGCGCAGATGGTAAAAGCCCATCGAGGGAATGGACGAAAATCATAGGAATCATGTTATAGGCGATGCGGCTAGCAACTCATCAGTAGTTTCATTCCATTTGAGAATTTCCAGAATTTTTCCTATATTAACTTCTCCGACAATTTCACAATTTTGAAAACTTTCCGCATCAGTACTAATAAGTTTAATTGTATAAACTAATATCTAGTTTTATGTAACTCCTTATATCTTTTCCAGCAATCCTTTCACTATACCTTCGCGACAAGCTGGGCTACTCGGACAACGGGGCCACGGTCATATACCATGTCTTCACGATGTTCGCATATTTCTTCCCAGTGTTGGGCGCCATGATCGCCGACGGCTGGCTCGGAAGATTTAGGTAAACTTAGCTTTTCATTTATTTGGAGATGTATATCGCCACACTCAAGCTGAATACGACCTTTTTAAGATATACCGAGCAGTATAGGTACCTAGTATTGCATCCATTGTGTGGCGCTTTTTACGGTGTGAACCATGGTGTGATTATCTCCTTAAGTGCCTTACGCCTTCCTAAGCTAAAGTCACGCAGAGTCAACGTATTCTGAGCTCTCATTTCTCTGTTTGAGCATTTGACTTAGGTAAAATAAAAGTGAAATCGTAAGAATGTATCTATTTGACTCTTTACTTTTCTGTATTGTTGAGGCTGCATTATGAAAACACTTCATAATAAATAAAAACAAGTCATGTTTTATTTTAATCCAAGAAATGGGCCGTAAGGATGTACCTTAGATAAACTACCAAATATTTATATGGATCTAATCATCATTTCTAACGTTTCGACCAAAATTGATCCGATCGCATTTTATAGGCGGCATGAGTCTTAAACTGAGTAAGGCATACTTACATGGAAACATCACAAAATTCACAAAATAAACCAATCGAAAATACTGTAACTAGAGTAGCAACGATATTATTAAATACTAGCGACCCGCCTCGGCTTCGCACGGGTGCAATCAGAACTTCGCACGGGTGCAAACCATTCTCTTGAATCTCTCTATTTGATTTCAATGATTTTTATTTTCAGGACTATATTGTACTTGTCTCTGGTGTATGCCGCTGGTAGTGTGTTAATATCAGTGACTGCTATGCCTCCAGTCGGACTGCCTCAGCTGTAAGTACCTATATGAAATATTTAGTAAGTAACTAGTCATGTTACATTTTGTTACTAACGCGTGCTAACACCTTTAAACCCTTTATTTAATTTTACCACTAAAATCCAAACGCTCCCGACTAAAATCACATCTTACTAAGCAACTAATCGACTCATACCTAGGTTTTGAGTGTGAAATAATTTTGCCTGTGTTACATTGAAAATATTTCTTTTGTTGCATTCGAAACTAAACCAAACAAGCATAAGCAAAAGACAAATTAATTAGCTTTTTTAGAGTTTTTATATTATACCGAGTCATATAGGTATCTAAAAATAGTAATTATAATACACAACCACAGACAACTGAAATGCAGACGTCCTTATCAATTATTTTATTAGTAAGTACACCCAGTGTTATTAAATCATTATAATTATACGTCTTATATTATTGATTGGCAATAATATCCAGAGGACAGCAATATCTATTACAAAGTTTATCAACCTATAAATGTGATCACGAGACATCTCTCAGTGTGATTATTGCTTAACCAGGTTGCTAGAAACTCAGATGCGGATATTTTGAGGATCGATTATTTGCATCGTTGTTAATTCATTTAAAGCATACTTAATTAATTACGATTTCTAATGCAAGGATGATTATCATTGGACGGTAACGGTAGTTATTATTTTTGTATGAAACAACAAAAAAAAATACCACACAATACTTAAATAATTTATGTTTCTAATTGATTATTAGGTTATTAAATACATACCCTAAAAATATCCGGACCTAATTTTCTAACACCTTATATTTCATGATCCAAAACAGATACTTCTGTAAAAATAACGCGTAAGTCGCCAATCGGACACCAAAATGTACCTGATATCAAAAATGTACCTAATAATGACGCTTTAAAGTTTAAACGATTAATGATTGTGAAAGCATTATGGCGGAGGAGGGAGAGAGTGGTCAGCTTTCAATTATTTTCCTAAATAATTTTAAAATGGTTCATCACAAAAAAATATTTATTTGATAATTTTAGACCTTTGTATTTATTTCTCTAATTAACAAATTTATTGAATCAGACGTCACCTTGCCAGCTCCAATTCAATAAACAAGAAACATTTACCTTGCTACTCTGAGTTATCCTATAAGTGTTTTCCGTTTTTTCTTTTGATTACTTACAACAAGTACCTATTAAGAAATTTACGCGCGCGCTTTTATACGCGACACCTGTCATGATTCATGTCGTGATCATGATTTACTCATTGCTTACCTGAGTAGTCCTGAGGTTGTTATTTTATTGCAGAGAATTCACAATAATAGCACTGTTGCTGATAGCCATGGGCACGGGTGGCATCAAGCCGTGCGTGTCAGCGTTTGGGGGCGACCAGTTCCGTCTGCCGGAACAGGAGAGGTACCTCGGTTACTTCTTCAGCCTCTTCTACTTCGCCATC
This sequence comes from Pandemis corylana, assembly GCA_949127965.1. Lineage (NCBI taxonomy): Eukaryota > Metazoa > Arthropoda > Insecta > Lepidoptera > Tortricidae > Pandemis > Pandemis corylana. The sequence goes on from OX421850.1 coordinate 25,400,252, forward strand.
AACGCTGGCAGCCTGATCTCCACCTTCCTGACGCCTATACTTCGAGCTGATATCCACTGCTTTGGTGACACCGATTGTTACTCGCTGGCGTTTGGTGTTCCCGGGATACTTATGGTCGCTTCTATTTGTAAGGGCTTTTAATCCATTTTTTTTTCTATTCATACATTATTAATTATTGTTTCTACACTCTTTTGAAAAGAAAAGAAGACTCTTTTGTTAAGGACTTCTCGTAGTATCATAGGGGCCCGATTTTTGAATGCACATGTGTGAAAATACCACTCGAAAGTGCTGGAAAATTGTGCTGAATTTGAAATACGAGTAGCTTAGAAGATACTTACGGCTCTCATTAATCTTGTGAACTAGTTAAAAATTTGATTAGAGGTATAGTTTTGAAGATATAAACAGATTTATACCACTTTCGAGTGGTATTTTCACACATGTGCTTTCAAAAGTCGGGCCCCAGGCGAGATTGGAATTAACTTTTATGGTAATAGGCATTCTGAACTATCCTACCCTATCTTAGACTTATGTAGTTAGATTCGAAGTCCAAGTTTAAGCAAAATAATTCGAAATCAGTTTAGATCCATTAAAGCACGGTTGAGTTCTGTCTGAGTAAACACTCATAGTATTTTGAAACTTAGATCAATGTTCAATGATCTTTGATTAATCATTATAACTGATAGCCATTATTGCCACCATTTCTTAGCGCCCGGCGGCGACCAGTTCTGTCTGCCGCCACTTCTTCAGCATATACTACGACGCAAACTATGGATATTTTTGTTTTATTAAAATTCCTTTTCAATTGTTCGCAGTGTTCTTCATTGCGGGTAGAAGACTGTACATTATAAAAAATCCTTCCGGTAATGTACTGGGAAAAGTCTGTGCCTGCGTAGGCGTAAGTATAATTTAAAAAAAACATATACGTATTTAGACCGCTTACGATCTTACTACGAAAAACTTGAATTTCCATAACTTTTTCCGTGAACTGTCATTGTGTTAAAAACTGTTCACAGATTGCCTAAGTTTTCGAACAAACACAGTTAACGGTCCGCTTGAAATAATAGATAGAAGATGGTGTAGGCCTCAGTTTTAAGCTATGCTGTTATACCTACCTGCTTGTTTATTGTTCCTCAAATCTTCCACGTCGATGACTAATTTAATAGCTAAGAGCAATAATATATAATAATAGGTACCATCTATATAAGCTCTACTTACAACATTGTGATGATATGACAGTCGCTTCATTAGATTTGTTAATGCCATGTATTAATTCTTTGTTGAATGTATTAAAAAAAATGAAAAATGCAGCCTTAAATTTTTGCCAAAAATTGTAATGGAACAGCTGCTAGATGTCTCTGTACTTAAATAGTTACTTAACTAGGACGTCACCGTCAGCTGAGTTAGCGGAGGCCAGGCGGTTAGCCTTGGTGCTTGTAGCTACAGCGAATTAAGTACCTGAGTTGTGTTGGACTCCTACGCTGTGATGAACAACATCAATGACTCAAAGCAAAAAGTGTTATTGTTCGGTACCTACTTGATTGAAACTTCTTGCTAATTTACCTTTAACACATTGAATTAATGTTTTTTCTTTCTTTCTCTTCTGATCATTTTCAAAAAGTAAACAGGGCACAACATTTTTTTGAAATTTAATTAGGTAATTTTGAACCAAGGATAAATACATAGTGTTTGGTAGCTAGGTGCAAAGCTTTAAAGGGGTGATAGCCGAGGTATTTTTGAAAATTTTAGCTTTATATGTCTTAGCAGAAATTTGTTTTATTTTTTGTTAAATTGAAAATTTAGAAATTTAGGGAAATACCCAGAATTTGTAAGCCACGAGTCACCTCACCTAATCTTGAAATTTTACGTTAAAGGTGCTTAACTAGTAAATTACATGAAAAAGAGTTAAAAAAAAATGAGTTAATTTACTATTCAAATTACAACAAACTAAAGATTAATGATTTATTTTTTACCTTTTTTCATGTAATTTACTAGTTAAGTAACTTTTAACGTGAAATTTCAAGACTAGTGTATTCTTAGCGACTGCTGCCTGAGTTTGGTTTTGACTTTTTTATCTCAGATTTAGCAAGCAATGTGATTGAGTGATACCTTAAAAGAAAGAACAATAAACAAGAATGTTTTTAAAAATGTTTGAACATTTCAAGGTTTTTTTTTATGGCACAGAAAAATGACTGTTCCAACCTCATTTTTAGTAATTTCGAATGCCTTCATTTTGTTTTTGTGGCAAGAAAGACACTTAACAATTATTTCATTTGGTCCAATACCTACACATTAAACAATCCGAAATAAAAGATTTTGTTTACAAATTAACGCTCATTGAGGCAATATTGACTCGTGACTATCGAATTCTGGGTATTATCCTAAAATTTCTAAATTTTCAATTAAAAAAAAACAAATTTCGGCTAAAAATGTTCAAAAATACCTCGGCTATCACCCCCTTAAAGCTTTGCACCTAGCTATCAAACACCATATATATTGTCTTTTTTATTATTTGTAGCAATAGATTACTTTACCTACCTATCTTTTATCAAATGTTTAAGCAGCCCTGCAAATCTGTGGTACCAATACTGAAACTTGTATGTTTATTCACGTCAAGTGATCTCCGATATAGATATCCGGATATAGCTAAGTAATTATGACTGTGAACTAGCCATAATGTATACCTATGCGATATAGATAGATATATAGATATTCTAATGTCATGTTATTCGTGCAGCATGCAGTAGTAAAGTCTGCGAAGAGCAAAGAGAAGCGCGAGCACTGGCTGGATCACGCCGAGGAAAAATATGGGCCCTCGCTGGTTGAAGACGTCAAGAGCTTGCTGCGAGTACTTGTACTGTTCATTCCTCTGCCCGTATTCTGGGCCTTGTTTGACCAGCAGGTACGACTGATACGTTAACTACGTTATTTTTTCCTGAATAATATTGTGTTTTTCATTTTATTAATGGTATTCAAAATTGTCAGGGCTCGAGATGGACGTTCCAAGCCGACAGAATGCACCAGGACATTGGTGGGTGGCAGCTTAAAGCTGACCAAATGCAAGTGCTCAACCCGTTGCTCATATTAGTCTTTATCCCGCTGTTTGAAGTTGTAAGGACAATTTATTACAGACATCATCCTTGTATCATATAAATTATAAAATTTTAATTCGTGACAGATTCAAGTTTCATTATTTTTCTTTTTTAAGGCAATCTACCCGTTTTTGACGTGGTGCAGGCTTGTGCGGAAGCCCTTGCACAAGATGATTTGGGGTGGAATTTTGGCAGCTTGTGCCTTCGTTATATCCGGCATCGTCGAACTGAACCTTCTGGTACCTAACTAACTATATATATTTAATTCAGCTATATATATTATAATTACATACAAAGTGACACCTGAATCAATATTCGAAGATTTAACACTTTTTTTATTTCAGCCAACTTATGGTACTCCCGTATCGGCTGGTTTGGCGCAGTTAAGAGTATATAATGGATACAATTGCAATTTAACGCTTAATTACCAAGTAAATAATATTACTAGTGAAGTTTATATCGGACCGCTGTCCGCTTATGAGCGTCTTGATTTGGTAGCCAAAGGTGCAATTGATCTACCGTACTCTTTACAAGGGCAAAACAATCCGGCATGCGCAAATATTAGCTATAGTGGAGTATTCCACTTAAAGGAAAAAACTGCCAACTCGTATCAAGTAACTAATGAAGGAATTTATAATTTTACGGACAATAATGACAAAGCAATTGATTCAGTTGGTATTAGGTAATTATATTTTATTTATATTTTTTGTTTGTGTTTAAATATCAATAGTAAAATCACAACTCATCATGAACTTTAAAGCACGCATCCTTTTTATAATACTTATCGTAAATACTATTCCAAAATTCGTAAATTTTCTCTTCTGACGTAAAATGTGCTAATTTGCTGTCTTTGCCAATCAGCATCAAGCTATCGCCTTTTGCAGACGATGCTGGCCAATAGTAATTATTTTGCTGGTTTGCAGGCGTAGGATCTCCCGTTTTTGCAAAATCCGTCCACCATTTGGCCATTTGTTTAATCATAATTGTATCTTTATTGCTGGTTTCGTTCTTTAGTAAAACGTAGTTTTCCCACAACGGCTCGCATTTGAATAAGTAACATAACTCATCTCCGCTCGCTGCTCCTCTGATCACCAAGTTTTCTCCAGCTAACGAATTTGCTTTCATAGTATTAAATTTTCCTACATAATTAAACTTATAAACAAATATTTTAGAGAATTTAAACTCTAAAAGAGTTTTGATAAATTTGTACACGGGGAATTTGCACAGATCCGACGTATATTTTAAAAAGCTATCTATTGATTTCTCTGATATTCCGTCCTTAAAGTATTTATTTTTTATGGCCATCGCAATTTGTCCATATGTTTCTGAAGTATATTTGTATTGGCAACCATCTGAAAATGGTACCATAAATTTAAATGATTGTTTGAACATGTTCAAGTATTGTGGATTGTGTATAAACGGTATTACTTCTGCAATACTTTCTTGACTGGTGAATCCTATGAGGATAGGCATGCTGATGTTAAATTTTGCACGTTGCGAAACAATATCTTCTAAGCCCGTGGTCAGTAAGGATTTATTTGATTTCAATTCTATCATTGGCATAAATGGAATTAAAGGTCTTTGGTGGTTCAAAATCTCAACAGTTTTGAAAATCTTTTGAGATGCTAATATAATTTCTTCAGAGGAAGCTCGTAGAACGTTTTTATAACCCCTCGTCAACAACTCGTCGGACAAGGTTTTTAATTCAAAATTGTTACTGCGTTGAAAAAGAGACGGCGAAAACAATGCGCCACTTTGCAGTATCATTTTTGAAAACAATTTTCGGGCTTTTGTCATTAACAGGGTCGAAACGAAAGTAGCAGCTGATCCATTGCCCATGATAGTCACTTTTGTTTTATCGCCGCCAAATTTATCAATATTATTTTTTATCCATTTCAATGCCATAACTATATCTTTCAATCCCATGTTCGCGTGTGTATCTGTTTCATTAACTTTTAAAAATCCGAACACTCCTAATCGATGCGTTACGGTAACAAGCAGCACATCATTATCTAACAGGAAGTCAGCGCCAAATATGTGGCTGAAACTTGAAGCAAAAGCATACCCATGTATCCATACGATGACTGGTTTTAAAATATTAGAATCACCTTTCGGTAACTGCGGCGAGTAAATATTCAAGTAAAGGCAATCTTCATTTCCGTACAATGCATGTTTCTGAGCGATATGTGGTTGTGCACAAGCACCGTGGAACTCTGTCCTGGCGTCCAAAGGATAGTGCCATTTTTTTGGAGCAATTGGATCTTTAAATCTCAACTTTTTGACAGGGGGCCTAGCATAAGGGACACCGTAAAAGGCATAGTATCGTTTTCCTTCCAACACTGTAGCTTGCGTTGTACCCACAATTAATCCTTGTTTCACTTTAACTTCTACTTCGAAGCACGTCACTTTTGAAAATAATGCTAATAAAATTAAAATCCTGTTTTCGCACATAACTCATTTTCTTACTTGAAATTATAAGTAAAAGGGCGTTGGGTTTTATCGCACGGTCGAAATTAAAAATCACTCGAGTGTCAAATTTTAATTTACTCCAACTAAGTGACAAAGTGTTATAGGTTAAAATTAATAATTTATGTGTGACCATACTCAATGCAATTAAATTTTCTTTCAGATTTTTATCTAACATTCAAGGTATTGCTCAGATTTCGGTGGTGGATTCGTCGCGAAATAGAACAAGATTAGTATTAAATAGCAGCGATCCGGAGCAGAAGTTTATTCAAAAGGGAACGTGCGACGTGGAGGTGGGCGGTAGCAAAGTACTGGCTGATTATTTGTTCCAAACTGGTGCCGTATACACAATTAACGTGTATGAAGACGAAAATGGAATCTATGTACGTAAAGCTATTGTGTGGATAATTAAATGAAATATATATTTTTCGCGTTCCGTTTCACTACAATTTTACGCCACCCGTTGACTATTTGCACAACTCTTTAACTTTTTGGAATACTGTTTGGCAGAAAATTAAACTTGCCAGACGATTCGCGATAAGTACTCAATGTGGACAACATTCTTCGTATTATGTAATTATTCATTACCTACTTTATTTTGCAGTGATCTTTTTTTAACGAAGTCATAAGATTCCAAAATGATTGAATAATAACAAGTTGATAATCAGTTTATAATAATATGTTTAATGCCAAACAATCCTTTTAGTCTAAATCGTGATCACAACACAAAATTTTCCTGATATCAACTTGTATCTTTCTTAAATAGCAAGGCTTTGTAACGTCTCTCTGCAAGGAAATGTAAATAATAAAATGATTTCAGTTAGCAAATCCGGTGATGATCACCCCAGCCAACAGCGTGCACATACTGTGGCTGGTGCCGCAGTACGTGGTGATGACCATGGGCGAGGTGATGTTCTCGGTGACGGGGCTCGAGTTCTCCTTCACTCAGGCCCCGGCGAGCATGAAATCAGTATTACAGTCCGTTTGGCTACTTACCGTAGCTTTCGGCAATTTGATAGTAGTTTTAATTGTGGAAGGGAACTTCTTGGACGCACAGGTGAATATATTTGAAACGCTAGGTTTCATTTGATTATAATTCGCTTGCTTTTGAAGAGTTCTGCGGGCCGATTTTTAGAATTACATTCGAGAAAATAGCATTTTCAAGTGGTAACAATTTGCGTTTAGTTTGAAATACTTGAGTAGAGTTGTGAAAAGATTTTTCCCACTTTCAAATATCATTTTCAGGAGCGTGATAAAAAACCGCTGGTGTTTTAAATCAAACCCGTGAATATATTACTATTACAGTAAATTAATAAGAAAAGTAAATTTTTATATTCTAGTTGATAATTCCTCAACACAGATTTTTACCGTACTCTCTAAATAGAACTTGCAGCTTTTTAACCGACTCCAAAAAAAGGTGGAGGTTCGACTGTATACATGTATTTTTTACAAGACTTTCTAAAATCTAGCCCCTGCCTGGTCTAATGTTCGATTTACAATAAAGATTCATTTTATGACATTTTTCTTTTTCTTTTCGATGCTTTTTCTACGAAGGTTCAAACATTTCTGTGTTTCGAAATTTTATTTTGAATCCAGTATTTTGTGCTGTCTGCTACACTCTTCCTCATTTCTCTTTGATGACGCTTTCCCTTGTTCCTAGTGGAAGGAGTTTTTCCTCTTTGCGGGTCTGATGATGATCGACATGCTGATATTCACATCGATGGCACTCCGGTACCGGTACGCACAGCTCCGCTCCAGTACCCAGGATCTGGCCGTCGAGGAGATCAGAATGCCCGAGAAACAGCTACAGAACAAAGACAATTGATTGTTGTTATCATACTGTATATATGTGAATAATAAATAATTATTATAAATTTGTTAACAAATCCCTTTGTTTCATTAAAAAAGTAGCACGTAAGTACGTACAGTCATCATGAAACATCAAAGGTGCCCAAAACGTTCGACACACCATACTATTTCTATGGTGTACCGAACTATTTGGCTGACTTGGATGCTTCAAACTATATGACGCTGACTGTACAAGGTCCCTCAGAATTTTTCAGGAATACTTCGGCTAAAAAAAAACGCTTTAATTTTTGATTTAAAATTGAGTCCCGCCTTGACGCGGCTCACTTTGAACATCGCTCCATGTTGCATTCAATAATGCCGGAAAACATTTGCAGGGCTACCAAGTCCTGCTCTGCTGCTGTACTCGTAATATCCGACTAATATTGAGAGACCATGTATAAGAACTAAAATAAATCACCCGCTTTTACGTTTTATAAAAATCACATAAAAAACCCTCTAGTAAACCAGAATATGCCGAGTTAAATGCCGTGAACACATCATACAATTGGTTTTGGGTAATTTGTGTGTTGTTCCCATCGAGCCGCGGGCGAGGGGCGCACGGGCTGCCCTCGCGGTGCCGGGATAAACGGGAGCAATGCTTCCAAAAGTTTCATGTTTGAGTAGGTACTTACTCTTCCTCTCTGCGCATAAGCCTCTGCCTCTGTGTATTTTACTCCATTTTTCTTGATTCCTCCTCGATTTACTTGTTCCTTAACCCGTCGAGCGTCCCGTGTGCACAGGGCGCATAACGTTGTGGCCACACGTGTGTCCACAGGACGCTCGACGGGTTAAAAATGAGTTCTTTTATTTTTTTAAAAAAGGTTAGCTGGTAGAATACGCTATAAATATAAGGTACCTACCTAATCGATTCACATTTCGTACTTTGTAGAAATTTTGTAGAATAAAAATTATAGAGCTAAATAACAATTAAATTCTAAAATATCTGCTATCTGGTACGTTTGCATCGATTAAAAACAATACCAAAGCTTAAAATACCTTAGAAAGGTATACCAAGTGCAAATGTCATTTTTGAAAATAAGAGACGAATATTTTAACGAAGAATTATTAACAATGCATTAAACTGATAGTACTATTTACAAGGCAAGTCCGTCATATTTCTTCCCTGGAATCAGAGGTTACCAACTGTTTTTACGACTTCAATATTATTACAATTTTGTAAGGTAAATTTCCCTATCTTTTATTTTATAAACCTTAATATTTACATACAAGTCCACACGGCTTTTTGACATTTCTATTAAACATACTTTATTAGCTAAAATTAAAAATAACAAGAAATATTAAAATGGAATAGACAGAGACACACTTTATTTATTTGGAAAACAAGATAAAATTTCATATTTATACATGCATTTCTCCTTTTATAAGGAGAAATCTCCTTTTATAGTATAGGAAATAGCATAGGTATTGAACATGAAATGGACCTAAACGTGAAGTACACATAAAATTACAATCTGATTTGAAATTCGTGTGAATGAATCACAAAGTTTGAGAAACAGCGCCATCAATTGAAATGAAAGGGCCTGCAGACGACTAGTTGATAATTGCGTATAATAAATGCTCTAAAACAACAAGCAGAGACAAATACGGGTTGGGGTTACGCAATGTTTTATGATATTATTTCTAGATAGAAGCGTAACGAAGTACCTACTTAGGTTTTAACATGATAGGATAGGATATTATATTACCTAACAAAAAAATATAGAAAATTGCTGATGCGAAGTTACGAGTATGTAGGTAAGTAAATAACTAATATTAACATAATTGAAAGCAGAATGAAGTTTTTTTTATATTTATTCATTTGGCAGCATGGCTTTCTTTTTTTGCAAGGAACCCTAATTAACTAACTGTCGTTGAACTGTAAGATAATTTTACAAACCGTACTTCGGTGAGATTTGGGTCGATAATTCGCTATAATTTTACTCAAATGACCGCCGGCGAAGAATAAAAAAGTTCATTTCGAGAACAGGTTGGTCATCGAGCAGGGACATGAAGGTAGGTACGCACGAGTAGGAGCATTCATACTTTTATCGACCAAAAAAAATGGCAATTATGTCAAACGTGGGGTCCGATGTAAAATTCACGGAGTTTAATGACAGTGTACGGATGTAGTTCACGACACGGATTAATTAATTGTCAGAAAAACAGTTTTTGTGAAGGCGTCGGTACATGTTCCGGGCACTTTGAGCCGCGCGCGCGCGCGTGGCCGCCACGCGCCGCCGCGCCCGCGCACGCCGGACGGACCACGTGCATCCACTCGCCGGATAATCCCGACCAGACCATATGCACGCAAATAAATAAATTAACCAAATCCAACCATGGAATCAACTCGAACTTGGTTTGTGTAAGACTTTTTAAATTAAGACTCATGTGAAAATTTACTGGGGAGCGATTAATTTAAATGGCAGCATTAAAATGTCAATCAGATTTGGTGGCTTAAAAACTTCTTTAAAATTTCATGTTATTTTCGGATTGTAATTCCTTTCCCATACCAAGTTTATAAACGAATCGAACATGCAACAGTGCGATTATCCGAATGAAGCAGGTACAAATACACATTCTGGCACGAAAGTTTTTAGCTGTGTATAACTATCGACATGTACCTACTTAATTTACATTATAGACATACACATACATACACATACACAAATCACGTCTTTATCCCTTACGGGGTAGACAGAGCCTTAGGTAACAGATACCTACAGGCCACATTTAGCAAGATTGTGGGCGTATAGGTGAAAAATGAAATCAAAAGTGATGGGTTGCTAGCCTCATCGCCTATAACATGATTCCTATAATTTTCGCCCATTCCCTCGATGGCCTTTTACCATCTGCGCGGGTAGAGAAGCAACTGGTATATTCTATGTTTTTTCTTTGCTCCCAGACCAGCTTGGAAGAAATATATAATTTACATTATAGACAATTTATCCTATAACCTGTTTGTAGAATTAAATTGCATACTGGCCAGTAAATATTGTGTTTTTTTTTTGTTGAAATTGTCAGCCTAGTCTTGTTTTTTGCAATGAAGCTCTCGTTAGTAGCGTTTCGTACAGAAAGCGGCTTAAAGAATGGATTTTTCTGGACATCACAGGTGTTCAGATGGTGTCACATCCACAGTCCTGATCTGGTCCCGTATCTTATTCCCCATCGTAAAAAAATTATGCGCAGCCGGACTTTCATGACGTCGAATGAGGCAGTGCAAGAATTTAATCGCCTTTTCTGTGACCTACCGCTGAATACGTTTTTTAAATATTTTGAGAATGAGGCGATGCGTGGATCTTGGAGGGGTATATTTTGAAAAATATTACAGTTCTCTGTACAAAAAGCGAATGGTTTTTATTCAGCTAAAAACTTTCGTAACAGCCCTCGTATTTGAAACGGCTTATGACAAAGTTTACCTGACCTGAGATGAGCGTACCACCTCTGGCAAGGGACTTATTACCCGTGGTCCACCTAAATTGTCCACCCGGAAAAAAGCTGCGATTATTTTGAATCACTCAATAATATTTTAATACAAACATAGGTAGATTAGGTTAATTAGACATCTTCAGTTGCCCGGAGGGCAATATACCCAGAAAAAGTCGAACGAAACATCGAAAACCAGGTGGATAAACTGTGGACCACGGTTTGAACCCGGCATAGCACATCAGAATCAGTAAACAAAATTTATATATTCCGCATATGACCCAAACATGAAAGCTCCCTCTTCCAGATTGTGGTAACATTCGTCAGAGCAATCAAGGGTGATGTCAACCGTGAACGCAGTTGTGCACACATGCGTTCAGCAACACTCAGAAATCGTATCACACATAATTCAACAAGAGATCTCACGCGTTCATCAAGTATGTAGAGAGAGGCGGGGCGCGCGTGGCGGCGCGTGGCGCGAGCGCAGCCGCGACAAATCAATTACTAACCCGGCCTGGGCACGACTTCCGAAATTACCTACAAATTATATCCCTTGCCAAAATTGCCGGCTAATTAATAGGTGCAGATCGTTTTGACCCCTTCAGCTGTGATTACCATAAATATGACGAACACTGTTCCGTTGTGAGTTATTAAGCAGTAACCAGTAGTTCTAGTTTTGCCTATTTTATAAGAATTTCCCACGGAAATCATTTAAATACCTTATTTTGTATATGAATGGAGAAGAGATAATGACCACTTTTCTTACAGAACGACAGACGGTATATACTAGTACTAGTACGAGGGCGGTTTGATAAGTCAGTGACTTTAAGTAAAAAAAAAAAACTTTTTCACAAGTTTTTATTTTATTTTTCTACATAACCTCCTTTCAACTCGATGCATTTCGTCCAACAATGTTCCAGTTTTTGTAACCCCTCCAAAAAATATTTTTTGTCAAACCCCGAAAAATATGCTTCAGTTTCAGCTATGACTTCCTCATTCGATGAAAATCTTTTCCCACCGAGCCATTTCTTCATGTTAGTGAACAAGAAAAAAATCACACGGTGCCAAATCTGGAGAATAGGGTGGGTGTGGCAGTATTTCATAACGCAATTCTACTAATTTGGCTGTTGCGACTGCCGACGAGTGTGCAGGTGCATTGTCGTGATGAAAAAGTATTTTCTTCTTTGCCAGACGTGGCCGTTTTTTCAGAACTTCTGCGTTAAATTTTTCCAACAAAGCAGCATAATAAAGGCCATTTATTGTTTTACCTTTCTGTAAATAGTCGATATGAATAACACCTTGGCTGTCCCAAAAAACAGTGGCCATTACCTTTCCTGCCGAATTAACGGTTTTTGCTTTCTTAGGGGCCCGTTCGCTTGTAGAAGTCCACTGTTTTGACTGATTTTTCGTCTCTGGTGTATAATGGTGAATCCATGTTTCATCCACCGTCACGAATCGACGTAAAAATTCAGTAGGATTACCTTTAAATTTGGCTAAGCATTGCTCGGAAGTTGTTACGCGATGTCGTTTTTGATCGGCTGTGAGCAAACGCGGCACCCATCTTGCGGAAAGCTTTTTCATACTTAAAATATTATGCAAGATATGAAAAACTCGTTCAGATGAAATGTGTACAGTCTCAGCTATCTCACGTATCTTCACTCGACGGTCATCCAAAACAATATCATGGACATTATTCACGATATCATCAGTAGTCACTTCAATCGGCCTTCCAGAGCGTTCTGCATCATTGGTGGTGATACGTCCAGAACGAAATTCCGTAAACCACTTGTGTACCATACCATGAGATGGCGCAGATTCCCCATAATATTTTTTAAGCCGGTCTTCAGTCTCTTTGATAGTTTTTCCACGTAAAAAGTAATGTTTAATTAGCACACGAAATTCACTTTTCTCCATAATCAATAATTTTCCGATATCATCTAACATATGTCTCGATTTCTTTTTTTATTTTCCCAATATTAAAAAATAAATAAAAACAGCCAGCTACCAAAGAGTTAAGAATTAGAAATAAAAAGGTCATATGTGAAAAAGGTTGTTTTTTTTACTCGAAGTCACTGACTTATCAAATCGCCCTAGTATAATGAGCAGATAAATACTGACGAGCAATAATACGGGGTCGCTTGTCATACAAATCTGTATGGAAAAAGACCCGTTATTTTTCCCGTCAGTGTATGTAATGTAATCAGTTGGTATGTAATGTAATGCAGCGATTGAGCAGACATATGAAATCACATTTTGAGAAGATGCCACTGCAGTGGTAAAAAAAATTGTTGAATTTGTAAGTAAAAAATATTGTCGTTTAATCGAAAATTTAATGGCAGTGGTCATTTTTTGCAATAATTTTTATACCACTTACAAACACCATATTTACAGATTTGATTTTAGAAATATTACACCGGCCTTGAAATTAAAAAAAAAATCTAAGAGTCAATTTCGTTTAGTAACAGTATGTTATAGTTTTTTACTAAAGTAATGTTCTTGTATTTTTATAGCACATTTAGGTACTATGGAAACAACTAAATCGTGACCCATTGGAACGTATTCACATAGCGCATAGCCTTACACCGCCTGACAAGGAAAATCATTAAAACACTTAGTAAACATCAAATTATTCACCTGTATATGGCACCACGAGTGTCTTATTTAATATATGAACAAGATATTAAAACAAAAACATTAAGTTCTACTTTTTCGGTAGACGTACCTAACAAAATAAATACATTGTAGTTTATAAGTACCTAGCTTTCGAGTGCTTCGAAGTTACGATTCATATTTTCTGCTAGTTTTTCCCATTAAAAGCAAACCGGTATCATTGAAGTGGAAGTCTCTTTGCAGTGTATTTCATGGCAGAGCTGTCAGGAACACGCTCGCTTCCACCAATGGGAGAGTCTGTTGGGTATCGATCCACCGCGCCGCCTTTCATTCTAATATCACGTCTGTGAAAAAGACGGTAACCCAACTGCTCATTAAAAACCTGATTTTCAAAAAAAAGAATAAATCAAAACGGTTAGGTTGCCAAGCAGTACAAAAAACTATCGCTGCGTCCTCTGTGCCACGAAATTGTAGAAAAAATAAGTCGGATTCCATTTAATTTTGGCTAAATAGGCAATAATAGTCTTCGCTCGTGTAGTCGCTCTTGAAATGTCAAAGGGACTTCGCATCCTATTCGTCAATTATCGTATCGCATCAAAAGAAACGACACGCTACGAAGCACCGCTCCGCGGCTTGACACTACTTCACTTTTCATTTACCTATTTACATAAAATAGTATACATTTATTTTTTTATAAATTATAAAAATTGTACCAACTAGACCATAACACACTTAACATGAGAACGTATTTTGATAGCTATCAACTTTTATAATAATTACTAATGTTCATACTTCATATACCTAAACACTTCGCGCGCTTTTGATTCATATAATGACCCTATCACAATAATGATTATAAGAAAAGATGAGTCGATGTGACGAAAAAGGTATATTTAATCCGAATAAAAAGGCATCTGTAACTGATCTACTGTTTTACTATATAAACATTTTCACTATTGTTACACTGAACTGAAAATTGTAATCTTTGAGAACTTACTATGTAGTAACTGGTGTTTATAAATTCAGACTAGGTGAAAAAGCTTTATATAGGTACATATTAAGACGGGCTACTGCTTTGCACTACTGGCAAAAGTAGAATGACTTTTCAAGGGGATCAAATCAAAAAAAGAATTGGAAAAAGTTAAAATTTCGAAATTTGTGGGTACGCCTATTAACTGTTTAAAGGAAATCGTGAAATTCGGAAAATGTAGGTTGGAGACGAGTCTTTAGTTATTAGCCTCGTTACAACCCTGTCTGGAGTTTCGACTCCAAACGCCTTAAATATAATATAAAACTGGCTCCAAGGGAACTAATTTACGTACCTACGTAATGCTACGACAGGTGAAGTCAGTACTGTCATACCTCTTCCCTTCGTTTATAGCCAAGCCGTTAGGTTCTATAACAACAAAGCAGCAAGCACTACTAAAGGCCTTATTTTATTAAAAAAAAACTACCCTCCTTTGCGACGTTTAGTCGGAAATAAAGTATTCAAATTTTATTTTTATTTTACTTTTATAATCGTGTGTTAATAAAGCAAGATACTTAAACGGTGACAAACTTGATGCCTGTACCTCTACAAGTATAGTTGTTGGGAGCACTATAACACCAATATTGTTTCGTTGCGAAAGATTAGTTATATAATTTTTTATTTAACAAAAAATAGGACAAGTTCCGCTATATTAAAAACGAATTAAAAGCTAAACTTAAAATTAATCCCCTTAAAAAGGGAAAGGCCCAAAGGCGCATAGGTTTGGGGCGTGGTACAAATGCGTTAGTAAAGAGTAAGAGTAGGTATATTTTGAGTCAATTTGGACTAGATGTTGCATATACTTATATATCGAAGTAGTTCACAAAATACTTTCGTTACATTATGGCAAACTGTGCGTTTAGGTTGGCGCCGTCCAAAGTCCTGTAATGTTTACAAACCTGTGTGTGTATCGCCATTGATGACATTATGATACGGAAACGTATTCCTCAAAATGGCCGTCATCACTCAGTAAACGGTTGAGAGTATCATACTAAGATTTTTTTAAGTGAAAGATTCAGAAATGAGAAATTACTTTGCAAAACTAAAGATTTCGACTTCGACTAAGCTCTTGAAATCTGCGAGCAAAAGGCTGAACAAACAGGCTCATTCAAAACTCAAAATCTCGTTTAGCGGAAATGTTACACGAACAACAATACTTGGTACTTAAATAAAACGTGAAATGCGATCCTAAGTCTTAAATTCATTTTGTAAATATGGTATCCAAGGAAAAAACCTGGGGCCTTACCATAACCTCTTACTGCGATTTAATTCCGCACCGAAGTTGGATCGATCGCTGTCAGATCCATAATAGTAGGGTCAAAAATTACAGTTAAAGAATCAGAATTGAATAGCATTACGACGTCATGGCAAGGCGCCTGCACATTAAACTTTTTCAGAAAAAATACCCTGGGAGGCGGGTTAAACAATGCTCAAGTAATGGTTGATGGTTAATGGGGTACCTATAAAGGTTATTTAAAAATTTTAAGACACTCTTTATTCAAAAAGGTGTTAGGAATAAAATAATTATCACTTACATACCTCTGCTCTACAATCGTGGTAAACTCCGCCCATTCTGTCTTTGCTTTCAATAGCAACACCCTCTTTAGGGGTGGCAGCGCGTGTAACCTATGTACGAAATTTAACTTTATACGTTAGGTATTAAGTGTTGAAATCCTATAAACAGTTTTGCAACCCCTTATAAGCCAAATGACAGAATGGCCACCCCCTGTACTATAAAATAATGTACACGTTGGGCGCGGGCTCACACTGGTTCTATGCCATCGGTAGTCAGTGCTCCTCAGATAGCTTTAAAAGTGGCTGTCTGATTTTTTGTGTTTGTAATTTAAATTATGTCAGGAGCGAGGACCCAGATCGCGGATTCATCAACATCTCCATCATTAAGGTAAACAACTTTATTTTTTTACCTCCCTCAGATCTCGAAAATATAGTATTTTGTTGGACAGTCCTTTTTGCACTAAAATAAATACCTATTTACTACTTCATTTCTTATTTCTAAATTGTTTTAATTTATTTAAGAATTATCATTATGCCAAACGAAAATCCCTAGTGTAGAACCAATTCTATCGTAGGTACTGGTGTACCTACGTGTACTGTTGTAATCTTATTTTATCTTGTGACATTAGTACTCCTGTTTGTATTTTCTACGATTCATTTTGTGAACTCGAACTACCTACTTCTCCTTTCCTGGTATTTAAACAAAAACGTTTCTTATTTCTTAATGAGAAAAATATAACTTTATATGAATTTATAAATATGTTAAACTAAACCAAACCACTCAGTAGGATATTTTTGTTCTTTGTAGGTAGGTAAGTACAAGTGAAATATTATGTATGATGCAGGTGCATCCTTTGTTTTGTCTTGTCTTTGTTTCATATATGTCAGTTAGGTGCTAACTTATTGATTATTTCGTTTTAGACAAGGGACGGGACGACCAGTAATTCGATATGAATCCCCTGCAACCGTTTTGGTCGCTGTTTAGTAACATACAACTTGTGTAAATTTAAAATTACTTAATCAGTTACACGGCATCTAAATGGTTTTGAGTGACAATAATTTCAAATACACCAATATGCGGAGAATCAAAATTTGCGCTAAAATTCCTTCCAAATGCGAGTCGTACCTCAACAAAATGAAGCCGTTTCTTACATGGACACCCACTTCCACTATTATTTATCCCATCCTTTTGTTGTCTTTTGTTTCTTGTGTTTTGTCCCAAAGACTATGTTTTCTATACCGTCCTTTTATTTGATCATCAAAGAATATGTCTGCCAAATACCAAGAAACTAAATGAGCAAGTCAGTTATTCTTTTTTTCTTATCCCACGGGATAAGGAATAAATGGGGTTTGTAAGTCCACTGAAAAGGGAGCCTATCTCGATAACTATAATTACCAGTCTTGAAATGAAATCTTTGCAAAATCGTGATGTCAGTTTTGAAATATCATAATTACCTACTGGTATGACAAATTTAAAGATTCTAGTAAATTGTTACTAGCGGTTAGTAACGGAGATATGTAGATTTCAAAGTAATAATAAAAACCCCTTTTTTCTTCCTATCCGGCGGGAATTTTGAAAAGTCTTGGAATAAATTTTCAGCAATTATGATTCCTTACTACTTGTGTGCCAAATTACAAACCCCATTTATTCCTTATCCCGTGGGAATTTTAAAAAATCCCTCCTAAGTGAATCTCTATGATAGGTACTTAATTGATTAATACTGAAGCAATATTTACTTGCGTTGCGACTCCAGGCAGCTGCGACCTTTGACATGTTTATCGCTGTCCCACGGAAACTATGCAATTTTCGAGCCTAACTTTAACCTGGCCGGTGATTTTCTCAACAGATTAGTAAAGTTTGCATCAAAATCCGTTCAGCTGTTTTCACGTGATGCGCTCGCAAATATACAGACACACAGACAAACAGACAAAAATTCTAAAAACTATTGGAACGTGTTCTGTTATGGATTCTAAATATCCCCAGCCAATTTTTTTTAAATACCTCCCAAGTACAGACTTTTGACCCTCTTCAGCTTTATTATAATGTATAATATTCTGTACCTATCCATTTTAGCAGGGAGACTAGTGTTCAAATTATGAGGTCCTTTTCCTACTGCAGCAATAACTATTAAATTATTTTAAAAATTGGTATCTAAGTGTTATTAGCATTTTAAAATCGAAATTAGATGAGAGTATTTTTATTGCATAATGCCTCTTTAGTGTAGTAATTTTTTTTCATCGTGAAAGACAAACTTAAAAATGAGGCTGAAATTTTTTTCAGTTAAACAGGTTGAAGTATTAAAAAAATAATTGTACAGTATTAAAGTTTTGCTTTTTGGGAATGTTTAATTAATACTAGATTTCAATTGTTCTTACTTTTGTAGCCGTGGCACTAAAACAAATGGAGCAAAAGGAGAAAATTTTAGATTATTACAAAAATGACGATATACAATACATATATAAATCACGTTTTTATCCCTTACGGGGTAGACACTAGACAGGGCCTAAGGTAACAAGACCTAAAAGCCACGTTTATCATGATCTGTGGAAAGGGGAATCAAAATAGTGATGGGTTCCTAGCCGCATCGCCTATAACTATTCCTTCGATGGGCATTTATCATATGCATGGGAAGAAAAGCAACTGGTTCATTCTATGTTTTTTCTTTACTCTCAGACCAGCGTGGAAGGTAATTAGCAGAGCCCTATTACGGTATATCGTCGATGTCTGGGACACATACATACACATACACAAATCACGTCTTTAGTTATCCCTTACGGGGTAGACAGAGCCTAAGGTAACAGGTACCTACAGGCCACATTTACTAACATTGTGGGCGTATAGGTGGAAAATGGAATCAAAATAGTGATGGGTTGCTAGTCTCATCACCTATAACATGATTCCGATTATCTCTGGGTTTGGAACACCCAGTATAGATATAGAGATTATTTCTTTGTATTCTTTTGTTATATGTAGGTATATATTTTTTGTGTTAGTGACCACCGTCGCGTGGACTATTCGGGCATGAAGTTCGCGTACGCGGACGGTTCTGACGACGAGACGCCGCTGAGCGCAGAGCTGCCCTCCTGCGTGTACGCAGCAGCACGCAGCCGCCTGCAGCTGCCTCTGGCCGCCTACGTGCATCAACACACGCGGCAACTGCATTCAGGTGCGTCTCTAACCCAAACCAGCTCCATCCCAATAACTGGTACTCTATGACTTTGTGACGGCGAATCTACCTTGTGCATAAAGACCAAAGGCACGGATAACAGATGGAACCAGCCGGAGATTAGGCACGGGCCTAAGTTGTAAGTGTATGCTGTTGTAACCTGTATTCATAAACTTTTGGTTAATTTTCCGATTGACATAACATTTACTCGGTCTTTATCCTATGACGTTGACATTCGCAAGGCCGGTAACGCACCAAGTAGTCCTAATGGTACTGTAGGTGTCTATAAGCGGCGCTGATCACTTAACATCAGGTGAACCTCATGCCCGTTTGTCGGCTTTAATAAAAATAAATTAAAAAAAACATTTGCTTTTCCCAGTCAACAAAACGGAAGTTTTGTTTTAATAAGTTACTTACTGAATAGACTTTATAATTTAAATTGAGCTTAACCCTTTATATATTTATGTTTAGCATGACTGTAGGCGTATAGGTGGAAAGGGGAATTAAAATAGAGATAGGTTGCTAGCCGCATCGCCTATAACATGATTCCTAATATTTTCCAAACCAAGTAGGTACTAACATAAAACGTTACAACAACATATTTAATGTGTCAACTATGGATTTTACTTCCTTGGACACTAGATTACAGATGGACTAATATAATAGTAGCGATTTTTTCGTTTTCTTTCTCTCGTCATTTTTTTCTCCAAATACAAAGGTTTCACAATGACAGATTAAGCTTTACGTTATGGGACAATTGTTCTAGTGTCCACTGTCGGAGAATACCTGTTTAACCTGTCAGTTGTCTCCCAGAGGTGCTGCTCGAGGCGTCAGTGGAGCCCGAGTACCAGTGCGGCGGCTCGCCGTACCGCGTGCAGCGCGCGGCAGCCAACGTGCGCGAGCGCCGACGGATGCTGAGGTCCGGCCCCAATGGGTAGCCTTTGTTTGCACACATTATGTTCACGCTTCGTATTTAATTACCGCTTTTCGTGATATTATGCCTGTATTCATAGCATGTTTCTTCATGGAATGTTGCACAGTACTTAATAAAATTCCACGATCCAGGATCAGCCCAATAGTTCAGTTTTTACATATTTTCTTGTAGTGTTAATTTATGTAGTTTCTGCTGCAGCCTTCATTTTTGTTTGGTGTCTAAATACATGTGCGACCAACCAACTCAAATTGTTCCCGTCTAATGGTATTGCTTCAGGTTCATATTTAATTCAGCTAATTTTGTACTTTTACTTTTTCCTTTCATTCTGTATGTATGTTTTTATGTGTTGGTTTGGTAGAGATAAGGCTATACAAAGAGCCACACTTTTTTCAACGAAAACTACAGTACCTATTCTCGCGGACGGCCACAGTATTCCCGTCAAAAATGTAGGTAGGTACTTAGTGTAATATGAAAGCGGCCAAAGTGACTAAAAAATAACAAAACAGTTTTCCATTTCAACGAAACATCCAAAATCTCTAAGACGACTGACAATTAACCATAGAATCCCAAATATTATTAATTTCTTCGTACTTACATACCTATAATAACACCAAACTTTTTCAAGTCGGTCGTTTCGCATGGTTAACCAATCAACAAAGCCAAATTGTTTGAACTATACCTATAAAGGGTTTTTAACCAGCTAGATATGTCAGCTCCGTTTATAAAGCGGTATATTTCATATATTTGTAATGTATAAATATTGCTAAAATGTGCGTGTGTCGTTGTGTCTTTAGCAGTATAAACTCGGCGTTCGACGAGCTGCGCGTGCACGTGCCGACGTTCCCCTACGAGAAGCGGCTCAGCAAGATCGACACGCTGCGGCTTGCCATCGCCTACATCGCTTTACTTAGGGAGGTCAGTACCTACTCGTATGTACCTGTAAGCTCTGCGCTGAAGCTGTGTGCCCGGTGTCTGTTTCGTATCCATAGATATTTAAAGAAAAAAACGTACATACCCATGCCCGGTTATTTTTAGAGGACCTTAGGTATTTCCTGAACTTCATTAAATAATTACACTTGTTTAAAATTATAAAAACAGGTCAGGACACGTTAAAGTTATATTTCCTTAATTTCAAGGTACCTAGCTACCCAAGCACAAGTTTTTTGGTCGATTGTAAATGATTCGAATGCAATCTTTTCGCAGGTCTTAGATGCCGATTATGATCCATTGACGTACGTGGAAAAATGTTTACGCGGCGAAATCAAGGCCGATAAAGCGCACTGGAACACTAGCGGTACGTTTACTCGGGACATTGCACATGATAATGTGATAGCTGTTGCGCAGAAACTTTTTACTTTCCTATAATATCCCTTTGATAAAGTGTCTTTCTACTAGTAAAAACATTTTTATCGATTCAGTAGTTTCAAGAGATTAACTTCTACAAGCAAATAACCCGACTAGTTTAATCTAAGTACCTTCTTCATTATTGCATTATTAGGTACCTATACATAAACTCCAAAGAATGCCGCCCGAAGCTATTACTCTTGACTTTTCTTTATGAAAAACAGATTTTTTTTTCAGATCTGACGGCTAGATTGTCTTGGATCAACTGGGAAAATCTGGGAGTAAACCCTCAACGCCGCAGCGTACTAACATCACTAGCACTGGGTTCGGACAATCTACAGTATTCACATAATTAGGGCTAGATCGTCGAATTTTAGCTTTATGTTTCGTATTATTTTGTATTAATAATTGTTTGTAGGTATGTTTTGTTAGATCAAAATCTTGCAAAATAATTTTGACATAGTTCCAGAGTTCGGATTGATCTGAAATTTAGTTGATCTCTATAGGAAATTATATTAAAAAATCCTTCAGCAAAACAGCATGAGTTAAAAAAGAGTTAAAAATGTTTTTTATTTTAAGTAATATATGTATCTAGATATAATATTAGTTCATAACTACTTATCATCATAATCTATGTTTATACGTTTAAATAGCTACGAGTCTGACACATATATACAGTAGCCACCAAAGTGGCCAAATATATCGGTACCTAAAACCCTTGCCGTAAAGCCTTGCTCCGATAAATTTGGTCACTTTCGCCGCTACATAGGTATATCTGAAGCAGACTGTAGGGTCAAAGGAAAAATAATTCTTGAGTGCGACGCGTGGAAAAAAATAACGCATAACTCAAAGAAATGTTTTTTTTACTTAAATGCTAATGTTTCTAGGGCCCGCTATTATTTTTCTAACTCATACAGAAACACGACATACCTACCTATATTTAGGTATATTTATGACATAGATGATAATGAATCTACATTAGATTTAGGGATTTTAGGACAGCTAGGTAATTATACCTACACACATACACTATTCAGCAGTAGGTAATTTAATCCAAGAAAGGCGGGCATAAGAGGAAAGTTTTGCTTCTGATGTGGAGGGTTCATTCTTATTTTCACACCTAGGTTGAGTGTTAACGTTATGTAATATGTAGTATTTATACATAATTTTTAATGATTATGAAAATTACTTTCTATAGTTCTTATTTTTATGCGCACACGCTTCGTACGTGGGTAGGTACACGTGGGTACAAATTCGCTTCGTATCAAAATTTATTAGGTGGTTGTTTCCACAACAGCACATGCACACGTTATGCACGAAATGACCAAAGGAAATTATGTTTCTGATAGAATGGACCC
This sequence comes from Pandemis corylana, assembly GCA_949127965.1. Classification (NCBI taxonomy): domain Eukaryota; kingdom Metazoa; phylum Arthropoda; class Insecta; order Lepidoptera; family Tortricidae; genus Pandemis; species Pandemis corylana. The sequence goes on from OX421850.1 coordinate 25,423,033, forward strand.
ACGTGGGTGACGTGTTTAGCGTGTGCTGCACAGCTCAGATGTTTAAAGATGTGTTTTATTACAAAAACTTTCTTATTTATCTTAACTTTAACTTTATCCTTCAAACATAATTGTAGCGTAGGTTATATCAAATACTTGTAAGAAAATTTACCTAATTTCTTTTATAATGTCTAGTCACAGGATTTTGTTGTTCAGTCATCTGCAAGAAACACCCGGTATAGTGTAGTGAAACCACACTTAAATTTAAAATAAACATCTAGTTTAATTATAGAACCTAACTATGTATAAGATGAAAGTGCAATATTGTATTTATTCAAAATAGTCTGTAGAAAAATAAAATTATTTTTGTTTCCAAGTAAATTCAGTATTTGATTTCGAACATTAATTTTCACACCACCTGCTCGACAATGGCTAATTATAGTTATATCATGTAAACCTTAGTCAAAGCAAGTCGTTATAGCCCTTGACTTTAGCCGAGTAGGTAATATTGTAGGTACCTACTGAATTTCATTAGGTATAACACGTTAGTAATATGAATATGATTCTCAGTTTCTCACTTCTCACAGTTCTTATTTAGTGTTTCTTATTTCTCACAGCCCTTAAGGCGGATGCTCGCGGTTAGCTTCATGATGAAAGTCCCATTATAGACCGACCGCTTAAATGAGACCTCGCCCGCGCGGGTACAGGGGCGCGGAGTAGGTAAAGGTGACAAAGGGGACCGAGAGAGGTGCGAGGTGAAGTAGTGCGCCTGCCGCCCGCACCTCTCTCGGTCCCCTTTGTTGCCTACCCCGCTCAGGCGAGGACTCATTTAAGCGGTCGGTCTATAGATGGCACTATAATCAATACTTTTGTTTTTTAACCGACTTCATTTGTAGTTTAGAAGATTCTTAGAAGACTTATAGATTATCAATTGATTTGCGCACACAATTTACGTAATACCGCCGATTTTTTGAGACTACACTCAAATGGTAATAATGCACCAATTCGGAGAATAGCTGCACAAACGCTGGTGTCACTAACGGCCTCGTACAGACACTAGGTTGCTACGTTGCTACACATACAAACAAATAAGAGGCGCCAGCTGGTGGAAAAATATTGCAACATCTTGCTAAGATGTTAGCGTAACTTTTCACGTTATATTTACGTTTTAATATCAGCTTTATTTACACCAGAAATTTTAGAAATCTATAATATAAGTCATGTTATTTTAACCATTCATAACTTTGGAATAATTTTTGATTTGTTGGCTTTCTCTCGTCCTCGAATAGCCGAATATCTAATCAGAAATATGAAAAATGCACTAAAAAAACTCTTACGTTCTTCATATGCATGCGTCGCCATGCGTGGCCATCCCGATTTTCGAACGAGTAAAACAAATCACTACATAGTATAAAACAAAGTCGCTTTCCGCTGTCTGTCTGTCCCTATCACCTAGATCTTTAAAACATAGAGCGAGTAGGTACCTAGTGCCTTTGAAATAGGCCCCAGCACGAATGTCTCTGTGGTACACCAACAAGCGCCCGTACGGCACGTTTTCGTAGTATCATTATTATTACGCTGTTGGTGTCTGTGGTGTTTCCCCATATGAGTGTGCCGTAGGACATTAGCGAGTGGAAATGAGCAAAGTAGACCTGTTTCAAAGCATCGCCGGAAATGAGAGGTTTAAGTTTCCTCAGCGCAAAGACGGCACTACTCAATCTATCAAAGCTTACCTACATGGCACTTCCATTTTAGGTGAGCTTCCAACATGAAACCCAGAAACCGACACTGCATTGTCACAGGCATTGAGCTGCGCATGATATACGGAGGCAATGTGACGCTACAACCTGAGAAAACCATAACACTGGACTTGGAAAGGTTCAACATTAACCCTTGAAGCAGTAATGCAGCTGATCACATCCCTCATGAAACTTTGTTGCAAGTAGTTCGTACGACCGCTCGCTGACAATAACAGTAGTGCCATCTACAAACAGCACAGACAGTCCCGCCGCAATCGATGTGTACCTAAGTAGGTATGTTTGTGCGGGTGGAATCCTGCGACTCAATTTTGAAGCAGAGTGGAGTTTTGGTGACCAAGCTAGGATTGTCCCCGCAGGAGGGATCTCTTCAACGATAGGTCCGATTGCCTTGAAATTTGGTACACATGCTTAGGGAACATACCCAAACTACGTGACCGATTTAGGGGGGGGGAGGGGGGTCTTCAAAGTACCACTCATGGTCACCGGGGGGAGGGGGGGGGGGTTTGGTTTCTTGTCACGTAGTCAATAATTTTTTTTTAAGAACGCCACGTTTTTATTACCCCATCAATAAAACTTGTCCAGTATCGCCACATCACTATAAAATTTCCGAGAATCGCTGACGGCGGCCGACGCGCACGCCTGCCGACTGCCGGCCGCCATTTTTTCTTGATATATTTTTTACTAAACACAATTACAACCGTATGCAATTATAGGTACGCATTCTCAAAGTACGCACTTTTAGGGGCCGTATAAGAAAATACAAACAAAAGCCATTATTTTGTAACTTTACGCAAAAAATATTGATAAAATATACTACGTGAAAACTAGGGGGGGGGGGGGGAGGGGGTCTGGGCATATACTACGCTTGGTCACCGAGGGGGGGGGAGGGGGTCAAAAAACACGAAAAAAAGGGTCACGTAGTTTGGGTATGTTCCCTTATGTAGGACAGATGACAACGCAAGTACAGTCAACAAAAAGTGGTAAGCAAAAAAGCTTGGATTTACTAAAAATGATTTTTTTGACAGAAACTTATTTCAATTGTATGCTTACTGTATTAGTGCATTTCTTCAATATATGCGACAGGGCAGATACTGACAGCGATTGAATATCTAGCAGAATTACCCAAAAGCATTATAATTTCATTTATGGACCACCCTAAAACTGTCATGTGTTTTTTTATACGAAGAGGAAGACAAACGAGAAAGAGGGTCACCCGATGGTAAGTGAGCACCACTACACATGGACATATGCAACACTAGAGGATTGCAGATGCGTTACTAGCTTAGACGGGTAAGATACAATACCTCATGTGACATAAAATCCACCGGGTGTCTTACTCTCCACGCCAGAACAAAGCAGCGCAAGCACTGCTGCTTGGCGGCAGGGTAAGCGAGCGAGTAAGAGACTGATAGCGACCCGGAGGGACTGCCTGTAGTCCTACCACCTACTAATGTGTCCAAAACACATTCCTAATTTTTTTGCATTGCCATAGGTGTGTATGAATCTTTGTACTGGATTGTACAAGGGAAAGTAGCTTCACCTTAAATAAAAATATATTTTATCAGTATAGGTTTGTTTTAATGACTTAGTAAGAATATTATACACAAGTCCAAGTATTAGATGCCGCAATTATTTAATTGCTAACGCTTAGCTTAGATGCCTTTGACAGAAACGTGGAGCGTACATAAATAAAATACCGTACATACTAACATGAACATGTCCAAGTGGTAGGTAGTATGTCAGCTATACGGGTCAAATCATAAAATCGATCTAAATCGGTTCAACGACCCATTTTTTATACAGTTGTACATACACACGACTTTCTTTTTTCTCTGAGATTATTTTATTTTTCGTTTTTGCTGAAAATCACGAGCAGTATAGATCATGACATGTTAAAATAATAAAAATGATAAAACATACATTTCGAGCATACTAATCACTAGAAAACATATCGTCGGTACAAAAGAACAATGCTAGTTTTTTTTTTTACAATTAGGTACTGCCAGATTGTGCATGTCTCATAATCATGGAATCCTGGAAACTCAGGATTAAAGTAAAATAGCAGAAGATAGGGTGACGTTCGTACTCGAACGTAGGATCTGGTATACATATACTAGCACAGATACGTGAACGTCTAGAGAAAGAGAAAGAGACAGAATGGCACCGACTGGGGGTCTTATTTAGGTAATACTTGCGGTGTGGTAGCAGTCATCCTTCGCTATATTAGGTACTTTCAACAAAACATTAAAAAAATCTACCACCTAAGTCAGTAAGGAAGGCATTGCCGACAATTTGCTAGTATGCGACCATTAGTATTCTTAATTTTGAATATTTAAGTCTATTCGCAGTTACAACTTACAGCTAAAATGATGACACTAAAGTCTGAAAATTTGTTACTGGACATTGTAATGATTAAACGCTTATAAAATGGAAATTATGCTTGTGTGTAAAAAAATAACTAGTAGGTTATTTATATGAATGTAAACGATACAATGCATGATTGATTACTTTGGCCAACAATAGATAAAAAATATCCTTAACAGTAAAAATTAATTAGTACATTTCTTTTTGAAACTTAAAATAAAATGCACCTACAACTTATTTCATAACTGTCTTTACATTTTTTACTTTATTGTAATTATCATATCCCAAGGCAGTCATTTATTTAAAAAAACAAGTCTAATAATATTAGTAGGTACCATCAAGTGTTATATAAGAGAAATACCTAAGAGGACTAAGTAAGAGGGTTAGAAATGATTACAGTTTACACTTCCTTCCGTTACTTTGGTCCTCCTGCTATTATTTAGCAAACGTTATTTCGTGTTTACATAAGTTTTTAAAAATTAAGTTCTTTAATCACCAGTGAAATGAACAAAAGTCTGCAATCAACCATTTGAGCTGGGAAAATAAATATATTTCTTTGTAGACATAGATTAGTTCTGTGGGCAAACTACTAAAATTACTAGACTTACATTTTATATGACAGTGGGGCACATTCTTAATAAATATTTATAATTATAATACATTGCGAACTACGAGTACGTACTGCTATCGCTTATACAATATTTACGGCCAGTCTTCTGAGGAGTCGTGGACGGTGTGCCAAGAGAGCCCGGAGCCGACCGGTCTATGCCTCGAGGGCCACAGCACGTGCCGCACAAGCGTCCGCCCCTGCGTCAGACCGAGGAACAACTTCCAATTCTTCCTCCTACCAAAATCATAGGGATTTCTAAAAGTATCACCTTGCAACTTCATCAGCGACGCGTTTATGTGAGCTTCTACGCTGGTTTCGCCTCGACTCACATGCTTCCCGTGCATTATGGTTAGCGTGCCGAGGGCAAATAACACAGAGACACAGGTAACCGCCATGAAAATGACAGCTTTCCGTTTCCAGGGATGGGCCGCGATGCGATGCGTTTCCGTAATTGGTGGGACCGGCAGGTCATGTTCGCGGGGAAAGTTGATGGAATCGTATTCGGCTATTATTTTGACTGGCACCAGGACTCCGCTTTGGTTCATGCGGACAGGATGCCCGACAAGGTCTGGATCATTGTGCGGAATTAATCCACCTGGAAAGAAGAGGTAGGTATATAATACGTAATACAACACGCAAGGATCTTAAAAGTGTTTTTCCTAATAATCAATGTCATCTCGTGTTGATAAGCAAGAAGGGCAGGGCCTATTTTATGTATCTTCAGTAATATTTTTGAACGTTTTATTATTAGCAATATGTGTTGCTACCAATTCAATGAAGAGTTTATTGGGATAGATGAAACCTTTACTTAATTCACGAAAGCCTTTAAATTTATTTTTGCAGCAACACAAAAAGCTTCAAAATAAAAATGTATTATCTTGACTGTCATTAATGATAAGATTATGGACAAAAATTCACTTTAAAATTACTACAACACTACTTACCAGTATCATTAACCCATATCACTTGATATCCAATATCAAAGCCAGCAATGATAACAAATGTGACACCAGCAACCATGTAGGCCATGTACAGATAGAAGTGCCTTGCATTGTAATAACCAACACAATTATTCAGCCATGGACAGTGGTGGTCCATACCAAGGATACAGCGGTCACAGACAGAACAGTGATGAGTGCGGGGAGGCTTAGGAGATATACACTTCTTGCATATACTGGCTGCCTCTGCTATCATTGAGCCCTACACAAAAAAAATTAAAAACAACCTCTTGCATGGGGTCTATTCCCAAATTCAAAGTACGAAATTTGTATCGTACCATCCCTCTTATATGTGTACATGGGACAGCATGCAAAATTTCTAAATTATATATTAATTAAACTTGTAGGTTTGGTTCCTTCAGGAATACTTACATGTGGTGGATATCCAGGAGATGTTGCCACTCCCATATAATAATGGAAAACTATATTCAGCAACAGCCAATTGCCAAATATAACTAGGAATGTGGTAGTGTATGGACATCGCTGCCACCAGTAAGGTAGTCCAATCCAGTAAGCTATCACCACTACCGCAGCAGTTAATACTGTTACACAGAACACAAACACCTGAAACAGTTTTTTAGGTCACAATAATGGAATGAAAATATCATGACAAAACGCTCAATTTACCTTAAGTGGGCAATGGGAAGCACAAATAGGCCTCTGAGGACGAAACTCAACTTGTGGCTTACCACTGTTTTTAATAAGAGCATGCCATTATTCCCAGTTATTATGTATGTATGTATAACTCTTTATTGTACATAAAAAGATGAATACAGGACAACACACATGCACAAAGGCGAACTTACCCCTAAAAGGGATCTCTTTCAGTTAACCTTTGAACAATTGACAGGACATAAGTATTAAGCAAGAGTAGACACACAGAAAACTTACCTTTCCCAAATAACTGGCAAAGTTATCAACAAACCAAAATATAGGTTCTAATAATATATCTACAGCATAGCTCTGACTCATATGCTCATTGTATGTCAGAGACCTAGCTGTCAGCACCGCTTGTGCATATTTCCAAACTATGTAATCTCTGAAAAATAAAAAAGGAAAAATGTGATACTCAGAACTGGCAATGTCATACAAAAACACCCACATCTCAGACTTATTTGAGATAAGTATATTTACGCCACTGCCAGTGGGTCTTGTGTTTAAAATTAGTTTTTAATTGAAATATAGCAAGTTGGAACTGAAAACAACAAACTTACTTTAGTCTTTGAAAAACTTCTCTCCATTGCAATCTCCATTTTATGACCACCATTATTCAATTTTTTTTTGAGATCTGAGGAAAGATAGTTAGTCATTAGTTGTAAAACATATAAGTACCTACCTAAGTATAATAATAAAGTTTTTTTGTAGGATATGACCGCATACAGAGAAAGTACTTAAAACAAACTGAAAAAGTTTTTTCAGATAAGATGACAGAATGAGTATAAAATTTAGACATTAAGACTAAGCCAAAAATAATCAAAATTAGCTTGCAAGATTCATTACATGACATAACTATAACGTTAAATACATGGATGTATGTCCATACATACATTCATACCGTCACGCCTCTTTCCCACAGGGGTAGGCAGACTACTTTGTTCCACTTGCTACAATCCTGACATACCTCTTCCGCTTCATCCACATTCATTTCAGATGGATGTTCATGGAGTTTTCTTTAATTGGATCTATCTTCATGACCATTTTTAAAAAAAACCTCAAATTTGGCATGCATGTAGCTAATTAAAAAACCTTTAATAATAATTATGTACCTATGATTAATTGGAAATTTGAAACGTTCCAGTGGGGTAGTGTTAAACGAATTATTAGCAGACAAAGCCGTGGGCTACAGCTAGTGGTGTACTAAAAATGAACTAAAACCGCTAAAAACAAACTAAATCATGTTATCACAATTGTACACGGTTTTATATAATAAATGTTTCTTATTTATTATTTCTAAACTAAAAAGTATTTCATACATACATACATAAACAAATCGCGTCTTTATCCCTTACGGGGTAGACAGAGCCTAAGGTAACAGATACCTACAGGCCACATTTAGCGAGTATTTCATACATATACAAATACACAAATCACATCTTTATCCTTTACGGGATAGGCAGAGCCTAAGGTGACAAGACCTACAGGCAAATAGTGATGGGTTGCTAGCCGCATCGTCTATAACATGATTCCAATGATTTTCGTATTTTATTAGTAACAAAATAATAAATTTACCTACTTATCCTGAAGGAAGTTAACCGGCTGTTTTACCTTAACGTTTCATTCCAAATGATGTTTTTTAACATAATGCTTCTTCAGCGCATACATGGGCCAAGTTGTTGATGAATTGATGAATATATTTTCCAGTTGTCAAGCAAAAACGAGAGCAGAGTTAATTAAGATTCAGCGCAAGGCAAAGAAGCCGCAAACAAGCAGGCCGGCCGAGCAAACAATGCGTACGAACGAATTATAGTAAAGTACAGTACTTATTAATAGTAGATAAAATGTATTTTATAAGTCAAATCAAATTCTGGGATCTATCCGTATCCGTACTAAAAGAAATACTTATTTCGTATCGTGCCATCTTGGTCACACCCATGTTGTATTATAACGGAGTGAAAGAAAAAAACGATAAGAACTTCGAATTTCTATCTAAGGTATCGAACCCCGAAGTACTGTCACTGTCTTTTTTTATTTTCTGCTTATAGGAAAAACAAACGAATCAGCGACCATACAGCCAAGCTTGACATATTGAGACGCTTCCACATTTCAACACTCCCGCGTGACTTCCGCACTATTCTTTTGCAGTTTTGCTATCGAAATCGAACCCTCCCTCAACAAAACAAAAAAATTTCCCGGCGTATATTATTGTGCGTATCCGGGGCACGGCAGTGCCCCCGCCAAGTCAACCATTATATTATTAGATATACCGTTGCAGCTTCGCAGTGGCTTCGCATAGCTCGAACTACTTCAATCCGAACCGTGCCGCTTTGCTGCGAATACATTTTGGAGCAGGGGGGGAGCAAAGATCACGAAATATCACAAGAGGGGCGGGAGGGTGTAAATTTCAGCAAAATTTCTCGTTCACGTTCATTATGTTATAGTTCTCTCCAGTTAAATAAAACGGCTGATATAAATTACAATATTATTATAATCAAATAAAATTAGTTAAGTACATGGAATACTTTCAGACGCCATTCCCGCCGAGTGCGGTGGCCTTGACAGTTCTAAAGTACTTCGTTACAATCAGCAACTTATTTTATTAAACATTTTAATAACTGTTATTATAATCATAGCAAAAACGTGTAAATTAAAGAAACATTAAAAGAACTTCATTCCTTTTGCATTATTGCCAAAATAAACATTATATCATTTATTGACTAAACTTAAGGAAAGTAATCGAACGGACACATACCAAAAATATCAAATTAACTGGCGGCCTACTCCGAAACTCCTAACCCGAACCCCGTACCGCGCCGTCCCGCTCACACTAATGGTGTTTAATTGGAGAGTGAGAGGGACGGCACGTCACAAACCCCAAACTTCGATCTTGGGAGTAGCCCCCCCTGTCGACATACCTACGGAATTACAAAAGAGTAGGTGCATCAACCAACCACTTATTTTTATAGAATCTAACAGTTCGTCCATCCTGATAAATGTTCACGTCCTCGTGAACTATGTACCTACTGTAATAAAACGTAACAAATTTACCATTAATAGGCATAAAATCTTCATTACATAAAATTAAAAATTTCTACTTTGCAATAACTTATATATTCATGTTAGATATAAATCCACTTTGTTTTAAATCTATTTATCCCAATTATTGACACACATTTTAGTTGTTATTTATACTTTGTTTTGCAACAAATGCATGTATAATGAACATAAATCAGACAATTTCATACATTAATACATTATATCATATTATACATTATTCGGAATCAATATTTATGCCAACAAGAGTTGCACTTTGCATCTCTCCACACAAGTGCACTTTGCACATTCACTTGGCGTACTATATCTCGTGAATTGGAAGCGTCGTGCACTTTGCACGTTTGCATCGATACGCACTTTGCGTAAGTATATGTTTTTGGTGCGCACTTTGCGCGAATATATAATGGCACACTTTGTGCTTTTACCTTCTTCACATAAACTCAATATGCACTTTGCATTTTGTACAATAACTATAATACGATTTAACTATTGTACTACGAGGATTATCATTCAGTTAACTGCTCATTAACGCTGCTCTCATCACTATCAGAGTGTTCGCCATTATTTTTGTTATAGCACAACCAAGGAAATATTTTATCCACAGCAAATACCCCTTTATATGTGACTGATCCCTTTTTTGTAAGAGGTGTATCAGTAACTTCGTACCTGTCGTGATCAAATACTTTTGTGATCCGGTACGGCCCCTGTAGCTTAGGCAATAACTTTTTACTTTGACCACTTACGTGAACTGCTCTTTCTACACGAACTAAATCTCCACACTGAAATTTGGGTGGCATTTTCCTCTTCTTATCAAAACCCACCTTTTGTTTTATTTGCGATTCAACTATATGTTCGTCAACTTCTGTTCTAATAGCCGTCCGATTGTCAGAATCGCTTGGCTGTTCATAATCATCGGTAATATCAGGATATATTTCAGACATCAAGGGACCTTCACTCACACCAGTTAATTTAAGGCCAAACAATACTTCTGAAGGAGATTTTCCTGTTCCTTTATTAACAGTATTGTTTAGTCCCCACTGTACCTGTAGTAACTTTTCGTCCCAGAGTCTTTCGTCATTGCCATGATTTTGGGCAGCCAACGAGTCTAAAATCGTCCGATTGTATCTCTCCACTTGCCCGTTAGCACGCGGAGAGGCAACTGCATTTAAAATGTGCTTCACTCCCACATCATTTATAAAGCTTTTGAATTTAGCACTAGTAAACGAACTACCTCTATCACTTATCAATCTGATGGGTAATCCAAATATCCCAAAATATTCTTTAAGAACAGAAATTGACGTCTTCGATTTAGTATTTTTCACGGCCTTTAATACAATGAATTTAGAATACGCGTCTATAATTACTAAAATATGTGTGTTTTTCTTTTTACTCGTTACAAACGGTCCCACATGGTCGATGTGGATTGTGTGGAAGGGTGTTGACACTTTGGGTATTGGGTGCATATACCCTTGTTTCTTTCCCGCTGGTAATTTATTATGTGCGCACTGGAGACAAGCATTGACGTACTTTTTGATAAACTTTCGCATGCGAGCAAACCAATAATGCTGTTTTATTCTTTCAAACGTCTTCTCAAATCCAAAGTGTCCTATATCGTCATGGTTTTTTTGTAGAATTTGCCATCGACAACCCTTCGGTACAACCCATCTCAACCCGTCATCGGTATTCCTGTAAACACGATCCCTTTTTACTACGAAGTTTTTACGAACTTCAACAACATCATCATAATCTGAGTTCGTTAAAATATCTCTGATCCTTTTAATTTCAGTGTCATCGGATTGGACTGTCGCTAACCAGTCATTATCGATGATCATAATATCACGAGCTTCAATAACTTTTACCACCCCTGCTTCGTCCGACACTGGATTTCTACTAAGGGCATCGGCATGTGCCATGCGCTGTCCTGGCCTATACACTATCTCGCAATCATATTCCTGAATTAAACTCCACCACCTTGCAACTCGAGGTATCATATCGCGTTTCAAGAAAGTTGCCCTTAAAGAGTTACAATCCGTAACGATCGTAAAGTTTGATCCTAGAACATATGTACGAAATTTAGTCAAAGAGGCAATTACGGCGAGAGTTTCTAACTCATAAGATGAGAAATGCGACTCTTCGGGTGACGTCTGCCGGCTATAATATGCTACAGGCTTAAATAACCCATCATCTTGTTTTTGAATAAGTACACTGCCAATGCCCGACTTACAAGCGTCTGTATGAATTTGAGTCTCAGCTTTGGGGTTGTACAACGCTAAAACTGGTCTCGATGTGAGCGCATCCTTCAATTTACAAAACGCATCCTCCTGTTCACCGTTCCATAACCACTGACCACCTTTCTTTAGTAACGTTGTGAGAGGTTTGGCAATCTGCGAAAACCCTTTTATGAACCGCCGAAAAAAACTTGCCAATCCAAGAAATTGCCTTACGTTATGAACATCTTTAGGGCGAGGAAAGTTAAATACTGCCTCTGTTTTTCTCAAACCGGGTCGAATGCCTTCGTTTGATACTTCAAATCCCAAGTAATCAACATTAGTGTGAAAGAAGTTACATTTTTGCGGTTTGAGTGTTAAGTTTGCCGCTCGCAATTTTTCTAACACCGCTCTTAACCTTGCTATTCCCTGCTCAAATGTTGTAGATGGTATTAATATATCGTCCATATAAGCTAAAGCCGAATCAAATCTTGCGTTTCCTAACATCAAATTTATTGTCCTTTGAAAAACCGCTGGAGCATTCGCTAAACCGAACGGCATTCTGTTGAATTCAAATTGTCCGTCCGGTGTAACAAACGCTGTTTTTAATTTGGCATCCTCTGTAAGCGGTACCTGATAATATCCAGATGCCAGATCCAGTGCACAAAAGAATTTGTTTCCAGCTAAACGATCGATTTGATCTTCTATCCGAGGAAGAGGGTAATGCTGCTTTACAGTTTTTTTGTTAAGTGCGCGATAATCTACGCACAACCTTTTATCACCTGTTTTCTTTTTAACTACAATAATTGGACTAGCATATGGAGAAGTTGATGGCCTAATGATTTCATATTGAAGCAACTCGTCTATCATTGATTTAACTTCTATGCGCTCCGCGTGGCTCAATCTATAAGGGCGGTAAACCACTGGCTCCGAGTCTTTTAAGGTAATATCCATTTCCGTTACAGCCGTACGCCCTAACTCGGACAAATCTTTGGCAAAACAATCACGGTATTCGTTTACTAAGTCGAGCAATATATTAATCTGATCTCCATTAAGGTCTGATCCAATTTTTAGGTCGTCTATGGTTAGTGCATTGTTAGTTGTTCCAATTTTCCTAATATTCGAATAATTCAGGGGACTATTATTAAAATTACTATCTATATTTGCCCGCAACACCAGTTCATTCTTCTTAAAACGTACAATCTGATCTCGTGTGTTTAGAATGCTAATGTAGCCTAATCCATTTTTGACATCAAAGTTCCCTACTTGAAGCCTAAAATTAAGGCGTCGACCGGTTTCAACGGAAATCGTTCCTGTAAAACTATCATTACAACAAACTTTTATGGATGCGTCCCCATAAATAGTTAAATCAGTGGCAGACCTTAAGGCCAATTTGGATGTATCGGTAGAATTTGCAGATTTTATGATCAATTCTTTATCAGTTTTATAAACTTCTACACAAGTTTGTTCAGTGGCAGTTTGTCCTACCAATATCTCGTAATCCAAATATTCATCGGGTACAATAGCAATATCTACCACTAAACTTACTTCGTCTACATGTAAATTTACTGTGCACATTCCTATAGCTCTAATAACGGATTTACCAAAACCACGTAATGTTGGTAAATTGTCAAATGCCCAATACTTAGATTGTTTAACTTTTCGTGCAGCTGTTTCTTGCATTAAAGTGCACTGACTACCAAAATCAATATACCCGTCTAATTCAATATCGTTGACCGTAATCCGTTTTCTAAACTTTTGATCGGCATTTTCAATACTAGTTTGGTTTAGTCATAATGTTTTAACTTCGGTCGACCTGTCTTTCCATACCTCTCTAGTGCAATTCGGATCGTCGTGACCTGCTCTCATACATTTTTGACACTTAATTATAGGCTTTTTACAATTCGATATTACATGCCCAATTTCATGACAGTTAAAACATCTAGTTACCCTTGTTGAGTCAGGTTTCAGAAACTTACGAGTAGTGTCTGCATTAGAGGGTCTCATGGGCCGTTTAATAATCCTATCATTACGTTCATGTTTAACACTTCGAAGATATCCTAACAATTTGTCTGCGTCCTCGAATCCTACTGCCTCAGCACCGTACCTGACTGACCTATCTTCTATACCATACACTATGCAATCAATAGCATCCCTCCCGGTTACACGGCATCGATTTAATCCAACTATCTTATCGTAATAATACTCCTCTAGATCATCGCCAAATTTAGCTTTCCTATTTAACATTTCGGTTAACAAATGCCCGTAATTTTCATAACTAGGAAAAGCAGTCTTTAGTTTTTCTTGCCAAATTTCCCAGGTGTGCAAGACAGAAGGCTGACCTTCATACCAACGTTTTGCTGTGCCCATAAGTTTTGGGAGAGCGTAATGTGCAGTTTGCTTACTATCCCAACCGTAAATGTCCGCACACTCATTCACTTTATTCAGCCACGAAACTATTGTTTGATTCTTTATTTTCGGATCGAACTCTGGTACTACATTTAAAGTTGAAAATTTTTCTTTAGGTTGTGGCATTGTTACGGTCGAAATAGCATGCAGTGTCTTGTTTAGGGTTTCTAATAGACTGTTATTTATAACCGGCTGTTCATTATTTACGGCTGAAGTAGTAGCCTCTGTTTCAGCCCCAATATTCGACACTGTTTTAGTTCTTTGATTTAATGTTAAATTCTCCTTTTCTTTTTCTGTGTTCGAATGTAAGGGCTGCAATAGAGGAATAGTTTCTCTTCGGGTCATAGTAGGCGTGTATCCAGATGCACTACTTTGTTGGACATTATTTTGTTCCCTTGAATAACCCCGATGACCCGAGGAAAACCCACTCCTTGAATAATTCCTGCCACGAGAGTATAAAATTGATCTTGCGCGTAATAAACTCCTCTGACGCGACTTACCACGGTGCTGCCTACTGTGGCGAGACCTTGACCGAAAACGCTTTGAAGATCTTGAACGTCTTATTGATCGCGATCGATCGGAAAAGTGCGACCTAGTTCGTCTTGATCTTGAACGGGTTGAACTTCTTTTGGTACGAGATGACACCCGCGATGATTGACGTAAGTACCTCCGGTGCCCACGTGAACGTCGCCTTGTTGGTTGCGACGACCTTCGCCGCGAGCAGGACGTCGTCGCAGAGGAACCCCTCGTGCTCGCGCCTCGGCGACTCGGCGAGCGCGACCTCTCGCGCGACCGCTCGCGTGACCGTTCGCGCCGCCTCCGCCGCCGCGACCGCGACCGCGATCGCTCAGTCGCTCGTGGCGACTTGCGCGAAGCTCGACACTCAACATTACGCATCTTGTCAAATTAGAAATCTGAAATCAACATCCACTCATTTGTACATACATTATAAATTGAATTCGGTCCTGCTCCTAGTTCAATTGTTAACATTAGTTATAAAACCTCCGAGCAAAACATAATATTGTTAAAACATGAGACAGATTTGGCGTAGCGTACCTACTGTATTAAACTGAAATACATTTCTCAACAAAACTGGCACGCATTGTAATTTTTTTTTGTTTCCAAAGTAATAATCTACTAACGAAATCCGATTAGCACTTATTACGAAAGTATATAATTAGGTAACTACCCATCATCTATCATTTATCTAACTAGCCTAAGTATCATTTTAAATTTTAATATGAAATGTTCTGCATTGAAACAGATAAATCGAAAAAACTCAGATCACAGAAAGGAACGTTAATATTTATATGGAAAAAAATATTTATTACATTATGATATAACTACCCACTCATTGCTTTGTGTAACAAATATAAATATTGTATTCTAATCTTGTCGGCAATATTTATTTTATTTACATTTATACACGATACTAAAATTCATAATTTAACATTAAAAGCAATATGGAAGAAAACAAATGAATATCTCACCCGTATGTTTTTTCTTTGTATTTTATTTTACCTTTCCTTTTCCACACAATACCGTATCGTTGTCTTGTTTGGCACGTAGTTATCCCGTCTTCTGAATTTGTTATAGTTCTCTCCAGTTAAATAAAACGGCTGATATAAATTACAATATTATTATAATCAAATAAAATTAGTTAAGTACATGGAATACTTTCAGACGCCATTCCCGCCGAGTGCGGTGGCCTTGACAGTTCTAAAGTACTTCGTTACAATCAGCAACTTATTTTATTAAACATTTTAATAACTGTTATTATAATCATAGCAAAAACGTGTAAATTAAAGAAACATTAAAAGAACTTCATTCCTTTTGCATTATTGCCAAAATAAACATTATATCATTTATTGACTAAACTTAAGGAAAGTAATCGAACGGACACATACCAAAAATATCAAATTAACTGGCGGCCTACTCCGAAACTCCTAACCCGAACCCCGTACCGCGCCGTCCCGCTCACACTAATGGTGTTTAATTGGAGAGTGAGAGGGACGGCACGTCACAAACCCCAAACTTCGATCTTGGGAGTAGCCCCCCCTGTCGACATACCTACGGAATTACAAAAGAGTAGGTGCATCAACCAACCACTTATTTTTATAGAATCTAACAATTAATATTGTTTTTTTTAATAAGTATGATGTTAAGTCGATCAACACATCAGTCGTTTTCAGACTTTTTTTTAGAGCCGTACCTGTTTCTCGACATTAATTTTCCAAATTCGGCATCCCCAGCGTTCCTGTCGTCCAGTACTGTCACGCGGGCTCTATATCATAATCCCCAGCAGCGTTTTTAATTTTCTCCGGCGTCGTTTCCACCCACATGTCCGAATATTTCGGCAGTGACGAATTCTAACATTTTGGAAGTAATTTATTAGAGAAATCTTCGGACCAAGAAAAGGGAGACTCGGGAATGTAAATGATCTACGCACTCATTTTTGACAATTGGGAATGGATGATTATTTTAAGTGCTTGATGATTTTTCTATTGATAGAAATAACCATCCTTAGCTACAGAAAAAAGTTACAGATTTTCCATCGAGTCGAGAATTTCAATAAAAACGACCATATATATTTTTTCCCAGATTTGGAAATTTTTGGGGTTATTTCTACTCAGAATCAACAACACTACTGAATGTTATATGAGAATTGAGAAATTGATGTTAATGTTTAATGAAAAATTATCCGTGTATGGTTTAGTAACACCAACAATTCACAGACGGCGTCACTTGACCGTTACTTTTTTTAGCTACTTATGTCATTGTGTACCACAGATTCAAGCAGCCTTTTTTTTTATTTGTTAATTGTTATGTTATGGACGTACTACTTATCGCCGTATAGGGACCGCCGAGTGACTGAGTAAAGTTTTTATTTTTATTATAAAATATATGGCTCGATGGAAAAATCTGTAACTTTTTTCTGTAGCTAAGGATGGTTATTCCTATCAATAGAAAAATCATCAAGCACTTTTAAAATAATCATCCATTCCCAATTAGGACAAGATTAGGGCCGACCACGCATAGACAGCCACAGGAGACTGCGTTGGTCTATTTTAGAAACCCTAAAATAATACTCGCTGGGTAATTGGCATGGGTTTGTAGGAAATAATGAAAATTATTAAATATTTTTTTTCCAGTGGAAATTAAAGTCATTTTCCAGAACATTAATTTTAATTATTCGTCAATAGGATACAAAACGGTGCTTTCGACTTATTGTTCCATCTAACTCAAGAGTAAACAATATTTCATGTTTTCTACGAAAGCCGGGTCTGCGGCTACTTTATGAACAAGCCTTCGCGTTTTTGGTCAAAACACAGTATGATTTACAAATAGAAGGAACTGCGTAGTGCTTACTCGGATTGACAACGCTCATCCTTTTTTGGAACCCGCCAGTGTACGTAAAGGAAGAAAGCTGTCAAATCACTAACAAGAAAAATGGGGCAAGCAGTCGCAGTATGTACATACCAACCGTGCTGGTCTGGGTCATTAAGGCCCGATTTTTCAATCCTCAGATAAGCACTAACTGACAGATACCCATAGAATTGTTCGTAGAATAGGGCTTAACTGATTATTGAAAAATCGGCCCTAAAGCAAATAAAAAATATTACATTATATTAGGCACGCTTATAAGAATGATAACAATCAATAGAAAAAATAATTGGTATTGTATCCACGGAACGTTTCGTCGCCTAGTAGCACCACACCCCGACAACGCACTGGCATCGCGTAAAGCGCTGCGGGTGTCTATGGACAGTGGTGATCATTTACCATCAGGTGACCCACTAGTTCGTTTGTCTGGCCTCTCTAACATAAAAAAAAAACCAGCCAACACATTACTCTCCTTCCGCTTATAATAATTAAAAATATTCCCGATCAAGCGCAGGTAATGAATGAATGCAACGCATGCCTTCTACGAACCGCTAAATACAACACAAACAAAACAGGAGGCTTATTACCTAACTCGCTCGCAATCGCCATCGTGTTCATTTTGACAGTTCTTGTATGAATGTGACAGCTAGCTGATTCCGATGCCAATTGTCAGCCCATACATGAACTGTCAAAATGAACAAGATGGCGATTGCGAGCGAGTTAGATAATTAACCTACTGGGCGCTTAATCACATTCAGATACGAGCGTCTATATAAAATAAAAAACAGTTTTGACCTTATTTAAGGGTAACATAAGTGAGCATTGATATTTTGTACGGTGATAGGTAAGTATTTAAGAAGTCATTCATCCAAAATTTATAATAAAATGTAACAAAATAGATAACGAGATAGAAAAAGGTTCTTTACAAACGTCGTTTTATATCCTGACATTTTCATCACAGCGATCAATCAGCTTTGTTGAACTCCTATATTTTTTCACAGGTACTTACCATAACTTTTAACTAAAGAACTACCTAAATATTATTCTGAGATTAGCCACAGAAAGATCTGTTGAGCAATGAGATCATATTACGTCTCTCCTCTACAGACTTCAAGAACATAAATTATCAAATGTTCTATAAAACTTACAAAGTGATTTGATATATGGGAAATGTTGGACACGGTGTGTTCCAGTTTAAAATACGGAAGAGAAAATGTTGAACATTAACTAATCTAAGCTTATTATTACAAATTCAACATGATTTTGCACACGTATACAGAGGAAAGTTGAGATGGGTCATCACGGACAGGTACTAGAACGCACGATCACTTACTTTTAAGTTATGGCTTGTGGCAATCGACACTCATAGACTTTCTAGCACTCAACTTTGCGCCCTGCGATTACATCGCTAATGATATTAACTGTACCTATTTTGGGCCCAGCGAAGGAGATGGTTCAACTCTTTGGCGCTTAACATAACAGATAACGATGACATTAATCAATGATTAACTACCTCCTATAGCGTAACAAATTTCAAATTTGTCTAATTCATTTGCTGGTTTATTTTTCTTATCAGTGCACAATTAGGTCAAATAAGTTTTACAGACTGGTCAATAATTCTGAAATCTATGTTACTGACAGTAAAATTATGCATGTAGATATAGATCTTTACAATTGGAGTAGTTTTGTTTTAAACAAATTAAATCACTCAAGAGCTTTTTTTGTAGGGCTACAATATATAGCAAATGTTATTAGGTCTCTATAGTATGAATTATTTATCAGCTCTCCGAATCAGCAAATTAAGTCAGCATCATTAGGTTTTGATGTCACAAGAAATGTGTAACAAAATTTCAAAATTCAGTGTTTGCTACATAGAAAATTGCATATTTATAATAGGTTAATTTTTTTTGTAGGAAGTAGAAAAGTTTGTAGATAAAACTACGTAGACAAAATATATACTAATTTAAGGCAATAATATACATTAAATTCATCAGTGTTGCTGAGTGTAAACCGTTCTATCAAGAATTCTTATACTGAAAAATCTAACTTTATAACTTTATATAGGTAGGTACACTAACACATTAATAATATATTTTTATTATTCTACGTGTGAAATGATATTTAATTTACCGCTGAAGAAATCATATGTTCAATTATTATTACCTACTCATCCAATTTACATTATTTGTTATTCTTTTATTACAAACATACGCATCAAGGCATTAAATGCATTTAAGTAATAATAACTACCATAAACCAAGGAAGCTAACATCCATTTTTTGCTAAATCTAAACTAAACTTAATAAGTAAATCTTAACCGTTAACAGTCTCACGATGGAAATACGAATTTACAAAGGTTAAGCTAAAAAATCTAGTAAATTTTACAAAAATAACAAAAAAGTGCAATTAACACTAACATTTTTATCGCGAAGTAAGTACAAAAACTTTTTCATAGTATTGGCTTCGGGGGCATTAATCAAATTGAAAATAACGAAGAAGCTTGGTTTACTATGGCCTCTCCAGAAGATGGTCATTCAGCGCGGCCTGTGCTCAGCAGTGGGACGTATTTGACCTGGGATCTGAGACGTCGTCGTATTTAACAACTAATATTCTTGTAAACACATCGGGTCAAATCTCAAGTGTAATTCTTGTATTATTATTTTTAATTCATTAGTAAAAAGAAAAAGCTACTAATCTAAGATTACGGGTTAATATCGTCCAGGCTCATTGCCCACAATTTCCATCCGATCGAAACCAAAGCTTAACAGTTGCTTTCGGAGGAATACGACGGACCAGAAGCCAATTACTTTACACGTAAAAACTTGAGAAGGTTGGCAGAGCCTAGAGCCGTTCCATAATATACTTAGCTAACACAGAATACCTATGAAATTAATACAAAAAAAATCGAATGTATTTAGTTTCTTAGCTTCTTACAGTTGTATATACCCCTGTCCGTCCGGTAAGTAGTGGAGGGCCCGGCCCACCTCTGCTGGATCTATGGATCATCTTAAAAAATTATAGTCTGCAACTCTTCAAACTGGACGTTGCTAGTCTTTTTAGTAAAAGAAACCTGATTTAAGGCACCACAATTTTTGAAATCTCTAAATATAGGTGATCCTTTTTCCGCCCGTGGTGGTATATCTAATACTTACCGGACATCCTAAAAACTTGGCATGGAATGCATTTAATGAAAGAAATATAAGAAGTGAGCGCTGTTGTAGTACTATTAATAGGGGAGAGATACTTAGAAGGTCGACCTTCACCCATCTATTCGCAAGATGAAAACTAGTTAAAGTCACAGATACTGTGTTTTTGATGAATTGCAGATTGGCAACTTAACTAAGAGTAAAAATAGTCAATATATATAATAATTATGCTTTACACATTTTAATTATAATATAGGTAATCCTTCCGGCAAGCAAATCAGTAATTGTTTTTTTAATTATTTACCTTAACCATATATTTTTAATTAACTCGTTTGCACTAAACATAATTATGTATTTAGAAAAACATTATCCTTGATGTAAAATAGTTTATGTGGTTAGCAGACGGGTGAAAGTCGATTTTAAATGGGATCTTAGACCATATCAAAACTTGGTAGGTAGGTACTATAACAATCACAATTACAACCCTGCAAATTTGATTTTTAAATTCAGTCGAGACCCAACGCGAATAGGTCAAGGGATAAGGCCCTGTTTAAACGTTACGGGAATAAACATACCGACTTCATTTCACTACGGGGCCAACGACGCGTGTAAGTTACAAGACGATCGATATACCTAATGCTATTCGCATAAATTTACTCGCGCCCTGCAGAATAGGGCCTAAAGTTGCATGTCAACCAAAATATGCGACATAACACTTTTATCTTACCTCCGCAATCCGGATGCGCCGGGATGCAATGCGGTAGTTATACTGGTTAACATTGCACAATGATATCATGTGTGTAATTGACAACATCCATTTTTCACTACAACCTAATTTTAGTCATTTGGATGTATACAACCGAAACTTTTAAAATCTCATTAAAAACGACACTGACAGAAGTGGAATTTTTGTTTTTAGGACTATGTAAACACTAATTTGTTTAAATGATTACTAAAAAAACGCAACACCTGTACTATCAAAAATCACTGATCTGTTTACTGGTCTTTAATAAGTAATCTACGTCGGTTTCTAGGCTGCCTCACTTTTGTGTAGTTTAAAATGCAATGTTGTCAATTGCGGAGGTAAAGACGTGGGCATCGTAGGAGGAAGCGTCGAGAACCAGCTCCAGCGCGCGCCGCATCGCGCACAGACGCGTCAGCAGCCTACTGCTCGAGATCATCATGCCCTGCCGAACACAATATTACACCATTTGTGAACCTTGTAAATGGAGTATTCATGCAGTCTCAACTCTACTTGTATCCCTGTTAGCATGGACCAAATAAACTTCAACATAACAACACATTAAGTTATGTCTCACCTTTAGTTTGGGCGCCAAGGGCAGGCTGGCAATGAGCCACCAAAGCCAGTCGGGCCCGGTAGGGTTTGTCCACCAGTCATCGTCGGGATGTGGCATATTTCCGTAAGCTCGTTCGATCTGTGAGCGTACGGAACATTCCAGAGTCGTTAACCATACGCAGGCTCTGAGGCCGACTTCAGCGCCCATCAGCTGCAGAATTCTCATAGAGACAGGGTCTGTGGGAATTTCGTCTGTGAGCATTTCTACTCTGGCAAGGCAACTGAAAAGAGTAAAATTCCGATGTTTCATTAACTATTGCGAATCAACAAAAAACGGACACAAACCGGACATAAAAAAAAGTACAGGTTGTTTGTTATTTTTTTACATGTGAGCCGGTTCGATTCCTGCGTGTGGCAAGCGTATTTTAAATATCTTTGAATAGTTTTTAATATATAAATGATTCCTTTTAGTAAATTTTCCTTCTTTCGATATAAAATATAGTACTTTTCCTCCAGGCGGCGTTAAATTTTTCCACCGTGCAAATAAATCCCGGTATATTTAGAGCTTACACCCGCAGTTCTGCTCGAATTTGAAATACCCAATACGCGAAAAATATGTCAAAAAGAAGCAATGTGTTATTTCAGATGTCAGCTACTGGTAGAGTGCAATAAAGTTATGGTGTATTATGGCTGTCGCACACGTAACCGCTCGGCAGCGGATCGGTGCCGCGCCATCGCGTCATCGGCTCGCCGTCAACCAGGCGTCAATCATACGCAAGCACGTAACGGAAACGGCTTAGCACCAACGAAGTGTCCGCGCGGTTGCCAGCTAGTTGACATCGCGTTTACGGCTGGGCGACAGCGTGCTTAAAGCAAGGCGTCGGCTAGAGCAGGTGGTCGATATTGGTCGTTCCCCGCGGGGGGAACGATGGCGGTCTGCATGCCGTCCCCGTTCCGGCGAGACGCAAGCGAGATGACTGCGAGTTGTCCGCGCGCCACTTGCGGTTTACGAGCATGTGCAGAGGCGTGGCGATGCCATTCCGATGCTGATATGTGTGCGATACAGTATAGAATTTCTTACAAAGAATATTGGACGGCTCGAGTTGAGGCTGCGCCGTTCCGGTGCCGAGCGGTTAGGTGTGCGACAATCTTTTGCCTAGTTTATTTATGACGTCTCCGTCTTTTGTCTTGTTACTAAGATGGCGTTGTTCTTCAAAAAATGCAGTCGAACTATGTTCGAATCTGCTTTGTTCCAAATAATTAACAGCTACACATACAAGCGCTAGCACACGCGCCCACCAACGCACATACACACGCTCACTAATTAGCAGTATAGCCTAACAACTTTCTATTTGGCCCTGAGATGGTGTCGTTACAAGCTTACATATTATGGCAATAATGTGCAACATACACCCATACCAATATACTATTCAAACTATTTTTAATTTTTTGTTGTAAAATCGTTTATAATTGCGTTTGTTTTTCTTGTGCCATTCGATGAATTTCAACGTCCGATCAAAAAGTACTCGTTGCCAGTGAAAAAAATAGTACCATAAAAAATCCGCAACATGGCGAGGACCAAATGGAAAGTCGTTAGGCTATAATAGTTTTTATTACTGACTTACCCATTCTTTATCCGTTCTACAATTTTAAATCGCGAAATTCCAATCGTGGATAGAATGATTCGTCCGTCGTGGCATTCCACGCAGTCCCGTATTTCTAGCATCTGTTAGAAATAACACGATTTTTATGAAGTAATTAAAAGGTCATACATTTCGGAGTCTGAACACTGCTTTGTGGCTTCCATAACACCGAACACAACAAAAACAAACCTCCGGTAACAGAATTAGACTAGTTTTCTCAAGTCGAGGTTTAAAGTTGATAAATGGAAGTCTTTATAATATATGAGTCAGTCAATTGCCAATTATGTTTATGTGGAATGAAAGATATAGACCGACCGCTAAATGAATCCTCGCCTGCACCCCTGTGCCGCGCGGGCGAGGACTGAATTAAGGAGCGACCACACCGCTGCGTATACGCAGTGACGTCACGTTCTATCACAGTTTCTTCATACATTTTGCTGCGTAAACGCACTGTCGACGTGTTTTACGCACTGGTGTGACCGGACCTTTAAGTGGTCGTTCTATAGATGTGTGTATTACCGTGCCATAGTACGAGTCAGTTTGGTCGGCGTTCCGCGCCACCATACCAAGCCGCCGTGAACCGGATTCCAAAATCCGCCGTACGAGCACCCGGTAGCGAGGATCAGAAACCATGAACGGACAAGGCACACTGGAATTGTGATAAACAAAAGATTAAAAAAAAGCAAACTGATCAACTTTTACTTAACCCTTATATTTCGCAGTTGATTATAATCGACAGAAGTACTTTAAGACCGTCTTTCTGTATTTTTTTGTTAGTCTAACAAGAACCTAAAGAGGCTTGAATTGAGTTGAGTACCTACACTTGGGTCCGACTTGGCAAATAAAGGGTTAAGTAGACCGCGAAATGCTATTTCACGTATAAATAAAGTTACTATTTAAAAAATCAAATTGGTTACAAATATAAATATACCTACAGTGCCTTATCTTTCTTAATGTCTCTCAGCAAGGTTCGTGTATTTTCAGATCAAACATCAGTCGTACATATGAAAAACGAAGTTTGGCGAGGGACATTAAGACAATAGAAATCATTTATATTGTTATGCCTACTTAGGAAAAGCAGTGACACAGGCGAACACAGGTATGACGCTAGGATCAAATGGCGGCGGCGAATGTAGAATGTTGATAGAAGCAAGCGCCGCGCACACGAACTGCGTTCTTCGTGTCTGAAATATAAACAAAAGCAGAATGTTATTAGGATAACTCAACCAAGTTTGAGTCACACAAAAAGGGTTCTGTACCAGCGGCTGGTGCCATTATTAAGAACGATCAATAAAAAGTTAGAATTTGTTAGCCGCCTAAAAGAAGAAGACTAGATATATCAATTCACGAGAAATTTACCAATAAAATTAGGAAAGGAAGACTAAAATTTCATAAAATGTTTATAATTTTAAATTACATATAATGCATGCTACATTTTTCCACTGGATACAGATCGCGATTAGCTATCACTCGTTCCCCATATTTCAAAGCAGTTGCGTGAATCATGACCTTAGGTAGTTCATAGCTCGCTTTACATGTATACAGTGGAAAGTTATACCTAATATATGTTTAACTATGTCCAACGAAGACCATTTTGACATAACATAAACCAAACTGTCGCATATCCTGAACATTCAGAACGTATTGCGGTGTGGTATGCAGAAAAAAAGTTGATCAACACATACCCCAGTTCTTCATTGTTCTAACAAAAATATGCTACCAGTCGCACAACTTATTCTCCAGATCTGTGCTCTGTCGACTAATTACCGCGTCACTATTTTCCCTCTCGGGCGACATACGTTCTAATTAAACCAAAAAGGAACCACAAATCAGGAGGAACATCAATAGCAAGATCAGTTATAGCAAAACTACATTTTGACCGAAAATTACAGCCTTGCGAGCGGCTTGCCCATCGAGGACCCGACTAATAATAGTTAACTCACCAGAGCGAGATTGAAGTTGTTGAGGTCCCTCATGCATAGCGGGCACGTTCTCCGATAGTCCATAGAGCGTTCTATGCAATGGTGGCAGTAGGTATGTCCGCAGGGCGTGGTGATGGGCGAAATTAGAGTGTCGCGGCACAGTACACATTCCAGGTCGCCCTGGGTCAGCCATGATTTTGCTGCTTGCTGGCCCACGTAACCACACACTTCGCGCGCTACTAGCTCCGGCTCCCGATCCTCTATCAGTATCGCTACAGTCTGCAACCAAAGAGTTTCCGATAATACACATCAAAGGCAAATGCGGTAGAAAAGTCAGATTTAGAAATAACAAATAAACATTATGTAATTATTGCTCATGAAGGTGACCCTTTGTTTCAAATTTCATATTTAAATAACGCATTCAATTTACTTTTTGCTTGGCAATTGCAAAATAACTTAACATATCAATTAAAGGTTCATTTTTCTTTTAGTAGTCAACCCATTATATCACAGACATAGTTCACAAATCTTCGTTTTTGTTAGGTTTGACAAGGCACCAACCTGAACTAGCAGCCTCCTGGCAAGATGCAAGTCTGCGACGGCGGCGGCACGTGCGAGGTGCGCCGCTGCCTCCAGGTAACACTGCCGCAGGATCAAGAAGCAGGCATGCAGCACACGAGCCTGCGACATATGCTCCGTCAACAACCAAGCACAGAGCAATGGGGATGGTTCACTCCAACATTTCTACATTGAGGCGTTTAGCGGAATATAATCGTAATCATACTCTGTTGCAACGTGTACATAATGCAATCCTTAGAGAAATAACAAATGCACCGTGGTTCAAAAGAAATGAAGAGATACACAAGTACCTGGGCTTGCAAACGTAGCTGAAGAAATTGAGCGTTACATAAAATCTCACATTGCTCGCCTAGCGCCTCGCTACTTCTGGTCACATCGTAAGGCTGAAGAGACGCCATGTATTGTAGACAGAGAAAAGAGCAATGGCCTTTTTTCCTAACACGCCATCACCCGCCCTCAACAAATCCGATAAAAGTCTTTCGGCTGATAGCGGATAAAGAAAAAATGTTGTTGCTAAAGGCCGATCTTGGTAAAAATCTCACGCGTCTACTTATCTGTGACAGACGTGACGCGTAGGTATGGAACCCAAAAAATAAACGTGTTTTTTTTCTATATTCCGCTAAACTACCAGCAACGCTAGCAACACCAATTGTAACTTCGGTTTATAGTCGATTGGTTTGAAGAAATAATTTCCGTTTCGCTTGTCACAATGAGCGGTGGCCGACAAAATTTATGGCGAAACATCCCCATTACAAAACAGTTTATATCACACTTCGCATTACGTACATCAGCTAATATTAAAGACAAACTTACTTACTTATATAATGTGTGCAATCGCTTAGGCTTGTACTTATAAATAGACTAGTTGTATACAACAAATTCGTAGGCGTCCCGCGGGACCCTTGCATTAAAAGTTGCCTTTGTTTATCAGCAATAGCATTTTATTACGGCATATTTTATAGAATCGGTTCAGTAGTTTCAGTTCAGATATTACATACAAACAAAGTGTTAACTTATACGGCAAACAAACAGATTTTGAAGTAAGTATTGTCTTACGCATTCACTGCCACCAACGCGTATATGCGTTTTCGTGACTTTCGCCCGGTGCCGCTGTCATAATTTTACAGGCATTTATCTGAACGCACATGTGCGTCAGTGGCACCTGAAGAAGTCACGGGTTTAACAGCTGGCAGTGAATGCGTTAATTTGATCGATTGCTATTTCTCGTAGATTATTTAGTACTTAATACAAGATTATCAGAAAACTTGTGTTAAGCACTGATAATTGACAAAATGACCATGTCCCACACCAGATTAACAAATCATTCCGTTTTCAGTAGTTACTAATTAACAAGTATAAGTAAATTTAAAAACAAGTAACTAATGTTAAAATCGCCAAGCAAACAGTAATTAAACACCTTTTTTAAAGAAAACAAATCAGAATTACAAAAAGATGATCGCCTCGCAGTGCTAATCTTAACCCACTTGTACCTTACGACACCATAAAAAGCCTTGCTTTTGATTTATACTTTGGCAGCGTGATCTCGTGTGAATATGTGAGAAGTAACGATGGTAAACAAGCGCCACAGCATATGATGTACCTACCTGTGATGAGTTTAACTCATTGAATTGAAGCTTTGGTTTTCACTTAAATATGCATTTCATTTAGCTAATAAATTACGCAGGAGAGACAAAATTGGCTAAAACTGATGTACCTACTGATCGGCAGTCATAAAAATGTGACATGGAGACATGGAAGCTCGTTATTCAAAATGTTAAGCGGAGTGGTAAGGACTCCGGTTTCCGCTCGCAGTGGAAACCTCGCTCAAGGATTGTGATTTGCTGGTCACGTGTTCATGACTAATGTCAGTAATAAAATAAGCGTATGTTTGATATGGAAGTGGCAATATGGTGTGAAGTTCACCTGTGGGGTCATTGGCAAGCGCGCCGACACATTGGGCGCTGAGAAGCTATCAGGAGAGGTGGTAAGCGAGACACGAAGGCCACGCGACAAGCGTTGTGCAACTGTACGGCGGCGTGCCAATGCTTGACAATTCTCTGTTGATTAAAAAAAAAACTTGGTGAGAGTGCGCAAAGTAATAGAACTAAAAATCGCAGAGCACTAAAAAAATGTATTAATTGTTGGCCCCCAATCGTATTGAAGTTCTTAGTGGTGATTCACACTCATTCAGTTGTTTTCACTACAAACCGAAAGTGTAGGAGTTACACGGGACGAATTTAACGTCAAAGTTCTTCTCAAACCATTACTTAGTGCCTTAAAAAGCAGAAAATACGCATTTTGTTCTTTGCTTTTCCTTTCCATTCCTTTCAGCTTAAATTTTTTAACGATCTCCTTTCTACTACGTTAGCATTAAATATAGGTTCACTGCATGAAGGTCAAGGAAAGTGGAGAAAACTATTTTCAAAATATGCCGTATCGTTGCTTAACGTGCAGCAAAAGTATGTGCGGTTCTACCAGCAACGCAATCCGAGCATGGTATTTCATATGAAGCATTTCACAACTGAACCTTAGCAAAAACGAGATTTCGTGTTGCGTATCTTTTGATAGTTATATTCACATATTAAGTCATCGAATCCAGTAACTTGGTTCATAAAACTACCACATGAGTCATCAAAACTAGTTATAAAATTGATGGAAGAGTACAAACTAGGATATCATTTTTACAAGCTTTTTTTAAACTAGCAATGTACTTAACTAAATATGTTTGTAAGGGTGGAATCTTGCAGCTCAGTGTAGAAGCAGCGGTGTAAGTGGAATTATAATACAATCTGGTAGAGAAATTCTGGTGATTCGGCCAGGAGAGTCTTCACAGAAGGGAACTCCTCAACGATTGATCCGATTGACTTGAAATTTGGTGCATAATGTCGAATGGATAACAATGCAAGTACAGCCAGCAAAAAGACAATAAACATGACATTTTTGACGAAAACTTATTTTGTTATAATTAAAGTAAACAAGGTTTCTTCGTGTTTCTCGTTCAGAAATAAATTCAAATAGCATTCATACAAGCGTCATATGTCAGTCATAGCCTCATAGCAGTCATCCTGGTAACGGAGTGCTAGAAAAACAATCTTTATGGGTCTGGCTACTTGGATAAACCTAGCAACAAGAGTACCGCTAAGACGTAGGTATTATTCAGGCCCAATTCTACTCTGACATTTGCCCGACTCGCATAAAACAATTACATAACTTGTAATGGAGTCAGAGTTGTGTTTCATTATGTAACGCTCAGTTCAAGGTACAAGCGGCAAGCGGTGCGTTTGTTTCGAACTGGACTAACTGATCTGTTATGACTATGTAACACAATTGTTGACGAATAAACAATACACCAGTCTTGCACAACGAAATTGTGTTAACTATATTTAGAACTTACTCGAGTATAAAATCGTATTCTTTTGAAAAGTTACACTTAAGTTTTATATTCTTAAGGTTTGTAATATCCCAATTATTAAAATCATTTTTTAAAGTTTCTATAATCTCTTATTTTAAGCATTTTGGTGTTTAATTATATAGTACAGTCCAGCATAAAGCGAAGACGACATTTGAATAACTTGGCACCTAACGGGTAGTTACACACTGTATGGAACATTATAAGAATCGCCTTTTAGTAGCATAATTTAATTTAGTTTATTTTTGGCTAAATTGTAAAACAACGCAAATAAATAAAATGTGAGCAATAGTAACCTCGACAGTTTTGTAGTACCTATTCGCATATTAGGGGGTTCCGAAACAATCTGCTAATAGCACCGCAATAATAAGGTAAAATTAGACACGATTTCTGTTTATAACCTGTTCCGTCATGATTTAGCTTTTCGTCTTCGAGTTTTAGAAACTACTTCACAAGCTATGCATAGTTACACTTTATTTTACCTCAAGTGTCATATTCTTTTATTGATTCAACATTATACATTTTTTTTTATAGATTAGATTAGGTAGGGTGTTCATTTTCGAAAAAAACCTAAAAGTCCGAATATCTCGGAAACCGTGCAACTTTTACTAAACCTATTTTAGCTTTATTATAACGTCCTATGTGCCCTCTATCCATAGTTCAAGGATTATCCACTCATTACCTAACATCCTGTATAACTGTATAAGCGGCCCTTATGAACTGGCTAACGGGATACGTTTACCAGGAGAGTACGCGGCGCGAGCGAAGTCAATAAGCCATTCCGCCAGATGATGTCAAGGTCAAGGCGTGGAATTAACTTGCGTTTAAACATTCAAAAATGTTGAGTAATAGATGCTCACGTAAGAGCCCGCTAATCGCCTGACGCTAATGATTGGGCCTCCGCGTCACGCTTCAGAATGCTATCATTCAAGTTCGTTGCCGACATATTTTAACATACTTAATATGTATTAAACAATTAATGACGGTAAAATATCGGCAATCATTCCAATTCAATGCCACCTACACGTCACATTAATTAATGGTATGTGTGTTAATAATAGTTTTATAAGCCAGTTAAAAGGGACCAAGAGCTCTCAACCGGTCTTGGTGACCCATAAACTGGAACTGAAGTCGAGGTAGCCGAGCGAATTGGAAGAGCTACCCCGGGGGCGCGGGGTGCGGCGACGGCGCGCCATCCCGCACAGGCGCACATGCGAGACCAACTCGCTACTGCGCAGTTGCACGCAGCTCTGGGACTCAAAACAGACTTTACTACGCAGCTTAATTGATTTTTCAGCAAACTTCCACGTAGACAGTGCTATGCCATGCCGGTTAACGTGGCTGTTATGCCCAAAAATTAAAAAAAAAAAGCTAAGGGCCTATATTTTCTTTACATAACGCATAGCACGAAATTAAAACTTTCGCTCAAAAATTGAATTGCAATTAAACCGGAATTTTGATTGAAACATTTTTTTTTTACATTAATAGGTGCTTAATATTTAAATCATTTTTGGTACCTCACAGATTTGAAGGTTTTGTTGAAATATTCAATGATTTTAAAAGAAAACTTTTATACAATAAGGCTGCATCTCCCGTCTTAAGATTTTATTAAAATCATCGCAAATGTGATAAAAGAAATCAGTCTGCAATTTCGTGCTTCTGATAGACTAGCTCGTAACTTCCGTAGGTATAGGCAAAACACTGAACTTTGGGAAAACAAACTCCCAAGTTTCCATATGATTGTGTGATTGTACAATACTATTGTAATAAAACGTTTAAAGGGTTTCCTTTATGCATAAGCTTAAATGTACCTATAGCTTTCCATAATGTTACTATGGGACCTTCTTTCGTACCTACGCTTATGTATTTTGGAACACCCAGTCTTATAGGCCATATCTCGCGAAGAACCTACAACCGCTGGGGTAAACGTGTTCTTGAGTGGAGACCGCAACTTGGCAAACGTAGTGTAGGACGCCCTCCAGCCAGGTGCGATGACGATCTGCGAAAGACTGCAGGCAGATGCTGGATGCGTCAAGCTAAAGACAGGGCGCCATGGCGCTCATTAGGGGAGGCCTATGTCCAGCAGTGGACTAACATAGGCTGATGATGATGATGATGAGTCTTATAATATTACGATAGACGACAATACTAACAATACCATTAAAATATTACTTGCTCTTTTGTTTAATCATTGCACATGGATGTTTTAAAAGTAACACCAAAACATAATATGCATCATTTCGTGGGCGTACTGTACTTCAAACGAACAACGTAACCTGCGACCCGGCGTGGCCAGGAGGCGCTCTCGATTGGTTCGCTTACAATGTGATTACATAACAGCTATGTAACAATTGGACGATTTACATAATGATTTTGTCAGTAAGCTATAATAGCGGGGGAGGACTGCGCGACTTTACTTTGCTTTAGTAGGTACTTGAAAAATGCTATGTACCTACTCCCTCATTACATTACATACTTCTCTACGCAAGAAGGACGCGCCATGAATGCAACACAAACACGGGCACCTAACATGGTCGTTCGCCTTCGATTAATCAGATGGACGCATAAATTTCACTCCTAATAGCGATGGGACTTCATAAATACAGACTTGGCTCAAAGGTCTATAGCTACCAAGCTTTTAAAAAAGTTAGACTGTGCTTTCAGAATATACGTTAAATGCGTATGACTTGACAATTAAAATGCAAATATAGCTGAATGTGGCAGAGATATTTTTTAAGGGTGACGTAGTGCGTGTCTAGATAAAGCGTGTGCGGAGTCATGTTGTTCAATGTCAGCGGGGCATTCACACGTAAACATTATACCTAAATATAATAAGTTTCAAAACACCTTCAAACTTTTTTTGTAAAAAGTATAAACGCATAAGATTGAAACATGAAAACTCAATTTATTTTCTTTATTAAATCTACACATAGTTTCTTTTTGTCTAGGTTCGTGATCTAACGTTCCCTCCGAAACCTGACCGCGAATTTGTATACTTCTTATTTAAATAGAGCATGACGCTTATACACAAATGTAACTCTATTAGCTCTTGTATAGTTAGTAAATAATAATCGTAGTCTTCTAGTGCGGCAACAAAACCAGAAATTTTAAGTTCACATTAATATTCATACACTGATATCTAAGCAGTAGGTGCCCCAAAAATAGAAATAATAAACCCAGAGTTCACCATCATTTGTAAATCAACGTAATTATGAAATAAGATCAGAGTAAGCATTCAAAAAATGAATCACTAACGCTATCTAGTATGTGCATACAAATCACATCATAAATGTTATACATACATATACTTAAACACAAAAACATGGCGCACACTGACCTTGTATAACCCTGCCGAGAATTGCGCAGACAAAGTCATGGAGTAGCTGCCCTCTGACAGGTGGTTGCTCCGATGCTCTCAAACCAACCCTACGAAGAAAGAAATAAATGTTACCATTCTATATGAATTTTATTTTCATATGTTCAGAAAAACACCTACTACCATTATTCAGAGGCATCATACCGTAGCCTGTTTACATAAATAGGAGTTCGTTGAATAGCAATAGGGAACCTAACGGGATCTTTATGAAGAATATCATCACGTTGATAAAGTTTTAACCACAGTTCAAAAAAACATTTTTGTAGTAGTAAACGAAATAAAAAAATCTGCTAATAAAATAATATTCCTTAAAGTAAACAAATTTAAATGTTGTGCTCTTTATCAGACTCCGATTAACTTTAAAGGAGGCGTTTTAGGGTCAGTTAAAGTTAAGTTGTCAATGCTCTAGTGCTTTGACTAGCATTCACGTTTACAAGATAATAATAAAATTCATTCGTATAATCAACTACTAAATTTAACCAATAATAATAAACCTGCATAATATCTTCCTAATACACTACATGGTCTCCATGATATTTGCTTTTAAACGTTAGTAAGAAGCTTAAATAATAGATTGTTTGATACTGTTGTTTGAATGAACAAAAAATTTTACCTTGCTACTCCGCTACTCACGTGCAAGATAACCATAAGCTTGGTTATCTTGCACGTGAGTAGCGGAGTAGCAAGGTAAAATTTTTTGTTCATTGAAATGGACCTCCGCAAAGTAACGCCTGATTCAATAAAATACTGTTGTTTGGTTTGATATTCATTTCTTTCATGTGTTACGTAAATGTCCTGCCATTTATTTTGAGACATTTAACTAACTGGAGAGCAATGACGCGCAATAACGAGCTGAAAGAAAAGTTATGATTATGACCGGACGGCGGCGGTCTTATCCAACGGACAAAGCCATATTTTAACAAAAAACATAACTTTTGTTTAACTTGAAATATTTTTACATTGATTATATAAGTTCATAATTTGTATGGAAAGGGTTTTTTTTATCAGAACAAAAACAATTTCTCAGGTGGTTTCTATGAGTGAAACAAGCAATATGTCGAAGTTACTAGAAATAAAATACAATGCGCATTATTTATTAGCTGAACATTTTATTTTTATTTTGGTGTTTTTGACGCTCTCTCTCCCCAGAAACTCCAGTACCTACATGGCTACATTATTTAAATTTCAAACAACTCAATATCGATTGTCGCACCCAACCGCACCATGGATGGGTGTATTTTATGTAGGTATACGACGTTGCACATTAAATGCCCATAACTTACGGCCGCTCTACACTCACTCATTTCCTACAAAAACTATGATAGTTTTCTTCTAGAAAAAGTAAGTTTGTTTTGGTCAAATAGAAGATAAAGCTTCTACAGAAGTCGTGTGGTGTACGTCAGTCACAGCATGGCCGCCAAAGAACAGTTAAGCTAGTATTAAATGACTTTATAAAGATAAATAAGGAATTTTGCTGTAACGTGACTAGACGGGCAGGAAATGTAGCCCACCCCTGACTCCTGGTCCTGGGTTAGACTACTAAAAAGGCGGGTACGCGTGCGTCAATAGAGTTGTAGTATTCTTTTTGTAGTTTCAAGCCTATTCATAGAACGGTTCACTTACCTTGTCGATTGCTTATTGGCCAATAGCTTTCCTATGAGATACTGCACGCAAGTGTTCACGTGTAAAGTTTGCGGCGCCGGTGTCCCGCATGTACACGTAGCGCTGTTTTTAATACACCTATAAAGAATGATGAAATGGTTGGACTCTTTTATTATTATCTTTTATAATATATAATTATTCTCTTTAATTATACACAATAAATTCACTGTATAAACGAGATGGACGGGTGGCCTGGACCTCCTGCCTATTAACTTTTTATTATGTCTTTTGCATAGTGCTTTGGAACCCAGGAGGTTATATAGTCGCGGGTTTACGGTGGATGCAAGCCGCTTCCAACCAAGGCAACTGGGGGTCTATGGGGGAGGTCTATGTCCAACAGTGGACGTCCTATGGCTGATATGATGATGATGAGGAATAAAATCACTGTATAAATAATGCAGTTCAAAGTTATAAGAATGGTTGGGTCGCCCACTAGGAATTTAACAGAATTTAGGTGTTGACTATTACGTATTTAACAAGGGTTCAATAACAAAACTAAAAGAGATTTATTAATTCAACTAAACCAACAGCGGTAAATTTTGTGCTTTCCTAACAGCTATATTTACTTCATTAGGTAAGTAAGAATTTTTAAATGTTAATGAAAATTAAGTACCTATACATATGTTGATTTGAGGATTAATTTCAGGTTCCTTTGATGGTGTTGTAAAGATTATAAGACCAAAAAAAAGTTTATACTCACTCTAGGCACCGCGTATGGCCACACTGTCCGGTGACTGGCAGTACTGGCAGCATCCCACAATCCAGGCAGCAAATATCTTGTTCGTCTGGCATTTTATGGAGACGTGCGTGGTCCACCAACTGTTCTGCCACATGCATAGCCTGCTGCAGCAACACAGGCACCGGCATACTTGGCTTGACTTGCCTCACCGTCATAGGAGACATCATCAACTTCACAATAAAGTTTTTCTTCCATATTTCCTTTGCAGATCCTGTGAAATCTGGGACTTCCAAACTTTTTACGATACGCAACAGAAAGTTATGCGCAATCTTATAGCTCTTTGATGGATAATCGTTATTTGAATTTGCGACACACTCTGTCGTAGGGACATTAGATCGAGCTTCGTCGTGGTAGACGTTCAAGTGTCTTTTAGCGAATAGCATTAATATGGCTGCCGCTTGAATATCGTCATCTGTAATACGTGAACCCAATACCAGCTGTTCTGGAGTGCGATCGGAGGTTTGTTTGTTGTGTCGTTGATTGCCTGAAGTCAAGTAGGGTTGTTGTCTGATGTCGGCGCGTCTGTAGTTCGGTTCACTGCGAGCCACGCGACGCATAGAACGCCTTTGATCACGAATTTCTCTTGCACTACAGTTTAATATCTGCACTGTGCCTTCAGGTGCTGCTTGGATATTCGGCGAAAACTATAACAAAATATACGAATTTTATATTTTTTCGCTTTTAATTTGGTTTAGGAGGCGGCTGTGTAAATAAAAAAAGTTTATTAAAAAGAACAACATTTCCAAAAAAACTATGCCGATGGTCCCACATGCATTAGGGTAAAGTCGTCACGCGGGAACCGGGACAGTAGAAGTTGTAGTCTCCAGTTTTCTGGACTCAATAAGACAGTAAAAGTACAAATTATTTTTGGGCGCCACTTCCTCTGCAACTGACGCACTGAACACTAAACGTTTTGTATGAATATTGTTGGTTCTTTCTTCGTTCGTTCTATTTTCTGTTCTAAAAATATAGAACGGTTAAGGTTTACAAAAAATACATCTTCTAGGTTTAGGTCAAGACACTAGACATTGCGGCGTGATCGGATATTTATTTTGGAGCATCTCCACCAGCGATTCCTAAATTTTATGGCAACTGTACTGTTATTTATTAGTTATTATTAAATAATTGAAATCAAATCAATTTTAAGCCGCAACGAGACGTAGGTTCGTAGCCTTAACCTTGATCGGTGCGTATTTATCAGAGTAAGAGTTTATAAATTATATTTTATCAAGCTCGGGCGGGTGCGTGGCAGGTAGGCCAACAACCGTTCGTCCTGAATAACCTCCCGTCTCGACGCGACGTCAACCCCGCCGCGCTATTGATTTTCTCTATCCCGCTTTAATGTTTATTTTCACATTAAATCATGGACTACCTACTTATTGCTAGTTACATGTAATTATAGTAAAACAGCATTCGTTCATTACTTGACAGAAGCATCCTAAGATACATACACCTATGTGTAGGTTGCCCGGTCAGGGTTAAATTAATATTTAAGTTAATGATAATGAATAGAAGTTAATTTAGAAATTTCTCACTCGAATAATTACAAAAAATTGCATAAACACGACAAAGAAAACTTAACTATTGGCAGCACTCCAACCTGCAACCTGTGGATCCACCAGTAGCTCAATTGGAACCAAAGGTGTGTAATGTACAGGTTGAACTGTAGGTTTGAGTGCTGAAAGATGATAAAATCATATTTTCGTTTAGTCATCTCCTATCGTCAAAAGTAGCAGTTAACTAGCAAAATTAAAAACTGGGCAAAGGCGACGTGGCAACTGCGACTTTGTAGTCACTTTTTTTTGTAACAAAAAACAGATGGTTATATGTGGCACAAGGGCATCGGGCAGTAGATTGCATACCGATAATCGATACTCATAAAAAATTAAAAAATCGTATAATCAAACAATCATACGCAAGTAAAATTAACCGGAACAATGTACAAATCTGACCGTTTTGAGAATCCTGTAGTCAAAACGGAATGAGTTTAGTTTCGCCATGTTATGTGTTGGATAGGTCGTTCAAAAACATTGCGTTGCGGGTACGTGAAATAGTAGATTGTACAACAAGAGCATAAAACAAGCTATTTTACCCGAGATTTTCATTCGAGCCAGTATGGCAAGGGTGGCTAGACACGTCGAGGGGAAAATGTGGTTAATGCTAGAGTTTTCACTTAGATTGCAAAGAAATAAAACAAACTCGTAGACATTGTATATTGTCAATTAATTTGTCAATTTTTTAACCACAGCACAACAAATTATTCTTTTGTTTTTTTCTGATTGTGATATTTGACTACAGTAAGTTCCTTAATGCAGTTACAAAATAAATATTCGGTTTTTTTACGTACTTTTTTGTACATAAAGGATATAGCCGGGTAAGCATAGTAAAACTGCCCTTAGCGAAAAAATGATTTTCCTTTTACCGGATTATTAGCCTTCATATATGTAGTGCTTTCACCAAAAATTAAGCCTCAATTGCTTCTGGTTTAAAAAAAATGCATAAAAAGAAAAAACTTTTTTTTTAGCCAAAGTACTAACCAGATTTATTTGTAATTTGGATATATTGTAGATATAATTAAGGTCGGTTTCTGAAAAAAATATGATTGATTTACCTTTTGAAAAAAAAAACAAAAAAATTAGCTGACAATTTTCAGAAAAAAAAAATACGTGCGAGATTGCGACAGTTACCAAATTTACATATTTTGTGTAGAATTTAATGATGTTTAAGATTTTTTTTTTCAATAGCTAAAATGGTGATTAACAGTGTGAAAAACTTGAATTTGTAACCTCTCATACATTCTTTTCATACAAAATAACTTGTACGTTATTACACTAGAAAGTTATATTCCCAACGCATTTTTGAATTTAGAACGCGACTTATTTTACTGAGTGCGGACCTTAAAATCCGTGACTGTATGCGGCTAGAGCGTACTTTTTTCTCTGTATTCGGTAGATCTGAGAATAGGTCGTACGCTATGTTATTCGCAGACGGAGTCGCGGGCAACAGCTAGTAATACGAATAATACTTATATGTATGGGATATTAAAAAATGCGTACGCCGCAGCCGTATATTATAGCCACAATTTATAGTGCAAAACGTCACATTCTAAATTCAAATTCGTTTAGATTGCGTTCAAAATATACTTCATTCATGTATTGTGTACTTGGTTTGGCTTGTATGAAGAGAAAGTATTATAGGATGTCACA
The DNA here is from genome assembly GCA_949127965.1 of Pandemis corylana. NCBI lineage: Eukaryota > Metazoa > Arthropoda > Insecta > Lepidoptera > Tortricidae > Pandemis > Pandemis corylana. Next base: position 25,461,434 of record OX421850.1, read on the forward strand.
AATTCGAATTTTTCACTGTTAATCCCGATTTTAGTTATTGAAAAAAATATATGTTAAACATTATTAAATTCTACACAAAATATGTAAATTTGGTAACTGTCACAATCTCGCACGTATTTTGTTTTTCTGAAAATTGACAACATTTTTTTTCTATTTTTTTCAAAAGATAAATCAATCATATTTTTTTCAGAAAGCGACCTTAATTATGTCTATAATATATCCAAACCAAATTACGAATAAATCGGGTCAGTAGTTTGGCTAAAAAAATGTTTTTTCTTTTTATGCATTTTTTTTAAACCAGAAGCATTTGAGGCTTAATTTTTGGTGAAAGCACTACCTACATATTATGAAGGCTAATAATCCGGTAAAAGAAAAATGTTTTTTTCGCTAAGGGCAGTTTTACTATGCTTACCCGGTTATACCCTTTACGCATTAATCTTAAATTTGTATTTAGGTAACTAATGTTTTTATTAAATTACTAGCTTCTGAAGCGACTTCGTCTGCGTAGAATTATACATAAAAACCTTCCTCTTGCATCACTCTATCTAATAAAAAAAACCGCATCAAAATCCGTTGTTTAGTTTTGAAGATATAAGCATACATAGGGACATAGGGACAAAGGGACCGAGAAAGCGACTTTGTTTTATACTATGTAGTGATAGTGAAGATATAACTAACCTTATCTCATAAAAAACATGTCTATTAAATGAAGGTGTATTGTATATGTAGTAGTAAAGAGAGGATAAAAAGCAATTTAGTGTAGCATTCTTACGACATAAATGAACAACTTTACGATCATGAGAAGTGAAAACAATTTATCTCTTCAGGTTTCCTTTTGCGAAATACCTTTTAGGCATCAAATGGCTAAAGGGATAATAGCCAGCTAAATGTTGGTTTTTGGATATTAATATCACGTTAGTATAGAATATTCACAAGTATCTACATAATATAATTACTAATTAAATAGCTACAAGTTAAGGTAGCCCGACACGCTGGAAGTCTTATTATTTAACTAATACGTTACTAATGCCCACCGAAATTTTGTTTTTATTTAATTGCATAACGATAACATTCGAGAATAATTCTGTGAAGCCGTACATGCTTAACGTCACCGTAACTTCAAGTAAACTCTTACATAAAATACGGCATTGAACACAATCATCGTCTGGGGTTGGTGTTGCTCGCAACGACTCTTACGCAAACCCGCGAACGAGTAAGCGGTTCTTATATAACGCGACCTAGTGGCACACTGACTCTGTACCGCACGCTAGTACTGCGGTTGCACTGCTTCTACTTGCGTATAATTTATGTACCGTAATCAATGTAACGGACAATAACGTTCTTCACTTAGAACTGACATTTATTGTCTATTAATTAAGGTGACCCATTATTTTTGGTCGATAGGGTTCAGTATAATTTAAAGCTTGTTCTTCATACATAACCAAGTTACATTACCAGCACTGGTAAAACCAACGTTGGATGATTAATTTGGATTTATTTAGGTTTGATTTGTTTTAATTTAGGTTTAGGTGCGGCAGGGTGGTCACCCCTAAGCCGCGAACATGTTTGTTTTACTTTAGAAATAGTCTTTATTTTACCTTAGAATGTCCTAGTAATGTAACTTGGTTATTTTCGAAGAACACTAGTAATTTATATTGTAGTCATAGAGGATTCATGGTCACGCTACGCTTTACCTATTAAGTTGTTTTAAATCATGTCATCTATTATATACATACTAGCTTTTGCCCGCGACTCCGTCCGCGCAGGCAACGTCAAAGTGACATACCGCCTTCATCCAATTTTTTCTTCAAATATTAAAGTTATTATTTCCTATTCCGTCCTTTTATCTCGTGAGAAATTTGCAAAATCCCTTTTAAATGCTCCCTTTTATCCTCAAGGAACATGTCGGTCAAATACCATGGATCTAAATAATATTATAATCCTTTGTATTTCTTATCCCAGGGGAATTATGCAAAATACAGAAATCAGTTTTCAGATACCGTAATTACATATTGGTATGCCAAATTTAAAGATTCTAGTAATAGTTACGGACATAGAACCATTTCCATCCAAGTAAGAATATAAATCCTTTTACTCCCTAACCTGCGGGAATTTCGGAAAGTCCTGAAATTAATTTTTCGCAGTTATGATTCCTTCCTTGTGAGTCAGATTTCAAGACTAGTAATTATATTTTATTGAATCAGGCGTTACTTTGCGGAGGTCCATTTCAATGAACAAAAAATTTTTACCTTGCTACTCCGCTACTCACGTGCAAGATAACCAAGCTTGTGTGAAATATATATGTTTTTCATGCAAACCCTCCCTCCACTGCTGCCAATAAAACACATATAAATCCCACAAACTTAATTATCCCTTACACCACACAAACACTGACGCGTTTCGATCCCTCTACGGGATCATTATCAAAGTTTAATGAACACAACTGTTACACATGCAAACCAACGTCGTACTGATCCGAAACTGTATTTATAAGCATAATGTACCTTCATTCATATTTTTTTCCAAACTACCCTATTATTTATGATTCTTAATATACACTAACAACTACCTTCAAAAAATTTTCCGACTACAGTAAAAACAAATAGGGTTATGTTTTTTACAACAATATTTTTTATTCGTCAAAATGAACACGCAATAAAGGCGATGAACCCAAGTTCACCTGATCATTAATTATCGGACCGCTATTATTGTACCTAATTATCTCCAACTGCTCCAATATATCTAACCGTAAACCCTTCTCACAAAAGTGCAAAATATCGAAAGACGCTGACTAGTAATTATAGTTACGGAGTTAGGGCGCTTTGCAGCGGACTTATAAACCCCATTTATTCCCTATCCCGAGGCAATTTCTAAAAATCGCATCGCCAAAGTTTAGAATCCTTCAAAATGCGGTACTAATATAATACGGTTACTATCGAGACATCCCAACTTTATTATTATTTTAAATATTGAGTATTTGCCTTGTACCAAGCTTTTATGCGAGTTCGACCTTTTCTGAATATAATCGGATTGAGCTTTCAACATGGCTGTGTCAAAATACAATGTAATTTAAATCAAAAACACTAAGGAGTACTAATACTTATTGATATCAACTTCGAAGCAAATCACCCCCATAACAACTTTCTACCCCTTTTTAACCCCGTCAGGAAATTAATTTCAAGGAAATACGAAACCCGCCCTCCTCAATTCTGTTAAAGAATGTTTATGAAAAATTTGAAGTAGATCGGAACAAGAAATCACCGTTGCCCCGTAGGTACAAACTTAGCCCCACTTTTCAGCCCCTTAGAGGTAGAATTTCGGAAAATCCTTTCTTATCAGATGCCTACGCCATACAAAGAACACACCCACCAAGTTTCAGGTCTCTACGATCAGCAGTTTAGGCTGTGCATTGATCCGTGAGTCAATCAGTCATTCAGTACAAAGCATTTTATATGTATAATATAATAAATAATTATAGATATATATATATGTATATAAATGAATCCCTAATGCTGTGAACGGCTGTACAAAACAGACTTCGCTAATTCTTTTTTTGTGTTCGTTATTTTAAAGGACGGAACGGAGACGAAGCCGCGAGCAACAGCTAGTCAAACATAAATGGTCATAGAAAATTTGTAGTTTTGGAGAATATTATTATTAAAAAGTTTATCGATTGATCATGTTACATAGGTCGTATATTTTCATCGCCAATATTCTGGAATAGCATTTTATCTAAAATATTTAACAGCCGCTTATCCGCTAGACTAGAGGCAGCCTCGAGTCGAGCGGCTGCCTCGCTCCGAGGCCGCGCAAGTGGAGACGCTGCCCAAGACGTTGAGGCAGCGTTGAGGCAGCGTCTCCACTTGCGCGCCCTCGGTTCAAGGCAGCCACTCGACCAGAGGCTGCCTCCAGTGGATAAGCACCTGCATGTAATCACAACAACTACTTATTTGCCTATTATGAAATTGGCACAAATTTTGCAATAAGCCTCGCGCGACAGTGCTACATAATAAATACACTAAATATTGGGAACGTGCGAAGTGTACTGTGGGGGTATACAAAACGATCACAGCGCATGCCGTGGCAGAAATGTGCAACATTAGGGGCTTAGTGATACTTGTAAATGTTGGTTTGAAAATGGGTCATTATTAAACTTGTTTTATATGGTGTTAAGGTCACCGATATAATATACCGCTCGTATTAAATAACTATTGCCATAAGTTCTTAGTTCTTCTACATCCATTACGTGTTCTGCTAAGACCAATTTATTTCCTATCAGCATAGTTTGGGGCTGGAAACTTATTTTTTGTTGCCTAATTATGTACAGTTGCATACGTTACTTTATCTACACACGTATCATAAGTACCAGTGTTGTTATGGATATCCATATCCGTAACCGAAACTATCGGATATCCGAAATAAAAAAATATCCGTAACCGTAACCGTCTGTGCTACCACAGAGGTAAAATCTGTACTTTAATGTTATTACAGAATAGATATTGTTGTGGTTATGGTATAATCTGTACTGTAAATAACAGTAAAGTACAGATTTTTGTCCTGTAATGTTATTACAGTATCGATTTTTTAAGGGTGTAAAAGTGCTAGTCATTTCCTACGGTTTCTGAATGCATTTTAGAGCACTAATGATATGTGCGTAGATAAAATAACTAATACGTCGCTTTCGTGAAAAAAGAGCGATAGATGAGCGAATTGAGCACAGAGATCAGATTGATGAGATCAAAGCCGCAATGCCGGTCGTAATCGTAACATGCGGTATCCTGTATCCTGAACACATCATTGAGACCTTATCATAAATGTGCAGATAAAGCAATGTATGTAACTGTACATAATTAGGCATTGTGATAGTCACTTAAACCACTATTTCGAACATGCTTACGTTATAGCGTCATTAGCATATTATCGTTCTTGTAATTTTTACCCATTTTAGACTCTACTGTCTGCCTCTCACCAGGCTTTAAGGTATATCATGAACTGTGATAGCTAGACAGTTGAAATTTTCACAGATGATGTATATTTCTGTTGCGGCTATAACAACCAGTACCAAAAACAATATTTTTATGTCTGTCTGTCTATGTAACCAATAAAAAAAATACCTCACACTGCTTGCTTAGGGTTCTGCTAATACTGGATTTTATATTCACTAGCCAAATTTGTATGGAACCCTCGGTGCGCGGGTCCGACTCACACTTAGCCAGTTTTTTTTTTTCCATTCATAAATATGGAACAAGTCTGTCACTATATTAGTCATAACTTTGATACCAGATTAGGAATAATGTTACATGAATACAATAATAATATTATATACTTACTGGAATGTGCAACACATATACCTACCTATATATTAAAAGGTACTTATCCCAACCCGTCAAGATCCATCAGTCATCTGCTATACTATAGAGAACTGAGGCCTTTTTGCCTAACACACCTAACGCACCCACCACGCCGGGACCACAATAGGGAATATTCATGATTTTTTTTCATGGCTTTCATTAAAAGCTCATTTATTTATGCAATAAACTATAAAAAATATTTTTCAAATAACTATAAAATTAACCAAAATATAAACTATCAAATATTTGTCTGTATCTCTTTCTAGAAAAACTGAATTTTAATATGGTGTTTATTGGCGTTCTAAAACGAACATAATTTTCATTGATGAATTCGTTAGAATTTCTGCCTATAGAGATTACTACAGTAAAACTGAATCAAATAAACAGACTTGAGAATTATGAGATTTATTTTATGGAAAATAGAGCATTTTGAAAATTACGCTGTTGATAAAAAATACGCTATTAACAAATCTGTTAGAATTGAAAACTCGTTACTTTTGACAGTTTTGAATACATTTCAGCAGCCACCATTCACTTTTAAGACACCGACTACAAAAATAATAATAATTGTAACAACATTAGATCCTACCTATATATTGATAAGTAGAAAAAGTAAGTTGATTATTAAGTTGTAGAAGAATATGCAATTATTTTTTCTTTTTAGTGCGTAGTGAAGTCGGTTTTTTTTTGTTAAAATTTTTGTTTATTTTTTGAAATTTAGTGAATCTGAAGTACCTACACTAACATTTTTTTCTGAATATGGGTAGAACTACTAAACGTGCTGCTCATATGATAGCGCCGTTTAAATGAAACGGACGATTTGTCGCACACATACTTAACGCTAATTTCAGACTTATATGGTTTTCTCATGGGTGCCATTGTCAGAACTGGACCAAATGGAAATGGGACCACACGGGAAGCACCAGCTTTCAAATAAAAAAAGAATCATTAAAATCGCTTCGCCCAGTCGAGTTATGAGGTAACAAACATAAAAAAACAAAAAAAAACATGAATTGAGAACCTCCTCCTTTTTTTTAAGTTGGTTAATTACACTTGTGTAATTTACTAGTGGGTACTAACAAAAACTTAAATATTAAATAACGCAATGTCAAAATCTGTTACATTTTTTTTTACCAATAGTACTCAGTAAATTCTAACGGTCTACAAAAAATTGCGCACTTGTGAGTTTTGTGAGTATAAAGGGTAATTAACACATTCCCGTACTGGACTAATTCAGCAGGTAGATACGTAGGTAGTTTCAGTGGTCAGTGGACATCCATTACGTATCCAATATTCTGCTGCTGTACCTATCTAAAAGTTCTCCAAACTACCTACACTGACCACCCGCGTTTTCTAGAATCATTGTCCTGATGCATTATTATTCAACAGTAAATCGATAAAATTACATCATAAATAAATTACGCAAGTCTTTTATTTCACTAAATCTGAAGTGTTTAACATTTATCTCTAGGCAGGCCGGGGTAGTAGGCGGCGAAGGCGGCGTCGAATGATATTTATGTTTACGCTATCATACTTGTTTACGATGCGACGCGCGCGCCGTTTTGCCGGTTCAATACTTATAGGCAGTCCTTTTTACATAACTGTCTCAAAATTAGGTAAGTTCAGTTAATGGTAGGTATTTGTGGCTATTGAACTGAACATTGGACTCGAAACACACACATACCCTACAGTTTGTTGTTATACGAGATGACACTTAAGCGTTAACGGTCACGCGACGTCGCCGGCTTCGTAAAAATCATCCCCAAGTTTCATCCTTATATAATTTTCTTACGTAACAACCACGTGGCAAGAATAAGAGTATCTAGTAACTCACCATGAGCTCAAAGCCACGTAGAATTACGTAACATCACTCCATAACGTAAAATCATCTTGGATACCTATTACCTAGTCGATGATGGGATTTCGGGAGATCAAAAGTTAAAGTTTGTTACCTCTGTTGTAGTAATAGTCAACGGGCTTAGGCACCCGTTAACCGACGGCCACATGGTTTAATCCTCCTTCCAAGTATATAGGGTACCAAAAATTTTCAAAATTTTTGTAAATCTGATATTTAAATAAACTACGGACACATCCGTCGACTACCGCACTCTGATCAGAACTGAACTGAACTGAATTCTAATCAACTGAATGAAAAGCAAGACAAGAAAGATGGAGGGAGAGAAATGTTGCCAGTTCTATAAAACAGAACAGAGTTAAATCTTTTTGTGATCACTTGTACCGAAACACTTTTAACAGGTATTGATTATTACTTATTATGAGCAAATATTGGTAATTAAATAAAAAAACAAGAAATTATATGAACTTATGCGCAATGAAATCAATAAACGGTGACAGTGATCTGGGAGGGGTGTTTTATTTGTAGTTTAAGCAATTTAAGTTAGGCTAGGTTTAAGTTAATTTTGTACATAGTATTTAGTTATTTTTTTATTTTTTTAATGTACAGATTTAATGTAATTTTTCATTAATAGAAGTACTTGTATAATACATACGTATCCTTCATTGGATTGGAACTAATTCTGATAATAATAGCGCTAATACGCTAAATCTTGTGTCATTTCACAAGGAAGCTATTTAATGCAAAACAACGACTTAATATTTTCTAGGTAATCGGCCACTTTATGCGTGGCTTTAACAAATGGGTGTGAAAGGCGCTTAACATAGTTGAGGGGGAACTGATCGTGATTGTGTAACTATTTTGACACTCGGCATCGGATTGAAATGACAGTTCTTGTATGAATGTAACAGCTAGCTTCCGATGACAATTGCCTGCCCATACATGAACTGTCAAAATGAACACGATGGCGATTGCGAGCGAGTTAGAGAATAAGCTAATAAATGTTGTGCTAAATAATTAAATCTTTAATTGTTGTACTGTGTACAACTATGATACATTGATTCTCAAATCAGTTTTATTTTTATTATACTGTTCATATTCATTACTCTGACTACAAGTTCTATAAAAAAACACCTTTTTCGTATTCTGTCAATCTGCCTTAAATTATGTCAAAATAAAACTGACCGCGATTTCAAATTTAAAGAAAATTATAATCGTATTGTATAGGCCATTGACTACGGACGAGGGGTGCGAGTCGGGTTACTTCTGCGTGTGGTCAAGAGCCGGATTCCGGTTCGTTTTTGGATCCGTCCGAGGGGAAGAGGCAGTGGTGCTTGGTCTGGTGCACCCTGGGCATCGGGTAATGATTCCTGGCAGATTCTGAGGGATATCATTATCCATTAGCTAGGAGCCCGACAGGGGGGAAAGGGGTATTTTGACGGTGTTTTACCGTATAAAGTTGGTGACATTTTTGTCACAAGATTTTTGAATACTGTATTTATTACTTTGACATTCGCGAAATCATCGCATCGATCGATGGGGTCAGATTAAAAAAAGAAGAAGATTACGGCCGATTTGCGTAGTCATCCAATCTATATTTATTTCATGCTATTTAGCCGTTTAACTATTATTCACCAGATTTTTTTTTGACAATAATTGTAGTTAGTTTAGTTCTGTTTGTTTTGGTTCTGTTTTTGTCAAGGTTATTTTTTTATTGAGCATTGCCTACGAGGGGGCCATCAGCTTAAAACATCTACATCTATATAAATAAAATGAATTGTCGAAATGTATGTACGCGCATAACTTCCAAACAAACGACTGCACAAAAATGGATAATTCTTTTTCACCTCACTTGCTCGAAAAGGCTGTCTTTCTCCTTCAAAATCTGCGTGGAAAAGTGCTTTTTCCCCGCTTGCGTGGAAAAGGTTTTTGAAATTCGAACGTGACGATGACCACCATTGCCCACCTACTCATATACTCAGAAATTAGAACTTTGAACTTGGTATGTTGTCGTCTCGCTTATACGAATAGTACTTCATTAGGTGAATGAGAAGGACGGAATAATACGAACTTCAAATGTCGAACTTGTTACCAGACCCCTAACTTTTTCATCCGATAAAAAAAACATAATGTCACGTTCAGAAACGCGATCCGATATTTATTAATTTATTTTAAAATCCGTTACTTCCTGAGTTATTTTCAAGATTTGCTAACTTTCGTTGCTAAAAGAAAAAACGATATTGGTTTTTATTGATTTTTTTAATTTGTGGTTAACCACAAAAATAGCAATTTTCAAGATTTGCTAACTTTCGTTGCTAGAAGAAAAAACGATACCTATTGGTTTTTATTGATTATTATAATTTGTGGTTAACCACAAAAATAGCAACCAAGCAGGAAAAAACAGAAATTATGATGCAAATTCAGAACGCGCCCCATTTTTTTAATTCAGTCTAGTTAGTGCGATTTTTTAACTTTATTTTTAAAAATATGTCTAGGTATGATTAGAAAAAAAAAAGTTTTTAGTGATTGCTCGTCGGGAAACCGAAAAGTTGACCAAAATTGTTGTTTGGTTTATGATAAAACAGTATAATACACAAGAAATTAATGTGATAGAACAATCAGAAAAAATAGTTTTACTTATTAAATTATTAGACTAGGCTTTATGGGCTTAGATCCTTTTACCTTTCTTATTTAGAAGAAAAAAAATAAAAAAAACTGATTTATTATTAGCCTTTTTTTCTTTCATCCACCATTTTTCTCGCTGTAGTGAGGTGAAAAATTGTGTGTTTCGCTCGGCAGCAAAGTTGTTTAGTATCTCGTGCCTTGAAACCCTCGCGACGCTCAGGATTCTTCTTTTGAACCACTCGCTTCGCTCGTGGTTCAATCATAGAATCCTTCGCTTGCTCGGGTTTCAATTCAGGCACTCGCGCCAAACAAACACTTTGCAGCCTTGCATAACAAATAACTATTTTAAATGTGTTTGTTACTGCGTGCTTGGACATGGGTTGTATAAAATAAAATTTTGGAAAAAATATTGGAACAGTGGCGAAGCCGCGGGAAACAGCTAGTTAAAACATGAAATAGAGAACTGAAATTAAAACAAGCTATACGATCATTAACTCAAAATTAAAAGTATAACAGAAATGATGTATCTTACTTAGGTTAAGTTGGAAGCATTTGGATCTACCTGGAACCTTCTGTTTTGACAGCTTCGTAACTCTATTTACAGCGCCATCTCTTGAGGACATGAAGCCTACAACTCTTTTTGATCTTGAAATTTGGCACAATGTCTCGATAGAGGTCTTTAGTTTCTAGTATCTAGTTATCGTTATTATTATTATTATCTCTACATTTATTATAAAACAAAGTCCTACGCCGCGTCTGTCTGTCAGTTTATCTTTTTGCAATAAATTCAAAAAGTACTAGGTAAACGGATTTTCAAAATGAGATTTCACCAGTAGATGTAATAATTCACGTGGAAGGTTTAGGAATAATATAATTTCTCAAGTTTTTGTGTAAATTGGTTGTAAACTTGTAATGTAATAATAATTGTTGGAAGTGTCGGGAAAAGTCAAGCGGCCTAGGTCACTACGAATGTTAATTGGGAATGGATGATTATTTTAAGTGCTTGATGGTTTTTCTATTGATAGGAATAACCATCTTTATCTACAGAAAAAAGTTACAGACTTTTCCGTTGAGCTTTATATTTTTAACCGACTCCAAAGTCCAAGTTCAAGTCTCCTGTCGGCCCCATCCCATATCGACTGATTAGAAGTACGCCCAATAGATCACAAATAAAAACAATGCCTGCTTGAATCTAAGGTACATAATGACATATTTGTCACTGACGTTAACAGCAAAGCTCTCTCGGAAGCTAAAAGAAACAACGGCTTAGTGGCGGCGTCTGTAACCAATCGGTGTTGCTATATGGATTTTTTAATTTAAATTCCCCATGTATTGTATGGTAGTAGTAACACCGATTGATTACTGACAGCGCCACTTAGCCGTTGCTTTTTTTAGCTTCCGAGCTCAGAACAATAACTAAAGCATAGAACACGGACTAAAATATAAACTAATTTAATTACTATAGTGTGTTGCTTCTTATTCCAGTGCTCTAAACCATATGTTCGTCGTATGTGTATCAGTTTTTTCTTACTTTTCTGCTCTGTAACCAGTCCAAACGTCAAACTTGGTTCCTTTACGTCACTTCACTTGGTATCGATATAATTATGATGCCGATTTAAAGAGTCAGATTTCTTAACCCAATGACATGTGTTAAGTGTCAACTTAACTTATCTGTATGTGCATATTGTATATGTATTGTGCATCGGATGCGTAAATGACGGACATTAGGCATTTTTTTTGTTTTTGTTATAAATTGATTAAATAACGAATATTGGTAAAGCAAATTACTTAGTGAAATTACAAAAGTCTTGTGCAGTGCCAGGATGTAAATCTAATGCGTCATTGCGTCCAGAAAATAAAATGATGATGATGATGTGTTTATAAGTTAACATCGGTAAGTGATTTTGTTTTTAATCAGCTTCAGGGTCGCATTAAAAATATATTGAGTGTGTTCTATAAAATAAAACCATTATTGAATTATGTTTGTCAAAGATATCCCTATTTACATATTATTTTAAGGAAAATATCAAAACCATATAAGTTATCCTATTGATGTGCCTGTGATATCGACGAAACTGTCAATCGATGTTAAATGAAAATCTATTGATGTAATTAAATATGTTTAATTCTTTCAGTTTTCCGAAAAGTATTGAATTTAAAAAAAATGGCTAGAAGCTATCAAAAAACAAGAGTCGGCCTCTGATAGTAGACGAATCTGCTCTAAGCATTTTACTCTAGAGTGCTTTGTAAACAAAGAGGACTTAAAATGGCGGAGGTTGAAGCCTGAAGCGGTACCAACGCTATTACTACAGCAAGATCAACAATCATTGGTAAAATACAAACTTCATAATCATGATATATAAATAAAATTTAAAGAATAAACAAATACATATTCTCCTTGTATCTACACTACATACATACAATCACATCTCTCACTCATTGAATTGAATTAATGTTTCAGGAAACAGTATATATGCAGCCAAATGACACTCCGTGTACAAGCACTGAAAACTTACCACTACAGGATATAATATAACACATGTAAGTACTTAAGTGTGTAAATTGTCATGGTGTGTTTTTTGGAAAACATTTGTATTCTAATGAGTTTTAATATGTCTTCCAGAGCTCAAAAAACCATCCAATGGTAGAGGATATAGCAAAAGATGCTAACAATACAAACCCTGAAACTGGTTGCGCCAAACAGCCACGATTGGAACAATATGGTACATCGTTATATACTGTTTCAATGCATGAAATTGAAAGTAATCGCGTAAAGGCGGAACTTGAACATTCAAACCAATGTCTTTCTACAATTACTCAAATTGCTAAATGTCGACTGGAAAATTAATGCAATGAAACAAAAAGATAGATGAATACACAACAAAATTGTTGGTTTTAACATGCTCTTGGACCAATTGTTAAAAAACGAGGATATTAATAATGAGCAGTTATTAATACTAGAAAGTTTGAAAAGTAACGAGATAATAAAAATATTTGCTGCCAAAAGTCAGGGTGATGTTCTGCCCAGGGAATATCCCTTAGAGTTAGAAAAGTTTGCTGTCAGTCTTCATTTCCTGTCACCAAAAGCATATAATTTTGTCAGAAATGAATTTGATAATGTTTTACCACACCCTAAAACGATATTGTCTTGTTATAAAGGTATTGATTGTGACCCAGGATTTACATCCGAAGCATTGGAAGCTATTAAATTAAGAGTGAACAATTCTGATAAGATCCTTTACTGTGTGCTTATAATTGATACCTATCTGTCTACCCCGTAAGGGATAAAGACGTGATTTGTGTATGTATGTATGTATGTATGTATAATTGTCACCTTAGGCTCTGTCTACCCCGTAAGGGATAAAGACGTGATTTGTGTATGTATGTATGTATGTATGTATAATTGATACATACATACATAAATCACGTCTTTATCCCTTACGGGGTAGACAGAGCCTAAGGTGACAAGACCTAAAGACCACATTTAGCATGATTGTGGGCGTATGGATGGAAAGGGGAATTAAAACAGTGATGGGTAGCCATAGCCACATCGCCTTTATAACATGATCCCTAAGATTTTCGCCTAATCCCTCGATGGGCTTTTACCATCAGTGCGGGAAGAGAAGCAACTGGTACATTATGTTTTTTCTTTGCTCCCAGACCAGCATGGAAGAAATTATAATTGATGAGGTGGCTGTTAAGACATTGAATGGGATGGCCGAAAATATAATGGTTATGCCAATGTAGGATGCGAGCTCGAAAGTGACTCTGCCTGTAGCTAAAGAAGCCCTAACATTCATGGTCACCTGTGTAAATGACATATGGAAAATACCAGTGGGCTATTTTTTCATACACTATTATGGCTACTCAGAAAGCGACTCTAGTAAAACAGTGCGTTTCGTTATTAAATGATACCGGCATTGTTGTTTTTTCCCTCACATATGATGGGGCTACGATCAATCTCGCGATGGCAAATTCACTTTGTGTAAATGTATGAAAAACCAAAAGCATTTCAGATGCAATGACATTGACATTTGGATGTGGCCAGATCCCTACCTTAGTCGCCAAATTTACTAATCTAAATCAAATTTAGTTTAATTCTTGGTAGAATGTTTTATTTTAATCATCATATTTTATAGATCTCATAATTTACTACAAGAAAGTTTCAGCGGTCGGCGTGTTTTTCTTAGCATAACTTTAGAATAATAAACATTGGTAGGTTTTGCTTATGATAAGCTTTCATCGGCCCAAAGGGCCAGAAGCACGCAGAAATAGAAGCTCTGCGTGAGCGGAGCTCCGTCGATACTGCTTCTGTGTCGACGGAGCTCCGTTCACGCGGAGCCTCATTTTCTGCGTGCTTTTGGCCCTTCGGGCCGACGATAACTTAACATAACCTAAACCTACTTATGTTTCTGTGTTGATTCAAGTCGAACATTCTTGCTTGTAGTAAATTATGAGATCTATAAAATATGATTAAAATAAATCATTAAACAATATATTAAACAAATCGCGGAAAAACGCGACTAATAAAATAAACTATCGATTAATAACTCGATCTTAAAATTAGCGATGGGCGAAAAATGAGACGCGAAACATTTCTGCGTGTAAATTATGTGTTCGCGAAAACTGTCTAACAAACTAGTATTACATTAAACCTGAGTTTCACGATAGTTTTCTATTTAGAATAGTAATATATTTCCTTTGTATCTAATTTTATAATACCGAGGGATCCCGGTATTGCTTACTCAATACCGGTTTTGATAACAAACATGGAAACCGGCAGGATCCCGGGATCCCGGTATTGGAAGCCCTGAATCCAATGTAGTCTCACAAAAATGGTAATGCCTATCTGAAAACACAAGTACTACCTTAGATATTAAGTTCTCATGTAAGTGACTTATTGTTTTTAGTGAGAAATAAAGATTTTATAAACCTAATTACGTAATAACTTTAGACAGGAGGTCTCTTTAGTAGGGACTGAATAAATTAACCGACTTGGTAGGTATTACATGGATTTAATATAATCTGTATTACTTGTGAGAAAAATTGTGTTTTAACATATTATATAAAATTTATGGTTTAATGCGAATGCCAAGTCAATTTATTTATTTATAACATAAACGATTTTTAATTTTGATATGGGCATTATTATGTTGTTAGGTTAGCTAATTACGTAATAGGTAACTTAAGACACGAGGTCTCTTTAGTAGGGACTGAATAAATTAACCGACTTGGTATTACATGGATCTCACAACTTTTTACGGTAGAAGAACTGAGTTGCGAGACTTGGTTTTTTTACAAGTTTTGTTTTGATGGGATCTCATTTCTTTTTGTAGATAGTCCTATTTTTTTCCTTTCCGGTACCTATCTACTCCTATTATTCCATTATATAAGTTTCTACCAAAAATGACATTTTTAATACTAGCTTTTTTTGCTGACTGTACTTTTTGCTAACTGTGCTCGCATTGTCATCCGTCCTACATATATGTACCAAATTTCAAGTCAATCGGACCAACCGTTGAAGAGTTCCCTCCTGCGGAGACGATCCTGGCTGGATCATCAGAGCTCTACTACCAGATTATTGTATTGTCATTCAACTTACACAAGTATGCAAAATTTCAGCTCAATCGGTTGAAGATATATGCTCCAAAATTGAGTCGCAAGATTCCACCCGGACAAACATACGATATAATAAAGAGTCATACATACATACTTACATAATATATACATACACACACTTATACATACATACATTGCAAGTTAAATAAAAGCTTGTATTATACGTAATACAGGTACACTGATTCATTCGCTGCAATGTAACTTTGTAATCTACAATCTTTGTATCTACTATATATTTCCTATACGTTTATATGGGATTACAAAGTTATTTATGCAGTTGGTGTATCTAGAAACCTGGACCGAAATTGCGAAATATTTTAGTTTTTTATTGATTAATACACTAAACACTAATTGTATTCTAAATTTGAAGTTTCTATGTCTGCTAGAAGTACCTTAACATTTTGATGATCGTTAAGTCAGTGAGTGAGTGAGTGAAAAAATTAAGAAACTGACTAGTTATAATTCTTAAACTACTGGTTCAATTTGAATGAAGTTTGAAATATACAGTGTTTAGACAATGCCTGCTTGGTTACAGAAAATTCAGGCTTCTAGTTTTATCCACAACGAAATTAAAGGGGGGTCGAAAATGGCCTGAACTGCTTCGAGAAAAGGATGGTACGGCCGGGCCGCTTTTTTTGCTCGACTTGGCGGGTGTGACGTAGTGGTAGTCTCTGTTTTCGGGTGATTTTTTGATAGCGTTAAGACGTTTGTCGCAAGGCGAGGCAAGATTCTCAGCTATTTAGCGATAATGCTACCAATTTTCGTGGACTCGACGATGCGTTTGGATCCCAATAATAGGATGAAATTCAACGTTTCTCTAATATTAACTAGAATCAAATGGAACTTCTGGCCTCTGGCTCTGCTTCGTGGTGGGGAGGGTTCTATGGGAGAATCATAGGTCCTATGGGTAATTATTAATCCTACGCAGGGTCTTAGGTAAGGAACCGCTTACACACTAGGTAAGCTGACTCGACTAAATAGCGACACGACTCAAACGGTGACAAACACTAACGTTTTGACAGACGCCCCTATGGCAAGACCGAAACGAGCCACAAGACTACCACAGCACTTATTTGATTATATTTTAAATTAATTATAAGGTAGCCTCCCGGCTTTCCTCGCCCGGGAGTGTGACGTATTGTACATTGTTGCCTTGATAACGAAAATAACTTTGTACTCGTATGTATGTCTAAAATCTGCTCCGCTGTAAATTGGTGAATTATAATCTCATACCACTGAAGCCTTGAGTTTGAATCCATAATAGATATAATATAATCTGTGGTAATCATGTGGCAATGGAATGCTTTTGACATAAAAGCTTTCTCTTTCTATGGTTTTCGGAATGGAACGGCAATGTGATGTAAGCTCATACAGCCATATTTCAAATGTATTTTTATAATTATAAAGATAGCCCTCTCACAATTTCACTATCGTTTTTTATTTATATAATATAGGTAATTGATTACAAATTCGAATTTGGTGGCTTGCGCACCATAATAGTTTTTAAATTCGAAAAAATAAATGCGGCTTAAAAAATCAGCTTCGAAACTACATAACCTGTCGACACACTTAGGCAACGTACGCTGAGGTCGCATCGGATCGTTGCCCATTTTCATACTGGTATGTCTTTGCGGCTTCCGATAAATTTTTGATAATGTGCGGCGAGCTTTAAATCAGCTCAACTGCAATCGAGAATAAATAGATTTGGCTGTTTGGTTATAATTCTTTTGCCCAGCGTACTATTCCGTGTCTATAATGGTGTGTGTATTGATACATAAAAAAATAATGTATATACATTAAAATATGTATATGTATGCATTAATTCTTTCCTACCAGTTTTTTCTTGTAGCTAGACTTGGGCGTTCGGGTTTAAGATTTACTGTGATGTGTTGTTTTAATCTCAAGCAAATTTCATTCTAAACTTGTGTTAACAGACGTTAAGATTAATGGAAATGGACTGATTGTTCGTGGGAAGGATTAATGGATATACATTAGGTGCAGCAATTTGTTTGTTACTAGTATGTTGACGATCCTACGCATGCAATACTTTTATACGGACATTTATTGTGTTATATTTGTAATGTTCATACTATGTCCGATAAATGAATATTTGTTCTGTACAGTAAACATCGAAACAACTGCTTCACTGATGCAATGGCGTAGGATCTTGAGTTCTCTGGATACCTTGGTCTGCTCCTAAATATTATCAAAATGGAAGACGATGGAGATGATAAAGATGACTCGAAAAGGCATGTGCAATGATTTAATGAATATGTTTTATATTTTTATATGTTATATCTTAATTCAACCAGCATTGGGATAGTGTCAAGACCCATTTACATAAAGATCCATTCATGCATAAAGCATAATCAATAACCACAAGTCAATATCAATGAATTACATACAGAATTGGGGCATTGTGATGTTGAAATATAGCAAGGCTATGTTTTTGAAATTTAATTCCATATTTATGTTCTAAAACATTTAGGAGAACTAGAAACATGAGTGAGAAAAAGAGACGGGACCAGTTTAATGTGCTTGTAAATGAGCTCAGCACCATGGTTTCTGCAAGTAACAGGAAGATGGACAAATCGACCGTCCTAAAATCAACAATATCATTTCTGAAGAATCACAATGGTAAGTGTACCAGTCTTTTTATATGTAGCACAGTACTAGTTACTTTGCCTTTTCTCAAACCAATTATATTTTACCAATGGGTAGTGTAATTAAGATTGCTGTGAATGATTATAGTCAGTTGGCTACCGGTTAAGTAAGTGACCATCTCGCATATTGTGGGCTCCATACATTCCCAATTGATTAGACCAGTTAAGTTGAAACTTAGTTTTAATTTCTGTGAGTAAAATAAGAACAGTTGTAAAATGTGGAAAGGGAGTCACTATTACACGGACAAATTTTATTTGAAAATAAAAAGAAAGTTTCACAAACTGTAACATAAGACATAAAGAAATAGAATGGCTTGTAAGTGCCTCAAATATATTTATTGTTTCCTCCACCATATTATAAAACTGTTGAGATTATAGTTTTGAAAAAAATACATGAAATTTAAATGAGTATGTATGTTTTTTTTTTAAAAAAGCCTTGGTAGCCTAGTGGTTTGACCTGTGGCCTCTCAAGCAGAGCGTCGTGGGTTCAAATCCCGGGCGCGCACCTCTTGAGTTTTTCTTAATTTATGTGCGAAAATTATATTTCAAATTTGCCATGAGCTTTTTGTTGAAGGAAAACATCGTACACATCTACAAAACCTTGCACACATCTGCGAAGAAATTCAATGGTGTTAAGTTCCCAATCCGCACTGGGCGCGCGTGGGAACTATAGCCCAAACCCTCCTATACAAGGAGGAGGCCTATGCCATGAGGCACGCCGAATTACGCAACAATTTAATAATAATAATAATAACAACGCAATAACAAGAAAAAAAAATGAAATTGTAGCGAATTCGGAATAAAAAAGGCTATAATATAATATAATATAAATGAATTTTTATCAATATTATATTTAGCTACATAATGCTCAGTTATAACACAAACAAATTTACATATACAAATATTGTCAAGAAATGAAATGTCCATATAGATTAATTTAGTTACAATTATGAAAGAAGTTATTATAACTTACTATTTTGGGAGTTGATCTCATGAGCTAAGTAGAAATCTCGTTGGCAGACTGATCTTCTCATCTACCCACATTTATTCACTGTCATAGTTTACCCACATTGTACATATATAACATGCCTCCCCCACAAGCACAATCAATAATCCAATTAAACAATATTTATTTTCACGATAGTCACTAACACTTAAAGTCCATGTACTAATCCTAACATTCATTTAACAACTAGGCAAGCATGAGGCTAATCACTTTCTACCTCGGTATCTATCAGTTCGGATAACTCAATATCGCTACTGCTGTCTGCCAAATCCAACCTCTTTGAACTTGGCGATTCTGGTGACAAAACCGATCGAGGTCGTTTGTTATTTAAAGCAGGTGGGCTCTCATGGCTGTTCTGGTGAATAATTATGTCCTGTGGTCCCTACACTCCGATTATGTCAGCCCAATGCCGAGGGGATAGTATTGTGACTCTAACTGCTGTAGGTTCGGTGTTCACCACCCTCCCCGCAACTAAGCATTTGATTTATGTGTCTCATTAGAAACTTGTCATTCCCCTTGACCAGGTATCTACAAGTGCCGAGTCTTTTTTCTACGATTCCTTTCAACCAGCGAGTTCCTTTACAGTTTGACAACAAATATAATGCGCATCGGCAGTATTCGTTTGCGCAGAGAAGCGTAGACCAGTTTCCGATGGTAGTCGAACGTGTAAATAATCTATGGCGGCATTGGCGCACGGCCCGGCCGCCATGTTGGTACGAAATCGATCGACCAATAACAGCGCCAGAGTTTAGCGCGCGTAGAATTCTATTTTATCATTGGTGTATCGTAATTTCCCGCGCTACTAAAATTGGTCTACTGCGCAGGTACATCGTGGAGCATTATTTTTGTTGTCAAACTGTACAATAGTTTCTGATATAAACTTTACTGATATAATAGTCTATTACTTTGTCTCGATCCCCATATTGAAAAGAAAGTGGGTTTAAATTATCAAATTTTGTCCAGAAACGCCTGTTGTTAAGAAGCTCTGCCAGTGTTTTTTCATTGACACTGTTTGGTGAAGTACGCAACCCGTATAATATCGTTGCTAATTGTACCTCCCACAACCCTACCGTAAACTTCTTTAACTTGGATTGCTTGGCCATTCGTTGCTGGGTGATATGGCGCTGCTAACATTTGTCTTATGCCCACCGACTCCAAATATCTCCGAAATTCTTCTGATACAAAGCTTCTACCATTATCGCTTACTATAGTATCCGGAAGGCCTTGCTCTGCAAATGTTTCTCTGAGTACTCTAATGAATGTGTTACTACTCATATCTGATACGATTTTGATTTGACTTCTGCCCATTTCGAGAAAGCATCAATCAGTATGAGAAAAGTTTTTCTTGAAACGGCCCAGCATAATCAATATGTAATCTAGACCATGCTTTAACAGGTGTTATCCATTCATGAGAGACTTTGGGTGGCATATTCCGATTCTCTGCGCAAATGTTGCAATTTTTTATTGCATCTTGCATTTTTTATGGCTCTGCTATTGAAGCCTTGTGTGGTAGAAAACGATCATAAAAATGAACTTAAATTAAGTAGCCCTAAAATGCTTGGAGCTCTTTCACGTTTCGAGGCGCGGAGGTTCTCTTAATCGCACGAATTTTCTCTTCACACGGGTGAATACCAAATTTGTCGATGATAAAACCCAAAAATTGAACACTTTCAATTGCAAAACTACACTTTTTCCTTTTTAAACGTAATCCCGCTTCCTTTAGCTTCCAAAGTACCTTCTCGAGTCTCTTATTGTGTTCTACTGTTCCTCTACATGTGACTACAATATCGTCTAGTCTAGTAATACCGCCACACCCGGAATACCTGCCAGAAGTGATGACATTAACTTTTGAAATATTCCCAGGCAGGCCTTTTGGTGTATTAATTGTCAGCAATGCGGCTGTTTGTTCATCCACCGCGACCTGAGTATAAGCTCGCTCTGAATCAATTCTCGTAAACAGCATTCCGCCTTGCAATTCTGCAAACGCTTCATTCAGAGTAGGTATCGGTCTTTGAAACTGCATTCACCGTTGACCTGTAGTCACCACACAATCGCACACTGCCATCTTGTTTCAGTACGGGGACTATAGGCGTAGCCCATTCCGAATGTGAAGTTGCGTCCAGAACCCCCTCTGATTCTAATCTATCAATTTCTTGATGTATTCGATATTTCAACGCAAACCGTACAGGTCTACTTTTTAAAAACTTCGGTTTTGAACCTTCTTTAGGTGAAATACTCACCACAGAACCTGTATATTTACCTAATCTTTCTTTGAATATTTCTCCGTACTTCTGCACCATGTCCTTTAGCTGACTTTCTAGGTTAGATTTATCCAATTGTACAATACAAACGCCTTCGACCTGGATACCTAACTCCGTGAACCAATTTCGACCAATTGGCATTGTTAATTTTTTTTTTAGTATGTAATCGTAAAGTATAAATACTTTGCGATTGCAAATATTTTTGTAAAAGTACTTTTGACGTTTGTTTGACCTAACGACTCGATTTCTTGTCAGAATCAGGCATTAAATGTTTGCCACAAAAATGAAAAAATTAAGTTAAGGTACGGTAACTGTCAGGCTGTCAATGTCACATCTACATCATAACATTACATTCTTACATAGTCTATAAACGTTAGAAATAAAAGAAAATTCAAAGTATAAAACTGTGAAATACACAATATATATTTATGATTATGATAAATGTTTTGTGGGGTGCAACAATGATTCGAACAATAGCCCCCACAAATCGAAGAGAAGAAGAGAAAAGAGAAGATTTGCGGACGGAATGGTGTACGCAAGCTAATGCGGAATATTTACACGATGTTTTGCTGCGATGACCACTTTAATGTAAGTAGGAGTCGGGAAAGATGTACAGGGATCAAACGGTTTGTTCTGTGGTCAAACGAGAAAAGCAAAAACAGCACTGAAAACAATAACAACACCAATGGACGGAACGATTCGAACACATTGAACGTTAACTGACGTTGACATCACACACACATTCACAGATCTATGACGTTGCTGTATAGACAAAACAGTTTTTTTTTATTGCTGAACGAAGGCGATTGTGATCGTGCCAAACTTATAAAATTATCAAACAAAGCCACGTAATAGCATATTAGTTAATAGTTCATAAACAAAGCCACGTAATAGTATTTTATACAATCGTTGCATAATGAAGGCTCTTAAGTTAAAGTCGAGTACGCCGAGTGGCCTGAGTAAGGTACGAGATTTTAAGAGCTAATTATGTAACTATTGTATACATAGTTTTTCTACGAGTCATCATCGTCATCGTCTATCGAGGTACATACATAAACTTTTGTAAAGTACATTGGGTTAAGTTTGAAAATTGTACCTTCCACTTATGAATTAATAGTAGTTATCTCCTCTTAGTGCAGTCATTGAAGCGAAAAATACGGTCTTACCTCCGAATTTTTTAACTGTAAACCGATTTGCATGAAATTTTGGAATTAGGCTCATCTTACCCTTAACTTCAAAAGTGAAAATGATCTGAACTCCGCCTATTATTTTTAAGGGGTGTAAACAACCCCTTAATGGAAAAATTGACATTGAGCCAATTTATCGCTAGAAAACATGTCTAATAGTAAGTGGTGAAATTGTAAAGTATTTTCTAACATAAACCTCATATTAAAATCATTTTCAACCCCTTGAAAATCTTACAACCCTTGCAAACAACCCCTAAACTGAAAAAATCACAAAAAAATACTTTGGTATGACATAAAAAGATGTAAGTATAGAGTAAGTAATATTTTATATTCTCTATAATAATTATCAAATTTTTAACCCCCTTTCAACCCTTGAATACTACCCCTTGATAAAAAATTGTTAATTTTTTTTTTTATAAAATGAAAAGGATTTAAATATTATTCCACACTCGAAAATGATTATCATATTCTTAAGCTTTTCTACCCTTAAAACTACCCCTAAATTAAAACAGTAAATATATATGATTACATCACATGGCTTTTTCGTTGGCCCCTTCACTAAAATGTGTTATATATACATATAAGAACGTTGGTATGTATTCATGCCTACGTTTCCAAAATATATGAGCCATATTATGTTTATATATATATACACATTACAATAGTTGTGGGTCTCTATTATACTGCGTACTTTCACATTGCTCCAAATATTCACACTCCGAAATTTTCAGTTACTAAGTAGAAAAAAATATGATAAGTTTTTGGACCATAACTCCTTCAATTTTCATGCTATCACAATTTATAAAAAACCATTGTAAAGGTAATTAAAAGAGCTACAACATCCTTCATTGCAATATATAGTAAAAAACCTTTTTCTAAAACGGTGAAGGGTTAAAGGGCTTAAGAGAGGCTGTGATTGCGCTGCCACGCGCTCTTTAAACAATCTCCGTCAATTTTTGTTTGACAGAAAAAACAAAAAAACCAAATTGTTTGTCAGAAAAATACCTAAATTTTTAATCCGTACACTTTTATACGTATCTGTCGTCATTTTTGAGATATTATGAAAAAAAAGTGGGTTTTAAAAAAAAAAAAAATTTTGTTTTTTTTTAATCGTGACTTTTTTGAAAAATATGTGTCCTGAAGCAGCCAAACTGATACTATCTATCAAACTCTCCATAATAAAGTGAATTCTAGGCGGAATACGATTAATTTTAATTTTGGTGGAAATGGCACTTATGAAACCCATTGATTTAAAAGAAAAAACATTAGATGCTCCCCTTATTTGCAATACAGCTCACTTATTTTACGTGCAAAAGACTTTTAATAGTGCTCATTTTAAAGCTTATTTCAAGCACTACAAAACCCTTTTGTATTAGAATGTATAAAACGCATCTGCTCGCCGCTCCACACCACATCGATTAAATTTCAGACAAAATAAAAAACGGCTTTGATCTTTAATATCTAGCTTAATATTGCACTTAGAATACTTTATAAAAAACCAAATTGTTCATTGTTTTACCTGCTACAATTTTGTTCTTTATAAAATTTTCGATAAAACGTATAGTTTTGGAGATATTTGCACAAAACCGATGAAAAACGTGAAAAAATTGCGAATTTTCAATTGCCAATAACTTGAAAAGTATTGGATTTTTTGAAAAACTTTATAGATGATTTTTTGCTTAAAATTAGGCCTTCTATCGATATCCGAGGTTATTTTGAAAAAAAAAATCACCCCCGAGAAGGGGTGGCAACCACCCCCAGGGTGGTTGCGGAGTTCAAATCATTTTCACTTTTGAAGTTAAGGGTAAGATGAACCTAATTCCAAAATTGTATGCAATTCGGTTCACAGTAAAAAAATTCGGAGCAATAATGCTTCAATGACTGCACTATCTGGAGTAGCGGCGAAACTAATCTCGTCACTGTCACTCATGTTTAATTCGAATTAGGGATTATTTATTTAAAACCATCGATTTCGCGTCAAATAACAAACAAAACTTTTAAATTTTCGTAGCAACAAAAAATAACTAATGAGACGTCGTTAAAATACTGTTTCTGATTGGCCAATTACTTCAATTACTAACCAATCACGTAACAGAAGAAAAAAGTTAGTGTGTTCAAATGGAAGCACATTTGCCAGATATTTCCAACTTTACATTGGGTGCGTTCCACTAAGCGCTCACGACGCACAATCGAAGTAACTAAGTTCTAATTTTGAAATTATTTTAGTCGTCTAGAGCATTGTATAATAATCATTATAGTTGTGTCCGAAGTGCCAGACTATCCAAGATTAAAAAGTATGTGATTGCAATTTTGTCTATAAACACATAATTGACAGATTAAAATCAACTGTTAGTTTTTATTAAATTAGTTGCTTGAAATAGTCCATTTTATCAAATAAAGGTGTTAAAAGCAGAGCTTAAAAAAATGAACAATCCAATTAAACTAGGGCCATCACCCTTAGCCACAAACACTGGTAATTTTTTTCCATACCCTTATATTGCACCATTACCGTGGCTTTTCCTAATAAGGACAACTTATTGTCAGTGCAAGTCTTGAATGCAACATTGACACCTTCCGACTCAGGTATCAGGCTATCTCAAATGATCCTAGCAGTCCGTTCACCTATTAAGGTAAAAGCCCAACCAGAGTCCACCTCCATATCTATTGGCACACTGTTTAGCTTAACTTTAACTAAATAGGCTGGGGCGGTTGTGTCCTTATTGTATCCTATTGTTTCATATTGTATACTATTTTGGGAGTTGAGCTCATGAGCTAAGTAGAAATCTCGTTGGCAGACTGATCTTCTCATCTACCCACATTTATTCACTCACTTCAGTTTACCCACATTGTACATAATAATGTATAACAGAAGTAAAGAAATTATTTATTTGCACGATTTGTTGCAGGTCTTAAAAATATTATGTCAGGGCAAGCATATTCAACCTGCAAGCAAGTCTGCAAATTATAGAACAAAATCCGAATACATGCTAAATTGAAAAAAAAACCATTAATTATTATTGCGTAAAATACTCATTAATACTATAATAACATTGGTGTTCAAGCTTCGATCAACAAAAGCCATTTAGTTTGCTTATTTTAAAAAAAATACTTATTTTCTAATTTAATTTTGTCAGGTAAGTTGTTAAACCAATAGGCGTATACAATACATAACAATTTTTCTTTAATATATATAAAATAAGTATGGTAAGGAGATTGGTGCAACAGGTTCCTGTACTGAGCCCTTGTATGACGTGCGGTAGTCTCATTACGAAAAGCGAAATAGCTAGGCTGACTCTTAACCAGTAGGCATGCGTCCATTATAATAAAGATATGGGAGTGGGAGCAAACCAAATTTTCCAAACTAGGGCCTACAACTGTCATCAAACCTAGCATTGTCCAAGGCACGGACACACTTCTTTTGTAGTCTGATGGCCCGCTATGTCAACGGAATTTCCCCACAGCAATGATCCGTAGGTGAGCATAGAGGAGACGTAACCATGAGACGCCGTGAGAGCCGCTTCAGTTGACACTGTCTGCCGCAGCCGTTTCAAGGCAAAAACAAACCAATCCAGTTTTTTTACAGATGAGGTCAATATGATGTTTCCAATTCAATTTTTTGTCAATGGCAAATCCTGAAAACGTATATTGTAAAAAAACCAAGTCTCGCAACTCAGTTCTTCTACCGTAAAAAGTTGTGAGATCCATGTAATACCAAGTCGGTTAATTTATTCAGTCCCTACTACTTATAAAGAGACCTCCTGTCTTAAGTTATTACGTAATTAGCTAACCTAACAACATATAATGCCCATATCAAAATTAAAAATCGTTCATGTTAAAAATAAATAAATTGACTTGGCATTCGCATTAAACCATCAATTTAATATATAAAACACAATTTGTCTCACAAGTAATACAGATTATATTAAATTGATGGGTTAGTGCGAATGCCAAGTCAATTTATTTATTTTTAACATAAACGAGTTTTAATTTTGATATGGGCATTATACATATGTTGTTAGGTTAGCTAATTACGTAATAACTTAAGACAGGAGGTCTCTTTATAAGTATTAGGGACTGAATAAATTAACCGACTTGGTATTACATGGATCTCACAACTTTTTACGGTAGAAGAACTGAGTTGCGAGACTTGGTTTTTTTACAAGTTTTGTTTTTGATGTGATCTCATTTCTTTTTGTAGATAGTACTATTTTTTTCCTTTCCGGTACCTATCTACTCCTATTATTCCATTATATAAGTTTCTATCAAAAATTTCATTTTTAATACTAGCTTTTTTTGCTGACTGTACTTTTTGCTAACTGTACTCGCATTGTCATCCGTCCTACATATATGTACCAAATTTCAAGTCAATCGGACCAACCGTTGAAGAGTTCCCTCCTGCGGAGACGATCCTGGCTGGATCATCAGAACTCTACTACCAGATTATTATATTGTCATTTGACTTACACAAGTATGCAAAATTTCAGCTCAATCGGTTGAAGATATCTGCTCCAAAATTGAGTCGCAAGATTCCACCCGGACAAACATACTTACATAATGTATACATAGCTACGCACACTTATACATACACTCATACATACATACATACATTGCAAGTTAAATAAAAGCTTGTATTATACATAACTAGCTTCTGCCCGCGACTTCGTCTGCGTAGAATTATACATAAAAACATTCCTCTTGAATCACTTTATCTATTAAAAAAATCCGCATCAAAATCCGTTGTGTAGTTTTGAAGATATAAGCGTACATAGGGACATAGGGACAGAGAAAGCGACTTTGTTTTATACTATGTAGTGATTACAGGTACACTGATTCATTCGCTGCAATGTAACTTTGTAGTCCTATATATTTCCTGTACGTTTATATGGGATTACAAAGTTATTTATGCAGTTGGTGTATCTAGAAAACTGGACCGAAATTGCGAAATGTTTTAGTTTTTTATTGATTTATACATTAAACACTAATTGCATTCTAAATTTGAAGTTTCTATGTCTGCTAGAAGTACCTTAACATTTTGATGATCGTTAAGTCAGTGAGTGAGTGACAAAATTAAGAAACTGACTAGTTATAATTCTTAAACTACTGGTTCATTTTGAATGAAATTTGAAATATACAGTGTTTATACAATGCCTGCTTGGTTATAGAAAATACATACTTCTAGTTTTATCCACAACGAAGTTAAAGGGGGGTCGAAAATGGCCTGAACTGCTTCGAGAAAAGGATGGTACGGCCGTGCCGCTTTTTTTTCTCGACTTGGCGGGGGCACTACCGTGCCCCCAGATATGTGTCAACTAATTCTACATTTGAATCATCATAACTAATATGCTGGGGGAGTGTGTTAGCATGATAAGAAGTAATTGCATAGCTTTGGTTTGCTCTATGTTAATTTTCGAGTTATTATCTACTCTTCAGCCAATCAACAGTATCTGATATAGCTTTATTAGCATTTAGCTCTAGTTCGTTTTTTGTTGTCTTCCCCTGTTATTAAAAGGGTCGTATTGTCGGCAAACAAAGTTCAATTTTGTTTAACATGAGTAGGGAAATCATTAATGGCAAATAAAATAATATAATAATATATAATAGTGTAATAAAAGTAATAATAATAAACTTTGACGATTTGTGCTTCCTAATATTTTTATCTCATTGACGTTCCTAATTCACTGAAAAGCCGCTGCTCTTATATTTATGACGAATTTATTGAAATTTAATGTTGCTCCGAAATATTTGAGGACCTCGCCCGCTACCTGCAGGGAAAGGTGAGGGCAAACCTCATTGGACGGGGGCGAAAGTTCACCGTCGGAGCGGTGCGACCTACGGGTTGCGATCGCGGAGCGGCGTGACTTCGGTCACTGCCGGTCAACACGTAACCCGGCCCGTGGGGTCGGAACGTGGGCCGCTTGTCTTTTTCAAGACAGGGGGCCGCGAGGAGTAAACCTCTATAAAAAATCCAGAGGGTCGCACCCGCGGGTGCTTTTGGTGACGGACGCGATCATGCCTTCGGTACCGCTCTGCTTTCAGAGTAGTACATGAGGGTGTGAGAGCTGACGTGAGGGTCGGCAGGTATAAGCCTGCCGTCGGAGCGGTGCGCCCCGTAAGGGACGGGATCGCGGAGCGGCGTGGCTTCGGCCACTGTCGGTCAACACGTAACCCGGCCCGTGGGGTCGGAACGTGGGCCGCTGTCTTTTTCAAGACAGGGGCCACGAGGAGACAACCTCTATAAAAATCCAAGCGGCACCAGCGGGGGAGGGCGGGACTTCCCAAACCTGCATTGCACAGGTGCCGCGAAGAGGGAACCTCATCCCGGGGTGGTCGTGGGGCGTCGCCGTGACACCGAGTGCTCCCGTAACGCCTCACATATACGACTGAATAGGGAATCCGTGTGGTTTTTAGTGGGTATGCCTGCCGTCGCGGGAAAGCCCCACATACCCCCGGTAAACCCGTACCGAGCGGATGCATAAGGCGCATTTTCCACACCATAAAAAAAGGACCTCGCCCGCTGCGATATATTTAAAGGCGACTGTACTTTTCAGGATTGTTATATTATTTTGGACATTGGTCAAAATTAAAATAACTTAATAGACATGTAGAGGTAGAGTCTTTGTTCACAGGTAGAGGGACACCCTGTATGATTACAAGAGATTTAACTGGTTGAACATTTTTTTGCAGAAATAACAGTGAGATCACGAGTACATGACATACAGGAAGACTGGAAACCGACATTTTTATCAAATGAAGAATTCACTTATCTGGTCCTGGAAGCGTTGGAAGGTTTTGTTATGGTCTTCTCTGCTACAGGACGCATTTACTATGTTTCGGAGAGTATCACTTCATTGCTGGGTCACAATGTGGTAATATATCTCAATACGATATTATTTGTGGCTTATTTTGTAATTTTTACTAATGTTATTTCATCATTAACATGTTATTATAATTGGTTGAAATAAATTACAGCCAGTAATTTAATTTTTTTGGTGTTTAGAAAATTAATGTTTATGGAAAATAATTTTTAAGGGCTTTGATTAGATTTCCAATTAGATGAGTTAGGATAGATCAGAGTTGCATTAAGGCGAAAAGCGTCTAGACTGTGCAGAATAAGAGCTCCGCAAGGGGAAGCTGCGTTGATCCAATCTATGGATAAGAATATAACCACAATAACACAATACAACTGTTTATATTCAATTCGTCCCTGATAATAAAATTGATAAATGTATAAATTTTTAACATTTCCATAATAAGTATTATTTCTATTTTTTTTCCTTTTAGGTGGATGTGGTGAATAGAAGCATCTTTGATCTAGCTTATGAGGAGGATCGCCCCAACCTCTACAGTTTGCTTCAAGGATCGGGATCATCTGTAGAATCAATTGAAAGAGTAGGGCATGGTAAGAACCATTTCATTTGTTCGTCTAAACTGGCCCGCACTTGTCTCAGTTAAGTAATGGCGTGGAAATGTCAACCATTTCAGCGCTGTTTGTGTATGCACTTCTTATGAAGTCTCAAAGTTTTGCAAATTTATTGCTGCATATGCTAATTGTTTTTTGAGAAAGATTTGCTCTTGCATCTTTGGAAGGAAACGTTTCAAAGTTTTTTTTCACCAGGTGAATTATTTTTTATTTAACTTTGTCTTTAATTGTTCCTCATTAAGCGTGCTTAAGGTCAGATTTTATTTGAAGCAATTGCGAATGTGATATATCTAGTTACTACTTTACTTTACTATATACCACTTTAGTGAAACAAGATTGTTTGGTTCATAATGGCAATAAAGGTAAAGTAAGCTGCTCCGTTGCGAGTTGTGTAATTCTACCAGAAGAAAATCAAACAATGGAGTCCAAGTTGACGAAGACGTAAAAATGCCCGAGCTTGGCGAAAGTTATTTTTAATTTTAGTATTTTTTATCAAGTTTTTAAACAAAGCAGTTTACGTAGGGAGGTTTAAAGGTTTTCTTTTGGGCCCAGTTCTTGAAATATAATAGCTGTCTAAAATCGTAATTCATTTTCTGTATTATAATTTTAATTTGTGGTTTGAATTTAATACTGATTGTATAATCATTTTGACATGCTCTAGCTCCTATGATAGTATTTGTTGTGCTGTTACAAAGGTTGAGTGACCCTTATGAATATTTGTTTTTCAGATAATGAAATAAGATTTCAATGTCACTTGCGTCGTGGCACGTTGGACTTCAGAGACACCACCACTTACGAGCTAATCGATTTCAGTGGACATTTTCGTAAGTACAAGCAAATTAAACAAAAACCTGTCCTATTTAATGAACACATTTGAATGTATAACAATCACTTTTAATGTGTTTCAGGTACAAATACGGAAGAAATCGACAGCGAGGGTCTGACGTTTCGCCCCAAGCACGAATCTAGGTAAACATCGCCGTATACATTTTTAATGATCTGTACGGTAGTCGCCTATTTACTACTGAATACGCAACATACTGAGTACATAAACACAAGCTATTGAATCGGGTATAATCTTATTTGAGTTTCATTCAATCAAAGTCAATTTCAAAAACATGACCGTGCCGTATTTTTTGTTTGACAAAATTACACTTTTCACTATCAATTAAGACGTTTTTAAACTCAGTGAAAATGACGTCGAGAAAAATTCCTATGATTCGCATATACATAGCCGATGCTCTCAAGCTCGTTTATCCAACACTACTTATGCTTGTCGACGAATCGAGCCTTTAATCTCTATGGGCAAGGCACGGAGTTAAGTTAATTCGGATCTATTCTGCATGTGACGATAGGTGTAATAAATTCAATTTGTCAATAGGATTGCAGGAAATTTTGATTCATTTGTTTGTCACTGATATTATTTTACAACTAGGTAGGTATTATAAATGATTACGAGGTTTTTTGTACATTTTTGATTCAAGTAAAAATTTGAGGAGCAAAAGCAGCTTCAGAAGTCGTCAAAATTGCTTTACTTATCATTGAATGACAATATTGACAATCAACGTCAAGATTAAATGAAAGTAATTCTTTGCTTTCATGCTAATGTAAGCAGGGTGATTGCATGCCAACGGTACATCACCATAATATACGCTATTTCGAGCTCTTGCCAATAGTTATAACCATTTAAGCCTTTCCTACGTTAATTAAGTTTACGTGGTGTATAGGGTGCTGTTCGTGTGCACCGGGCGGTTGTACACGCCGCAACTGATCCGCGACGTATCGTTGGCGGATTCGAGTCGCAGCGAGTTCACGTCTCGCCACAGTCTAGAGTGGAAGTTTCTTTTCCTGGACCACCGCGCGCCGCCCATCATCGGCTACTTGCCTTTCGAGGTGCTGGGCACTTCGGGATACGATTACTACCACTTTGATGATCTCGAAAAAGTCGTCAATTGCCATGAGGAGTGTAAGTGTTCTAACGATTTCTTTAAAGCAGGTTAAAAATAAAAACTCCAATGCCTGATTTTAGCCCAGTTCATTTCAGTGGGTCCTTCATAATCAAATGTTGATAATGCATGGTCCTCTTCTTGAGTGACAATTCGTGCTGCAGTAACCGGTTCGATTAAAAGCATCATCTGAATGGGAATTGAGTTGTCTTAATCTAGTCTGTCTTTTAAAGAAAAATACGGAAAAAAATAAAAATGCGAAGTAGGCAACCGATCGCTGTCGATTTGGTTTGGTCCAGACACTGCTAAGATGTAATTTGGTAAAGGGGAAGCCACAATGGCTATCATGCCGACTCCAGTAAAAGTGATTCGTGGTTGAAGTAAAAAACAAGTTCAATGTAATTATTTCGGTAACAAAGTAATAACTTATGCATATATACTGTATTTAGTTGAGTTTTATTTACAGTGATGGAAAAAGGGGAACTAACGTCATGCTACTATAGGTTTTTAACTAAAGGCCAGCAGTGGATATGGCTGCAAACACGCTATTACATTACATACCACCAGTGGAATTCTAAACCGGAATTCGTAGTGTGCACACACCGAGTAGTTAAGTATGTCTATGCGAAATCTTATTTCTATTAACTTTTTAATAAGCGTAAGTGTTGAATATTATAAATAAAAAAATATTATTTTGTAGTTACTCGGATGTATCGAAAAGCGGTAAACAAGAGACCATTGACACGGATATAGAGGGCGAGGAAGCGCCGACCCAGCCCTCTGCCTCTGTCAAAGACCCCACCGAGGAATCTATGTCGGCCATGTCGCCGTCGTACATGTCTGATGCTAGCGAAGCTTTTGCCATGTCGTATCAATCTATGCCGCAGGTAAATACAGTTATAAATAAATACACTTTATCAAACTTTCGCGATTTTTATACAATATTAAGTGCTTATATATACAGGGCTTAACTGGACTAAGATCTGTTTCAATAAAAAAGGTATGGCTGACAGATTCATAAAATGTAACTGTTAGCGTTCACGAAAGTTTTCTCAGCAAAATAAATACAAAATTGAATTCAAAAAAGAATAACGTCGATGCTTTTTGCGTTTACATAATTTTCACGTACAATTTTTCAATATGTCATTATTTACGGGACTTTAAAATAGCGATCTGAATATTTATATGGATATGACTGGTAAAATTTATTATTTTTTCTACACACAAAAATAATGTAACTTATCGGAAGAAAAAGTAAAAACCTTTTGAAAAAACCGTTTGTTAATTTTTGAAATAGTTTTTTTAAGTTCTTAAATATTAAAAAAAAAAATATTACGGCTCAAAGAAATGAAAAATGAAAATAATTCGCTTCAACAAATTGCACTAGTCATATCCAGCTCAATATTGAGATCGCTTCTTCACATCCGCTCTCTAGTCATTAAAACTAGAGAGGTGACTTTGTATAATTAGGTAATCGGTTAAAATCGCGTATAATCTAAAATCCAAAGACAACCTACAAAAATATAAAGTGAGTATTTTACATTCTTTCACACTCGCTACACAATACACATCGATTTTATTGGTAATAAATAGGTTCCTTAGAACTTCAATTATATAATTAAACTAATTAAAATTTTATACAACCTATTTGGTTGAAAAAACACAACTTGTCAAGAAGCGTAAAATAGAAATTATAATTATTACATCTTAGGACTGACATATTATTGGCTAAGTAAAATTTTTTGAAGTTGCAAATTTTTTTTTTCGATAATTGTGAGATTTAATGGCTGATAAGCTTCGAGTCTAGAAGTTTAGAATAAAAAAACTACGTAATTATATCGAAATAGCATTATTTTTATAAATTTATATGTAGTCGATATTTTGATGGAATCGATTGTTAGTACTAAAATATAATCGATATGCCGGGTGTCACAATAAAGCCTCACCTCTGGAGTTGTCAATGTAAATGTCACAGCCATACTTGCCTTATTGAAGGCATGTTTCTTTTCTTAAACCGTGACACTGACATTGAACCTGACTCAGATTAACGGTTGTTTGGAAACTGAATCATGTCCCGTCAGCTTCTCATGGCTTTAACGGCGAGCCACGGCGAGGAGCAGCCGGCGGCTTACAGAGAGAATACGCGTTCTCGCTTGCGTTTTTTTTTTTGCTCTTTATAAACCATCAACCAACACAGCAATCGAAATTTAATTTATAAACATGATCCACTACCGCCGATTTCCCGCCAAGGAGGTGATTCGGAATCATCAGATCTTTTTTTTCGGTAGCCGGTGGCGACGACTAGCACGCTATGCACCATGCCAGTGTCCGCGCCTACGCCGTCTGTCTCATGGTCCCGGACGTGCGGCGGCCGGTACACGCCGGGTTCAGACTCGGCTCCGTTCCGGTACGCGCCGTGTTCGGACATCGCATCGGTCCGGTACGCTCCCGGATCAGATACCGCCTCCCTGTCCAGCGAGTCGCGATCCTCGCAGAGGACTAACTCGCAGATGGGTAGCTCGCGTGAGGTGCGTACATCGACCACTACCAAAATTGTAATAGTCAATTGCTTAAAAAAATTGATCTAATTTAACCTTTTCGACGCCAACGACACATATCAGCTCCGCAGGTTCAACGCCAACAACCTATATATACGTCCATTACTCAATGCAAAAGCAACCTTCGTTTGAGGTTCAATTTAAGGCATCGCAATAAAGAAATCTGACGTATGGGTGACGTTTCTTGTATTTGACGTGGCGGCGAAAAGGTTAAGTAGAGAAATGTATTTAATACCCACACCGACAAATGTGTATGCTGCCGAGAATCCATGCGGTGGAGAAATATCTGCTCAACGGTGGTACCTAAACTACACAGCAAATCGCCTACCGATGATGCGGTTGATGCTGTCGGTGTGGACATTATTTGCGTTGAGTCATCGCTATCATTTCTTTATAAAAGGATAAAATACAATGGCTGATGTCGGTGCTGTCGACGGCAGTCTGCCCTATTGTTTAAGTCTAATACGAGAACAACTAAAAAAAACATCCCTATTACCCATATTATTTTTAGTTTGTGACATTTAAACTCGTCACAAAATAAAAGGCCCGTTTTGACATTTTCTTCGCGACGTAACTAGTGATGTAACCATACGACTCGGTTCTCGATACACACGATAAATCGATTCAAGTTTGCATGAGTATTTGATCGATTTGAATATACCTGTGTATTGTAGAGAGATTGGATTAAAGTTCTGATTAGAAAATTCAACTTAAACTGATATTGTAGGTATTTTGAAATGATACAATTTTA
The DNA here is from genome assembly GCA_949127965.1 of Pandemis corylana. Lineage (NCBI taxonomy): Eukaryota > Metazoa > Arthropoda > Insecta > Lepidoptera > Tortricidae > Pandemis > Pandemis corylana. The sequence goes on from OX421850.1 coordinate 25,496,676, forward strand.
TTAATTTATATTCTACGTTTCACTATAAATTTGATATAAGTACACTTTGACGATTTCTATATTTTTTTAAACCCCAACGCAAAAAAGGGGTGTTATAAGTTTGACGTCGATCTCTCTCTCTCTCTCTCTCTCTCTCTCGTGTGCGGTTTTTTCATTGAAAAGCCAGTTTCCTTGCGGTGGTTCTTAGGTTCTTAGGTATGTCTAACTAAAATATGTGAATAGTGAAGTATTTTTTTAATGAGTAAATTAAACTAATGTTGGGTACATAGCTATAGTTATATGCTGTCAATGAATGAGTTGTAAGGAATTGGAGGGTCAGTTGCATTAAACGTGCTTACCGCGCACGCCGTTATTCATTTATAACAACTAACTAATATAATCATGAAAATCATTTGCCTTTAGTTCACCACGAATTAATATTATGAATGTAAAATAAAAAAAATACTACCACATCATTCATTGATATGGACCTTCGCCATCAGGAATCACTTTTATTAAGCGGTGCAGCCTTACTTGACATCCATTGCTCATCATCAAACAAATGTTATTAATTTGCTAGTTTTTTCTAGAAGCGTATGGTACACTCTTACGGCTTTCACGGAGTCGGTCATGGTAGCATGATGACGTTCCAGCTGCCAAAGAGTGAGCCGGCTCTGGTGCCGCAACGGGCGATCGGCGCGCAGTACCTCGAGCCGGTGCCCTACGTCGGGGCCATGACCGCAGTCAACGCCGTGCGGGCAGTTGGAACCCTGGGCGCCGTGGGTACCATCGCTAACCTGGGCGCTGTGGGCAGTGTCGCTCCACTGGGCGTGGGCACCGTCGCTCCCCTGGGCGCCGTAAGCACGGTTGGCGGCTTAAGTTCCCTCACCATACCCACGTTGCCGGTCATCGTAACTCCTGACCAGGCTCAGACGCAGGTGAGGGCAATTTTACATGTTCAACTAAATTTTTTGTTGCATCAAGCACACTCTGTAACTTTGTGAAGATTTTCAGAAGACGATGTTCCAAATTGATGATTTTTTTTAACCGAACGGATACATCCTGTAATTTACTACAATAATAGGTCAAGTTTAATGCTTGATTGTGGAACATAGGAGAAAATGAGGCGATTCCTCAATTATATGGAATTGCCCTGCTCATTGTGACTTTTCTGTAATAACTGACAGTTTAATTTGGTACAGCGAACTGATGATGACGATAAGGTTAGATTACTAAACTTCTATAACAACCATGGAGTTGGTCCATGTGGCATGCCGTGTGAAAATAGGTGAAGCCAAATGCGGGTAAAGGTTATTGCATTCACTAGCGCGGCCCCATCTAGCCTTATCAAATCGCTGACAATCAGGGGTCAACCGAACGTAAACCACATATCGGAGGCGACTCAGCACCTCCGAGACTCTAGCTATACTAGGGAGGTCCTGCGGAGGTTGTTGTCTGAGAATGACCGACCGGCGGTCCTCGCGGTAATTGCGAATTATCATCGCGTCGCTTGTTGTTCACTAACTTATGCCGAGACGAAGCGATGCCGCTATGTTGCCGATTTTAGTGTGCGTGTTAAAGTTATAAAACAAAGAACACGGACCGGCTAGAATTAAGGAGGTGCCGATCCTATGTCGAATTAATAATTGTGCTATAACCTTTATTCGTTATCCTGCATGGCTGAGCAGTAGTGATAGACCCCACCTCTTTTGATGTGATACAGCTAAAATATCGATGTAAATATATATATATTTTTATACGAAACTAGCTTCAGCCCGCGACTTCGTCCGCGTAGAATTAGCGATTGACATGTTTATCGCTGCCCCGCGGGAACTGTGCAATTTTCCGGGATAAAAAGTAGCTTATAACCTAGCTTAGCTTATAGTAGCTTTATAGGCGATGAGACTAGCAACCCATCACTATTTTGATTCCCCTTTCTACCTAGATACGCCCACAATCATGCTAAACGTGGCCTTAAGGTCTTGTTACCTTAGGCTCTGTCTACCCCGTAAGGGATAAAGACGTGATTTGTGTGTGTGTTATAACCTAGCCGGTGATTTTTCAACAAATTAGAAAAGTTTGCATCAAAATCCGTTCAATGTATCTTGTCTTTCACTAATAGAAAGCTACACTGTTTTTGATTGACATAGACTACTTTTATACCGTGAAAGTGTAAAGTTCCCGCAGGATAGAAATAACTGTTTTGACCTATTTTAAAAATTCTTAAATGTCAATCAGAATCAGTGTAGCTTTCTATTAGTGAAATAATTTTAAAAAACAGCCCCGAAGTTGAATGCACTTATTTCTGTCCCGCGGGAGTTTCGCATTTTCTCGGAGAACATGTTTTAGTGTTACAGTCATCTACAGATGTGCCAAATTTGAAGAGTCTAGTAATTACAGTTACTAGTAATTACGGTTACTAAGAAACATATAAATCTCATTTATTCCCTTACCCTGGGGATATTTCCAAAAATCCCTTCTTAGTGCTCCTCTAGGATACTCAAGATATACGTCTGCCATATTTCAATTTCCTAGGTCCAGTGGTTTAGGCTGTGCGTTGTCTGTCAGTCAGTCACGGTGCTGTTTTATAGGTATAGATGACCCCAGCTTCTTCAGTTAGAGTAACGCGGCTTTTTGATACGGTCACGTTTTGTTTACATAATACCTCTAGGTTTGGCTTCGTAAATTGGAAACAAAAAACAGAATTTAATTTTATTAAAAAGTTATACAAACCCTCTAACGTTTAGGTCTGGAAAAGATGTTAAAAATTATTATAGACCGGCGTCACCTTGTTCGAAAATCTCGTCACACAATTTGTTTTCGTCTTCTCCCGAATGCGAAGGTATACAACGCGTTTGAATCGTCGTTGTATATCTTCGCCTGTGTCTAATCCTGTATGATGCGAGCTAGTGGCCGTGGCAGGAGCAGTTGCAGCAGAAACACGAAGAGTTGCAGCAAATGATCGTTCGGCAGCAGGAGGAACTGCGCATCGTCAAGGAACAGCTGCTGCTCGCCCGACTCGGCATACTGCCGCCCTTGCCCACCGTAAGTGTCCTAATCAATTTGACATGCCTCAAGAAATTCATTTAAAGATATACCTTTGCTTGGTGTAGCCCGTATCTCCCAGTACACCCCTGATTTGGACATTTTCAATTAAACATTCTTAATTTTTCTTAATAAGAATCACCAGGTGCTTATTAGTAAACAAAATGTCCTTATTTTTTTGGCTATATGCACATACAAATTTTTGCGGAAAATGAAGGACAAGTGTTTTAAGGGTTTTAATCTAAACGCTGTGTTTTAAGGGAATACAAAATACGTAATGATTAACCTCTACGCTACGATACGCTCAACGATTTGGACAATTGCATCCAGGTGGATCGCTCTCTCATTGGCTGGCAATCCACTAGGTAGTGCATTTATAGCTAAAATTATAATCATGCCTCACAGGTGTCACAATCGTACATGCCCGAAGATATCCAGCACATGAATCGGTCGCAAGCGGAGATCATGTACGAAGAGCAAGCGGGGCGGTCGCTAATCGCCAACTATCCTCCACAGCAGCCGCCTCACCACCCGCACTTGCCGCAGTGACAGATGTTACCGGACGAAACTGAGCCTAACCCTCCGTCTAAATAGTGCAGTAGCGCACGACCAGCGGACAGATTCGCTCTGAAGTCGCTGTCAGATCAAGACGGCTGAAATCTGTATTAGCTGCGGTCAACTACGGAAACTATTTGAGTATATAGATGACTTGTAAGAGGTACTAAACGGTCTGTATCTTGTCGACATCTTCGCCTGTTTCGGCTGCTTTGCAATGTGAAATGCTATAGCGTGTAATATTTTTAACGACTCGGCAGGCGATACAAGTTCATGGTCGAAATGTCGTCATTATTGTACACGGACGAGCTATTTCAAAAATGTGTTTCGGTACCGAAGAATAGCCGAAGCGATTTTTTTGTTCCTACAGCGTGTGTGCCAATACCAATGAAACATAATGTGATAGTTTCTTTATTTTTATACTTGATTCGTAATTCTTTCTATATGAAATGTTATATTTTTAGCACAGTAAGACAGTTTAATAACTTAATGACATACAGTGGTCTTACCACAAAAACTTAAACACGTCTCATATAAATGTTGTATGCCAGTTTTCTCTTAAGTTTTTGTGGTAATGCGGATTATAGTTTATGTCAAATTTATTTATGAACGATTACATAGGTATCTCATATTTTTTTACTAAACTTTAGTAGTTTGCATAGCGAACCTTGTATTTTTGTTTAATTTAGAGGTGTTTCGGGGAAGTTTGTGCAATTTTATATGCCATAAAACCATTTTTTACTGTTTTATGGTTAACAAAATGTAAAATTTTTTATACTGCGAATGTTTTATTATGACGATCAGGGATTTGGGTAACAATTTTAAGTAGCAATATTTATAATGAAGAAAGAAAAGAATTTATTCATTTTAATCAATAATTCAAAACACTTACTATAAAACAGTAAAAATCAGCAGTCACTGACAGTTGTGAGTCGCATTGGTGAAACGGGCCAGGATATTTGATTGCAGTCGTGTTTGATTGTCAATATCCCTATTAAGTTGCACTGTCTTGTGTAAGGCCGCTTCAAGTGTCGAAATTAATGGCCATGATTACTACTCTATTGTTTATTTTCTCAATGTTTGGAACAGTATAATAGAGTAAGACGTCTTTTCTATTTATACTTATTGGTTGTCGCCGACTAGTCGGAGAGTAGAGATTAAAGGAAGTCGAGGTTGTAAAGAATAAAATAATACAAAAAGAATAGATATATAGAATTTGTCCCAGTTAGTATTGCTCTTAAATTTTATTACCCCTTTAACCGCCGTGGTCTTAAATATAAGACAATATGTCATATATTTTTTGACACGCTGCGATACTGGCATGTGCGGTATTAATCTTTTCGGCGGCTAAAAGGTTAAAAACTACTGGCCTGTGACTTCGGATAGGAAGCACAGGAAGGCAGGGCAGGGTATTCAGGTAGCCTCGGAGAAAAAAAACATTAAAACAAGTAAAATAGTACATTAGTGAAGAGACCAGTATGGCACTTAATGGTTCAAGCTTGTAAAGTGCTTTTCTCAAACATGAAACAAAAAAGTAAAAAGACAAAATGTAATTTATTATATGAATATGTAATATGTAATTAATTTCCCTATTATACCTAATAGTGTAACAAGCTTCATGTTTGGGTCATCAAAAAGGTTGAACAATAAATGTATTATTTTTATAAATGTTATAAAAACCTTTGAATATGACTTTATAAGGACTTCTATTGTTTCGGAACATAAAAATATAAATAGATAAGTTACAAATTCATTCTATTCAACAAATATTAATCCAACCTTAAGAGCAGCGGCGTTCGTGCAACGAGGTTGCATACTTTCATAAAAAAATTACCTTGTACAGCGATGAAATGTTTTGTTTAGTACGAATATCGGCTATCGGGGATGTCGCTGTATCGGGCAGTCCCAATACGAATCGCGGTATCGAAATGTTCCCGAGAAAACAATATAAGGGCTGTTAAATAAATATAATAGGCCATTCAACGAAAATTCGTCGTTTGATTCTGATTTAGGGTGCTGCTCAACAAACTTTTTGAGAATATTTCGTTGTCATGCAATTATTATTTCACTATTATAATTAACTAGCTTCTGCCCGCGACTTCGTCTGCGTAGAATTATACATAAAAACCTTCCTCTTGAATCACTATCTATTAAAAAAAACCGCATCAAAATCCGTTGTGTGGTTTTGAAGATATAAGCATACATAGGGATATAGGGACAGAGAAAGCGACTTTGTTTTATACTATGTAGTGATTATGTACAATACATTACATAGGTACAATTAATTACATTAAGCTTGAACCATTAAGTGTCATAGTGGTCTATTACAGTACCTGGTATAGTGCCAGCCCTTTTTAATACTACAAGTAGATCGCAGAAGTAATGTTTAATGATATGTTTTAGCAGCGGTTATTTTATACAAATCAAAAGTACGGTTCACGCCTTGCCAAAAAGTCGAGGCAAAACAGAAAGAAAACAAAAGCTAATAGAGAATTTAGAATTCTCTATTTTTAAGCGGCCAGTGCGCGTCTGGCACGACGTGGAGGTTTACCATGTAACAGTTTTTATAGTAAGAGAATTGGAAATAGCTGAATTTTACCTAACTGTAAATATGTTTTACTTCTACAATTTTGTACTCAATGTATGCCAACGGGACCTACTTACCAACGCTTCGCTGTCTGTCGGTCCGTCTATCTGGGCTGTACCTTTCAAACAGCAAAAGGAAGATACTTGAAATTTTCACAGAGTGTAAAGCCTCTATGACAACAAATAATAATTGAAATAAAATCTATATAAGTAAAAATGAATTGCTGTTCGTTAGTCTCGCTAAAACTCGAGAACGGCTGAACTGATTTGTCTAATTTTAGTCTTGAAATATTCGTGGAAGCCCAGGGAAGGTTTAGACGATAAGAAAATATTGAAATTTAGAAGAAAAAAAAGGGAGCGAAGCCGCGGGCAACAGCTAGTTAAAAATAAATGTAAATCCCAACACAACAGACGTGTTTATTCCGCGTTTTTAACGCAGTATTTGCTTAAACATTAACAAGTGTACCTATAAAGTTTACTCTTAAGTAAAACAACAAAAATAAATAAATGTGTAGGTAGTTTTTAATGCTGTATGGTGGTATGTTATGGAACCCTTCGCGAGCCCGACTTGCGCTTGGAGACCATTTCTACTTCTTTGACAATACGTTCGATATTAAGTTTTTAATGCTGTATGGTGGTATGTTATGGAACCCTTCGCGAGCCCGACTTGCGCTTGGAGACCATTTCTACTTCTTTGACAATACGTTCGATATTAAGTTATAATTTTAATACTAATTTTACTAGCTATTACAGTCGCTAACAGCTACAGTGGAGTTGCCTAATATCCGACACAACTGCATCGTCAATAGCGTTAGCGCGTGTTCAGATATTTTTGGGCACCTAGATAAATCTTATGTATCTGATCGCGATTCACATAGAAACCTATGAAAGAATAAATAATTATTGGTGAGAAAGGAAATTAGTACCAAAATTTAAAGATAATTTCATATCCATTTGGAAAAGCTTTTTATTTTTGGACTAACGATTTTTATAACATTAAAAATGCTTGTGAAGACGTGAGTGACATTCACACAACGTCGACTGAATAACTAACGATGCAGCTCGCTTATCTATCAGAGAGGTCTAATGTTAACAGTCGGTTATATGGATTACATAACATCATTAGCAAGAAAAATCTATGAAGCAATGTTTTGTCTCTATTACATTTCATTTTTTACCATGAGAATTTTGCTCGTACGATACAATTACATTGCTTAGTCCGCCTTATGCTGTCGCCAAGACAGGTTGCTTGAGCAACATGCGCCGACTTATATTGTCGTTTTATCGGTGCGCGTAAATTGGCCGCATGAGCGCACGATTTGCAAACAGATTCAATCGTCGAATGTCGACTTCACACTAGACTAGACTGTGTATGCGTTGATCTCATGCGGCCGACAGGCGCCATGTTTGAAGTAGTTGTGCGTTCCCCTAGAGCCGCGTACTCACCTGCGAGCTGTAACCGTAACTGTTGCACGTTGGTGTGGACGTGGCGGAGCGCAACGCGGCAGGCTCGCGAGCCAAGGCACTAGGGTGTTAGTTACTGTACCGTGCGACAGTTACGGTTGCAGCTTGTAGGTGAGTCCCCTGTCCCCGGCTTAATACAGCGATCGCACCTGTCACGAATGAATGCTGCCAGCTAATATCGCCTCTAAATTCATGCAGCGGACTAAAGGGTAGTAATTGAACCACTAACATTGTCTTGTCACTGTATCATAAAATCATAATCCATAATTATCACAATCAATCTTTTTAATGTTTTGTAAGGCTGTGCAATGTTGTAGATAATGTAGATGATAGAACTTGTGCTGACACAAAATAACAATCTACTGATTAACCCATGAGTGTGGTACTTTTAAGTACATTTAACGAAATTAGTTTTTTTTTATTATTTTACTGTATGACAATTCTTATACCTGTGACCTGTAAATATTTGAGTTTAAGTTGCATTTGTTTTTCTTAAATACGTTTAATTTTGTTAAACATAGTTTGTAGGATTTATTTATGTTTAGGTGTTTGAGTTTATTATATAAATGATGTTATCGTTTTTTTAATTTTAATCTGGAGCCATCTGTAGTAAATAATTTTCAATACATCATTTTAGTCGTTTTCTACCTGAGGGACCGAACTTGTAGGTTATGTTTTAAAATTTGTTTAATATTTTTTTTTAGCAAACAAGTGACTAAATGGTATATTTCTATAATCAGGTCATAAACCTCTTTCATTTCATACTTACACAAGAGGTATATTAATGTATTATTTATTTAATACGAAAAATATAACTTCAGTTACCCCCTTGTACTTGGCTGGACCTTTTATTGCGAGGTTATTCGTCAAATTAATTGTTAAATTACAGCTAGCATTGTCAACGCTTTGTTTTGATTATTGTTTCTCTGTTTTGTTGTGGGTTTTGGTGCAATAATGGTTAAGTGTTTTTTTCTGTTTTAAAGTATGTATTGGTGATCTGAAAAATATATAATCGTTTTTTATTATTGATTCATTGATTGAGAAAGTTTTTATAATTTTTACATTTATTAATACGCGTCGTTGCCAGACCCTGACGAGTAACACATTATACAGGAGTAGTGAATAAAGCTTTCCCATGACATTTCGTTGATACCCATACGGTTTTCAACTTAAACAACATTTGAATAAGGTTTTTAATTATAAAACAATTTAATCTGACAACTGCATTGTAAATATACCTACACAACTTTAATGAAATTAAAGTTGAAAACCAGATAGAATTCAACGAAATGTTATGGGAAAACTTTATTCACTATACCTGTACATTAATCAGGCCGCGCCTTCGGCACTGCTTTCGGCTTAAGTTGGCTGTCATCTTGCTTCCTAACCACTGGACAAGATGGTTTGTGATGTTAAAAATACGACAACAGCAAAAAAATATCACGAATCTGTCATTGAAGTGGATGACATTGTCGGTGCCAGACTTGATGGAGATATTTCTTGATATTTCTGTTGAAGATTCCTTTTTTTGGTTATTGTATAATATTAAAATAGGTCAATTTATGTTTCTGTCAGTTTTATCGCAATATGATTACCAAGAAATACTACATCTCGCAAGTTTTAATTATGAGCCAAATTTTACATGTTTATGTGAAATAGTTTTTGAGTTATGTGAAGGGTCAAAAGTGGCTCCCAATGGTTCCTGTAATATTACACTCGGTGCTGCTCACCAGTCCTGTTAGCTTGAACTTTGGATTGATACGCTACCGCGTGTCTAGATTTATTGCTAACGGACACTAAATCGACATCACCCCATTTTAGAGGTGCCAGTTGGTGTCTAGTTTCGAAATGCTAAAAGCGTAGAAAATTTTAGTTGATGAAGTTATTTTCCTAGCTTTCATATTACTTTATTTCAGGGGGCAAAACGTAATAATCGATCAATAATGATAATGATTCAAAGGGCACAGCCGGGTAAGCATAGTAAAACTGCCCTTAGCGAAAAAAATATTTTCCTTTTACCGGATTATTAGCCTTCATATATGTAGTGCTTTCACCAAAAATTAAGCCTCAAATGCTTCTGGTTTTAAAAAAATGCATAAAGAGAAAAAACATTTTTTTTAGCCAAACTACTAACCCGATTAATTTGTAATTTGAATATATTGTAGACTAGCTTCTGCCCGCGACTTCGTCTGGGTAGAATTATACGTAAAAACCTTCCTCTTGAATCACTATCTATTAAAAAAAACCGCATCAAAATCCGTTGTGTAGTTTTGAAGATATAAGCATACATAGGGACATAGGGACAGAGAAAGCGACTTTGTTTTATACTATGTAGTGATATTATTAAGGTCGCTTTCTGAAAAAAATATGATTGATTTTTCTTTTGAACAAAATTGAGTTGACAATTTTCAGCAAAAAAATACGTGCGAGATTGCGACAATTACCAAATTTACATATTTTGTGTAGAATTTAATAATATTTAACATATATTTTTTTCAATAGCTAAAATTGGGATTAACAGTGTGAAAAACTTGAATTTGCAACATCCGATACATTCTTTTCATACAAAATAACTTGTACGTCATTATAGTCCAAGATCCCAGAGCGATCAGACATAACTTATTTTCTGACGAATGAAACCTTAAGTTTTCAGTAGCGTCTCGTGTGCCTTGAATACCTACGCGCTTGTGAAAACTTGCCGAGTGACACCTGGGCAGGTACACACAGCAAAGCTATTCGGTAAGCAGGATAGATACGGCGCGAGCGTGCGTAGGTGCTTACCTGATTATTTTGCCGTGTGTACATGTCTGATTTTTGAATATGTTATTGAAATATTTATTTAAAACTTATATTCAATCAGTCAGACAAATCAGAGTGACCAAACATCCCCTAAGACAAAAATTATTCAGCCAGAAGTATACATAGTGCTCTCGCCCTCATACTTCTGACTTTCTGACTGAATATTTTTTGTCTTAGGGGATGTTTGGTCACTCTGATTTGTCTGACTGATTGAATATAAGTTTTAAATAAATATTTCAATAACATATTCAAAAATCAGACATGTACACACGGCAAAATAATCAGGTAAGCACCTACGCACGCTCGCGCCGTATCTATCCTGCTTACCGAATAGCTTTGCTGTGTGTACCTGCCCAGGTGTCACTCGGCAAGTTTTCACAAGCGCGTAGGTATTCAAGGCACACGAGACGCTACTGAAAACTTAAGGTTTCATTCGTCAGAAAAAAAGTTATGTCTGATCGCTCTGGGATCTTACTCTATTACACTAGAAAGTTATATTCCCAACGCATTTTGAATTTAGAACGCGACTTATTTTACTGAGTGCGGACCTTAAAATCCGTGGCTGTATGCGGCTAGAGCGTACTTTTTTCTCCGTATTGGGTAGATCTGAGAATAGGTCATAGACTATATTATTCGCAGACGGAGTCGCGGGCAACAGCTAGTAATATGAATAATATGTATGGGATATTAAAAAATGCGTACACCGTAGCCGTATAAAATAGCCACAATAGTACATTACTGCAGAGGCCGGGAAAGAAGGGCTTGCAGTCTGAAAGCTAGCAAGCCTTGATGGCCAAGTAGGCCTAGACAGCCGAGCATAGCGAGGCCGGATAGGTATACGAGTCTGGCAAGTTCTTTCACGCCGAGGCTTGTATAGTGATTTTCTTCTCAAACAGCACTGAAATAAATAAAAATTCCTAGAAATCATTTTTTTTATTCGTAAGACAACTAAAATTGTACCAGACTTAAATTATAACTAGGTAGGTACCATCATACAGTCAAGGAAACCGAATCACGTTCCAGGGTGGAACCTTTGTGCTACTAATGTCATGTTGACATCTCATACATCTGCCAAACATATCATAGCGCAATTGGTTACGAAAAGGTTCCACCCTGGTACGTGATTCAGTTTCCTTGACTACATATAATAAGTGTTTATGTCTTTCTAATATGGATTTTTGAAACGCCAAAACAATCCCAAAAAAATCAAGTTGTACATGAGATTTAAGGGATAAGGATTGCTAAAATAAAAAATAACAGATCACGTTTCTGAACGAAACGTTTGAAATGACAAGTGAACACATTTTTTTTACTCCTATTTTATCTTTGATCACAAAGTAGATGTGTTCGAGATGACGCTCTTAAGACCATTATACACGAACTTTAGCCTATTTAATTCTCTATTATGTAAATTGAATTGTAATTTGACGTAAAGCACGTCGGCAATATTTATATATTTACATAAAGAATATTCATAGTCCTGTGAATTTATTCACTTACTAATAAATGAACTATAGAAATTCAGATTCTTAATTTCAGGTCGTGTATAGTGGCCTTTATAGTGGATATTTTAGCCTGACACAACGTATCCTTAGACAAAAATTGACGTTTTGCATTGAAACAAAAGACTGTCGTCTTGCAGGTCTAGGCCTGCAACGTTGTATTTTGAAGCATACTATTTTAAGGAACACAACATATACATTACATAGCATGTTTGAGAAAAAGCAATTTATAGTGCAAAACGTCACATTCTAAATTCAAATTCGTTTAGATTGCGTTCAAAATATGCTTCATTCATGTATTGTCTACTTCAACTTGGTTTGGCTTGTATGAAGAAAGTATTATAGGATGTCACAAATTCGAATTTTTCAAACCGTTAATCCCGATTTTAGTTATTGAAAAAAAAATGTTAAAACATAAACATTATTAAATTCTACACAAAATATGTAAATTTGGTAACTGTCGCAATCTCGCACATTTTTTTTTCTGAAAATTGTAAACTCATTTTAATTCTATTTTTTTCAAAAGATAAAATCAATCATATTTTTTTCAGAAAGCGACCTTAATTATATCTACAATATATCCAAATTACAAATAAATCGGGTTAGTAGTTCGGCTAAAAATAAATAAGATAGACGTTTCTACTTCTATAGTTGTACTTTAAAATAAATATTACTATTCCATGTTTTAATATGTTGTTTTAATGATACATTATGTCTGTAATTCTGTATACGTGCCCGCGGTTTGAAATGTGATTGATTGTACACAGTGAACTTTTTAAAATAAGAAGAATCTCGTTATTTATTTGGAATGCAAAATTAAAGCCAGATTAATGATTTAAAAATATATTTAATACATTCGCGTATATACCTATTGCTGAACAATGAAGGTTTAATCTGTTTGTCGTTCATTGTTGGCCACCTTGCTTATACTTTGTTTCCCTTCGTATTTATGTATTATTTATTACTCTTTATTTTTCTAAATATTCAAGACCAACAAACACTATACCTACATCTATATATTTTGGGTTATGAGAATACAAAGCATAAAATGAAATGTTACCTTTCAATATTTAATATTTCCTTCATACCTGTAAATATTGTTTCTGTGCACAACAGTAACGTGTAACCACGGTCGCCAAAGTTTTACCGAAACGTTGAGGTAATCTTAAATGTACATATCCTAACATAATATATTCGTGAGTAAGTCTTGGGAGTGATAGTAATGTATGAAAACTTTAGCTAACATTCATTCGCAACCAACTCCAACAATGTAAGTAATTACTTACTTGGTCGATTGTATACAAACATGTTTTTGCTACTTTGTGACGTATTTTTAGTAACTTTGATTGTACATGTAACTGACATGCTTAACCCGTCAAGCGTCCAAGCGGCTACAGTAGTCCCTAACTTTTTCGGACGGGAAATGTCCTAGGGACTACTGTAGTCGCTTGGACGCTTGACGGGTTAACTAAATCAATTTCGAAGATATGCTTAACAGACCATTGAAGACTGATCTAAAGGAAATTGTCTCATTGCAAGGGATGAATGCAATTATATTAACATGACTATTATCTACAAGTCGGAATTAAGCATAGTGACAATTTATTCGGACTTCAATGACCTGTCTGGCACTCTTGGTGTGTCTTTAAAATTCCTTTGTCTATACATATTCTTCATTTATCATAAATCACACTTTCTCGCAGCCGTTCATACATGATATGCAAAACACTGTATACACAATAAAAGCCAATTTTCGGTTCAAGGAATGAATTAAATACAGTAATTAACAGCCATCTAGTTTTATTAACATATACATATGTAAATGGTCATATTAAAGTCGATACTTTTGTTATCTGATACGACTGCATACAGGGTATCTAATCCCAAAACACGATGTTTCATGAAGCGACGTGATATTGATTGTAGTAAATTTTTAGTATTTTAAATGTTTAGGTACAATGTAAGAAATAACTTTAGACTGGTTAATAAATTTGGCAACCAGTTCATTTCTGTTTAATTTTTTGAAACCCTGCATGAGCCGCTGACGGCCCCTTTTCTTTGGACAGTCAACGTCAAATACCTCGTCGCGATCCAAGTTATCAAATCGGAACAGTGGCCCGATTTTTGAAAGCACATCACTTGAAAGTACCACTCGAAAGTGGTATAAATCAGCTTGTATCTCCAAAACTACAGCTCTAATCAAAGTTATGACTAGTTCACAAGATTAATGAGAGCTGTGATTGTCTTCTATGCTGCTCGTGTTTCAAACTCAGCACAATTTTCACCACTTCCGAGTGGTACTATTTTCACACATGTGCTTTCAGAAATCGGGCCCCAGACCTTCTTAGGAGCTTGTTGCGATATATTACGCCACTTTGGTCGCTATGATATGTCGGACGATGACCGTGCCAAAGAGATCTATCCCGATTGCGAGAGATTTTGTTCTACTTTTCTCCATTATTTAACAATTATAAGTAGGTACGCTGTCGATACAATATTATTTACTACACGGTTACTACAGTTATGAGGCACCAAACCAAAGTAATGTAAAAAAATTTATCTGATGATTTGTATGAAGATAAATCTGTCCTAATTGCTTTCTTGGACACTCGAGTAGGTATTTACAACACTGCGGGTGCGGCGAGGAGTACACTTGGCGTAATCCTAGAAGTCGCACGCGAGTAATTTGCTGTGCTGTGACAGTGTAATGAGTCGAATTCATTATGTCGCACAAGTTGTCACGGCAAGCGGATGCCGCGTCGTGTAAGCAGTGTAATAGTCTGATAAAGCCTTAGAGAATTACGCTACTCACTTATCTACTGTTATTGCTTTGCGAAGGTAATCCGTGGAAACTCCCTGTCAAACCCCTAATTTTTTCTGTGACTTGGCAGTTACATAACAAGTACTTAATTTCTATTTTCGCACAAAAACGAGGTTAAACTTTTTTGGATGATACGCTCTGTGGAACATCTAAAAACCAAAGCCTAAGTAATACTAATACCTAATCATCGACGCCGTTATTTTAAATGCTGCTCAACTTCAGGCGACATGCTGCCCTTTACTCATTCGCCAGTAATGTCCCTGCATCGTTATCAGCTCATCGTGCGTCCCCTTCTCGACGATTTTACCTAAAATGAAAAAATACCACCATTGCGTAAGTAAAAAGAAAACTTTCTTAATGAATACTTTTCGGTACCTAGGCATTATCTCCGTCTCCCCTTAAGAAGAGGCCAGAAGGCGATTCACAAAAATATTTAGATCAAGCGTGATCGCAAGTCGTAAAAACGGGAGACCCATGAGCACTTTTTTCCAGTAAGAAATCTTTTGTACGGTCAAGTGCAAAAATAAGTATCGATACGATCTTCTCAAAAATATGTCCTACGACCTTATTACGCTGTTGTAAGAGCGTGTGGTACTTATTTTTGAGACGTTGACTAAGATTCATATTATTACACTTAACTACGTAGGCGGGATGATAAGTAATTAGCCTACACCATTTAAAAAACAAAAAAATTAAAAAAAATGTTACCCAGGAAGAATAGGGTTTTGAACAATTCGTGTTCTAAATTTGAATTCAATTCCGTATTTCGTTACGAATGCTGTCACATGAAATAGTTATTTGTTATGCAAGGCTGCAAAGTGTTTGTTTGGCGCGAGTGCCTGAATTGAAACACGAGCAAGCGAAGGATTCTATGATTGAACCACGAGCGAAGCGAGTGGTTCAAAAGAAGAATCCTGAGCGTCGCGAGGGTTTCAAGGCACGAGATACTAAACAACTTTGCTGCCGAGCGAAACACACAATTTTTCACCTCACTACAGCGAGAAAAATGGTGGATGAAAGAAAAACAGTCTAATAGTAAATCAGTTTTTTATTCTCTTTCTTCTAAATAAGAAAGGTAAAAGGATCTAAGCCCATACAGCCTAGTCTAATAATCTAATAAGTAAAACTATTTTTTCTGATTGTTCTATCACATTAATTTCTTGTGTATTATACTGTTTTAGCATAAACCAAACAACAATTTTGGTCAACTTTTCGGTTTCCCGACGAGCAATCTCTAAAAACTTTTAATTTTTTTTTCTAATCAAAGATATATTTTTAAAAAGAAAGTTAAAAAATCGCACTAAACTAGACTGAATTAAAAAAAAATGGGGCGCGTTCTGAATTTGCATCATAATATCCGTATTTTCCTGCTTGGTTGCTATTTTTGTGGTTAACCAAAAATTAAAATTATTAATAAAAACCAATAATAATATCATTTTTTCTTTTAGCAACGAAAGTTAGCAAATCTTGAAAATAACTATGGAAGTAACGGATTTTAAAATAAATTAATAATGGATACCGGATCGCGTTTCTGAACGTGACATTATGTTTTTTTTTATCGGATGAAAAAGTTAGGGGTCTGATAACAAGTTCGACATTTGAAGTTCGTATATATTATTCCGTCCTTCTCATTCACCTAATTAAGTACTGTTCGTATAAGCGAGACGACAACATACGAAGTTCAAAGTTCTAATTTCTGAGTATATGAGTAGGTGGGCAATGGTGGTCATCGTCACGTTCGAATTTCAAAAACCTTTTCCACGCAAGCGGGGAAAAAGCACTTTTCCACGCAGATTTTGAAGGAGAAAGACAGCCTTTTCGAGCAAGTGAGGTGAAAAAAATATTTCGTTGAACAAAGAGCTGTGGTTAAGTTTCTTCATATGAAAGGTAGGTACGAAAGCGATGGATATTAATGAAGAGTTAAAATTGTTTTGGGTGAATGTACTCAGTGGCGGATTTTCAAATTTTCAAGGTATAGGCTGAATTTTTGCCGCCCTTGCAAAATCTGTTGCAGACTTCTTAAAATTTTTATTATGAGGTAAAAAAAAAAGGTCGTGCCCCAAAGCTAGCTGCCCCTAGGCTCGAGCCTTCTCAGCCTTATGGTAAATCCGCCACTGAATGTACTCTATCTTATGCCGCAATCAAGAACTGGGTTGCAGAGTTTAAACGTGGCCGTACCAAAGTTATCCTCAGTGAAGAGTAACATAATTATGTTCATATATTATATGAAAGAGCTATCCGCCCGTTGGGTGCCGCGATTGCTTACACTGGATCAAAAAAAGGATCAAAATGCAAAATTTTCACCACTGTTCAGAGCGTTCGTAGGTTAATAGAGCAGATTTTTTTCGACTATTTGTAACAACAGATGAGACATTGATTCATCATGATACGCTTGGACCCAAAATTAAATCGAAACAGTAGACAGAATCTGGGTGTTCGGCTAAGGACGCGAACGCGCTAAAATCAGCTGGAAAAGCTGATGGTGTCTGTGTTCTCGCAATAATTCGATATTTTGTTGATAGACTGCCTTTCAAAAGGTCACACAATAACTGGAGAATATTATGCTGATCTTTTACAATAGCTCCAGGAATGTATTGAGCGAAAAAGACGCGGTACCTATAGCTAATATAGGTACCGCGCGGTATATATATATATATATATATATATATATATATATATATATATATATATATATATATATATATATATATATATATATATATATATATATATATTCTACCAGGATAACGCCAGGTTTCACACGTGCACAAAGGCTATGGCAAAAACTAATGAATTACGGTATGATATGTTGCCCCACCCCCCGTAGGTATTTGCCTGATCTAGCACCATCGGACTTTCATTTGTTTCCTAAGTTCCAAACTTTTTTGGGAAGATGAAAGATTCGAAACAAATGATGAGGATGAAGACAAAGATATCGGCTGTGGAAGAGCATTTTGAAGGTCTCGATAAAAGTCATTTTATGAAGGGGATACCTGCCTTAGAACGAAGGTGGAGTAAGTGCGTTGATCTAAACGGAGACTGGGTACGTTGAAAAATAATATATATATTTTAACGCTATACTGAGTATTTCCTTGTTAGGCTAGTTACTTATCATCCTGCCCTCGTACCTTTGTCCAGAACACAGATAAGATTGGCATCTTTTATGGTAGATAGACGATGAGCAATAGTGATGCACGTCCGGCCTTTCGCAGCCTTCTCAAGAGCCTCCGAAACCGCCTGAAACACATAAATATTTAATTGCAATTAAGTTTTGAAAAATATGTTTTCACCTCAGCACCTCAAACAGATGGGTTTAGCTCATTTCAGTGTGAGCAAAACTCTATTTTGCTTCGAGCGTGAGACAAAGTAACTTTTTAATGATTTTTTTTAAATTCCGAGGTCAATTCGAAATGTTTGAACTTCCCTTCCATCTGTCACTTTCATTACGATACAAAAAAGCGAGAGATAGAAACAAGTCGATTCGATGTTTGATTTTCAAATTCTATGTCAGTGATAGTAAGCCCCAAAAAAACCATTAAAACGTTCTGATACTTACACATTTAGCCGTAAAGTTGCAATTCATGTGTTAAGGTTTTAAATGTTTTTTTTAATAATCGAATGATTTTATTGTTATGAATTAAAGATAATGTAATTAAAAAATGCAAATTTTATTAATATGTATATACCTAAATTATAATTTTAAATTTTAATAATCCTTAATGTTGTAACAGAATTCAGAGTACCTAGTTTTAGGAATTCAATTTTTTTTTCTAATGCGACCTTTGTACGCCTCAGAATTTAGTTCGGAATGCCAATAATGTACGTGCATTTCGGTTCCTCCATATTTTATAATTCGTCATTTTTTGAAATTGTTTGTTTTCTTAAGAAATAGTATACCAATTACCTACCTACTAGCTAGTATATTTATGTATTTTGTAAAACAAATAACTATTTCTTAAAGGCAGATTCTGTGACCGGTTGGTCTAAACCGTCGCGGGTTCAATAAGTGACTGACGATGTGATAATACTATTGTTGTTAACCCGCTCGCTGTTGGCGTCGAGCGCGGAGGTGGCCTCGTCGAGCAGCAGCAGCCGCGGCGAGCGGATGAGCGCGCGCGCAATGCACACGCGCTGCTTCTGCCCGCCCGACAGCTGCGCGCCGCTCGAGCCTAGGCTCGTGTAGTGGCCCTGACGATATACTATTGTTTACCCGCTCGCTGTTGGCGTCGAGCGCGGAGGTGGCCTCGTCGAGCAGCAGCAGCCGCGGCGAGCGGATGAGCGCGCGCGCAATGCACACGCGCTGCTTCTGCCCGCCCGACAGCTGCGCGCCGCTCGAGCCTAGGCTCGTGTAGTGGCCCTGACGATATACTATTGTTTACCCGCTCGCTGTTGGCGTCGAGCGCGGAGGTGGCCTCGTCGAGCAGCAGCAGCCGCGGCGAGCGGATGAGCGCGCGCGCAATGCACACGCGCTGCTTCTGCCCGCCCGACAGCTGCGCGCCGCTCGAGCCTAGGCTCGTGTAGTGGCCCTGACGATATACTATTGTTTACCCGCTCGCTGTTGGCGTCGAGCGCGGAGGTGGCCTCGTCGAGCAGCAGCAGCCGCGGCGAGCGGATGAGCGCGCGCGCAATGCACACGCGCTGCTTCTGCCCGCCCGACAGCTGCGCGCCGCTCGAGCCTAGGCTCGTGTAGTGGCCCTGACGATATACTATTGTTTACCCGCTCGCTGTTGGCGTCGAGCGCGGAGGTGGCCTCGTCGAGCAGCAGCAGCCGCGGCGAGCGGATGAGCGCGCGCGCAATGCACACGCGCTGCTTCTGCCCGCCCGACAGCTGCGCGCCGCTCGAGCCTAGGCTCGTGTAGTGGCCCTGACGATATACTATTTTTTACCCGCTCGCTGTTAGCGTCGAGCGCGGAGGTGGCCTCGTCGAGCAGCAGCAGCCGCGGCGAGCGGATGAGCGCGCGCGCAATGCACACGCGCTGCTTCTGCCCGCCCGACAGCTGCGCGCCGCTCGAGCCCAGGTTCGTGTCGTAACCCTGAAAATATTTATGTAGATCACAATTATTTATAGCTTCAAGTTCACAGTTTGGAGAGATTATTTATACGTTGTTAACTATGAACTGTGTATAGACCTAAAGACCTAGGATGGAGAGATCTCTGAGCAGATTATAGAATTTAAATTTATAACCTGTACTTAGTATAGGTATATTTATTTTGTATAGTAGGTACTTATCACCAAACTTTCTAAAACAGCGTAAACTGAAAACTGACCTTAGGTAGTGAAACTATGAAGCTATGAATATTTGCAGCTTTGGCGGCGGCGACAATTTCCATCATGGTGACTTTCCGACTGTTATCGCCGTACGCGATGTTCTCGGCGAGTGTGCGATCAAACAGCACGGGTTCTTGCTGCACCACACCTAGCTGTTTCCTAAGACGGGGTAATGTCAGCGAGCTGCCGATGTCACGTCCGTCTAATTCCTGTGAACATTAATTGATCAACTGGCCAGTAGGGACATACAGCTAAAATTATAGCAGTTTTAACTACTAACGCAGGTACATGAAAACGACGTATGAATGTCGTGAATACAAAAGATCAATCATGAAAAATGTTTTGTGTCTATAACACCGCGTAGCTAGGCACCTAACGGTGCTAGCCCTGAATGGGCACCTCAATTGTAATTACGTACTATACTTCCGGAGTCAGGGTCGTAGAACCGCTGCAGCAGCTGCAGCACGGTGGACTTGCCGCAGCCTGAGGAGCCCACCAGTGCCACCGTCTTGCCGGCTTCCGCCTTCAGGTCGATGCCCTTCAGCACTCGTATGTGAGGACGCGTCGGGTAGCTGAACTCCACGTCTTTGAGACTGAAGTTCCCGGTCGCTTTCTTCAAACATTTTTTTTATGAAGACATGTCAAATAATTTTACGAAGTAAAAAAATATATACATTGCAATAAATAAACACAACTGAAACTTTGACATATCTGAACATATTTAGGTACTAGCTTTTGCCAGCGACTTCGTCCGCGGAGAATCAAAATTTGCGCTAAAACTTCTTCCTATTAAATAAGGATTTCGTACTACCCACCTACCTCAACGAAATAAACCAGTTTTTTGAATGGACACCCACTTCCATTATTTTTTATCCCATCCTTTTGTTCTGTGGGAAATTCGAAAAATCTAATCTTATGACACTTACGTGATCTTCAAAGAACATGACTACTAAATTTAAAGTCTATATTTTCTATACCGTCCTTTTATCCCGTGGGAAAATTGGAAAATCCCTTTGTAGTGCACCTCTTTGATCATCAAAGAATATGTCTGTCAAATACAAAGAAACTATAGTAGCAAGTCAGTTACTCTTTTTTATTATCCCACGGAAATTTCAAAATAATGAAATCAGTTTTCAGATATCATAATTATCTACTGTTATGTCAAATTTAGAGATTCTAGTAATAATATTTACGGAGATAAAAACACTTCAAAGTAATAATAAAAATCCCTTTTTTCTCCCAATCCCGTGGGAATTTCGAAAAGTCTTGTAATAAAATTTCAGCATTTATTACCTACTTATGTGCCAAATTTCGAGATATTATAATTATGGAGATAGGCTCCCTTTTCAGTGGACTTATAAACCCCATTTATTCCCTATCCCATGGAATTTTTTAAAAATCCCTCCGTAGTGCATCTCTATGATACTGAATCAATATTTATTTACGTTGTGACTCTAGGCAGCTGCGACTTTTGACATGTTAATCGCTATCCCGTGGGAACTACCTACGCAATTTCCCGCGATAAAAAGTAGCCTATAATCTGGCCTAGACTATAGGTAATCTAAAAACTGTTGAACCGTGTTCTGGTTATCGATTCTAAGTATCCCCAGCCAATTTTTTTTTATGATTTCTTCCATGTACAGACTTTCTACCCTCTTCAGCTTTATTAGGTACGTGTACCTATAGATGAGTTTCGGTTCCGGTTTCAGCACCCGCTATCCACAAATTGCCCAACTCTTATTACTTGAATCGAATCCAACACTACAAATGCTAAGCTAAATGCTAAAACCCCTCTCGCATTAGTTGAGTAATCATACGTTTTTATTTACCTAAAATCCAATTTTATGCCAAAAATGCCTAACATATGTTATAGTCGTAGAAGATTATTGAGACGAGCATTTGGTTTGGAAGCATATTTAATATTTTAGACAAATTACAATTCATGTTATTAGTACGTTACGAGGCTGACTGTCAAAATATAGTTCGCAGGAAAGCCGCCTGAGGGCGCTGCGTTTCCATGCACGCAGACTACGTTCTAACATCTTCCTTTTTTTACAAAAACAAAGCTAGACATTAAACAATTATCATAAATTAAAACATTGAGACATTCTATAACAAATAAGACCCATTATAAAAACAACCATTATTCATAATCAATTATTAGTCAAATAAACACATTCAAATTATATAAAATTGCAGTAGCTTTGTCAGACATAAAAAAAACATTCAATTAAATACAGCAAAGTCAAGTCATTATCATAATCATTCATTACATTACATTATTATACATTATTACATTATTATTAGGTACATTAGTCATTTTCAAAATTAAATATTCTCTTAACAAGACCAAGTTCAGAACACGTATGTTTTCCTAAGACGGTAGGCGATTTGACATCAGCAATAATAAACAAAATATTTTTTATTACATTATGACCATTGTGACTATATTGACAATTAATATATTGTTGACCCACTATATTGACAGAATTTCCTGAATATGATGTAACTTTTGCCTTACAATGTGACATTTTATTTGACAATTTTAATGATTTATAGACATCACAAGACATAACATTAGCATCGCTGCCTGTATCTAAAATACATTCAAAATTAACATCATTGACATTTAAAACAATAGTCCAATGAGAACTATTAAATGAGTTGAGATTTCCTATAAAAAAATTCTCACCTTCATTTTCATTATTATTTGTTACCTCTATAAAATTTGTAATCTTATTTTTACAAAATGCTTCATAATGACCTATCTTGAAACATTTTCTGCACTTCGCATTAGTTGCTGGACACTTATGACGATGGATCTGGCCACATTTTCGACATCCACTTCTTGACTGACTTGCTGACCGATGGTAACTATATGACTGTGACTGACGATCTCTTGACCTTGACTGATGACTATCTCTTGACTTTGACTGATGACTATCTCTTGACCTTGACTGATGACTATCTCTTGACTTTGACTGATGACCATCTCTTGACCTTGACTGATGATTACTTATATTGTTTGATGATTGACCTTTGTAATTGTGATTCTGTAAATATTGCTTTCTTGACTGACTTCTGTTCTGACTTGCTCCTCTTACTCTTGACTTGTCTTCTTGACTATTATATAAGACCTGTTTTTCTTTATTAAGTTCAGCTGCCTGTGACTGTGTTGTAATTAGCGTTTTAGCTAAATGTAGTGCCTTTGTCATTGTTAAGTCGGTTTCCAATAGTAATTTTTCTCGAACATGTTGGTAGTTTTCATTTAAGTTGCATATAAAAATATCCGTTATTAATCTCTCTTTAAGTGTGCCAAATTCACATGTTTTGCTTAAATTAACCAAATCTGTCATGAAATCTTCTATCGACTCATTTTGAGTTTGTTTTCTCGTAAAAAATTTAAATGATTCGTATGTAACGTTCGTTTTCGGTACAAAATATTGTTCGAATTTCTTGACTAGGTCGCTCAATTTAATTGTATCTTCGTCCACTCCGAATGAATTAAATATATCTAGCGAATCCTGTCCGATCATATGCAAAAATACGGCTACTTTTCTTTTTTCGCTTTCTTCTGACAGTTCACTTGCGGTCATGTATAATTTAAAACTTTGGTACCATTTCTTCCAATTAACGGCTAAGTTTCCTTGCAACGAAAGTGTTTCTAGTTGACTATTTATTGTTATCCTTCGCCTTGAGCCATTATTATTCTGCATTTTTAATTTCTGACTTCGTTGAGATAATTTGAATTTTAATATGGATGGATGGACTGACTGACCTGGAACCGTTGACTTGGCTTCTTTAAATGTTTCTTTTTCTTCTGACTTCTTATTTATTTATGTCTTGTTAACTTCTGACACCACGACTTCTGACACCATGTTATAGTCGTAGAAGATTATTGAGACGAGCATTTGGTTTGGAAGCATATTTAATATTTTAGACAAATTACAATTCATGTTATTAGTACGTTACGAGGCTGACTGTCAAAATATAGTTCGCAGGAAAGCCGCCTGAGGGCGCTGCGTTTCCATGCACGCAGACTACGTTCTAACAACATACTCTTCAAACTGCTGTACAGATTTTTAAAAACATGCCTACTCGTAATTTTTTTTGGATTTGAAAAAAAAACATATCATTATAAGAACCACCACAAGGAAACTGGCTTTCGGATGAAAAAAACCGCACTGAAATCAGTCCATACGCTGGAGAGCTACCGATGCCACAGACGTACACTCACACACACACACACGCACACAGTATTCGACGTCAAACTTATAACAACCCCCTTGTTGCGTTGGGTGTTAAAAACGACTAAGTTTTTACCCGGCAGTGGGTGGATGGAACTTATCGATTCTTTGTTAATATGTGGTGGTGATGTCTGACATACCCAATCTTTTCTATCCTTAACACCATGTTTCGTCATGACCTTCGGCTCCCTGTTGACTACCGCCAGGATGCGAGCGCCGCAAGCTTTGGCCGAGTTAAAGCTTGGCGCATACACCAGGGATTGTCCGAGCATGTACGCGCCATACATGGAAGCCTCGGTAACCCTAATAACATGGAAAAAAATAAAATGGCCTAAAAGGGTAATCTTAGGGTAATCTACTATGACTGTTCTCAGAGTCGGCCTTAACCATTTATTTTATTTATTTGAATAGAATGATATTCTATACAAATAAATAATGGTCCTCACTTACATATTTCGATTAGGTAAACTCACAGCAGCACAGTCTTGTAAGACAGGCCCTCATAGGCAACTAGCACGGCGCCGTAGACCGTTGCACTGGAGTATGACAAGAAAGGTACGTAGATCCCCAGACCTAGCACCAGGCCGCGCCAGCGCATCTTTTTGGTGATGGCGGTGCAAGAGTCGATCAAGGCATCGTTGAATTTCTCTAGGAAGAAAGACTCCAGGCCTGCAACAAACAATGGCAAAATGTGTCTAAGTAAGTTGGAAATGAGCACATAATGTTGTCATACTCTTGTGCACTTTAGATTCGTTTTTATGTATTGGTACAAAAACAGGGGATCTTATTGATTTTATCCCAGATTAATTAGCAGGGGGTTTTAACATTAAATAACAATGACTCCTATACACTTCGTGCTCGCATAGTAACATAAATTGGATTCAATTACATTATTTGATGTAAACGACGGCAATGTAACGTAAAGGCTTACTTAACCGCGAAAATAAATCACACAATATGCGTAAGATACTTTTTA
Source organism: Pandemis corylana (assembly GCA_949127965.1). NCBI lineage: Eukaryota > Metazoa > Arthropoda > Insecta > Lepidoptera > Tortricidae > Pandemis > Pandemis corylana. The sequence continues at coordinate 25,521,919 of OX421850.1, forward strand.
AATACCTACTTCATATCTATCAAAAATATCAATACTCACATACATACATACATATTAATCACGTCTTTATCCTTTATGTACGGGGTAGACAGAGCCTAGGGCACAAATAACAGTAAATCGACCGATCTTACCTAGACTCTGCACAGTTCTAATACTGATGATGGCCTCTGTGGCGATTGCTGTGGCGGACTCCATGGCATTGCGCTCATCCGTTTGCGACTGTTGAGACACGATGCCTTCCAGCCAGATGCTTCCCACCATCTGTATTAAAAAAAAACTCAGTTTAAGCGATCGTAATAAATTATAATTATTTCATAGTTTTTAAAGTAGCGGTGACCGTGACAACTGTTCTTACAGAAATTGAGATTGGAAATCCTCAACACATATTCTATACACTGAAGCCGCAGCGATCTTCGCATTCTTGATTGATTTTACGACATGATACATTAACAATGATACATACATAAATATGTCAATTTCAATATAGATGTAAATGTAAATGTAAATACATACTTGCACGGGCACCAAAAATTGTTGTTAATGGTAAAAAAACGAAATACTCACAAGGGGCAGAAAGGCAGCGCTAACAAGAGTTAGCTTCCAGTTATAGCAGATAGCCACGATGAAGCCAACTAGTACAGAACTCAAGCCCTGCAGGATGAGCCCGACTCTTAGGCCGGTCGCGCCTTGCACTTCTGCCGCATCACCACTTAATCGAGAGCACAGAGCACCTACTGTGTTTGATTCCTTGTCAAAGTAACCAATTTCCTACGAAAAAACACTTAATTAGTACTGTACGAAGCTAAATCTTCCTAGTAGCTTTAATTTCAATAAAAAACATATTTTCTTTTGAATTCAACCTTACTAGTTCATCATTACGTGTAGGACCGTATTTATCTACATAACCTTGGCATCGTAGAGTTAACTATTTATCAATTTACGATATTTTTGGTATGTAAATTAAATAATAGAGTAACTTTAACTCACTTGGCTCAATAAACTGCTAAAATACTGTTGTCTCAATCTCGACGTCATCCGTAACCCAGCGTTAGTAAAGGTGGTACTTTGTAAGCACATGGATATTCCAGCAATGGCGGCTACCACGATAAACAACCCCGAGTACAAATCTGCTAGGTATCGTATCTCATCATGATCTTTTAAAGCAAAAATCTGCAAAAAAAGTTGTGACACTACTTAATCGATTTCATTTTTGGATCATGATTTATAAGGGTTAATCGCCATGATCAAAAGGTTTTATATTTTTATTGCTCTTAAATAACGTTATGGAAGGGTGACGCTTACCCCGCCAGTGTATCCGAAGAGTAGAGCGAATGCTGGGAAGCAAGCGCCCTGTACGAATGCAGCAATTGACCCTATTACCAGGTAAGGCCACTCCGGTGCATTCAGTTTCATAAGTTCCCAATCGGACACGGGTTTCACATCCTGAATAATATTTTGTTTTGTAGTTACACGTAGGCAATTCAATGAAGCTGAAGTTACGTTAGCCGAAGACACATTTAGTTAAACAGGAACACGGGTACACCAACAAACAACTACTTGTCTATTAGAATTATCTGTTCGGTGGGTACATCGATCGGTTAGTCTAATTTATCTAGTTTCAAATAAAAATAATGATGTTAAAATTCAGAGTAAGTATTTCATATACTTAAGTAGCTTACTTCATCGTCTTCCTTTTCTTCATCACTGCCGTCGTTTTCAGCGTTGTAGACAAAGTTTGAAAGACCAGTTGACATCACCGAACTTATAGAGCCTCTAGGAGTCATCCAATCGTGAGATTCTAAAACCAATGTTATTGTTTTTATTAAATTGAAAAGATCGTTATTATGTAATTATCGCTGTCAGAAACACCCTCAATGCCAAAGGGAATGCATTGTTTAGCCAAGTTAGAAGACAAATATGAAAATAAATTACCTCTTGTGACTGTATTGCTTCACCTGCAATGCTACAGGATTATATTATAAGGTATGTAGCTGATTGATACTTACCTCTTTTCATAGAATGGTGTCTGTGAATCCGTCTATTGGATCGTCTTTTTGCGTCTATTCGCGGCGCAAGAACCAGTGCCTCCTCGCCGTCGCCATCACCGTCTCCTTCTTCAGGCAAAGTTTCAATCACGTCAGGTTCTTTGCCTTCATTTCCTGTCGTTACCAGCTTATGATAAAATCCTGCAAGCAATTCAAAATTTAGCTAAACTTGCCTAATCTTTTAAAATTATTTAAGTAAGTACGTAAGTAAATGTTTTATTGTACAAATACAAAGAAACAGATACAATTCACAAAAAAAAATAACATTAATGTATGCACAAAGGTGAACTTATCCCTATAAGAGTACTCTACCAGTTAACCTTTGAGTAGATGAGAGGAGCATTAAGCGAGGGACCGACAAAGTGTGAGTTTAAAATTCCAGATAGTGAAAGCCACAATAGAGCGTACATATCTAAATACAATAAACAAATCATAAAATAAACTACTAAATATCATTACACACATGCATACATACAAGATACAATAAGAGCCTTTATTTCTCGTGGCACTACTGCCCAAAGATTTCTATTTCAAAATCAAGTTTAACATAGTCGACGGAGCTCCGCGATTTTTGGCTCTTCGGGCCTGCTGAAGATCTAACATAACCTAAACCTACCTCCCATTTATGAGATTTATTTTGGTCAGTAGTGCCAAATAGTAGTGCCATGCGTAAATACACCAATAAGAGTACACATATACAATATCTAAGGAGATGGTGTGAGCCACATTTTCCTCAAGCCCTCCCTGAACTACGCCACGGAGGCAGACTCCCTGATGGAGGTCGGTAACCGATTCCACAGCCTAGCAGAGAGAACTGTGAAGGATTTGGAGTAAGTTTTAGAAGATGGAGGAGGACAGGCCGAAAGGAGATTAGCATTCCACCGTAGCCGATGCTGGCTACCGGCAGCCAAGTAGCTGAATCACTCGAAAAGATACATAGGATCAGAAGGATTAAAAAGAAAGTTGAAAAGTAATGATAGAACGTGGATGTTGCGTGCGGAAGTGAGACTCGTGGTCCTACTTTCGGAGTCTAAAAATGTATCAAATACATACATTTTGAAGACGATCATTATTTAAGAAGATTTGCTAACTAAATTGAAACGGATTTACCTTTTGCTCTCATGAGTTCTTCATGTGTGCCATGTTCGACAATGGCTCCTTGATCCATACATATGATGCGATCAGCATTTACTATCGTTGATAATCTATTAAAAGTTGATGGTTTAAAGTACAGTTTGGACGTAAATAACATATTACGGAGATGGTTAATTAAAATGGTCAATACTAAGTAATGCTCGTACTACGTAAGAAAGACCATAAAAGTCGTGAAATAATTACGCCACCTTGCACGCGCATATTATGATTCGAAAAATCTATTACAATAATTAACAAGAGTACCTACGAGTTTGCTCAATCTGAATTACGCGGCGTGAAAAGGGGAATTTTTCTCCACACTTCAAGCAAACTTGGTTCCCTTGCATCGCCTATAATTGTGGTGACAATATACCTATGTGACACCACGATTGTAGTTCTTCCAATACAGGCACTGTCCAACGCTGCCTGTACTTGTCGTTCGGAGTGGGGATCAAGCGCCGACGTGGCTTCGTCCAGCAAAAGTACCGGCGGCTCTCGCAGCAAAGACCGTGCAATGGCAATACGCTGCTTCTGCCCACCAGAGAGCGACGCACCTCGCTCCCCAATTACAGTGTCATAACCCTTAAATAAATCAACATTTAGCACCATCGTTAGAAATATATAAGATACTGTTGCTGATATTATACTATATCAAAAATAATCTACGTACCTACAAGGTGGATGAGGTCAAAATACTCATACCCACGAGTGTTCAACTATTAGGTTTCTACCTACATACGGATTTCGTGATCTTTAACTACGCAGTTTAGCACATCTATGGTGGTAAAGCAGATTTATTAGTTACATTTTTTAAAAAAATCTGTGTATTTTTTGCGAATGGTAGGGCCTAGTAGCATTATGTTCCAGCGAGGAGAGTAAAACAACCGGTGAGATTTCACATAAGGTATCCTATCTTTTATCCCTCTGGGCTGGCAACGTATCTGCAATCCTTTGGTATAGGTACCGGGTGTTTATGGATTGTGTTACCTACTTACGTTCACGCCCTATCATCAGGTGACCTTGCTCGTTTGTTACCAAATTTCAGAACTCTTAAAATGAGTAAGTATAAGTATTGTCTTATGAATAACTTACATTAGGCAAGGTGGTAATGAAATCATGAGCATAAGCCATTGTTGCAGCTTTGATCACATCTTCTCTGGCTACTTCTGGACACCCTATTGATATGTTCTCATGGATAGTCCCACGGAATAAAACTGGCTCCTGCCCGACCACACCTGTAAATTAACCTTATTGATCAGTCAAACAAGACGAATATTGTAAGTATCGCAGACAATTTATCAAAATTAAATCTGTAACTTGCGTAATTGCGTGTGCATGCGTACGCTTCATTAAAAAACGAGTCTCAGTCAATTTAGCCCCGCCATGGTAGTCGGTAATAGACAGGAGTACTTAGTAGATATCAGAGTGAAATTTAAGTTGACTAAAAGGTGAATATTAAATATTTTGTACCTACGCATCTCAAAATAGGTCCAAATTTTATATTTTAATATGAACCAAGGAATTTCAATCCCTATTGTAAGTTATTATGTTTCAGCCGTATAATTCTGGCTAGTACAAATTACTTACCCAGACATGATCTAAGCCAGCCCAAATTCAGATTTCTCACGTCTCTACCATCAAGTTTAATCGATCCAGAGTGTATGTCATAAAGCCGCTGTAATAGTTGGAGCACAGTAGATTTTCCACAGCCTGAAGATCCTACTAGAGCTACGCATTCCCCAGATTTAATATAGAGGGAAAAGTCTTTCAGGACCTGTTAAAAATCACTGACATAAAATAAATGAAAACAAATCAACCTGGCCTCACAAATGTTAAGCATGCCTCCTGTCCTGGCCATACTCTGTAGTGTTTTAAAACAAAATAGTGACTACCTAACCCCTTTACCTTTTGCTGGAATAAGGGGATGAAAAACACAAAAGATAATTAAGCATACGTACCTACTAAATTGAATTACGGCCTACAGATACAGACTAAATGTATTTTATGAATTGAATATAAGCATTGAGACGTAAATGTATATACACACTGTGACGCCTGGACGCGATGGATAGTTGAAGCTGACGTCTTCAAAAGATATTTCGCCAACAACTCTTCTTGGAGAAGCACCCTCTTTACTCAAGCTATCTATTTTCGGTTCTCTTTCCAACATTTCAAATATGCTTGCGGCTGCGGCGCGGGCTCCCGAGAACGCTTCAGCATGAGGCACGCAGAAGGTGATCGACTGCGTGGCCATGTACATACTGAACAGGATCTACATGTAACAGAACAGGAACGTCATCATTGTGTAAGTAAGTAGGTATATTACTTGATGTATGACGTGACTATTATTTTTTGTAGATCACCGTGTTTCTTGAGGGAATAATCATTAGATAAGAAATCTTAATATATTAAACATGCATTTATGTAGTTAAATGGAGTCTATATACATAGATGGAGATATTTATACTCCGTTTCTTTTCAGATAATGGTTCAATAATAGTCATAAAATTACGGCAACTATCTTATCGGTTGCGGTTTAAGTCGCAAGACTTAGAAGTCTAATTTGTCTATCCACAGCGTTCCCTTGACATGGACCGATAGACGAAAGTGGTAAAAAACTGAGTATTGCTAAAAATACCGCACGAATTAAATTTTACTAGCAGAAAAAATATTTGGAGCTGTTATTTTCTATTACCTACTCGCAATTCATAAATTAAATTAAGTAAGTTAATATCATACGCTGAATATTTCTCCGACTACGTAATGCCGTTGGTCTGGCTCGACCAGCAGGTCTCGGAGCACGAGGCGTGTGCCGTAGGTGAGGCCGATGGCGTTCAGCGAGTAAGTGAGCACCCAGTTGAAGCCGGTGCCGAGCCCCGTGCACAGCCCGCGGCGGCGCCCGTACCGCTCCGCCGGCTCCAACAACTTCTTGTATCTGTCAAAGAAAAACTGCTTTGTCTTTTTTTGAGTTTGTAATGATTTCTTCGCTGGTACGGGTAGGTAATATAAATAACAGACAATGACAAAAAAAATGTTACAACTATGTATTTTCACTTTCAACTTTTCCAACAAGAAGCTATTTATTAGGTATATAGTTAAGTATACCGCTGACACTTATTATCAATTAGATTTTAGATAAGTCTATCTAAGTAAGTATATAAATACATATTTTGTATTTTAAGCTACCTATCGACTTCCCTGGTTTCGCCACCAAAAGCCACGATAGTGCGCACAGACTTCAACACTTCTTCAGCTTGTTTACCGGCTTGGCTGTACGACATCATTTCACGCACAGATGATTTGGTTTGATACTGAAAAAAGAATACTATAGTAGATTGTATCACTAGGGAGCAAAATGATATTTTTACGACGAGGGTGCTATTTCGAATCCAGAGCGAAGCGAGCGATTCTAAAGTAGAATCGTGAACGTAGCGAGGGATTCGGAGTAATTCACCCAAGGAAAAAATATTTTGCTTCTGTGTGATACACTCTACTTTTTATCTCCCCCTATAAGAAAAATAAATAAGAGGCACTTTTAAGTACGGATGAACGTATGTTTATTTCAAATCATATTATAGTGTTTATAAATAATAAAAAAAAAAGAAAGGAGAAGATGTAAACAAGAACTAAAAACTTATATTTATATTAGAAACATTTGTGCAATTCTGAAAATTTATTGTCACTGTTTTATTAGGGACGGAGATTGTAGTAGATTTGTTTACATTTTGTGTGATTAAAATGATTTCAGAATCTGGATTTTGAGGAACATTTTCATTTTGAGGATAAGTTGACGATTCACGTTGTTTTGAATAAATTTATAATACTGAATCGGACGTGGTTTCCGTTTCGTTTTGGTGGACGTTCGCGCCTTTTTACTTTTTTTTTTAATTCAGATAGCGCACAACGACGCGTCATTCGACCCAACCTTTGCCTGCCAGTAACTTTATTCATACAATATCAGCGTTCCACCTCTTTGATCGTGTCGCGGAACTCGCGGAACACCAATAATTCATGTTCCAAATTCAAATCTCATTTCTGCCCTCTGTGAAAGTGTAATGGAGAAAAGACCTACTTTGCTCGCACTTATATGTGAACCAATCGTCGATTTTCGAATAGGTGGGATGAAAAAATAATTTCACGTTTAGTAAAATGTATCATTCAGATTGAGCTTGCACTCTTCTCACACTCTCACTTAAGCTTTGTTTCTCGGTAGGTACTTACATTTGACAAAATTATAGAAGCTCCGATAGAAAACGGAACGACTGTCATGCAAGCAAGAGTCAACTCCCAGCCGAGGGGGAATGCTTGACCAATACAAATAATAGCAGTTCCAATGAGGTTTGAAACCACCGCCAGCTTTTCTCCCATTCCTTCTTTTAATTTCATCATATTCCTGAAAAATTTTTTTTTTCACTATTTATGGCGTTATTAAATCAAGTGTCAACCAAGTTCATGCTAACAGAACTGGCGAGCAGCACCGTGTGTAATATTACACGAATCATATTTAATTTTACAGGGAGAAACACTTTTCCTCTTCGTGTGCTTCCACTAGATTCAATAACCGGCTAGAATAACTAATATAACATTAAAAATATGTGGTAGCGGTATTGAACTGCTAAGGGTAATTAAAACGAAAGTGATTCCTGGAAAGCATATCCATTGCCATGTTTCTGTCGAACGCGCGGGTGCCTGCAATTCCATTAAATTTACCATCTTTTTTTTTTATATAAGAGGGGGCAAACGAGCAGACGGGTCACCTGATGGAAAGCAATCACCGTCGCCCAGGGACACCTGCAAGACCTGGGGAATCACAAGTGCGTTGCCGGCCCTTTGAGGAACAGGAAGGCTCGCTTTTCTATTCTCATTCTATGCCGTTTGATAGAAAGAAGTGTGTTGGGAAATTAGGGTTCCTTTTTAATGAAGTGACTTTAAAAATTACTTACTCGGACATTTTAGAAGCCAGGTTGAATTCAGAGTCAGTGTCGAACCATGACATGTCTTGTCTTAAAACAGCCTGAAGGAAAAGTTTCCGGATCCTCGATATCTAATGAAAAGAAATAGTCATATCAATAAGTAAGGACTCAGTTAAACGCATTGGATACACTGCTCACATAAATAGTAAACACAATAGGAAAATGAGAGGGAAGGTATGATACGAATTTTGGACTCTGTACCTAGTAAGCGGCACAACTAAGTTTGTGCCTGTTTTCTGCCACCCACAAGCTCACGAGTGTGTTGCGTGATAGCGTATCATGCGTAACAGAGAGTTTGATAGGTATTGTTTAAACCAATAATGTAATTGTTTTGGCTTGTGTGATGAGCAAGTACCAATTAAAGAAACCAGAAGCAAGGACATCAATTAAATCAATTGTGATGCGAGCATTCAATAAAAATATCACTCGGAGCTTCGGTGCGCTTGATTCACAGCAATTGCATTATTAACATTACTTAACACTTGTCAGCAAAGCGCAATCATAACTATGTAAATCTATTATATCCGATTAAATAAAAATCTGCTGATCCTCCATACCTGCTTGAAGGTATCAATCAATATTTACGATATTAATAAATGCATACACCAAAATAAAGAAAAAAACAGTAATAGTAAATTATTACGCACCTGGGTTCTGATTAGTAAATAATAAAAAAGAATGGATAGAGACAACCTTTTTTTAATTACCTAAATTCTATAAATACGGTAGTAACTCAACCCCTTCCCTAGTTATTGTTATTGCAAAATAGATATAATCGATTCTATGAACTTGTAATTAGAATTTTGCGTATGATGAGGATGTAGCTTCGCTTGCAGCGTGTTATGTACATGTAAGCATACTCTGTAGAGTTTCTAAATTAACAACACTATGTCCGATCCCTGACCTGTCTCAATGCACTCCAATTGATGAGCGCCACGGAGCTTATGCAGAGAAGGAGGGATATAGCGATGCTGACGAACATGCCAATAGCCATCGCCTCTGCGTCGTCCACTAGTGCCTCCATGTTCGCTTCGAAAGACCCATTCCGCCTGTAGGAAGTCGAAGAAGAATTGTAGTCTTGAAAAAAACCAGTTCTTACTCAAGCATCAAACATATAGATTATGATAGTTATTAAGAATTTGTTAGAGTCTCTTACTGTGAGTCTTTAAAATTCCTAATCATGACCAAATAACAAATTATTGTTAACTAAATTTTCGTTTCGTTGTCGTATAGGTATTCGATTTGAAGCACCTGTGTGTTTTAAGAATAAAGTTATTATTGAGAGTATGTAGGTAGGTACTTGATCACAGTATTGTCATTTAATTTCTATACATATCAAATTTCACGTTAATCTGACCATAGGAAGAAGGTCAGAATTATCCAACAACTTATAACCCAAATTTAAGTAGATAGGTACAGTCAAGTGTAATAATATGTATCTAGACAAAGTTTCAAAAATAAGTACCATACGCTCTTACGCCAGCGTAATAAGGTCGTGGGACATATTTTTGAGAAGTTCCTATCGATACTTATTTTTGCACTTGACCGTACATACATTAATGAAGAGACGTTAATACTTATTTTACGTTATAAAATATAACGGATGCTTACAATCTTTGTCCACCGCCGAACAGGCGGGTGAGCGGGAGGAAGCTGGTCATCTGTTCTCGGTAGGCGGTCCGCTCCACGAAGGCTGTGCTGAGCTCGCCAAACTGCACCAGGTTGTAGCAGACGCCGCCGCCACTCAACAGCCCGAACAGTATACCCACCAGGGTAGCCAAGCGCTCCGTACACGTTGCATAGCGGAACTACAACAGGGAAATATTAATTAAAGTAAAAAATTATAAGAAACCCTATCTATATACAGTGTCACTATTTAAGAAACTTAACGAGTACCTACAGAGAACATTAAAAAAAATACAAATTGAGAATATGTATTAAAAAAAAACATTTCTTGATAAAATATGAAAATATCCTAAAAAAGATGACATAATGTGAAATTAAAAGTAATATCGGTCAAAAAATACGGAAAATATGCGAGTTTTATACTATTAATTAGTCAGCGATTAGAAAGAGAGATTCGATATGACATGTGACGTTATTTGTCACAACGCCCATTATAAACTACATAACAAAATTCAGTTTTCTAGAAAGAGATAGATACAAATCTTTGATAGATTATATCTCGGTTATTTTTATAGTTATTTAATAATATATTTTTGATGTTGATTATTACATAAACGTGCGTTTAATGAAAGCTCATGGCTTTAATTAAACGCTCGTTTATTAATTAACAAATCATGAATATTACCCTATTGTTTTACATCGGCTAAATAGCTCTTGCCTAGGATTATCTTTTCCTTAGATTATAGTTTTTAACATAGACTATTAAATCAACACACATGAGAAAGTAACTAGGCCCCTACCAACTGTTTGTGGGTGGGTCTACAAAAGTGGTTGACTAAATACTTACTATTTGAAAGTACGATATTTTGGGCAGTTCCACTTCCGCCTCTCTGAAATAAAATTATTTCCGCAATCAGCTAAATACTCGCAACTAATAGAGAGAAAAAGAGAGACATTTATTTACACATAATGGATACACAGAAAAAACCAGCAAAGTGCGAGTCGGGTTCGCGCACCGATGGTTCCGCACAAATTCGGCTATTAAATAAATAATCAATTGTTACGGAGAGCCCTGCTGCACTTAAGAAAAAATTAAGCTGTATAAGGTCATTTTAAATTGGTTACGTACCACATACACAGACAGACATACAGATTTTTAGATCTATCCATTTCATTAGTTGTGCTATAAGCTACCTTCTTACCAAATTCCTAGGACAGCTGGAAGTACCCCCTATTTTTGGGAGCACAACAAGGTGATCTCATTTTGGCCTTAGAGGTACGGAACCCTACAAAGACAATAATTATACACAAGGCTAAATCAGACTCGCAAGCTGAGGGTCTCTTAGCTGCTTTAATTCAGGCGATACCGACTGTACAAGCAGATAAGTATTATTGACACACGTACAGGCCAAACGGCCATTTTGCAAACACGACCAATGTTGAACTTTTTATACGAGTAAGAGTTGATTTAGAATATTCTTTCATATTATATGATATGTTGTACATCGGGAATACGTATAAAAAATAATCGCAGGCTTGAGTATACTTAACATCTATTTTATTCGAAATTATTTCTCTACTTTTCCTACTTAATGTTTAGTATTCTTGACATAATTTCAGGTCTAGTTCAGTTTTGTACTACCTATTCAATAGCTAGCTTTTATTTTTACTATTTAAGTAAGGATATTAAAAAAAAGTAAACAGCGTCTTCTTTATCTTATCCTCTGGATATATTTTGTCAGGAGGTTACTGTGTGTTCTCAGTAGTTCACATTCAGTCCGTCAGGAATATAATCAGTATCTGTGTCAATGGTAATGATTTGAGGAAGACTTCGAGTACCTAACTAATTACTTAATACTGATACACTTTGTAGATATAGTGATGGGCTTTGTTCATTCATCTTTTTTTTATATAAATAATTTATGAATTTGCCCGTGCCTTTTTTTGAACGCATCGGTGATAAGGATAAGTCACCTAGTTGGTCTTATTTAAATCTCTTGAAGATTTTACTCATCAAAACTATATTTATACATACTCGTAAGTAGGTCCTTAACTTTAGAAACATGCCTTGTGTACGATTAGATCCATAATAAAAGGTACTCTTGCGATTAAAGCTTTTTTATGCCTTTATCTCGATTTTAGGGGAGATTGAGCTCAGGGGCCCGATTTTTAAAAGCACATCCACTCGACAGTCCCATTCGAAAGTGGAATAAATTGTGGTATTGTTACAAAACTAAGGCGCAAATTAAATTTTCGTCTAGAGGACAAGATTAATCATTAGAGCTGTAATTCTCTTATAATCTACTCGTTTTCCAAATTCAGTATATTTTTTCACCACTTTCGAGTGGTATTTCCACATGTGCCTTCAAAAATTGTGCCCCTGATTTTATATCGATTGAATATATAGGTGTGAGCCTGGCTATAGATGACTAGAAAAACGAAATACTTAAAAACAAATTTCGCTTCGCGAACTTAAGGAACGACAATTCAAAGGGATTCGCATAGCTGAAATAAAAGAGTACTCACTTTTTCTTATCCTTCTTTCCCTTTTTAATCCCCATTTCAAACGATATTTACTTCTACGAATTCAACCACATTTAATTTCTTTTAAATGCGTCTCGGAGTGGACTGACTGTGTGCAAGCGTCTCCGGACCCAACTGAACGCGACATTTAATTACAGTTCAATATAAGGCATTCGAGTCTAAGTAAAATACTGCCATCAGTGTTCAGGCCGCACGCATGCTTGGGTAGTACGCTTGTCCCTAATTAATAATAATGAATTTTAAACGGCCGAAACGAAAGCTGGCGAGCCACGACTTCCCTTGACTAAGGAGCATTCAAGATGAGAGATCAATACCTACTCATTTTGATTCCTTAATTTTATAGAGATAATAAACAAGAGAGTTAAGTAGTAATAATAATAAAATGATATGACAATTTTTTTACAAAATTGTTAACTTGGGAAAAATAATTAAAGTCATAAAATGTTGCTGAGGTAGAAAACATGATGGTAAAACAGCTCGGATGTGACGGCGATTATTATACGGAGCAAATCTTATTGCCTTGGCAAAAAAGGATGGTGGCGTACGCTCCATCGCCGTAGGCTCTACATTCCGACGTTTAGCAGCCAAGATCTGCGTCCGGCTCACTGGAACAGGCCCTCTTTGAACCCGTACAAGTCGGCTTTGGAACCCGCGGAGGTTGTGAGGCAGCAGTCCACGCTATACGTACCTTCGTAAAAAGTGACTCATGCGAGGGAAAGTTGTCGGATCATTCCCGGCTTACAATCGACTAGCTGTTGCCCGCGACTTCGTCTGCAAATAAATCGTTTATCGCTATCCCGCGAGAACTATAAAATTTTCTGGGACAAAAAGCAGCCTATGTTTTAATATCTAGGGTACTAGTCGTTCCAGCGTGAAGAAGGAACAAACATACACTCACTCACTCACAAACTTTCGCATTTTTTATAATATTAGTAGGATTAAATTATTTGATCTGTAGTATTTATACATTTTGCCTCCCGAGAATATTAAATAAAGCAAACATAAAACATGATAATATTACTTACATAATAATACGAAGTAAAACAAGATATTTAGATTGTTCCTTTTTATTTAGTACACCAATGAACTTTTACAACTAAGCGGACTTTTGTGGGGGTTTGCCCGCATTCTCTTTAATCCTAAGTTCTCTTTGCCTTAATCTCTTCTCTCTTTCAAATTCCTTCATTCTGATTACGTAATCTTCGTGTTCGCAGTTTAAATAATTGTGTTTTTCATGATGGCACCGAAGGAGGAAGGGCATGTTCTTGTGGCGGCAAACCTGGTACGTCAGGAGATGGTGAGCGCAGTAGTCCCGAAACTTTGGCGGAATACGAGCAGATACAAGGTCCTCAGTCTTCGCCACCATCACTCGTGGCTTTCTTGCCGCGCTGAATCCATCTGTGGGGCTGAAAGTTGGAGGCTCATTTGGAATTATACCGAGGTGCCTACTAGTCAAAGAGCCTAATATTTGACCCATTCTTCTGCACCGTATTAAGGCCAGTGATTGTTGGAAACTATGGGTAAATTAGATCAGAGTTATTAATTACCCAGTTATGTACAATTGTAACGTCATAATACCTATTATATTGAATGCTCTTATTGGCAGTAGTGTCACAAGTAATGTCACCACCTAACAGCCAGCTTCAAATAAGATGCAACAGTAGCACGGCGGAGGTATCATAGACGTGTGTATGGAATTAAAATAAAAGAGAGTGCTGCTACGAAATCGAGGCGCGCTCGACCCCTAACTAGACTCTAGACTAACTGTACATGGTACAGTTAGTCTTGCCGACAAGTTCAAAATGGTCTAAAATAGAGATACTGCTCTTAAAATTATGTGCGATAGCTCATTGGATCCGGAATTACGCCTAGAAAGATGTAGGTACATACATACATACATATATATGTACATGCATACATAAATCCAGTCTTTTTCTCTTAGGGGGTAGACAGAACCTAAGGTAACAAGAATTAAAGGCTACGTTTGGCATGATTGTAGGCGTATCGTAAACCGGTGACTTTAATTTACGGGCGACTTTAAAAAGTAGATTTATAATGACGAAATCATTAATTTTTATTCGCGTTTACTGCTTCTAATCGATGTCTTCCACGATCGCCTTGGCGCATACATGCCAAACATTCGCCGCATATGGACAATATCGATTTTATAGCAATTTTAAACGATCAAAGTAGCCCCAAAATTATCAAAGTGAGCCCGGTTAACGATATAGGCGGAAAGGGGAATCAAAATAGTGATGGGTTGCTAGCCGCATCGCCTATAACATGATTCATAAGATTGTCGCCCATTCCCTCTATGTACAGTCAAGTGTAATAAATAATGTACCTAGTCAAAGTTTAAAAATAAGTACCATACGTTCTTACACCGGACAAATAAGGTCGTAGGATCTATTTTTGAGAAGTTCGTATTGATACTTATTTTTGCACTTGACCGTAAATAATTAAATTAGTAGGTATAATAATATAACTATTTTGGCTAAATTCACACCATGACTACAGAACAAGGGTGTTTGTACCCGGCGACCGTACTTATGCAGAAAATATATCTAATAGGGTTTATTGATGCCCCCAATGCCAGCCACGTCTGACTGTTTGTCTGTCTTCATTGACTGAATTATTAGTTACATTGATCATTGATTTTATTGTTGGACTCATTTATCGAGGACACTATACTTACAGCAATTTTGTTTTCGACGCCACGCACTATTTGTGATATGCTTCTTATTATTATTACTTTGGTATGTAGGTATGTGTCGCGGTCCATCTAATTTGGTCCACCCGGAAAAAATGCTGCCATTATTTCGAGTAACTGATTATTTTTATTATACAAAAATAGGTAGGTTAGGTTAGTTAGGTATCTATCTTTATTTGCACGAAGGGCAAAATACCCAGAAACAAGGAGCTCCGCCCTTGGGCGGAGCTCCATCGAAAACCAGATGGACAAACTGTGGGTAGACCACGGGCAACGACCGGTAAAAATTGCCGACTTCAAAGCTACTTACTAAATAATTTAGTGCTTCGTTTAACCTACTAATTTATACTACATAATAATATACTAAAATCTGTTTACAATAAACTTCTAAGAAATCAATTTGTATTTTGGAGAAGTTTGAGGGCTAATTAAAATACATAGCACAGGCTTTTTATAAATTTCTATTCTAGCCATAGCTACGACGTCCGTATGGTCTAGCTAGATCAATAATTTAGTATTGTTTATTGACGACGCCTATTCTTACATTATCATAATTGCAAAGATCAAAATAGTTAAAAAGAACTATGAATAGGTATATTCCTGAGATAACAGTAGGTACCTAAGCAAATTTTGCGCCCTGACAAATTTCTAATCAAGCAATAATAAAAGTACAATGAGTATTTATTTACACGTTTATTTGATCGTAATAGGTACAACACATATATATGTACATTATGTACAACCTCAGGGTATTTGCGTACTCCCTCCTCCGTTAAGGTAACCTCAGATAATGAAGTAATTAATCATTTTGTCTGTTTACGCAAGTTGTTGTCCTTTTCCCAGCCGGTAGTAGAAGCCTTGCATATTGAGTAGCTCTTGGTGTGTGCCCTTTTCGATTATTTTACCTGAACAGGAGAGACGATTTAAGTATGTAAGACAATTTTAGATGGTGGTACTTATAAGTTCCAAGCAACAATGTAATTTACGTAGGCATGTTAAAATTCGAGTCTGACAAAAGTTGCCAAATGCGAGTCGGATGAATGTTTCTATAAGCTATAATAGGTCTGTTCTGTGTACGATAGTAACAGTTGCCAAACTATTTTTGAAGTTATAAATTCTGTTGTTATAGCGGCTACAATGCGAAAATGTTATGTATAAATAAATAAATAAATAAATAAATATCTTGGGACAAATTACACCAATTGACCCAGCCCCAAACTAAGCAAAGCTTGTACTATGAGTACCAGGCAACGGATAAACATACTTATATAATGTAGATAAATACATACTTAAATACATACAACATCCATGACTCGGGCACAAACATTCGTATTCATCATACAACTGTCTGCCCCTACCGGGATTCGAACCCAGGACCACTAGGCTATCTGGTCGTCTACTTATTATGATTTAAGAGATATAGGTGATATAGCCCTTTTTTCAGATAGTCGGACAGAGTAGCTTTAGTAATAAATAGGGTCCTGTTGGCATCATTTGGAATGAACTGAACGCCAAAAAAATAATCAAATACATTTAGCATCACACATCGTCTACCTTTATCCAGTACGCAGATGACATCAGCGTCTTTGATAGTTGAGAGTCGGTGGGCGATTGTGACGCAAGTTCGTCCCTTCGCAGCTTTTTCTAACGCCTCGGTTACAACCTAAAGACACCATAAAATTAACATTCCGTCAAACACTCCAACTTTGCCACCAGGGTATATTTTGCCCAAAACACAATTTCTAAGGAAATCTACTAATAATAAAAAAAGTTACAGAATTATGGCAACATTCATGACATTGGTAGATAATAAACTATACCTGTGGCAACATAGAGTAGCGCGTGCGCTCCTGACTTCATCCAGTAACCTGTTGGCGCTTGTCGAGTACGGAGTATATTATTGCGGGCCAATTACTGACGAAATTTAGTAGTCAATTGTGCGTCATGGCGAATACACAAGTCAATTTTATCGATTGTTTGAAATGCAAAACGACGTGCTGAGTATTTTGATGACTGTTTCGTTACTGTAACTCGTATATAACAAAAGTTATCATGATGGGCAAAATTACCCAGTGAAGTTTAGCTGTATGTTTGTCAACATTGCCCGCCAGCAAAAAACGCTTAGGGTTGGCACCTTTTCTTTTTTTTTAACCGACTTCAAAAAAAGGAGGAGGTTCTCAATTCGTCTGTATGTTTTTTTTTAAAGTTTCAAGTAGGTAGATTGGTAAGTAGAAAAAAATATTTTATCCCAAGAAAAATGTGAAGTTTCCTAGCAAAAGGGTCCTTATACCTGGTTCACATTATTCCAGTAAAATTGTTCCAGTAGCATTACATCGCGAGGCTAACGATGTCAACTGATCCACCGCACGCCGCAATGTAATAAACAAATTTGCGTCTTAGAAACTGTTTTAATACTGACCTACTTACCGACTTTGTGCAAATTAGTTTTATTTTTTTTTAAATCCAAATTTGACAACCCTAATACTTTTAAATCGTTACATGCCGTTTGTATGGAGAAGAGGAAAAATGACAGGCTAACATTGCCCACACATTTTATTAGGAAAGTATGAATGATATTGAATTATTTTTTAAGTCGATCGCCTTCATTGCCAAAATACTTTCATTGGTGTTTATGTCATCTGTATAAGGTAAAAATCAACGTGGCAATTCGCTAAAAATCAACGTGGGCAATGTTGGCTAAAAGTCCAGATTATTTTGCCCACCCTCTTGATTGGTGATATGATAAAGAAAACTTCTACTAATTTTAGATTTTGATAAATCAATGCATGCACATGATTTCAGAGTTGCCACAGATACACAAATGTGTCCCGGGTTTCATACAAAAAACTTGAAAAAATACAGTTTTTCAAGCAGCAGCAGCCGCGGCGAGCGGATGAGCGCGCGCGCAATGCACACGCGCTGCTTCTGCCCGCCCGACAGCTGCGCGCCGCTCGAGCCTAGGCTCGTGTAGTGGCCCTGACGATATACTATTGTTTACCCGCTCGCTGTTGGCGTCGAGCGCGGAGGTGGCCTCGTCGAGCAGCAGCAGCCGCGGCGAGCGGATGAGCGCGCGCGCAATGCACACGCGCTGCTTCTGCCCGCCCGACAGCTGCGCGCCGCTCGAGCCTAGGCTCGTGTAGTGGCCCTGACGATATACTATTGTTTACCCGCTCGCTGTTGGCGTCGAGCGCGGAGGTGGCCTCGTCGAGCAGCAGCAGCCGCGGCGAGCGGATGAGCGCGCGCGCAATGCACACGCGCTGCTTCTGCCCGCCCGACAGCTGCGCGCCGCTCGAGCCTAGGCTCGTGTAGTGGCCCTGACGATATACTATTGTTTACCCGCTCGCTGTTAGCGTCGAGCGCGGAGGTGGCCTCGTCGAGCAGCAGCAGCCGCGGCGAGCGGATGAGCGCGCGCGCAATGCACACGCGCTGCTTCTGCCCGCCCGACAGCTGCGCGCCGCTCGAGCCTAGGCTCGTGTAGTGGCCCTGACGATATACTATTGTTTACCCGCTCGCTGTTGGCGTCGAGCGCGGAGGTGGCCTCGTCGAGCAGCAGCAGCCGCGGCGAGCGGATGAGCGCGCGCGCAATGCACACGCGCTGCTTCTGCCCGCCCGACAGCTGCGCGCCGCTCGAGCCTAGGCTCGTGTAGTGGCCCTGACGATATACTATTGTTTACCCGCTCGCTGTTGGCGTCGAGCGCGGAGGTGGCCTCGTCGAGCAGCAGCAGCCGCGGCGAGCGGATGAGCGCGCGCGCAATGCACACGCGCTGCTTCTGCCCGCCCGACAGCTGCGCACCGCTCGAGCCCAGGTTGGTGTCGTAGCCCTAGTAAATTTTAAATTATTATTCGTCGTATTTATATTTTAATTCTTACAGCTGTAGTAGTACAGATAGGAGCACTAACGTTAGGTAGAGATATGATGAAGCTGTGAATGTTAGCGGCTTTGGCGGCTTCTACAATTTCATTCATGGAGATGTTACGTTCGTTGTCGCCATACGCAATGTTCTCGCCGAGTGTGCGATCGAACAGCACTGGCTCTTGTTGCACCACACCCAGCTGCTTGCGCAGTCGCGGCAGCGTCAGCGACCTCCGAATGTCGCGTCCGTCTAATTCCTAAAGAAGAATAGTGTTCAACACAGTCTTATTATACTGAAAAAGGTGTATAGAGGAGAAACAAAAGGCTGAAGATTCTTACTATATTTCCAGAAGTGGGATCATAGAAGCGCTGCAGCAGCTGCAGGACGGTGGACTTCCCGCAGCCCGAGGCGCCCACCAGTGCCACCGTCTTACCTGCCTCCACTCTTAAGTCAATGCCATTGAGGATTTTCTGGTGCATACGCGTTGGATACCTAAATTCAACGTCTTTGAGACTAAAATTTCCAGTGGCAGACTGTAAAAGAAAAACAAAGGTTCCAGCAACCAGTTCTATACAAAGATAATTTGTCCAAGCACTTCTTTATATGCTAAGAGTTGGAACAATTTACCCATTGTGGTGTATCTTTGATTCCAGGCTCGGTAATGACGCAGGGTGGCCGGTGGATGACAGACAGGATCCTCGCTCCGCAATCTTTAGCAGCGCTGAAGCCAGGCGCATAAACCAGTGATTGGCCTAACATGTAAGCGCCGTACATAAGTGCTTCTACTACCCTAGAATTATAGAGCAAATGTTGGATTAAAAAGCTGTGTCTGGTTGTCGTGTATAACGGCTATAAAGTAAAGTTCTTACAGGAATACGGTAGGATAATCGATTCCATCTCTGGCTATGAGCGTGGCGCCGTAGATACAGCAGCTGCAAAAGGCGATGAAGGGGATGTATACTCCTAGCCCCAGGACCAGTCCACGCCATCTTGTCTTCTTTGCAACCGCGACACATGATAGTTTTAGTGATGCGTCGAACTTATCCATGAAGTTTAATTCAACACCTGTGTAATACCGAAACAAACATTGAAACTATATATACTTGGTACAAAAGCTTTTACTACAATAATCTGAAAACTCTAATTATGATAGCCAACTTCGACGAATTGTAAGTAAAGTAGGTGCAAACTTAAAGTGTCTCCAGTCAGCGTCAGAATACAGTTGTACATTTAGTGTGCGGCTCAGTACCTTATTCCATACAAAGTGGGCCTAAGTGAGATCGACTTTGGGATTTGACTAAAAATAACAATTAATGATTTACATAGGTTATATTCTAACTGGCTCGGATTAATTTTCTGATTTAACTTTACCTAAACTCTGGACAGTTCTGATCCCGACTACGGCCTCGGTGGCGATGGCGGTGGCTGCTTCCAAGGCCTCACGCTCGTCTTGCTGCGATTGCTGCGACACAATGCCTTCCAACCAGATACTGCCCACCATCTATTTTAATAACAATCATAATTAGCATAATTATTCATAATTAGCAGACGCGCCTCATAAGATTTTGTAAAATCACCATCCGGCTCCCGTTCTAAGGGTTTAATAGTTAATAGTCGAACTTATAATATTTTAGATTTTTATTGTAATTTTATAAGCCCAAAATCAAAGTGAGCAAGAAAAATTGAATAAATTAATAGATTAGAAAAGCCAGTTTCGATCCGATGAAAAATATTAGAAATATATTTAGAAGGTCATAAACTTACGGCTGGCACGAACGCTGTTCCTACTAGACCGAGTTTCCAGTTGTAGCACATGGCGAGAACGAAGCCAATGAAGACGGAGCTGACGCCCTGCAGGATGAGGCCGATGCGCAGCCCCGTGGCGCCCTGCACCTCGGCCGCGTCGCCGCTCAGCCGCGCGCATATCGCGCCCACCGTATTGCTCTCGCGGTCGAAGTAACCTATTTCCTGAGAAATGAGTTGGGTTATAGCAAGACTTTTAGGATTCATACTTAAAGGTCCACATTAATGGTTACAAATCGTAGATGCAACATTACTACAAATGTACACAGAGCAAAGATATTCGGGAAGCAGGCTAGATACGGCACGTGCGTGCGTGGGTGCTTACCTGATTATTGTGTTGTGTGTACATATAGTTACGTATAATGTCCGTCTCGTTTTTATGACGGAACGGTGTCAATCACGGCTTGAATTCCCGTGTGGTAGTCATTTATTCATGTTTTTTGTTTAAATATAAACCAACCTGATTTTCACAGACATTTAGAAATAAACCAACCTGTCTTAATAAGCTGGTGAAGTATTGTACTCGTAGTCGCGTGGTCATGCGCAAGCCTGCGTTGGTGAAGGTGACGCTCTGCAGACACATTGTGATCCCTGCCACGGCCGCCACTATTACGAACATACCCGAGTACAAATCCGCCAGCTGTATAATACGGTTATGGTCTGTTAAAGTGAATATCTGAAAATAAAACAGATTGTTTTTTGACACGCCGTTCCGAGAATTTGTGCAATTCCTTAATTTAGGCCTTTATGTTTATGTCATCATTCAGTACAAAATTAAATCATCTCTTTAAATTAAACTAGCTGACCCGGCGAACTTTGTTCCGCCTTAAATTTGAAAAAATCCTTTGTAAGTGCATCTTTATACTAATCAAAGAATAATGTGTAGGCATGCTAAATTTAATGTCTGTAGCTTTATTAGTACAACATTTCGGAATTTTCCAATCCCGTGGGAAAATCGGGATAAAAAGTATCCTATGCCTATGTCCGTCTCCTGGTTCTAAGCTATCTCCCTACCAATTTTCAGCCAAATCGGTTCAGCCGTTCTCGAGTTATAAATAGTGTAACTAACACGACTTTCTTTTATATATATAGATGTCAAGTAATTTATATTGAAATCGCCCTCCGCACACACACTTGCACATACCTTTGCACTTTTGCCTAAACTTGGTGAGAAAATTGTAGTACTTAATAATATATGACGTAACCATAAGCAACAGCAAATTCAAATGATACGTTACCGCAACAGTGTAACCGTACAGCGTTGCAAAGCAAGGGAAGCAGGCTCCCTGAATGATGGCCGCAACGGCGCCGGTCACTAACAGCAGCCACTCCGGCCCGTTCAACTTCAATAACTCCCAATCACTGACAGGTTTCACTTCCTTTGGCAGACAAACACTATTTTAAATCCTTCGATTAAGAAGCCAACATTACTAAAGTGTAAATATTATAGTAACGACTAAACGGAATGACCTTGACTATGAAGCTAGAGATCCCGGGTTCGAATCCCGGTAGGGGCAGGCATTTGAATGATGAATACGAATGTTTGTACCCGAGTCATGGATGTTGTATGTATATATCTACATTATTTAAGTATATTTATCTGTTGCCTGGTAGCTACCCACAGTACAAGCTTTGCTTAGCTTGGGACAATTGATGTAATTTGTCCCATGATATTTATTCATTTTTATTATACTTATACAAAACATTGATCGGACTTAAGAAATTCGTACATAATTAATAGCGGGCATAGTTGCAGGCAACGGATATTCAACGTACATTAAGTAAGTGTACTAATATTATTTTTTGTCTAATAAAAATATTTATTCACTCAAAAATATTAATGATAAAATCTATTTTTCACTTTGGATTTTCCGTGCACGGATAGACAGACAGATGGACAGATGGCCAGACTGTTCAATCTCTTTACAACTTCTTCTATGACAGTCAAGTTTACCTTTGCAATACATACAAGCAAAATGTTTTACCTCGTCACAAGTTTCATCTTTATTTCGTTCATCGTAAAGACGTGAAAAGTTTTGAAGTCCTGCCGAAACCGAAGAGCAGATGGAGCTGCGAGGCGTCGTCCAGTCGAGAGAGCCTGTCGCGCACACGAACATACACAAATCTTATTACCGAGTGACATCAATCTCATCACTTCAATGTTCCAACACCACATTGGCAAAAAAACCGTATCTTAACCGAGTTCAAAACAAAGGAAGGATCTCTATACGACACATATGTTTGTATGTGCATATTTAAACGTAACTAACTACCTATCTGTTTTGCGGTTTTAGCAATTTGATTGTATATTTTCGAAATTAACATAACAATACTTAAGTAGTAGTGTACGCCACGAAAATAAATAACTCTAACGTAAAGCTGTACATTGAAAGAAACTGAATTGCGTACCACTGGAACCTTTTCATTGCAGATGTCATAATGACTTACCATACACCTGTCAAAGAAATTATATTACCAACAATAGTTTTCGTCAAACAAATGTCGACTTGCCTAACTTCTTATAATAGTCTATTATAAACGAGATGTGGATTTTGATTGCATTTCTTATCAATTGCGTTCATGAAAATATAAGCAATACTTTCATATGCATTTTTTACCTTTTCTGTTAGAGTATTGCCTGATGATTCTCTTAGTGGACCGCCTTATCACATCAATTCGGGGTACTTGCTCTTCCTCCTCTGGAACATCGTCAGCCTCTTCGGGCAAAGATTCGATAACGACTGCCTCTTTCCCTTCTTTACCGGCAGTAACAAGCTTATGATAAAATCCTGGAAAGAAATTGATTTTGAGCCTTGATTGTGTTTCGCACTATCTTTGACTTTGTTCATAATATGTAAGTACCACTGACCTTTAGCTTTCATAAGCTCATCATGAGAACCCGCCTCTATAATGCTACCTTGGTCCATGCAAATTATACGGTCTGCGTTTATGATTGTCGATAGCCTGAGGAAATACAAGCCATTTATTAGGTTATTTATATGAACATTATGAGCCTACAGAAGTGAAGTGAACTAGTTGGCCTAGATGAGTGCAGTTATCATTAAGTTCTTTCAATTTGCTAACGCTATTATGCAGCGAATGTTTCTTACCTGTGAGACACCGTGAGTGTCGTTCTGTTTTTGCTCGCGCTGTCTAAGGCCTTTTGCACTTGCCGCTCTGACTGAGGGTCCAGGGCTGACGTGGCTTCGTCCAGCAACAGGATCCCTGGCTCGCGCAGCAGCGACCGCGCGATGGCGATGCGTTGCTTCTGCCCACCCGAGAGCGAAGCACCACGCTCACCAATAACCGTGTCATAACCCTTGAAAATAAACAGAATTAAAGTAAAGATCGCCGGCCTGACTGTTTCGTACTCGTTTTATCTCGCTGATGGAATGTATTTACAGCTTTACTTAAACCTAGCTACATCGATATATCGCCAATCAAGATTTGCGCTAAAACTTCTTCCTCTCTCCCATCGAAAATGTACAAAAACCAGCCAAATGTGAGTCGTACTTTAGCACGAAGGATTTCGTGCTAGCCACCTAACTCAACGAAATTAACCCATATCTTGCTACTTTTTATCCCATCCTTTTGTTCTGTGGGAAATTCGAAAATCCCTTATTATATGACGCTTACGCCACGTGACGACCCTTCTTACGATCTTCAAAGAACATATCTATTAAATACAAAGACTAGACTATATTTCATATACCGGCCTTTTATTTCGTGGGAAAATTGGAAAATCTCTTCACCTCTTTGATCATCAAGGAATATGTCTATGAACTATACTATATTGTTTATTACATACATTAGGTAGACGACTTATAAAGTCATGAGCGTACGCCATTTCCGCTGCTTTCTTTATTTCGTCATCAGCCGACAAAGGGCGACCGATCGCAATGTTCTCCCGAATAGTGCCACGGAACAATACCGGCTCCTGACCCACTACGCCTAAAACGATAAGTGAGGAAAATATAACAATAATGATAATAAATACATAGTATCTACAATGCCTTAATATATACATAACATTAATACTGACCTAGAGAGGTTCTCAGGTAGCCTACATTTAAAGTCTTCAGGTCTTTGCCATCGATTTTGACTACACCAGAGTGTGGGTCATACAACCTTTGCAAAAGTTGAAGGATCGTGGATTTACCACACCCGGATGATCCAACTAGCGCAACGTTTTCACCAGGTTTCACGTGAAGAGAGAACCCTTTTAATATCTGTCAATAAGAAATAAAATCAGAAGAACGCTAACGTTGACTTCAGTACTAAGTAGGTAATATTAAAAAATCCTTGGAATATCATCACGGATCGTAAAATGCGAGCAAAATCCATTGAAATTGAAGTTCTAGTTTAACATCATAGATAAACTATGGACAAACAAAAGTAAGTTGGTATTATAATGATAAATAAACACATTCCTCCATACGTACGAATATGTGACCTATATAACCTTATACTTCCATGAATGTTACTCGCATTATACCGATCCCTGAATATCATACAAGATTACCGTTATTTAATTCTAAGGGATCCTAAATTTAAAGAACGTGACCCACGCTTGTCCCTTATTGCGAAATCCTTAACTTTGTAAAACTCCTTAAAACGAGTCTATAGATACTTGCCTTGACATCAGGTCTTGCTGGATAGCTGAAAGTCACGTTTTCGAGAGATATTGCGCCTGCCAGTTTGCGATCTTTGATGCCATGAGGGTTCAAACTATCTATTTTAGGTTTCCTATCCATGAGTGGAAACACCCCGGCAGCGGCCCCTCTGGCCGCGGCGAATGCCTCCGAGTGGGGAACGATGAAGGTTATAGATTGAACCGCCATATATACGCCGAACATGATCTGGAAAGGTAAAAGTTGATCATGGCCTCTGTAT